>OW121762.1:7312945-8563168 GCA_933228765.1 Miltochrista miniata | reverse complement strand
CCCAAAGATAGACACATGCTATCGCACAATTTTTTAAGAACTTTTTTAAAATAAATAATTTTGTAGTACTTACCTTGGGTAAAGGTTGGCTATTTGGTGATATTTAGCAATATGGTGACAATTTTGGTTTTACCTCTGCTAATATTACCCAGCGCGATTGTTACGTTTTTCTAATGAACTGACCTTAGCTACGAGACCCGCACCTTCATTGGGCTGCGAGCTGTTGTCGCCATTACACTTGGAAAGCAGGTTTTGCGCACAAATAGCTCAAAAAATAGAGGATTTTTGGTACGTAATATCACCATATTACTAGACATATTATATTTTTATAATTATTTTGTTTTTAACACTATTTGAGTGCATTTTGGAGGACAGATTAAGTGATAAGCTTTGCACTTTTCTGTATTTTTAAATTTCAGTTTGAATTTCATTTTTTCAATTAACGACCTTACAAATTTGATGAATTTTCTTAGATAAACAAGTTGTCGAGCCAACAAAAATGCAAAAGGAAGGGCAATAAAAGAAGAAATTATGACGCATTACACTTCAAGGAATCTTGCATGAAGGCCGTCCAAGATAGATATCTAAGGAATAAATTAAAAATTGCCAAACTTCAACCAAGTACCACGTGTGACTATTGCGCCGATCACTACTCAAGATGCAGCAGTTAGAAACCTTGCTGTGGGCGCAGAGTGCATGAATTGTAGCAAAAGCTACCACCAGGAATGAAACAACACGGAATTACCACAGTTTGTGTATAATAATTGTGATTGGGGTCACTTTTCAGGCTCTGATGACAGTGATTGGCTTCATATCACCATATTGCCATATATAATATCACCATAATGCCCCCGTATCTCCATATTGTCAACGTCTGGAAGGCTTTTTTAATTAGATTTTTTTCCTAACATATATAACTTATTGTTGCTGTGATTAGTAGTTTTTGAAGAGAAAAGTTTGTTTATTGTAATCAGCAAAGTGATTTTCTAATAAATTTTACTTTTCGTGTATATTTTTCACTTTATTCCTTATTATCACCATAAAGCCAACCTTTACCCTACATATTTTTTACATAACCATAAATATTTACGCAGCACACACAACCGAAGCTCTCAAAAGGAATACCTTTCCCCCGTTTTTGAAACATTTACTATTACTGCTTCGCTCCTATTCGTTGAAGCGTGATACTATATAGCCTATGACACTCCACAATAACGTAGCTTTCTATTGGTGAAAGAATTTTTAAAATCGGTTCAGTAGATCCCGAGATTACCCCTTACAATTTAACAAACACACAAACTTTACTTCTTTATAATATTAGTATAGATTTAATAATCAGTTTCTTACCGCGTTTGTCCGACTCGATATTTTTATTTTTTCGGTTTAGAATTCGGTTCGTCATTCTTCCCTTACAACTAGTTTTGGTTATCCTAAAGGCCGTTGGTAGGGCTAACGTCCTTCACCATACAAAACGCGCGTCCTTCACGCTAGGAAATGTTCTATTTTATGGCTTAATTTACTTGTAATAAGTTTATTCGCACACTTTTTCAAAATCTAAGAAAACCAATTTATAGGTGTATATTTTCAGACTATGTTGGCATATTTTCATCTTTCGCGTCGATGAAAATTGAAGCCATAAAATCCATTCATCTTAAAATTTGGGGCTGAGTCTATGATCGTTTTACACAGTATGTATAATTAGTATAGAAATTACAACAAAACCATTCTTGACACACATCTTGTAGATGTAGATTAACCCCCTTATTCATAATCGTTTATTAAACTAGTTAAAACACACTTTCAGTCTATTGCTGTCTCTAACCAAATGACAGAGTATGGTTAGAGACAGCAATAGACTTAAAATGTGTTTTAACTAAAATTGGTTTAATAAACGATTATGAATATGGGGGTATATATCTATTTTTGGCTATAATTTTCCGTCTATTTATGCAGACAAAACCGCTTTCATTTGCACCTCTATTTCCTCATTTTTTGAACCAGTCCCCTTAAAGTAACTGTTGTAAGTTAGGATCGACGAATCGAGGGTGTGAGACTTTTTCCTCTCCCTCCCCTCCTTTATTATCGTTCTAAAATGGATTTCCCCCATGTAACTCCTGATTCCGTTAGTAATCTCGAATCCAACCGATAAACTCAAAAACTACTGAACTGAATTAATAAAATGAGTATTAGGTACCAATGCTTTTTTTCATCAAAGTAGTGAAAAGGCCTTAGAAACTAAGATCGACAAAACCTTGGAGACTTTTTGGCAATTACCAAACCGTTTTTTATCATTTTTAGTCTGTTGAGCGAGCAGTACCAATTTCATCAGAGTTCGATTTGTCCTAGATAGTCTTCCGAATTAATGGCTGGCTATTAGGATTGTCTTTATTCGAATTTTCGAAATCGAAGAAGTAATAAATCGTTTTAGTTTAGCTTTTATAAAAAGACATAAGTACTTACCTATCTGTTGTCAGTTCTTAATAATTATTGAACATTATTGTTCTTTGTATTGTAACTACTTGTGAAAACTCCTGCTTCATTATCATATCTTCAAACAATGTAAAGCATATTCCTAAACATAGTATACATAGGTCTCAAAAAAACCGGCCAAGTGCGAGTTGGACTCGCCCATGAAGGGTTCCGTAGCAGCAAGTAACATGATATAAAATTTCTTATAGTTCGTCGTCTTATTGATGTTTTAACATGTTTGCAGTGGTAGTGATTTTTAACCCCCGACGGAAACCCGGACGGGGTGTTATAAGTTTGACGTGTGTGTGGGTGTGTGTGTGTGTGTGTCTGTCTGTGGCATCGTAGCTCCCAAACGGATGAACCGATTTTGATTCTGTTTCTTTTGTTTGAAAGATGGGTTAGGGGAAAGTGTTCTTAGCTATGTTTTATAAAAATCGGTTAAGCCATTTCAAAGATATGAGGGGTGAAAGTGGGGATTAAAAATTAAATTTGTTCAAATATACCCGTGTTGGGTATCAAATGAACGGTCATAACTTATACATCACGATACCGCAAGTTTTATGAAAATCGGTCTAGCCATTCGAAAGATATGAAGAGTGGAATGTATTTCTAATTCTGTAACCGCACTCCGTGCAATTCGCATTAGTTCTGAATAATTGTTGATAGACTATACGTATGTTGATATTAAAAAACTCCTATAAAAAGCATGAAATAAAAAATTAAATTAAAAATTTAAAAAACCCCCGACTCACAAAAAAAGAACAATAAAAAAAACCTGTAAAAAGTAAAAAAATAACTATTATATTATGACCTATCTACCCTAAGTATTGAACCTTTATTATTATTATAGGTAGCTATATTATTTACGTATTCATATTGTTAACTAACAGTTTGTCTCGTCGGGGACCGCTCACCTAATCATAACCTAATCGTGCGTCTGTCTCTATTTAGGTAGGTATAGACTGTATAGAGCGGTCCCCCCGACGAGACCAACTGTTAGTTAAAAATATGAATACGTAAATAATATAGCTACCTATAATAATAATAAAGGTTCAATACTTAGGGTAGATAGGTCATAATATAATAGTTATTTTTTTACTTTTTACAGGTTTTTTTATTGTTCTTTTTTTGTGAGTCGGGGGTTTTTTAAATTTTTGATTCTAACCAAAATTTGTGGTTTATGACGTATTAAATAAAAATACTAACTATCTCGTTTAAACCAATTTTCGTTGGTTGTTTTTATGGCAATGTACATCATATAAATTTTTAGATTTATCATTCTCTAAGTTAAGAAGTTGGAGGGGGGGGGGGGGGACACATTTTTCCACTTTGGAAGTGTCTCTTGCGCAAACTATTCACTTTAGAAAAAAATGATGTTAGAAAACTCAATAGCATTTTTGAAGACCTATCTATAGACACGTATGATTTTGATGAAAAAAAAAATTTTAGTTTCAGTTCTGAGTATGGGGGGGGCCCCTAAAATTTACTGCTTTTTTCTAGTTTTATATAAAAATCTTAATGCGGTTCACAGAATACATCTACTTACCAAATTTCAATAGCATAGGTCTTACAGACATGACGAATCTATCGTTTCGTTTTTTGACATTTGGCTACGGAACCCTAAATAACCGGCCAAGTGCGAGTCGGACTCCCGCACGGAGGGTTCCGTACCAAAAAACAACAAAAAGTCGTTCCTATTTGTTGCATGGGAGCCCCCTTTTTTCTTTTTATTTAACGAGATGGAAAATCCTTAATGGATGACATGCCGGACTCCTACCGACAAAAAAACCCCACGTAACGGCCAACAGCCTACGGTTGGGAGCCCCGGGTAAGCTCTCGAAAGGATGTCCCAGTAAAGGTCCATTTTGTTTTAACTATTATTTTTTTATGAAAATACACTGCTCGATATTCTGTGAGTATTTCAAGCGTCTACCGGTTGCCCTCATTACCTATTAACACAGAGCAACGCGCGCCTTAGACAGTTCACGTTGCTCTATAGTGTTATACAACGCGCGTCTTTAGACAGTTCGCGTTGCTCTATAGTGTTATACAAGGCGCGTCTTTAGACAGTTCGCGTTGCTCTACAGTGTTATAAAACGCGCGTCTTTAGACAGTTCGCGTTGCTCTATAGTGTTATACAAGGCGCGTCTTTAGACAGTTCGCGTTGCTCTATAGTGTTAACTATCCTTGTATAGATCCTCTACGGCAGGTACAGTATATATTTCAAAAAGAGTTTGTGAACTCAATGTTTAATTTCTTTTTCAGAATATTGATGACATAAAATGTCATCAATATTCTGAAAATGATGACATTATAAACACGATATCTACGTCTACAATATAAATTGTGTGTTTGTACGTAAATTGTTTATACTGGAGAAAAATCTAAAATATGGACTATTTGTTTGCTATTTCCTATGAAATAGCTATCTTTGAAATATTACACCTACCTAAAGTAATCTGCTGAAAGCGTTGTTCACTTTTTAAAGAAAAAATATGTACGATGAAAGTCGAAAAATAAGTTAGTATGTGACCCGTATAATGTTCAATCATGGCGACACGAAATTAATTTCATTGAGCAACATTTGATTGTGCTATACCTCCTAAAGTATTCATTTAATTTGCATGGTGTAAAGGGAATGAATGATCTTGATGAAATGTTCAAATTAACTAACGTATTTAAATTGAGAAGGATACCTTATTACCGAATATATAAGACAAAATCGCTAAAAAACACGTTTGTTGTATGGAAGCCCCCCTTAAATATTATTATGTTTTTGTTTTCAGTATTTGTTGTTATAGCGGCAACAAAAACACATAATCTGTGAAAATTTCAACTCTCTAGCTATCACCGTTCAGGAGATACAGCCTCCTGACGGACAGACAGACAGACAGACAGACGGACAGCGAAGTCTCATGAATAGGGTCCCGTTCTTTACCCTTTGGGTACGGAACCCTAAAAAGATCGCCACTAAGTTAACCCGCATTGCTACTTTATTACTTACGTCATTCTAATTCTAATCGAATAGTAATAGAAATAAAACAATGTCGGGTTTGTTCCAAGACTTCTATAAACTCGAGAACGGGTGCATCGATTTCAATGACAATTTGATTTGTCTGCCTTGAACAGCAGAATAAGCGAAAAAATAGGCGATACAGAGTTTGTCGGGAATAAAAGCTAAAAGAACAGACATCGACAGAGTGACAGTGACATATTTCAGAAATGAGATTCAAATTTCCAGTTTCTGCTAAGTGTAAGGCCCTTCGTACACTAGGCTACGCAAATCTTCGATACTAATGTTGTCAACTTATGTCGCGAATATTTGGTAGCGCACGAACCGTACACACGAGATATCTCAAGACGCAATTTTGTCTATTCTGCCACTGTAGACATAGCGACAACACGTCTCAGACTAATTTAATTTACGAAATGTCTGACACAAGTGACAAAACTATGATTTTGGCTTACTATCTTTACTAAAAGCAAAGAAATCGTCGTAATAGGAAATATTGCGTTCAACCATATAAAAAAAAAATGTAAAGTGTAGACTGTTTGTAGCTACAAAAAAATTACAGCGAACAGATACTTGTCCAGTTTAACCCTTCCAAGACACAAGCGTGTATATTCACTGCTAAGAAAACCCCATTTACTGTACCGCCGTAATTCCAGGGCACATTTCTCACTATCTCTGAAAGCATTGGGATTTTTGGCGTTGACATTTCCAGAGAGGTTCAATTCCGGAGTCATTTGGTGGACGAGGCTAAGCCGGCGTCCAAGAAGCTCGGTGTGCTCAGCAGAGCGCGGCGGTACTTTACTGCAGCGCAAACACTGCTTCTGTATAAGTCGCAAGTGCGGCCGCACATGGAGTACTGCTGTCACCTCTGGTGCCCCCACCAGAATATCAGCCTCGTCCATTTGACTCGGTGCAAAGGCGAGCCGTGAGAGTTGTCAACGATCCTATGCTTACAGGTGAAGTGGAACCTCTTCGCGACAGGAGAGACTTTGCCTCCTTATGCGTGTTCTACCGCCTGTACAATGGTGTATGTCCTGAGGACTTATTTGATATGATGCCCACAGTTACGTTCTATCATCGCACCGCTCGCCACAGACAGGGATTTCATCCTCACACTCTACGTCCGGAGCGTTCGAGCACGGTTAGATCCGATAGGGGCTTTCTTCCACGCACGCTTAGGTTGTGGAATGATCTCCCTGCCTCGGTTTTTCCAAACGCCTAAAGTATGGGGTTCTTCAAAAGGGGTCTTAGAAGGTTTTTACAGGGTCGGCAGCGCGAGAGTCGCTCCTTTCGTGTTGCAAACGTTCATAGGCAGCGGTGACCACCGGTCCTGGTGGGCCGTATGCTTGTCTGCCACCTTAGTGGTATAAAAAAATACTAAATTCAAATTGAACATTTATGTCAATTGTTCTGCCATCTTGGAAATCGCAGCGACATTAGTAGCGACGATCTCGACCGGCAGGTAGCGCGCGACTGGCGTCGGCGACGAATGAACAAAATGTCGGCGACGCATGTCTGTGTACGAACCTCTTTGAATTTGTATTGCGGTAGTCGCTTAGAGACCAAAATCTTTGGGTAGCGAAGATTTGCGTAGCCTAGTGTACGAAGGGCCTTATAGATAACGAAAATTCAGCATTTTTAGGTTTCATTTATTTGCAGATATTTCACCGTACTCTAGATAGATTGGTTGATAATAGCGATTGAAGAAGAATCGTTATTAGAAGAGTTTCAACTATTCCGTATCTTTCTAAATAAAAGGTGACTGACTGACTGACATAGTGATCTATCAACGCACAGCCCAAACCACTGGACGGATCAGGCTGAAATTTGGCACGCAGGTAGATGTTATGACGTAGGCATCCGCTAAGAAAGGATTTTGATAAATTCTACCCCCAAGGGGATAAAATACGGGCAGCGGGAACGGAAACAAATTTTACGCGGGTGAAGCTGCGGGCATCAGCTAGTAATATAATTATGTATACCTATGTACTTCGGTGAACTGATTTCGGGATAATAGATGGAGAACAAGGCCTGTTTTAAAATTTATGCGGGACAACTGTGACTGGGCAGGACATTTTTTATACAGCATCAATTTGATTGACGGATATTCGGGTCGAATAGAATAGCTTCGTCTTAGTGATAAGCAATTTGTTAGTTAATTTAAGATGTATCTTTAAGCTAACCTTTTAGCCAATCATATGCTTATGGACCCGTCTACATGAACGAGAAAATCACAGCGATATTATCGCGACGAGAGATTGTATGGAAATAAGTGTCGTGTAGACAGCAGACCTTAAATGTGTAAAATGCATGATTGTATTGAAATGCAATACATCTACAAGGATTACACAACGCTACGGACGAACAATAAACGCCCAATAATGACTTCGCGCGGAGTTATAATAAGAGATACGTTACCTTGAGAAAAGAAATCTTTATCCCGCTGTTTTATAAATTTCTAAACGGAACTAGAATCAGAGTTTACTATGCTAGAATGGAATGGAATGTCTCAATGGCGAGTGTAAATTCTGGGTTCGAATCAAATATTTGTATTATCCACAAATAGGTACTAATAAGTATTACAAAGGGGAAAGTTTGTGAGTGTGGATGTTTGTAACTCTTTCCAGAGATATGTTAAGTAGAGTCTGTATTCTTAGACTCTTTCATGATCCAACGGCTGAACGGATCTGGCTGGAACTTGGTACAGGGATAGATTATGGTCTGGAATAACACATACTTAGGCTTTTTATCCCGGGAAAAAGTTCCCACTGGAAGTGCGAACGGGAACAAATATTACGCGGGCGAAGCTGCGTAATTAAAATTAAATAGCTATATACATTCATATCGTCACGCCTTTATCCCCTAAGGGGTAGGCAGAGGCATAGTATACACGCCTACATTTCACTTTATAGATTTATGTCCCACGTAATAGGTGGTGAGCCTATTGCGGTATTGAAATGCCAGAAATGGACAGGCGTAGGTCGTGGCGACCCGCAGTTGAAATTCATGCCGTCCATAAGGCCCTCAACTTGACTTATCCATTGTCACTTTACAGACCACTGTGTTTCATTTCGAGTTATCTGTCACTACGCAATGGATTGTCTTGCGAAGGTGTTCCCTCGGGAAGCATTGGGGTGGCGACATTTTGTACCGTAAAACGAGGTGACATTGATTAAGTTTTAACTTTCTGAATAAAAATATTTTTTATAGTGTTTCGTTATACGTAAATACCTAATTGCAAAAATATTACCAATTTAAGTTATCATCAAAGTTACCCCAGTGTTCAAAGTGACCCCGTTTTACGGTACTCTTTCCCGTTGCTACTCGAGGTCTCGTCGGAGCTTGGTATTGTTACTCGAAGAAAAATTATTAAGAAAGTATTGTCTATTGTTACTCGAAGAGTAGGCTCAATACTAAATAGTCTAAGTTCAATACAGCTGAAAATAAAATTGCATAAGTAGTACCTAGTCACTGTATACCGTAGTTTGACTCGGCCGGATTTTAGAAATCAATGCCTACAGCCGCGCGGTACGTAAGCATGCGATAGGGCTGCCCACCTACACCATTTTAATAATATGTGCCTACTTTGACTTTCTATTTAGTATTGCGATTGTAAATATGTACATACATACATTCATATAGTCACGCCTTTATCCCTGAAGGTGTAGGCAGAGGCATAGTATACGCCCACATTTTACCTTATAGTTTTACGTACGCGTAATAGATAGTGAGCCTAATGCAGTTGAAATATTTCAATACGCCCACAAGGCCTTCAATTTGTATTAAGGATTGTCGTTTTACTGACAACCGGCTTTCATTTCGAGTAAATATGTATCGTTTTTATTTAAACAAAAAAATACATTGTGAGTAATAATATAATATCCCCGCAACGTCTGGCGGCGCGGGGCGGCGGCGTGGCGGCGCAGCGCCCGTTATCTACTAACGATTGAGTGAGACGGGTATAGGAATTTGAAAACGAGTAAGCGGCGTAGACAATAATAATCGGCTCATCACATGTTTCGTCAGTGATAGAATCACGGAATTCTAGTTTTTATAATCATTGCGTTAAATTTTTAATTTACAAAATTAAAACTATTTTTCGATTTGAAAGTACTAGTCAGTCTCAAGTACACTAGTACTTTTCGTACATTGTCAAGATGTGTTAAATTTTGGAAGTTCATATTTGTCTCTATGCGTGTAATAAAAATCAAAGGTAACAAAAACGCTGTCAATCAAAGTCATACGGTGCTAAGCGTACTGTAACATCGGTCATCCACAAAGAAATGAATACTCTTGAAACATACCTTAATTATTGCTCTCAATTAAATAACTACGAACTGACAACGGAACTAAATGTACTACTTACACGTACTAGAGTTCTGAACTAGTTTTTTTTTGGATATTGTACTATATTGGATCGCACCGTTTACTAACTGAGCTAGCACAAGTCTAGTTTTAAACACAAACATACCTACTTCATGTAACTACCTAGTTCACTCGTGTCAATCACTTTGTTTAATACATTATGAAAATTCACTTGTACTATTCCACTTTTATTTTAATTTAAAAATACCTGACCGGTTTCGCTTTTAAAGCATTATCAAAGGTTCTTACACTAATTTATTTATTCTTATAAAATTAGTGTAAGAACCTTTGATAATGCTTTAAAAGCGAAACCGGTCAGGTAGTTTTAAATTAAAATAAAAGTGGAATAGTACAAGTGAATTTTCATAATGTATTATAACAAGTTCCATCAAGTGCCAACAATCGAAAGTATAACGGATACTTTGTTTAACTTTAGTCAACTAGTAGTATAGTACCAATTAGTACTTACCTAAGTAAAATCAATTTATAGTCTTACCTTTCGGAGTTTCCAGGTAATCTAAAAAACGTTATCTCTGGGTGCGTTATTGACGAATTCATGCAACCAAAACAAGCACAATAGACTCTAGTTGTCATATTAAATATTTTTAGTAAATAAAACACGCGCGGTTACTATTTAAAAAACGACACACCGTCCATTCTCTACTCGGCACAATCGCGACTGCGGACGCTGCTTGCGTGCTGAAAGGCCTGCCGAAAACGAGAATCGTAGGTATAGCTTGCGCTTCGTCCCTTTGTAGGGAGCTACAATACTGGTTAAACCACATACTGGGTGTAACAAAATTACTAGTGACCGACCGAAGTTTCGGTTTCGGTTTCGGTTTCGGCCAGTTTCGGCCAAAAAATCGAGTTTCGGCCGCAGTTTCGGTTTCGGCCAAAATGGGCCGAAACTTTCGGCCGGGCCGAAACCCACGTGTTCATGAATTTTGAGTGTCTGGCTCTGCTTGTGACGTGGTTGGGGTCAGCCCAACCAGTTAATATATTACTAACCGAAGATTTAGATATTTACAAAGGACAATTTAATCAATAGTTATAATAATACAACTTTATTTAAGCCACAAGCAATTACGAGTACAATCATTGAGAAGTATTAGACAGTTACCCCTGTGTTATGTCTTCGACCTCCTTTTTAGGATCCCATTTTTACTTTTGGTTACTGAATCCTAAAGATCTAGGACATTACATAACCCTACCCCTTTGTTGTCGGTTCCGTCGACTGTGTTGATCGTCTGTCTGTCTGTCAGGAGGCTGTAACTGTAGATGATGTATTTCTTTTGCCGCTATAGCAACAAATAATAAAAATAGACAAAATAATAGTATTAAAGAGGGCCTCCCATACAACAACCGTGTCTTTTTCTTTTTGCCGCTTTTTTTGAACAGGAACCCTTCGTGCGCGAGTCCGGCTCTGCACTCGTGCCCAGTTTTAGTTATACACTTCTAGAATGTAACCAAAACCGGTCAAGAGCTAGTAGCAGTGCACCGTGTGGTTTTAGTCGGTAGGAGTTCGAAATAGCATCTATGAGTAATTCCACACGTAAAAGAAAGAAACTCATCTTTAGGTGGAGATATTTCTAAAATAAACACTTGAGAAGACTTATACCGTTGATCGATGGCACTTGGTGGAACTTGCTGCACCTATTGAAAAAATAACCGGCTAAGTGCGAGTCGGACCCTCACGGAGGGGTTAAAGCGTATTAGCATAAGGCCAAGCCCACCGTCTATCTCTTAGTCACGAGGTTGTATCGCTGGAACCACGCCAGATAGAGGCCTATTTTCACTGATGATGTATTTCTGTTTTTTTTTATACCACTAAGGTGGAAGACAAGCATACGGCCGGCTGCCGACCCTGTAAAAACCTTCTTAGACTCCTTTTGAAGAACCCCATACTGTAGGCGTTTGGGAAAACCGAGGCAGGAAGATCATTCCACAACCTAAGCGTGAGCGGAAGAAAACCCCTATCGGATCTAACCGTGCTCGAACGCTGTGGACGTAGGGTGTGAGGATGAAATCCCAGTCTATGGCGAGCGGTGCGATGATAGAACGTAGCCGTGGGCACCATGTCAAACAATTCCGTTGCCGCTATTTTTTACTCTTAAATCCTACAGAGATGCTATGCCGGAGTTCTACCGACTAAAAACCACGAATTGGGAGCCCCGAATATGCCCTCGGAATGATACATACTGCAGCCGCGTCTTTGGGGGGTTGTTCAGTTGTTATCCTGCTACTTGAGGGGGGCATGCACGAATCTCAAACTTCATGCTATCGTCTAGGGCCTGCTTCTATAAGGACGGTGAGTAGACGTCCTCAGGCCCCTGGTCATAGAGGCTGATCGTATAGGGCGCGCCGTCGCAGACTGTGCAACTTGGGTGGGAGAGTTCTCTACTTCTCTCCCGCTTCCTCCCCGGCGCCGTCTCTTTCACGAGCATGACCTGTTCATAGGCAGGCGCCTTCTTGCGCCATTGAAACAATGACGCAAGGGCCCTCGCTTCCAGGTCCCATAGAGGGATCCCGGTATCCCCATATCCTTACCCTGACAGCCATCGCTTTCTGCGGGCTGAGCAATCTAGCCGCATTGCTGGCCATCAGGATCTCCGCCCATACGAAGGGCCTCATATAGGGCCCTGCTCCGCATGATCCCAAGGTACAGTCTCCTGCAGGGAGCGTTGGGTCCCCTGATATTGGGCAACAACCGCGTGAGTGCGGCTGATGCCCCCTCCCTCAGTTTTGGGACCAAACTTCGGAAGTGGTATCCGATGTTACACCGGCTATCGAGTACGATCCCCTGATACGTCATCGAGAGCTCGATGCCGATGCTGACGCCCCCTATATGACTGCCTCTGTGGAGCAGTCGGAAGTGATACCGCCTGCGGCGCTGGAGGTCGTGGGTTCGATTCCCACCGGAGACAAATATTTGTGTGACCCATAAATGTTTGTCTCAAGAGTCTGGGTGTTTCTAAGTATAATATGTATGTATTTAAAAGTATATAAGTATTAATATCCGTGGTATGATACCCATAACACAAGCAGGTTATTCCTAGCTTACTTTGGGATCAGATAGCGTTGTGTGAGATGTCCGTGAATATTATATGTAAGCTGGATCCCGCAGGTGTCCTTTAGGGCTGCGTCTCGTTGCGTTGCTCCTCGCGCCGCGCTGTAATTAGGGTGTCGTCGTAACACGTTACGCACGTAACAGGTTACCCCGACACCTCTGAGCAACGGACCACAGAAGGATGTTCCACAGAAGCGGTCCAAGAACGATCCCTGTGGAACACCGAACGACACATCTCGCCGACCCTCTCTCGGGTAAGTTATGGCCCTCTCGGAAAGATAAGCCCCGACAATTCGCCGGAGGTATTGAGGCATTCCATGGTAAATAAGCGCCTCCCAAACGCAGCTCCAGGGCAAGGTGTTGAAAGCGTTGGAGATTTCACCATGTGCTGTTGCCGCTATAACAAAAAATACCTACTAAAATCAGAAAAAAACATCCACACAACAAACGTAATTTTCTCTGTGCGGGAATCCGACTCGCACTTGGCTGGTTTTTTTTTTCAATATGAACACGTGAGTTTCGGTTTCGGTTTCGGTTTCGGCCGAAACTGACCCAGGGGCCGAAAGTTCGGTTTCGGTTTCGATTTCGGCCGGAAAACCAGTTTCGGTCGGACACTAAAAATTACCTCTCCAAATTTCATGAGATGACTTGGCATCGGAAATCAAATACAAATATTTAATAAAAACCGGCCAAGTGCGAGTTGGACTCGCCCATGAAGGGTTTCGTAGCAGCAAGTAACATAATATAAAAGTTCTTATAGTTCGTTGTAACTTTGATTGATGTTTTAACACGTTCGCAGTGGTAGTGATTTTTCTAAACGAAAATTGCGGTTTATGACGTATTAAAAAAAAACTACCAGCTCTATCTCGTTCAAACTAATTTTCGTTGGTAGTTTTTATGGCAATGTACATCATATCTTCTTTTTAGATTTATCATTCTCTTAGTTTAGAAGTTAGAGGGGGGGGGGGGGACACACATTTTTCCACTTTGGAAGTGTCTCTTGCGCAAACTATTCAGTTTAGAAAAATATGATGTTAGATACCTCAATAGCATTATTGAAGACCTATCTATAGATACCCTACACGTATGGTTTTGATGAAAAATAAAAATTTGCGTTTCAGTTCTGAGTATGGGGACCCCCAAAATTTACTGCTTTTTTTCTAGTTTTACATAAGAATCTTAACGCGGTTCACAGAATACATCTAGTTACCAAGTTTCAATATCATAGGCCTTATAGTTTCGGAGAAAAGTGGCTGTGACACACGGACGGACAGACAGACGGACAGACAGACAGACAGACATGACGAATCTATAAGGGTTCCGTTTTTGCCATTTGGCTACGAAACCCTAATAAAGAAAAAAAAATCACAACATCAGAACTAAATGTACTACTTACACGTACTAGAGTTCTGAACTAGTTTTTTTTTGGATATTGTACTATATTGGATCGCACCGTTTACTAACTGAGCTAGCACAAGTCTAGTTTTAAACACAAACATACCTACTTCATGTAACTACCTAGTTCACTCGTGTCAATCACTTTGTTTAACTTTAGTCAACTAGTAGTATAGTACCAATTAGTACTTACCTAAGTAAAATCAATTTATAGTCTTACCTTTCGGAGTTTCCAGGTAATCTAAAAAACGTTATCTCTGGGTGCGTTATTGACGAATTCATGCAACCAAAACAAGCACAATAGACTCTAGTTGTCATATTAAATATTTTACCAAGTTTCAATATCATAGGCCTTATAGTTTCGGAGAAAAGTGGCTGTGACACACGGACGGACAGACAGACGGACAGACAGACAGACAGACATGACGAATCTATAAGGGTTCCGTTTTTGCCATTTGGCTACGAAACCCTAAAAAAGGGGGGTCAATTTTTTCATTTTTTTTAATTTTTTTTTGTCGCACATTAAGAATTCATTTTTTACCGCGGCAATTCGAGGTAACATGGTTGCCGTGGCAAAACAAAAACAGAGCACCCGTCTGGCTGTCGTTGTCGCTTTCTACTGCCGCTCAGTAGCGATAGAAAGGGTGAAAATAGGATAAAATAGAACCTTTAAAACGGCTTTACGGTTAAAGTATTCATGTGATTTTTTTTCTTTATTAGGGTTTCGTAGCCAAATGGCAAAAACGGAACCCTTATAGATTCGTCATGTCTGTCTGTCTATCTGTCTGTCTGTCTGTCTGTCCGTCCGTGTGTCACAGCCACTTTTCTCCGAAACTATACGGCCTATGCTATTGAGACTTGGTAACTAGATGTATTCTGTGAACCGCATTAACTTTCTTATATAAAACTAGAAAAAAAGCAGTAAATTTTGGGGGTCCCCATACTCAGAACTGAAACTCAAAATTTTTATTTTCATCAAACCCATACGTGTGGGGTATCTATAGATAGGTCTTTCAAAATGCTCTTGAGGTTTCTAACATCATTTTTTTCTAAAGTGAATAGTTTGCGCAAGAGGGACTTCCAAAGTCGAAAAATGAGTGTCCCCCCCCCTCTAACTTCTAAACTAAGGGAGTGATAAATCTAAAAAAAAATATGATATACATTGCCATAAAAACTACCAAGGAAAATTGGTTTGAATGAGATAGAGCTGGTAGTTTTTTTATAATCACTACCACTGCGAACGTGTTAAAACATCAATGAAAGGTACAACGAACTATAAGAACTTTTATATTATGTTACTCGCTGCTACGAAACCCTTCATGGGCGAGTCCAACTCGCACTTGGCCGGTTTTTTTTTGTAATGTTTCTTGACTGATGTCACGTCACGTGACGAAATTTGGATAGGTAATTTTGTTACACCCAATATATATACTGTGACCTAGTTAAACCCTAAAGGATTAATTGAGTTTTAGATTTGACTTAGAGTTTAGTGTAGGAATGTCCTATAAATTATTTTAGGAAAAAAATCCTAACTAGAACAAGAAGCCGTGAGATCGTTCTCACCCGACTGCCCCGCTAAAGTTTATTGTAAAAGTGAAAGTTCAATCCGATTGACGTTGTCATTTTTGTTTTATTACCTAGTGACGTAGTTTAATACAACACAGTCACAGACTACAGACACAAGGCTCGCCATAAGCCCCTCTGCAATCTATTTTATAAGAGGGGCTAAAAGTGAGCGTGTTGCAACTTATGCTTGGAATTCAAAGAGTTTATTGAAGTAAAACTTCTTTAGGCGCGACTAGGGTGTAACTCAGATTTTTTTTCTAACGGAAGTAACGCTTACTATTCGAATTTTAGCAAAATTCGAATGAATGACATTAATATAAATCATTTCAGTGATATAATGTCGTCAATGGCAAAGAAGTTTTATTTCAATCGCACGTAAAGGTTACACGCACACACTTTTTTGAAAAATATTTGGTTCCACAGAAGGCGACTCGTCGTTGGATTGTTATTTAATTGCATTGAGTTGTACAGTTGTACTTGTCATGTAATTTCGTGCTGCAGATGTCAACGCAATGTCTTTTAATGTACTTATGATAAAATAAGGCATGCATTAAAAAACTTGTTCAAAAGTTTAAAATTGCCGACACGTTGACGGGTACACCAATGCACGAGTAACTATCATCTTTTATTTCGAAGCACGAAATATAGATTATAGACCAGTGCAGATAGCTTTTAAAATATAAAAAAATAGCAGTAGAATGAAATCTATTGCAAAAGGAAGAGAATGTGACAAAAATAACAGGAAAAATTATTTACGGGCGATCTGAAGTCGGGAAGTAAAAAAAAAATGGGGGTTTAAGGGGGGAAAAGAGGTTTTCTCGATTTCTGACAAAACCGCAAATCCTATGGAAAAATGTTTAATGGCAAAGTTGTAGGAAATAAAAAAATCTACAATTTTTGTATTTACTCTTTTATGACCTAACCTCAAAAAGTATGTCAAAAACTCAAAAAACCCGGATTTTGAGTTTTTGATTTTTTTCTTTTACAAAAATGTTCGTTTTGTCATGAAATTTGGCAGAAACCTTTCTTTTTATGTTCCTAATGCACTGTAATTTTTTTGATCAGTAGTCAGTAACAGTTTTGTCGGAAATCGAGAAAACCCCTTTTCCCCCCTTAAAACCCCCATTTTTTTCACTTTCCGACCTCAGATCGCCCGTAAATTATTTTTCCTGTTATTTTTGGCACATTCTCTTCCTTTTGCAATAGGTTTCATTCTACTACTATTTTTTTACATTTTTCATCATTTTCAGAGCTATCTGCACTGGTCTAGCTATTATCCAGAAATTTATGTTAGAGTCTGTATTCTAAGAGATTATCTAATAAATAAACGTGGGTCGACATATCATTATCAACTGCCCTGAGGTAACGGAAAGTCTGGAGCCATTGGCGTAGCGAAGAACTATTGCATCTTTGGCTGCTTTCTGCCGTATCTATCACGGTGAGTGTTCTGAAGAACTCTTCAACCTAATCCTACCCTCTCCTTTCCGATCCCGAACAATGCGTGCTGGACAGAGGTGCCACTCTTACACAGTGGAGAGAATCTTTGCTAGAACTGAACGATTCAAAAGATCGTTTCTCGGTCGAACCATAAAAATCTGGAACGACCTGCCAGGGCATGTGTTTCCCTCCTCTTACAATCCTGGGTTCTTCAAGCGGAGCGTGAAGAGGCACATCATAGGGCCGCCAAGTTGAGGGCCGCTTTCTATAGTCTTACAGACTGGGACGGTGGCCCCCAATCGCTAGATGTCGCTGTGGCTTTCCATCAGGCGGCGGCGGCATCATTTTGGCGAGCTAAATATAAAAAAAAAACATAGCTCGCAGAATAAGTACATTGAAGTGGCAGTGGACCGCCACATCTGCAGTAGAACCGACGCGTCGACGGCTGATGGAGCAAACGGGTTCTATAGTGGAGACTGCTTCTCGGCAAACGTGGGGTAGGACGTGCACCCGCCAGATGGACCGACGACCTGGTAAAGGTCGCAGGCTGGGACTGGATGCGGAAGGCGCAGGACCGTGTGTTGTGGCGTAAATTGGGAGAGGACTACGTCCTGTAGTGGACTGCCACAGGCTGATTTAATTGATTGATCGAAGAAATCGTCATTAAAGAGTTATGAGATATGACACAAGGGTATTATTGATCAAAGGCCACAAGGAAGGTTCTAGGTTTACAGGAGCTGGTTTTTGCAACTCGACGTCATTTCTGCGCCTATTTTGCGTGGGGGGTTGTGGTATGGCTACTGCCATCCCAGTTCCCAGGAGGTCTAGCAGACTCTTCACGTTGCCGACGACTTCCTTGAGCGACCTTGGTGTACCGAAGTGTTTAGCCCTGTATCTGGCCAGTTCTGGGCATTCCATAAGAATGTGACTGGCAGTTTCGTCCGTCTCCATACAAGCTCTGCAAAGGGGACTGTCTGTGACACCTAAATTAAAAAGATGTTTGTTTAGTGGACTGTGACCTGTAACTATACCTGTTATCATACTTATCTTGGTCCTGTTGAGCTGCAGAATTTTGCGAGAGAATCTGGTGTTGATTGTCGGCAGTGCCTCTCTCGCTTGTCTGCATGTATCTAAGCCAGTCCAGTAATCCTGGTGATGGCTCCTAGTATGCTGTTTTAGCAGGTTACGTACCCATCCCGATGATAGGGGCAGAATAGGTTCAGGCCCCATTGCTCTCAGCGAAGAGCCTGTTCTTGCCACCTCATCCGTTGCGTCGTTACCTCGAGGCCACAAGGAATAGATTAGATAGAATTATTAAAAGTTGTACTAGATGAAAAATATAACAGAAAGAGGAGACATCAGGTTGATTGTAAAAAATTGTGAGCTGTCACGGTCAGTCACGGCCGTGACGCCTGGCGGATGTGAAATACTATCAAAACTATTTTTTTACAAATTCAAAACTCGAATTCCGAGTTCTGCTATCAAAACATTTTCGCTACGTCAAAATTAAGCTACTTTTAAACCGTACTGCCTTTACTTAAAATGCATGAGCCCGGATATTTTAATATATAACCCCATACACGCATATATTTTTAAATGATTGGAGCACGGTACTGTCAAAAGGTACTGTGGTCCAACTATTTTTAAAGTTGGACAACTGCCCCTAGTAAAGACCCATGGTCCAACTGGTTGGACAGAGCAGTTGGACCACTGCCCCGCACGGGTCAAAATTTAGTTTACCACTCGGATAAAGTTAATACTCAAAAACTGTATGTAAGGAAAGTGAAATAAATATTCAATGTTTCTACACAGTCTGATGGTAGAAGCGATATTAAAATAAAATAAATAATAAAGGAGAAACTGCCCTATAAATTATTGTCGTTTGAAAGCACCGAGCGTCGTAAAATGGCGACGGTATTTCCGTGTACGAACTGGCTGAAAGAATAAATAGGAGCAAGCGTAAAATATCGACTTTCATTTTCAAACATCTTTCTGTTGGAATATTTATGTATCTATTTTATAAGTGTTCTGTAAACGATTACTGTAGTAAGCATCATTGCTTTGGCTGGTCCTAGAATGGGTGACCACTGTTTTTTTATACCACTAAGGTGGCAGACAAGCATACGGTCCACCAGAATGATCGGTGGTCATAGCAGCCTATGAACGTTTGCAACACCAGAAAAATGTTGTAAACGTTTCCAGGTGTCGGAAGACATGTACAGCCGTTTTGTTTAACGTGTGGAAATCCATCATGGATGCTATGCCGGACTCTTACTGACTATAATCACACAGTTCTCTACCACTGCCTACCGCTTGGCGCCCCGGGAAAGCTCTTGGAAAGATTTACCAGGATCACGTAAAACGGTAAAGTCAAGTTAAAGGGAACTTGAAATATTGAAGAAAAATTGTCTTATCAATAGGCTCACCTTCTGTTACGTATGGCAAAAAGTATCTAATGAAGAAATGCGGGCGTACAATATCTCTGCCTACCGCATTGGTGAATCGGTTTGGTTGATTCGGAGATATTACTCCTGATCCCCTATAACACTACAAACTCACAAACTTTAGCTCTTTTTAACCTTACTAGCGGACGTACCTAATGCGGTTTTGCCCGCGTAGTCCCCGTACCCGTATGAATGCGGGAATAAAATATAGCCTATGTTCACCGCAAAGAGTGTAGCTTTCCAACAGTGAAAGAATTTTTCAAATCGGTCCAGTAGTTCCGGACGGAGTCTATTCGTTACAAACAAACAAACAAAAAACAAATAAAAAACAAATCTTTCCTCTTTATAATATTAGCATAGATTAGTTCTGTAGTTTAAATTAGAAGTTCATCGCAAACAAATAACGTGAAACGAATTTTTTATGTACCTAAGTTTAATGATAATTAGTCAATAGACAGTAGCCTTATACACTGTTTACATACCTATTGAAGTTTTTACTTCAAACCATTTGTTCCTAGGTTCTCACAGGCCTGTGAGAAAAGATATGAGAAGGCAAAAACGAATACAGAGTCCCCAAACACGCCTATTATTTTCCTCGTAGTTTGAATGTCATTTTGATTTTCCACCAAACAGATGATTGATTAGGAAGCGAACTTTTTTTGCTGTATCTGTTAAGTTAACCCTGCCTTTTTGGGCATTTCGAAATGTAGACAAACTATGTAGGATCAATACTTACTTATTAGGTGGGACATTATTTATTAATATTGATCGGTAGTGGGTCTATAACTGGCAATGTGTGAATCTATATCAACCTCTTCGGGAAAATATCCTGTTTGATGGTCGCGTATGATTCGTATTTTTAGCATAGACATAATTTCTCTGTACTAATAAAGTAGGGAAAAGTAGAAGCGAATCATTTTTTCTACTTTTCACAACTCCAAAACGTCAGCCTCCAAAACTGAATCCAATCGGAAGCAATGCTGAAATGATGTAATGAATGTATGTATGTCATTAATTACTGTTTGATGTTGGTAGTCCTAGTTATAAGACTGTGTGCAGAACGTACTACAAACTAACAGATATTGGAATTAGCTTGAGGCATAGAGTACACCTCAAGCAATTCCAATACGTCCCTGACTCCTATAATTTTGATTGCTTGAACATAGCTTGGCATAGAACCAACCGCAATTCATATTAAGCTTGTACCTATTTTATGATCAGTTTGCCATAGAACTTAATTTATTAAGTGACCTGAAAGGGAAATGATTATCATCTATGTTATATATCTATTCGCTGCTGCATCCAAGCGTTATTCCTAGTCCTGGTCACATACCAAGTTCTTGACTCTTTTCTCGTTGACTTACAGATTATCTAAGGTGACGTCATACCTAATATGTCTTCAGCATCCCCGTTCGTAAAGCCTTTAGCAAATGTCATGTGTAGGTACCTATTTTACGACTTAATTTCTTGGGAAGAATTTTAAACGAAGTTTGTCTCTGAGGGAGTAGGGATAGTTGGACATTTACTGCTGGATTCTCCTTACTGGGTTTCCTGTTGGCCAGACTCTGCAACAATGATCAAGACTAGAAAAGTTACACCGAGTCCAAAATGTAAAAAAAAAATTGGTATCGAGCAGGAGTCGAACCTGCATCCTATGGTTTGCCGGTCCAGACGCCCTAACCGTTGGACCACCGAGACTCTATTCTCGACTGTCAAATTCTTTCACATTTCGAGTCTTGCTCGAGACCAAAATTTTTTCACGTTAAATTTGTGATTGAGTAAGCATACCAATTGCTTTTTAAAATTTTCCGTACCGAGTCCAAAGTCGTTTAAGTAATTCCTGGCATGACGTTGGTATCTTGAAATTCGTATCAAACCCACGATGACACAGAGGGTGTTGGGATGCGGGGTCCTGCGAACATCTTCGGGACCCCAATGGGTCGGGTCCTCCTCGTGGTGCATCCTGGGCAACGGAGTAGCGACCACTCCCCTTCCTCTGTGGGGGAGTGGTGCTACTCTGGCAAATTCCGGCCGAGGCGGGAGCAGCCCACCTGTGGGGTGCTCGGTGGTGTGTGTTGCTGCCGGCCGTGCGTAGCAACACGGTCGGCAGCAGCAGTGCTGGGCCGCTATTGCCTCGTCAGTTGACGAGGTGATGGCGGCAAAGAGGGAGGCGCGGGGGAGCGGGAGTAATGGAAAATACTCCCGCTTCGCCGTGCAGTTCGGGGGCGGCGCAGTAAGGATTTCACTGCGCGCCCCCGATTGTATCGGGTTGCTGCTGTCGCTCCACCACATTTGCTGGCGAGGCGACAGTGGCGAAGTATGAGAGGCACTGCATGGAAGGGCGGGAGTTTGGGTAATTGCTCCCGCCCTGTCATGCAGTTTGGGGGCGCCTGCGCTAGGAGCTAGCGCACGTCCCCCGATTGTTTCATGACCGAGGGCGTAAGGTTGGGGGACCCCGCCCTCCAACGGTCACATGGCGGTGGGCACCTTCCCCGTGTTCCGGGGGTGCCCATTAGCGCACGCCTGCGCCAGCCGCTCTCTGACTCCTCTATGACAGAGGGGCGCTCGAGAGCGGTGCAGGCGTGGTTTTTTCAGCTCCTTAGAGAGCTTTGGGGAGCCGCCCATCTGGCTCCCCCGAGGAGAGCTCCGAATTAACGGGGCGCCCCTAGCCGGGTCGACGTGAATAATCTTTTGATATCCCTCGGCCCGGCTAAAGGGTGAGGAGGAACACCGCGGGGTTTAGTGGGTAGGACGGTCCATTCCGGACCGGGCCGGGAGTCCCACACACCATCCCAGCTGCCCCTGAAGCTGGGATGAAGGCGCGTAAATGCGTTCCCCGCGTCAAAAAAAAAAAATAAAAAAAAAAGACACAGAGGGTGTTCAAAAGCAGCCGCTTTTAAACACCCTCTGTGTCATCGTGGGTTTAATAGCAAGCGAGTATTTAGGAAAGACAAAAGCAGATAGTAAAAAAACTTGCTGGATGTAACGAAGCGAGTTTACAAGCTGTTAGCGAACTCACTGGCCTGTACCTTGAATACTCGCTCCGTGTGATCGAGACTTTATTATTGTAAGTATTTAAAATTGTATAAAAAATTACAGTGTAGGAGCTACTGGAGCGTTTAATTTAAATTAAATTCGCACAGAAAGAGTTCAATGTCGAGGTGGCAAAATTATAATTTGGTAATATTTCGAAATCCACCGCTTTTAAATAAATTTCAAATGTTAATCGAATGTTATCGGTTGCACAAATCTAGTGGCTAGTTGGCCCAAAAAGAAGGTTTACTGGTTTTGACATTACTGTCTTCAAGGATTAAACTAGCCGCAGGTTCTGAGTTGAGGGTGTCCATTTCGATTGCTCGGCCAATATGTCGTAGAAAAAAGAAACTTATGTCAGCATTTCGAAGGAATTCGTAGAAAACGAACAGTGAAAACCGCAAATTCGAAGAGTCAATATTTAGAAAGTTATAAGGGTTTAACCGTGGCCGCGCAGTCCGCATGAATTCAACTGCGCGGCCACCAGTTCTCTTGAACGGAGCTACGTACAAGTCTAATTCTTTTTGCTAATCACTGATACGATTTCGAAGAAAATGTAGATTATAAAAATAAAGCCCTACTATTTGAACTTCACGACATACGGCACTCCAAAGTTATGGCCGCGCAGTCCGCATAAAGCGAACCGCGCGGCCACCAGTTCTCATTAACGGAGCATTGTAGAAGTCTAATTCTTTTTGCTAATCACTGATACGATTTCGAAGAAAAAGTAGATTTGAAAAATATAGCCCTAAAGTTTGAACTTCTCGTTCTACAGCACTTACGTAAGGGCGAACCGCGCGGCCACGTGTTTCTTAAAGTGGAGCTTAAACAGAATTTGGTAGAGGTCTCATTATTTTTGCTAATCATTGATACGATTTCGAAGAATATGTAGATATCATGAATGAAGTTCTAATGCTTGAAAATCACGAGTTACAGAACTTAAACCCTGTAACTCGAGTTAAAAGAAGGGTGACCATGATTTACGTTGCGTCGACGAGATATTCCCAAAAAAAAAATTGAACCGATTTCATACAAATTTACCTAAACCTTTAAAATATTTACCTAGCACAAAGTTATTATTTTGATTTACCAGATTTTATTCAATATCATATTGAAGTCGGCGCCAAGTAAACCCATAGGTATAGGTAGGTAGGTATTATTAATGGCAACAACTTCCATATTAAATTGAATAAAATCTGATAAATCAAAATACATGTGCTATGTGCTAGGTACCTATATTTTATTTTTAAGGATTTGTATGAAGTCGGTTCTATTGTTTAATTATTTTTTTATTATTATTTTAAGTGACGGGTAGACCGATAAGTATATCTATCTAGGTGTAAAGTTCTCATCAACACAAATCAATCAAGCCGAAACACAAGGTAACTGCTGTAAATCGTTAAGAAATTCCCTCAACTGTCTTTCGGTTCCATCATCATATCGACTCCAGACCTTTATTAAATTGTAGTAGGTATACTTACTTATTAAAGCACTTAATCAAAAAGTTAGCAAACGCACTAGTTGTCCCAACAATTTTCGGTGGTTGCCCTCGATTTCTCCTGGATCCCAGCATCAGATCTTGATACCCTGGATATGGGACCACCTCAGAAGTAACCTCATTCAAACAAAAAAAATCAAAATCGGCGCCGCTATCGCGTAATACTTATACATAAAAAAACATAGCGTACGAATTGAGAACCTCCTCTTTTTTGAAGTCGGTTAATAAGACTTTTTAATGTCACGTATATTGCTATACTTTTAATCGTAAAAAGCAAATAGTTGTAGTCCCTTGGTTTGAATTTGAATAGAGAAGTTTACTTCTAGGATATAAATAAATAAATATTCACGGACATCTCACACAACGCTATCTGATCTCAAAGTAAGCTAGGAATAACCTGCTTGTGTTATGGGTATCCACGATCCACCACGGATATTAACCCAGTAATGCCCGAATTTTTTTTTTTTGTAGTTTATTAATTTTTTACATTAAATATGATTAAATGAGGTATTCTTAGACATAATTAATAAATTTTATTTTTATCAATAATTTGGAAGTTATAAAAAAATCACGTGTCCAAATGGACACGCTAAGCACTTACAATAGCTGAAAAGACAAGAGCATAAGCAGATCTTTGTTGGTAATTGGTAACTAAAATTTATTATTTTTGTTTTAAAAACATAAACTGGACACTTTTTAATAACTTAAAAAGTTTATTTTTATTTTAGTAGATACAGTACAATCAATACCCAGAGCTCATCGAGCTCATGGCTTTGCATTTCGGTCCAACACATCTATTTTTACGCCATTTTCTGCACGTAATGATTAATCTTGTCAGACCCCACTATACAATTTGAAGGTAGACTATCTTCTTGCACCTTTCGTACCTACTCCAAAAGTTTTTAGGTACCAACCTATATCAATACAACCTCCCTACGAACCTCCAGCTGTAGCATCTTATTTTAAAAATCTAAGCAGTACGCTTACAAGCTTCCAGCATCCATGTAAATAGGCACATTAACCACTTCCTCTCGAATACTACATCACATATTTATATTATAAGTATTTTTCTTCAAGTGTTTATGTGTGTTTATAAATGTATTGTTAGAGTAAAAAATCCTATCTACTTCTCCAATATATTTTTTGGGTTCTTCTAAAGAATAAAGCTTGTGGACAAAAGTGATGGTGATACATGTGATGTTAGTCTGTACTTTTTGGAATTATTGTTTTAATATGGATAGCTGTAATGGTGTACAGCCAAATCGTTTGACTAACATCCACTTTCTAATGCCAATCATGATAACTTACCACCCTTTTCGTAATTTCGTTTGATGTCAACCGTTGATATCTCTGGTACTGAACACTACTACCACCACCTTATTTTTTTTCTCACATTTAACACTTGATTTGTGGTGCCTCTTCCCAGAACTAGTCAAAATCGAACAATCCAAAAGTAATACGAAATATAATAAAACGCTATGGCTAAAGCTTAGCGTGTCCATATGGACACATGAATTTCAGTGCTATATATTACATATGAAATTGCATCTTGGCAATATTTAATCCTTTTGTATAAATAAATACACTATTTCTCAATAAATTTGTGCTATAATAACATAAATATAATAAATAATTTTGTACGGACATCAAGCCAGTCCTGAGTTAATTTCCTATCCAGATTGTTTTCCTTCCTTTTAAATTTACCGCCAATGGCGCTAGTATCGCCGGTCGAACGGATCGGCCTATGAATGAACGTTCCGCGCGCCGCTCGCGCCTCTAGCGGCAAGCACCAAAAAAAAGAGTTCGAAAATTTTCTTTGCAATGGACGCGTCTGAGGTCCCGTAAAATCAAAAATTTAAGCTGTTTTCAGCATAACTACTATACTCGTTAGAAGTTCAATGACTGTTCTAAACCTACGATCAATCCACTGATACGGTGAAAGTGCATTTTGGGTGAATTTTCGTGATAGCAGGCCGATCAATCATTACAACGGTTTCGCCGCCGGCTCCCGTCAAGATCCATCCCCATCTCCAGGTGAGTTGTTTGTGCTTTTCCACCCTTGAAGGTAACTGGATTTCGTCTAGGTTTACTAGCAACAGGGCAATGCAGAGGCTTCTTCAACGAGTCCCATACAAATTTGAAAATAATAACTACTTACTCTCATCTCGGGTCTAATTTTTCAACGTTCTGGTTAAAGGTGGTAAATAAATGAATATACCCGCTAAACTAAAATTGTTATAACAGTGATGTTCACAGAATATTAAAATTTGACATTTGAACGCAGAGTTAGAATAATCAAATCATTAAAAAAGTCAAAAAAATCTACCAAAACAACTCTTTCATTCAACCCTGATTTATGTGTCCATATGGACACGCTAGGCATTACTGGGTTAATACTTATATACTTTTAAATACATATCTACATATTATACATAGATACACTCAGACTCTTGAGACAAACATTTATGGGTCAATTTATTTATTAAAATGATTGAAATTAAAAATATTTTGATTACTTATTATGTACTGAATTATTACTTATTAAATAGATGTTTCTTTATGGTATTGTTATAGTTTGATTTTATGACTTAAATTACGCCAGTAATTACTAATCCGATAAACAGCACTAACATTTTATAAATTTCATTATTACTTTTTACCCGTAAACACATTAAGTAGGTAATCATATGTCTCAGTAAGTGAAATCCAAGTTTCCTTTTTACTCCACGTTCCTCTGATATTGACTTTTTTTCTTTCGCCAGCAAATATGTTTACTTCATGCATGCTACTACAGATATTTTATAGAATTATTTTTTCAAATTTATAAAAGTTTATTTGTTTTTTAAAGTCGCGATGTCGATGTGTATAGCTATGATACGTCCTTGTTTTCGACCATTTTTAATTGCTGATTTAATTTCAAATGCTTTAGTTTTACGTAAATTGAATCTAAATACCACTATTCAAGTAATATTAACCTATAACGTTGGTAGTCTGGACAATAACAATATCAAGTAAGGTATTTCCGCAATACTAATATTTTTTACCCAATATTTAAGTTGGTAGGTAATGAGGTACTGTATGGTGTTTTTACGTATAGTACTTAATTAATGTAATGTAATCGAAAGTCAATACTTTACTTATATGTACCTACTTACTTTACTTTTTTTATAAACGATATTTTAATACCTACATTTATAGAAGAATACTTCTAGTTAGTAAATAATACCTTATATAAATAAGTACGGAAAATGCTCAGAATAGTTGTGGACCGCTTCATCTTAGAAAAAGTTACAAATGCCATCAGGCGAATTATCGTCCCGTCCATTTGTCTTCTTTGGGTTGGGCAGTTCGTTATCGTCGTTGTGATTTGCTAAGGTTTGTTTCCTTTTGGTGGTTGCTGTGGTTGGGATTGTTGAACTGTGGGAGTGAGGAGGTCCTGCACCAAAAACCAATATTAAATGTAGTGGAATATCTATTTCACACAGCGCCATGTAGAATGAATGATTGCCAATCGCCAGCAAATATGTTTTCTTTTTAATAAACCTATTTTACTTAAAAGCTTACAAGCACATTTTCGTAAGACTAATTCGAATCACTAATTCTCAATTGAATTGAATTGGAATTCAATTGAAACAATCAGTAGCTCTTTTTACAAGAAAAGCTACTTGCTATATAAATATATTTACACTATGATATTAAAATAGTAAAAAGCCTGGATTCACACACTATAAATCTTGGTCACCCTATTTTTTCCTTCGATTATTGGTTTTAAGTTCTATACGTCATTTAGTTCTTAATTTGAGGCTTTATTCATACTGTCTACATATTCTTCGAAATGGTATCTGTAATTAGCATAAAGAATGGGACTTCTACTAAGCTCCGTTTAAGCTCCATTTAAGAAAAACCGTGGCCGCGCGGTTCGCATTGTGCGGACTGCGCGGCCATAACTTTGGAGTGCCGTATGTTGTGAAGTTCAAATAGTAGGGCTTTATTTTTATAATCTACATTTTCTTCGAAATCGTGTCAGTGATTAGCAAAAAGAATTAGACTTGTACGTAGCTCCGTTCAAGAGAACTGGTGGCCGCGCAGTTGAATTCATGCGGACTGCGCGGCCACGGTTAAACCCTTATAACTTTCTAAATATTGACTCTTCGAATTTGCGGTTTTCACTGTTCGTTTTCTACGAATTCCTTCGAAATGCTGACATAAGTTTCTTTTTTCTACGACATATTGGCCGAGCAATCGAAATGGACACAGTTGAGGAGGCCGAGAATTCCCAAGCTCATTAAACGATGAAAAAGTTCCATTCATTAAAATTATAGTATAACTATACAATCATTTTGGATGTAACGTGACGATTTTTTGTAACTAAATATTCACAAAATTTTGTACGGGGCATTTACGTTTATTACCTACATAAAATCGTCCTTTTTCCGAACCTTTAATCCAACCTAACGTACCTACCTACACCATCTTTTAATGAATGGTAGGTACTTTCGTGTTTTTCTATGGCATTATTTGATCAATCAAATCAGACTACCGCAGTCAAGTGCTGGACGTAGCTATCCTCAATTTTCCAAATGTTAGCAGTCACGCTGATCAGACTAATTGTTACAACGTTTTGTTTCGAGTTTTCTTTCTCTATGTCTTGGGTCTGGTGTCTTAACCTGCTACATAAAGTTCTTACAAAGTGAATCAAAAATTCCTTGGTGCAAGGTATTGGATGTAACAACCAAAATGAGACGATTGTGATGTGTGTCACAAAATTTTGCTGCCATGCAGTCCTGAAGATGCCTCGTGTGTAGGAAACACGTGTCGACTTGTTAGTCACATTGTTAAGCAGAGCAGTGCTCAATACCAACAGTGTGGAGGGTGCAGATGTTTCTCCTATCCCACATCCAAATTTACATTCCTGAGGAGTTCGATTCGTCATTCCTTTCTTACAATTAGTTGTGGTTTTCCTTGACTGCTGTACGTTAGGATTGACGAAACGAGGGTGTGAGGCTGGTTCCTTTCCCTCCTCCTCCTTTATTATCGTTTTAAGATAGACTTCCGCCATGTAATGCCTGATTCCATTTGTTGTGACACTAAAAGTTTTCTTGGCCTTGTTTCGACCTAAGAAGAAATATCCTTGTCACTTTATTATTCTTCTTCTTCTGTTTAAAATATTTTGCTTTCTAGTGTCAAGGCAATCGCGAATTTCAAAACTGAGGATTTTGAAATACCGTAATGCATAAATACATTTAAAATTACCAATCTAATACTATTTCTAGCCATTTAACCTTAATTTTGTATACGCTTCGTAATTATGAAGTTGTATTTCTGCATTGCAGATGAAATGGCTTCATTTATGCAGGTTTTTCTACTATTGCCGTTTACATACTATGTGAGAACATAATATTACGTAGTATTAAGTAACGGAGTGATAATTTTAATAACATGCTATTAAGAGGAAAGTGATTCTAGTAATCACACATTTCAACCGCTCTGTACGATGTCTTAAGTAGTCTCGAGTAATCTCAAGTAAGTGTGAAGTCTCGCTTGTCTATGTTACGTTTGTATTGACGTGAAAACTTGCCTGAGGCTGAGGCCCGCTTTCATTTTGAGTTGTGGCAACATTTTGAATTTTGACACATGAATCTGCCGCTGTCAAATTTTAAATTCCAAAACATTCGAGGTTGCGCCTCGGTGGCGTAGTGGTTGTATATGCGACAGCCGTGCTGAAGTCTGTGGTTTGAATCCCGGGTCCGACCTTAATATTTGTGTGATACATAAATCTCTGTTTTCGAGTTTGGGTGTTTTCAATAACATGTAATATATTTCGAAAAAAATAAACCTAAGAATGTTTATCAGTTGTCAATATACCATAGCACAAGTTTACATTAAAACGGGGCTCGATAGCGTTTGTGAAAATATCCCACATTTTAATTCTCGAATTTGAATTGCGACGGAAGTCATCTTTAGAGACTTCCAAAGGTACGAAATAGACCACCAATGTTCTACTTGCATAGATACTTTACCTAATACCTAGTACCTACGCATGCGACATGATTCGATTACTGTAACCGTTTTTTCCACAAATCACACAAGGCATGCATAGCGTACACGCAATGCTTGTAACACCACGTATTAACTATCCACTGATATTTGCGGTTAGCATATGGCCATACATCTCGCCGCAAATTCAAGCTTATCAAACAAATGTCATGGTCCAAATATACGCTTATCATTCCTAAGGCGCACTCGGGGCTCCGGTAGGAGTCCGGCATAGCAACCATGAGGACTTCCATATTAAAAAAATATAAATCCAACAATTTTTAAGATAGGAGAGTCCATATTAAAAGCCCGTGGTCCAACTAAGAGTAGTTAGAGAAGTTAATCGCTGCTCCAAATAAAGTCTAAAACAAACTTAACCATTATTGAATGAACCCAGAAAAAATATTAATGTTCCAACAATTTTTAAAGTTGGAGAGTCCATATTACAGGCCCATGGTCCAACTAAGAGTAGATAGAGAAGTTGATTGCTGCCCAAATGGAGCCTATCGCAAACTTAACCATTATTGAATGGACCCTGGAGGATTGAAATCGTATTTCAATGTAATGTTTACTAACTGAACTAACAAACTACGTGCCACATTACTAATTATTTCTTAAACCGTCCCTAGACTTAAACACACCAAACCCAAAATAAGCCACATCATTCCAGCCACTTTTGAGTTTTAATGATATTACTTACCAAATGTGAATTGTTTTTTGTGTAAGTAAGTACAAGATGAGATATATTTATTTTTTACTATATTATAACCGACTCTCTAACTAATGCGACTAAAATTTGTTCTTAACATCTCATACCTACCAGCGATCTACTAGGGCTAAAAAGTTTGAAGAAACTAGGTTTAAAGTTTAAGCGCTTTAAAGTTTAAAGTCGGCTCGACCCCCAGGGATTCCGAACATAGCATGAACGTCGTCGGGTCGACCCGATATTACATTATCTACTAACTCATATTCCACCTAAAAGTTATCGAGTATTAAATAAGATCTAGTTTTATACACGACAATAGACTCACCAGCTATTACGTGGGACACTCAGATTAAAAGAATATATTTAGTCTGAGGTGGGACAAATGTATACAGTATAATGTAGGCTTATAGGATGCTTCTGCCATCGCTGCGAAGATAAAGGCGTGAATATTATCGTAACAGTCGCTTGAACGTCGCACACGAAAGACAGACGACAGTTACTCGGTTTAGGCGTACAATGTCAGAAACGCAAAATGACAGATTAGCGAATTGACAGAAACGCATAATGCCAGGTGTCGCAAAATGACAGATTCGCAAAATGACAGATTCGCAAAATGACAAATTCGCTTAATGACAGATTCGCAGAATGACAAATTCGCAGAATGACAGATTCGCAGAATGACAGATTCGCAGAATGACAGATAAATCTCGAATAAAAAACATCGAGTTATATTAATCAAATTCTTTATTTGTTAGTACAAATCAACATAAATTTCTAAAATAAATCAAGACGAATCAACCGTCATCTCATAATGTCCTTTTCTCGAAATTTCCTTTTCTCAAAATGTCCTTTTCTCAAAATGTCCCTTTCTCAAAATATGTACACTACAGGATTAACCCGGTAATTTTTTTTATAATCATCAAGTTACCACCACTCACTTGGTAAATTTGATGTTATTTTTTTATTGCCACCAAAACAAAACTTAGGTGGTTATAAAAAATAACCACGAAGGCTAATGCGGAAGCTTCGCTGCGCTCCGTAACGTATCCAAGTCAGATTGAGCGGGGTTAACCCTGTTTTTTGAGAAACATATTTTGAGAAAGGGACATTTTGAGTAAAGGACATTTCGCGAAAAGGACTTTTTGAGAAAAGAACTAGCAGAAAATAAAAGTGAATCACAGTCACAGTCTACAAATTCAGGTGACGTTGTATGACAATCTCCAAAAATATTTGTTTAATTATCACTAGTTAAAATAAAGGAAAATACAAGCAAGAAAACGTTCGATCTCGACCGTAAATCACATTACAAATTCATAACTGATTGATTGCAAAGAAAATCCGCTTCCGTTCTCTTCCGCTCTTTTTAAAATCGCGCAACAGACTAAAAAACCTCAGTTCCTATTTCACATTGTAATTATTCGCCTATACAACGGTCGATAAGCACAACCACACCTTACATAGTTTAAAAATGTCTTATATAACTTTGATTAACACGCGCGTTTGAAATCTCGGCAAAAACCTTGACACTTGGCTTACTTGTTAAACGTTATCTAATACCTAACGTATGTGAAATTTATGATTTGTAAACACACCGGCCTATTACTTTCTTATTTCTTGATACTTTATTACAACTAGAGACTCGTTGGCCGTCGAAATTCGACAAAAAATATTTAAAAGATAGCTTTATGTCTTTTCATTTAAACTTTAATTGTGTCAAATTTCATCGTTCGCAAAATTCCAAGTTTTTTCTTAACAAGATTAGAAATATTGTTTCAAATTTTCTATGACCGACTCTCTGACTAGTGCTGATTAAAATTTGTTTTTGGTAAACATAATATCCCCTACTTAGTTTTAGTAATAGACCAAGATATCTACTTTAAATTAAGTTTGCTACTACTCGTATAGGGGTTCTGTACATTTTGTTTCCTGTCGAAGTCAACTAGCTTAATTCGCGGTTTAATTAACTGTCTAGCGCTAGCCTGTTTGTTGAAGCGACGGTCTACTATCAACCTGAACGATGTTCAGCCATTCGTTACACAGGTAGGCAAATTACTCCCATCGTTACGGTTTAATTGCTTACATAACCTAGTCTTATAAGCCTACTGGTTGTGGCTTAGAACAACACGATTTATGACTTTTATCGGGAGGGGAGGCAAGAATTTTTTTCTGAGCCATACGTTTTTCTTTTTTTACGTGTGAAAATCTCTTAGATAGGTACCATGCCGTATTCTAACTGACTGAACCCACACGTACCCGTCACACACCGTCTTTTTTTTAACGTGAGGGAACATCCTCATGGATGCTATGCCGGACTCCTACCGACTGAAAAATCTCACGTTACGCCCAATAGCCTATGGTTGGGAGCCCCGGGTAAGCCCTCGGAAGGATGTCCCAGTGAAACACACCGTCTACGGTCGGGAGCCCTAGGTTAGCCCCCGGAAGGATGTCTCTGGATTCCCGACAGGTCTGAGTCTACCTACAGTTGGAGCAAATGTTCGCTGTTATTGACTTCTAGGAGCAATTTCTAGGGGCAATGACTACCTCTGTGGCGCGGTCGGTAGTGATAGCGCGTTCGATTCCCACCGGAGACAAATATTTGTGTGACCCATAAATGTTTGTCTCAAGAGTCTGGGTTTCTATGTATAATATGTATGGTGTTAAAAGTATATAGGTATTAATATATAAGTATTATTATTATATATCGCTTTTAGCGATAAGGCCGCCCATTGTATTGCTATTTTATATCAAGTTTGTAAATTGTAATACTATCTTGGTGTACAATAAAGTATATAATAAATAAATAAATATCCGTGGTCTGATACCTATAACACAAGCAGGTTATTCCTAGCTTACTTTGGGATCAGATAGTGTGATGTGTGAAATGTCGATGAATATTTATTTATTTATTATTATATTGAGGATACGGTTGCCGTCTGACCTTCGACAAACATTACGCAATCAGCAAAAATAGAGATAAAATTTTAAAAAAATATACATAAAACATTTTCTAATAAATATCTAGCTAATACCTACACACCAAAAATCCAGTACTATCAAATTAATGGCACAGAAATTTACATCCATACCTACTTAAAAAATAAAGTCACATCTTTTTTCACGAAACAGTAGAAATGTAGAGGCATAATAAACACACTTCTTATTTCAAAAGTAGAATTTAGTCCGAAAAGGTTATTAAGCTTATTTTCGTGTTAGAACTGACAGGCTGGTTGTAGCTTAACAACTAATTTTTGGCAAACGAGACCCAAATAATATGACTACCTTCTATTTTTTTAGATACATACATAATGGTCACGCCTTTATCCCCGAGGGGGTAGGCAGAGGCATATTATATGCCCACATTTCACCTTTTTGTATAATTTGTCCCACGTAATAGGTGATGAGCCGTATTGCCGTGTTTAAATGGACAGGCGCAGGTTGTGACTGCCTGCTGTTGAAATAAAGCCTTCAACATAGCTTAACGACTGCCATTTTACTGTCAACCGGGACCAACGGCCTAACGTGCCTTCCGAAGCACGGAAACGCTCAAATAAATGTCACAAAGTGATCACATGGATGGTCACCCATCCATGGACCGGCCATAGTGAAAGTTGCTTACTGCAGTGATCGTTTACAGAACACTGAGTCCGCGGGGCCACGAGTGAATCTATATCTCCTATTTTTTAATGTGAGGAAAATCCTATGCCGGACTCCTACCAACAAAAAAAACACACGGATCCTACCTAACAGCCTTCGGTTGGGAGCCCCGAGTAAGCCAACCTAAGGCTGTTAGATATACCTACTTAATAATTAGAGTACTTACCTACGTCCGATGCTTAGCATACTAATCGTTTACAGAACGTTGAGCAAGTGGAGCTTCGAGACGGTATTCAAATTATTAATTTAAAGCAAACAAATAAACATTCATGTGACCTTATTCTTTTAAATAAAATTATTTAAAGAAATTAATCGTCAAAGAATGTTATAAACAAGTAGGTACCTACAATATTCTTTCCAAATATTTTCACACTTTTAGCAATACCACTGTGAAATGCGTCATTGGATATGCCCGGCCGATGTGCAAAATTTCTAGATACTTAATTCAAAGACAGGTTTATGAGCCATTTTCTGTCCTTCAGACTGTTTCATATCTTTTTTCCTTTTACATCTTCATATTTGCCGTGTAAAACATATTTACATACATACATACATACATATCATCACGCCTGTTTCCCATCGGGGTAGGCAGAGACTATGGCTTTCCACTTGCTACGATCCTGGCATACCACTTTCGCTTCTTCTACTTTCATAAGTGCTTTCATACACGCTCGCCGGTTAAGGGTGCTCTTGACCTGGCCTTTTTCCAGCAGGTCATCAATTTGGTTACCATGCGTACGCCGAGGATGACCCCTACCAGCTTGCCCATTCATTCTCGCCTTATAGATCTGTTTAGTCAGTCTATTTTCATCCATCCTCTCAACATGTCCAAACCATCTAAGCATCCCTTTTTCTATCTTTGTCACTACATCTTCAGTTATACCACATTGTTTTCTAATCACGCTATTTCTTACTTTGTCCATCAATTTCACTCCAGCTATACTTCGCAGACTTCTCATTTCCACTGCATTAATTTTACTTTCATGCTTCTTCTGCCACACCCAACTTTCACTACCATACATAAGTGTGGGGATAAGCACACCCCTATGCACAGCCACTCTTGCCTTCTTAGACACGTTTTGACTGCTCATAAAGGTATGCATCGCCCCATTCACTTGATTTCCTGCCAAAACTCTTCTCTCAATATCCTGGTCACACTTTCCATCCCTCGTAAATTTTGAACCCAGGTATACAAATTCTTTCACCTGTTCCACTCTTTGCCCTTCGATAATAATAGGGCAATTCGTCATACATTTCTCTCTTTCAAAAACCATTACTTTAGTCTTACTTACATTCACTTTCATTCCTCTACCTTTCAGCGCCTCATGCATAATATTAACCATCAACTGCAACTCCTCCGCCGATGCAGCTAAGATCACCTGATCGTCAGCATATAGGAGGCATTTGATGGACAGCTCGTTCAGTTTTATACCACACGCACTCTCTTGCAATTCTTTCAAACAACTGTCCATGTACAGGTTAAACAGCCACGGTGACGCTACACAACCCTGTCTCACACCCCTTTCTATGTTAAAGAAGTCCATGCAAGCTCCGTTGATCCTGACACAAGCACTCGAGCCCTCATAAAGAGATTTCAGTGCTCGTATCAAGCTGCTGCTCACCCCGTACAAAGACAATGTTGACCATAGTTCATTCCTCACCACTTTGTCATAGGCCTTCTCCAGATCTACGAATACGCAATATACCTTTTGGCTTTTCGCCAAAACTTTTTCTGCTATGCGTCGTAAGGAGAAGACCTGATCCGTGCATCCCCTTCCTTTCATAAATCCTGCTTGAACATCCCACATTTTTCCTTCACTTTCATTCATCACTCTTTTTATCAACACTTTCGCATACAGTTTACCGACGATGCTGAGCAGGCTTATGCCGCGGTAATTTTTGCACTCTTGCTGCGACCCTTTTCCTTTGTACAGCGGCACAATGACGGCTTTGGACCATTCTTTTGGTACGCTGCCACTCTTCCAGCACCGATTAAAAAGGCGGTACAGCTGGTCAATCACCACGCCACGTCCTGCTTTCAGCATCTCAACGGAAACCCTATCAATCCCAGCAGCCTTGCCTAGTTTCATACTATTTAATGCTTCCATTATTTCTTCCATACTAATGTCGTTTTCATTGCCAATTTCATTCATTTCACAAAAATGAGTTTGCACTTGCGTATCCTCTTTATCAAATAGACTTTCAAAATACTTCTTCCATATTTTTAGCACACACTCTTCTCCTCCCACAAAACTTCCATCCTGGTTTCTGATCTTATTAAGCGGTGATGTGGTCTGTGGACTCCTCACCGCTTTTATGGACTTCCAAAAGAATTTTATATTCTGTTGGAAGTCACCAGATAACCTTTTATCAAATTCATCTCTATCATTCTCCTTCTTTCTTACTAACACCTCTTTTGCCACACGCTTATACCTTTTATACTCATCGTTGGCCATTCGTACATCCTCATCCGTTGCCTTCTGCATTCTTTGATTGGCCTTTGTGGCCAGCCAGTCCAACCATGCTTTCTTCTTCTCAGACAACGCTTTCAGAACTTCCGCGGTCATTCTTTTTAACTTACATCCTTGGCTTCTCTTGCTCACACCACACACTTCAATCGCAACTTCCACGAGTCCTTCCTTAATCGGCTTCCATAATTCTTCAATCTCACATACTTCATCTAAATTATCAAACTTTTTGCTTAGTTTGCTCACAAATTCCTCTTTTATACCTATCTCTTGCAAATTCTCAACTTTTATGCGTTCTAGTACACTAACAGGTTCATGCACACGGTGCCTCCACCGCTGAAACAGACCTCTTACTCGGCTGACAACCAAGAAGTGGTCTGTGTCAATCCCAGCACCGCGGTAGGCTCGAGTGTCTAGTACTTTCTTTCTCATCCTTGCGTCAACAATCACAAAGTCAATCATGCTCCTCTTACTTCCTTCTTGTCTCGTAATCAAGTGGATATCTTTGTGGTGAAACATGGTGTTAGTCACCACAAGATTCTTCTCCAAACATACTGCAAGCAAACTTTCTCCATTTTTATTCACTCGCTCATCACCAAACTTTCCCAATACTCTTTCATACCCATCACGCTTGACTCCAACCCACCCATTAAAATCGCCTAACATTACTATCCTCTCATTTTGTTTGCACTTACTCAAAACATCACTCATGCTCTCCCAAAATGCCTGCCTCTCACTTTGGTCTCGTAAAGATCGGCACCACCGCGCATCTTGTGGAGCATATACTCCTAAAACAAAGATGCGGGTAAGTCCAACCTTCAGCCTCAACCAAAGGAGTCTTGGGCTTACACATTCATATTCTGTGACACATTCATTCATTCTCGCAGACAGTACTACACCAACGCCCTGACACGCTTTACTGGTTTTAGGCACACCCGACCAGTAGGCAGCGTAGGGTCCATGTGTGGTGGTGTCACATCCTTTCCTCTTTGTCTCATTCACGCACAGAATATCGAGTCGTCTCTCTTTCATCATCTTGCATACTTCCTCAATTTTGTCTATCATACCTCCTCTTACATTTAACGTAGCAAAGTGGTTATCCCAAGTCCACTTTTCGCCTCGATGGGAAACGAGACGTGATGGGTTGCGAACCACATCGCCGCCATTTCGAATTTTGTTTTTGGTTTTGTCCATTGCGTTCCCACGAAAAGCAAGGGAAAATAAAGTCCACCCAGACAGAGCCCCGCATGTCTAAGTAAGGCTAGCCTTCTTCTGGGGTCGCCCGGCCCCAGGGCAATTGGCACGCTAATACTAGGCTCGCCCCTAGTCACGCAGCACATACGCACGGCAACGTTGGCTTGGCGGAGAAAGGATGGGAAGAAGATGAGGTAGGAATAGGATTGGTGGTTAGGAAAGGGTCGAGGTAGGAAAAGGACGGGGATAAGGTAAATTCAAAGCCTTCTGTAATTCATTCCACAAAAAATCAAGCAGCCAGGACAGTTGTTACCCACATTATATCTCTGCAGTCCGAGCATTTACATATAAATTAATAGGTATTCATTTTATCATTTCCTCCGATTAATGAATGAGGCATGGTCAGTTTGGTAAATAATAATCTTTAATTGATTCTTAAATTGAATGTCAACTTGTAGACATAAATTAAATCATATAATTTTCAGATTAGCAAAACATAGGTCATGATCAGAGAACCATGTGAACATGAATGACATTACGCAATGAAAATCATTGACATTCAGTTTGCTAAATCACCTACATAATTAAGTTTACATAAATCACCGATACTTGTTAGTATTATATAGTAACAACATCGGTGATATAAAACCTTTAAAACGGTTGCCATGTCATGTTTTTAAACTCATACGACTTGTACCTACAATGACGAGAGCTGGAAAACACCCGAATCAACCCTAAAAGACGCGGTATAGTACCCGAACGTCCCGAACCACTGGGTGAGGCCGCGGTGGTAGGTAGTCAGAGTTTGTTGGCAATCCTGGGACAGCCTTCCGAAGGCTTATCCGAGGGTTTCCGATTGTAGGCAGTGGTAGGGCAACCTGTGGTCGCAGGAGTTCGGCATAACGTAAATGAGGTTTAAAAGAAAAGGCCTCGGTGGTAATCAAAGTCAATCCTGGGTCATCCTTCCGAGGGCTTACCAGATGATTTTACATCGTAGGCATAGTGGTACGGCACCGTATAGTTTTAGTCGGTAAGACCACAGCATCCATCACGCGTAAAAAATACACTGTACGTACAATTCTCAATGGTTTTCGGGTCTCTTTTTCGTGTATCACATTTTGCTCACCCTTCAGACGCTTCGGCTACCTGTATTTCAATAGGTCATGAGAAGATAAGACTAAAGTAGATATCTACAAGTGACCACAACTATTGCAATCTATTCCAAGAAGTGGAAAGGTGATCAAAATGTGTCCTACCGCTGCGGGATAAAGGGCTTGATTATTTTATGAACGTTAGTTACCTACAGATAAAGTGTCGATAATTATAATTAAACTAGCTGATGACCCCAGCTTCGCCCCCGTGAAATTTTGTTTCCTTTCCCGCTTCCCATGGGAACTGATTCCGGGATAAAAAGTAGCCTATATGTTATTGCAAACTATAATCCATTCCTGTACCAAATTTAGCCAGATCCGTTCAGCCAGAGCTTGAAAGAGGAACAAACATCCACACTTCCACACTCACAAACTTTCGCATTTATAATATTAGTTAGATAAACTGTTGAATAGAAAGTAGAAGTACCTACTTACTTAACCAAAGTAGTAAGGTAAATTATAAATATGTAGGTAGTAATTTGTAATAGAAATTCTCAGTGGAACATTTTGACAAAATTTTTAACGTATAATTGTATCAAATTTTTGCTATTTGAAATAAGTATTCAAAAGAGAATGAACTAAGTTTAGTTTGTTTTAAAAAGATAGCACACAGACAAGGCATAAAAGTATTCGTCACAAATATCTAATATATATATAATTTATATCGTTCAGCTTTTCTTATTTCAATGTTTTTGTTATACCCCAGAAACTAAGTTAAAAGACCGTGGCATTACATTGTCAGTTTATAAAAAAAGTTTAAAAAAGAACTGAGAGTCTACTTTCAAAATCTTGAAAGTCGAATCCGGACTGTCAGCAATTTTTTAATGGCGCGGATGCTATACTATAATTGCAAATGAACATAAATTTTTAGATATAAATTTAACTCATTAAATTCTTTAAGGTTAGAAAGCACTATTATTTATTGGGTGCGTCTCATAACGTATTATACTCATTTGGTCAATTTTCATTTTATTATCATTCAGAAGATATAATTAACGTGAGAAATACCAACTGTAAATATAATTTTTTTACATACCTACATTACATTTATTTATTCTAAAACTTAAATAGTATAACGTTGTTTGATATAACGTTTATGTAATCGAAAATCATTTGGTCTAACGTTTAATATGTATAAAACCCCTAACGTTTAACATATAGAAAAAAATGTCATTATAGTAATATTCCAGAGTACCCCACGACTCGGACGGGTTAGGTTAGAAAGCTAAGGCGGGAGCTCCGCTCTGCTTCGCTCCCGCCTTAGCCTTAAACGATGTTATCGTGGTTTTTTTTTAAACCACCCAGAAATAGTTACATACGTCAAACGATTTTAAATTTAATGTATGTTATGTCAAACGATGTTATATTTAATGTATGTTATGCTTATGTATAAAAAATAGTTATTTAAAATTTACCTATATCAATCGTTTATTATATTAATTAATCGTTATATTAAATAAAATTATAGGTTCCGTTGTTATATGTTGTAAATATTAGAGATTTTGTTGTTATATCATCTATTACTTACCCTTATTTATTATTCTTGTTAATCATCTGTTCAATTACTTTTTGTAGTTGGTTTGTCTAATTATTAGTTGCAAAAAGGTTATTTAAGATGTGAAATGCCTAAACTAACAAGAAAAACACAATTTTTTGATTATCCATAGATTATAATATCATTAGGAATAAAATAGGCATGTATTTAAATCGATATTTGTATATTCCCTTTTTCTGAACTGTATATTTCAAAGTTAAACCAAAAATACTGATTTGCACACTATATAATTCAAATTCATTATACTGATTAATGGTATTTGCATAACTGTTTTACTGAACAAATAATTATTATCAAAATAGTATATTTAACAATTCCTTAGTTCAACAAAAATATTAAAACTTTTTAAAGGAAAACCATTGCCTAATTTACTTTTAGGAATATCGTTTATTGGGAGTTAAACCCCAATTTAATCAGTCCCCTCTACAAAATTAAATTTATATGATCTAAAATTAAAAGTTTAACCTATACACTATAGAACTGTTAACGGGATATTTACCATGTACTTTACATGTAGGTACATGTACAAGTTTAACCTAACCTAATCTATTCCTTTGTAAGATTGTACAATTTAGAGTGCAAGTTAGTATTTTTGATTTACAATTCGTATTTCTGTTTTACAAATCATTTATTCAATGTACGAACCACATTTGATTTTTGCGTGTATTTGGTGTGAATTCGATTTAAAAGGTCATCTCGTTCTGAGTAATATTTAAGTTTTTTAAGTAGAACATGTTTAGTTAATCAATTGGTTTTTTTGCACAGCATTTAATTTTCTAGTTTGCATTCAGTAAATTAGTGAAGTTACCTAGTGTGCAGATTCAGAAAAATTAAACAGAAGTGCATTTAAAAATATCCCAATAAAATAGTACTAGGTATGTACATACACATGAACTTATTGTTTTAAATATTCAGGAATGCAGATATTATACCTAGGTATGTCATTTTACTTTTTTAATCATTCATTAGAAGTCCAACCAATCAAATCAGGCTATCGCAGCCTACTACGAGATTTAAGCCTGTCAAGGGTGTTTGGTACAGTTTCCTTGTCTATGCCATGACCTCGCGTTCGTACACCATTCTCGCAGGTGCACCACTAACCTTACAGCAGAGGCTGGTTTTAGGGTCTCCCAAGATCTCGGTAGGTTCTCATCGCACCTTTAATCAAGATTCTAATAAATCAATATCTTAGAAACGCATTCCAATATGGCGGATTTCGATCGCTGTCAGATAGAGAACCAATTCAAAATTGGAACGTGTGTATTCGATTTTCGACATTATTATTATTTAATATTACACGTTAGACCAGGTGGGCTCGTCGATGCACTCGATATATGAACGGGTTTACTAAATCGGAGCGTAATATAAATTCCTTAGAACTGCATGAACCGCTTACCGTGAGTATTTTTTTGTATTGCAACCTATAGGTACTGAGTGCCCGTAAACCCCGTACCTAGTGACCCGACTAATAGGGTTGCCCCTTGGACAAAAATTGTTCTGCATTGTATAGCATATTTTCAACTAGAAGCAATATAATTAGCTTCGGATTGAGATCAAGAAGTTTGTTTTCAAAAAGTTCAGTACGGAATCCTTCGTGCAATAATACGACTCGCACTTGGCCGCGCTGAGGTCTTGGGCTCAAATTTGGGTCCAACAAATTATGGCACGGTTTAAAAAAAAAATCACCCTAGCCCTAAATCTATTCGATTTATTCGTCAAAAAATGATATCCTTTTCCAAACGTCTGCTGGTCCTAAAAAAAAGTCGATGGATGCGGTTTATTTCTGTGTGTAATAAAACTACTTAATATACAGACTTGCGTAATTCAGCATTTATTAAAAAGCTACGTAGGGAAAAACCTTAATTGACGTTATTTATGCGCGATGCAAACGATTTAATATCGAACCTTGTCCCAAATTTGTGCATCATTATTTTTAGCAAGCGAATGAAGAAAGCTGATCGCCTTATGAACATACTAGATGGTGCACGTGGCTCCGTCCGCGTGGAATTCACTGCCCGTCCACGTATTTTGAAAATTGTCTATGCGGTTTTCCCAACTCTAATTTATACCTATACAAAATTTCAGCTTGATCTATTCAACTGTGAGATCGTGAAAGGATTACAAACATAGAAAGAAACTATCGCGTTTAGAGTTTTAGTCAGTCAACTAAAGAAAACTCGAATTGAAATCCAGTTGTCAGTGAAATGACAATCGGTAAGCCAGGTTGAAGGCCTTATGATGGCTTGAAAGATTTCAACTGCGTCGTCATGACCTGCGCCAGTCCATTCAACACGGCAATGGGTTCACCACTTATTACGTGGGACATTAAACTAAGTATAAGGGTTTGGGCGTATACCAGAGTATACGCCCAAATTATGTATATTATCAAAAGTGTAGGCAGAAGCAGACTTCTGCCTACACTTTTGAGGATAAAAGCGTGACTATATTATATATACATATATATATGTTATGCCGGAAGGGATATACAGGATTACAGGAAAAGTCGTGCTAGATCCGTTAAGGGCGTGGAGTACCCATTATTTCTGACTAATTTCACTATGAAACACCCTACCCTAAACTTAACCCTGTTCGAGATATTCGACTTTTAATATTTTTATTGAAAATTGCCGATTTTTAGGTTACAAAATTTTTATTTTTTATTTTGGGCGCCTTATTTATTATTTTTGTTGCATTTTGACATGTGTAATAAGATGCTCCAAAACGTCAATCATTGAAATAGTGCATAAATTAATTGAACATGTCGTAGAAGACAAGTGAAAGATAAGAAAATAAAAAAAATAGTAACAAGTTTATTTTTCTCTAGGGAGATATGTTAAAAAAATATTACGGCAGTCGTTCGGCAGATGTTTTATAAAATATCTACATTTCATCAGCTATCCAACGACGTATAGCAATGTAGGGTTGTATTTAAATTCATTGAAAAAAACTTAGTTTCAAAAGCGACAGTGGAGAAGAAAATTAATACTTAGCCCTAAAAAGTAAAATAAAACAATAGGAAAAGATGAAATGTCATTTATTAAACAAGGTTTTTACACAACTTTTTCATACTCTACAGTTCATGTTCAACATGGCCGCCTCGGTTATGAATACATTTTCGCATCCTTCTACGGAGACCAGTCTTTACTACTCCAGTGGTCAATGTTGTCCTCATTTGATTGGCTGCGTCCACAATCCTTTCTCTTAATTCTTCCACAGACGAAACTGGATTTGATTTGACAAGACTTTTCATAACCCCCCACACATGAAAATCCATGGGAGTTAAGTCCGGACTTCTTGCTGGCCATGGCAACGGCCCACCTCGTCCTATTCATTTATTTGGGTAAGTTGTGTCCAGCCAGTCTCGGACACTTCTTCTGAAATGGGCAGGGCAGCCATCATGCTGGAACCACATGTCCCTGATTAAGTTTAGTGGCAGATCATCCAGCAGATCATTTAAGTCTCCTCTTAAAAAGTTTTCGTATGTTTCCCCATTTAAAGTGTCCGGGAGAAAGTAAGGTCCAATTAAATAATTGGAGATAATGCCCATCCACACATTCACGCTGAATCGACGCTGGGACCCCGTCACTCTTTTCTTATTGGGATTCTTCAGTGCTTTTGGGGCCCAGTAATGTGCGTTGTGATAATTTGTTATTCCATCTTTATCAAATTTGAATTCATCTGTCCACAAGATGTTTTTTAAAAAAAATTGGGTCTTCTATGTCAGCATTCAGCATAAATCTGCAGAAATCTATCCTCATCGCCGGGTCTCCCTCTTCAACAACGTGTACCGGAGTGTAATGGTACGGGTATAGGCCACCAGTATGCACTGTAAACCACACTCTCCATTGCGAAAGTCCCAGATCACGGGCAACAATATTAGTGGAAGTAGCTGGATCCGCTCGAAAGCGTTGCACTATCTCATTGTCCTGTTCTTCGTCGCTATTAATACGAATTAACGAAGTACGGATTTGGGAAGACCACGAGGTCTTCCCAAATCCGTACTTCGTCTCGAAATAGAGCCAGTTTCTCGAAGTCTTCGATAAACTCTGTCAAAAACGACCACATCTGGCACTCGACGACCGGGGTAGCGAATTATGTATTCGTTGCGAGCTTGCGCAGACACACAATCACAGTATCCGTTACAAATAAGCATATCCGCATATTCCTCAGGTGTATATCCTATACACCTGAGGAATATGCGGATATGCTTATTTAGGACGTCATCTTCAACACTTCCGTATCACAAGTACAAATCAGAGTCCGGTTAACAAGCACAGTAGTCACAAATAAGAAGAAATGGTCCAGAATCACAGCCAAGTCGAGAAAAAGAGCAAAACGATATCACATCTACTATGTACGAAGCACAAAAGCAGACTAACAACCAAAACAATATCACGTGTTGTATTCCCAACCCCAACCGGTCACTATGTTCTTTCATTCACACTTGCATAAATTGTCACTTGTCTCGCTCGCACGGTGCGTCTTAACTTGAAGGACAATAGGCGCGGGACCATTAGAACTGCTACCTGAAGCGTCCCAACTACTTTTTTTTCTACGAATTGTAATACAAACCCTTTTTTTTTTCCAAGCGTGTGAAAAATCCTACATGGATGCTATGTCGGACTCCTACCGACTAAAAAACACGCGTGACACTAAAACCGCCAAAATCCAGTTTCGTCTGTGGAAGAATTAAGAGAAAGGATTGTGGAGGCAGCCAATCAAATGAGGACAACACTGACCACTGGAGTAGTAAAGACTGGTCTCCGTAGAAGGATGCGAAAATGTATTCATAACCGAGGCGGCCATGTTGAACATGAACTGTAGAGTATGAAAAAGTTGTGTAAAAACCTTGTTTAATAAATGACATTTCATCTTTTCCTATTGTTTTATTTTACTTTTTAGGGCTAAGTATTAATTTTCTTCTCCACTGTCGCTTTTGAAACTAAGTTTTTTTCAATGAATTTAAATACAACCCTACATTGCTATACGTCGTTAGATAGCTGATGAAATGTAGATATTTTAAAAAACATCTGCCGAACGACTGCCGTAATATTTTTTTTACATATCCCTTAAAGAAAAATAAACTTGTTTCTATTTTTTTCATTTTCTTAACTTGCACTTGTCTTCTACGACATGTTCAATTAAGAGCTTGCCTGACCCTAACCAAATCGCATGATTCACTGCCGCTACCCCCGCGCCCCTCTGCTACAGATCGCGCGCCATATTCACGCGGCGCCGCGTCAGTCGGTGACAGATTATGATAGTAACGCAAGTAGGGGCGGATCGCAACGCACTGGCGAACAATGAATAGAATGGAGTAGATATTAGTGTGAATAGTTTTACTCGGTTTTTAGTTTTTTTTTTTTTTAATATCCTCCTTCTATTTTTATAAGTAGTATTATACTACTTATAAAAATAGAAGGAGAATTTTAATACAACTTTAAAATGAACAGTTTCGCAATTCACAATTTTTATGTAACTTTAATTATATTTACTCAGCGCACGCTGCGCACGCAACGTATACTCTCAAAAGGAATAAATTTCCCCGTTTTCGAAACCTTATTCATAGTTGCTCCTATTCGTTGAAGTGTAATGTTATAAACCTTCCTCAACAAACGGACTATCGAGCACCCAAACTCCGAAACATCATTTTGTGGATCACACGAATATTCGGCCCGACCCCAGAATAAAATCAGGGCCTCAGCGCGGCCATCGGTTATACTACCAAATGCACCACCGCATTAAGGCGAATTATGAAGAACGAATAATCCTTTTTTACTGTAAAAGAACAATGATGAAAAATATACTATCTATCTATCTACCTTAACGCCAAATCCCTTGCGGGGTCGGCAGAAAGAACCGAGCGCCACACGGCACGGTCCATACACACCTCACTTGCATCTTCAACTTTTGTTTTTCTTTTCATGCTTGCACGTCGGTTCCTTCGGCTCTTGACACCACCATCAACTAACACACGATTAATTTGGTCGTGGTAGGTGTGTCGTGGCTTTCCCCGACTCCTACGTCCATCCACTTTCGCGTTGTATATCTGTTTTGTCATTCTTTCATCACCCATTCGCTACACATGCCCGAACCATCGTATGCCTTCCTTACTTTAACACCGACACTCTCTTCCAGACCAACTCTCTTTCTTACATCTTCATTCCGAACGCGATCAGCGAGCGTTACTTCGCAGATTTTGCGTAGCGCGCGCATCTCGACCGCGTTTATTCTACTATCATGCGTTTCCTGCCATACCTAACTCTCGCTTCCATACATTAGCGTAGGTATCAGTACCGCACTGTGTACTGCGAGCTGGGCCTTTTGACTTAGGGTTTTGGTACCCAAAAGTTTGCCTAACGCTCCATTCACTCTATTTCCCGCAGTTACCCTCCTTTCTACATCAGTGGTGTACCGTCCATCCCTGCTTAATGCACATCCAAGATATACAAACTTATCTACCTGTTCCAGCAATACATCATTTACAGTTATCCTGGCATTCGTTCTGTCCTCTTCTCTTTCGAATACCATCACTTTCGTTTTAGTCGCGTTCAAATGTAAGCCTCTCATTAGACTATCATCTTTCATCGCTGTGACTAGAGACTGTAGTTCTGATGGCGATTCGGCTATGAGCACGGCATCATCTGCATACAGCAAACAGTTCACATTCACAAGTAAGTCACCCATTCGCAATCCAACATTCATCGATCTTACTCTCTTAAGACAATCGTCCAGGTACAGGACAAATAGCAGGGCCGACAGCACGCAACCCTGTCTGACGCCAATGTTGACGTCAGACCAGGGAGACAGGCTGCCGCCCACCCGCACACATGCCGTACATCCCACATATGTAGACTACACGGCACGAAGCAGCGCACCATCAATCCCAAATCCTGGCAAGATGATGAGATGAGACATAATCCAAACACGCTTTCTTCTTTCTTGCTACTCAGGATTGAACCTCTGCATCCCACCAGGCATCACCTTTCGAATGTTCATGTCTCTTTGCACTCCCACATGCTTCTTTTGCACTATCCACTATACTTTCTTTCATAATATTCCAGCATTCATCCACATCTAAGTCGGAAAGGCTCGCGTTTGCAAGCCTTTCACTGACTAAGCCTACATACATACTCCTTACGCTTTCATCTTCCAGTTTTTCACTCTTTATCCAATCAAAGTCTCCGAGAGGGACACGCACTCGCCAGTGCCTCCACTTCTTGAAAAGACTGAATGAAGAAAAAGATACTAATAATACAATTTTTTTTAACGTGAGATAAAATCCATCATGAGTGCTATGCCGGACTCCTACCAACTAAAAAACCTCACGTAACGCCCAACAGCCTATGGTTGGGAGCCCCGAGTAAGCCCTCGGAAGGATTTTCCAGGACTTCTAACAGACCTACGGCCACAATTGCGGCCTCGCCCAGGGGGCGGTTCGGGTGCTGTACCACGTCTTTGGGGGTTTCGGGTGTGATCCCGCTTCTAAGGGCGTGCGTGAACTTTTCACGTCACGCTGCCGTCATGGGCCTGCTTCTGTAAGGACGGTGAATAGCCCTCTCGCCGTCCTCAGGCCCACGGTCATGGAGGCCGATAGTCTTCGGCGAAGACATGTCGCCGATGCCTAGGCACCAACTGCGGAACTCGGGTGGGAAAGTTTTCACCCTTACCCGCCCCACCGCCTCTTTCAAGAGCATAACCTGCTCGCAGAGAGAGGCGGCGCAGTCCCACTTACTCCCGCTGGAGATCGTGGCTTGCACCATGGTCTCGAGTGAGAGTGTCTACGTCCAGACCCACTACAAGGACCTGGCGCTGTTGCGCCCAACAGCATCATCATTCAGTAAAAACTCATTTTTCTTTCATTAGTACCTTCAATAAAATGAATATTCTTTTATGTGAATCAACAAGTATTTTTGAAACAATAAATTTGTTTTGAAAATATCACCGGCAATTTTCTACTATTAAATCGAAAGTGTTATATTTTACAGATTTTTTTTAAATACTTACACTGTCTTTTTTGTACTTGAATTAGCCGTCTCCATTGTTTTATGTTCCGTGCAATTACTTTCGGCACCGACTCGCCCGCACTCCTAGTAGTGGCAGTTTCTGGGTTTTGTATGACATTTTTAGGGTTCCGTAGCCAAATGGCAAAAACGGAACCCTTATAGATTCGTCATGTCTGTCTGTCTGTCTGTCCGTCCGTGTGTCACAGCCACTTTTCTCTGAAACTATAAGGCATATGCTAGTAAAACTTGGTAAGTAGATGTATTCTGTGAACCGCATCAAGATTTTTGTATAAAACGAGAAAAAAAGCAGTTAATTTTGGGGATCCCCATACTCAGAACTGAAACTCAAAATTTTTATTTTCATCAAACCCATACGTGTGGGGTATCAATAGATAGGTCTCCAAAAATGCTATTGAGGTTTATAACATAATTATCTAAAGTGAATAGTTTGCGCAAGAGACACTTCCAAAGTGGAAAAATGTCCCCCCCCCCTCTAACTTCTAAACTAAGAGAATGATAAATCTAAAAAATATATATAATGTACATTGTCATAAAATCTACCAAAGAAAATTGGTTTGAACGAAATCAAGATGGTAGTTTTTTTAAAACGTCATATATACCGCAATTTTCGCCGAGAAAATTCACTACCACTGCGAACATCAATGAAAGTTACAACGAACTACACGAACTTTTATATTATGTTACTTGCTGCTACGGAACTCTTCATGGGCGAGTTCAACTCGCACTTGGCCGGTTTATTATTATTGTTCCCAGAGCGAAGCCTCCAGTTCAATTAGGCAACCTATCGGACTTGGGGAGGTAAGACAGCAGTCGCTCTCAACTTTGTCAGTGGGGATAAAAATTCAATTCATAGCTGCTGCTCCTGGCAGCCAATAAAAATGTTTGAAATATGGTTGGGCTTGAAGGCAACTGGGCAGATGTTAATTTGCAGATAAGGTCTGGGCCCCATGAAGATCTTCTAGGCCCAAGCCGACGTCACTTGAAGCAGTGCAGGTACTGACCAACGAACGAGGTCCTGGTACAGGCATTCCGTAACGCCATTGGGAACTTAGATGATTCTCGGTGGCAACAATATCGAGGAGATAATATTCCAAATCATACCGACCTAGTCCACACAAAAGTAACACCCCAGTTTCTACAAGCCATCGTGAAGAAGCTAAGTAAGATGAAGAAAATTTACATCGGATAGTAAACAATCAATACGGTTCTTAGCTTTTTATTTCTCTCGTTCTACGAGCGAAAAACGTTTTTTATGTTCCTTTTTAGTCATTTTTTTGGTCTTTATATTTATAACTTTTATAATTAGTTACATTTATTATTTACACAAATTAAGATTTTATGCACCTACAGCCACCGCCCCCCCGCCCCCAGCTTACTTCAGGAATTCAAAAGTTTTTTAATCGATCTATCGATGTCGTAATTGAGCATTGTGTGACGCAATCGGGCATAGGTCCGCTTCCTACAAGGCGCGCAGCCAGACTAATCGTAATCGGTAGAGGATAGCGCATACAGATTTCGTGAGGAAAGAAAGAGAGAGAAGGTTTGGAGCGCGTTTAGCGAAATGATATGAAAGCTAAAAAACAGATAATTACAGATAAACAGAAAACTAATATAAATATTAAAAAAACCGACTAGTGTAAATGAAGTTTTTAGTATTGTCTTTCTTATACATTAAAAATAATATCCAAATAATAGATAATTATAGAGATCCAGCCTAAAGTTTAACTAAAACGAGGTGTTTTTAAAAATTAAAAGTATCGAGGTTTTTTTTAGTAATCGTGTTTTCAGGCTAGTAGATCTTTAGTTCATGAACTGAAGTTGCTTGTGTTGTAATGTTAGTTCATCAGACCTCACGAGTCCTGAGATCTAGATCAAGATAATAGTCCATTTAGCGTCATACGTCCTCTTAATTTATGCACTATTTCAATGATTGACGTTTTGGAGCATCTTATTACACATGTCAAAATGCAACAAAAATAATAAATAAGGCGCCCAAAATAAAAATAAAAAATTTTGTAACCTAAAAATCGGCAATTTTCAATAAAAATATTAAAAGTCGAATATCTCGAACAGGGTTAAGTTTAGGGTAGGGAGTTTCATAGTGAAATTAGTCAGAAATAATGGGTACTCCACGCCCTTAACGGATCTAGCACGACTTTTCCTGTAACCCTGTATAGAGGCATAGTATTCACCCACATTTTATGTTATACGTTTTTTTTGTCTCACATAATAGGATGTGAACCTATTGACGCTTTACGAATCGGTTTTTGAACATATAATAAAATAAAAAAACTGCTAGATCTGACGTCACTATAAAATTATAATCCTACCGTTTCCACACCTTCAAGTATTGAGGAACTTTTCAACTCCTATTCGCTAAGTTGTTTGCGACCTCATTTGCATTCATTTGCAGTTCATATATAGTACCTACCTATTGTAGATCATCTGTAGTCTACAGTTTTATTGATTACAGATTCTTATACTTACATACATACATACATTTTGTCACACTTTTATTTCCGAAAGGATAGGTAGATGGAGAGATCTAATCAGATTATTTTTGTAAAACTTTTGGCATAACGAATGTATTGACAGGGGTTTTTTTTCGGGAGCCGTATGGTTATTTTTCCGAGGGCTTCCCGGGACTCTTGGCTGTAGTAAGTGGTAAGGCATCGTGTGGTTTAAGTCGGAAGGAGTTCGGTATACTTAGCATGTAGAATTTCCAAAAGAAACAAAACTTTTAGATTCAGTAGTAAATTTTTTGTTTTCTTTTTCCCTCGTAGTTGTGAAAATATTACACATTTTTCCCTTTGTTTCCTTAGTGCCAGCAGTAAGTAGAATCTAGTGTTCCTTTTTTTTTCTTTTTATTCTAATATTAATTCTAGTGACCTCTAACGAAAATATAGATGTACAAATGTAGTGTTGAGGTAAAATACGACTACCTTATCCATACTTTAAAGTCAGTTACGTTAGGTATGCCTTAACAGAAAAATATCTAAGAAACCAAAGATTTAAATAGTTCAGAACGGCTGGTACATACCTTTGGGTTAGGTACTCATTTTTTAACCGACTTCAAATAAGGAGGAGGTTACACAATTCGACCGTATATATTTTTTGAAAGGCATTTACAATTTGTGAGTCTGTTTGTGATGAGTTTTGTACTTGCATCAAATAAACTAGTTTTGTTTAAATAACCTTCCAACATGTAGGTAAGTACTTGAAAAAGTTAACTATCGGTGATATATGAAAGTTTATGTATTATAAACTATAAATATATACCTAACTCTACGGCAATTGAACACTGTACAAATAGGCTTCTCGAAAATCATTTATCGAAAATAAGAATGAAACCCGATTCGAACGCCATGCTTACGAGAGCGAAAGTGACAAAATTAAGTTAGCACCGTGTAACAAGCGCCGCGAGAGCTTATCCAAGTTATTTAAATCTTTGTAAGTAACTTGAACTTAAACTTGTTTGTTTGTGCGAATTTGCAGTACTCTTAGGTGCTAACTTATTTATTGTTGAACTATTCCCATAAATCACTTTGATTTATTTGTATTTCGTGCCAGTGTTGCTGTTATGAAGAAAGTCTTATAGCGTTTTAGTTAAGACTTCCATCTATACTATCTATACTAATATTATAAAGAGGAAAGATTTGTTTTTTTTTGTTTGTTTGTTTGTAACGAATAGGCTCCGGAACTACTGTACTGATTTGAAAAATTCTTTCACTGTTGGGAAGCTACACTCTTTGCGGTGAACATAGGCTATATTTTATTCCCGTATTCCCACGGGAACGGGAACTACGCGGGTGCAACCGCGTGACGTCCGCTAGTTTTATATACAGGAAACCCTGAATGACGTTTTACTGTTATATTTGTAGTTGGATTACTTAACCCCACTTGGGCCTTACATAATCATTATAATTTCAGCCTTCTAAACTCTTTATACCTAAACCAATGATATAAAAAAAGTTAAACCTACAATTTCTAAATCTGTCAGAGGCATCGAGGCCGCAGTGGTAGCCGTATGTCTGTTGGGAGTCCTGGGACATTCTTCCGAGGGCTTACCCGGGGCTCCCAACCGTAGGCTGTTGGGCGTTACGTGAGGTGTTTTAGTCGGTAGGAGATTTTCACTCACGTTAAAAAAAAAGGGGCATCCATCAATCACTGATTTATTTTGTTTTTGGAAGTAACTGCTAGCTTCCCCCCTGTGAGGCGTTAGCTAATTATATCGGCATTTGATTAGCTAATTGCACAATAAGCAATAATAATTTGAGCAATTGCAACTATTGCGGATAAAAAAAATTACCATACACTTTAAAAATCTAAATAAATAACATGAATATTATTTCTTAAAATATAAACATTCATACATATAAGCACAGTATAAAGAGTACTAACCAGTATTGTAACTCCCTACAAACGGACGAAGCGCAAACTATACCTACGATTCTCGTTTAAGGCAGGCGTTTCAGCACGCAAAGCAGGCGATTGTGCCGAGTAGACGAATGGACGGTGTGTCGTTTTTTAGATAGTAACCGCGCGTGTTTTATTTACTAAAAATATTTAATACTAGTGGACGTCACGCGGTTTCACCCGCGTAGTTCCCGTTCCCGTAGGAATACGGGAATAAAATATAGCCTATGTTCACCGCAAAGAGTGTAGCTTCCCAACAGTGAAAGAATTTTTCAAATCGGTCCAGTAGTTCCGGAGCCTATTCGTTACAAACAAACAAACAAACAAAAAAACAAATCTTTCCTCTTTATAATATTAGTATAGATGACAACTAGTCTATTGTGCTTGTTTTAGTTGCATGATTTCGTCACTAACGAACCCAGAGATAATGTTTTTTATATTACCTGGAAACTCCGAAAGGTAAGACTATAAATTGACTTTACTTAAGTACTAATTGGTACTATACTACTAGTTGACTAAAGTTAAACAAAGTGATTGACACGAGTGAACTAGGTAGTTTCATGAAGTACGTATGTATGTTTGTGTTTAAAATTAGACAATGTGCTTGCTCAGTCAGTGAACGGTGCGATCCAATATAGTACAATATCCAAAAAAAAAAACTAGTTCAGAACTCTAGTACGTGTAGGTAGTACATTTAGTTCCGTTGTCAGTTCGTAGTTATTTAATTGAGAGCAATGATTTAGGTATGTTTCAAGAGTATTCATTTCTTTGTGGATGACCGATTTTACAGTACACTTAGCACCGTATGACTTTGATTGACAGCATTTTTGATACCTTTGATTTTTATTACACGCATAGAGACAAATATGAACTTCCAAAATTTAACACAACTTGACAATGTACGAAAAGTACTAGTGTAGGTACTAGAGACTGACTAGTACTTTCAAATCGAAAAATAGTTTTAATTATGTAAATCAAAAATTTAACGCAATAATTATAAAGACTAGATTTCCGTGATTCTATCACTGACGAAACATGTGATGAGCCGATTATATTGTCTACGAAACGAGTAAGCGGCTTACTCGTTTTCAAATTTCTATACCCGTCTCACTTAATCGTTAGTAGATAACGGGCGCTGCGCCGCCACGCCGCTAGCCGTTGCGGGGATATTATATTATTACTCACAAAGTATTTTTTTGTTTCAATAAAAAAGGTACATATTTACTGGAAATGAAAGCCGGTTGTCAGTAAAACGACAATCCTTAATACAAATTGAAAGCCTTGTGGGTGGATTGAAAAAACTCAACTGCATTAGGCTCACTATCTATTACGCGTACGTAAAACTATAAGGTAAAATGTGGGCGTATACTATGCCTCTGCCTACACCTTCAGGGATAAAGGCCTGACTATATGAATGTATGTATGTACATATTCACGATCGCAATACTAAATAGAAAGTCAAAGTAGGCACATATTATTAAAATGCTGTAGGTGGGCAGCCCTATCGCATGCTTACGTACCGCGCGGCTGTAGGCATTTATTTCTAAAATCCGGCCGAGTCAAACTACAGTATACAGTGATATAAGTCATCTCTTAGCTAAAGTAAAATACCTATAACATCTCCTATGTACTCGAAATGACCTAACAAATGTTACCGACGTGCGACGCTGATGTCAAAACTACGGTCGTATTTTATAAAGAAAATTATGTTACCTACTTTATTTTTAAAATAAAAGAACCCAGAAGACTTATGAGCGCTATAAAACAAGCTTTTGAAACACAAGGATTAAGTTACGTAAACGTGAGGATGACGCCGAGAGATATAAAAAAAAAACTTTATATTGCAATAAACAACAGTTGTGCAAGTTTTGTCGTAACTTGGAATTTCCTTGGGAGTACCTATCTGAGGGCTTACACAATAAACTACAGTTATAGAGCCTTTTTTTTTAACGTGAAGGAAAATCCTTATAGATGCTATGCCGGACTCCTACCGAGTAAAAAATCTCACGTAACGCCCAACAGCCTATGGTTGGGAGCCCCGGGTAAGCTCTCGGAAGGATGTCCCAGAACTCCCAACAGACCCACGGCCGCCACTGCGGCCTCGCCCAAGGGGTGGTTCGGGTGCTATGCCGCGTCTTTGGGGGGTACTACACAGCCTACTGTTCTAATTACGAATAAAATAAACATCATCCTACTGTCAAACTGTTGTTGTTGTTGCTTTGTTCGTCCAAGGGACAGGCGAAGGTATTTAAAACCATACTGCCAACTCTTATATTATTCAGCTGTTTATATATTTTTTCTAAGTCCTCGTCTTCTAAGTTCAGTCAAAGTCAAGTACAGCCCAAAGTCAAAGTCAGTCTTCTATTCCAATATTATAAAGAGGAAAGATTTGATTATTTGTTTGTTTGTTTGCATCGAATAGGCTCCGGAACTACTAGACCGATTTGAAAAAATCTTTCACTGTTGGGAAGCTGCACTTCTTGCGGTGAACATAGGCTATAATTTATTCACGTATTCCCACAGGAACGGGAACTACGGGGGTGAAACCGCGACGTCCGCTAGTCTCTAGTAAAGCGCTGGAACTTAACTAGAAGTGTCTCTAGAGTTTGTCGAAAATTAAGGAATCATGATTCACTGCGTTATTACACTTTCCAACACTTGTGCAAGTTGTTGAACTTTTATGTTTAAAAATCCACCACATATCAGGTACTCATAAAAATGCTAAATACACTAATTTTGAAAAAAAATTACAACGGAGTACCATCCGCTTGTCTCCAATTTCACGCGCAAACTCGTATTTCAAACAAACATCGTAGATCCAAATTTAATAAATCCTATAGAACTTTATTTGCCTTGTACATTTATAGCTAAGCTACGGTACGATATTTCTGCATATTATGGGTAAATTCAGCAGAAACACCAATATGCAACGTAGTTCACAGTGCACTGCTGCCTTTGACTCAAAATCCGCATAGTTATGGCCCTATATGTGCTAGAGAGTGCTACGTCACAGATTAATAAATAGTTACTACGTAAGCTACATGTCATCCTAAACAAAACTTTGCTATTCTAGGTTAGGTTCTTGTGTAGGGTCTGGCCGGTAAATATTTGAAATTGGAAATTTCAACCTATTTATAGCTGTTACTGTAGAGCAGTTGCGATGTTTGTGTTTTGTTTTCTTTGTAAAATTTGAATTTTGAAGATTAATTTATAGCGTATCAACTCAAACCATATCAAATTAGTCGGTACTTAATCGAAAAAAAAAGAGTTTTTAAAGTCTCCTGATGAACTGACCCTCGTAACTTAGTTTGTGTAAAAAAATTCTATCAAAAATATTTAAAAACCGGTTAGATAGTTTCGAACTTTTTGGAGAGAAGAAGAATGTTTTGGAAGTAGGTAAGTGTAAATAAATATATATATGGCAAAATTTATTACGAAGAAGGGAGCTGGCCAAGACCTTTTCTTAGAATAAAGGCCAAAAACCAACCACAAGAAGCGAATTTAAAAAAAAAAGGAGTTCTTCTCATTTTGCCATAATTATAAATAAATTTGACTCCAAAATATTGAATCGTACCAAAACCATAAGCATGACCAGTAGCATTAGTTAATTGACAATATAATATGTAAGTACGTACAATATTTAAGAGTCAGGTGAGACACGGAAGCTTTCATTATTAATAACAACGTCCTATCAACGGTAGCCATCGCATCGCGCGGGTGACCACAATCTGCAACGCGCTTATTGCAAAACCTTTACATAATAGGCCCAGTGAACCGTCAACTTAATCATTTACCAATAATCCACCAAAACTATTGGCTGGTATCGAAATCATCTCAGAGTGAAGCAAAAACTAACCAAAACTGACAGTTACTTTCACTAACTCGCTATTTTTTTGCAGGTAAAGGCGTGGAAGTGAGAACATTCGGTGCATTCGATTCAAACAGTGCTGTGAATTAAAGTGAATAACCGTTTATTTAGTGATTAAGTGATAGTGTTTGTAAATATTGCAATTTTAACGGGATTAATTTGAAAAGATGGTGAGTTCTATTTTTATTTTTTTTTATTATGTTTTTTACGGCCAGTTAGACCTCTGTGTTGTATTTTACATCATCTGCAGTTCGACAGAGTCTAGGTAGAACATAACGATAAGACCTGAAAGCTTGCAATATATAAAAAAGTTTGTAGGTGGGAAGCCTATGTGTATAAATGTTAATTTTGATCTATATTTTGTTTGTTGAGTTATCTATAAATACATTGTAAATATTTTCTGAGCTAGAAGACATTGATCAAAATGTAACTAACACCTACTTAGCTAGATTTTTGGCGGCAACACGAAGAGAAGCGAACTCCATTCCGTTGTATAATTTCGAAAAAAAATTCAGTATGGGATATTTTAAATGCACATCTGTATATTTTTCGGCACACTAATTAACTGAATGCACACCAGAAAAACAAAGAATGTTGTGCAAACAAAACCAATTGTTTAACTAAACATAGGACAATGTCCTATTTTATCGAATTCACACCAAAAATGTGGTTCGTACATCGGATACATACGTGATTTATTAAACAAAAATAAACTTTGTTTAGAAAAAATACTAACTTGCACTCTAAATTATACAATCTTATAACGGAATAGGTTAGGTTAGGTTAGGCTTTAATTTTTTGCTTAATAAAATTTAATTTTGTAAAGATGACTGATTAAATAGGGTTTTTATTTAGAATAAACGATGTTCCTAAAAGTAAATTAGGCGATGGTTTTCCCAAAAAAGTTTTAATATGTTTGTTGAACTAAGAAATTGTTTGATATATTTTTTTGATAATAGTTATTCGTTCAGTAAAACAGTTCTGCAAATACAATTAAACAGTATACTTTAATTTGGCAAGTATTTAAATCGATATCTGTTTATTCCCTTTTTTCATACAAAATATTTCAAAGTTAAACCAAAAATACTGACTTGCACACTAATTATGCACACTAAATAAATCAAATTCAATACACTGTTTAATGGTATTTGCAGAACTATTTTACTGAACATATCACTATTATTAAAATAGTATATCTAAAAATTCCTTAGCTTAACAAACATATTAAAACTTTTTGTAAGGAAAACCATCACCTAATTTACTTTTAGGAACATCTTTTATTCTAATTAAAAACCCAATTTAACCAGTAATCTTAACAAAATTAAATTTTATTAATCAAAAAAATTAAAAAAACTAACCTAACATTCTGTTATAAGATTGTACAATTTAGAGTGCAAGTTAGTATTTTTGATAAGCAATTTGTATTTTTGTTAAGTAAATCATATATCCGGTGTACGAACCACATTTTTGGGTTGAATTCGATAAAAAAAGGTCATCTCGTTTTGTGTAAAATTTTAGTTTTTCAAGTAGTAGGGTAAACCACCCAATTATTGGCACTTATAGAATGAATTATTGGCACTTTAGTTAAGAGTATATTTCGAAAAATAAGGGAAACCTAGTTTATTTCAGTTCGGTGTTGCCCATTATGTAGTTGTAGGTATGCATTAAAAAGTAAAATAGCATTCTTTTTCTGTTAGAAATGGGCAAAATTACCTAAAGTGCCAAAAATTGGAGGAGTGCCAACGATTGGGTGGTTTACCCTACATGTTTAATTAATCAATTGTTTTTTTTTTTGCACAGCATTCTTCAGTTTTCTGGTACGCATTCAGTTAATTAGTAGAGTTACCTAGTGTGCAGAAAAATTATATAGATGTGCATTTAAAAATATCCCTTTTATTTCATTTATTTGGTGTGCATTATTAGTGTGCAAGTCAGTATTTTTGGTTTGACTTTGAAATATTTTGTTCGGAAAAAGGGGTTATATAGATATCGATTTAAATACACGCCTTTCACAATTAGTGTATTTTTGGGCTAGAAATTTGTGTGTAATAATCGTGGCTTCTTAAACATAAGGGCTATGACACAAAGACTTTTTATATAGAAGTCTTTGCTATGACAACGTGCACAAGTGTTGGAAAGTGATTTAGCACAGGGATACGCGACCTTTTTTGTTACTACCAAACTCCACAATAACTCCAAGTAAAGTGTTCACCACTTTACTGGGGAAGAACTTAGTCATAACTACATACATGAATAGAATACGCTGAGAAATAAAAGAATCATGACATGAAAAAGATAATTAGAATTTACTTGCCAACAAACTGCGTTTGCAGTTTGGCAATACGTTTACTTTGTAAAATGTGTAACCTGCTTTTAAATAAGTAAATAAATAAAAATACTTAACTGTGGCATACTCTCAAGCTGAGAGCGCTTAAGAATAAGAGAAAAAAACAAACACCTAATGAAAACGAATGTCACCATTTGCCTTGTCCTAACGTAAAAAAAAACATTATCAAGCTTCCTTGTCATCAAACCATTTGGCGGCAAAGTAGCTCATTACTTTTTTATTTATTGAGATCACAATAGGTGCTTAGAACATTATTTGGACATAGTTTGTCTGCAAGGAAGACATAAGGATATATTGTGAGTACCGTTTTGATTGCAAATTACTTTTAATTATTAGTTATGTTAAATACCGAGGTCAAGGTGGTCAAGGATAAAAAAGTTAATGTAAAAATCGAATACAATTTTTGAATGTTTCAAAAATAGAATCATGCATTGAACAATGAAGTGATGATCTTTATCTTGTGAGCTCTTGCCATTGTGAATGTATTAACAGGGGGTTCTATCGGAAGCCCTGAGGTTATGCAGCCGAGGCGTACCCGGGACAGGGACCCCCGGCCATAGGGAGATAAGGCACTGTGTAGTTTTATTCTGTAGAAGTCCGGCATGACATCCATGTGAATTTCCATAAGTTGAAAACGGGTCCCTTGCAATGATATAAAAACTATAGATACGTTATAGACACTTGAAAATGGCAACACGTAAAGTAGGTAATTACCTGAAAATCTGTGACGTGGCTGTAGGGTCAGCGAAAGTTCTATTAGCACTGTTTTAAATTCTGTTAGTAAGGAAAACTCGAAAAAAACATGCCTTCATGTATCTTCAGATGATATACAAGCTACACAGCAACTGTTCAATATAAAATAGTAATCCAAATATTTGTAATTTAAATAATTACAAATATTTGTATTACTTACTAGGTACATACTAAATTATTACTTATTAAATAAATGTTTCTGTATGATATTGTTATATTTTTATTTTATGACTTAAATTACGTTAATAATTACTAATCCGATGAACTACATTAACATTTTATAAATTTAAATATTACATACTTTACCCGTAAATACATTAATCGTATTATGCCTGAGTAAGTGAAATTCAAGTTTCCATTATTCCCCACATTCCTCTGATATTGACTTCATGCATGCTACCACAGATAATTTATAGACTCCTTTATCAAATTTATAAAAGTTTATCAGTTTTTGAAAGCCGCAATGTTCGTGTATAACGTGTCTCTACCTACATGATACGTCTTTGGTCCCTTGATGGTATTCGTTGTCCTACTTACTAACGTCTTTACAAAATGTACAGAATATTGGTATATTTTTTTATTTTATTGAAATAAACTTATTGCGAAAAAAATGTTTAAATAGTTTGCAAATAGCATAAATTACTTTATGATCTAGATTTGATTAAAATAAAATGTTTAAATAATAACATTTGCACTCGAACATTGAATTTATCGTTAGTATTTTTTGCCATTTTCGGTCAAACGATTTTATTATACAAATGTCGCTATTATGTACAGAAACACGTTTGGTGGAGTGTAAAGTCGTCTATGGCACAATACACAGAATAATTTCTATGTTTATGGCATACATACATATGAGAACTATTATGGCATACATACATACATAGATACATACATATAGTCACGCCTTTATCCTTGAAGGGGTAGGCAGACAGAGGCATAGTATACGCCCACTTTTCACCTTATAGTTTTACGTCCCACGTAATAGATGGTGAGCCTATTGCTGTGTCGAACTGGACAGGTGTAGGTAGTGACGACCCACTGTTAAAAAATTTCAAGCCGCCCATAAGACCTTCGACATTCGACATGGCTTAACGATTGACATTTTCCTGACAACCGGATTTCATTTCGAGTTTTCCGTCTTTACGTAATGGATCGTTTTGCGAAAGTGTTCCCTTAGTCGCCTCTTACGACTCCCACGGCACTATTAGGGCAAACGATGCTATAATGTCAGTACCTAGTCGGGCATTGTTGTCAAACCGCTTCTCTCGACCAATGAAATTAATAATTCGAAGGTATTCTTACACAGTGCTATCTTGCCGAAATAGATATACAGGATGTTGATCTGCATTTGTGCATTACTTGCACACATGACTGTACTGCCTACACTCGTTGATATTTCGGGATAAAACGAGACACCTTTTTTTACACTTTTTTTTTTCTGCTTAAATTCTTTTCTATTTGCTACGGGAACTCTACTGCTTATACTAAACCAATATTAAGTGAAAAAATGGGGCAGTAAAATTAAGTTCTTAATAATTATTAAATAAAATAAATTTAAAAAGCAACTCGTATGAATCGGTTCTAAATATTCTAATAATTGTACTATTACCTACATAGGTACATTTTCACCGTTCCTTCAAAACCGTTTCTTCTTCGCCTACAGTTTAGTAGGCACATACAAATGTGTAGGCATAGGCAAAGGAGGCCTGCGGTGGCGGCGCGGCGCGTGTAAGTTACCCCTCCAACCCCCGTGCAGGAGCAAGCGGCTCAGGCGACGCCTTTGATCGGTGAATTTGAAATTTTGAATTAATTAGTCGCTCGCCCGCGTTCAGCGTGAGTATAACCGCACCCGCCGATATCTACGTAACGTCCGTAACAACACCGGTAACGATGTCAGAGCGTTACAGTAACGTTGAGTTGGTGGAAATGGTGCGCCTTTACGCTATTTCTAATAATAACGTTGTTTATGCAATTCGCATGTTCAGGGAAATGTTTCCAGACCGACCAATACCATCTCGTCGCATGATGCTTGCCGCCACACAGCGCTTAAGGGATCACCGACAGTTCGAGGTTCCTCGACATGCACAAGGTCGTGGTACACAAGGCCTATCAGCTGATCGGCAAGAGCAGATTCTCAATTATTTTGAGGAAGAAGTCTCGGACAGTTTTTTGTCACGCGGGACTCGTTCCAGGTCCGGTTTAGTCTGAATGTGTGGGCTGGTATCATCGGTGATCATCTACTTGGCCCATATTTTATTGACGGTCGTTTGAACAGTGCTACATACTTGGTGCTACTCCGACATGTGGTTAATGAGATGCTCGATGACATTCCACTCGCATTTCTTAGGGACTTTTACTTCCAACAGGACGGTGCGCCACCTCACTATGGACGCCAAGTGCGCGAATATTTAAGTGAAGTGTTTGGTACGCAGTGGATAGGCCGTGGTGGACCGGTAGCCTGGCCGCCGCGTTCACCCGACCTAACGCCCTTAGACTTTTATTTGTGGGGAGATATTAAAAGACTTGTTTACAATGAAGATATTGTGAGTGTTACACAATTACGTGAAAGAATTGTTTTGGCATTTGAACAAATAAAAACAAATGTGCTAGTGCTTCGCAGCTTAAAACGCAACTTAGTGCGCCGCGCCAATCTGTGCATAGACACTGGGGGTGAGCATTTTGAACAATTATTGCGTGTTACATGATTTTGTAAATAGGTATTTAAGCTTTGATTCTCAATTAATTCTGTAAATAAGTTGATTGAAAATTTTTAACTACGCCAGAAATGCTTCATTTCAGAATACTTTTCTCATACCTAATGTTTACTAACAGTACTTAATGTTTTTGTTTGCAATTGCATGATAAATAGCGTGTTTCTGCCGGTCCTAAACCCTTGAAGTAGGAAGGAATCTTTTAAATCAACATAAACTCATCATCAAATCATTAATATCAAATCAAAAAAGTACATAAAGGTCACCGAACTTGTCAGCTGGAACTAAAAACTCATGAAATCTAATAACTAATGGCTCCTCTACACTGCCCGCAAAGTTCATAGGCGAAGTACTCTAGAAACTTTGTCTAAGTTCAAAAAAAAGTGCGTCACTACACACTCAGTGGTGTCAGTAGCCTGCGCACGCACATTGCCGCCGTTTGTAATGAACAAAGAAATTTGTGTGGCAGAGTTTCCAGGAACAACATAATTTGCTCCTGACCACTGTTTGACGCTGATAATTGGATCACATACACCAAAGCACTAATTATAGCTTAAATCACGCGCCGGCAAAGCACCGGCACACACGATGTCGGCCAAGTAGTGTAGAGAGGTACTTCGTGAACGCACTTCCCGCATCTTTGGGCCCATTGACTGAGGCGCAAAAATCGACAGCAAATAAAGTCGCCTGAGGGGAGGTATAGTTTTTGACGAGGTAAGCCGAAGTGCCTCTTTACACTATCGTATTCATTTAACTTCGTTCAACTTCGCGGGCAGTGTAGAGGAGCCATGAGATGCGATACGTAGCCGCATTATCTAGGTACCTACTATTGTCTAGCTTTAAGCCCAGGCCACACCGCCAGCGGGCGGGCGAGCGAGCAGGGCGGGCGGGTGAAGTGAGATATTGAAGTTATGCAAACTACGCGACATTGCCGAGCTAAACTATGGGGTTTACACCAAAAACTACATACGGAAGGGCGAACCGGGTAGTGCGGATGAGACTAGACACGTGGACACTGCTATTCGAATGACAAGCGACGACTAGTCTGAGTACCCGAAACGGGAAGGACGGTAGTTAAGCTAGCGAAGTGGGCGCGCCTAACGACGAAAACGAGTAGCTTCGCTCGCATCAGCCACGTAGGTTATTCGGCAGCTCGCAGTGTGCCTAGCTCGCTCACCCGCCCGCTGGCAGTGTGACTTGCGCTTTAGCGTTGGCTCGGCGACGTAAACATTAAATACACGGGTGAAGATTTTTTCTTCGTAAATCATATTTCACTAAAAACAGGATTTTTGGGGTTTTGTTATCTACGTATGTTTGTGTTGCTTGCAATCGATAATACCTATAGTACACTACGCACTGAAGGAGGCTTGTGCACGACCAAATCAACAGCTTGTATACATATATCTGTTACCTCTTACTAATCGTCGAGTGATAGCTGATTCTTTGTTTTTAATAAAAATAGTTAAAAATGACATAGACTGCTCGGAACTTCTCGGAAAAATTAACTTTAACGTACCCAGCAAGCGACTCCGTTTTAACCCTCCCTTATGTGTGCCAAGGCCATCAACCAACTACCGCCAGAACAGTTATATTGTGCGTGTGAGCAGGGCGTTTAATGAATTGTGTAAACTAAACAGTGCGGAAATAGATCTATTTTCGATGAGTGTCTCAGGGGTGAGGAGGTGTATGAGCCTTAACTTTTTAGAAATAATATATAATGCGAATAGGAAGACGATAGGAATGTATCATTTAATTGCATGTCTATGTGTTATACTTGTATATGTTATTTTTTGTAACTCACAGTGTACTGCTTAAACTATCGCTATAAGCGAGGACTTGTTATTGGCTGTCTGTTTTTATGTGATCTCCAATCTTAAATTATGTAAGCTGTAAGTCCTCCATAAGTTAAATAAATAAATAGAGCAGAGCACCCTGGGTAAGTCCTCAGGAGGATGTCCAACCTATCTTAGGGGTTTACTAGATAGCACCAAAGATATGCAACTCCCTGCCCCCCACTGAGCAAACTTCCCCACCCCCGCCACAGCTGTCATTATAGTTGGAGGGTATTTTGAGGGAACGTTTGCTTAACCTTACTGGTCACACACACATTCAAGCTCTGTAAAAACATAACGTGTTTTTAGTGGAGGTGACAGAATTGCAAACGAATCATTTGTATGGAGTTTCCGCCCTGTGATAGCACTTTAAATTTTCATTGTATTATAATTTTCACGCAGACGAAGTTGCCGTGCCAGCTACAGCTAGTCTTTGTTTATTTATAAATTTGTGAACACAGGTTACAAATAGGTGTTTCCATTTCATACATAGTATAGTCTTCTATCTATCTAAATATATATAACTCAAAGGTGACTGACTGACTGACATAGTGCTCTATCAACGCACTGCCCAAACCACTGGACGGATCGGGCTGAAATTTGGCATGCAGGTACTACCCGTTCGCTCTAACTTTGCCGTTGGCGTAGAGGCGTATACCCGAATTGTTAATTACACGAAGTAAATTGACAGTAGCTAGTGTCACTTCGTCTTAGAAAATATGCAACATTGTATGAAGAAGTAACATTAGTTGCTGTCAATTTACTTCGTCTAATTAAAAATTCGACTTTAGTATGGAGCCGAGCGGCAAAGTTAGAGCGAACGAGCAGTAGATGTTATGACGTAGGCATCCGTCCGCTAAGAAAGGATTTTGATAGATTCTACCTCCAAGGGAATTAATTACAGGAAGCCGGAACGGGAACAAATTTTACGCAAGCGAAGCTGTGGACAACAGCTAGGGTGTATAAGTGTGTATTTTTTGCGAGTTGCGGTCAAACGATTTCATTATACAAATGTCGTTATTATGCATACAGTAACACGTTTGGTAAGGTGTTAAGTTGTCTATGGGTAAGATATTTTGGGGTAACGATGACCAAATAAATGCCTATATTTCGAAGATATTCTTATGCAAGATATTTTTTATCGCGGGCCCCGTGTGGCAACGCGAAAGAGTAAAAAATGTCGCCACCACAATTCATCCCGAGGGTGTCGTAAGAGGCGACTTAGGAACACGTATCATTGGGGTCATCCTTCCGAAGGCTTACCCGGGGCTCCCAACCGTAGGCATTAGGCAGGAAACGTGTGGCTTTTAGTGAGTACGAGTCCGGAATAGCATCTCTGTAGAATTTTCCACTCGTTAACAAAAAAATGCCTATGTATCAACTAAAGAATATTCGAAGAAAGATTCCTGACCTCTGGTATTGCAATCGTAGATTGATAACGGTGACCTTTTTTGAACAGATGGACTGTTACATACTTGTCTGCCACCCTTAGACCAGTTAAATTTTCTAAGCTGTCACATAAACCACAGTATAAAGAGATAATATGATCTTTAGCCTACAGACTGTGGGCTGTACCTAAACACAATAATAGGTTAAAATCGCGCCGCGAAGAAGTATTTCTGATTACGCCTTAAATATCTTTGGAGGCTTAAAGTATAAATTAGAAGGTACAGGTAATAAATTCTCTAAGTTTGAAAGTAACTTAGCATTTGATAAAACCATTGACATATATATTCTACCGATAGACAGGAACTTCCATTCATTGAATATGTTCAAGAGCGAGACTAATGGACTCACATTATATTATATTCTAAAGGCGATAAAATAGAAGGATTTGGTAACAATCTGAAGAATCCAGTTTTGAAACGTAGCGGTAATTGTTTTTCTAATACGTTCTTTTGCTAGCCGTAATGCAATTTGAGGAAAAATGTAAACAGTTATGTACGTTGCGAGTAGCATAGTGCCCAATAAAAGTTATATAATTACACATTTTACACTGAGGTAATTCCTACTACGAATTAGTTACAAAATAACTTGACACGGTTAGTTAATATGTATTTCAGTCCTTAGCAACCTTTTAAACTCCGTCGCAAAAAGAGTGCTTATCGATTCGTGGTGGTAATCCAGTAAGTATCTTACGTGATAGATTATATTTTATGATTAAAAAGGAGTTATATTCAGTTTTATTTGCTGGCTGGCTCTACTTTTTGCGTTGCGAATCTGGCAGTAAATGTAGAAACAATAATCTTGTCGTTCATAAGTGTACTTTGCTACATATTATATGTAAAATAAATATATTATGCCTTTGATTTGTCGCTGACATCAATGTTAATCTCATGTACATACTCCATTACAACATAATATTACTTTGCTTGACATACAACCGTGAAATACACTCGAGAGCAATGAATCCGGGTCACTTAAAGAATGTTAAAAATCTCGGAAACTAAAAATGATAGGTTAATGCAATAAATTGTATTTAATAGACAATGTAATACTCCTTAAATGAAAGTAAAAAAAATATGAGTCACCATACATTTTATTAACACAAAATTACATAAAGAAAAAACTGCTGATCTCTCCTTAAAACAAAAATAGGAAACATGAAATTTTTGAACTTTATTACGATTTTCTTGAATTTTAATACTTCGTATTGCCTCCTCGTGCTTCCATTACTGCGTTTACGCGGTTTGGCATGCTGTACACCAAGTTCCTTATACGATTTTGGGGAATATTCTCCCATTCCTCTGTGAGAGCAATTTTGAGCTCACGAAGCGTGATTGGGGGAGGGTTTCGTTGTTTTACGCATCTGCCTAGCTCGTCCCAAGCATGCTCGATCGGGTTGATATCCGGGCTGCGCGCTGGCCACTCCATACGAGTAATGTTCATCTCTTGAAGGTAGTCATTCACAATCCTACCTGTATGAGGTCGGGCATTGTCATGCATAAATATAGCATCCTCACCTAAATTGACCATAAATGGACCAACGTGATCATTGAGGATTTCTTCCACATATCTTACGCTAGTTAAAGAGCCGTTTTCTATGATCACCAGCTCTGTGCGACTTTCAGAAGAAATTCCGGCCCACACAAGTACAGACCCACCACCGTAGGCTACTTTTTCTTCGATGCATGCTTGCTTGAATCTTTCCCCTGGTCTTCGATACACTCTGTGTCTTCCATCGTGCTTGTAGAGCATAAATTTTGATTCGTCGGAGAACATAACTTTTGACCAATCTTCAATACTCCAATTTACGTGGCTCTGGGCATACCTTAGTCTCGAAATACGATGCCCACGCTCCAGTTTAGGGCCGTTTGCAGGTCTAAGGGGTTTTAAGTTAGATTCAGCAAGCCGACGTCTTACTGTCCATGCACTTGGGTTACTTCCTCCGAGGCGTCGAAACTGATTGGTGAGTTCAGTTCCTGTGAGAAAGCGATTTCGAAGCATGGTGTTCACCAAGTATCGGTCTTCTCGTGCTGTGGTACACCTGGTTCTGCCCGTTCCTGGTCTGCGTAGGTTAGAACCAGTTTCTTCGTAACGTCGGAGAACTCTTTGTACTGTTGACAGCGACACACCGACAGTCCTGGCTGTATCGCGCTGACTCCGGCCGGTTTCCAGCATTGTAAGTATTCTGGTGCATTCTTCAGGCGTAAGCGACATAATTTCAGCTTGATTAATGAATATAGAGCACTATCAACATGGTTTATGTACCCACATAAATGACAGATTACAAACAAAAGCAACACCAAATGCTGTAATTTCGTAGGTCCATCTTCGAAAGTGGCCCTTTTTCAAATTTGATTTTTTTATGATATAACTTTACAATAACTAAGAAGTTTTAATACCTTCATTTAAGGAGTATTACATTGTCTATTAAATACAATTTATTGCATTAACCTAGCATTTTTAGTTTCCGAGATTTTTAGGATTCTTTAAGTGACCCGGATTCATTGCTCTCGAGTGTACTTGACATGGCATCTACTAAGAAACAATGCCAGACAAATTCAGTAGGAATTCTTGTTTAAGACAAAATTCGTGTATTTGATACTATACAATCGAGCTTTTGCGTGTGTTTACTTAGGGCTGCTGAACGATAAGGTATGAAGTATCAAGATCTATTCAGGCGTTTGATGATCAGCAGGATCCAAGGCGCAACTGTTATTTTCATATCTTAGAGTTTAGACCAGTGGTGCGCAAACTTTTTTAATAAGGGGCCAGAAAAATGAAGAAATTTCAGGGGAGGGCCAGAATTACAGGAAAAACGGATTTTGTGCTGAAACTTTTAATCGTAATAATAACTTTACAGTATTTACACACTTGCATAAACGTTACATACATAAATATAGTCGGGCCTTTATGCCTTAATGGGTAGGCAGAGGCCTAGTATACGCCCAAATTTCACCTTATAGACTCGCCACCATATGTCTCACGGAATAGGTGGCGAGTCTTTTGCCGTTATCGACTAGAATCAACTGTTATTCGAAGGTCCTGACATGATAGGCGTGTTGGACGTGTGTAATTGCTTTTTATGTGCCATATTTCTTGAGTTGTGACGAAGTAACTTTCAGCAGTGCGAAAAGGTGTTCAACAGTAAGTCGGTGTGTGATTGAATTGGTCTGCAATTCCATGGTCGAAAAAGTCTGTTCCTTCAGCACCTATAGATGCGTCTGTTACTCAACTAAGTAGAATCTTCTAAATATTGCTTCAGAACCTTTAAAATATAATTATCGCCGGCCATATACTAGGTAGGTAATAATGTCGAAGGACCGTTGGCGGGCCGGACTAAATGCTTCCGCGGGCCGGAGGTGGCCCGCGGGCCGTACTTTGCCCATCACTGGTTTAGACCATTGCAATTAAATGGCCTAAGTTTCATATGGAAACAAAAACATTTTGGAGTAAAACTTTGTTATACTCCAATATAATATTTATGTTTATACAGTTTATTGTTATACTTCATTTATTCAATGACGCTAGTAAAGTTTGACAGCATTTTCGCAAGGTAGCATGCAAAAATGTTATTTCCGTTTCAAGACGTTTTTGCTAAGACTTTCCATCAGGTGGGGGATCGTTATAACAAGTTAAAAAACTCATATAGGTAAACCGAATCCACTGAAGCGAAGCGAAGTCGGGTTGCTAGTAAAGTAACTAATATACTTACTTGAAACAAGTGTTTCATCAAACTCCTTGACTCGGTTTTCCCGGTAGCCTGCTACCTACAGTGTGTCTTAGAATGGTTTTGCTGGGACTGCAGTTAGAGTGTAGCACATCTGGTGTTGCAAACGTCCATAGGCCACAATGATCACTTTCCATCAGGAGGGCTGTATGCTTATCTGCCACTCCTTAGTAGTATAAAAGAAATCAAGATCAAGGCTTTAATTGACGTCACCTGGTGACCAACAGACGACGCAATATCGCTGCCGCTTTTACAGGGTCTGGGTTTGGAGGTGCAATCTATACTAATATTATAAACAGGAAAGATTTGTTTTTTTGTTTGTTTGTTTGTTTGTAACGAATAGGCTCCGGAACTACTGGACCGATTTGAAAAATTCTTTCACTGTTGGAAAGCTACACTCTTAGCGGGTATCATAGGCTATATTTTATTCCCGTATTCCCACGGGAACGGGTACTACGCGGGTGAAACCGCGTGACGTCCGCTAGTGTCAAATAAAACAATCCAGCTGCTTCTATCAGTGATTACCTAGGTTCCTAATCCAGGTAAGTTTTGGAAACAACTCAGATCAGGCTAAGATGAAGAGAAATATTATTTTAATCTTACCTACTTATCTAAAAGTTTTGTGCTTTCAATCAATCTTATAAGCTTATGGCCGTCGCCAAAAAAGACCGACTGCTGTCGCTGCTTCTTAAATTGGTTACAATCGACTTTGACTACATAATAAAGACACAATCTATGACTGGATAAAAGCCTTTTTTATTGGTAATTATTGGTTGGCAACATTTTGCTAAAGTAAGGTAGATTAAAAAATAATCAGCTGTCAATATACCACAGCCACAGCTCATGTTAATGTTATAGGTATTTCCTTAACTTGGGCTAGATGGTATTGTGTAAGAATTACCCGAAAATGTTTACAATGTTAAGCATGTTTTTCGTCAGTTCACTAGGGTCAATAACTAGGTACTATGTAACCCTGTCAAATATTTGCAAAACTACAAACAAGGTAATTCGTACACTAACCGCATACCTACTGCGTGTTATAATTTGACCATAAACATCAAGTTTAATCGTCAAGATCTGAAAACTGGATCGGTTATACAATACATACATCCTGCTTTGGAATAATCGATCTAATTCCTTTAACAATAACGTATGATTTTATATAATCATTGTAGGATATCCGGATAGGGAAAATACAAAGGATTGTAATCTTTAATGAGATGCGATAAAGTTTAGATTATGTTGTGAAGGCGTGACGAGGTGGCGAAAGTGTTAGTGGTAGATTCAAATATATATTTTTTACTCTCACTATTAACCGAGGCACGGCGGTCATGGTCGACGTCTTCAGAGATAGGTACCTACTTCCCATTCGTAATCTTGTATGCAACTGACTGCAGAGTCCCGCGATAGTATTTGAGACTTCTAGAATTCTCAAAAATTCTTTCTTTTTTTCAGTTTTGAATCGTGATTTATTCGCCATTACAGTGCGTACAAGAGAGAGACATGGCGTGACATAGACATTATCATAGACTATAATAGACATAGAGTAATATTACAACAACTAAGTATAATTGCTTCATAAATAATGTCTATAAATAAAAGTAACTGCGTCGATGGCTCAGTGGCAAGTAGTAGGTATACGACTGCCAGTGTGTATTCCTGGTCGGACCAAATATTTGTCCGTGACCTCAGTAGTACCTGTTAAAACATTGAGCTAAATTCGTTAAGTATTAAGCAAGTGTCCAGGATTGTCAATAGACAATTTTGGTTCACTTAATAAGAGCTACTCAGTTTGTACTAAAAAAACAGGCCTTTCTAGTGGTTAATGATTATCATTATTTCGCTGTCCTGGTCCCAATTTATTAGTGGTAGGCGCAATACGTCTTCTTCCATTCTTCCCTATTTGGTACTCGTCGTCTCACCATTCACTCCTTTCTCAATCGTATCAACCTAAACATGTTCATCTTTTCTGTGACCATCCTTTTACTATCCATTCCTCAATATTCAGTCATCGTTCTTTTGGTAACATGACTTTCATCCTTTCTCATCAATGGCCTTATTTCTTTCTTTCATTGTTTATTTATAAAGTTCAGACTGCTGAATATAGACTTACTTTTACGTGTGGAAATCCTACGTGGATGCTATGCCAAACTTTTACCGACTAAAACTATACGATGCTTTACAACTGTCTATGGCGGGGAGTCCCGGTTAAGCCCTCGTAAAGAGGCAAGACATAGGCTTGTTCCTATGTCATTTAAGACGGTGATTGTCCTTATGTAGTACCACACTGTCCAGATAAGTTGGAACAGAGTTTTCCTTTAGTTCGAGTTATCCTTCTCTTCGCTGATACCTCTTCCCACTTGTGAACTGGATGACTTGAGTACTGAAGATTTCTGTAGGGTCCCATCGTGACCTTCTCCATCATAATTTATAATGTTATGTTTTTAAATGTTAAGTTCTATCTGTAATCGTATTAAATTTTTGTACGTATTGAACGTTTGCGTTCTTAGACACAAGTCGTGCCAAGGCTTTTTTTAACGTAAGGAAAATCCTACGGGATGCTATGCCGGTCTCCTACCGACTAAAAACTACACGTGTCCTACCTAACAGCCTACGGTTGCAAGCCCTGGGTATGCCCTTGAAAGGATTGTATCTAATCTTGTGAAATTAAGATGCGAATAAATGACGGATAATATAACGTCATCATTCTTCATCGCAATGAAAGTTCATGATTATTCTATTTCCAAGTCAATTTTTGTAATAGTTTCCTTTTCTTTGCTCTGTTTGCGCTTTTGTGACAACAATTTCGAACTATTAAATTTAAGCGACGTTTCTTACATATTGTTTGGTTAACGAGTTGCAAAGCAATTTGTCTGTACAATTTTATACTTTAAATTGAGAGTAATAGCTTTTCACATTCTCGCTTACAATTTTTTTTGTAAGTGCTTTCTGGTCAGGTTATTTTCTGGTCTGTTGTCAAATTTATCAATTGCTTATTATCGTTGGCGCTGGATTTATCAGCATTAGCAGCAGAAATAAGATCCAGTCGAGTCGAGCGCAAGAAAAATGAAAGGGAAGACGTCATATTGACAGCAGCTGTCATTAACAATATACGCACTCATCAAACGCCATGCAAAGCAAACCACACTATGTCTATACAGCCTAAGTAATATACGAATTATCATTTCAACAACTATAAGAGCCGTTTCTTTCGCTTTTCGCTTGTAAATGAATATAGGGTAAACAGGGTCAATCGTTGGCACTCCTCCAATTATTGGCACTTTAGGTAATTTTGCCCATTTCTAACAGAAAAAGAATGCTATTTTACTTTTTAATGCATACCTACAACTACATAATGGGCAACACCGAACTGAAATAAACTAGGTTTCCCTTATTTTTCGAAATATACTCTTAACTAAAGTGCCAATAATTCATTCTAAAAGTGCCAATAATTGGGTGGTTTACCCTACAACAAAAGGTCACCCATCTCAGCAACGACTGAAGTAGGTACACTAAGAATGTGTAGCTTAAGATCCAAATCGCAGTAGTTGATTATAGATTGTTGGGTAACTTCACACGGCGGAAACTCCATACAAATCATTAGTTTTCAATTCTGTCACCTACACTAAAACACGCTATGTTCGTACAGAGCTTGAATGTGTGTGTGACCAATTAGGCTAAGCGAATGTTCCCTCACGACACCCGCTAACTATTATGACAGCTGTGGCGCGGGACTAGCGGGCAGTGGCGGGGGCGGGAAGCTTGGTCGGTGGGGGGCAGGGAGTTGCCTATCTGTATATAATACTACTAGTACTTCTGCGAAGAGTAGACCCTCGCGAGCTACCAGAAACCAAATCAAAAAATTCTGTAAGGCACCTATTATATGTGTCGCATATCTGTATAGTATCCGGTACGTACAGGACTTAGCTATCAGGCAGGGCACATTATTGACGCTGTGGTAATCGACCAGATATAAGTAGTCTGCCTGCTTTCAAACATCCATGGTTATTCCTTAGATAGTGAAAGTGTAGCCCCTCCGCCTCACAATGATTGAAAGCCTCTTCTATGGCCTCCAAGTCCTATCTAATAGTTCCCCTTTCCGTAGTATTTCTCAACGTAACTTTCAAAATGGAAGCTGTCAAGCAGTCCCCCCTAAATTACCGCTGTGTGTGTTCACTTTCCATGAAAAGTATATTATATTTGGTAAGATCACGTTACGAAAAAATAAGAGCGTAACAGCTATGAAAAATGTGACGCAGTCGTCGTTGGGTCAACTAGTGTCTGTTTAAATATTTTTCCTTGCTAATAATGGATTCAATGTACCGGAGTATCAACTATGTATGAAGACACGGTTCATACATCTGTGATAATTAAACGCTTTCCTTAAGCCACTAATAGGCGTATATTAGACAAACCCATTGTTAACCATTATAGAATCCTTCCTGAACCAATGTGGTGCTGTACTTCCTTTTGGAACAGGAAAGGAACCAATGCGGAAAATTGCTGTCAAGACTAGACGTTATATATTATGTTATGTTGTATGATAGTTTTCATGTTACTCGTATTTGCCTAGTAATTGCCTATTCAAATAACATTTTTATACTCTTGATTGTTGGCACAAGGAACTTGTTATAACACATTTAAAAAGCTGTGAAGCGAAACCGGTTAGGTTATCTATACTAATATTATAAAGAGGAAAGATTTGTTTTTTTGTTTGTTTGTTTGTAACGAATAGGCTCCGGAACTACTGGACCGATTTGAAAAATTCTTTCACTGTTGGAAAGCTACACTCTTTGCGGTAAACATAGGCTATTCCCACGGGAACGGGAACTACGCGGGTGAAACTGCGTGACGTCCGCTAGTATGTAATAATATTGAAAATAGTGTAATAAAGTACAAGTGATAAAGCAAAAGTGCGTAATGTGCCTATTCAAATCCAAATATCTACCCAAGGATGTCCATAGAGCAACACAGGTGGCAACAAAGTCCTGTGTTGCTCTTTGAAGGTTACGGAGGATAAATCGGTTCGTTTACAAGTCAAGAATAGTGTAAGCGATAGACAAAGAATATTGTGCCAATATAAAAATAAATAAACCGGCCAAGTGCGAGTTGGACTCGCCCATGAAGGGTTTCGTAGCAGCAACAGCAAGTAACATAATATAAAAGTTCTTATAGTTCGTTGTAACTTTGATTGATGTTTTAACACGTTCGCAGTGGTAGTGATTTTTCTAACCGAAAATTGCGGTTCATGACGTATTAAAAAAAACTACCGGCTCTATCTCGTTCAAAACAATTTTCGTTGGTAGTTTTTATGGCAATGTACATCATATATTTTTTTTAGATTTATCACTCTCTTAGTTTAGAAGTTAGAGGGGGGGGGGGGGACACTCATTTTTCGACTTTGGAAGTCCCTCTTGCGCAAACTATTCACTTTAGAAAAAAAATGATGTTAGAAACCTCAAAAGCATTTTGGAAGACCTATCTATAGATACCCCACACGTATGGGTTTGATGAAAATAAAAATTTTGAGTTTCAGTTCTGAGTATGGGGACCCCCAAAATTTACTGCATTTTTTCTAGTGTTATATAGGAATCTTAATGCGGTTCACAAAATACATCTACTTACCAAGTTTCAATAGCATAGGCCGTATAGTTTCGGAGAAAAGTGGCTGTGACACACGGACGGACAGACAGACAGACAGACATGACGAATCTATAAGGGTTCCGTTTTTGCCATTTGGCTACGAAACCCTAAAAATTGACACAGTAAGAAGGACATTTTCATATTTAACCCATGATGGGTAAAATAAGGAGTGAAAGTTTATTGAAGCATATAACGTGATTAGCTAGTACCTAATATTATTATGAAAAAAAAAATAATAATAAAAAAAGAATCAACTTCAAACAAATCCTGAAAAATAAAATTTACTTAGCACAAAGTAATATGTATTTTGATTTATCAGATAGTATTCAATATAATATTGAAGTCGGCGCCAAGTAAACCCAAAGGTTTAGGTAGGTATTATTAATGGCACCAACTTCTGGTGAAAATGGATCCTGACGTGGTGAAAATGGGACCACCTTATAAGTAAACCCTATTAAACAAAAGAAAAACAAAATGAAATCCGTTTATAATTGACGGAAATATCGGTGAACATACTTAAAAAAAAACCATACAGACGAATTGAGAACCTCCTCCTTTTTTGAAGTCGGTTAAAAACCGAAGTATGGCTAGAATAGATTACATGAATATGTACTAGACTGTCCTAACATTCGTCATAGAAACTAGAAAGTATAGAAGACTACAAAACCCTAGTACGGCAACATTGGCCAGCTATTAACTGAAATATACAATAATTGACTATAATTTAACTTAAAGTTAAGACTGAGTGCTCTCATAACAGTTACTTATAACTTTCTAATACAGCTAAACTTACCTCTTTGTATGAGTCTACAAATCTATAGGTATTTTAATACTTACATTCATACATGTCGTCACGACTTTGTCCCCGAAGGGATAAGCAGAGACATAATATAGGGTTCCGTATCCAAAGGCTAAAAAAGGAAGAACGGGACCCTATTCATGAGACTTTGCTGTCCGTCTGTCTGTCTGTTTGTCCGACACGAGGCTGTATTTCAGAAACAGTGATAGCTAGAGAACTGAAATTTTCGCAGATGATGTATTTCTGTTGCTGCTATCGTAACAAATACAAAGATCTGATAACTAATGATAATTAAAGGGGGCTCCCATATAACAAACGTGATTTTTTCCGTTTTTTTGTACGCAACCCACGCGCGAGTCCAACTACCATTTATCTTTTTATTTTAAAAGTATATAAGTATTAATATCCGTAGTCTGATACCCATAACACAAGCAGGTTATTTCTAGCTTACTTTGGGATCAGATAGCGTTGTGTGAAATGTCCGTGAATATTTTTTTTATTTATTTGGTTTTTTAGTTTTTGTCACAAAGTGGTCATCGATCCGAGGACCAGCTACAGTGAAAGTTCCTTACTGCAGTGATCGAACACAGTCCCAGGGCCATGAGTTTTTCTTAAACTCACAAAGGTTTCAGAGTTTATTGATTACTAGGGACGTCACGCGGTTTCACCCGCGTAGCTCCCGTTCCTGTGGGAATATGGGAATAAAATATAGCCTATTTTACTCAGGGTGAATGTAGCTTTCCAATGGTGAAAGAATTTTTGAAATCGTCACAATTGTTTTCGAGTATAGTCATTACAAACGCACAGAAATACAAATTTTTCTTCTTTATAGTGTAGACAAGCAAATATTTCCCCAATATAATATTATTATAGAATTAGATACAATACGTATACCTACCCTTTTCAAGCACTAGCAAACAACAAGTCAATAGGAAGTAATATCCTTATATTAGGGTCACTGCTTCTCCAGATGGCCTTTCATGCTCTGTTTAAATAACTTACAGTCGGACGTTATTGGGTTCGTAACAAATGTAATAAAGCGAAATATACTATAAATAAGAATAAATACCTTTTTTTTGTAGTGTGGTAAAGCATTCGACTCTGTGTTCTGTAAACGATCAATGCTTTGTAAAGTGGGTGTATCTGTATCTAGGTATTAATCCTGGGGTATCCTACCCGGGGCTCCATAGGCTGTTAGGCAGGATGCGTGAGGTTTTTTAGTCGGTAGGAGTCCGGCATAGCATCCATGTAGGATTTTCCCTCACGTAAAAAAATGGAGATATTATAAAAATATAAATACCTTTCCATCTCTCTGGTTTCGCTATGGCTGGTACTCAGATGGGTGACCACTTTGTAACATTACATTTGTGAGCGTTTTACGAGGCATGATAAGCCGTTGGCGATGTCGGTTTTATGGCAGTCGTTAAGCCAAGTTGAAGACTCTATGGGCGGCTTGAAAATTGTCTATCTTATATTTATTTTTTATTTATTTATTTATTATTTAAACACACCAATGGGCTTATCAATAAATACTTGGTACAAAATACAAATTGTAAACTGTGGAACATGTGTGTGGTGTGGTAAATTCTTTTAATCTGAGCCCTAGTTGTCATTGCCTACTATATGGGGGAAAAGGCCTGACTGTTTGTATGTGTATATAGTAAATGTAAGGAACAGAGTGGATATTTATATCATGGTAAGATTCGGAAGGTCTAGATCTAGATTGTAAATCGTCTGTGTTATCTGTGTCATTAATTATTATAAGAATTTAATAGTCTCCGTAAGAGAATTGTACAGATTGAACTCGATAATATCTCTACAATCGCTGTACCTAGTATGATTTTATTGTTCCTTATTAGAAATTCCATCTAGAAATGCCTTCCGCAACGAGAAATGCGCGAGACAGTTGTTATAATAATATACCCACTTTCAGACAAACGTTTCGCGGAAACGAATATGAATTACATACTTTTAGAATAGAGTAACGCTTGTAAGATACGGAAAAAGTCGTACATTATTTATTATGTAAGATTAACTCTACTGTTAATATTAGACTAGTGCATTTTAAAGAGTAATTTTTCACGAGCATTGATTATAAGATGTACCTAGATAGATTAATATAAGAACTTTGAAGGTAATGAGTATATGGTATGTGTCGACAATTCCTATACTGAGTCTTCTTTCAGTTGGTATCGTGACTATAGGTCTATGCGACCCCCATTGCGCATAAATGTTGTTTATTTCAATAGTTTCCTTAACAGCTTTATTGTACCTACTTTTTCTAATACTGATAATTATAACCCTAGGCGTAGCCGCAGTGGCAGCCGTGGGTCTGTACTCTGTTGGGAGTCCTGGGACATCCTTCCGAGGACTTACCCGGGGCTCCCAACCATAGGCTGTTGGGCGTTACGTGAGGTTTATAGTCGATAGGAGTCCGGCATAGCATCCATGAGGATTTTCCTTCACGTTAAAAAAAACAGCTTTATTGTGTCTACTTTTTCTAATAATGATAATTATAATCAAAGGTCAATCGAATCAGTGTTTTTCAGTCCACTGTTGGACGTAGACCTCTCTCGATCTTATTACTGGTGGGTGCTTTTTCATATACGGTACTAGCTGAAGCCCGCAGCTTCGCCCGCGATGGCGCTGTATGTGAAATTTTGCTGAATTTTCTTTGCTATAAACCTCACGGAGCCCGAGACCTTTCCAACGAATGGAAAACCGTGGAAATCGGTTCGTGCGTTCTACAGTTATAGCGTCAGGAAGGAAAACCCGACTTATTTTTATATAAATGACTAGCGGACGTCACGCGGTTTCACCCGCGTAGTTCCCGTTCCCGTGGGAATACGGGAATAAAATATAGCCTATGTTCACCGCAAAGAGTGTAGCTTCCCAACAGTGAAAGAATTTTTCAAATCGGTCCAGTAGTTCCGGAGCCTATTCGTTACAAACAAACAAACAAACAAACCAAAAAACAAATCTTTCCTCTTTATAATATTAGTATAGATTAGAGGGGTTGGTGCCGGCTTTTGTTTCAAGTCTCCCTCTCACCCTCTCTCTCTATTATCCATGATCTTGTCCGTCGATCGGCTTGCAGGCTGGCTTAAGCCTAAAAAATATCGGTAGGGTCCCATCGTATTATTCAATAGTCAATTAGGTCTTTCAAGAATGTTCCTTAGAAGAAATTTTGCTCTATAATTTCATGGTATGTGTTATTGATTCGGATATCACGGAGATACTCGCTATTAAAATTTCAAAGAAAAGTTAAGAGCACATTATATATCGATTACACAAATAAACACATAATATCACATGACAAATACCCCGTTAACACTCAAACTAAAATAATGACTGACTCCGAAACATAATAATAACTCATTTCCTACCAATATCTCAACCAACAACAACCAATTAAAAAGACAACTTCTGTTATAGAATTATGAACACTTATGAACCACATATAGCTCAGCAAGAAATATACTCAGCAAGGCTTTGTCAGATTGCTTTCTCTTCTGATAAATGAGACAAAAGACTTGTTGTATAAAGCTCACATTACAATACCGGTTCCAGGTTGGCGGACAAAGACAGGAGATAATAATGTTATTGTGCGGGTTAAATTAAGTTAGTTAATAGCTAGAAACTTGTATTGGTACTTGGGCATAGTTTTGCCTTCTGTAGAACTACGACTAGTGTAGAGGCGCCCACCGCTTAAATGATTTGATAGTATGTTAGTCGTTTCGAATCTATAGTAATTACTTTACTTATTCGTGGGGGTACTTCCACACCTTAAAAAGGTCTTTGTCAAAGAATAAAATAACTAACTATTCAAAGAATAAAAAAATATTGATTCTGTATAGTAGATAGGTATTGTTTATTAATTGTCAATGATTAAACATTTTTGTAGCAGTATTATTATAAAATCGCACATTTTATATTTATAGAAACAATAACACTCACACACAGTGGAGAGAATCTTCGCCAGAACAGAGCGTTTCAAAAGATCGTTCCTCTGTTGAACTATAAAAACCTGGAACGACCTGTCCGCGCACGTGTTTCCCTCATCTTACAATCCCGGGTTGTTCGAGAGGAGCGTAAAGAGGAGATAATTAAAAAAAAATGAAACGAGTTCGTAAAATCTAAGTGCGAGTAAGTATACCACTCACTGCCTACCCATTCGAAGAAGAAGGTGTGACTAGATGTATTTCGACAACCTTTAATAAGTAGAATTAATCTGCACATATTAATGGATAATAGCGACTGAAACATTTTTATTTACTTACTTACAAAGGTATATCCTGAACATTAAATATTTTCCAACTTCAAATTTTGTAACGTCCTGGAAATAGGTGAAGTAATATTGATGGATTAATTTACAGACCAAAAAAAAGCGAACCGATGCCGATGACAGGAACATCAATTCGTTAGAGACTAAGTACCATTTAAATTGTCTCGTAGAGGAGATATAATAGCCAATCACTGTATTAAAATAGCAGTGTAGTGCAGTAGTTTAGTTAGGTACTAGCGTAAGAGACAGACAGAGTTCATTTCGCATTTATTCTATGCAGTGCCTGTAGCTGCTCCACAAACATTGGTTAAAAAGATGCCAGTAATTTAAACTGAGAAGTCGGTCAGGGTAATAATTTCAATTTCAATTTCAATTTCAATTTCATTTATTCTGTCAGATAATTCAATCCATTTGTGTTAGTATTTTCTTATGCTAGGTTAGTAAATTCATAATTATTGTATCATCTATTAGTTACATAAAAATTTCTTATTAAATCTATTATTTTCAATTCTATTTGCAAACATATGTATTACATTCCAATGTCTGACTATAGGACTATCTAGACTTTCCAGTAGTGTATTCAAGTGACTGCTGGAACTTTCCCGTACACGGCGCATCAGTGAGGCCACTCTTTTGCGAATGATTGCATAGAAACAATCCACCTTAGCCTCTGCAAACATTCCTGATGCACTGCATACCTTCCCCGATATCCTACAAAACCTTGGTAGCCCCATAAGCATTCGGAAACTTTTATTGTACTGGATGCGTAGAGCATTGAAAGCCTTTTTGGTATAATTAGTCCAAAGGCTGCTGGTGTAAAATGTTTGACAGTACGTTTTGAACAGGGTTAACTTGACTTCCTTAGAACAACCAGCAAACCTTCTAATCACCATATTACACCTTACTGACAAGGCTCTACGCTCCCGCTCAATATCCTCATCGTCCGAGAGGTCACTTGTCAACCAATGACCCAAGTATTTAAATTTCGTAACTGTACTAAGCGTTGTATCATCCATCTTGACCGGAGGTAAATGATTGAGATACTTTTTTCCGGCCTTGAAAACTAGCACCTGACTTTTACTTGTGTTATACCTAAATCCATGCGACAAAGCGTACCTCTCACATATTCCAACAAGAACGTTGAGAGCCCTGATGGATGGGCTCAGCAGAACCATGTCATCCGCGTAACTAATATTGTTTACCATCTTACCATTAACAGAACAGCCGACACCGGTTCTACTGAGCTCATCAATCAAACCGTTCACATATAGGTTAAACAGGCGGGGAGAGCTGAGTCCGCCCTGCCTGACACCGCACTCCAGTCTATAGTGTGCCGAGTGTGAGCCTGCCCATCTCACCGTGTTAGTTTGATTATGGTACCAATACTTCAGAAGGTTGATAACTTCACTAGGAGTGCTAGTATCCCTCCGGAGCTTCTGCCACAACACATTATACGACACCAGATCGAACGCCCTTGAGAGGTCCAAAAAACAGGCATACACAGGCGTTTTTCTTGTCGTATAATACTGAAAGGTTTGCTTAACCCTCAGTATTGCTGTTTCAGTGGAGAGCCCCGGTCTGAAACCAAATTGACAGTCATTTAGCTCTATAAATTTACTAAGCTGACGGTCAAGCAAACCGTCCAGCACTTTCGCCACCACAGTTGCTAGAGAGATCGGCCTGTAATTGTTCCTGTCAGAGGCGTCACTTGTCTTATTTTTAATTATTGGCACTACTACGGTCTTCATCAACTCCGGAGGTAGATAGCAATGTGTAACACAAATATTAAACAGTAATGCCAGCACTCTTGGCAAATGAACTCCCGCGTGCTGCAGATGCTCAATACTGAGACTGTCATGACCTGGTGATTTACCCCCTTTCATTTGTTTAATTCCATGAGCTACGTCTTTTGCTGTAAATTGAATTAAATCGCAACTTGACTCCATCTCAATATTCGGCACCTGCAACACTGGTTGTAATGAAGACTGTACCCTGAAATGTTCTCTAAATAGTTCGGCAATACGAGCCGGCTCACACTCACCCTCAACACTCGCCGGCAGGCACGAGTCACCCGCCAATGATTTGGTACTTTTCCAAAAGCTCTTGAAATCCTTACCCTTATGGTGTGTTGCCAGAGTATCCAATTTTATTTGATTTTCATGGTCATGGCACCACTTGAGCTTGGACTTGAAGAGCCTTCGAGCGTCCCGCATTTTATTATAAACTTCTCCTATTATAGGTTTACCACTAGCACTCCATTCTTGGAAACTGACTCGCGCCCCCCAGTAAGCTTCACTCACATACTTGTTCCATCCTGGTATTTTTTTCCGTTTTTTATTACATTTAATAACAACACTAGATTTTGAAGCCTCACATAAACAATCAACTATCTCAGCATACAGCCTATCAATAATTTCTCTATGCTCCAGGCTTCTACATAAGCCATGCGCACACTCCTGAAACTCCACTGGAAAGTCGATACTTTTTAACCTATCATTACAATAATACTTATATTTATTTATTTGTTCGTCATTTCTATCTCTCCATGTAACTTCACTATACTTAACAGAGTGCTCAACTTTGCGTGTCAATCTACCTAGTTTAAAAGAGGCTTCCAGTGGAAAATGATCCGACCAGAAGACATCGTACCTTACTAGGGAATGCAATCCCGCAACAAGGTTGTAATCCCGGTATTTGCGGGATTGAGCAATCTCAGTCCCGCGGGATCCCGGTATTTGCGGGATCCCGCATATTTCTGAAAGTCATTCAGAAAAGAATAGAATTCTGTATCATACATCCATCTAGAACTGAAAAATAGTCACCCCCTTAATCCCCGAAGGGGTAGGCAGGACGAGGCATATGGTCTCATCTTATACCTAATGTCCTTTTCTCAAAATGTCCCATTCTCAAAATATGTGCACTACAGGACCCCGCTCAATCCGAATTGGATAGGTTAGGTTAGAAGGCTAAGGCCGGAGCGGAGCGCAGCGAAGCTTCCGCATTAGCCTTCGTGGTTATTTTTTTATAACCTAACCTAACCTATTAAATCGGATTGAGCGGGGTTAATCCTGTAGTGCACATATTTGGAGAAAGGGACATTTTGAGAAAAGGATATTTCGCGAAAAGGACATTATGAGATGAGACAAGCCGGTCCTTCAACTTGACTTAGCTGCCATTTTACCGGCAAACTGGACCAACGGCTTAACGTGCCATCCGAAGCACGGCAACTATCAAATGTCACAAAGTGGTCACCCATCTAAGGACCGAGGTCAAAGCCCACTTAAACTACTCCACTTCAACACCACTCCCACCCAACACTGCCCTAAAAGAAGACTACTGCTCGCAGTCTACGCGGCGACAGCTAGCACGCACCCAGCAGTCCACGCGGCGACAGCTAGCAGACGGCCAGCTGTCCACCCGCTGACCGCTCTCGCTTTTCGCAATAGACACAGTTCGCGATCGGTTTCCATTAAAGCAACTCGTAGTAGCGACCCGCGACTCCGCGAGGCGACTGCTAGCAGTGAGCGCGCGGGCACCGCGCCGATCGCTCGTCTACAACGCACGCCCAGCGAGGCGTCCACTCCCGAGCAGTCTGACGGCGGGCCGTAAGCTCGCTGAAAGCGAGCTGTCTGCTAATTGATGATGGCAATGTAAAATATATCTAAAGAGCAATATTTAAAGCCTATATTTGAATGATATTGTTTTTGCCGGGTGGGAGCGGACTCGTTAAAGTGGGCTTTGACCTTTAATATTACTTTTGTATTGAGATTATTAAACGGATATACTGCAAATTATTAGAAGCGCAGAAAACATAGCATGTCAAAATTGTTGTCTGCCAAACGACTCCTGACTTTACATGTCAGATAGCCAGCAAGCAATGTACGAGATAATTGAATACTTTTACAGTACAAGAAAAGTCAAATCTCCCTGATTAAATCACTAAAATCAAATAAGTACGTTATTAGGTTATATATTACGTCACAATTACAAAAAACTTTCTCAAACCGAATCAGTTTGTGCGCTTCCGCTTACAGAATAACACATGGCGTTTACCTTTGCACAATCCCGCTAATCCCGCGGGATCCCGCACGATTTACGTGCGGGACTGGTCCCGCAAAAATACTGCGGGATCCCGGTATTTCGGGATCCCGGTATCCCGGTATTGCATTCCCTATACCTTACCTTAATATCTAATAAACATTGCCAAGCTGACTCCGTGGTCAAACAATGATCAAGCCAGCTTCTACAATTTTTATGGATATCACTTATATAAGTATGTGTATTCAGCAATGGCATCATATACATACATAATAAAGGTTGTATTACAAGACCACTGAAACCATGTAATTGAGAATTTATTTGTGATAAACTGATAAACTGTGGTACCCTAATATAACTCTACTAGTTGACCCGCGCAACTTCGTTTGCGTGATAAATGAAGAACCGCTCGACCGATTTTGTGCAAACTTCACATAAACCATCTACTAAATAGTCCAAACAAAGCCTCAACATTTGATTTGGATGGGTGAGCCCGTTCTTGAGTTATAAAATTACAACGAAAAGTGGTATTGTTTTTAATATACATATATATATAGATTATGAGGGTACCGCATAAAACTCGTTTTATATAAAAATCCGGCCAAGTGCGAGTCGGACTCGTGCACGGAGGGTTCCGTACCAAGAAACCAACAAAAAGTCTTATTTGTTGCATAGGAGCCCCCTTATATACAAACGTAAACGCCAGCTACGCCGAAAAATATTAAGCTTGTGCCATAGACTTATAACATCTATGGCTTGTGCTATGAAATCTGAATGTCTGCATCGTTGTACGAAACGAATCCCAGTGATGGATAACATTGTATATTTTTCACTACATGTATAAAAAATTAATAAAGAATAGATAAATAACAACCAGATACAGAACCAATCTATATAAACATAACACAGAGATTTGTTCTATATGGGAATTGAACCAACGATCTCCAATTTTGTAATCAGGTAGGGGAGACCGGGGCTGGTTGACTAAGGGGTAGGTAGACTAACTATCAATAACTCGGCCAAAGCATTTATGAGCCAACCGATGACACCCGAGAGTCCGTTACCTCTTCCCGCTCAGTCACCGGGAGCGCGGCGTCGCGCACGCACTGCGTTTGAGTGAAGGAAATTAAAGTTGAAAAATAACATACGTAAGTAATTATTTTCATCGTAATGTTTTTTGTAATAATGCCTATACTTTCATGGTTACTGATTGTCAAAGAATTTAGAATAGATGTTGGATTCATGTTCTTTCTTTTTTGTATGGTTCTATTTGATTTCTTAGCAGTTTTGTGGTTATATCATGTGATTGAAAATAAAAATGTGGATCGGGGCTAGTAGACTAATGTATAACGGGGCTTTATGACCAATAAATCTATATATATAAAAATCAGTGCCACTTTTCGTTGTAATTTTATAACTCAAGAACGGGCTCACCTATCCAAACCAAATGTTTAGGCTTTGTTTGGACTATGTAGTAGATGGTTTATGTGAAGTTTGCACAAAATCGGTCGAGCGGTTCCTCATTTATCACGCAAACGAAGTTGCGCGGGTCAACTAGTAGAGTTATATTAGGGTACCACAGTTTATCAGTTTATCACAAATAAATTCTCAATTACATGGTTTTTGACAACCAGTAACCATGAATATATACGCATTATTACAAAAACATGACGATGAAAATAAATACTTACATACGTTATTTTTCAACTTTAAATTTCTTCAATCAAACGATGTGCGCGCGCGACGTCGAGCTCTCGGTGATTTATTGTATGTGTGTTTTATTTTCAAAAAAATATAATAAAAATAATAATTGTTTATGTATGTTGCCCTTTATCCTATTTCCTCGTAGATTTTGCCTTTACAAGTCCATAGGTCAACTTACCCCAGGCGAATAGTCAACCTACCCCAAGCATGGGGCAGGTTGACCAGTTTTTCTAATTGTATAAGATCTAGCCTGTACCCTATATTATAATGAATTAAGTGCTTTTTGCTATATTTTTCCAAAGCTTAATAGTTAACCTATGAAATAAACCTGTTTTTGAATTAATATTCTATAAAGAAATAAAAATATAAGCCTTTCAGCTGAAACCTAGTCAACCAGCCCCGGTCTCCCCTACTCTAACCTGCAGACCAAGAGGCCAATCAAGTTCTGTCTAGCTAGGTACATGTCAGACGGCAGCAGAAATTCAAATTCACTGCAGGAAATATCACAAACAGGTACTAATCGATCCCTTATCAAAAGTAGCTTAGCTGGTTATTTCATTAGCTGTATTGATTACTGGGAAGGAGTGGCATATCATACTTTAGAAATGTCATTGTAGAAGTAGATTGTGTGGAATACTATTCCCGTTTCTGCTTCCCATGGGAACATATTCTAGGGATAAAAAGTAGCCTGTGATATATGATAAATATACCAGACTATACTCCACCCCTGTGCCAAACTGCAGCCGACAGAGTATGATTGATTAAGGTGAAGTGGGACTCAAAATACATAATTTTGACATATTTCGAACCAATTTTGCAACGTTGTTAACAAAGTTTTCACAATTTTTTAAATGGATAATTATTATTAAGTATATTGACTAGGGATGTCAGTTCTCCAAAACACGATTGAGTAAATTCGGCTCGATAGAAAATAATCCCAAAGTTCCCTCGAATCTGTAAATTTACCTGTGACCGCCTTGACTATAATCAATTTCATTCAGTAGTTATATAATGTACCACACTAATTTTTTATTTCCATGTCCCTAATAAGTTACCTCGAGGTCCTATGCAGTTATTTATTAATTAAAAACATATTGTTTTAATAAAAAAAAACGTTTTGTTGAGCGGGAGTGCACTTTGCCGCTATCAACCACCTCACAGAGCCCGCTCAGTCAGCCGACAGGCTTCGTTGAGGACACCCGTATACAACTTTGTCACGCCCGCTGACGTAATTCGCTGCCGTAGTAACGCAAATAGGTAATAAAAAAAACCAAAAAAGGAAGTATTCAAGGCTTAAGCTCAAGAGCGTAAAAATATCGCATCTGTTTGGGGAAGTTTCTCTGGTGTATTATATAAGTTATAGTAACGTTTTCATACTTTCCAATACTTACAAAGTTTGCCTGATGTTACATAATAGATAAGTCCAGAAGATTCACCTATAAATGCGCTCATGTATGTGACGCCCTGACCGCTCGGTCAGTATAACATGTACATTATTTAAATTAATATTTAAGTAAAATCAATGTCATAACGAGTATAATACTAATGACTGACTAATCAGTGGGCCAATTCTCCTAAATTTACAATATAACAGTAGGTATAAACCTTAATTAAGTCTATAATAAATTAAACTCAAAAAATTAGTATTCTTCTTTCCAAAATTATAGCTTTCAAGGCACGTATTGCGTATTGTTGATATTCTCGTAGTCTTACTTTACTACTCGTACGTCGTAGTTGATGTAGGTAGGTATTGAATTTGAAGTTGTAAGTATGAGTTTCTTTTTTTTATATTTAGCTCGCCAAATTGACGTCGCCACCAGCCTGATGGAAAGCCGTGGCGCATCTAGCGATTGGGGTCCACTTCTGACAGTGGTCCTCAAGTTGGCGGCCCTGTGATGTGCCTCTTCACGCTCCTCTTGAAGAACCCGGGATTGTAAGATGAGGAAAACACGTGTGCGGGCAGGTCGTTCCATGTTTTTATAGTTCGACAGAGGAACGATCTTTTGAAACGTTCAGTTCTGGCGAAGATTCTCTCCACTGTGTGTGAGTTTCATCTTTGCCCGGCACGTGTTGTTCGGGATCGGAAAGAAGAGGGTGGGATCAGGTTGAAGAGCTCTTCAGAACATTCGCCGTGATACATTCGATAGAAGGCAGCCAAGGACGCTATGGTTCTTCGCTGCGCCAAAACGGTTCGAGGCCTCCCGTCACCTCAGTTTGAATTTTAACCAACAGTGAACTGAAAATAAACAGCTTACATACAACCCGATACAGTCAATACAACCCTAACTTTGTTTTTAAGCCATAATGTAAAATAGTAATATAATGTTCAATGGATAGTGTTACCTATATGTTAAGCGCTAAAAGATGATTTTTTGAATATATGTTACTGAAAAGGCCTGATGATTTAATATGATTTACGAATTATTTAATTGTGATATATGGAAGTCTGTGAAGATGTTAGTGACAAAATCACGTTCCAACGGTTGAGCAGATCTGGCTGTAATTGGTGGCCTATTATAATAAATTATTTTATGTTTTTACAGACTGCAATGTATTCCTGGACATATTATACACTAGCTGACGCACGCAGCTCTGCCCGCGTCTAGTTTTGTTCCCGTTTCCGCTTCCCGTGGGAACTGATTGCCGAGATAAAAAGTGGCCTATGTGTTATTCCAGGCCTATATCTACCCCTGTACTAAATTTCAGCTAGATCCGTTTAGCCGTTAGAGCTTGAAAGAGTTACAAACATCTACACTCACAAACTTTCGCATTTATAATATTTAGTAAGAAGTAAGATAATTTAGAAAATAGCATAAAGGCTATTTTATCCCTGGATATGACCTAATGGTAGTAGGGAACGCGAACAGAATTCTACACAGCTGAAGCTGCGGGCAATAGCTATGCGAAGTGAAACGTAGAATGTTTAATTTAGGAAATGGTAATCATTTGGACAGGACTAAAGCCTAGTCTAGTTTAAATAACTAGTATCGAAATTTATTCCTTTACACCCTTGCATATATGCAAATAGCAATATTCGTTTTTGTATATTCTTCGTTTTCTTAGCCAAACGGGACCCTATTACTGAGACTTCGAAGTCCATTTGTTCATCTGTATCTCATGAACTAGGCAGTAATACATTTCAAAGATGTGTTTCTGCTACCGCTGTAACAACTATAATAACACTAGATAAAGAAAAAAATAAGGTTACTCCCATACAAGGTAATCTTCTGGCGTTTTTTGTTTTATACCACTAAGGTGGCAGACAAGCATACGGCCCACCAGAAGGACTGGTGGTCAGCGCAGCCTATGAACGTTTGCAACACCAGAGGCGCCACACTCGCGGTGCCGACCCTAATTTTACGAAATTTTTTTGTTACGAAATCCTCATCAGTGTGCCAGTCCAACTTGAACCTCGGCCGTTTTAACAGTTCCGTATCCTAAGGGTAAAAATGGAACGAGGAGAAAGTATTGCCTTTAGAAAATGCTAAGAGGCAAAAGCGGTCAGGTGTAGAGTAAATAAATGCTGTAAAACAGTACAAGTGGTTATTCAATATGCGCTGCAGGTTCCACCAAGTGCCAACAGTATAAATAATCTGTAATAACGCGACCCTATTACTGAGACTATCTATCTGTCATCTTATGCACCACAATAGCTAGGCATTTGAAATTGGGTGCTAATTAAACGACCTCCTTTTTATTAGCATTTTTAGCCTCCGTAAAAATCCTTTGCCCCCTAAATTAATAAGTTAGCCACAATTAATGGGCGTCAGAATTTATAGATTATAGCCACCAGTTAACCTCTTTATTAGCCACTGTTAATATAATTCAGCATCGTGATTATTTTTAAGCATCTAATTTTGTAACATGCATTCAAACAGTAAGCTTCTAAAATACTAAAAAATGGCATCAAAATGGACAGTATTTATTAATATCATAGCTTCTAATTTCCTAATTCAGCATGTTTAAAATGTAACTCGTCCAACATTTATGGATCATCAAAGTTAAGTAAAATTGCCACCAAAAAGCAAATTATGGCCACTAATATTACCTAAATAGCTAGGACCACTTGTAGCCACTAACTCAGTCTTTTGTAAACGATCACTGCATTATGCAACTACCGCTATTGCTGGTGCTCGGATGGTTGACCACTTTGTAACATTTGATTTGCGAGAGTTTCCTTGCTTTGCAAGGCACGTCGTTCAGCCAACTGTGTGCGGTGTCACAATCTGGTGGAAACGGACAAGCGAATCCTGAAACGGACTCGCTTGTCCGTTTCACACGGGAACATGGGACAGATTTTCGGGCATAAATACTTTTATTTATTATTATGTGTTACCTGCAGTCTTTATAATCAGATATTCTATACAATACCTGCATTCTAAAGCTGTCTACACACCAAAGCCGCCGGCCCGGCGACAGAACCCGCCGGATAAGGCCGGCGGCCTCATTTTGAAGCTGTCTAAACACCAAAGCCGCCGCCGGCCTTACCCGGCGGGTTCTGCCGCCGGGCCGGCGGCTTTGGTGTCCTATCCTAAGAACAGAAAAAAAAATTAAGGAGGGCTCCCATACAGGTATATTTTTCAGTCTTTTTTTGTACAGAACCCTCCTTTTTCCTTTTAAGGAAATACCAAAAAATATAAACAAAGGATAGGGGCAGCAGATTCTTACTTTTTCATTAAACCTGGCAAAAATTGTCACAGGTAAAAAATAAATTGAAGTAGGTACTTCTTAAATATATTATGTTCTATTCTTATTATGAAAATGAATTTCATTACATGTTAGTGATAAAAATTGCATCAAAATCAATTACGTAGTTGCTCACGAGTAGAAGATCTAAAGCGGTTTATCTAAACAGGGCGAGAAAAATAGTTATGTAAACTTGTACTTCTGTCAATGATTTCAATTGCGTAGTGAACGGGTTAACGCGCGAAAACGTTTCCGACGCACGGAGCGTCCCGAACATCTTGCGTCTGCTTCACCCCCTCCGAATCGCTTGAGACACAATTGCACTTCGCCTTAACAAAAATTCACACATCCTCATAAACTTTGAAATAGCTTGTGCCTTGCTGTGGTTGTGAGGTTTATGTACTCGTGGCTCACAAGACTTGTTCCCTGGACCGACAAGCTTACTCCCCCAAGACCGAGTCCTGGGCCTCCATCTCCGTTCTTACAGGCCAAGACAGTGGTGTATCTCTTCGCCCGTCATAGGAGTGGGATAGTACCCAACCCAAACCCCCTAAAGAAGCGGGATAACAACCGAAGTGGGAGGAAACCAGTAAAAATTTTCTTCGCCTTGCTATCACGGCTCATGAGATACAGCCTGTTGAGTCTCGGTAATACATATTATAAGCTCCCGTTTAACCCTTTTTGGTACGGATCCCTAAAAACCAGTGCTTGCATAGAATTTCCCCTGATATCATTGATATAAGAAGATCAAGTATTTACCTAGACAAATAGAGGTATTTTTAATATGGTCGCACTATTTTTCAAAAGATGGATGTGTTTTGAACTCAGCGTTCAGAAGCCCGCGTATGCCCCGGGGAAACTGCGACGACATTTTGTTTCGACGCGATAAATTATTATCCCGGAAACTTGCGAAAAGTTGTGAACTGATGTATTTTTACAAAAACAACTGCTTTTACCCAATTTTTATTCATGAAGCGGATTTAAGGCTTGGAGTGGTCATCTATCCCAACTAATACTATAAAAGTTTGTATGTATCGGTGTGTGGATGTTTGGTACTCCTTCACGCTCTAACAACTGAACGGATCTGGCTGAAATTTGGTAAGTACAGAGATAGATTGATACATAGAATACATACTATGCATGGGCTACTTTTACTCCCTTTTTTTAACGTGAGGAAAATCCTACATGGATGGTATGCCGGACTCCTACCGACTAAAAACACACGTATCCTACCTAACAGCCTACGGTTGGGAGCCCCGGGTAAGCCCTCGGAAGGATGACTCCAGAATTCCCAAAAGACCTTGCTATCACTGCGGCCTTACCTAGGGGGCGTTCGGGTGCTATCCCGCGTCTTTGAGGAGTTGTTCGGGTGTTATCCCGCTTCTTTTGCGTGCCTGGATCCCTCACATCACGGAGTCGTCTAGGGCCTGCTTCTGTAGGGAGGGTCCGTAAACAACCCTCTGACCGTCTTCACGCCCCCGGTCATAGAGGCTGCGGAAACTGCGGAACTCGTATGGGAGAGTTCTTTCACGAGCAGGACCTGCTCGCAGAAAGACGCAGCGGAAGAACTGAGTAGTTTATTTTTTTTACCTTGTCACGATCAAGTAGTTCGGTTAATCGTCATCCATTAATCAATCGATAGTGATTGTCTAGACGCGAAGGCGTTTAACTTGACCCATACAGCAATACCCGTATTAAGGTAAACGCAGGTAAAACAATGTCCGCACATATTACGCGTAATAACTATAGCTTTTCCTACTAACCGACAATTGCGTATTGCGTAACTCACGCAATATTAGTTCTCCAGTAAGACAATATGTAGGTACTAGAAAATAACGATGTTTACGTAGTTCTATGAATACTGTCGTGTGCTCGGGTTCGAATTCCGCGTCGGAACAAATATTTGTTTGATTCGTAAATGTTTGTTTTAGAGTTTTCGGGGCCTTCTACTAATTTCACAAAAATAATTATTTATTTAATAAGTACTGTTATTACATTTTAAAGAGGGTGGCAGCTTGGTTTAAATACATTTGGATACAAATTCTGAGATGCAAACGATATAGGTAGGTACTAACGATATTGTATATCGTTCCTATTTTAATCAAATAAAAATAAATAAACGATTATAAAGAATTAAATCTCAAGATTACATATTAAAATGATTTAATATTATATTTTAATACTGGCTTGTGCCCGCGACTTCGACCGCGAGTTGTTTTTGACTAATAACCAATAGGCTTAAGACTTCTAGTAACACATAGGTCAAGCTGTATTATCGTTTCCACTGAACCGATTTTGATGACACATACAGTAAAGTAAAGTAATCTTTATTGACTTAAACATTTTTACACTTATATCCAATGTGACATTCCACATCTAGCCGCAAAGCCGTTCGGGTTAACCCCTGCCATTCCCATGCTAGTTTAAACTGTGTTACAGGTAGGATAAGGATAACCACAAACAGCGCAGTTGCAGCCATCGTAACCAATGTCAATTACAATTTTATAAAAAAATACAGCGATTATGTTAGTTGAAAAAATACCTACAAAATCCTAATAGTGGTACAATTATGTTCAATCACTGAATTTTGCAACCCTGAACAAATAAACACATAAACAAACAGATACGAATAAAAAAATTACAGATTTGGACACAGAAGCCCTTAATTAGTCGATTACAGGTTTTTTATTTATTTATCTTGAGTGGTACCGTTACAGCTATTTTTACAATTTTGTAATAGTAGTGGTCAGTCGTACTCCAAGGCTAAGCTTATACATAAGTACGTCACAGTAATATTTTTCAAAAGCACAAAATAACATGAAATTCCAAACAACTTCCTGTCCAATTATTTCGTAAGCTGTTGTTATCGACCTGTTTACCTCTTTTGAGCAGTCTTGACCTTCAACAAGAGCTTATCATTGTTTTCCCTTAATTTTATTTTCTTTGAGTAGATATAAGTTATTTCAGAATTTTCTATTCATTACCTACTATTTTAGAGCTGGACGTAGACGTAGCGTTATACAAAAAATTAAAAAGTGTGTGTCAAGCCACTAGCGACGTAGAGTTCCGTAACTTATAAATTCTAAACTTTTGCTCTAAAATATTACTCGTAAACTTATCTGTGATACTTTTCCACATTCGGAATATCTTAAAAAGCAAACTACTTAGTTTTTGAAAGACCTTAGAAAGCCACGCACTTTGCGTTTAGGGTAAGAACACACTACAAAAATCACGAAGAGAAATAAAACTTGAAGTAAACCCTTTACGAATATTTGAATGATGTGGCACAGACTCAGCTTCTTGAAAGATTGGAAGAGGTTTACCGGTCGGAATACTGTCGGACCAAATATTTTGTGTGATCCGCTAATGTTTGTTTTGGATATTTTCTATGAATAAATGTATGTACAATGTACATACATCTTTTATAAAATATCAGTAGTCTAGATTCGAGAGCTCAGACTTGCATTAGCTCAGGCTAGAGGCGTTGTGTAAAAAATCGTACAAAATTGGGAAATGCCTTTTTTTACGTGTGGATAATCCGATATGGAATGCTATGCCAGACTCTTACCGACTAAAAACCAAAACGTTCCCTACTTACCACCCATGGGTGGGAGCCCCGGGTAAGCCCTCGGAAGGATATCCCCAGGATTCCCAACAGACCTTGGCCACCAATGCGGCCTCACCTAGGGGGTTCGGGTGCTATCCCGCATCATTGGGGGTTGTTCGGGTGTTATCGGGGGTGTGTGGCGTGCGTGAAACTATCACGTCACGCTGTCGTCTTGGGCCTGCTTCTGTAAGGACGGTGAGCAGACCCCTTACAGTCCTCAGGCCTCCGGTCATGGAGGTCGCTAGTCTCAGGCAACCGGTAGGAAAGAGCGCCGTGTCCTCTCCAGCCACTCGTCCGTGACCGGTCTGCGTATCCCCCCTTGGTTGCTCAAGTCGCACCTTCCAGGTCTCGACGGTTTCCTGGTGGAGCTGGGACCGCCGAACCTCAATTTTTCGATACGCAGGCCTATGAACCCACTCCAACGCCTACTTGCGTCATTTAAATCATGACGCCCTCGCTTCTAGGCCCCATGGAGGGTTTCCAGCTGGGAGAGATGCCACCTCAACTGCGATCGTGCGGTATCCATTGGGAAAGGCCTAAGATATTTGATTCAAATATGTATAGAAATAATAGGTACCTAGTTCGAAAGGGCAATCGCGCAACACAAACTTAGGAAAATAGTGTACGGAACCGGTCTGTTATGCAATCGATATAGGAAGCTGTAAAGCACTATTGGTGTGGGAGGTTTGTTTGGTGTTTTGTTTACTTTGTGGGAACCTCGTATCAGTAAAATGTAGTTATTTCTTGATCATCATCATCATCATCTCAGCCGATATGACGCCCATTGCTGGGAATAGGCCTCCTCCAAGGATCGCCACAACGTTCGGTCTTGTGTTGTGCTGAGTTATTCCTTGTTTTTTTTATACAACTAAGGTGGCAGAAAAGCATTTGGTCCACTTGATAGAAAGTGGTAACCATAGTTTATGGACGTTTACAACACGTGTTTGTTGTTAAAGAAGGTTGTGAGAATACATGGATATTGTACCAATACATTGAAGTGTACGTTACTGCATCATACATACGCTGGTGGCTCCGTTTACTTAGTTACGTTCTGTAATCGACAAAATAATGTGTGAAGCATATTAATTTACGACTAGTTCTACGATATGTGACCGTTTTTGGCAGGTAGGTATGAGCATTGAAGTAAAAACCGTACGAGGCAATAGCCTCACCGCCCCTGGGACATCCTTTCGAGGGCTTACTCGGGACTCATGGCCATAGACTGTTGTAAGGCATTGTGTTGTGGTTTTAGTCGGTAAGAGTCCGGCATAGCATCCATGTAGGATTTCCACACGGTAAAAAAAAATAGCCTCACCGCTTATAACATTAAGCGGCTTCTCCCGCATGGGATTTGGTTCTAGTACCCGCTTCACATGGGAACATATTTCCGGGATAAAAAATAGCCTACATGATGTAACTATAGACTAAAATCTATTCAGACACAAAATTTCAGACAAATCCGTTCACCCGTTAGAGCGTGATTGAGTAACAAACATTTAAACATCTTAACAAACTTAACATTCATAGTATTAGTAGGAGAGTATTTTTTTCTTACATCTCTACCTTTGGCAAAGCCTAAGTGACATAGTTTATCTAGTCTACATACTTTGTTGTGAGCTTTAGCCCCGCAGGGCTGTAGGAGAATAATAGCACAGTCTGCTCTTTCAGGTAGAAAAAGCTAGTGAAACTTTTTCTTATACGTACGCCTTTCTTATAATTTATGGGTTTATGTAAAAAGCCTGATAAAACACGTATTCATCGTATGTAAGAAGGAGTACAGCGAATATTCTTATATCGTAAAATGCGAAATAGCCGTTACGTGTTTCTCTATCAGTACTAGGAGGATAGGTAGTCAAGAATTTATATAGCGCGTTTGCCTTTTGAATATTATGATTGTGGTATTGGATATAAATATTTATTGCCTAACAGTTTGGCAAAAAAAAATAGTCGTGTGTGCTCATAGAGCAAGACGACCTATGACTTTTATCGGGAAGGGAGGCGCCATACTAAGCACCACTTCACCCACTTTCTACTTTACCTTTCTGACCCGTGGTCCACCTATTTCGTCCACCTGGGTGGTCCACGAATAACTCAAGTCACGCTGGTCCACCTGGTGTTCCACGGTTAACTTTTGTACCCCTGGTCCACCTAGGTGTTCCACTGTTACTTTACACTTACGAGTATGTGCCATCACCTTTTATTTATCACCGATTTTCGGGGGACCCAAGCGCTCTTACCTGCAAGCGCTACACCTGCGTACTAACGGACTAAGCTCCGACGCATTCAAATACCCACGGCACGTAGTTGGAGGTGGTCCGGGGGATACCATAGCATAGTGTATCTGTGTAAAGTTCTACAAGTAACTCAGCCCTGGTTGGTTGGTTGGTCCGGGCTTTAACAACTGTAGAGCCGGGCCCGGGCCCTCACAACTCGTTTTTGCTTATGAACTCAGTTTCATAATTTTACAAAGAAGGTTTAGCGTATTCGAACATCCTTCCGAGGGCTTTTTTAATGTCACTAAGATGGCAAACAAGCATACGGCCCACCAGATGTACTAGAGATCACCGCAGCCTATGAACGTTTGCAACCCCAGAGGCGCCACACTCGCGCTGCCAACCCTGTAATAACCTTCTAAGGCTCCTTTTGAAGAACCCGGGACTCCAGGGCTAGACGGTTGTAAGGCATTGTGTGGTTTTAGTCGGTAGGAGTCCGGCATAGCATCCATGTTGGCTTGATCCTTTTAGGTATGAATATACGGTGTCAAACGGACGAAGTAACCATGGAAGACCTAGGTGGACCAAGAGTACAAAAAGTTAACCGTGGAACACCTAGGTGGACCAACGTGACTCGAGTTAATCGTTGACCGCTTAGGTGGACGAAATAGGTGTACCACGGGTCAGTCACCAGACTTTCCCCTCTGTCAAAGCGTACTTAATAACAGTGGTATAAGAAAGATAGGTATGTGTGTCTCAAATTGAAAAAATTATGATTGAATCGTTTCGAGTTCCACAGTGACAGCCGACTGATTTTGTAGTTGTGTATTAGGTGTATATGAATCAGGGTTCGAAAAAATCCGATTTTTATAATAAATATCAAAAATCCGATTTTTTTGATATACTGGTTGAATTTATAGTCGTTCTGGACCCGAGAGGGGGTTACTCGGAATCAATAATGGAACCATTTCGGAGTGTCAAAACAGCTGTGCAGGTTATAATAAAAAAATTACTTCTACGTAATCTTTATCACTCGTTCGAGTTGAAACATTAGTAGCGCTTCGATTATTCATTGAACTTTTCAATGAATGAAACTCCGAAACCCATAGGTACCTACGCCGCGGCGCGTGTCTCCATGTGATCAGTTCATTGACCGAATGCATCGTTTCGATAATAATAGGTACTTAGATAATAATAAAGGACTCCAATTTCTCCTTCATAATTTACGCGGGCTTAGGACCGGGGATACTTTAATATTGTTCTATTTTACGGTGAATTAATAAGGTTTATGTAATAATAATGAAAATAAACACGAACAAATAGGGAGTATTTCCGGCGTATTTAAAAAATTGGAGCTATTTACAAAATAATCAACTTAAATACCTAGACCTACCTATTCACAGTTTATTTACACTTCCCTGTACCTTAGCAACTGCTCAAAATGGAGTCCAGAACGTTCGATACACAAACGGGCACGTTTTAGGCTATTGTCTTTTAGTTTATTCAATGTGTCTCTGTCACTTTTCACTATTTCAAAGGCGTCCACTATCGCACTGCGTAATTCATCACGAGATTCGTACTCTCGAGTGTAAACTAATCGTTTTATTTCCGACCACAAATAAAAGTCGATCGCGACGACAATACTGCGCGCGAGTTATAGTCGAACTGCGCGCCGCGGACGCCGCGGTCGCCGGTCGGCGGCGCGCGGTCGCCGGCCGAGCGTATTTACCTACCTACAAGACGTAACTAGTCGAGTACCTACCGACGTTACTTGGCAACGAGTCCACGTGGACCGATGCGTTCATGCGTTGTGATTGGTCGAATTTTCCCGGCGCGGTGACTCTTCTTACTGATTGGAACGTTAGACATTGAATGAAAAATTGTAGTAGAAAATCGTAGTAAACGTATTTCGTGAAATTTAAAGGAATAACCAGGTGTTCTCGTTTTGATTTTGGCAAACGATGTAGATTTTGACATTTTCGTAATTTTTTATTGTTGATTTTCAAATTGACAGTGCCGATCGGTTCTGTTATCGAAACTGGGCCTAAACCTTTCCGTTCCAAAACGACTATAAATTCAACCAGTATATCGAACTAGCTGACCCGCGCAACTTCGTATGCGTGATAAATGAAGAACCGCTCGACCGATTTTGTGCAAACTTCACATAAACCATCTACTAAATAGTCCGAACAAAGCCTAAAAATTTGGTTTGGATAGGTGAGCCCGTTCTTGAGTTATAAAATAACAACGAAAAGTGGCATTGATTTTTATATACAACATGAAATTTTGTATAGCGCAAACCTGAAAACACTTTGATCAGAATCAGTAACATTATCCAATGGACCCGATTTCAACCTATGTTAATTTTTTTCAAAACTTCACGAAAAAATTTAACGCATTGAACACTCTAATAACGTAAAGTATGTATAAGTATGTATCATAAAATAACATCACTACGCGTGATTATAAGCGATCCGCCACCAGCCGATCCCGTGCCCTCGACCAGCCACCCCCGGCCGCACCCCTGCGCCCGCGCAACCCGGGCTGGCCACCAGTCAGTCAGTGACAGCATAGTAGAATTATATATAGTAGGGTATCTCCGACCCTGACCGCACGATACTTACCTATAGTATCAGGGCTGTCACTTTTAGTTAATTCAATCGTCGCAAATGACGGGTTAGGTTAAACAATTGGACAATCTCATACAACATCATCTAGTCCAAATTCTAGAATATTTTAGCTTTTCCTTAATTCATACCTACACTAAACACTATTTGCATTCTTTTGAAGGTTCTATATTCGTTTGAAGTGCCATAAAGTTTCGATTATCAGACAGTCAGTGTTCACTGACTTCATACATACTTATAGTCACGCCCCTATCCCAAAAGGGGTAGTCAGAGGCGTAGTATACGCCCACATCTCACCTTATAGTTTTATGTCTAACGAAATAGGTGGTGTGCCTATTGCCGTGTTGAAATGGACGGGTAGTGTTCTGTTGAAAGATACTAAAGATACTTCAAACTTCTAGTTTTATCCACAAAGAAATTATAAGGGGTCGAAAATGAACTGAGTGGGTTCGAAGCAGTGGGAGTAGAACTCGCGCACCGAGGAGGGTTCCGTACCAAAAAACGGCAAAATTCATGTTTGTTGTATCCCATGCAACTAACGTTCCCCTAACACAGACCTTTTGTGGGACAGACTAACCTTTCTTCTTCTTTTGTTACCTATCGTGAATTCGTGAATAACGATAGATAAGGATGGAGTTTAAAAATTACTGTTGAGGCATCCAAAAACACAGCAATATCGTCTTTACTTCTTTATAGGCATTGTCATATTTATCTAAAATTAATATACCTGTGTGGCGACGAGGTTCCGTGTTGCGACAGGTAAAAGTACAAAATGTCGCCACCCCAATACATCCCAAGGGTGTCGTAAGAGGCGACTAAGGGAGCACCTTCGCAAAAAGATCCATTGCGTAGAGAAGAAAAACTCAAAATGAAACCCGGTTGTCAGTGCAATGACAATCGTTAAGCCAAGTTGAAGGCCTTATGCTTGGCTTGAAAATTTTCAACTGCGGGTCGTGGCGACCTGCGCCTGTTCATTCCAACACGGCAATAGGCTCACCACCTATTTATTACGTGGGACATTAAACTAAAATGTGAAATGGGAGCGTATACTATGCCTCTGTCTACTCCTTCGGGTATAAAGGCGTAAATATATGTATGTATGTAAGTAAAGATAGCGGGCATATGACACATACGTTTTACGTAATCACGCGCACGCGGTTCGCGGCAACACTGATTGAACGCTTGGTTTACCAGCTGGGAGCTTTCCGACTAGTACTGATTTTTAAATGTGTGCGTGACGCGCGGCTTGTTCCGACGCGACGCGCCCGTAGGCACTGCGCGCGCACACAAGTATACCGCGCTCGGTACCTTTTATTTTATTTTTATTGGAGATGCCTAACTCTATTAAACTCTGGTGACAGTCAGTGACCGATAACACGAGCGCGACGTCATACGTGTCGCCGTTCCGCATCCCGTGTCGCTGTGCAAAATACGCGATCGTGTAACAACATGTCTTTTATTATACTTTTTTATACTACTAAGGTGACAGAAAAGCTTACAGCATACTTGATCGTTGCTAACCTTAGCCTATGGACGTTTGGAACACCAGAGGCACGACACACGGGCTGCGATACCAATATCGAAAGGTAGAAGGAATTACCGAAGGTGACAAAGTGCAACGGGTGACCTTGAGTGAGTGGTGGCTAAAAAAATAACAGTGTAAGTGTTTTGTGTGCTTTTACGCGTAGAGGATTACATGATACTGATAATGCAGCCTATTGGCGCCATACTAATCCTCATTTACCCCGTCAGAACTCCTTCAGACACTGCTTGTCCATTAATGTGTGTGCAGGCATTCTGAATAGTCACGTAATCGTATTGACTACTATTCGTAAATGCCAGTATGTACATACTTGCCGTTCTAGGGTTCCGGAATCAATTGGTAACAGCTAGAAAGAAAGATTTTTTTATTCAGCCCTTGAACACATATGTACCTACTTTCATAGGCTTTACTGCTTGATCCTTTTACTAAGACTCTAATGCTAGCGAACCTTACCATCGGAGAGGGTAAAAATGGGACCTTATTACTAAGACTCCACTGTCCCTCTGTCACCTAACTGTATCTCACTAACCATTATTATAGCTAGACAGTTGAAAATTTCACAGACAGTGTATTTCTGTTGCCGCTATAATAATGAATACCGGCCAAATGCGAAACGGACTCACGCACAGACGGTTCCGTACTAAAAAATCGCGTGTGTCGTATGGGAATCCCGTTTAATCGCCCCCTTTTATCTGATTTTAGTATCTGTAACTAGCTCTAACTATCGCGGTTCAGATAGAGTCTTGTTACGGACAGACAGACGGATAACGAAGTCTTATGAACAGGGTCCTGTTTTTACCCTTTGGGTACAGAACCCTAAAAACAGATCAAAATAACATTTAAGTAGGCTCCCATACAATAAACGTGATTTTTGCCGTATTTTGGTACAGAACCCTACATGCGCGAGTCCGACTCGCACTTGGCCGGTTTCTGTCTTAAACACAGTTCCATAATTACCACTTATGAAAATGGTTTGTTAATGTTATTATCAATACCACACGAATAGTGACTAACTGCCTTGCGTATAATACCTACACCTACGCTGTTCGCGGAATAAATAGTGCAATTGTAAACAAAGGCTTATAACTTGGTCAGTTTTTGTTAGTTTAATTTAAAAAAAATTATACGGTATTTTGAAGCAGAACTCTAGTTGGGGTGTCTGAGGTTTGCGTTATACAAAAGTTCACGTTGTATATAGACTTATATCCTTGTAACCTTGTAAAATGAACCTTATAGCAGTAACATTAAGGTTTCAATTTCAGTTAAAAGCAGACCATACCTACTGGTATGTCAAAAGTTATTTCCCCAACTTAAAATGAGGTTCCCATTTTGTGAAACTAAGATCTAAAATAATTCTGAATTGTACTTTTTTGCAACGTGTTGCCCGAGTAAACATTAATCTCCATTTTTGTTTAGTTCAGAACACAGGAATAAATTTATTGATATCAAGAAAAAAATCAATTGATATATATCGTGATTTATATCATGATATATATCCGCTGATATATATCGGCGAACCCTGATATGAATACCAATATTCCCCCCGCAACATAATTATGACAGACAGATGTTTATAGAGCAGACATGCTATGTATGCTCTCCTTTTTCTGAAGTGAAGAAATCCTACATGGATGCTAAGGACTCCTACCCACTAAAAAAATCTCACGTATCCTGCCTAACAGCCTACGGTCTGGACCCCCGGGTAAGTCCTCGTGAGGATACCCCAGGACTCCCAACAGACCTACGGCTAACACTGAGGCCTCACGTAGGTCGAGGGGGGGAATGTCTACTCCCCTTGTACCTACTGGTTGCGTTGCTCTATGCCATGGTAACTGCCACTATGCTGTGCACATGGCAAGCCTTACAAAAAGTATCGTATATTTCTCTGTATCCAGTTGCCAATAAATATTATGAGAAACAGAATATCGTATATTTTATGTAAAGGAACTAGCGAAAAATTCTAAATCTATGGTTCTACATGAGTAGTCGTGCTTTATTTACTCGAAAATATAGATGAGTTTTTCACAACAGACGTGATTGGCATACAAAAATTAGTTCTGTTTCAAGAGGTTTTTTTTAGCTAAGCCGTATGAATAAATACGTGATCCAATGCTTGATCGAAAAGGATTTATGCCAGACTAGCTGTTCTGTGTAGAAGTCGTTATCGCATAAGAGTCGTTATATCATAAAATCATATCCCTCCTTTTGCGCAGTCAGTTAAAAAGTAGCCTATGTCCTTTCCAGGGCCTCGAACTATCCCTATACAAAATTTCATCTCAATCGCTCCAGCCGTTTAGGCGTGAAAGCGTAACAGACAGACGGAGTTACTTTCGCATTTATAATATTAGTAGGGATGTAGTTTTACGTTAAGTTTAGGTCAGATTTTGGTCAGAATTCTAGGGGAGTTCCTTTCGATATACATGGCTCATAAGCTATAAGCTATCGTACCGTCCTAGGGTATCCTTCCGAGGGTTTACCCGGAGCTCTCAACCGTAGGCTGTTAGGCAGAATACGTGAGGATTTTTAGTCGTCAGGAGTCCGGCATAGCGTCCATGAGGGTTTTCCCTCACGCAAAAAAAGCTATCGTACCAATTTAAGGCGAGAAAACACGCCTTTTATTTTATCTTATCTTTTAAATTTATTTTTATACAACCTGTTTATGTCTATCTATACTAATATTATAAAGAGGAAAGATTTGTTTTTTGTTTTTTTGTTTGTTTGTAACGAATAGGCTCCGGAACTACTGGACCGATTTGAAAAATTCTTTCACTGTTGGAAAGCTACACTCTTTGCGGTGAACCTAGGCTATATTTAATTCCCGTATTCCCACGGGAACGGGAACTGCGCGGGTAAAACCGCATGACGACCGCTAGTAAAAAATAAACAAATATAAAACTTTATGCAAGCAAAATTCACAACACATCTTGAACTTTCAACAAACGTGATTTAATAGTACTCGTATCCTCGATTCATAATTAATGTTAAATTACATATTTTATGCAACATGATGATATTATCCTTGATAGCCAGTGGTCGTAAACCTACATCTTACGCATTCACTTGGCCCTCGAAACGGGTATTATTGAAAACAACATAAAAATATCTAGGTATAATTTTAAATATTATACAACTATAACATAAGACGCCGTGTGGCGACGAGGTCCCGTGTTGCAACGGGTAAGAGCTCAAAATGTCGCCACCCCAATACATACCGAGGGTGTCGTTAGAGGCGAGAGACACGTTCGCAAAAGGATCCATCTCGTAGAGAAGGAAAACGAAATGAAACCCGGTTGTCAGTAAATGACAATCGTTAAGCCAAGTTGAAGGCCTTATGGGCGGCTTGAAAACTTTCAACTGTGGGTCGCGGCGACATGTGCCTGTCCATTTCAACACGGCAATAGGTTCACCGCCTGTTACGTGGGACATAAAACTGTAGAGTGAAATGTGGGCGCATACGAGATATGCTTCTGTCTACCCCTTCGGGGATAAAGGCGTGACTATATGTATGTATGTAGGTATAACATAAGGCTCTTTTGTATCCTGTATAGATTTTATGTAGAAGGTGAGTAAAAAAATAGGCTAAGACTAAGTGAGAGTCAGATCCACTCACGGAGGGTTCCGTACCTACCAAAAATCTGCAATAAAATATGTTTTTTTCATGGTAGCCCCATTTTTTTTTGTTTTAGCCCCTCTCTATAAAATAGATTGCAGAGGGGCTTAGGGCGAGACTTGTGTCTGTAGTCTTTTTTTTTTTTTTATTGTGAGGGAATATCCTCGTGGGATGCTATGCCGGACTCTTACCGACTAAAAAACCTCACGTTACGCCCAACAGCCAATGGGCGCTTGCACACTGCCACGATAACGGTAACGACACGATATCGTACGATATCGTAGGGGCGGTGTTTTGATACAATTACTACTACACGCTTTCACACTGCCACGATATCGTCACGATATCGCACGATATCGTGGACGATATTTACTGTCGTGACGATATCGTGTGACGATACAAACCACGGTCACAATATACAGATATTTACAACAGTAGAGTAACTTCATAGAAACGTGCGAAACGGCTCACTCACACAGACGTGCGCATCTACTGACCCGTGACATTCCTGGAGCATGACTTGTAGTGAGCTACAAGTCATGCTCCAGGTATCGTTTAAGGGGTTTTTTGGTATGCTGAGTACGAATCACGTGATAATTTTGCAATACAATATGGCCGCCGCGCCGTAATCACAAAATTTCATGATGAAGGGGTTTTTTGGTATGCTGAGTACGAATCACGTGATAATTTTGCAATCCGAAATGGCCGCCGCGCCGTAATCACAAAATTCCATAATGTGTATCGTTTAAGGGTTTTTTTTGTATGCTAGGTACCAATTTAATGTAATTGGCCTTAATTTTACAATAAAAATCTTTCGTCATAGTATTTTCGCATTGCTAGTTCAGAATAAACTTAACAAGCAAATCTTTTTAGTTTACTACTGTAAATAGCTTAGGCGGCCATATTGGATTGCAAAATTATTACGTTAAAAATTTATTAAACATTTTACTTCGCGCACACAGTTTATCGAAGAGAAGGTAATAATTTCCCTCAAAATATCGCACTTGTAGAAGAGGATCAACCCAAAATGTTCTTCTACAGTATCGTTTTTTTCTCCGTAAATATAAAAGATAAAGTAAACGTAACTTGTTCACTGCTGCCATTATTGCTTTAATATTTTAATTAGCTTTAAGAATCGCGCTGTTACCTTTCCTGGCGCAAAGCTACTAACCGAATAACAAGCTGTGGGTTATACTGTGTCAATTTCGTTCGGTTATATCGTTCCACGATATCGTACGATATCGTGGAACGATGTCGTACAATATCGTGGACGATATCGTGCCACGATATCGTGCAATGTGCAAGCGCCCTATGGTTGAGAGCCCCGGGTAAGCCCTCAGGAAGGATGTCCCGTGACTCCCAATTGTGTCTGTAGTCTGTGACTGTGTTGCATTGTGTGTGGATCATCTGTTCAAAGTTTGAAATAAAACTTCACTTTCACAATAAACTTTTTAAAGAGGGGGGGGGGGGGGGGGGGTTATCGGGTGAGACCGTCTCACGGCTTCTTGTTTAGTATTTGTTGGTATAGTGAAAACAAAAATGATAACCTATGAGAATTTCAACTGTCTAGCTACCACGGTTCATGAGATACAGCCTGGTGATGGTGACAGACATTCATACAGACGGACAGTGAAGTCTTAGTAATAAAGTTCCGTTTTTCCTCTTCGGGTCAACCTTAAAATAGTCAAAGGGCTTTTGCGAATTACGAAAAGCCGTACACCTTTTTCACACGCCACCTTTTTAAGCCGGTGCCGGGTACAGGCGGCGAATGCAAGCGGTTGCCGGGCAAATTACGCCAGTACGCGTGTGAAAGCTATAGTACATGGCCATACACTTCGGCCGCCGGGTACCCGGCACCGGCTATACGGCAACCGGTACGTGTGAAAAGGGGCTAACTGTTCCATTATTCGTAAAAGGGACCTTTGAAATACGCAGTAAGAGAAATATATAAACTGCATTCATACTTTTTATCTACGTTAATTTTAAAACCCACAGTGACATAAACTTGGATAAAACCAAGGTCATGTTCAGTGGATATACGTCGCGCCAATGAAATGTCCAATCTACTTATAAGGATCGATGCTTGAAGTTGTCCAAAATTATGCATCCCTTGGGCAGGTAATCCAGTTTTGCAAATAAAACTTGGACATAGAAATTGCTATACAGATCCTGTGGGATTTGGGTGACGGCTTTCAGCAAATTTCGTATTATTTTCTCTTCTCCTAAATCGTATTGCATAAATTTGGACTATCTGCTGCCGGCCCATATGCTGTTGTAAATTCTATATGATGAATATAGTCAATCAATCATTGTCATATTTATACAAAAACTAGCTGATGCGCGCGGCTTCGCCCGCGTGAAATTTGGTTCCCGTTCCTGCTTCCCGTGGGAACATTTTCCCGGAATAAAAAGTAGCCTATGTGTTATTCCAGACTATACTCTATCTCTATACCAAATATCAGCCAGATCCATACAGCCGTTAGAGAGTGATTGAGTAACAAACATCCAAACATCTTCACAAACTTTCACATTTATAATATTAGTTTATAATATTAGTAGGATAGTAGGATTTCACTAGTCAAAGTGCGCTGATGTATCACACTCACACCCCGAACCAAAATTTCATTATCTAGGCCATAGTAGCTTGTTTTTCGCTAATAGCGCAGGGCGGAAACTCCATACAAATGAAGATTCATTTTAAGCTTGCTCAGTGGGGGGCAGGGAGTTGCCTATCTTTGCTAAGTATTTGCCAAAAAATCCGAAGTCCTGTATAATTACTTATTATTATTTCTTAAAGTAAAGCATAATATCATCAGGACGCAGTCATTTTTATAGGGGTACGGCAGACTTCATAGTGATACGAGCTTCCATAGTCATTAAAACATTCGCCTTTGTTCTGGAATGAGAGGTGTCACATCGCGCTAGACACATTGAGGCGTGAAACTGACACACTTTTAACAGCAATTTTTAAACAAATGTGATTCCCTAGTTTGTAGTTTTGACTGCCTCGGTGGCGCATTCGGTAGTGTAACCGTCTGCCGCGCTGGAGGTCCTTGGATTTCCGGGTCGGTCCAAATATTTGTGTGATCCACAAATGTTTGTTTAGGAGTTTGGGTGTCTTCTATGTATGTATTTAAAAATATATCAGTCGTTTAAATCCCTATAGCACAAGCTTATATTAGCTTAATTTGGGCTAGATGATGTTGTGTGAGAATGTCCACAGATATTTACTACCCGTTCGCTCTAACTTTGCCGCTGGCGTAGAGGCGTATACCTGAATTGTTAATTAGACGAAGTAAATTGACAGTAGCTAATGTCACTTCGTCATAGAAAATACGCAACACTGTATGAAGAAGTGACATTAGTTGCTGTCAATTTACTTCGTCTACTTAAAAATTCGACTTTAGTATGGAGCCGAGCGGCAAAGTTAGAGCGAACGAGCAGTATAGTAGCAAGCGATGACACACATCCAAGATAGTTTCAGCGATGGTTAGTTTTGATCACTCAACAAAAACAGTTCATTATACAAATCTTATATAACATACAGCTGATTTTCATTCTAATCTTCTTCTGCTAGTCAGCATTTGTATATAAGGAAGTATTATAAATGCTCTCTGTGACGAACAATGCGCATACGACGGTGGTCCCACCATATGCGTCGGGCGCTTACGATGCCCCATATACAAGACCTATTGTTCGCCAATAGCAGTACAAGACTGGCTTTGTGATGTTAATTGCAATGTTTACGAGCTACGCAATATGTTGAATGTTTACGAATAGGTGGATAGCTTTCAAAGCATTTCAAAAGCACAATTATTTTGATATGTAAGTGTTCGCTCTCTGTTATTGTGAATCTACCCTATGATATGTAATACTGATTACCTATCTATTTATCGTCCTATTCCCAATATTATAGTTACGAGACAACTTATGCGGTGGATGTTGATAACCTGAGATACAGGAATCTTCCTAGTTCCGGTATCAACCCGCCATAAATCTTTTAACTGTAGATATTTTATTCGTTAAGTTTTTGTATCTTGATGGTGAGAAAATAAACGTTATTATTATTATTATTTTTTTTACTGACTGACACGCGCATCTTCCTTGCGTCGGTTTTTTGGATCATAATGTTGTGCCCTGCAAATTATGCAAAAAGAGCGAGACTGGGCTGAATATTGCAACAATTTTGAGGGATTTCATGTTGCACCCTTGCAAAATAGGGTAAATTTGGCAATAAAATAATAGGCCTTTGTTCTGCATCCGTCCAAAACTGGAGTAAAATTTGCAATAATTTTCGACAGGCTTATAACAGCTGTAAAGGCGTATTATGTGTATCTACCTCGTCAGAGTTATGCGGACTTACCAGCTCGGTGACTGTTATGTCAACTGAGGAAGCGTACACATGAACTCTACCTACTTTCTATATTAGCATTACATTGCTTACGTCATCTGATCGACGCCATATCAGCTGATGGATCTGATATTATAGTAATAACGTTGAATAAAATGATCGATCTCTTAGACATAAAAATGAATTGCAGTTCGTTTCTCTCGGTATAATTCGACAAAGATTGGAGAGTTTTGAATGATTTTGACTTTGATTTGTTTGTAGAAGTTTATGCAAAGATTAAAATTAAACAATATTTTGACTCTTAAGTAATACAAAGTTCGTCGGCTCAGCTAGTAGTCTACATAAGTACAAAAATCTATTATCGTTCGTTAGTCTCGCTAATACTCTGGAATGGTTGAACCGATTTGACTGGTTTTGTTTGATATGATTTTAGAAGTCCAGGGAAGGTTTAAAAGGTTTTTAAATCAAACATTATTTTGATTCTTAAGTGGTATGAAGTTCTCTACTTACCTACGTATTGAGATGGTTTGCAGTGCGTTTGTCTTGTCGTATGTAGTCGGATCTAAATATCTCATAATTTTACTTATAAATTATATTTTTCTATAAGTATCTACCTACACATTTTTTTTACGTGTGTAATACCATCATGGATGCTATGCCGGACTCTTACCGACTACAACTTTACCTTCCATTGCACTGCCTACGGCTCGGAAGGATGTCCCAGGATTCCCAACGGACCAATTTTCCAATTCACACTTTCCAATACTTATTAATGTCTATTCGAACTCGGGACTCTAATCTGAAATTTCAGCTATGAAAGACATACACTACTTATCACTGCACCCACTGATTCAATTATCCCATTAAGTCAGTCACCATTGATGGTACAAATGACACAACTTTGCATCATTAGTACCATCAATGGTGCTAGTGACACTGGTGTTACTACTGAAACAAAATTAGTAAATAACAATAATTTTGTTTCAGTAGTAGTGAGTTATGAATACTGCTAAATCATTAATACAGTCAGTCGCAAATGTCGCTGAACCTACCCTGGTGTAAGCCGGCTGTGTCAGGGAGGCGGAATGTCTTTAGGTACTTTTTCTTTTAAGGTGCTAAGGATATGGAGTTGTATCAGTTGGACCATCAATGTTACAGGGCAATATAATTATTTACTTTTGTTTAAAGGTACCAATGATAGAAAATTATGTCACTGGTACCATTAATGGTACTTGTACTACTGACAAATGACAATACTTGTAATATTTATCATTAAAATCGACATTACGGTGCAGCGGTGGTTGGAATGAACGATTTAAATTTATAATTTTTATACATTATAATGAAAGTGCAGTAAGTATGTAAAAGAGTAATAAAGGCTTTCAAGTCAAAATTGAGATTTTAATTACTTTTTGGCTTAAAATTTCTTGCAGAGATAGTAGGTATATCTAATGTGCAGATTTAAAAAAATGCAGCTTTCACTTTCTGGACAATTATGTGAGGTATGCAGTACCTACTTACTTGCAATTCAAAATTGTTACGTATCGCTCAGAGTATGCAGAATTAATATCTTAGCGTCAGTACCTACTGGTTGACCTAAAAGGATCTGAACTATTGTTGTGTCAAAATGAACTGACTAGAATAGCTTATAAACATTCATCAACTTATTATAATTGGAATCGTAAACGTGATCCATAGGGCATTGTATTTAAGTTCGAATCTCGGATCGTAATAAATAATTATTTGTGTGATTTGCAAGTGTAATTTATACTTATGTACCTCCGAAAATGTGTGGTTATTTGAAGAAGAATTGTAGGTAACGCAAAATAAAAAAAAAACAGGCCAAGTGCAAGGCGGATTCGCACACAAAAAAACGGCATAAAATCACGTTTTTTGTATGTGAGTCCCTCTTAATCTCCTCTCGTTTCTGCTATTAGTATTTGTTATTATAGCGGCAACTAAAATATCTATATGATTTGTTTTTTTTAGCACTGTGCCTACAGAGCTAAAATTTCCTGAAGATACAGCCTTGTGACGGACAAACACACAGGCGAACAGCGAAGTCTCATGAATAGGGGTCCCATTTTTACCCTTTGTGTACGGAACGCTAAAACGTTATAAATTCGTTAAAATCTATAAGATTGATATCCTTCTAAAGAGCTTAACCGGGGCTCCCAACCGTAGGCTGTTGGACAGAATACGTGAGGTTTTTTATTCGGTAGGAGTCCGGCATAACATCCATGAGGATTTTCCCTTGCGTAAATAAATAAAAATAAAATGTAAGTCTAAATGCGTCTCATGACAAAAGTTTCATGCAGTCTCCGCTGTATTTCCTGAAAACAACTCCTGACGTCCAAAAGTTTGAGCTGAGCAAGACCTTGTGTTACCGGAATCCGGTCTAAGGTCTAAATAAGGAGATAACTTTGTTTTGTGACGATATCCTCAAAAAATAGGTCCTACTTTTGCAAACAGCGTCACAAATAAAATCTGTCGTAGGTGTACGAAAGAGCATCAAAAACTACCACCTAATCTTGTCATATTATAATATTAACATAATATTCAGATTCAGACATCTGCGTTCCATATATCTGATATAATATTCATAAGTTTCGATATAAATATGACTTCAATTACCATCAAAGTCGTACAAGCGTATGAATCCTTAGAAAATGCTCCTGATGTGTACTAGGCTTTATTTTACTTGTTTCCCTCCTCGGTTCTCCAAGTGGAGCGTGAAGAGGCGCATCAAGGGATCGCCATCTTGAGGATCATTGTCAGAAGTCTTACGGACTGTGAGAGTGGTCCCCAATCGCTAGATTTCGCCATGACTTTCCATCAGATAGGCGGCGTCAATTTTCCGAGCTTATTAAAAAGAAAGTCCAAGAGAGGACGTAAGTTCTAAGTGTCAGTCGAAGCAAAGATGGCCTCACTACAACACGCTAATCACTAAAAGCTATCGCTAAGAAGTACAAATTATTATTTAAATATATATTTACATTTTTACTATCTAAACTAAACCTAAATAAGGCCCCCGTGGCATTGTGCCCAAAGGACTAACAGCATTTCCCCTTTGAATAGCAATACCTATTCGCTGAGAGAGAAAACGGCTAGCCCTTGGGTCACCAGTCAACTCTACTAGGCGCTTTTCCAAATTCTGAAAAAACCTATGCGCATTGGGACCCCCTGGACCAGCAGCACCTACATTTTGATATAGGTACCTAAGTAGGTATATTCAGTAGTTTCAACACATAAATAAATATGCACGGACATTTCACACAACGCGATCTGATCCCAAAGTAAGCTAGGAATAACCTGCTTGTGTTATGTGTATCAGACAACGTATATTAATACTCATATACTTTTAAATACATACTTATCATACATAGAAACACTCTTGAGACAAACATTTATGGGTCACACAAATTTTTTTCTCCGCTGGGAATCGAACCCAAAACCTTGTGATCCTCAGTCGCACATTTCGACCTTAAGACCAGAGGGACCAGAGTTTAATAGTTCTACTATGTTTAGACCAACGGCAACGAGGCAGTCAACAAGTCAACACACATTAGGTCTATTAGATTTTGTTTCTTTATCTACAAGTACCTAATAATAGCTTAAACTGTAATAATATCGGTACACTGCATAATTAATAGAGCAGAATAACTCGAAATTAAATTGAGTTAGCCTTATAATACATCTGCTTATACTTAGTTAATAATAGGTATACAATTCATCATCAATCTCAAATTAATTACACAAAGCAATTATGCAAACGCAAGTTCTATAATTCTAAATGTATCAATGATGCGCAGAAATCTTTAAACATTATGATTCTACTAGCTGACGCCCGCAGCTTCGATCGCGTAAAATTTGGTTCCGTTCCCGCTTATACCGTAGGAACTTATTTCCGGGATAAAAAGTAGCCTATGTGTTATTCCAGACTATAATGTATCCCTGTACCAAAATTCAGCCAGATCCGTTCAGCCGTTCGAGCGTGAAAGAGTAACAAACATCCACACTCACAAATATTCGCATTTATAATATTAGTAAGATGGTTATGATTAATTTCAGTCTATCTATACTAATATTATAAAGAGGAAAGATTTGTTTGTTTGTTTGCATCGAATAGGCTCCGAAACTACTGCACCGATTTGAAAAATTCTTTCACTATTGGGAAGCTACACTTGGATAGCACCCGAATCACCCCCTGGGCGAGGCCGCAGTGGCGGCCGTGGGTCTGTTGGGAGTCCTGGGACATCCTTCCGAGGGCTTACACGGGGCTCCCAACCATAGGCTGTTAGGCGTTACGTGAGGTTTTTTTTGTCGGTAGGAGTACGGCATGGCATCCATGAGGATTTTTCCTCATGTTAAAGAAAAGCCGGCCAAGTGCGAGTTGGACTCGCCCATGAAGGGTTCCGTGGCAGCAAGTAACATAATATAAAAGTTCTTGTAGGTCGTTGTAACTTTGATTGATGTTTAACACGTTCGCAGTGGCAGTGATTTTTCTAGGCGAAAATTGCGGTTTATGACGTATTAAAAAAAAACAACCCACTCGATCTCGCGTTCAAACCAATTTTCGTTGGTAGTATTTATTGCAATGAACAATATTATCTTTTTTTTAGATTTATAATTCTCTTAGTTTAGAAGTTAGAGGGAACGGGGGGGGGGGGGACAACTTGTTCCACTTTGGAAGTGTCTCTTGCTCAAACCATTCACTTTAGATAAAAATGATGTTAGAAAAGTAAATATCATCTTTGAAGACCTATCTATATGTATGGGTATGATGAAAAAAAAATCTTTGAATTTCTGTTCTGAGTATGGGAACCCCCAAAATTTACTGCGTTTTTTTCTACTTTTATATAAAAATCTTAATGCGGTTCACAGAATACATCTACTTACGAAGTTTCAATAGCATAGGCCTTATAGTTTCGGAGAAAAGTGGCTGTGACATACGGACGGACAGACAGACAGACAGACATGACGAATCTATAAGGGTTTCGTTTTTGCCATTTTGCTACGGAACCCTAAAAAGCTATCATAAAACTTATAACACTACAATTTCTTATAATAATATATGAATAGTTTTTACAATCGAAAATGTTGTGATTGCAGTAGGTATGTGGCTTTATGCTATGTCACGAACGCACCAGAGTGTTTTGACATGACTGACATGTCATAATTGCAATAATTTCTACACAATATGTAATCAAAACAACTTTTGAGAACAATTTTAGTATTATGACATAACCAAAAGAGTCTGTGGTCGATCTATTCGCCCTTTGACTGAGTTCTAATAAAATGCTTTATGGTCTGCATCATCTACATAAAGATTGGACTACACATGGTTCCGTATAATCTGCATACTGCCGGGGTTTCATAATTATACTTTCATACTTTACGATTGCTTAGAAATTTTAATAGTTTTGGCCTTTGAAAATCGCTGAATTGACTGGAATTGAGTAAGTTAAATGGTCTAAGAATTGCGCGTATCAAAATTCGAATATATTTTTTATTATCTTTTTCGCTGAACAGATTTTGATGAAACATACAGCGATATTTAAGTTGAAAAAATACCTACAAAATCCCAATAGTACAATTATGATACAGCTACAGAATTTTGCTGCAACCCTGAACAAATAAACAAACAGACACGAAGAAAAAAAAAATTATAGAGTTGGACTCAGAAGGCCTAAATAAGCCGAAAACAGTTATTTTTTTAAATTTATCTTGAATGTACCTACCGTCACCGCTATTTTTACAATTTTATAATAGTAGAGAAGAGATTCAAATCTAAATGCGTCTCATGACAAAAGTTTCAGACAGTCTCCGCTGTATTTCCTGAAAACAACTCCTGACGTCCAAAAGTTAGCTGAGCAAGACGTTGTGTTACTGGAATCCGCAAGATGTTGAAATTGAAATTCCAAACTTCACCTGGCTAGTACAAAATTTTTGGCACGGCTTTGATAGTTGAGAAACAACTGTTTGAATAAACTGAATACAAACACTCGTTTTTTTTAACGTAAGAGAAAATCCTCATGGATGCTATGCCGGACTCCTACCGACTAAAAAAACCTCTCGTAACGCCCAACAGCATATGGTTGGGAGCCCCGGGTAGACCTCGGAAGGATGTCCCAGGTCTCCCAAAGCACCCACGGCCGCCACTGATACAAACACACTACGTTAGCTTTTTTAAGCTAAATTTCTGAATTAAAAAAAGACTATTGTTTGTAATAACAGTCTTATTTCTAACGTGAGGAAAATCCTGCTAAAAACTGCTACCGACTAAAAACCACACAGTTCCTACCTTAAGAATACGGTTGGGAGCCCCGGGTAAGCCCTTGGACTGATGACCCCAGGACAAACAAAAGTCTATTCGTGTTTTAAAATGTACTTTTTTGGTGAAATAAATTTTAGGTAAGCTTTGACAAAACGCCGAAACTATGCTCATTGCTCAGATCTATCCGGCTGTGGCACTATGAAGAGTATTTTTTTTTGTTCGTGCAGAGCTGTGAGGTGCTAATTTTTGTTTAGTGTTCTTCATTTTGTGTCTTCGTTGGTGACCACAGCAAATTATTGGAAAAAGTCTCGTTTCGTCCATTATGAAAACTCACTCACTTGTACTATTCCACAACTTTTATTATGATTTTAATAATACCTGACCGGTTTCGCTATTATAGCACTCTCAAAGCTATAAAGGATATCTCGTTTCGTCATTACGTAAATCTAGTGGTCCATTTGCAACTAAATAATGAAAGTAATTTACAAAACTATAACACTTTTATAAGACATGGTAATGTTATAAATTATAATGCTTCAATTATCTTTGCATGAATTTACAATGCAATTTGTTTTGTACTACTCTCGAATCTATTACAAAGTAACGTGTAATTAATAATTAAGTATACTTTGATAATATTCTTGGTTTCTTTAATTGGTACGTTCGCTTTTCATATTCGAGTTAATGAAATTCTTGAATTTATGTAAGTGTTGTAAATATAATTAGTTACGTGCAGTCTATTAATACTTACATTACGAAATAGTAAACATACGATACGAGTAATATAAACGTTAAATACTAGATAGGTATTGTTGGAATGTTTTTTCATAGAGCGGTTCTATGTTTCGCCGAAGACTATCGGCCTCCATGCGGGAACCTTTTTATAAATTGAGGACCGTCCTGGATTTATAAAAAGGTTTTCTTCTTAAACCTGAAGGTGCCTCGGATCGGGTCCTTGACAAAATTCCGATGGCACCTTCAGAGGTATCTTTCAGGGGTGACACTAGTCCGAAACGTACCCTACAATATTCATGTCAGAATTCAATAACTATGTTACGAAATGTCTAAAGGTCTGCGGTACTAGATAGGTATTTAGAACCTAATGTCGCAAGTTAGTCATTTCACTACATTCCACTTGCAACACGTGTTCACTTCCATATTGGATCGATCTTGAGTAATGCTGGGTATTAGATATTTCTCAACTTAATGGTTTTATAAAATTTGCATGACTTACTATTATCCTTATACTTAATTATCCTTACCCCGTGTGGCGACGATAAAAAGTACAAAATGTCGCTACCCCAATTCATTCCGAGGGTGTCGTAAGAGACGACTAAGGGAACACTTTCGCAAAACGATTCAATGCGTTAAGAAGGAAAACTCTAAATGAAGCCCTATCGTAAAATCACATTGTAAAGCCAAGTTAGCTTCCGTTCAGTACTTCAGGTGCGAAAGTATAACATAGTTACTTTTGCATTAGTAAATGTAAGTAGGAACTACTTAGTATACTAACACATACATGTGACTGCCTGTTGTTGAAAATTATGAAGCCGCCCGTATGGCCACTAACTTGGCTTAACGACTGCCATTTAAGGGGAGTGGTTGACAAAGTTTGCGAAAAAGAGGTGCAAATAAAGACGTTCTTCTCGGTATTAGTATACGAAAAACGACAGCCAAAAGTAGATTTGAAATCTACAAGATGTGTTCCAGAGGATGGTTTCATCAGAAATTGTGTATTTATTATAAATAACTAGTAAAACATCACTGAAATAGCCCATAATTTTTTAGAAGAAGTCGTTGTATGACATCTATTTATTAATGAATGATAATAAAATTTATATCAGAGACTAAAGAAAACATAGACCTCTAAAATGGTTTTCTTCAATTTTGAATTAGTATAAGTTTTAACTAATTATAACTAATAATGTATTCAAAGAACACATCACATTGCTTGCTTCCCCGCGCTCGCCCGAAAATCTAGTGCGGGGGGAGTCGTGTTGCTAGACGGACGCACAGTGTCAGCCTGTAGAACAAGCCAGGTGGACAAAAATATTTTATCACGGTTTTGGCTTTATATATACTGCTCGTTCGCTCTAACTTTGCCGCTCGGCTCCATACTAAAGTCGAATTTTTAATTAGACGAAGTAAATTGACAGCAACTAATGTCACTTCTTCATACAATGTTGCGTATTTTCTATGACGAAGTGACATTAGCTACTGTCAATTTACTTCGTCTAATTAACAATTCTGGTATACGTCTCTACGCCAACGGCAAAGTTAGAGCGAACGGGTAGTATGTATCAATTAATTATGTGGTATTACTAGCTGTTTCCCGCGGCTCCGCCTGCGTAGATATCCGTTTTTCTGACAAAACCGCTCTTCCCACGGGAATACTGTATTCTTTTGCCATAAAATGTGCCCTATATATTGATCCAGGGTGTCGGTTACCTCAACATCAATTTTGATTTGATTTGAATTGATTTGATCAATATGTTGAACCGTTTTGCCTTGATTGAGTACCTAACAACTCTTGTATTTATAGCGTTTAATTAGTGATGTTAATAAAAATTACATATTTTAAAGAAAATGCATAGGAATTGTATGTAAATATTTTATTTTATGCATATAATTAAAATACAGGAAAGTAAAAAATATCACTTTGCCTTTTATATAAACTAGTCTAACTAGCTTGCACCTAGCTCTATTTCGGCTCGAGATCGTATCACAACAATATGCTCCTCGGAAAGATAACAATTTTTTTTTATTTAAGAAGGCAATCATATGATGGGAACACGTACTGATGCCTGACTTTCATAGTCCAGTCCCTAGTCTGTTTATATGAGTGAGTTGTTGATTTTGAATCAATGTAATACGCTAAGGCCTCGTCACTACTTAGCGGTCTGCCGCTTTGCACAGCACTTGCTTTTTGTAGGCTTGTGGACGCATTTGCAGAAGCTGGATTTTCACCAATGTCCTTAATAACACTAGCAACACTTTAATGTCCACTTGACCGTGCAACTATGCAGCAGTCATTTATTCCCCAACACTCCGCGGTTGAACTAGATCTGAAACTCTACGTTTTTAGTTTTAAAAGACATTTTTAGATCTTCAGGGTCGAGGAAGGTCAGTAGATGAGGTAGAAGGTTGCGACCGAGACGATCGCACGCAGAATTTCATCTCTTCACCTTCTAGATACGCTTTATTTTTATTATGGAAACTTTCTTTTGACTTTCCTGAAGAGAACCATTTTGTAGCAATTTTCCAAGAAATGGCGGCTAATTTCACCTTAATTTCCCTTTCACATTCTTTTGTGATGTCAAAGAAATCAAAGTTATATGAAAAAAACTCAAAACGATCATTTCTTAATTGTTTTTCGTGCCACTCTTCGAAAAATTCTATTTTACCAATAGAATAAAGCTTATCTGCAAAAGAAAGAAAAAAACAATGTTGTACTCGAGTGTGCTACAAATAATATATATCATAATCATCTATAGACGTGCAGCTACAACATATCGAAAATTTAGCCTGGATACAAGAGGAAACATTGGTTTCCCAGTCTTGATAACTTTTAAAAAATAGAAGAAAAAAAAAGTTTATTCTGTGTCTTCATTGATACCCTATTTTATTAATGTTTATGGCACAATAAAAGATTATAATAAGTATAAAATAATAAACATACCTTCAGAAATAAAATCCATCAATAAAACTATCCAAAAAACAACAAACTGTCACCGTAAGATGTCAGTGCAAGTGTCGCGAAAATGCAATGGACGGAAATTATTTAAATACGTTTACCCTCATTAGCTTACTTTGATAAGACTGCCTCTGTGGCGCAGTCGGTAGTGATACCGCCTGCGGTGCTGGAGGTCGTGGGTTCAATTCCCACCAGAGACAAATATTTGTGTGACCCATAAATGTTTGTCTCAAGAGTCTGGGTGTTTCTATGTATAATATGTATGTATTTAAAAGTATATAAGTATTAATATCCGTGGTCTGATACCCATAACACAAGCAGGTTATTCCTAGCTTACTTTGGGATCAGATAGCGTTGTGTGAGATGTCCGTGAATATTATAAGCGATGACGCATCAGAATGGAATGATAGAAGTAAACAGTTTTCGGAATCAGGGGTTTAGGGGTGTTGTTTACATGTAGAAATTATCTATTTTCGGAAATTTGAAAATGACTTTTGTCCACCTGGCTTGTTCTACAGCGGACACTGTGGGACGTGTGTCGCTCTGGTCTGCAAAATATTCTCGTAAAATGTTATATTTTCATTCATGTACAGAGTAATGCGTGTAACAGAGCCAAAGCCCGAGTTCCACAATGCATACTGCATTACATGAGAATATAATGCATTTCAACTTATTTTTCGTATTGTTTTATTAACTCTTTTAGCTTATTACGTCTTGTGGGTCGCCACAAGTAGGCACCATCTACCGGCAAATTGGTTGAGGTATAAAAGTGAATAAAGTGAGTGCCCGCCGAGTTTCTTGCTAGTCTATATCTATACATAATAATAAAACTGTTGAGGGTCGAGAGTCTGAATATGGAAGCTATTTAAAAAAAAAAGAACGCGTTCTCTAATCGATACCTACTTAAGCCAAAATGAAATTTAAAATTTTCATGTCCGTCTGTATTCCGAATACGTATCCCGCCGAAACTACTGATTTGAATGAAAATTGATCCGAGGAAGTTCAGGAGTTAGAGACATCTCAACTTCTCTAAACCTAGAATTCAAGAGTTCCTTTGAATGGGAGGATAAATCTAAACCTGCGTGTTACTGTATCATTTTTTTCATTCAAATCGATTCTGTAGTTTCTACGTGATACTTATTCGGGATACAGACAGACAGACAGACATAAAAATTTTAAATTGCATTTTCGGCTTCAGTATCGATTAGAGAACATGCTTCAATAAAAAATTTCAAAATATCTTCCATGTACAGACTCTCTACCCACAACACACTAACAGTTTTATTATAAGTATAGATAATTCAGGCCGCGCCGAGGGCGTGGACTGAATTGTTTTAGAATCTATTCTAAAATTTTCCACGGGGCTTAATCATTAAGCTCTTAACTATAAGAGCTTAATGATTAAGCCCCGTTTTATTGTTATGTTTTATTATTATTGAAGGATATTCTCTAATCGATACTGAAGCCGAAAATGCAATTTAAAATGTTCATGTCTGTCTGTCTGTATCCCGAATAAGTATCACGTAGAAACTACAGAATCGATTTGAATGAAACTTGGAACAATTAAAGCTTATAATCCGAGGAAGGTTCCTGGATACTTTGATTCCGATATTCTGCGAGCTTCCTTTGGGAGAGGGGATGAAAGACAATACAATATGGTTTTTTAGTTGTAATTCCACAATGCGTGGTCCGATTCCAATTTTTTTTCAGTGTTATAACGGTAGTACTTTAAGGATTGCTTCATACAAGTTTCAGTGCTGAGGGTTTTGTAGTTCAGGAATTAGAGATATCTCAACTTTCTCAAAACCTATAATTCAAGGGTACCTTGGATTGTGACGGTAAATCTAAATAGGCGTGTTAGCTGAATCATAAAAGAGCTTAATGATTAAGGCTGTTGTAAAATAATTCTGTCCGCGCCGAAGTCGGGGACTGAATTGTTTTAGAATAAACTTAATCTTTAAGCTCTTTTATGATAAAGCAAACAGGGCCGTTTCACACGCTGCTTGATGAGTCTGATGAAGAAGTGCCTCTCCTTTTGCAAACCTTATGTGACGTAAACGAAGTTGCGAGGGTCAGCTAGTTTTCCAATATGCTTAATCTTTAAATTCGTTTATGATGAAGCAAACAGGGCAGTTTCACCCGCCGGTTGATGAGACTGATGAAGAAATACCTCATGTTTCATACACCTTAAGCGTCGTAAACGAAGTTGTGAGGGTCAGCTAGTTACATACATATATATGGTCACACCTTTATCCCCGAAGAGGTAGGCAGAGGCATATTATTATGTCCCCACATTTCAGCTTTTTAGAATTTGTCCCACGTAATAGGCGGTGAGCTATATTGCCGTGTTGAGATAGACAGGCACAGGTTGTGACTGCCTGCTGCTGTTAAAATTAATCAAGCCGCCAAAACGGCCTTCAACTTCGCTTAAAGACTGCCTTTTACGGGCAACCAGGACGAACGGCTTAACGTGCCTTCCGAAACACGGAAACAACGCTCAAATAACTGTCACAAAGTGGTCACATAGATGGTCACCCATCCAAGGACTGGCCATAGTGAATGAGCTTACTACAGTGATCGCTTACAGAACACTAAGTCCGCGGTACCACGAGCGCTTCTTATTTATACATAACTAGCTGACCCTCGCTACTGCGTTTACGTCTATTTTTGTTTGTTTGTAATAATAAAATGAAATGAAATTTTGTTCCAAAAGTAACAAAAATTTTAAGCGAGTGGAAGACCCTCCTTTCTGGATTTGTAATAATTTAAGTACAAAACAATGAATATATGAACATTCGTCTTTGTGAATTCGTCACATTTAAGTTTTACGTAATGATCAATCACATTTTTTGCAGTGTATTTTTAATAATAATAATAATAATAAATATGCTTTATTGTACACCATGAAAAACATTGTTCTAAGAAGAAGATCTTAATGATTATATGTACAATGGGCGGCCTTATCGCTAAGAGCGATCTCTTCCAGGCAACCTTTGGATGGACAGAGAAAATGGAACTGAAAGAGGCAGTGTACAAGCTATTGTTACAAACATAAGCCAATGATAAAAATATACTTATAAACCTATATGTAATACACAATACACATCAATGTATACAATTTCGTAAGCACCAGCTTAAATATCCAACCATCATAACAGATACGCTATATCTACCCAATAGGTACATTAAATACCTATAAATACACACTTACAAAAACACACGCAGTACTAATCTTAGATAGACAGAAAGTGATTCTTTAACATCCTTTTAAATGATACTAATGTCTGTGCTCGTCTTATAGATACAGGCAAAGCATTCCACAGGCGAACCGCTTGTACAGTAAAGGATTTATTCATGAACGTTGTGGAGTGCCTTGGCATTTCGAGTCTCAAATTTTTCGATGACCTTAAAAACCTTGAATGTGTGTCATGAAGGAACGTGAACCGTTCTCTGAGATATTGGGGAGAAGAAGGATTGAACAGTATACTGTATAATAAGGTTAATATGTGAGTATTCCGTCGAAGGCGAATTGGGAGCCACTCGAGCTTTTTTCTGAATTCAGATACGTGATCATATTTGCGTAGCCCAAATATAAATCTAATACAAACATTTTGAAGACGCTCAAGCCTGTCAAATTGCTCCTGTGTGAGATCAAGATAACTGACATCTGCATAATCAAGGATTGGAAGCAAAAGAGATTGTGCAATCGCAATTTTAGTGGCTGTGGGGAGAAAACTACGCAACCTGCGCAGCGATCCTGCAGATGCAAACACCTTGCGCCCGACCTCCTGCAATTGACGATCCCAGGACAATGTGTTATCGATGTGTATTCCCAAGTTTTTTACTGTGTCACATATATCAATAGGAGTACCATTGAAAATTACTTGGGGTAACTGAGTGTAGTCAATACGCGATGTCATCCAAGAGCTCCCTACGATAATAACCTGGGTCTTTGACGGGTTTACTTGAAGTCCATAATTAAGACTCCATTCACATACACGCTCTAAATCTTTATTCATTGTGGCGATTGCTTCCGGTAATTGAGTTAATGGTGCTTGTGTGTAAATTTGTAAGTCATCTGCGTATAGGTGGTAGGAGGAAACTAATTTTTGGGAGATTGAATTTATAAATATAGCAAAGAGTAAAGGAGATAGAACGCCACCCTGCGGAACACCAGCTGTAATATTACACCAAGAAGAAAGGGAGTCTTCTACGCGTATACGCTGCTGGCGGCCGAACAGGTAACTTCGAAACCAGTCAATTACTGTAGGAGATATATTAATGGAGCAAAGTATGCCTATTAGGATGTCAAAATCAACAGTGTTGAACGCATTACTAAAATCAAGCAGGGACAACACCGTGAGTCTGCCGTTATCCATTCCTGTTCTGATGTCGTCCGTAACATTGAGTAGGGCTGTCACAGTACTATGTCCAGGACGGAAACCAGACTGAAAAGGATTTAGCAAGGAATTTGAACAGAGGAAGGTATTAAGTTGGTTATAAACAAGACGCTCTAGAACTTTAGAGAGGAAAGGTAGTATTGATATAGGGCGATAGTGGGAAAAGGATGAAGGGTTACCTTTTTTTGGCAATGGAATAATTTGAGCTTCTTTCCAAGCAGTTGGAAAAAAGACTCCTTGTAATAGAGGAATTTAAAATATGTGTCATGATAGGAAGGCTCTGATCAATAATAGGAACGATCATGTTGCGGCTTATACAGTCATTTCCAACCGCGTTTGAAGTAATAGACATTATGCTCCTCTTGACATCACTATCAGTAAATGATTCAAAGAAAAAACGCGGATAGTTAGGAGTTGGAAGTGATGAAAGATACTGCAGTGTATTTGTCTTAATGGTCCCTCCAAAGTTGGACGAAGATGAAAAATGCACATTAAGTGCTTCGAGGTCAATAGTCTTTGGAACGATATTTTCTTTGGGCCTTCCAACTCCTATGTTTCTTAGAAATTTTTACTACACTTAAAAACAAAGGAAAATTGATATACAAACGTTCCTTTGTTTTTAAAACCCTTAGAGCTCCTCGCGGCGACCGGTCGCCGCGCATAATAATCAAACTTTTCCGTAAAGCCCCGCGCGGCGACCGGTCGCCGCACCTACCCAGACGACTTTAAACTTAAATTTAGCCTTCTTACGTTCTACTTTTCTATGAACAGGTTTATTGCATGTGTAGTTTATAACATTTTCTTGTTTTTGGAATCTTATAAAATGACGTCAATGGGCCAGAATTTTTTACAAAAATCGAACAGTTGAAGTTGAGAGTCGATTGCGCATGGATGGCGTGCGTTTGTGTAGTACGTGTGTGTTTCGTGTTTTTATTATAAATAATGTGTTTGCATTATTATTTATTATTATACACAGTAAAATAAACAATATATCAATAATCCGGTTGGTGCTTACAGGATCGTAAAATATGGTGTGGTGCTAGAGTAATCAATGTTTTTTTTGTTGAGTGCGTGTGTACCAAGTGCGAGTGTGCGTGTGTGTTTTGTTTTTTTATTATAAATAATGTGTTTTCATTATTGTTTATTATTATACACAGTAAAATAAACAATTTATCAATGATCCGGTTGCTGTTTGCAGAATCGAAAAATTTGATCTGGTAAGTGAGAAAAAAATTTTTTTTTGGGAAATGGGAAATCTTTTTTCATTTTTAGGGTGGTGGAGCTAGGTCCGTACGATTACCGATTTTCGATATATACTTTTTAGTGTGTTGAAGGGTTAATTTACTTTTCGCCTCTCTCTATAAAATAGAGTGCAGAGGGGCTTATGGCGAGACTTTGTCTGTAGTCTGTGACTCTGTTGCATTAAACTACGTCACTAGGTCACGTGGATCATCTGTTCAAAGTTTGAAATAAAACAAAAATGACAACGTCAATCGGATTGAACTCTCACAATAAACGTTTTAGAGAGGGGCAGTCGGGTGAGACCGTCTCACAGCTTCTTGTTTATTTGGTGAAGCGAGGAACGCATTTCCGCTACTATTTTTCTTCTTCTTCCGTGGTTCTTTTACTCTGATGTCTCTGTAGTTGCGCTACTCTATGTTAGCGAGTCATATCGCCCATTTGCTCAAGGTCGTTAGCCCTGGGTATGGCCTTAACTGGCAACCGGGACCAACGGTTTAACGAGGCTTCCGAAGTACGGAAACGCTCGCAAATAAATGTCACAAAGTGTTCATGTGATGCTCACCCATCCATATCAGCCATAGTAAATGTTGCTTACTATAACAGTGATTGTTTACAGAAAACTCAGTCCGCAGGGCTACGAGCGCTTCTTTAGCTCTTTAGCACTTTCCTTAGCACGAGAGCTAAGTAAAGTATCTTTTTTTTACTTTTAGTTATTGTTTGGCTAACTTAGGCCTTGCGGATGGCTTGAAAAATTACAACAGTCAACACCTGAGCCAGTCCATTTCCGCATGGCAAAACTTACCACCTATGGTGGGGCCAAATAGAACTGATGAAACGTGTACATAAATTATAGTAACCTCTGCCTACTCCTTAGAGAGAAAAGGTGTTACTATATCTATGTACAGTTTAATGTCAATAACCTTATTAAGTAAACATCGGAGACAATCAATCAGAGTCGGTACTCCGCATTGCTAACCTTATAGGCGCGTTCCCATGCTATCATCGTGTTCAGTTACGTATAGTAAGTTCAACTCATCTGTGCGCGCGGCCCTATGTGTGGGTAAACCTCGTATAAACACAGTGACTTCGTGTGCGTGACAAGAGGTACAGTGAAGTACAAAATACAAAAACACTCGTTTAACTAAAATAAAAAACTTAAGGGGTGAAATGTATGTTAAACATATTAATATGTTTTGCTGCTAAAAGAATAAAATTGAGGAAATTTAGGATTCGCTGCTTTCTACAAGGTTAATTATAAATTCAGATTCCATATCAAAATGTCCATAGTATTCTAATATTCTTCTTCTTTGTATTACGCCACATCTCTTCATCAATTTGACCTTAACGTTCGTTTATTAATTTCATTATTCCCATCACATTTTGTTCGATGCTATGCGAGGCATTATATATTTTTTTTATTCCCCCTACATTTTCGATTGGGTTTAGTTCAGGATGATACGGTGCCGCGGTGGTAGCCGAAGAACTTTTAAGCCATGTGGCTAAAGAATGTCATCAATCTTATTACAAACTAGCTGACCCTTGCAACTTCGTTTGCGTCACATAAGGTGTACGAAAGGAGAGGTATTTCTTCATCAGACTCATCAAGCAGCGTGTAAAACTGCCCTGCCCTCTCCCAAAGGAACCGTGCAAAATATCGGGATCAAAAGTATCTCAGAACCTTCTTCGGATCATAAGCTCAGATTGTACCAAGTTTCATTTAAATCAATTCAGTAGTTTCAGCGTGATACTTATTCGGGATACAGATATACAGACAGACGGACATGAAAATTTTCAATTACATTTTCGGCTTCAGTAATACATACTGAAGCTAAAATTTTAAAATTATCTTCCAATTGTACAGACTCTCGACCCTCCACAGTTTTTTTAGATGTATGTGAGTATGGTCTTTTTACTTTTTAAATCAAGTCATACAGTAAAATTATTGTCATATTTACTGTATAAGCAATGTTTTTTCTGTCGACCATCATCTCTGCATTTCTGCATTAGGATTTGGAGCTCTATCATTATTCGACAATTCTGTAGGCCTTTATAAGTTACACAATTCTACCATACATTATTTTGTTATGACTCGAAGGGTTTAGGCAACGTTTTCGTTAAAAGCTCCCGTACCTGATTTTTTTCCGACATCTCCAACTAATATCGTTATATTTTAGTCAATGTCACACAAACTCACCAAATTATATACGCAAACCGTTCTCAAGAATCATTGGTGATCTCAGCATGAAAATCAATGCAGTAGTTTTTAAGTTTGTCGTGAAGAACTTTGTTTTATAATAATATATATGTAGTGATAATAGTAGTTTATGACACTGTTGCATAATAAGGGTTCTTATAACACGAGTGTGTTTTAAAAAAACGAGCCGTAGGCGAATTTTTTTATAGTATCACACGAGTGTTATAAGACCAAGTTATGCACAGTGTCATACACTACTTTATCTACTCTCATACTATAATACCTGATTTCATTTTGTTGTGATATATAGTTGCTCCTTGATTTCGCCGGTAACAGGTTCATGGTCATGTTTGACGCAGTTTCCAGAATGTCTGGTGGTGTACAATTACCACCATCCTCGCTTTAAGACATGTTTTTACACAAAATCTAATTTATTTTACAAACAAAACCAAACTTTGTTTAATTTAAAATGTAAAATGTTGGCGCCAAGGCGCAAACATCGATTGCGCATGCGTGTTTCTTTTTTTTTTTAGGCTGCGGAGACCATAGATTTAGGATTTTTCGCTACTCTGGAGACACATTTTTTTTTTAAAGTAGAGGTTCAAACTTCTTTTTCAGCTGGAGATTGTTTATGGTGTATCGTAATGATTAAAAAGTTTTATTACGATATAGGTGTCCATACAAGACCTGTATCGTAATAAAACTTTTTTTTTGGCCTGTACGTAATGTTTGTCATAATAGTATTGATTTCAATTTTATAATCTTTGTATTATAGTATCAGAGTAGATAAAAAATATTAATTACATCGAATTGACCCATCAAAAATATTTATCTGACTTCTTAAACATTTTCTCCGTGAAGAACTAGACATTTTCTTTAACGACTGTACCCATGGTATTATCACTTAGAACACTGTGTAATGGATTATAATGTAACCAACTTACACAGGATGTCAACATTGCAGTTACATTGAGAATTGTCATGATATTTAATTTTGTTTCATTATAACGTAAGAGTTGCCTTCAAAACGTGGTAGATGACGCTGTATGCTTTTTGTTTATTATAATTTTTATTTCGCGGCCTCGCAGAGAGTTTCCTGCAAAGACTGCTTGGCACCGCTGGTGTCGTCAATAAGTCGAGTAACGTCTCTATCTCATAATAAACAAATGTACTCTGTGAAGACGGCTGCGTCACTGGCACACAAATGAAAGCTGTATAATTACTAGCGCACGCACACATAGCGCCGCGCGCACTGATGAGTTAAACTTACTATAAAACTTTTTGTAGAACTGAAAATCGGGTTGACTTTTTGGTCGGGATACTACTCTGCATTGCGTTCTATTGGCCCCCCTCTAAAAATCAGCATCCGTTTATGCGACGTGGGCGTTTCTATTGTGTCTAGCTGTTTCTATAACGAATGTTTATCCTTTCTGTATCGTAAGAATATTTTATCGTTGAACGACTACCTTAACAAGCTACTCCCATCGGATGATGACGACATTATTACACACGTCATTATGTAATATTAATTAAAACACGCGCCGTTTAAGTGTTGACGTTTTTTATCTTGACAATTTGTCTCTGACACGATTACCTGTCGTTCTACATGCGAACACAATGTTCCGACACTTCCGACGCTTTAAACGACACGATAATCTGTCGTCATGACATCATAATGGGAACGCGCCCTAAGGCTACACTTGACCAATGTCAAGTTCAAGGATAATGTGACTTTAATTGCTTTTGGTGTTTACTTTCGTTCACGCCACTTTGAAGCGTGAAATACGTTAGTGAAGTAATTGTTACTAAATTTTATGGAAAAAGAGGTTAGCATTTTGTATTTTACTTATCTTTTATACTAATTTTCATCTATTCGTTGTTGTAGTTAGTAGTTCAGAAAAACTTAGTAAGTACTAGAAAACGGGAATTTGGCATGAATAGGTTAACATATTAGTAATAATAACTTAAATTTAAATAATTAAAGTAATTTTTTTCAGAAAATAGGTATAAAATTATGTAAATAGGCAAATGGGTTGCTGACCGATTCGGGAACGTCTAGACCGGTTTTAATTAATTTTGTGAGCCTGTCCGAGTAGATCTAGGGATGGTTTTTAAATAGTGTTGGAGCCGGAGTTTCTCTTCTACCCCGTGCAGGCCCTAGACGGCGGCGTGACGTGAGGGATTCACGCACGCCCCCCCTAAGAAGCGGGATAACACCCGAAAAACCCCAAAGACGCGGGATAGCACCCCGAACTCCCCCCTTGACGAGGCCGCAGTGGCAGCCGTAGGTCTGTTGAGAGTCCGGGGGTATCCTTCCGAGGGCTTACCTGGGACTCTCAACCGTAGGCTTTTAGGCAGGATACGTGAGGTTTTGTAGTCTGTAGGAGCATCCATGAGGATTTCCCCTAATGTAAAAAAAATTGTTGAAATTTAAGCATTTTTTCACATAAACGTACCTATAAAGGTACCCAAAACAGGGAAGTCAATTTCTTAAAAAAAAGACAGTAAATGCGAGTGTTCTCGTAATAAACATTGCCCAAATTGACTAATCAAATAGCTTTAGCAAATTGTTTGCCTGCTAACATTACGTGTGTTTTGTTGGGGCAATGTTGACGTAATAACTTCATTAATAGGTACCGTAGCCCAGTTGAACGTTGTTTTGTGGAATATTTTCAAATTAAATACTTCTATAAAAGTATTTAATCGATTCTCGTAACGTTTGCTACCGAATTTTTAGGTTATGTAACGCTACCCTATTGCATTTGGTTAATTAACTTCTTTACGTTTTTTTACGGCTTTTTTGGTCTGTAATAATAATCCTTTCTGAAACTGTCTTAATATCTTATTTAGATTTTATTTTAAGGTGTTTAAAGAAAGATATTGGCATTACTATTTTTCAAAGGTTCATAGGTTTTTTATAAAGAAAAAACCGGCCAAGTGCGAGTTGGACTCGCCCATGAAGGGTTTCGTAGCAGCAAGTAACCTAATATAAAAGTTCTTATAGTTCGTTGTAATTTTGATTGATGTTTTAACACGTTCGCAGTGGTAGTGATTTTTCTAACCGAAAATTACGGTTTATGACGTACCTTTTAAAAAAAAACTACCAGCTCTGAGTATGGGGACCCCCAAAATTACTGCTTTTATTCTAGTTTTATATAAGAATCTTAATGCGGTTCACAGAATACATCTAGTTACCAAGTTTCAATCAAAGACTTCTATATAAACTGAGGTAGACGCGCCGTACTCTAACAAGCGAGATTTCAAAAGCAATCCTCAAACACACACATTTCTAAGACTACACTCACTTATAAATACTATTTACGTAATTGTCACCACACACAATAGTAATATACGGATAGAACAAGAGTAAAAGAGAAGGCGTATGGTCTCCAATTGCAAGTCAAGTACCTACTCTCGAAGTTTTGACTCACAACAGTGCGAACAACGCTGCTAATTAGCGCAGTTTATAGGTTTCAAAAATCGGTGCGTAGGGCATGTCTACCTCAGTTTATATAGAAGTCTTTGGTTTCAATAGCATAGGCCTTATAGTTTCGGAGAAAAGTGGCTGTGACACACGGACGGACAGACAGACAGACATGACGAATCTATAAGGGTTCCGTTTTTGCCATTTGGCTACGAAACCCTAAAAAAGCCATCATATTGTTACATTTTTTCACGAACTTGAAGGCCTTAGTGACATAAAAAACCAAACCTCCGTTTGGTTTTTTTATGCCACTCATAATGCCTTCCTGCTGTATAAGCCATAACCGGCTGTAAACTTGCAATATAATACAACTGATGAAGTGTTTGCGCAAATGTATACACTTATGTATAAGAGAGTGCTCAAAGTTCAAATTAACAGTCATCTAAGTAGGTACCTACTTAACATTAGAATTTGGTTGACTAATGATGGCGCTTTATAACCGACTTCAAAAAAGGAGGTTAGGTACGCAATTCGAATGGTTCGTCACGCATGTTTCGTGTGGACGCATGTACCACAAAATAATAAAATACAGAAGGCAATCTAAATGTGCTCGGGCCACACATAGACACCGCTCACAGAGTTCACGGAAACAAGGTCAGAGGAATAGTAATTGTAATACTTATTTGAGCGTAAGTGTGCGTAGCCGAGTAGGCAGGTGTGAAAATAAAGCACATGCATGAGATTGCTATCTATCCCTAATTATTTTGTGCGTGTACTCACGTGAGCATTCCATGCGATCCGCTCTGACGTACACTGTAGGTGCGTGCTCATCTTGAGTTGCATGTGTATTTCGGAACGCAAGCATGAATGTATCGAGCGTATGCCTCAGGTTGAGGCATGTGGGTGCCTTGTAATGTCTGTAAGCGCATTTAGGTCATTCCCCTTCAAGAAAGGGGTGAATGAGAAATTTTGAAATGGTTTAGTAGTTTCAATGTTGTTCATTCCCGCCCATAGGTAAGGCTGCATTGGTAGCTGTAGGTCTGTTGGAAGTCCTGGGATATCCTTCCGAGGGCTTACGCGGGGCTCCCAACCGTAGGCTGTTAGGTAGGATACATGTTGTTTTTAGTCGGTTGGAGTCCGGCATAACATCCCTGTAGGATTTTCCTCACGTTAAAAAAAAGACTGTTTATCATTTACAAACCAACTAATCTTTCCTCTTTGTAATATTAGTAAAAACTACATCTCCAACGAGTAAAAGTCAGCCAACTCTATTCCTACTAACTTACAATTTTCTTTTCGCAGTATAAAGCGCGATGGCCATACCTGTGTCTGCCAATTCTGCTGGCAGCGTCGGTGTGTGGCAGCAACATTTTCATGATTACGATGGGTGGCACCAAATCACATAAGATGCCATTCTGGGAACTGTCCAGAGGACTAATAAGAAAGTGAGTATATTTTATAATTTTCTGATCAGAGTTCCTTACCCAAAATCATCCTCCACAAGACTATTTGACAATGGTTCTCAAGGTGATGTCCCAATGATGTGCCTGTTCACGCTTCGCTTGAAGAACAGGCTCTTCCAGCGGAGCTGGGTTGTAAGTTCAGGAAACACGTGCGCTGGTCGAGCCTTCTAAGTTTCTGTGGTTCGATAATCGACATTTTATGTTAAGGCAAGCTGTCTGCAGGCCTAAAATAAGTACGGACACCGGGCACATTTTAGTTACATTTATGAATTGTAGAATTTCTGTTCGTAAATATTTGCGGGATTAAATTTATCGGTTTATCATTTTTGGTAACATATCTTCCAAACCTCCAATATTTAAAATCAAAGTCCTCGTTATATGAACTACGTCATAGTCAGGTACCTATGTTATTTTGTGCGTGTACTCACGTGAGCATTCCATGCAATCCGCGCTGACGAACACTGTGGGTGCGTGCTCATCCTGAGCTGCATGTGTATTTCAGAACGCAAGCACGAATGTATCGGGCGTATATTTAGGTCAAGGTCAAACTAAATTTACCTTCATCCCCATTATACGCATATAAAAGTTTGTTTTGAACATATGGTTTAACCCTTTGTCAATGTGGGTAGGTATATAATTATTATATGGTAAAGTACTGAAGGATCTTAGATCTAAACTGCAAAGAGACAGTCAGCCTTTATTTACACAGAACTCAAAACAGAATCTGATTTAATACCAATGCTTTTCAGAGGTCACAACATAACCTTTATAAGCGCCTTCCCAGCTGACTTCCACATCAACGGGATGGAAGAAATAGCCCCTGAGGGCTTAGTCTCCTATGTGAGGCAGTACATGTCCTTTGACCTGGTGGGAGCGAGGATGAGGGGGGAGTTGCAGCTCTCTTTAAAGGATATCCTGAGATATGGCTATGAGGTAAGATGTTTTCTTTTATTATTTTTGAACTCACACTAGTAGGTAGGTACTATAAATCATTTTGGATTTTGGGTTCTAGGTACCCTTTTTCGGGGTCGTATCGTTTATCAAATTTACAGGGTGGAAATCAAAGCCCGTGGTTGGAGGAAAACTCTTAATGCCTAAATGAAACATTCCTTTACTTTAAAAAGTAAAAAAAAAGTGGCATTTAAAGCTTTTTTAAAAATCCCCTGCTTGAGCCGGGAATCGAACTGGTGAGATGTGAAAAAAATTGCCTGTATTTTATGATACCAAGTATCTACCAAAATCAGTTGTGACTGTGCGTTTTCCTCACACAGGCATTTAGTCAACCTAGTTTTTATAAAAGAATGGTTGTGAGCATCCCCATAAGTTTATGTTCCTAAGTTCTTTAGCTATAACATAATCTACAAAAGTACCTACCTATTTGAATATTTATAGTAAGAAGCAAAAGCTCTGTTAAGCAGCTGAGATGAAATCTGAAGATGTCCTTCAAAACCTAGTCCTGGCTTATAAAATTACTTACTATGAAAATGAAAATTCCTTTGAGGAAATTTATCTCGCTAGTTATAATGTTGTATTTTAAAGGAACAAAGACATAATTCCTTAAAGCGGATCCGCTATAAATAGCTATATAATTAGAGATTTAACGGACTTCATAAAAGTAGATTAACAGATTTAGGCACATGTCCCACCGCCGACGATAAGCGAGAAGCGAGTAAAGCTAGAAACTAGTACTCGTGACGAGTGAGCGAGCAGCGGGAATCCAATGTGTAGTTCCGATAGTTTATCTGGTTTTTGCAAGTATTTGAGTGCGATGAACTTCACATACGGAACCTATAAAGTAAAGGTGATAGTATACTATTAGTATGATACGTCATGTCTCCATAGAAATCATCAGGAAGTGAAAATGTTTGGTGAAAATTATAGATGACATGTTTGGTCTTTTGACGATTTCTATGAAAAGATGTAATGAGATGTCTTGTGCTGTAACTACTACTGTACTGTGTGTAAGATCCTTTACTCGCGGCACACGCGCGTGGTGGCATTCACTGCAAAGCTGCACGCGCCATTCAATAAATAAATGAGAGTTCAAATGTGTTCGCTATCCATAATTAATAACATTACGACGTGTACTATAGAGAAATGCGTGCTGTAGAGAAATGTACCGCTTTTTGATCTCTCTAAGCGAGCATTGCTAATGCTGAAGCTGAGCAAATATTGCTAGGCAAGTGTACTTTAGGAGCTCATGTCGGTCACCGATAAACTAGAGGTAGTTATCATCGCCGGCAGATGCAATTAATTCCTAACTATTAATTGCATCTTATTTGCTTACACAGAATGCATTCTGTCGTACGTTTCTTGAGCAATAAAATAGTCGAGTTTAGTCGCTTCAACGCCGGCTGTGTGACTACTGCCTTACTTGTTAAATGAGGCTACATAGAAATTTATAAGGTTTCATAGACATAAAAATTATATTTTCCTCGAATTTTGAAACGCATAAACCTTAATCTTTTTAAACAGCCCACTTCTCTTACTTAATTACAAAGATTTGTCTTCCTACGTCAATATTAACTCATGCTGTTTTGAAGATTTTAAGTATTTTTTAATTCTTTTCGTTATAAAGCTAAGTCAATTGTAATATTAATATTACCTATATAAAATACTAGCGGATGTCGCGCGGTTTCAGCAGCATAGCTGCTGTTTCCTTGGGAATACGGGAATAAAATATAGCCTATGTTCACTGGAGAAAGTGTAGCTTCCCAACAGTGAAAGAATTTTCCAAATCGGTTTAGCAGTTTTGGAGCTTATTCGATGCAAACAAACAAATAATCAAATCTATTATTCTCTTAAGGCAAAGAAGACATACATTAGGGATACACCTACTTGTCATCTGTTGTATTTTTACCACGTGAGTCTATTGCGGTGTTGAAATGGACAGGCAGATTATGGTTAGGTACCTGCGTAAGTGCGTAGCGTCTAGTATTTCTTATGATGATACTGTGCGTTATTTTATAATAGGTAGGTAGGTTTAAGGTAGTAAGTTTCAGGATTGTAATGATGAAAATTGGCTTTATTTCAAGCGCTGAATTGATTTTGATTATGGAAACCTACAAAAATATTAGCGTAAGAACATTGCCCGTAGCTTTTATAAAAACTTGGCATTATATTTACGCAAAATAACTTACGTATCCTAAAATAACTTTGTAAGAAACCCTACTGTGATGAAAGATAAGTTAGCATCAACTTTTGAATTTCCTCAACTAAAAAGGATGTTAATCTTCGTATTAAACTGTATTTCAAATAATATTTTGCAAAGACTACTTACCTAAGTACCTATTCATGTAAAATGCTTGTAGGAAATTGGTACGGGAACCATTACAGGAGCGGACTTGCGGGTATAACCTAGTGCTATCTCTTGCTAGTGATATGGGGCAATATTACATTGTACTCTTCATATTAGTAGTAGCTTCGTATGGCGACGGGAAATAGTACAAAATGTCGCCACTCCCATTTATCCCGAGGGTGTCGCAAGAGGCGACTTAGGGAACTCTTTCTCAAAACGATCCATTGCGTAGAGAAGGAAAGCTTGAAATGAAACCCGGTGGTCAAAAAAATGACAATAGTTAAACCAGATTGAAAAAATCCAACTGTGAGTTATCACAACCTGTGACTGTCCATTTCAACACGGCAATAGGCTCACCAACTATTACGTGGTCCATAAAACTAAAAGATGAAAATGTGGGCGTATACTATGCCACTGTCTACCCCTTCGGGAATAAATGCGTGACTTGTAGGATACCTAAATTTACACCAATTGGTACCATAGTATCCGTAGATTTAAGGGCTCCCATTCAATATAAAAAGGGATGTTGGTACTTTGGTAGGGCCCCATTTCACCCTGTCGAAGGCGCGCGCAGTAATTCAGCGATCGAAATCTTAATTTAATAATTATGAATTTTATCGAAGCGAAGAAGACGGAAGCGCTCGTGGCCCAGCGGACTCAGTGTTCTGTAAACGATCACGGCAATAAGCAACTTTCACTATGACCAGTCCTTGCATGAGTGACCGTCCATGTGACCACTTTGTGACATTTATTTGAGTATTTCCGTGCTTCGGAAGGCACGATAAGCCGTTGGTCCCGGTTGCCAGTAAAATGGCAGCCGTTAAGCCAAGTTGAAGGCATTTTAAGCAGCTTGACAAATTTCAACAGCAGGCAGTCACAACCTGCGCCTGTCCATCTCAATACGGTAATACGGCTCATCACCTATTAAGTGGGACAAATTCTAAAAAGGTGAAATGTGGGGACATAATAATATGCCTCTGCCTACCCCTTCGGGGATAAAGGCGTGACCATATGTATGAATGTATTTGAATTTTATCGAAACGAGAAAATGGATGAGATAGATAACAGATTATAAATATTTTATCCTTAGGGACAAGAAAATAATCCCATGAGCTTAAAGGACCCCCGATAAGGGATGATTGGGGCCCGTAATATGTTTGTGATCTTTATCATGAGGAATATTTCGGTATAACAGAATCAGTTATGAGAAATTTTAAAGAATAACAATTACTTTTTTTTTCTTTGTTTAACGTGAGGAAAAATCTTCATGGATGTTATGCCGGACTCCTACCGACTAAAAAACCTCACGTAACGTCCAACAGCCTATGGTTGGGAGCCCCGGGTAGGCTCTCGGAAGGATGTCCCAGGACTCCCAACAGACCTTGATTACTGGAAGAGATGATGAGATTACTTGAACAAACATGTTGGTTATTAAAAACCGTCTAAGTGCGAGTTGAACTCGCTCACGTAGGGTTCCGTACAAAAAAACTTTTCGACCCTTTTTCTATGGCAGCCCCTTTAAATGATTTTTGTATATTTTAGTAGGTAGGTACTAGAGATGCGCCGAATGTGGGTTGAACCGAATTCGAACATTCGGCCGAATATTCGGTATAAAATGTACCGAACCGAATGTTCGGCCGAACTATTCGGTTCAAATTAAAGCGGTAAACAGGCTAGTACAGGTCAGTTGACGAGGCTGGCGACATTCTTTCAGCGCTGGGCGCGCAGCCTTCAACCCCAGGCCGCTGATTTTCAATCGAACGACTTGCAAGTGTGAAGAAAGTTTACAGTCGAAGTCGAAGTCGGTTGTCTCACATTTAATCACAAATATTTAACCAGTAAATATCTAAGCAGAGAATCGCCTCTCTGTTTTTTTTTTTTTTTTTTTTTTTTTTTTAACGTGAGGGAAAATCCTCGTAGGATGCTATGCCGGACTCTTACCGACTAAAAAACCTCACGTAACGCCCAACAGCCTATGGTTGAGAGCCCCGGGTAAGCCCTCAGGAAGGATGTCCCGTGACTCCCAACAGACCTACGGCCGCCAATGCGGCCTCGCCCAGGGGGTGGTTCGGGTGCAATTCCGCGTCTATGGGGGATTTCGGGTGTGACCCCGCTTCTAAGGGGGGGCGTGCGTGAGTGCTCACGTCACGCTGCCGTCATGGGCCTGCTTCTGTAAGGACGGTGAGCGGCCCTCTCACCGTCCTCAGACCCCCCGTCATGGAGGCCGATAGTCCTCGGCGAAGACACGTCGGCGGCGCCCAGGGCGCCGACTGCGGAACTCGGGTGGAAGAGTTCTCTCCCGCACCCGGCCCGCCGCCTCCTTCGCGAGCATGACCTGCTCGCAGAAAGAGGCGGCGCAGTCCCACTTACTCCCGCCGGAGAGCATGGCTCGCACCATGGCCTCAAGCGAGAGAGTGTCCACGCCCAGACGCACTACGAGGACCTGTCGCTGTTGTGCCCACGCCGTGCACTCCACCAGCGTGTGGAGCGCCGTGTCATCGCTGCGGTCCTCGCAGTGCTGACACTCGGCCGTGGTTTCCCGGTGTTTTCGCCACAGATACCTACCGAAGCTACCGTGCCCGGCAAGCATCTGTGTCAACCGGTAGGAGAGAGCACCGTGTCTTCTCTCCAGCCACTCGTCCATGACCGGTCTGACGGCCGCGATTGTGGCGAATCCCCCCTTTGGTTGCTCAAGTCGCATCTTCCATGTCTCCAGGGTTTCCTGGTGGAGCAGGGTCCGCTGGGCCTCGATTTCTCGAGACGCAGGCCTTTGGCCCCGCTCCAGCGCCTCCTTGCGCCATCTGAACAGTGACGCAAGGGCTCTTGCTTCCAGGTCCCATGGAGGGGTCCCGGCTAGGAGACATGCCGCCTCACCGGAGATCGTGCGGTATCCTCTTATCACCCTGACGGCCATCACTCTCTGCGGGCTCATCAGTTGTAACACTCTGCAATACTCACCAACACATTATCCATACGTTCTAGTATAATACTCTCTTTTTGTCTCGTGATAACGAGGATTTCATACATTAAGCACATTAACACAAAGATATTAAACTCGATATCTTTCTGTCGTTTTATTCCGTGTTTACATCCAGTCACAATACTACACATACACATAGGTTAGACGTCGTGAATCTGACATTGTCATTTTGACAGTGACAATGACTGATCCTTGTCAACGAAATAGTTTAGGAATAAAAAAAAAGAACATAAAAAAAAAAATAGTTTTATTTAGTGTACAATAAATCTAGATTAGAGTAAATAATAGGTATATTAAATTAGTAAACAGATTTGGAACTAATGATAATTTATATATAGTTTACGAGCGGATCAATTTCGGAGTGGTCACACCAGAATTCACGTTCCGCGTAACGTAGAACATTATGTCAAATAGTGGATAAAATATTCGCTTAAGAGGATAGGATGCTTAATGTACAGGATAGTTTTAGCTTCAGTTAATGACATGGCGTTAATGCGATAAAGCCCTAATCGTGTATGGCGTATGAGAAGTGGAGGAATAAAAGTCACGAACGGAACGTGAGGGATGAGTGAAATGAAACGGACCGTAGATGTAACTGACCAAGCGGGTTTGGCTTGGTGGGAAGGGGAAGAGACGAAAAGCAAAGATGGAGGCAGTCGGCATTTTTTTCTCTCGAGCGAGAAGACCCGTAAGGTGTCTCTTCAAGAGCAATTCGTACCATCACAGGACCCGCAAAAAGGTATTTATAAGCTAGATAGACCTTGTAATAATCGCGGTCTGTGAAGTGCGTGCTGATTGCTAATGACGCGTAACTTTTGTTGTAGCGGGTCTTTGGAGTACCTACCTATTATTGCTGGGAATACCTGCCCGTCCCTTGGCGGACTCCCAACACGGAGGAATTCTTCCCCGTGAACCCATCAGCGTGGGACGCGTGATCCACAGACGGGACTGCGCGCCGCTGACGAGCCCGGCTTTGTAGCGGTAACCGGTTCTCGCACCGGCATTTTTCATTCTCTTTTTTACGCCACGTGCATTTCTTTTTCACTACTTGGCACCAAGGAAGGCCACCAGGATTCTTCTTATACATCCATACGCGAGGTTGATTACTGCATCTCGTTGGTTAGCGGTGCCTACGCGATAGTCCACCGACAGTTTAACAACGTAGTTCACCTTCAGGAGGCTGCATAACGATCCGAGAATGTAACTAGATTTATTTAGCCTTTAAATCATAGATTATAATAATGTTAACCAGAATGGATCCATCTCTAGGTCGCTAGATTAAAGTATATTTTGTTAGCCACGTCACAAGGTGATGTTTAGTTAATTGTGTCAAATGAAATAATTTCATCGCATCGGCGCAAGAGCCGGCCAGGTCAATAGATCTGATATAAGTTTATAGCAAGTAAGTAAAGTGTGTGTAGATATAAGTATTCTAACTGGAGTAATACTGGTACATCCTGCCATATATATATAGGCTAAGTAGTGCGTTTGATATACCACAAGGCCTATGGTTTTTGTATTGTAGACCATTAAACGTGGTGATAATAATATACACTGGTTTTTCTTTCACGAACTCACTGCAACAGGGGTTTACTAGCCAGACAACACGGCCCTTAACCTAAAAGGTCCACTGTATCTCCGGCTGCTGTTATCCAGGTAATCTTCTTTTACAAATCAAACTATTGTAACACGGGATTTGGGAAGTCCACACCGACACCCTTGACGCCCGTTACGTTACATGGCGCCCGAACTTTATTTTATTGTGATTACCTATTAAAGTGCTGCATGTACAGCGCCTGAATTCAATTGAAATTAGTTGGTAACCATTGTTGCAATTGAGCTTCGGGGGGGAATTTCCTTTGTGTTTATCTTTTGAGGGATACAATTTTTATTGTTGTATCTAGGCTTGAAAGCAGTAGCTTTACTTTAAGAAAATTAATAGTTCATACTTCACCGTTCCCTCAGGAATATGTCAAAATTTTAAATATTGACATATTGATGGTTTATAGATATTGAATCTGGTCACTCACCCTATTAAGAATTCATATCCGTGAAGACCAGACCACAAAATGTGTAAATTTTGACTTTTTTATGCAAATTTAAGTTTTTTTCTTTAACAAAAGTTTCATCCAGAACTAACAACATTTTTTAAATATTGACATCTGGATGGTTTAAGTGTTTAATATAATTGCTTACACTGCTTAGAGTTAATAACAGTAAGAAACCAAACCAAAATATGTGCAAATTTTGTTTTTGTGAACAAATTTGTGTTTTATGAGTTGTCGTTCTCATCCCGGCAAAAATCAACTTTTTAAGTATCAACATATTGGTGATTTTTAAACTTCTATCTGATTCGGTGCACCATTCTGCATTGATAAACACTAGGACCAGATAAAGTCTTGTGTCAATTTTCGATTTTGTGAGCAAATTTGAGTTTTTTGTCTTATCGTTCTCCCGACAAAAATCAACTTTTTAAATATCAACATATTGGTTGTTTTTATAGTTTTATCTGATCTTGTACACCCTTTAGAGCTTACATACACAAGGATCAGGACTAAATAGTTGCAGGTTTTGTTTTTATTAACAAAATTGAATTTTTTCATAGTAATTTTTACGAACATAATTTTGAAACATAACTTTGTTGTTATTGTGTCTGTGGCATTGCTACAGTGATTATACCATTACTACTACTACTACTAGAGCATTTTAGGCTAAATACAAACTAGATATTAAGAACTTATTTATAAAAAATGTCAAAAACTCCAGATACTGATGCAAGTGAATTTGCTTCACCGGTGCATAGTCGGAACGTTATGCAGGTAACTTCTAGCCCGTATACACGACCTTTAGAGGTACACATACCTATGGATACCGTAAATACACGTCCCCGAGTCAACGTGAACCGGACTTCATCTTTGGCTCCCGAAACGTTTACGACATCCATAGTCTCTAATACGACCACCCATTATGCTGCCTCTCACAGCAACACACAAGAGACATACGTGGCACAAGAACCGATAGCACACGCACATAAGACATTCCCCATTAAAACTAGCGAAATTTTTGACAACATGAACCAAGGTAATGGTATAACACAAGTAGTTGCACCGCCCCCCAGTGCGCATGTGTAATACAAATCATTGAATTTAGCTTCCCTTAAACTCAAGTATAACGGAGAGTCAGATATTGACGACTTCCTCCTTAGGGTTAATGAAACACGTATCGCACGACAGATTGACGATACAACATTAGTAAGAGGTTTTTCAGAACTGTTATCTGACACCGCACTCAAGTTTCATAGAACAATCCAACATAAAATTAACTCTTGGTTTGATATTTGCGTTGAATTTCGAAAATTCTTTCAATCAAAGGATTACAACTACAACATAGAGAGACAAATTCGTGAAAAAAAGCAGAAGCTAGGTCAGTCTGTATCATTCTTTATTTTAGATATCCAGGATTTAAACAATAGACTAACATATCCTATTACAAGCGACAACCTACTTGAAATTATAAAACACAATTTGCTACCTACATACGCCCAACTATTAGCCATCAATGATATTACTACCTTTGACCAATTGGTCAACGTGTCCAAGAATTATGAGGCTTATTCTGGTGTTTTATGTCAATCTAAACCGGTTGGCAAGCGCGAACTCAATGCAGTCAGCGTCGGCAAATTACCTGACAGGCGCGGCTCACCTATTACTTGCCTTAAATGTAAAAAAGTCGGCCATAGTTATAAGGTGTGTAGGTCAATACCAGGCATAATATGTTTCAAGTGCGGAGCTAAGAGGGTGACGAGTAGGAGCTGCACCCAATGTAACACAGGCTTGCGCTCGCAGTCTACTACACAGACACTTAATGAAAAAAACTGATGGGGCCCCCGAGCAAGTCGTTACACACACAAACAGTCTCTTCGCCTGAAATATCGTCATTCGTAGGGGATAATCGGTTGTTTGTTAAATTCACAATAAAGGACCGTAATTTCGAAGCATTGCTCGATCCTGGGGCACATTTATCAGTTTTAGGTGCGAATAAGCATCGATATTTTCAAAGACTTGGATGGACATTACATGCTAGGGATGCTTCAGTCGTGCCAGCAGTATTTTTAGCGGATTTATCTCAAATTAAAGTCATTGGCATAATGTCTTTGCCAATAACTTGTAATGGGATAACTGCCCACTTTAATTTTTTAGTTTGCCCTGACATACATCACGAAATCTTGTGCGGTATGGATTTCGCTGATGCATTTGGTCTAGTGGACATTTTTAAGTTTGGAGATGTCGTGAGGAGAGGCAACTCCACAAGTTATAGTGCTTGCAGTGCGTTGTGTGAGGTGAAAGCTTTAATACCCAGAGATGATCTAACATCTCAACAAGCCAAACATCTACAAAAAGTAATGAATGACTTTGAGTCAATTTCATCAGAAAAAAAAGGTTTAGGGAAAACGCATATCGTTACACATAAAATTATTACACAGGGAGAGCCTATTAAACAAAGATATTACCCTTTATCGCCTGCTAAGTTGACAGCATTGAATAGGGAGGTGGACGAGATGTTGAGGCTCGATGTCATCGAACCGTCGAGGTCACCATGGTCCAACCCGGTTGTCATGATCCCAAAGAAAGATGGATCATGGAGATTCTGCCTCGACGCGCGTAAGCTCAATGATGTCACGGTTAAAGACTCGTACCCACTTCCTTATATAAATTCGATTTTGGACAATCTGCGAGGAGCACATTATCTTAGTTCAATTGATTTATCATCGAGTTTTTGGCAGGTCAGTTTGTCAAGTCAGGATGGAATAGACGGCAAAGGTACTTCTTGTGAGAAAACAGCTTTCGTAGTCCCTAATAGAGGTCTTTTTCATTTTAAAAGAATGCCATTCGGATTATCCAATGCGGGAGCGGAAATGCAAAGGCTAGTTGATTCGCTATTTCTGCACAAATTTGACGGAAAAGTTTTTTGTTATCTGGACGATCTTCTGATTGCCACAGAGTCATTTTCTGAACATATGGAGATACTTGCTGCTGTAAAGAGGTCGCTTAGTGACGCTGGTCTCACTATCAACTTAAAAAAGTGCGAATTTTGCAAAGGAGAGCTTAGATACTTGGGATACATCATCAATACACAAGGTTTGCGCACTGACCCAGAGAAGCTGAGCAGCATTCAGAATTTCCCACAGCCTAAAACTGCCAAGCAGCTACGAGGATTTATAGGTCTATGTTCATACTATCGTAGGTTTGTTAAGGATTTTTCCACCATCATAGCACCTATGACAGCGTTGGTAGGTAAGAAGAAAGGCAGTGACGGCATCCAATGGTCCGAAGCAGCTGAGGATTCTTTCAATACCCTTAAAAATGCTTTAATAACAGCTCCAGTTTTGGCGTCGCCAGAATTTTCGAAACCTTTCGTGCTTCATTGCGACGCATCATCCGTAGGCATTGGTAGTGTTTTGACGCAGGACATAGATGGAATCGAGCGTCCTGTGGCTTTCTTTTCACGTTTACTGGCAAAACCTGAGAGAAATTACAGTACAACAGAGCGTGAACTGCTCGCGGTAGTGGATTCCATAAATCATTTTCGTGCTTACATAGAAGGTACTAAGTTCACGGTCATCACTGACCATATGAGTTTAAAGTGGCTTAAGTCTTTAAATAACCCCTCAGGCAGGTTGGCCAGATGGGCAATGCAGATATCCACTTTTAATTTTGACATTTGCCATAAGGCAGGTAAGCTTAATGTCGTACCAGATGCACTATCCCGAATTTCGGTCGATGCTATTACTTTCAATCAAGAACTTTCTTCAACTTCTGATGAGTGGTATAAGAAGATGTATAACGGCTGTAAAACTATGCCTACTCGTTTCAAAAATTTTCAGATCCTAGGCAACAATTTGTTTAGATTTTGCAAAGGTGGCTCTTGTACTTCAAAAAACAATTGGAGGTTAGTAATTCCTAAAGAGCTGGTCGATGAATGCATCAAGGAAAACCATGACTCCTTCTGTAGTGTACACCCAGGAGTTCAAAAAACGTATTTGAAAATTAGGGAACATTATTATTGGCCAAATATGTTTGAAAATGTTAAGGAATTTGTCACACGGTGTGACAAGTGTAAAGCATATAAACACTCAAATTCACCACCTCACGGACTCATGACAAATCAAAAGGAGGTGGACGTTCCGATGCACACGTTGTCAATAGATATTATAGGCCCATTGCCTAAAGCATATTCGGGTCATATATACATTCTGTCAGTTGTAGACGTTTTCTCAAAATTTGTATGGCTTCACCCCCTCCGTACTGCAACCACTCAAACGGTCACTTCATTTTTGGAAAAGGAATTGATCTTGAAATGGGGAACCCCCGCGATTCTTATTTGTGACAACGCTACCATATTTAAAAGCAAATCGTTTAAATCATTTTGCGATGGATATTCTATCCCTCGAATTTTCTATACGGCGCATTACGCACCGCAAGCGAATACAGTCGAACGGTATAACAAAACCGCTGAAGTCTGTTTATCCATACTAGTTGAACAAGATCAACGTAATTGGTCCAAATACCTTCAGCAAATTCAGCTATCACTGAATAGCACGGTGAACCTAGCAACGGGATACACACCGTACTTCTTAGCCACCGGTCGTGAAATAGTCACTGACGGTCAATTCCATTCAATTCTTAGGGATTTACCAACATCAGCTGATGATCTGACCATAGGCGATAGAAGCGCAGCGGCATCATCGTTGTTGGAATTGGGAAAAATTTTTGACAAGGTAGTAGATGCATTAACTCAGGCGTACCAGAAAAATTCACAACATTATAACCTAAGACGACGACACTTCACAGCGAAAATAGGCGATGTGGTCTGGCGAAGGAACTTCGTACAATCTAACGCAGCGAAGTATTTCTCCGCCAAGCTGGCGCCGAAATTTGTGAAGTGCACGGTTGAAAGGAGGTTGTCAGATGTAGTGTATGAACTACGCGAGTTATCGTCAGGATCTGTTGGTAAATTTCATGTAAAGGACATCTTGCGTGTAGATTAAATTATTTACACACCCTGTCCGATATTGTTGCTTGTCTAGTGGTATTTACTCCGAACCCAATATTTTTTTTGATCGTAGGGCTAGGCAAGCATTTATCGAAACTAATGTATGCAATTAATAATTGTTTTGCCGTTTGTGTTTTTACATTGTGTTCTTATTCTTACAGTTAATGTTTATATGATATGATACTTAACAACGCATGAGCAAAAAAGTTGTTTTTCTTGACAGTCAAATGATTGACCGACAGTACGATTGGCCAAAGTATGAAAAACTCTTACAGAATATAAGACTGATGAATGACAGCATGTACATAATTATGGAATGATAGGAGCAAATAAGAAAGGGAAGGATAAGTGCATGACTGAATGATAGGTGGAAAATAAGCTTTAAATATTATTATATGTATTATTATAATTATTATTAATATGGAAAGGATGACGAATGAATGTACATAGATAAATATGAAATACTGTGTGAGGTATGGAAGAGTGAAGTACGCGTTTTGAAAGGAATACCTATCCAGCTGTGATCATTCTAAAGGGCAGTCAGAAGAATAACTATTGCTAGCAGCGTTCTGAAGTTTTATTCTTTTATTTCTCGGTATTTTTTTAATCCTTTTTGGAGTCGGTTAAGTAACCACTTTTTCCCGGTTACCCCGGCTGTTTCTTTCGGTAAACCTGTCGGTTTACCTCTTTTCCCGAGAAAGGGGGTATTGTAACACTCTGCAATACTCACCAACACATTATCCATACGTTCTAGTATAATACTCTCTTTTTGTCTCGTGATAACGAGGATTTCATACATTAAGCACATTAACACAAAGATATTAAACTCGATATCTTTCTGTCGTTTTATTCCGTGTTTACATCCAGTCACAATACTACACATACACATAGGTTAGACGTCGTGAATCTGACATTGTCATTTTGACAGTGACAATGACTGATCCTTGTCAACGAAATAGTTTAGGAATAAAAAAAAAGAACATAAAAAAAAAAATAGTTTTATTTAGTGTACAATAAATCTAGATTAGAGTAAATAATAGGTATATTAAATTAGTAAACAGATTTGGAACTAATGATAATTTATATATAGTTTACGAGCGGATCAATTTCGGAGTGGTCACACCAGAATTCACGTTCCGCGTAACGTAGAACATTATGTCAAATAGTGGATAAAATATTCGCTTAAGAGGATAGGATGCTTAATGTACAGGATAGTTTTAGCTTCAGTTAATGACATGGCGTTAATGCGATAAAGCCCTAATCGTGTATGGCGTATGAGAAGTGGAGGAATAAAAGTCACGAACGGAACGTGAGGGATGAGTGAAATGAAACGGACCGTAGATGTAACTGACCAAGCGGGTTTGGCTTGGTGGGAAGGGGAAGAGACGAAAAGCAAAGATGGAGGCAGTCGGCATTTTTTTCTCTCGAGCGAGAAGACCCGTAAGGTGTCTCTTCAAGAGCAATTCGTACCATCACAGGACCCGCAAAAAGGTATTTATAAGCTAGATAGACCTTGTAATAATCGCGGTCTGTGAAGTGCGTGCTGATTGCTAATGACGCGTAACTTTTGTTGTAGCGGGTCTTTGGAGTACCTACCTATTATTGCTGGGAATACCTGCCCGTCCCTTGGCGGACTCCCAACACGGAGGAATTCTTCCCCGTGAACCCATCAGCGTGGGACGCGTGATCCACAGACGGGACTGCGCGCCGCTGACGAGCCCGGCTTTGTAGCGGTAACCGGTTCTCGCACCGGCATTTTTCATTCTCTTTTTTACGCCACGTGCATTTCTTTTTCACTACTTGGCACCAAGGAAGGCCACCAGGATTCTTCTTATACATCCATACGCGAGGTTGATTACTGCATCTCGTTGGTTAGCGGTGCCTACGCGATAGTCCACCGACAGTTTAACAACGTAGTTCACCTTCAGGAGGCTGCATAACGATCCGAGAATGTAACTAGATTTATTTAGCCTTTAAATCATAGATTATAATAATGTTAACCAGAATGGATCCATCTCTAGGTCGCTAGATTAAAGTATATTTTGTTAGCCACGTCACAAGGTGATGTTTAGTTAATTGTGTCAAATGAAATAATTTCATCGCATCGGCGCAAGAGCCGGCCAGGTCAATAGATCTGATATAAGTTTATAGCAAGTAAGTAAAGTGTGTGTAGATATAAGTATTCTAACTGGAGTAATACTGGTACATCCTGCCATATATATATAGGCTAAGTAGTGCGTTTGATATACCACAAGGCCTATGGTTTTTGTATTGTAGACCATTAAACGTGGTGATAATAATATACACTGGTTTTTCTTTCACGAACTCACTGCAACAGGGGTTTACTAGCCAGACAACACGGCCCTTAACCTAAAAGGTCCACTGTATCTCCGGCTGCTGTTATCCAGGTAATCTTCTTTTACAAATCAAACTATTGTAACACGGGATTTGGGAAGTCCACACCGACACCCTTGACGCCCGTTACGTTACACAGTCTAGCCACATTGCTGGCCGTCAGGGTCTCCGCCCATACGGGAGCCCCGTACAGGGCCATGCTTCTCACGATCCCAAGGTACAGTCTCCTGTAGGGAGCGTTGGGTCCCCTGATGTTGGGCATCAGCCGTGCGAGTGCGGCCGATGCTCCCCTCAGTTTTGGGACCAAACTTCGGAAATGATGTCCGAAGTTCCACCGGCCATCGAGTACGAGCCCCAGATACTTCATCGAGGGCTCGATGCCGATGCTGACGCCCCCCACCTGTAGGCTGGATCCCGCAGGTGGCCCCATCCGAGGTCCGTGGAAGCACAGAGCCTCGGATTTGTGAAGGGCGACCTCAAGACCCAGCCGCCGAATCCGACCCACGACCTGAGCAACCCCTGCCGTGGCCTTAAGTGCTGCGGCACGGTGCGTTGCTCCCCGCGCCGTAACGAGGGTGTCGTCGGCGTAACACGTTACGCCGACCCCTCTGAGGAATCGCCTCTCTGTTGCTATTATATTAGTGGTTCGCGTAGTTCTAGAGATCCTTCAAGCTGTAAAAAATCAAAGTTGCCGCGAAGGCCCCTAAGTAGAGAATCGTAAATAATCATCTCTCTATCTATACCGAGTCGAACGGGCAAAGCTGGTACTCAGGAGCACCAGCTCAAAAATGACAACAGCACTCTATGTGTGGCGACTAGCGCCAATAGAATAATCAGCGGGAGATGGTGAGCTGTACGGGCTCATTTTGATGAAATGAGTTTTATTTCCCACCAACGAAGAGTTTAAAAATAAAAATTAGGATTGAGATGAGTGAAGTGAGTAAATGTTATTTGTGAAATGTAAAAAGATCAGCTAATTTTCACAGAGAGTTAGATTAGTTCAGAGTTTTGGACTGGTTGAGTGCGGTCGTGTTTTGTAGCGTATTAGTGAAAATGTCGCGTGACACGAAATCAAGGTAAGTGCATATTGTATCTTAAAGAAGATCAGTAAAGAACTGACTGCGTAAAGACTCGGACCACTATCTAGAACTAAGCCAGATGACTCCAACAATTTTTTTGCCACTCAGTTCATTTTTTACATAAAAAATAAATTAAAATTTATAATTTCATCTCGACCATTTATTGTTGGAAAAAACACGAACTTTGCACTTTTTTTCGGTCGGTCGGTGTATTTATGTAAGTAAACTTGTTTCGCGTGAAGTCCCGAGATCTATAAGTATGAAGGACTTTGTGAGTTTACTGCGACTGCGAGTTAAACAGATTCAATAGTGGGTCTGCTCTGCGGTGAAAACCGGGCAATGATTTTGGGAAGCAACTTCGAGCTTTTTGGACGCTAGATTCGCTTAGTCACCTAAATGGCTACGTTACTGTCCGTCATCAAACATCTCTGTATCATGACGTTAGTTATGGGAAAACCTCTACCTATTCAATAATTATTAATTTGTTAATAATAATTGCATCATTCGGTAATTATTCGGCAAATAAACCGAATATTCGGCCGAATACGAACTTTTCAAAACTTGCCGAATGTACCGAATTCGAATATTCGGCCGAACATTCGGCGCATCTCTAGTAGGTACCATTTGTTGTTATAATTATGGGCAACAGAAATACATCATCTCTGAAAATTTCATCTGTCTGACTATAAACTTATAACGGTTTAGGAGATACAGTCTCATGATAACCAGACAGGCGGTCAGCAAAGTCTCGGTTATAGTGTCCCATTTTTACTCTTTAGGTACCTACCTACGGAAATTCTAAATGAAAACGTTTATGGAGGGCTCCCCAATTCCCCATACATGGATGATATGGATGATACGATTTTGCTACGGAACTATCCTGTTTTTTCACTGTAAAATAAAAATTTCTTACATTAGTTCGTTAAGATGTTGGGATATTTTGGATGTTTGTTATTCAGTAACGCTCTTACAGCTGAACAGAATGCCATTAAAAATTTAAATTCAATACTGCCTGACCTCTGCCGACAATTTTCACTAGAGACTACAAAGTTTGCAAAGAAGTTGAATTAGGTTAGGTTTAAAAACCTATCAATCTACGTCATCTACGTTCAACCTCCACAATTTCTATTCTCGACCGTGTTGAAATTTTAAATGAAATTTATGGTCACCTTGAATTTTGTTTTAGAACATTTTTAATCCATCACCTTCTGTAGACAATAATGGTGACCTAAAAACAATTTTTTTATCATTTTGTTTAAGGTTAAATTAGAACAAAGAAAATATTACCAATGCATTTAAATCCGCGCTTCACTCTCGATAAGCTTTGATTTTTTTTGATTTTCCTATAAGGTGGATGGATGGAGTTCAACACGGCTGTGGCTAATAATGGTGTAGGTTGAACTAAATATTTGGCAAAAAAAATTGTTAAGAGCCTACTAGACGCCAAATTGTTGAAAGAAGATATACATTTTAGCGTGCAAGACAAAGAGAGATGCGATCGGTTTTTGTGCGTTTCGAACGAAATAAATTATTTATAAAAATACTATAACCAATATTAAAAAAGTGGTCTAGTGCAAATGAAGATTTTACTATTGTCTTTCTTATAAATATTTTATATTATAAAAACAACCTAAAACTTATGAGATCTAGGTTAAAATTTCAAGAAATCGAGGTATTTTCAACACAAAAATCTATCGAGGATTTTATCAGCAATCGTGTTTTTAGCCTAGTGCGTTTTTAGTTTATGAACTGAAGTTGTATGTGTTAAAATTTTAATTGATTAGACCTCACGAGTCCTGAGATCTAGATCAAGGTAATAGTCTATTTGGCGTCATACAGACTCTTAAACACAAAAATGAACAGTCACTTAAAAGTAGTCTAGGTTCTACCCTTGGCCTCGGTTGGTACTTTATTTGACGTGAACTCCGAAGATCTTGGTGGAACTCCCCACAACCTATGAATAAAATAATTACTAGAAAATGATTTCGCAACGCAATGATTTTTATAGAAATTTTCTTTTACTCATCCACGTTTTTGTGTCCACAGGCATGCGACGCTTTACTAAGCGACCCTGAGACGAGATCCTTCCTCAGATCTGGAAGGAACTTTGATCTGATCGTTCTCGACGGCGCTTACCCGGAATGTGCACTAGGAATCGCTTTCAAACTCAAAGTTCCATTTATGTACATCAATACAGTTGGATTCTACTCAGCAGCTTTTAGTATATCTGGTTCACCAACTCCATATTCTGTCAGTCCATTCTTCGGATATGGTTTCACGGATAATATGGGGTTGATCGACAGAACACTGAACGCTGCTTTACATATCGTCGCTGGAGCAGCTCACGCAGTCAGTATGCAGATTCTTCAAGGAGTTTTGAGAAGAAATTTTGGACCGCAAGTGCCACATGTGTATGATATGGCCAAGAATGTGAGCTTTATTCTTCAGAATGGGCACTATACTGTGTCGTATCCAAGGCCTTACCTTCCTAATGTTGCTGAAGTCGCGTGTATACATTGCAAGGAGTCGAAAGCATTGGATCCGGTAAGTTTACAGTTACTTTTGATTTTTACACTTACGAAGAATCGACGTTTAGATTTCTTGTCTCCATTATTTTTATCCTTAGGACTTGCTTTTCCTACGCGTCATAAAATCACGGAGTATTTCTAGTTATTTCACTTATTTATAGCACCGAAATGCGAAAAAAGATTCATCTATATGCTTCTTTAACAGTACATAAAGTACCTGAAAGGCTAAAAGGGGTGTTTCATCCATTTTCTGATTCATTAGCAGATTTGTACTAGAAATGCTTTAGAGACCGTAAAATGGTAACATTATTAAATGAATCATCTGCAATTCATTTCATAACCCAATCATTTAATGATATTGATGTTGCTAATCCGAAAAAAATACCTACGAGAATGCATCGATATGTTACGCAGTGAAATGAAACATTTTATGATCAGAATATGAGACATACAACGTTGCCTTTTTAGACCAGCTGAACGAATAAATGATAAATAAAAAGACCTAGGACTGAAATTGAATTTGTAAGTCAAAACTACGTATACGGTCAAATAAAGGAAAACAATGTTCCTTCGGTATCTCATGATACGTCGACTTCGAAGAAGGAAGTATCCAATATTGTAGTCATTTATGAAAATTCTTAGATAACCTAAACGGCTATAGAAAGGCGGGAACTCAATATTGTGCGTGATGTAGGATAAAATAAATCGAAAGGAAGAAAAATATAACCGGCCAAGTGCGAGTTGGACTCGCCCATGAAGGGTTTCGTAGCAACAAGTAACATCATATAAAAGTTCTTATAGTTCGTTGTAACTTTGATTGATGTTTTAACACGTTCGCTGTGGTAGTGATTTTTCTAACCGAAAATTGCGGTTTATGACGTATTAAAAAAAACTACCAGCTCTATCTCGTTCAAACTAATTTTCGTTGGTAGTTTTTTATGGCAATGTACATCATATATTATTTTTAGATTTATCATTCTCTTAGTTTAGAAGTTAGAGGGGGGGGGGGGGGGACACATTTTTCCACTTTGGAAGTGTCTCTTGCGGAAACTATTCACTTTAGAAAAAAATGATGTTACAAACCTCAATAACATTTTTGAAGACCTATCTATAAATACCCCACACGTATGGGTTAGATGAAAAAAAAATAGTTATAAAATAGTTTCGGAGAAAAGTGACTGTGACACACGGACGGACAGACAGACGGACAGACAGACAGACATGACGAATCTATAAGGGTTCCGTTTTTGCCATTTGGCTACGAAACCCTAATAAAAAGAAACGTTTTTAGTAGAGCTTGCTCATTATTATTTGAAAGATCTTATGTTACCGAACGAGTTGAATACGAAGGTTTTTTTTCTAATCTTGAAAGCCTATGAATTCCAATTATTTCTGCCTATAATCTACAGACGTAGGTATCTACATTATAGTTGCGCCTTCCCGTAGGGGTAAACAGAGGCCGTTCCAGCTGTAGGTAATATGACTGCCTCTGCGGCGTAGTCGGTAGTCGGGCGTAGTAGCCGCCTGCGGTGCGGGAGGTCCTGGGTATGATTACCCTGGGTCGGTCCAAATATTTGTGTGATCCACAAATGTTTGTTTCGGAGTTTGGGTGTTTTCTATGTATGAAATGTATGTATTTAGAAATATATAAGGATGTATATCAGTCGTCTAGATCCCATAGCACACGCTTATGTTAGCTAAGTTGGGCTAGATGATGGTGTCTGTGAAAAAAAAAAAAATCCTACAACGATGAGGTCCTATTGTCATGAAAATGGTCAGGACGTCCACCCGCCACATGGACCCGTTGGTCCTGGTAAAAGTAGCAGGCTGGGACTGGATGCGAAAGGCGCAGGACCGTGTATTGTAGCGTAAATTAGGAGAGGCCTACGCCCAGCAGTGGACTGCTACAGGCAGATTTTGATTAATGATTGAGATTGTAGCATCCTGCTGTTGACAATTTTCAAGACAACACAACAACTATTACGTTACTGGCAGCCGGAATCAACAGCTTCACGTACCTTCCGAAGCACGAAAACGGTCACTCATTTCAGAACTACGGTCAGTCCTGAAATCAGTGTCCGTTTCCGTACTTTGGAAGGTACTGTAAGATACTTAACGTTGTGATTGACATCAAACATTAGATCTTTAGATATTACTTTCATACACCAGATTCTATTTCTAAACAGACCAAAATAAATTTCAGGAAATTGAAGAATGGATCTCCGGCGCAGGAGATATGGGCTTCGTGTACGTTTCCATGGGATCATCCGTCAGAACGTCCAACATGCCCATAGCTGCTCACCGGTTATTCGTGGAGGCCTTAGGAAGGCTGCCACAAAGGGTGCTGTGGAAACAGGACGCGGAACAGAACATGACTGATATGCCATCAAATATAAGGCTGTATAAATGGTTGCCGCAACAAGACTTATTAGGTATGAAAAAAAAAAAATCACTTTTATAACTTTTTTTACTCCTCGAAGTGTTGCTTGATGGATAGCCTATAAGGTTACCACACACGTTCAAGAATATTTTTGCGAGTCTAGAGGCTGTCCACACGAGCGAGGAAATTGCTGTGAACGTGTCTCCACACTTCAACACGAAAATGGTCACCCATGGGACTTGATTGATCGTTTACAGAACACCACTTCAAAAAAACATGAGCGCTTCAAATGTCTCTAAATACATACTACCTACTGTCACCTATACAAAAAATGATTTTTATACTGAAATGGAAATGTATCTATCGCTTTTATATCAGTATAAAAATCTTCTTTTTACCATATCTGACCCTATATCACTGTGATTATAGGATCGGGGTTTACGATTTCAGGCTATCGGCTTTTTTTATTACCAACCGGATGAACCCTTCCAACATTTACTTTCGGTGTTAACTTTTAAGCTTAACCATAAAAGGGTTCCTTTAAGTAAACCAGAAGGCCGATTTTCCTCTATTGTATTTTGAATTAATAAAAATATTCTAGTATTTACAATTTATTTTACTAATAAAAATGTAAAAATTCAATTAGTACCTAGGTACACTTCTTAACGAGTTTTAATGAAATCTTGTGATTATTATAAAAGGACTATTAAAACACGAACCTAACACAAATGATGTAACGTAAAAATGAAATAATACCTACATACACATGGTCACGCCCTTTATCCCCGAAGGGGTAGTCAGTGGTATGCCACTGCCTACCCCTTCAGGGTATATGCCCACATTTCACCTTTTAGATTTTACCCCACGTAAGCCCTATTATTCCTATTGAAGCGCTCGTGGCCCTGCGGACTCAGTTGTCTGTAAACGATCACTGCAGTAAGCAACTTTCACTATGGCCGGTTCATGGATGGGTGACCATCCATGTGATCACTTTGTGACATTTATTTGAGCGTTTCCGTGCTTCGGAAGGCACGTTAAGCCATTGCTCCCGCTTGCCAGTAAAATGGCAGTCGTTAAGCTAAGTTGAAGGCTTTATTTCAACAGCAGGCAGTCACAACCTGCGCCTGTCTATTTAAACACGGCAATACCTCTCACGGCTCACCACCTATTACGTGGGACAAATTATACAAAGGTGAAATGTGGGCATATAAAATGCCTCTGCCTACCCCTTCGGGGATAACGGCGTGACCACTTGTATGTATGTATGTAAGCCCTATTGCCGTGTTGAAATGAACAGGCGCAGGTTGTGCATGCCTGCTGTTGAAATTTTTGAAGCCGCACATGAAGGCCGCAACCGGGACCAACGGCTTAGCGTGCCTTCCGAAGCACGGAAACACTTGCAAATAAATGTCAAAAAGTAGTCATGTGGTGTTGATGATATAATAACGTTATTTTAATAACTAAAACAACATTTTTGTTTCAGGCCACCCTAAAATCAAAGCTTTCGTGACCCACGGAGGTCTACTAAGCATGTTCGAGACAGTATACCACGGAGTACCTATCGTCAGCATTCCAGTGTTTTGCGACCACGACGCAAACGCAGCCAAAGCTGAAGGAGACGGCTATGCCAAAAAACTTGAACTGAGACATCTAAATTCAGACACACTATACAAAGCTATTCAAGAAATTATCAGAGAACCTCGGTACAAAACTGATGTTAAGAAAAGACAAATTTTACTAAGAGATCAGAAGGAAACTCCTCTTGAAAGAGCCATCTATTGGACTGAATACGTAATTAGACACAAGGGAGCATATCATTTACAATCTCCAGCCAAAGATTTAAACTTCTTCCAATATTATTGTTTAGATTCTCTGTTCTTAGTCACTTCTTTATTACTAACAATGTACGGTCTTATGTCATACGCGTTAAGACTCAGTTTTAATAGCTTGATAAATTATATACAGAAGAAAAGATTGACGAAGCTGTTTGGTAGTTCAGAAAATTTATTGAAATCGAAGTTGTTGAATCAAACTTCGATATCAAAGAAGAAATTGTAAAACATATTGTGATATTAGGTACTGCGGATAATCTTTAGTATGTAGTGAAAAAACATTTTCAGTGCAATTTTATACTCAGTTTTTTCAATCTGAGCAATTTGGGTATTTCTATCGCAGAATTTTCGGCTCTTTGTTTTCCTTTTGCCAAAATATTTAAGGTTTGAAGAGGAAAGATAATAAACAACTTACTGAATAATGTATTAAAAATCTATGAGGAATTTATTGTGTTCAGTGAATTCTTGAGTTTAGATATAGATGTGAAATAAAGATAAAGTGGCCTTATTCTACGCACCTGAAAGCTGGAAAATAATATATTCATTCCAACTTTTATTAATCTAAGTCTAAATGAATCTATGAAATTCGTTATTGAATAATAAAAAAATAAACATTCACGGACATTTTCACACAACGGTATCTGATCCCGTAAGCTAGGAATAACCTGCTTGTTTTAGGGGTATCAGACCAATCGAGTCGATTGAAGTTACTAATAAATATTATAAAGACTTTTCATTATTTTGATCGGGACAAAAGATTAACTTTACTCAGAGACTGGACTAAGACATATCTCGAATTATTATTAGGTAGAATAATATAATGTAAAAATAATTTGACTATGAAAGTCGTATTGATATACCTATTATTATGAATCAATGTTAAGTGAGGTATACATTAATAGCAATTTACAATACGCGGCTTTGCTAGTCTGCCGCCTTGGCTTCAAGAAATTCCAAATCCGGCTACGGCTTAATCTAACATTTTCTTTCTGTTGTTTCTTTGTATAAAAAGAATCGACAGAAAAAATGCAAATAAACTATTTTACACCACGTATTTTATTGCTGATTTGTAGCTTCATAATATTTAGAACACATGACATACCCAAGTGATTTTTTTTAAATACGTATAATAAATAACACCCAGATACAGAACAAATCAATATTCTCATCACACAAAGAGATTTTTTCAGGGTGGGAATCGAACCCGACTATGAATTTTAGTGCAGGCGCTTGTTTCGCTATTGCTAATAGAATATTTAAGGCGTCGAAGTTGCATAGTATAATATAGTAAGATTAAGTAAACATACTGTGTTATACTTGACTTTAAAGGAAAACAACGCAATATTTTGTTAGTTTAAGGAATTTTGTACAAAAGGCATAGTCGAAAAAAATACATATTACTTAACTGTGACCGCTGTATAGTTACCATATAAGTTACCATTAGGTAAGTGAATATATTTATATAAACTGGGTTTCCGAAAAACTCAGTAACTAAGGGCTGGGTTCCACCAAAGCGGAGACGAGATGAGATGTGTTTTGGTAACCAATCAGATTTCGTCATTAATGACGTAACGCGAGATGTGCAAATATCGAAATCATTGGATATCGAAACGCATCTCGTCTCCTCTTCGTTTTGATGGAAACCGGGCCTAATCTGGTACTTAATGATAAATAGGGTTTCAAATGAACAAAAATATGTATATCATAAATTTTAGAACAAGAATTCTTTCGAGAAAATGAACAAAATAAATGCAAGATTATAAAACCATGACAAAAATTGGAAAAAATGTCTATTAATTGTAGGAATAAAAAAGATTGTGATGATTTTACAGGGTAATGTAAAACTTGAAAAATGTTAATAATATTTTTAAACTCACACAACGATGTTTTTAAATGGAAAATGTTGTCCATTTGTTGTTCATTTTTTTATAGAAAATTTGGGTAGTACCTACGTTATCCCAGCTTTTGGCTTAGTACCCAATTAATAGGGCATGTTGTATTGATTAGCAGAGTTGGTTGTATAATTTGTAAATATGACACATGTATAGTCTTAGAATAAGGAAATAGAAGATAGTAATGTGAAATGAATCGATATTAATTTATAATAAAGAATTTATTACAAGCGTTGATTTATTTACTAGAGAGTATGTACCTTAACATACATACATACATATAGTCACGCCTTTATCCCCGAAGGGTAAGGCAGAGGTATAGTATACGCCCACATTTCACCTATAGTTTTATGTCCCACGTAATAGGTGGTGAGCCTATTGCCGTGTTGAAATGATCAGGCGCAGGTCGCTGCGACTCGCAGTTGTAATTTTACATGCCGCCCATAAGGCCTTCAACTTGGCTTAACGATTGTCATTTTACTGATTACCGGGTTTCAACTCGAGTTTTCCTTCTGTAATGTACCTTAAATCCTGGGGATATCCTACCGAGGGCTTACCCGGAACTCCTAACCGTAGGCAGTGGAAGGGAACGTGTGGTTTTTAGTAGGTAAGAGCTCGGCATAGCATTCATAACAGATTTTCCACAAGTTAAATATAAAAAAGTTTTTATGAGTGATCACATAATGACGAAATCTGATTGGATTGATTACCAAAACACATCTCATCTTTGGTGGAACCCGACCCTTAGTTCTAAGTTTTTGGGACACCAAAGTAAAAACAGGCCCTTTTTGGTAATTTGATATTATTTTGGGCAGGATAATGTTGTAGCATTTATTTTCTGTAGAGGCAGCATTGGGAGTGTAGAAGCACCCTAATCGATCTATCGTTTTTTAATCGGTTGTCTGTGGTGACATTTCTGCTGTCAGAATGACAGGATGTCATAAGTTCGGTGACGAATCGTTTTTGCATTAAAGGAAAACAGGTTTTAAGAGAATTCTGGACTATTCCACGTGAGAGGGGATATAAAAAGCCCTGCCTTGGTTCCAAGTGGTTTTTTGGACTTTTTACTTTTACCATCCGCTAAGCAGGAGTGAATTTTGAAGCAACTCTGAGTAGCACACCTCAATTTCGATTTAGAGGTTGTAAGTTCTAACCTGAGGACTTGTTAAGGAGAATTTCCTGCGTTTCACCTATTCTTATCAGAAGGAAGTGGACTCTGTGACGACCAATACCCAGATTCTGGTAAGTTTCAATTAACTATTTGCAAAGCGGGTCGATTGTCGTCTGTCGCGCAGCCAAGATCTTAATTTGTCGTTTCTTTCATGACAGGGTCTTTTAGTACGGGGAAAAGTTGTACAGCCACACCCCAATCATACGTGGACTGCGCGAGCAGGTTGCATGTGAGAGAAGCTCGCCGTCTACACCTGGCATTACCACCAGCCACTGCCACTCTACGCTCACACTGCAGGCCAGTACTTTGTCAGCATACTTTTACATGTAAACTAGCCGCCTACGTTACTTCCTCACGCTGATTTAGTGTAGTGCTGTACTAATAATACCTAAACCTGTAATATTCTTATGTATGTCTGTGCTTTCTGTATCTATGTAATCTCATTGTCTCTGTAGTGTACTGTGTACTATATAAATATATGTGTGTACACCCTATTGGCTGTTTTCGTCAGAGCCCTGGCCTCCCTTGCGCACCCACTAGAAACTCTGTAACAAGGCGCCCTGGGAAAGAGTTCTCTGCATAGCTACCTCGCGCTAGTTGGTGAGTAACATCATTGTGTTATAAAATGGCTCCCAACGTAGTGGCAAGACTCTGAGAACTACTCTGCGGTAGTCTCAGTCTAGTGTGTGTGCATAGGTGGTTACCTCTGGCGAAACCATTCTGGAATCGTCCGAGACGCTCCAGGACGTTAATTGGTGGTGCTAGCAGCTAAGCACAAAACCTTCCCTTTCGTCTTCTTCCAGCTCCCTACATCTTTGGCTGGAAAAGACACAAAATTCTAAATTTAAAAATTTAAAATTAGCTGTGATTTTGGAAAGATTTTTTTGATTTTATTTGGCATACCCACTTCTTTTTCTTATTGTGTTTTTTCTTTTATGTGTTTCTTTTTTTTCTTTTTTTTGTGGTGCACACACATGTATTTATTGTAATATTATATTAGCATAGATTAATATATTACATATATTATTCTATAGCTTCACCTCTGTGTTAACTTAGTGAATTTCACTCTGTGTAATTATAAATTTTTTTTTGAAGGTATCTTGATACTTTGTAATTTTGAATGTTAACCTGAACAGTGTTATCAGAAAATTTAGAGACTTTTCTCTCTTAGTATACCCTTAATCTTTGTTAAATTCTAAAAGTCAATTTGAAACATAATTACCTAACTTAGTACACTTTGTTGTAACTCAATTTACATTTTTACTTTGTAATTGATCCCTATCTGTGCCATTTTATCTTTATAATTGTTGTAAGTAAATTTTTACATAATGGCACAGATGAAAAAATATATTAATTATTTAAGAAAGGATGAACTTGCTAACGAGCTGTCCCACATGGGAATTTCAGTGGAACCGGAAACGACAGTGTCTGGCCTTCGGAGTGAGCTAAGAACGGCACACCGACTCGTCCGTCGAGGTAGCATCAAAGCGAGTGCTCCGGTACCCGCTGATGCATCGGCTGAGCTCTCGATCTGCCTTCCAAAAGTCTCCGAGCTGGAGGAGGCTATTCAGTCAGGTGACATCTTCATTAATAAGGGTAGTCGTCTTAGGGTGTCTATCAGAGCCAACTACTTATTGAGTAGGTTAGCTCGTTGTGGTCTGGATTGCCCCGACCTGGTGGATATTCGTGGTAGGCTAGTGAAGATCATCGCTAGGGCTGAACACAGTAGTGATTCTGAATCCGAAGGTTCGGATGATGATGGTGATGATCCTTCGGGTCGTGACCAGATGGAATATACTTCACCAGTAGTGAGAGAGGACCGCTCGGTGCGAGCTAGTTCAAGTAGGAATAGTTCTACATGTAACATAGTGTATAAAGAACGTCCCCTTAACTTATGTTCATTTAATTTAAAATATGATGGTTCTACTTGTGTACGTGTGTTTTTAGAGAGATTAGAGGAACTTAGATGTGCTCGGGAGGTTACTAAGCCTAGACTCCTTATGGCTTTCTCCGACCTGTTGGATGGACCGGCTTTGTCTTGGTTCCGTACAAACAAAGCTAACTTCATCTCATATGAGGATCTTATTAGTGAGCTTAGAGATACCTTCGATATTCCTGATTATGATTATCGCCTCAGGAACGAGATAAGACAGCGTACACAAGCCCGCTCTGAGTCCTTTGTTAACTATATATGTACAATGCAAGCCATGTTTTCAAGGTTGTCATGTAAGATGCCCAGTGAGGAACAGCTGGACATTCTCATGCACAACATTAGACCTGACTACATGAAGGAACTGGCCTTGCATGATGTCAACTCTGTAGATGACTTGAGACGTTTGGGTAAGCGCTTGGAGCTTGCGCGTACTAGGGCAGACGCTTTCCATGAGCCTGCTCTTGACAAGTTTGAGATTTCATCTGACTTACACCAGCTTAAGAACAAAGGTGTACAAAAGCCCGCTAAGCAGGTGTCTGCAGTGGAGACGCCGGTTACCCCCCACGATCGCAAATGCTTTCGTTGCGGCGGGGGCGGTCACACTGCATACAGCTGCACACAGTCAAGGGAGCTGGTGTGTTTCCGGTGTGGTCTCAAAGGAGTCAAGACCCCAGACTGCTCACACTGTACTAGCAAGTCAAAAAACGCGTAGGCCAGGGCCTTATTAGGAACTCTGTGCATTACTCTGTATCTGAGTCTATTTCTGATAAGGTCCTGTTTCCTAAACGGGATAGTGACATTAGACCGTATCTAGTTGTTAAGGTTTTAAATTTAAATGTCTTAGGCCTTCTAGATTCCGGTGCCTCCTGCTCTATACTAGGTAAGGGAGCGCACCGCATCTTCTTGGAACTGGGTTTTGATCTTGTGAGTATCAATCCTACTTTTCGTATTACAACTGCAGACAGCACTCACTTGCAATGTCTGGGTTGTATCTCTTTGCCAATTGAGTACAATTCGGTTATCCGAGTTGTCAAGTTCTATGTTGTCCCAGGTATAACCACCTCCATGATATTTGGAGTGGATTTCTGGCAACAATTAAAGTTAAGTGATAAGTTAATTTTACTAAATATTAGTCTTGATAGCTTTAGTGATAATAATCCTATAGAGTCTGTGTCCCTTAACGGTGGCCTCGAGGATTACAACAACTTGACTGCTAAACAAAGTACTAAAATTTGACTCATTGAACACTGATAAGGTGGGCTTAGGTCGGACCTCACTTGTACATCATGTCATTGACACTGGTGACAGCAAGCCGATAAAGCAGCGTTATTATCCGCTCTCTCCCCTTAAACAGAAGGCCCTGGAAGCCGAGTTGGACCGAATGCTGGAGATGGGAGTAGTGTCCCCGTCTCAGTCCGCGTGGAACTCTCCAGTGGTCATGGTGGAGAAGGCAAACGGTGACCTCAGATTGTGCTTGGACTCTCGCAAGCTGAACTCTGTGTCAAAGAGTGACGCCTACCCCTTACCCTATATCAATCAAATCTTGGACCACCTTAATAACGCTAAGTATTTAACTTCTGTAGATTTGAGTGCGGCTTACTGGCAGATTCCATTTGACTCACCCCAGTCTGCTGAGAAGACTGCTTTTACGGTTCCCCGGAGAGGATTATTCCAATACAATTCGATGTGCTTCGGTCTTGTCGGGGCCAGTGCCACGATGCAACGCCTCATGGACCGTCTGTTTGGTCCCGAGTTCGACAACAAGGTATTTGCGTTTCAGGACGACATAGTCTGTGTGTCCAGCACCTTTGAGGAGCATGTAGAGCTCTTACATAGAGTCTATCAGCAACTCAAGGATGCTGGCCTAACTATTAACATGAAAAAATCCCACTTTTGTCGGAGTGAACTCAAATACCTGGGGTATTATGTGGACAAACATGGCCTACGGACAGACACGGGTAAAGTTGAGGTTATCCTCAACTATCCCACCCCTTCTAACCCTAAGGAGGTTAAGAGATTTCTGGGAATGGCCGGCTGGTATCGTCGCTTTGTTAACAACTTCTCTAAAATTAGTAAACCTCTGTGCAAACTGACTACTACGAACCTTAAGTTCGAATGGACCCCTGAGGCTGAACAGTCCTTTAACCTGCTAAAGTCAGCCTTGGTTTCTGCCCCTATAATAAAAATGCCTAACTTTGAGATGCCCTTCCGCATTCTTAGTGACGCGTCAGCTTACTCAGTTGCTGCTGTACTGACACAAACTCACGATGGTGTTGAGCACCCTATCGCCTACTGTAGCCGTTCTCTTAACAAGAACGAGGTGAACTACAGCACAACCACAGTATAAATATATGTTTAACCAGTATTGTAGCTCCCTACAAACGGACGAAGCGCAAGCTATACCTACGATTCTCGTTTTCGGCATGCCTTTCAGCAAGCAAGCAGCGTCCGCAGTCGCGATTGTGCCGAGTAGACGAGTGGAAGGTGTGTCGTTTTTTAACCCTTCAAGCTCCTTCAACCCACACAAAATTTATATCGAAAATCAATAATCGCAAGCACCTATTTTCACCATCCTAAAAATGAAAAAAGATTTCTCATTTTCCAAAAAAAAAATTATTTCTCACTTACCAGTCCAAATTTTACAATTCTGCAAACGGCAACCGGATTATTGATAAATTGTTTATTTTACTGTGTATAATAATAAATAATAATGAAAACACATTATTTATAATAAAAAAACAAAACACACACGCACACACGCACTTGGTACACATGCACTCAACACAAAAAAACCTTTATTACTCTACCACCATACCATATTTTACGATTCTGTAAACACCAACCGGATTATTGATATATTGTTTATTTTACTGTGTATAATAATAAATAATAATGCAAACACATTATTTATAATAAAAACACGAAACATACACGTACTACACAAACGCACGCCAACCATGCGCAATCCACTCTCAACTTCAACTGTTCGATTTTTGTAAAAAATTCTGGCCCATTGACGTCATTTTATAAGATTCCAAAAACAAGAAAATGTTATATACTACACATGCAATCAAACTGTTCATAGAAAAGTAGGACGTAAGGAGGCTAAATTTAAGTTTATAGTCGTCTGGGTAGGTGCGGCGACCGGTCGCCGCGCGGGGCTCAACGGAAAAGCTTGATTATTATGCGCGGCGACCGGTCGCCGCGAGGAGCTCTAAGGGTAAATAGTAACCGCGCGTGTTTTATTTACTAAAAATATTTAATATGACAACTAGTGTCTATTGTGCTTGTTTTGGTTGCATGAATTCGTCAATAACGTACCCAGATATAACGTTTTTTAGATTACCTGGAAACTCCGAAAGGTAAGACTATAAATTGATTTTGGTACTATACCACTAGTTGACTAAAGTTAAACAAAGTGATTGACACGAGTGAACTAGGTTGTTACATGAAGTAGGTATGTTTGTGTTTAAAACTAGACTTGTGCTTACTCAGTCAGTGAACGGTGTGATCCAATATAGTACAATATCCAAAAAAAAAAACTAGTTCAGAACTCTAGTACGTGTAGGTAGTACATTTAGTTCCGTTGTCAGTTCGTAGTTATTTAATTGAGAGCAATGATTTAGGTATGTTTCAAGAGTATTCATTTCTTTGTGGATGACCGATGTTACAGTACACTTAACATTGTATGACTGCCTCTGTGGCGCGGTCGGTATTGATACCGCCTGCGGCGCTGGAGGTCGTGGGTTCGATTCCCACCCGAGACAAATATTTGTGTAACCCATAAATGTTTGTCTCAAGAGTCTGGTTGTTTCTATGTTTAATATGTATGTATTTAAAAAGTATATTAGTATTAATATCCGCGGTCTGATACCCATAACACAAGCAGGTTATTCCTAGCTTACTTTGGGATCAGATAGCGTTGTGTGAAAATGCCCGTGATTATTTATATATTTATAAAAAAAATTACAGCATTTTTGTTACCTTTGATTTTTATTACACGCATAGAGACAAATATGAACTTCCAAAGTTTAACACAACTTGACAATGTACGAAAAGTACTAGTGTACTACAGACTGACTAGTAGGTACTTTCAAATCGAAAAATAGTTTTAATTTTGTAAATCAAAAATTTAACGAAATGAATATAAAGACTAGAATTCCGTGATTCTATCACTGACGAAACATGTGGCGAGCCGATTATTATTGTCTACGCCGTTTTCAAATTTCTACACCCGTCTCACTCAATCGTTAGTAGATAACGGGCGCTGCGCCGCCACGCCGCCACCCCGCGACGCCAGCCGTTGCGGGGATATTATATTATTACTCACAAAGTATTTTTTTGTTTAAATAAAAAAGGTACATATTTACTCGAAATGAAAGCCGGTTGTCAGTAAAACAACAATCCTTAATACAAATTGAAGGCCTTGTGGGCGGATTGAAAAAATCAACTGCATTAGGCTCACTATCTATTACGCGTACGTAAAACTATAGGGTAAAATGTGGGCGTATACTATGCCTCTGCCTACACCTTCAGGGATAAAGGCGTGACTATATGAATGTATTTATGTACATATTTACAATCGCAATACTAAATAGAAAGTCAAAGTAGGCACATATTATTAAAATGCTGTAGGTGGGCAGCCCTATCGCATGCTTACCTACCGCGCGGCTGTAGGCATTTATTTCTTAAATCCGGCCGAGTCAAACTACAGTATACAGTGGCACAACTGAGCGAGAACTTTTGGCCGTGATTTTCGCCTTGGAACAATTTCGTCAGTACGTCGAAGGCCAAAAGTGTACGGTCATCACGGATCATTCATCTCTTCTGTGGTTCCATAAACTGAAAAATCCCACGGGTCGTCTAGCACGTTGGAGTATGAGGCTCAGTCAATTCGACTTTGACATAGAGCATCGAAAAGGTAAAGACCACGTTGTACCTGATGCTCTGTCTCGTATCAAAATTGATTCCCTCGATGCAGTACCCACTAAAGACCCGTGGTATGACCACACCATGAATAGTGTTCGGAAGAACCCTAGGAAGTCACCAAATTATGACATTCGTGACAACCTTCTATATAGGTTAACTAAAAATAAATATTCTTTGACTTCAGACTTTGACTGGAAGCTGGTGGTACCTCAGGAGGATCGCTTGCCCCTGCTCTCTAAGTACCACGATGACACACTTAGTGCCCATGGTGGCGTTTGGAAGACACATAAAAGGTTAGCCCTAAATTATTACTGGCCCAAGATGTACGAGGACGTCAAAGAATATGTTGGGGATTGCGAAACATGCAAGCAGTACAAACCCGTAAATACATCTCGTCCCGGCCTAATGGGTAGCCCGAAGCGGGTTTCGAAGCCATTCGAAGCTATCTCTGTCGATCTGCTTGGTCCTTTTCCCACTTCGAGCAATAGAAACGTACACCTGATCGTGGTCTCCGACTACTTTAGCAAATACGTCATGTTGTGCCCTGTTCGGGTTGCCACAGGCGCGGTAGTCGCGAGGTTCATAGAGAAGAGTGTGTTTCTCGTGCACGGAGTCTGCAAGACTATTTACATGGATAATGACCCTCAGTTTGTGAGTAAGCCATTTAAAGATATGTTAGCTAAATACAATGTACCTAATATATATTATAACCCTAGGTATCATGCCCAAACTAATCAGGCGGAACGAGCTATTCGTAATGTTGTTCAAGCGATCTCATGCTATGTGAAGTCACAACACAAGTCATGGGATTCGTTCTTGGTTGAGATACAGTGCGCTTTAAACACTGCAGTTAACGAAGCAACTCGTTTCACCCCTTACTTCTTGGTACATGGTAGGGAGTTTATTGGAGATGGAGTGCTGTACAGGCAGACAGATATTGCGTGCCACCCTGCTTCAGTCTCTGTAGACGATCCATCAGCCTTCGGTGTCAAGCTGAGAGAAATACAACGCATATACGACCAGGTGAGGAAACATTTGAATGTTGCCCACCAGCGTAATGAAAAGTATTACAACCTCAGAAAAAGGCATGTAGAGCTGAAAGTGGGACAGATAGTTTACAAACGCACGTTCTACCTGTCAAACAAGGCCAAGAACTTCACTTCTAAGCTAGCCCCTAAGTTCCTTAAATGTGTGGTGACTGCTAAACGATCCCCTTTGGTATGTAGGCTGTCGGATCTGGACGGTAGGGATCTTGGGGAGTACCATATCAAGGACATCCTGAAGTAACAGGAGGAGCCATCTCCAATACCCAACGTCAGCAATGCTGTAACTACATAGCACTGTTTCTCTAGTTTATTAAGCCAGTGCTATGTGATCATTATGTAAGACTATTTTAATCTTTTGTTTGTATTTCTATGTGTGTACGTGACTTCAAATTGTCACGTTGTAGTTTCTTCTATGCACCGCACCGAGCGTTTTTCTCTCATTCGCTCCTCAGTACTCTACAATATCTTGAGAGCTTGGGTAGTGTTGGGGTATCGTCAGCGAGTAAAGGGAGCATTCGTTTTCTATGAAGGGCATTAGACTCTAGTTACTTAGCCTATCCGGTACACGAGTCAGTGTCTAGTTAGGTGTATGGGAGGATCTCTCTTTGGTAGTGTAATGGTTGTAGTCAGCTGGTGTTTGATTTATCTAGCTGGTTGTCTTAGTTTATTAGTCAGTAATTTTCTGTTTTCTTTATTGTGTATTTCCAGCGTGTCGAATCCGCAGGAAATACTATTAAGGGGGGGGGTGGTTGTAGCATTTATTTTCTGTAGATGCAGCATTGGGAGTGTAGAAGCACCCTAATCGATCTATCGTTTTTTAATCGGTTGTCTGTGGTGACATTTCTGCTGTCAGAATGACAGGATGTCATAAGTTCGGTGACGAATCGTTTTTGCATTAAAGGAAAACAGGTTTTAAGAGAATTCTGGACTATTCCACGTGAGAGGGGATATAAAAATCCCTGCCTTGGTTCCAAGTGGTTTTTTGGACTTTTTACTTTTACCATCCGCTAAGCAGGAGTGAATTTTGAAGCAACTCTGAGTAGCACACCTCAATTTCGATTTAGAGGTTGTAAGTTCTAACCTGAGGACTTGTTAAGGAGAATTTCCTGCGTTTCACCTATTCTTATCAGAAGGAAGTGGACTCTGTGACGACCAATACCCAGATTCTGGTAAGTTTCAATTAACTATTTGCAAAGCGGGTCGATTGTCGTCTGTCGCGCAGCCAAGATCTTAATTTGTCGTTTCTTTCATGACAGGGTCTTTTAGTACGGGGAAAAGTTGTACAGCCACACCCCAATCATACGTGGACTGCGCGAGCAGGTTGCATGTGAGAGAAGCTCGCCGTCTACACCTGGCATTACCACCAGCCACTGCCACTCTACGCTCACACTGCAGGCCAGTACTTTGTCAGCATACTTTTACATGTAAACTAGCCGCCTACGTTACTTCCTCACGCTGATTTAGTGTAGTGCTGTACTAATAATACCTAAACCTGTAATATTCTTATGTATGTCTGTGCTTTCTGTATCTATGTAATCTCATTGTCTCTGTAGTGTACTGTGTACTATATAAATATATGTGTGTACACCCTATTGGCTGTTTCGTCAGAGCCCTGGCCTCCCTTGCGCACCCACTAGAAACTCTGTAACAAGGCGCCCTGGGAAAGAGTTCTCTGCATAGCTACCTTGCGCTAGTTGGTGAGTAACATCATTGTGTTATAATGTGGGGGGGGGGGGGGGATAATGTGCAACAGATGCAGCAAATTTAACCCCTCCAATGTATGGCCGAAAATAAAATGGTTTTAGAGATGTCGGAGAAAACTGTTTTTTTAGAAAAAAAATAACATTTTTCGTGAAAGAAGTCAAACGAATTTTGAGTTTTAGATTAGCGGAGATAACGCGGTTTCATCCACGTAGTTCCCGTTCCCGTGGGAAAACGGGAATTAATAAAATATAGCTTATTTTAAACGCGGATAGTGTAGCCAACAGTGAAAGAATTTGTCAAATCGGTTCAGAAGTTTTGGAGCCTATTACATGCAGACAAACAAACAAACAATCAAGTCTTTCCTCTTGATAATATTAGTGTAGAAGTATCAATCATCAAGCAAATTTTCTTAAAGTAGCTTCAGTTTCATGACACGTTCAACAATTCGTATACCTACTTACAAAAAATGTCTATTGTGGCAGGTAACGGGTTAGGTAGACGGATTAATATTTTGATTTGACAATTCACAAAATTCATTATTAAAACTGTAGCACAATGTGACTGTTATTTAATAAATAAAATATTAATTTAGCAATTAAGCAACAGTAAAAAAAAACAATTCTATAGAGAAGGTTTGATCAAAGAGTCCCTCCAACAATATTATTATCGACTTGCTGCCCCGCGCAACTTCGTTTGTGCCACATAAGAGAGAGTATTACCTGTTTCCGTCGTCCCCCGTTTTTGAAACATTTACTATTACTGCTCCGCTCCTATTAGTTGTAGCGTGATGCTATATAGCCTATGACACTCCACAATAACGTAGCTTTCTATTGGTGAAAGAATTTGTAAAATCGGTTCAGTAGATCCCGAGATTACCCCTTACAATTTAACAAACACACAAACTTTACTTCTTTATAATATTAGTATAGACAACGAGGTCGGCTAAGGAGGTCATCAATGATTACGAACTGGGCCCCGATTCTCGCTTCACACGACATGAATGCGTGGACGGAAATCGGCGGGTGACGCGTCGCCTCTCTCATATTTAGGAACGGCGAACATGAGACGGACGATGTTTCACCCGTAAATTTGCGTCCACGCATTCACGTCGTGTGGTCGAGAATCGGGGCCCTGGCAGCTTTTTTTCATCTATCGACAATTTTGAAGATGGAATGCTAGCCAAACAAAAAAGGGTCACAAAATAGTGTCTTGCGTATGTACATTTTAAGTATACCTACAGTAGCGAAATATTTAAAACCTATGATGGTTAGAATTTTTAAAAATTGATTGCTCATTTATTTTTGCGTTAAACGGACGGCGAGCGCTCTTACAAATCGGTGGCGTTGATGAACGGTCATCAGCGCATCAGGACATCGGCTTGAACACCGTTGTTGCGAGGAGCAGACAGCATGGCTGGATGGCATGACGCGGAGATTCAGGTAAGGCCTTTCCCATTAATTATATTAATCTAGCCCTACGACACATTACCGCAGGCAAATGTGTAGGAGACGGATTAAACTGGTATGCGTATTTTTGTGAATTAGTTAGCATACCTACCCACTAATTGTTTTCCAAAATTTTCGTTGCCTATCAGTTAAAATCCGTCAGGTACATTGTCCTACAATTTTATATAAATACACTAGCGGTACCCTGCCACGCTTCGCTGTGACTTTTTTATGGTGGTTTCATGTACCTATGAGAAATAAGTAATTTAAAGCTGTTTTATTTTTATTGCTGTTATGATAAAAGTGTATAAAGTAGCCTAAAACCATCCCTGGGCTCAGTTTTCCTTTAACTGCCGTCGAGTTGGGGGCTGGTAATTTTTTTACAGAAAGGTAACGTTAATATAAGCACACACGTAAAGTCACAACATGCGGAGATGCGTAGTTTTTGAGAAAAAAATATTGAAATTTCATATTAATTGTAAACAAACAACACCATTTTGAGTGCACCTGTCAAACTGTGATCGTATTATTGGTCGAAATAGTGCATAGATAAAAGACGTCAAGAAATTTGAAGCAAAAAAAAAAAAATATTGAAATCGCGGGTTGCTTGTTTTGCCGGGACGCCATTTTGTACGAGTATTTAATTTGCCACCACCAGTATTTAATTTGTTTTATTTTAACAGAACCTATTAGGGCAGATACAAATATGATAAATTAGGTCGACTTGGGTCAAAGAACCGAATTGATGTACCCCGACTCCACCTGGTACGAGTTTGGCCTAACCCTAGAGTGTTTTTATAGAACCGGAGGCGCGTAGGGAGAGCAGCCTCCGCCCGCTGTAACAAATCACTGGCAGCAGACGAGCCGGAGCGGCTGAGGCTGGTCGCCGGAGGCGACCAGCAAGCCGAAGCTGCGGAGGTGAGGATAGATGCCTGTGATTTGTTACGCTAGGGCGTAGAGGCTGCTCGCCCCGCAGCGCCGGAGATGTGGCAGAGTCAACATAGATACTTAAATTCATGTGAATCTGTCCCCCTATTTTTTTGATGTAGGGGGGGCTTACCCCAATTCCCTCCATGGGCATCTTTCCTTATTTTTTGCATCTACTATCGATTATATCGCTTAAAATTACGATTTTTTTTTCAAATTTAAAATTGAAATATCTCGAAAAGGGGGGGGCTCCGCAACTTTTCCTTTTAGGGGGGGGGGCAGTAGGCACCCCTCCCCTTCCCCCCACCCCATCCCCCCCCCAAATCGACGGCAGTTAAAGGAAAGTCGAATCCTATTGTATATCGTGTCCAATTTTGAGCTCAGTCGATTCAGTAAATTTTGAGTTTATAATAAGTAATCAATTTTTTTATCCCTATTGCCCTTGTATCTATCATCGCGAATTAAGATAGGTATTTAAAATGTTTGACAGCTCTAGAAAAAGCTACCCAATAAAAAAATTGATAATATCAGAAAGAAATTTAATAAAACAAATTATTATAAGATATCAACACAATTTAATACTATATTCTACTTTAAAACTAATCGACTAACCAAGAAAAACGTAGCTAAGCATATAATGTAGTTAACCTATTTTTAAACGGCATGACTAGAATGATTTTAAGAAACTAACCTTTTGACTTGTTTCGTTGTACTTTAATTATCTTGTTTTTATTAGGAACAGCAGGTACCTACTTATTATTACAGACAACATAATTAGTTCCACAAATTAGAGACCCTCTGCCACGAACACTCGCGCATAAATCAGTTTCGAGAACTCTCCTCAACCTCGCCTGACCTCGTGTCTATGAACTCAGTGAGCGGTGTCTATCCTCTCACAGGCACTTTTTCTGCAGGAGATAAGGGCAGCTGTATTACATCCCCAACTACCTCAGGCGTTACTATTTCCTTTGACAAATGGGGGATGTGTGTGCGTAGCCTCAGCGAATTTAGTATGAAGGTTTCCATCTGTACTATCTCTTATTTGTGTTAGTACTCTTTTATAGGCCCAGCGGTCCCTGCTCCACCAGAGGCGGCGGGGCGGGAACGGGAGAGAACTCTCCCACCCGAGTTTCATGTCTTCGCTGAAGACTATCGGCCTCCATGACTGGGGGCCTGAGGACGGTGAGAGAGTGGCTCACCGTCCTTTCAGAAGCAGACCCATAACGGTAGCGTTACGTGAGGGATTCACGCACGCCCCCCCTTAGAAGCGGGATCACAAACAGACGCGGGATAGCACCCTAACCACCCCCTGGGCGAGGCCGCAGCGGCGGCAGTGGGTTTGTTGGGAGTCCTGGGACATCCTTCCGAGGGATTATCCGAGGCTCCCAACCATAGGCTGTTCGGCGTTACGGCGTTACGTGGGCTTTATTAAGCAGTAGGAGTCCGGCATAGCATCCATGAGAATTTTCCCTCACGTTAAAAAAAGAACTCTTAATGCACTATTTTTTTACAACAAAATGATCACCGTATACTTATCTGAACGACCTTAGTTATCTTATTTTAATTGTAACTTTGTTAAAGTGAGACTAAAATTAATCATATAAATTATCGTACAGTTCTAAACTAATAGTTAAGCTAGTAGTAGATACTATTAATTGTTCTGTGACTAAATATGAAGGTACTATATTCCCATAAGTATTTAAACTTTCATTCTAGTTTTCATTTTCTATTTCTCCTAAAAAAGTGTAACCAGCTTCTTTGAAAATGCCAGTACCGACGACCCCAGATCCACGTGAATCTATAGAGCCGCCTTATAATGTATTACACACTGATTTTAGGCGGTTCCTCTTGACCGATCACGCTGATATTCTTAGGCTGTTCATCATCTTCAGGAGCTATCTTCGAAACCTTGGAGTCTCCAGTGTTAGTGGCTATGCGCATTATGTCGTCTGTTGAATAAAAAAAAGTTATTGATGTAGTATTTTAAAAGCTGTCTGTCGTAATTACATTATTTTAAAGAAATAGGATATTACGCGGAGAGTGGTAGATTTGTTATATCTACTTTATTATTCTCTAGTGGTCCTGGTAAAGTTTGAATCGCCTTAGAATCTAGTTTCAAAGGCAATCTTTTACTAATTTGTTCCTTTATTCTGGTACTAGCTGTTGCCCGCGCCTCGTACGCGTGAAAATTATGTTATAATGCCAATTTGATTGCTCTCTGCTTAGCCCCTAGGATATATATAGCGTGATAAAATATAGCCTATTTGAAGACCCTACCCCTAGTTAATATTTGTCCAAAATTTGAATCAAATCTATTAAGTACTTTTCGAGATCGTTCCGGACAAAGCAAAGCAAACAGACAAACAGACAAAAAAAATTCTAACTATATTTTCGGCTTCGGTATATGCTTATGTTGAACACCAAGCGAATATTTTTTTTTAATATTCCAATGTTCACTTTTGACTTTTCTATCATTATATTATATGTATAGACGTATAGATAAGCGATTGAAAATATATAAAAATCATAAATATCGGCCTACGACCTACACGTCTTATTAGTTGAGTGTTGTAACAAACACTACAAAATGTAGTTTGGAAATCAATCAATCGAATCAGCATAGGTACCTATATGATGATATTTATTATGAGGCGATTATATTATATTGAAGCGCTCGTGGCCCCGCGGACTCAGTGTTCTGTAGACGATCACTGCAGTAAGCAACTTTCACTATGGCCGGTCCATGGATGGGTGACCATTCATGTGATCACTTTGTGACATTTATTTGAGCGTTTCCGTGCTTCGGAAGGCATGTTAAGCCGTTGGTCCCGGTTGCCAGTAAAATGGCAGTCGTTAAGTCAAGTTGAAGACTTTATTTCAACAGCAGGCAGTCACAACCTGCGCCTGTCCATTTAAAACACGGCAATACGGCTCACTACCTATTACCTGGGACAAATTATATATACAAAAAGGTGAAATGTGGGCATATAATATGCCTCTGCCTACCCCTTCGGGGATAAAGGCGTGACCATATGTATGTATGTATGTTATTAGGTCAACGTCAACTATGTCAACCGGTCTAACAAAAATTATATAATTGTTTTAAATAACAATTATATAATTTTGGCCCACCTAAGGCTTGGTTTTAAGTAATATTTAAGTCTAAATGCGATTTATCTAATTATATTTGTTATTTTTCAGGCTGAAAATTATTTCTGGTTTTGCTGGCTCCTCCGCATGCGCCCGGCGCCCGGTGACAGAGCGTCAACGCGAACGTCAAGATTATTTTTACTGTATTTTTATTTGTGTTTCGTTTTTGTAGTTTCTGTTTTATAATAACTTATAAGTAAATGCAAAGCTTGACGCAATCGGAAGATGGTACGTCACTTTATACTTTTTCTTGTTCCATTTGTTTAAAATCTTTTAAAAGTGCTCGAGGACTTCGTATACATATATCAAAATTACATAAATGCCCCAGCCAAAACTCAACAACGTTACTTTCAGATAATTTCGCACAACCTCATGCTTCTATTCCATCTGATAGTAACCCTTCTGGCACGCCTTTTCATCACCTTTTGAGTAATTTAAAAAATAATGTGAGTTTAGTTAAACGAATTCCTCGTGGTGCCAGGATCTCTGTCGCTACACTTTTGTCTCAATTTATAACGCAGTGTTTGGATAGTAATAGCATTGAAAATTGGCAAAATCTTTTGCTATTTCCTTATAAAGTATTACATGCTAAATTTAGTGACGAGACTATATCTCTCACACAAAAAATAAAAAATAATTGTTCTAACCCCACACTTCCGACTCAAAATTGCTGTTTTACTGGAAATTATAACAAAAAGATTTATGATGTTAACAAGCTCGTAGAAGCAAAAGTTAGCGACGGAGATTTAAAAGGAGCCGCACGTCTCCTGTTTTCAAGTGATGTACTGTCTCCAGATACAACAGATACCCTTACGTCTTTACAGACAAAACATCCCTCAGCTCCAGTCTCGGACTACGTTCTGGACCCGCCTACATCACCCGATGTGTGTTTACTTGCACAGGATAAGGACACAGTGAGTGCGATTAATGCTTTTAAAGTCGGATCAGCAGCTGGTCTTGATGGTCTTTCTCCACAACACCTAAAAGACCTAACCTCTCACTGTGTGGGTGATGCAGGTAAGCACCTCATCGGTTGTTTAACAAAATTAGTAAACCTCATGCTCTCTGGTAACATTAACCCTGAGATTGCTCGTGTTATCTATGGAGCTAATCTCATTGCTCTCACTAAAAAAGACGGAGGAGTCCGTCCTATTGCTGTTGGGTCCACTTTTAGGCGTTTAGCATCCAAAATTTCTGTCCGATACATCTTGTCAAAATTACAACAAAAATTTGAACCGACTCAATTAGGGTTTGGTACCAAAGGTGGGTGTGAGGCGGCGGTCCACGCCTTACGCACCTACCTTAATAAAGGTGAGTGTGAGGTTTTGCTAAAAATTGATGTGAAAAATGCTTTTAATTCGGTAAACCGTGACATCCTGCTGTCAGAAATTAGAAGCAATGTTCCTGAAATTTATAACTATTTACTTAACTGTTATCACGAACCTTCCAAATTAATGTATAAATGCAACGAACTTTCTTCTGAAGTCGGTTGCCAGCAGGGTGATCCCCTCGGACCAGCCATTTTCAGCCTAGCCATTAACCCCATCATCCAAAATTTAAAGTCAAAATTTAACGTCTGGTATTTAGATGACGGGACTCTTGGAGGTGATGCAGATTCTGTTCTGTCAGATCTTATAGAAATTAAAAATAAATTTCATTTCATTGGTTTGGAATTAAATTTTAATAAGTGTGAATTATTTTTTCATAATAATCACATCAATTCGGAACTCGTTGAAAAATTCAATTCCCTATGTCCGAATATTAAAATTGTTAGCAGAGAGAATCTTTACCTCCTAGGGTCCCCCATATTTGAAGATGCTATTCCCGAATTAATAGCACAAAAAATTTCAAAATTTGAATCCAATGTAGATCGGCTACATTCTATTAGTTCACATTACGCAATCACAATTCTGAAATTTTGTATGTTTGTTCCCAAATCTATTTATTTGCTTCGCTGTTGTCCTTTTTGGAAACATCAAAGTCATTTATTTTCTATTGATTCGTTAATCAAATCTTCTTTGGAATCAATTCTCAATATAAATACAACTGAGCGAACAATCTTGGTCCCAGGCATCTCTTCCCATTAAATATAGTGGGCTAGGGATCCGCAAAATTTCTAGTGTGGCTTTGCCAGCCTTTTTGTCATCTGTACATGCCACGTCGAGTCTCGTAGGTAAAATTCTGACGAATTGTCTTACAGACTATGAGACGACTGGCCTTACAGATGCCAAGAATGCTTGGCTAATGGCTTGTCCGGGTCAAAATTTACCCACCCATCCAAATTTACAACGGAGCTGGGACGACGCTATGTCAAAATTAACCTTTGACTCCTTTTTAAATGCTAGTCTAGGCCCGGATCGGGCCAGATTATTAGCGCTCAGTAGAAAGGAATCCGGTGATTGGTTGAAAGCTTTCCCTATAGCCAACACCGGAACTTTTTTGGAACCGGACATCCTAAGAATTTCAGTTGGTTTGAGACTTGGCGTCACGCTTTGCGCTCCACATCGATGCCCCTGCGGTTTTAACGTTGACACTTTGGGGCATCATGGTCTTTCATGTTTAAAGAGCGCAGGCCGCTTCTCACGCCACGCTGCGCTGAATGACATCATCCGCCGTGCTCTTGCCACCGCCAATGTGCCTGCGCTCTTAGAGCCAAACGGCGTTTTCAGGGACGATGGCAAGAGACCAGATGGTATAACTTTGATACCGTGGGAGATGGGTCGGGTCCTGGTGTGGGATGCAACTTGTGTTGACACTCTAGCCCCGTCCCATCTTCCTAAAACAAAATTAAAAGCCAGTGCCGCAGCGGAAGCGGCTGAAAATATTAAAATTAATAAATATAAGGGTCTCGACTCATCGTATCGTTTTTGTCCAGTCGGTGTCGAGACCCTAGGTCCATGGGGTCCCAATGCGCAAAAATTTTTCAAGAATTTGAAAAAGCGCCTTGTGGAGTCAACTGGTGACCCAAGGGCTGGCAGTTTTCTCGCTCAACGAATAGGTATTGCTATTCAAAGGGGGAATGCTGCTAGTCTTTTGGGCACAATGCCACGGGGGCCTTATTTAGGTTTAGTTTAGATAGTAATAGTGTAAATATAGATATGTAATATTTATGTTTCTCTGTAATTTTTCTAATTAGGTAAATTATGAGGATGATGTTGATATGAGTGGAATAATATATGTAATATTGAGTGGAATATACACTCGAGAGCAATGAATCCGGGTCACTTAAAGAATGTTAAAAATCTCGGAAACTAAAAATGATAGGTTAATGCAATAAATTGTATTTAATAGACAATGTAATACTCCTTAAATGAAAGTAAAAAAAATATGAGTCACCACACATTTTATTAACACAAAATTACATAAAGAAAAAACTGCTGATCTCTCCTTAAAACAAAAATAGGAAACATGAAATTTTTGAACTTTATTACGATTTTCTTGAATTTTAATACTTCGTATTGCCTCCTCGTGCTTCCATTACTGCGTTTACGCGGTTTGGCATGCTGTACACCAAGTTCCTTATACGATTTTGGGGAATATTCTCCCATTCCTCTGTGAGAGCAATTTTGAGCTCACGAAGCGTGATTGGGGGAGGGTTTCGTTGTTTTACGCATCTGCCTAGCTCGTCCCAAGCATGCTCGATCGGGTTGATATCCGGGCTGCGCGCTGGCCACTCCATACGAGTAATGTTCATCTCTTGAAGGTAGTCATTCACAATCCTACCTGTATGAGGTCGGGCATTGTCATGCATAAATATAGCATCCTCACCTAAATTGACCATAAATGGACCAACGTGATCATTGAGGATTTCTTCCACATATCTTACGCTAGTTAAAGAGCCGTTTTCTATGATCACCAGCTCTGTGCGACTTTCAGAAGAAATTCCGGCCCACACAAGTACAGACCCACCACCGTAGGCTACTTTTTCTTCGATGCATGCTTGCTTGAATCTTTCCCCTGGTCTTCGATACACTCTGTGTCTTCCATCGTGCTTGTAGAGCATAAATTTTGATTCGTCGGAGAACATAACTTTTGACCAATCTTCAATACTCCAATTTACGTGGCTCTGGGCATACCTTAGTCTCGAAATACGATGCCCACGCTCCAGTTTAGGGCCGTTTGCAGGTCTAAGGGGTTTTAAGTTAGATTCAGCAAGCCGACGTCTTACTGTCCATGCACTTGGGTTACTTCCTCCGAGGCGTCGAAACTGATTGGTGAGTTCAGTTCCTGTGAGAAAGCGATTTCGAAGCATGGTGTTCACCAAGTATCGGTCTTCTCGTGCTGTGGTACACCTGGTTCTGCCCGTTCCTGGTCTGCGTAGGTTAGAACCAGTTTCTTCGTAACGTCGGAGAACTCTTTGTACTGTTGACAGCGACACACCGACAGTCCTGGCTGTATCGCGCTGACTCCGGCCGGTTTCCAGCATTGTAAGTATTCTGGTGCATTCTTCAGGCGTAAGCGACATAATTTCAGCTTGATTAATGAATATAGAGCACTATCAACATGGTTTATGTACCCACATAAATGACAGATTACAAACAAAAGCAACACCAAATGCTGTAATTTCGTAGTTCCATCTTCGAAAGTGGCCCTTTTTCAAATTTGATTTTTTTATGATATAACTTTACAATAACTAAGAAGTTTTAATACCTTCATTTTAGGAGTATTACATTGTCTATTAAATACAATTTATTGCATTAACCTAGCATTTTTAGTTTCCGAGATTTTTAGGATTCTTTAAGTGACCCGGATTCATTGCTCTCGAGTGTAGTTATATTCCATTCATTGACGAAGGCCTCTCCTAATGTTACTTTTTTGGAGTTAGTGCACCACTAGTAGATAGGCCACCTTGGGTCTCGATAGGGTCTCATCGCAACCAATAAATTTTGGACTACAACCCAAACCATTTTCTCAAATGTTTTTGCTTTGCGATTTGAATAAAAGTTCTTATTCTGACTGATATTAGAATATAATACAGTTTGAATTGAAACCCACTGCCTCCGAATCCGTAGTCAGGCACACTAACAACTGGACCACGAGGCCAATTATCTAACTTAAATACTTTATATAACTTACCTCTGAAATGAAAGATCATGCTCACAGCAACGCCCAAGGTTCCAAAAGAAACCAACCACCACTTAATGACAGAGACGACACGTTTTGGTATGAACAGCTGATGTTTCAGCATGTTCACGAAGGTTTTATTGAGAGCGAGTCCCTAGAAACAAATATACACATACATATTACCGTAAATTATTATGTAATTAATGTATCAAATGAGTTTCATAGCAAAAATGCTAAATACAAAATTAGCCCGAGAACCACAATTAATTACTTTTACAAGTATAAAGATTTTTTCACGTTATAAACAACTCTATTATGTATTCTGTCACTTCAGTTATAGTCTGCCACTTCAGTGGTATATATAAAAAAAGAAATACCTCTTCAACCCAAAAAATCGGCGCTATAGTGTTCGGCAGTTGTTTGAAAAGTTCAATTTTCCCGGTTTTCAAAAGCTGCAAGTTGAACTGTACCCTCTGTTTTGCTACCATTGGAGTTCCTGATATCTGCAAATTATTTTAGTTTTCAGAAGGTTTAATAGGTTTAAACATGTAATTCCAAAACATATCTATACATCTACATTAAAAATTATAAAGAGGAAAGATTTGATTGTTTGTTTCCATCAAATAGGCTCCGAAAGTACTGAACCGATTTGAAAAATTCTTTCACTGTTGGGAAGCTACAATATCTCCGGGTGATATGGGCTATATCTTATTCCCGTATTCCCACGGGAACGGGACCTACGCAGGTTTAACCGCGTGACGTCCACTGGTCTATACTAATATTATAAAGAAGTAAAGTTTGTGTGTTTGTTAAATTGTAAGGGGTAATCTCAGGATCTACTGAACCGATTTTAAAAATTCTTTCACCAATAGAAAGCTACGTTATTGTGGAGTGTCATAGGCTATATAGCATCACGCTACAACGAATAGGAGCGGAGCAGTAATAGTAAATGTTTCAAAAACGGGGGAAAAGGTATTCCTTTTGAGAGCTTCGTTGCGTGTGCTGCGTAAATATTTATAGTGATGTAAAAAATATGCATCTACTACAAAATTTTTTCTCTTAAAAAAGTTCTAAAAAATTGCGCGATAGCATGTGTCTATCTTTGGGTTGGTGCACAATAACCATTTTAATGGCAATCAATTTTTTTCTACAATAATGCCACGGGATACCTTTTTCATTAACGAAATTGTTCTTAAAAATAATGCGACGGGAATACAGGCGACGACAAACCTTTCTTTCTCTGTCTCTCTCTCTCTCTCTCTCTCTCACGTAGTATTGAATATTATCGACGAGACGCTACGGGAGTAAACGCAACGCGACGGGAGTAAATGCGACGGGAACAGGTAATACTCTCTCTTATGTGGCGCAAACGAAGTTGCGCGGGTCAGCTAGTGTCATATATAAAGAGACGTCGGTCTCGGTAGCAACGCTAACTCGGTGCTCTATAAACAATTACTGCCTTCGAAATGGGTGACTGAATAGGATAGACCGCAGTGGCGGCCGTGGGTCTGTTGGGAGTCCTGAGACATCCTTCCGAGGGCTTACCCGGGACTCCCAACCATAGCTTTTAGTCGTTTTTTAGTCGGTAGGAGTCCGGCATAGCATCCATGACGATTTTCCCTCACGTTAAAAAAAAATGGGTGACCGATTTGTGAACTTTCCGATATAGGTTCGAACGTTTTCATGCTTCGCAAAGCACGTCAAGTCGTTGATCCCGCTAACATGGCAGTCGTTAAGCCAAGTTAGAGGCCTGACACTAACCTGACAGTCACACAAATTGCGCCTGTAAATTTCTACACGGCAATAGGCTCATTCGGGAAAAAATACAATTGGTGAAATGTGAGCGTATAGTGCGACTCTGTGCCCCTTTGAAGAAAGGCGTGCCTAAGTAATATAGAGTTTCAGCTGTTAGATTGATGTCTGTAGTATTTACGGTCCTATGTTATAGAGAACAAACATATGAACGGCATTGGGCACTTATATAGGAGAAAATAGGCATGTTACCTTGCTTTAGTCCGAACAATTTCAACAGCCAGGTCAGATGTTATAAGAATGACTGCAGTTCGACCACAAACACACTACACATTTCAAATTAGGGTTTGGCTTGAACATTTTCAAACACTTACCGGTTCAAAATCAATTTCAATCCCATGTTGATCAACGTCTGGATTCAAACCTTTCACATGATTTAGAAGGTCAGGATCAGCGTCCAAGAAGTGAGGAAGAGATGCATACATAGGGGCTTTAAGGCATTTGAACAGGTCCATTAAGCCTTTTGGAGGACACTTGTCCGGGGCGTCGCATAGACATTGCAGTTCAGGGTCATTTGCCAAGTCTCCAATATTTGCAATGTAACGGTTGGTTTTGATGCCCCGGTATGATGTTTTCTTTTGATACCATGGTTTAAAGGTTCTGAAAAAATGATGAAAAACATTCTTTTACAACATTGTCATAAGCAACTTCATTATCACCATTAAATTTAACGTTGATGAAGTTTTGATATTTGCAACTTGCGTGGGTCTTGGATTAAAATTCTGACCGGTACAAATGTTTGTATTATTAACCCTTTTTCTTTTGAAATTTTGAGTTTTCTTGTGTGTAATATGAATATATTTAGAAATATTTATGTATTTTTTAATCTAAATCCCATATTATTATGCTTGTTTAAACCGTAGACTCGTGAAACTTTCAACAGAACATTAAACAAAAAAAAATCGAGTTTCTTTAGACTATAATAAAAATTAGAATTTCTTAAGACTAACCTGCATAAATCAAAAGAATAAGACTGCAGTCTATCGGCTTCGGTCAAGAACGGCGGGAACACAGTTCCGTCCGTGCCTTGGTACTCGTTGCATGAATCCCTCCACAGATCCGATTGTGACTCTCCGTCGAGGGCTACTACAGTGCCCACGTCCATTACATTCTTTTTGCCTCTCTTTACTGTTACTACGCGATTGTCTATAGTGCCGTTTTTCTAGAAAAGATAAATATATCATTAGACTCAAGCCGCATTTGCGGTAACTGCGGGCGGTTTAAAAACTCAAAATTTGACAGGGACAACCTTATGGTATACTATAAATGCCCTAGAGGGCGTCTGGGGCTCCATCCGCGTGATTTTTTTTTCCTGTTCCCGAATCTCCCCAGAATTTATCCGAAGATGAAAGTTGCTTGTGTTATTCCAAACAATCCATTATTCAAATTTCAGCCAAATTCATTCCCCCAGTAGAGCGTGAAAAAGAAGCAAACATCCACGAATCTCCACATCTCCATTCGCAAACTTTCACATTTATAAGGGGCTCCGGATACGTCAATGCGATTCGACAAATCTGCTTCTTCTTCTTCTTTCGTGTCAATGTTTCACTCTTTATTGACTTTTAGATAGTTTGGGCATAAAACTCTGCCCTGCCATCTTAACCGCACTGCCAGTAGCTTCGTTTAGGTCGTTTTTAGTGCAGGAGGTTGGACACAGGGGACATGAAAGCAAGTGCGACATGGATTGAACTGGGGCTCCGCAGTCTCATGCGGTGACAATGTTAATGAAAGTAGCTTAAAGTATGCGTGCTTTCTTTGCATGTGTCTTTGCATGGAATCGAGACTGAGAATGAGAATGAGACTTGTCGGAGCCTATATTAGTAAGATAATTCACGTGTCATAGTACTTGAGGTCCTAAGAAAGAGCTTGATCAAATTTAATGACAGTCTGGCCAGACGGGTTGGTTTCTAATTTGCATGCCCTCGTTCGTCTCGATGATACCCCTTAACTGGTGTCATCATAAATATTTAAGTCACTTTCAGTACTCACACTGCCAAATAGAGAAATCCTTATCTGACTATTAGCCTCCCATACAAAACCAGGTACTTTATCTTTCTTGATTTGCGTGCAGACGGCTTTCGGTGCAAACTCTGTTTTAGCACAGTTCATCATAAACCCTCGGAACAAAAAGTCTAGCACTTTCACGCGATGAAATACGTCAGTCGGCTCATCAAATACTCCGTTGATTGCCTTTCCAACGACGTTCAGCATCGCCGGTTTTTCTCGATTTACGGATAGTGCCATACTCTGAAAAAAATAAGGAACGGTGAAACGTGACACTGTTGACGTTTCACCCGTAAATATCCTTTTCAAACATCCGGACCTCTTAATATAGGTGTAGGTCTACTCGTGATCACGGATAGCCGAAACGTCGAGAGGTGAGCAAAAGTTTAAATGTATACGCGAAAATGACCCGTGGTCTATAATGTGCGGTGCACGTCGTGTGAGCTTAAAAACTTTATAGGTGCATTATCTTAAATTCACACATTTTCGCATTTTAGCCCCTCTCTATAAAATAGAGTACAGAGGGGTTTATGGCGAGACTTTGTCTGTAGTCTGTGACTCTGCTCCATTAAACTTCGTCACTAGGTCGCGTGGAGCATCTGTTCAAAGTTTGAAATAAAACAAAAATGACAACGTCAATTGGATTGAACTTTCACTTTCACAATAATCGTATTAGAGCGGGGCAGTCTGGTGAGAACTATCTCACGGCTTTCTTGTTATTATTAGTAAGAAAAGATAGATACTGATATGCGGACTAGCGTCAATGCTCGCAGATAAATATTACTTTCAGAAGATCTTACCATAATTACAATATGAGGTATAACGACTATTTCTTCTCCAGTCAATCCAGGACCTGAGAGCTCAGGGTTAAAATAGAACTCATCCCGCATCTTGTAAGTGATGGTATCATTTTCTTCGTGGTCTTCGACTTCTACCTTCTCTTTCCATTTGCTGTAGAAAAAAAAATTAGCCTCTGCTAATGATAGAGCAACACTATCTTCATTAAAAGGAGACACCTTTATATCCTTGCCCAATACATCATAACTGTCATAGCTGTCTGTCATATGTTGCGGGGGGAAATCGTCATAAATACCTCAACAAAAACAATCAAACTCAAACTCAAGAAAAAAAACATTTATTTCGCATAATCCTAATAATAGGGGTTAAAGTATGAAATTGCCGTTTTATTGCAATAGGTTCTTTGAATTGGCATGGAATCTTCGTGGTTTGAGGTTTTCGAATGAAACTTTTTTAACATAGTTTTTATGATGTTCTTCTTTTAAAAAATGTGAAACATTTGAATATCGACTTTCAATTGTTTTTGATATTCAACTTAGACAAGAAAGATGGATACTGCGAAAATTCGAGTAATTTTTGAATACGAGTTCCGACGCGGAAGTAACGCGGCAGAAACAGCCCGCAATATCAATGTTGCTTTTGGAGAGGGGTCTACTAATGATGACGCAACGTGCGATTTTGGTTTAAAGGCTTTCGTGAAGGAAACTTCGACTTGAAGAACGAGCCACGAGGAAGACCGCCCACACAGGTGAATAACAATGAATTAAGAGAGATGGTGGAGGCCGATCCTAGTCAAACTACCCAGGAATTAGCGGCATGGTTTAACGTTATCTTACCCACAATATTGACTCATTTGCATCAAATCAATAAAATAAAAAAATACGAAAAATGGGTGCCTGACGATTTGACCGATCTGCAGAAAGAAACGCGTGTTGAAACGGTAACTGTTTGGTGGTCTCAGCATGGTGTTATTCACTATAGATTTCTTCGATCTGGTCAAGCATTAACGGCAGATGTCTATTGTGCCGAAATCCGTACAGTGTTGGTAAAACTAGCAGTAAAACAGCCCCGACTCATGAATCGATCTTCACCATTATTGCTCCATGACAACGCGAGACCTCATACAGCTCGAGAAACCATTTTAACCCTACAGGAACTGCGCTTAGAAACTATAATGTCGGCGGGGCGCGGGACAAATCAACACACAGGTGTACGTAACGGCTGTTTATTGCGAACTGAGCTCACGTCTTACATCTCCGTATAATAACTTACTATAGCTACATACATGCTTAGGTATATCTGATACAGTACAATCCTCCACCCTTAACTTAGAACCCCTACTTTATGAGAGTATACATTAATAACAATAGATCTTAAGAATTATACTTACAATTAATAAGGCTTACTCTAAATCTTATAGTTAGGCAACTTATTTATACGACACTGACGCAAGGAGCGGCTCGGGGGCGGCTCACGGGTAAGCAAAGCCGGTGATTCAATAGACGGGGACTCTGTGGGTTCTTCACAGTCTTTAAAGCATTCCAAAGCATCCTCGCTTTCCGTGATATCGACCGTAGTAGCATTTTTCTGTAGTTTAGATGGACTAGACACCTCTTCACCGGATGCCAATTCGTTCCCGAGGTCCTCATGACCCCTTGAAATAGAAGGACCCATGAGTGAACTCCGCTTCCTGTGCTTTAACTGGTCAATATGTTTATGGTATTCTCTGCCTAAAGTATCGACAACCTTGTAGTCTGTAACCCCTAACCTATCAGTCACCCTTCCCTGTACCCATTTATCTGCGCCTCTAAATTGGCGTAGCCAGACTTCGTCTTTCACGTTTAACTCCCGCGAACCGCTTGGTGCACTTTTGACCTGTTGATCCTGAGCGTTTCTAACTTTAGCGTCCCTATCCGGTAATAAAGAATCTAATTTAGTTCGGAGCCTTCTATTAAACATTAACAACGCCGGTGTTTCCCCTGTCGTACAATGTTCGGTATTTCTATATTGCAAAAGAAAGTTATTTAAAAACAACGATATATGTACATTTTCTCTAATAGCTTTTTTAATTACTCTTTTTACAGTCCTCACTGCATTTTCTGCCGCCCCATTTGAGGCTGGATGATAAGGTGCTGAAAATAGGTGACGTACTCCGTTCGAATGCAAATAATGTGAAAACTCGCTGCTTGTGAAAGGGGGCCCGTTATCAGAAACGAGCTGTTTCGGTAAACCGAAACGGGCGAAAATCTCACTTAGTCTACTGATGGTGTGATGGGCTGCGGTACTCGGCACTTGACTAACCTCGATCCACTTAGTTCTTGCATCGACCAATACAAAAAATAATTTACCTTGTATGGGTCCCAAGAAATCTACGTGAACTCTTGCCCATGGCTTATTGGGCCAGGGCCACGGGCAGGTTGTATGGCGAGCCGGCGAGTCCGCTTCTGCGGTGCAGGTCGAACACGCCCGACACATAGCCTCGATCGCCTCATCCATCCCTGGCCACCATACGTAGCTCCGTGCGAACGACTTAGTTTTGACCATACCCATATGAGCCTCATGTAACTCGGCTAAAACCCTAGATCTACAAGCCTCCGGCACTACTACTCTTTGGCCCCACATAACACAGCCCAGTTCCTCATACAATTCTTTTTTTCTATTAACATATGGTTTGAGCGTTACTATTATATTATCTGACGGCCACTCATTACGAATAAAAGACAAAACTCGCCCCAACAGTATGTCTCGACTAGTTTGTCTTTTAATTTCGGCATAGTCCATAAGCATGGCATTTTGAGCAAAATGTAAGAAAGTTTGTTCTGGTATTTGATTACTGTGTTTCTGTTTAATTACACCCCCCATTGAAGTTGCTGGCAACCGCGACAACCCATCCGCCGCGTTATCTTTTGAAGCCACATACTCAATATTATACGTATAGGCTGTCAATTTGATGGCCCAACGTTGTAACCGACTGGCGGCCATAGATGGAATTCCCTGTTTAGGTCCGAAGATGGTTACAAGTGGCTTGTGGTCCGTTCGTAACGTGAACTGCCTACCGTATAAATACTGATGCAATTTCTCTAAGCTATAAACAATGGCTAATGCTTCCCGCTCAATTTGCGAGTAGTTTTTCTCCGCACTAGTGAGCGCTCGCGACACGTAGACTACCGGTCTTTCGGCCACGCCGTTCCCCGCATTGCACCGCTGACTCAGTACTCCCCCAACTCCACGCGAGCTCGCGTCACAAGTTAAGAACAATGGTTGGTTTGGGTCATAATGTGTCAACACTTCCACGCTAGTTAAAATAGATTTTATCTTTTTGAAGGCCCTCTCACAGTCGCTGTCCCATTTCCATACAGTTCCCTTTTTTAATAAGCCATACAGGGGGGCCAAAATAGTGCTCAAATTTTTTACGAATTTGGCATAAAAGTTAACAGTACCTAAGAAAGACCTCAGCTCTGTAATATTACACGGACGCGGAACATTCAAAATACCGTCTACCTTTTCCGGATCAACTTTAATTCCATCTGCCGATATAATGTATCCTAAATACTTAACTTCTTTCGTCATAAAAAAGCATTTACTCGCTTTTAATTTCATACCATGGCTATATAACCTATGAAAAAGCCTTTCTAAAACATCTAAGTGCTGAGCCATTGTTTCCGTACCAATTATAATGTCGTCTAAAAATACTTGTACATTCGGTATATCATTCAGTAGGGTGGCCATGATTCTTTGGAAAATTCCGGGACTTGAACTTAACCCATAGACAAGGCGTTTATAGCGGAAAAGTCCCTGTTCCGTGTTCACTACCGTTAGGTTATCCGGGTCGTCCAACTCAATTTGGTTATAAGCTTGAGAAAGGTCAATTTTTGAAAGTATTTTAGCACCATTTAATTTGACTAACAGGTCGTCGATACGAGGCAAGGGATATCTATCAATTATAAGTACAGGATTAAGCGTCACCTTATAGTCGGCACATATGCGGAGTCCACCATCGGCCTTACGCACCGGCACCAGAGGTGTTGCCCAGTCCGAGCTCTCCACGGGCTCGATGACTCCGGCGCGCCGCATCGCGTCCAATTGACGCGGTCTCGAAGCACGTAGAGGGACGGGGCGCGCACGGCAGAATACCGGCGTGGCCCCCTCGCGTACCCGCAGTCTAGCTTTGCTACCCGTGAACCGACCCAGTTCCGCCGTAAACAAATCCTTATACCTAGAAAGCAAGGATTTTAAATTGTTATTACAATCGAAAATGTCCTCTTGAATAACACAATTATTGTTATACACTGTAGGTATTTGGATACTTAATTCCGAAATCCATTGTCTACCCAGTAAAGAAGTGGTACCTCCCTTGACTACAAACAATTTTAAGTTTTTTGATAAACCCCCATATTTAACTAACGGTTTGATCATTCCCAACGGTCTAATTTTAACACCATTATAAAATCTAAACACTAAATTAGTACTTTCTAAAGACATCTTAGAATAATATTTATCATAAGTAGTTTGACTAATACATGACACCATAGAACCCGTGTCAATTTCCATCGGTAATGTGACTCCCTCAATTGATATTGATAATCTTACCGGCTTGTAGCCGTTCAAGGCGAGTTGCTGAATGTCATGCACCTCCCAGTCGTCGCCCGACGTCGCCGGCTCGTCGTCCTCCGAGGACAGCGCCGCGGCGCCCGCACCAGCGCGGCGTGGACGTGCTCCACGCGCACCTCGCGCCTGGGGCCAGGGCACACCCGTCGCAAGTGACCTCGTTGTTTGCATTTGCCACAGACGAATTTTTTGTAACGACAATCCTCACTACGATGTTCCGACGCCCCACAACTCTTGCAGGAACGTATGCCGCACTATTACTGCTAGGTTTGCGTTGTATAGATCCGGAGTAGTGCACCTCCGTACTGCCCGACGCTGGTACGCCGCCCGCGTCGGTGCCAGTCCGCTCAACCGCCGCCGCATCTCGCTCCGCCGCTTCCATCGCACAAGCAATCTTTAAAACTGTTGCATTATGTCGGTTGTTCCTCCGCAAATACCCGTTGTCTAATGGTTTCATTGCTCAACCCACATACCAACTGATCTCTTAAATTTTCTTGTAATGCCGTCGCAAACTCACAATGTCGAGATATTTTTTTTAATTCGGAAATATATTGATTTACCGTCTCGCCCGTCATCTGTCGTCTCTGTCGAAAGCGAAACCTCTCAGCCATGAGGGATGGTCTTGGTTCCAAATGGTCCCTCATAAGTGTCACGACCTCTTCATAAGATTTGTCACTTGGTTTTTGTGGGCTCGTCAGGTTGCTCAATAACTCATACGCTTCGTCACCCATTGCAGCAATGAGGGTAGGTAGCCAAAGGTCGTTGGTTATTTTATTAACTTTAATGTACATTTCCACTCTTTCAATATATACACTCCACTTTCCACTCCGAACATTGTATTCATTAAGTTTCCCGATGGACATTTTTTATTTTTATTTTATTAATAGATATTTTTTGTTTTGTTCACTTGTGACCCGCGTGCGCACGTTAACTTGTGAAATCCTCGTCGCCAGTATAATGTCGGCGGGGCGCGGGACAAATCAACACACAGGTGTACGTAACGGCTGTTTATTGGGAACTGAGCTCACGTCTTACATCTCCGTATAATAACTTACTATAGCTACATACATGCTTAGGTATATCTGATACAGTACAGAAACCATTCGTCATCCTCCGTATTCGCCAGACCTTGCTCCAACGGACTACCATTTTTTTTGTGATTTGGACAATTATCTACGTGACAAGAAGTTTTCTTCCCAGGAGGCAGTACAAAATACTTTCACAGAGTTTGTGCAGTCTAGTTCCTTAGAGTTCTATCGCAAAGGCATAAATGACCTTCCTAATTAGATGGCAGCAATGTATAGTATAGATAATAATGGTAACTATTTTGAATAAATAAGTTTGTTAAAAATAAAAAAGTAAACAATTTAGATTTTCGGTACTAATCGGCAATTTCATACTTTAACCCTAATACATGGGCACTTGCGACACGTCAATGAATACGAAACAAAGTCACTACCACCAGTTCGGAACGCGGCCCGCTTGAGAAGAACTGGCAAGAAACTCGACAGCCTTTTCTTTTTATGCTCTATTTACAAAATTTAAACTAAAAATGACAAAATATTGCTTGAGAATGCAATAGAGCAAGCAGATCATTTCCAGGCTTCCTTGTCAAGCAAATAATCGTCAATTGTAAAGTAGCCCTTGCAGTACAATTTACTTTTTATACACTTTTTAAACTTATATAAGGGCAAACTTTTTATTTCATTTGGAAGCCTGTTGTAAAAACGTATACAGTTACCCAGGAAGGAATTACTGACTTTTTTCAGTCTACACTGAATCGCCGATTACTACCGAACTTACACAAAACAATGAAAGCATTACCTACACTGCTAATTTCGGACAGACACACATTTCCTATACCATTTGGCTACGCTAAGTACGCTTTGAAAAAGGGGAAAGTCTCAGTATAAGACGTCTCCCCTCTCCCTATGAAAGTCATAGGTCATTCGATGTAAACAAACGATCAAATCTTTTCCTTAAAATTAGTATTCGATGAGTATAAAAACAATGAAGACATTTGCATAAGATATGAGAAAGCGTAGTTTCAAATTGAAAATAATGAAGGAACCTTCACAATAATGACAACGTACATGTAGTTTATTGATATGCTTTATAATCAGAACCAAATTACTAGTAGCATCAAAGAATAATAACAAACTAGATAGAACTTATATCACAGTGTATGCATCACAGGTGTGGGATTTCCCATGATTTTAGCATAATTTTTGTTCTACGTAATTAACTTTTTTGTTTATGTTACTAACTGGTGTTCATGGCTTCGCCCCCTTGAAATTTTGTTACCATTTCCACATACCAAGAAATCATCTTTAAATAATCTAAACGGCTGGACAAATTTGAATAAATTTTAGTATGCGTTTGCGTGGGGCCTTGAATGGTTTAGATTCACAAATCAGCCCGACGGATGACACTGCTGTCGGTATACAAAAAAGTTGCGCTGGTCCGCTAATTAGGTATAATATTCCAGAGATAAAAAGTAGCATGTGTGTGTTGTCTATACGTGATCAGTCCAAACCGTTCAGGCAATATTCAAACATCTTCATTTGCGTTTTCAGGCTTTTTTGTCTGCCGACGCAGCAGCAGAGTAATTTTGTGGGAGCCTCCCAGCTGATCCAAAAAACATTACTAGCAATGTGCCGTTTCGTTCGACGTTACATTATGTCGTATCTTTACCATCACCTTGAGATAATTTACGAGCCTTTCATTGCTTCGGACAGCACTTTAATCAGTTGGTCCCTTGATGCCAGTATCATAGTAAGTAGTTGCTAAATCAAGTTGAAAAGCCTGAACAGCTTCAACAGCAGTTAACCTAGTCTGTTCTTGTTCGTTTTAACATACATTTATATAGTCATACCTTTATCCGGAAGGGGCATAGTATACGACCACATTTCACCTTATAGTTGATGTCCCACGTAATATGTGGTGAGCCTATTGCCGTGTTAAAATGGACAGGTACAGTTCGCTGCGAACCGCAGTTGAAATTTTTCCAGCCCCATAAGGCCTTCAACTTAGCTTAACGATTGTCATTTTACTGACAACCGGGTTTCATTTCGAGTTTTCCTTTCCTACACAATGGATCTTTTTGCGTAAGTGTTACCTTAGTCTCCACCCTCGGGATGTATTGGGGTGGCGACATTTTGTACTCTTACCCATAGCAACATGGGATCCCGTCGCCACACGGGGCTTTTTTCGTTATAACACGGTAATATAGTTGGCAGAGCAGGTGAACACCTCAGGTATTGCAAACGTTTATAGGCTACGGTAACTACTTTCGATCAAGCGAGTTTTATCTGTCACTTTAATGGTATAAAAAAGTGAAAACATCATGTCGGTGATACAAACCGACAAAGTTTTACCCAACTAAAAAGCGTCGTGCACGTGTTTTTAGGACGCTTTTTAGATGGGTAAAACTTTGTCTTGTCTTTCAAAGAGATGACAGAGTAAATGATATAATTATTTATGTTTGTTTAGTGGATATCAGTGGACACGTGTACTTATAATTATGGAGATATCCTACTAATATTATAAATGTGAAAGTTGGTAAAGATGTTTGGATGTTTGTTACTCAATCACGCTCTAACGGCTGAATGGATTTGGCTGAAATTTGGTACAGAGATAGAGTATAGTCTGGAATAACATATAGGAATTTTATCCCGGGAAAATGTTCCCACGGGAAGGGGGAAAGGGAACCAAATTTTCCGCGGGCGAAGCCGCGCGCATCAGCTAGTAATTTCATAATTATTACCAATTTTAATTATAAAGCTAACCTTCTTTCCAGTTGTCGTTTTGTGAATACAATCATGTCAATTACGGCACATAATTAGACATGACACTAATCGTCCTATAATTAAATCTAACAAAAGTTTATTTTCAAACGTGCTGATTTTTTGTGTCGTTTTCCCGTCTTCTTTTTTTGGACACAAAACATGGGCTCTTTAAAATCAATTAAATCGTTTACGACAAAATAAATAAACGAATACACTTTCTCATTTATTATAGTAAGTAGGGATAGGTTAGGAATATAATATCAGACAGTTTTTGGGATTGGCTAAGACCATTGGGATAGGTATAAACTGCGTGTGCAATATCTAAGTACTTACTCAAAATGAAAAGGTCCAACCTCCTTGACAATAGGAATCGCACCCTTTTGTATTTCTTCGGGATTCGTGTAATTGAAGAAGTAGACCTTGAAATCCAGAGCAAATGGAATTTTCTCCCACATCTTACGCACATCAGTTTTCTTCGTGAGAGCCATTTCCTGAATAAAAATAGATCTGTTTATAGTGGATGATCAAACTTTGTAAGATCGTGAGTAGACTTTGTAAGTTGGTAATTAGGCTTTGTAAGTTGGTGAATAGGCTTTCTAAACTGGTGAGTAGGCTTTCTAAGTTGGTGAGTAGGTTTTGTCAGTTTGTTTAGTGGATTTTGTAAGTTGGTGATTGAAGTTGGGCGGTTGGTGTTAGAGATTTGTTGGAGTTTTTAGGGTTCCGTAGCCAAATGGCAAAAACGAAACCCTTATAGATTCGTCATGTCTGTCTGTCTGTCTGTCCGTCCATGTGTCACAGCCACTTATCTGCGAAACTATAAGGCCTATGCTGTTGAAACTTGGTAAGTTGATGTATTCAGTGAACCGTATCAAGATTTTTATATAAAACTAGAAAAAAAGCAGTTAATTTTGGGGGTCCCCTGACTGAAACTCGAATTTTTTTTTTCATCAAACCCATGCGTGTGGTGTATCTATAGATAGGTCTTCAAAAATGCTTTTGAGGTTGCTTACATAATTTTTTTCTAAAGTGAATTGTTTGCGCAAGAGACACTTCCAAAGTGTAAAAATGTGTGTCCCCCCCTCCTCTAACTTCTAAACTAAGTGAATAATTAATCTAAAAAAAAATATCATGTACATTGCCATAAAATCTACCAACGAAAATTAGTTTGAACGAAACCGAGTCGTTAGTTTTTTTTATACGTCATAAACCGCAATTTACGCCGAGAAAAATCACTACCACTGCGAACGTGTTAAAACATCAATGAAAGTTACAACGAACTACAAGAACTTTTAAATTATGTTACTTGCTGCTACGGAACCCTTCATGGGCGAGTTCAACTCGCACTTGGCCGGTTTTTTAAGAATCCTGTCAGCGACGAGAGTTTTTTGCTCAGTCAAAGAGCTATTTTAGTTTTTAATTTCAGTCCTGTAATAATATAGAAGCTTTGTTTGTTAAGAGAAGCATTATAGCGGAGTTGTGATAACATTCCCTCTGGTGGGAAAAGATTCCCCGCATAGCATATGCAAGTCAGGTTTACCTATGCACAGTCATGGCGAGTTTCTGGATCTCTGTCTGCATTGAGAGCCATCTCCTCACCACTAGTTTTGATCAGTTTGAGTTTTCACACCAACAAGAGTTCTTCATTTAATTACTTACAAGAATTACGTCATTATCTCCCTAATTCTCAAGATTTGGACCCCTAGGCCTAATTCCCAGTGTATGTTTCCAAAGCATTCTGTCAATTACCTTTTTAAGCTGACTCTTGAGTATGACGGGAAATATTACCCACCCAAAGATGATACCGAAAAGTGCCAATCCACCAGATATCGTAGCATACTTTATGCCTTTCGGCATTTGCATGATGAACGGTTATTTCTGAAAAATAAGGCAAAATATGATTCTGTTATGTGCGGTTGGAATTCCACCCATAAGACCTCCGATTTGGCTCAAATTTAGAATGCCATGTTATCAGAATTCAACACGAATGACATATTTATTTATTTATTGTATACTTTATTGTACGCCAAGATAGTATTCCAATTTGAAACAAAATATCACTACAATGGGCGGCCTTATCGCTAAAAGCAATTTCTGCCAGGCAACCTTTGGATGGACATATTTTCTTTCGAAACACAGAATCGCTCGTAAGTGAAGATGACACGATGACCCAACAACAGGGCTAACCTTAGAATAAGATATTTTAGGCAAAGATTACAGCTACGAGCGCTTTTAAATAAACAACACATGCAAATACAAAAAAAAAAATGTGTGGAACTCAATAATTGCCAACTAAATAATGAAATGTCCTTTTGCCTAAGTCTGACATTTCAATTGTGTCATTCCGATCCAATATAAAGCTGACACATCGGCAATGAGCTACGGTTACAAATTCTGTTTTGACACAATAGAAATAGCAGACTTATGCCCTGATGCTGAGAAAATTAATTTAAAAAGCGATTTCATTCATCATAATGTGATTTCACAGACGCCAAGTGTGAAAATGAAATCGTATTCAGAAACGCATTAGATAAGTACACTCGAGAGCAATGAATCCGGGTCACTTAAAGAATGTTAAAAATCTCGGAAACTAAAAATGATAGGTTAATGCAATAAATTGTATTTAATAGACAATGTAATACTCCTTAAATGAAAGTAAAAAAAATATGAGTCACCATACATTTTATTAACACAAAATTACATAAAGAAAAAACTGCTGATCTCTCCTTAAAACAAAAATAGGAAACATGAAATTTTTGAACTTTATTACGATTTTCTTGAATTTTAATACTTCGTATTGCCTCCTCGTGCTTCCATTACTGCGTTTACGCGGTTTGGCATGCTGTACACCAAGTTCCTTATACGATTTTGGGGAATATTCTCCCATTCCTCTGTGAGAGCAATTTTGAGCTCACGAAGCGTGATTGGGGGAGGGTTTCGTTGTTTTACGCATCTGCCTAGCTCGTCCCAAGCATGCTCGATCGGGTTGATATCCGGGCTGCGCGCTGGCCACTCCATACGAGTAATGTTCATCTCTTGAAGGTAGTCATTCACAATCCTACCTGTATGAGGTCGGGCATTGTCATGCATAAATATAGCATCCTCACCTAAATTGACCATAAATGGACCAACGTGATCATTGAGGATTTCTTCCACATATCTTACGCTAGTTAAAGAGCCGTTTTCTATGATCACCAGCTCTGTGCGACTTTCAGAAGAAATTCCGGCCCACACAAGTACAGACCCACCACCGTAGGCTACTTTTTCTTCGATGCATGCTTGCTTGAATCTTTACCCTGGTCTTCGATACACTCTGTGTCTTCCATCGTGCTTGTAGAGCATAAATTTTGATTCGTCGGAGAACATAACTTTTGACCAATCTTCAATACTCCAATTTACGTGGCTCTGGGCATACCTTAGTCTCGAAATACGATGCCCACGCTCCAGTTTAGGGTCGTTTGCAGGTCTAAGGGGTTTTAAGTTAGATTCAGCAAGCCGACGTCTTACTGTCCATGCACTTGGGTTACTTCCTCCGAGGCGTCGAAACTGATTGGTGAGTTCAGTTCCTGTGAGAAAGCGATTTCGAAGCATGGTGTTCACCAAGTATCGGTCTTCTCGTGCTGTGGTACACCTGGTTCTGCCCGTTCCTGGTCTGCGTAGGTTAGAACCAGTTTCTTCGTAACGTCGGAGAACTCTTTGTACTGTTGACAGCGACACACCGACAGTCCTGGCTGTATCGCGCTGACTCCGGCCGGTTTCCAGCATTGTAAGTATTCTGGTGCATTCTTCAGGCGTAAGCGACATAATTTCAGCTTGATTAATGAATATAGAGCACTATCAACATGGTTTATGTACCCACATAAATGACAGATTACAAACAAAAGCAACACCAAATGCTGTAATTTCGTAGTTCCATCTTCGAAAGTGGCCCTTTTTCAAATTTGATTTTTTTATGATATAACTTTACAATAACTAAGAAGTTTTAATACCTTCATTTAAGGAGTATTACATTGTCTATTAAATACAATTTATTGCATTAACCTAGCATTTTTAGTTTCCGAGATTTTTAGGATTCTTTAAGTGACCCGGATTCATTGCTCTCGAGTGTATTTTAGAACCCGTAGCCGAGTTTTGTAACATTTGCAGCGAAATTTACTACGGACTAGAATTTATCCAAATAATAGAATTAAAGTTCCTTTATGTGATATGATTTTAATATTTTGAGTCGGACTCACGCAAGGAGAGTTTCTACAAAAAAACCGCCAAAAAAAATCATGTTTACTGTATGTACTTATGGGAAGTATTTATTTGTTGTTATTAGAAATACATCATCTGTGAAAATTTCAGCTATCTAACTATCACGGTTCTTGAGATACAGCATGGAGACAGACAGACAGCTGCGGAGTCTCAGCAATAGGGTTTCCTATTTACCTTTGGGTACGGAACCCAAAAAAATCAAGACGTTCTAGATTTTGGCAAAGGACGTCGACGACGCAATGCAAGTCGACACGATATACCTAACTTTATCGATTTCATTCTTAGAAAAAATGGCAATCATGTGAAAAGAAGTAACAGTACATATGGCAGGGCTGCAGGCTTTCTCACGTTAATGCTCGTTATAAATTGCACAAAGTGATATATTTAGCAACTAGAAACGCTACTATCAGAAAGTCCTTATGTAACTTATGTACAGAAGTTGTAACCATGTTTTGGGCTCCTTGGTCTTAGACGAATACGAAGGCACCGTGTGGTTTCAGTCTGTTCAAGTTCGGCATAAAAGCCGTAGGTATTATCACGCGTAGAGAAAAAACGTGTTTCGTGTAAAAAGGCTTCATCTAAGTAGATTTGAGTATGAAATATTTACACTAAAGATACGAAAAGGTTGAAAGAAAATGTAATGTGTATGCAAAGCACTGAGAATCGGAAACTGTTATATCATTTTGAGTGAAGTTTTATTTGTACCACTTCTCGCCAGCAAAGAGACGGGATAGTACGGAACGTCTTGTCTAATTTTGCCTTCCCTTCGTCATCCGTTAGTCAGAGGTGATGGCTCCAATGCACCCCTAATTAGAAAGAATTAGAAATTAAGTCCAATTTTAGCCCCTCTCTATAAAATAGAGTGCAGAGGGGCTTATGGCGAGACTTTGGCTGTAGCTCTGACTCTGTCGCATTAAACTACGTCACTAGGTCACGTGGATCATCTGTTCAAAGTTTGAAATAAAACAAAAATGACAAGGTCAATCGGATTGAACTTTCACTTTCACAATAAACGTGTTAGAGAGGGGTAGTCTGGTGAGAACGATCTCACGGCTTTCTTGTTATTATATATATATGTCTTCGTACTCGCTTAATTGACGTCGCCAGCTTGATGGAATAGAAAGTCATGGCGTATCTAGCGATTGGGGGACACTTTCACAGTCCGTAAAACTTCTGACAGTGGTCCTCAAGTTGACAGTCCAGTGATGTGCCTCTTCACGCTCCGCTTGAAGAACCCGGGATTGTAAGATGAGGGAAACACACGCGCGGTGAGGTCATTCCAAGTTTTTATAGTTTGACAGATTTAAATATATCTCTATTCAAAACATCAAGACAAAAAGGAACTGATCAACATCAGCGGGTACAGGCTCTATCAGTTCTATTAACTGTCTGCCTGAATTACAAATAGGTATAATAATAACAAAATAAAATATTTAAACCTTTCATGATGTGCAAATATTAACCAAAATTATAAATTAGCTAATAGTACTTAACGCTCAAACTAGATAGAACTGAAACTGAAAGTGATATTGATCTAAAGCCTTTTACGTACGTGCAGGTGTCCGTAAGTCAAGAAAGTTGGAAGAAGACTCGAGTAGTGCAATGCTTTTAATATTAAGAGGGCTGCAGTACAACCACAGGGCGCAGTAACTTCATTCAGGGTCAACTAATTTCTAAAACATTAAACTCATAATAAGGGAATATATCTATATATATAAAAATCAATGCCACTTTTCGTTGTAATTTTATAACTCAAGAATGGGCTCACCTATTCATACCAAATGTTTAGGCTTTGTTCGGACTACTTAGTAGATGGTTTATGTAAAGTTTGCACAAAATCGGTCGAGCGGTTCTTCATTTATCACGCAAACACAGTTGCGCGGGTCAGCTAGTTGTTTATATTAAAAACACCCGGTGAAGTAAGTAAAATATATGCAAAATATATCAACAAATTTTCACGTCAATGAAAGGAAAACTTGGTAATACCTAATAACATTACAATGCTAAGAAGATTTTAGAAAGAAATAAAAGGAAAAGATGCAAAGAAATTAACCAATGAACCCCCCAGAAAGGCAGATTTTCAAATATTAGAGCTACGTAGGTACATTTTAATTATCCGTTTTTATTTTGAAAAAAAAAAAATTACTTCTAGGTACCTAGTTTGCACTCTTTGTACTCTTCGTATAATTATTAAAATTGCAGCATAATAATAATGAATGAAACGTTATTACGCTACAATTTTAATAATTATACGAAGAGCACAAAGAGCGATACATATATAGATAGTAAAGGTAAAAGGACCTTTAGCTTTTGCTAAGATTTTGTGAAGTTACCTCTCGTTTTGATTTTCCAAATATCTCAAGAAAGGTATCAGACACACGAGTCTTCCTATATGGTTCGCATTTTTATTCTTTTCGAAAGCTTAAAGACAGTGTCGAAAAGTCAATGTTTCGTTCCGGTGTACTAACAACACCCCTAGTTATAATGTGGGACATGACATACGCCACTTTTAAGGATCCGTTCTGATAGTTCTTCGTGATTTCTAGGTATATTTCAAAGAAGTCATTGACTAAATTACCTATTACCTATCTTTATTATTTTTTATTCTACAGGAGGTATTTGTGGTGGTTTCGATGTTTAATGTCAATTATAATTTATACATACTAGTGCATTTGCCCATCCCGCACAGCTTATATTCAAAAACATAATTGGATAAGTTAAAGCTGAAATCTGTAATCAATAGTTTTTTTTGTTCTTGATGAACTTACATCGGTTTTTTTTCGAATCATCCATGATTTTTAGGACATTTTGCGTCGAGATTTGCATGGCGTATCACAAGGTTCAGTTTTAGGGCCGTTTAACTTTTTTTTATCTAAACATTAGAATCTCACCTTTATCGAGAAAAGTATGAGTTTCTGTAGGCCATGATATTAACCTGTCAAAGTGTAAAGTAACTATTAACTTGTACTTGATTTCTTTTCCTTGAAGTATCTTTAATGTACAGTTGAACTTTATATTAAAATTTTATGTATCCAGCTGTAAGTACATGTTTTTTTTTCATATGCATTCATTTACGATGCAAATGCATACAGCGGTCATGGTGTTTTGCTCGTGATTCTTTCCATTTATTATTTACATTACTTTGTCGTAGTTTCATGGCGTTTTTATTTACACCGTGTGTCTTATTTTTTTTTTTTCGATTTTCGGAACCCAGGCCAGCCGTAGTTGCAAGTGGTGGTGCACCTGCTGACTAACAGAATAATAAAATAACAAATACAATATCTGAACTAGGTATTATAACTAAAAATATTTTGGTTTTTGTCTTGTATCTAACGGAAAAATAAAATTAGAAAATTTTGTGAAAATTTTGAAGTACAAAATTTACATATTGCGATAAGTTCATTATATGAAAGAGATATTTTGCGACGTGTAGGTACACTTTTTATGAAATGAGCGTTTTGAGTAAACCAAACTTTATTGGCCCCTAATTTTAATATCAAAATATGCTCCATGTCCTGTTATAATAAATTCAAACTCAATTTCATATAATAATACAATTTATGTCAAGAAACACCACAAATTAGAGCAAGTGTATAATCAAAACGCCCCCTGCTTGTTTATGTACACGAAATTATAGCTCGTTTTGTCAACTAATAAAGGGGTTCTTGTTTCGACACTTCATAAAGTTCTTGAAAGTTGTTTTGATTGCTCTATACATACAATTTTATCTAGAGTATCCTGCCGTATTTTTTATTGATATTGACGGAGCAAATAACTTATTCTTTCAAGAAAAACGTCTTTAATATAAGCTTATTTTTTAATGTGAAAAAATTTTTGGTCTCGAGCAGGGTTTGAACCCGCGTCTTCTGGTTTGCCGGACCAGACGCTTTAACCAACTGGACCACCGAGACACTGCTCTCGACCGTCAAATTCTCTCACCTCATTACGTCTTGGGGCGACGTGGGGGTGATTGAGTCAGCATACTAATTGCTTTTCAAAATTATTTTTAATATAAGCTTTCTTGGAAGTAGCGATGCTGAAAACTTGTAACAAGTCACATAACGCCCAACAGCCTATGGGTGGGAGCCCCGGGTGAGCCCTCGGAAGGATGTCCCAGGACTTCCAACAGACCCACGGCCGCCACCGCGGCCTCGCCTAGGGGGTGGTTCGGGTGCTTTCCCACGTCTTTGAGGCGTTTTGGGTGTGATCCCGCTTCTAAGGGGGGGGGGGGGGGCATGCGTGAATTTCTCACGTCACGCTGCCGTCATGGGCCCGCTTCTGTAAGGACGGTGAGCAGCCCTCTCACCGTCCTCAGGCCCCTGGTCATGGAGGTCGATAGTCTACAGCGAAGACACGTCGGCGGCACCAAAGCCGCCTACTGCGGAACTCGGGTGGGAGAGTTCTTTCCCGTTTCCGCCCCGCCGTCTTTTTCTCGAGCATGACCTGCTCGCAGAAAGAGGCGGCGCAGTCGCACTTACTCCCGTTGGAGATCATGGCTTGGCTCACACCATGGTCTCGAGTGAGAGAGTGTCCACGTCCAGACCCACGAGGACCTGTCGCTGTTGCGCCTACGCCGTGCACTCCATTAGAGCGCTGTGTCATCGCTGCGGTCCTCGCAGTGCTGACATTCGGCCGTGGTTTCCCGGTGTCCTCGCCACAGATACCTACCGAAGCTAGGTACCGTGCCCGGTAAGTATCTGTGTCAACCGGTAGGAAAGAGCACCTTGTCTCCTCTCCAACCACTCGTTCATGACCGGTCTGACGGCCGCAATTGTGGGGAATCCCCCCTTTGGTCATTCGATTGTCTAGTTATAATATTTGACGCTATTTGCAGGAATATAAATTATGCATCATAAGATCTTATTACCTACTAGCTGATGCCCGCAGCTTCGCCTGCGTGAAATTTTGTTCCTAGACTATAACATATCTCTGTAGGCACCTAATTTCAGCCAGATCTGTTCAGCCGTTACAGCGTGAAAGAGTAACAAACATCCACACTCACAAACATTCTCATTTATAATAATACCTAGTTAGATAGATTTGATTAACAAATTCATAATGCATATAAATTTATTTATTAAATACATTTCTTAATTCAATGGCTAAACTACTACTTGACACAACTTCTCTTCCAAGCAATTGACATCGTAACTTAGTTCTTTCTTCAGGTAATCCCAGCCTACGACGTTTGGACAAACCGAACTACTGTAGGCTTTGTCCTCATAATACAGATGGTCCAACCAAGACCTGATAACGTAATAACCATGTAAATTTCATCAGCTGAGCGTTCATGTTCATTGTAATGGCTCTTTTCAGACCTGTCGAATGAAGTCTACGTAGAGGCCATTCCCGTATTTTACAAAGACTTAGTGAGTTTGTTTACTGACAGAATGCAGTCAGTACTATTATGTAGAATAAAGTTCATGCCTTCCATGACCAGTCGTTTAGGGCTGCTGACAATCTTTGTCGTAAGGATTGAGCGTAGATGGTAACATACGGTGTTATTTTATTGACCAGTGAATACTACCTGAAACGTGGTCTTTCATTTTTTCGGGCTAGCCATCTTAAAGTTTTCTTCTTCTTTTCACAAATGTATTTTTGTCACACAAAATTTTAATAAATAAGCAAGAATACTTCCGTAAAGCATATTTGTTTAATATAATACCAAAACAGCGCTTTTTATTTAACTTTATGGCTATGCAGTAAAATCATCTGTTTGAAGTTTAAAATAAACATAAATGAAAACGTCAATTGTATTGAACTTTCACAAATTATGTATCAAAATAAAAAGTAATTTAATTTAAGTATTTATGGGAGTATTTAAGGAGTATTGATATCGACTCCGGAGAAAATCAGCCCCAAAATAATTTACAGTCCCTTATTAGCTCGTTATAGTATAAATTTCAATAAAATACGAAACACGTCTTTCATCAATTATGTTAATAGTGCTATATATGTCAAATTTTAAGTAGATCGGACCAAGGAATCACGTTGTCCCATACAAACTTTACCCTCCTTTTTTATACCTTTGGAGGTGAAATTTGCAAAAATGATTAAATTACTTTTTTCAAATTGTAACAAACAACGCTCATGCTTAGTTTCATCATCGTACCATTAACCGTTTAAGCAATAATTAATAATAACTTTGGGTCTAGGGATCGAACCACAAAATTAAGTTTGGTTTGAATTCTATTTACTTTTCCGGAATAAAAAGTACCCAGTGTGGTGCCCAGGCTATTAAAGAATAATTATACCAAGTTTCATCGTAATCCAACCGGTAGTTTTTGTGTGATGCCTGAACAAACAGACAGACAGACAGACAGACAGAAAGACAGACAAACATTTTTTTAATCACATTTTTGGGTTCAGTGTCGGTCTAGTAACACCCCTGCTATTTTTTTATTCATATTTTGAATGTACAGAATTTTCGTTTCTATAGATTTATTATAAGTATAGATTGTATATCTATCTGTCTTTGTATTTGCATGGCAAATTGTTTCACTCAATTCTAACCTCTCCTATCCAAAACACGATGAAGAGTTATTCTCTCGAAGCGGTTTTGCAACTAATTTCTATCCGTTTCAATCATGATCATTATTGGTTGTATCTGTTGCTCTTACTATAAAACACACACACAGACAACAACTTCGAGCATTTCATTTTGAATTTCACTTATCAAGAGCTGATTACAGTTTAAAGAAGAAGACGTGACTCTGCTGTGGTTTATCTATATGCCACGATCATCAGAAATATGCCACTAGTTTCTTTTAGACATTATTTAGAAACTGACTACATACGTGCAAACTCAGGATAAATGTCAAAACATTCAAAGATCTTTTATTTCCAATCCCGGCCTTTGCAAGTTGAAGTGAAATTTAGAAACAGTTAGTGCCTTTTATACACTTCTGCCTCCGGGTACCCGGCACCGGCTACCCGGCAACCGGTACGTGTGAAAAGGGGCTTACGTAGAAAAAATAACGTCTAGTTCTAGTAAGTTAGTCATAGAAGAGACTTTTGAAATTAAATTTTCGGAAGTTTTTAAACATCGAGTGAAAAATAAAACACAGTTTGAATTAAAAATTTTATTTGTGTCACACAATTTTATGGAGACTGATAGTATTACTAAACAGTACCTAGTACAATTGTTCTAATGTACTATATTCAACTGATTTAAAAAAATCTCTGAAAAAAATATAATATTGATAAGTTATATAATAACTGGCTGATACCCGCAGCTTCGCCTGCGTAAAATTTGTTCCCATTCCCGCTTCCCGTGGGAACTTATTCTCGGGATAAAAAGTAGCCTTTGTGTTATTCCAGACTATAATGTATTCCTGTACCAAATTTCAGCCAGATCCGTTCAGCCGGTCGAATGTGAAAGTGTAACAAACATCCACACTCACAAACTTTCGCCTTTGTAATACACTCGAGAGCAATGAATCCGGGTCACTTAAAGAATGTTAAAAATCTCGGAAACTAAAAATGATAGGTTAATGCAATAAATTGTATTTAATAGACAATGTAATACTCCTTAAATGAAAGTAAAAAAAATATGAGTCACCATACATTTTATTAACACAAAATTACATAAAGAAAAAACTGCCGATCTCTCCTTAAAACAAAAATAGGAAACATGAAATTTTTGAACTTTATTACGATTTTCTTGAATTTTAATACTTCGTATTGCCTCCTCGTGCTTCCATTACTGCGTTTACGCGGTTTGGCATGCTGTACACCAAGTTCCTTATACGATTTTGGGGAATATTCTCCCATTCCTCTGTGAGAGCAATTTTGAGCTCACGAAGCGTGATTGGGGGAGGGTTTCGTTGTTTTACGCATCTGCCTAGCTCGTCCCAAGCATGCTCGATCGGGTTGATATCCGGGCTGCGCGCTGGCCACTCCATACGAGTAATGTTCATCTCTTGAAGGTAGTCATTCACAATCCTACCTGTATGAGGTCGGGCATTGTCATGCATAAATATAGCATCCTCACCTAAATTGACCATAAATGGACCAACGTGATCATTGAGGATTTCTTCCACATATCTTACGCTAGTTAAAGAGCCGTTTTCTATGATCACCAGCTCTGTGCGACTTTCAGAAGAAATTCCGGCCCACACAAGTACAGACCCACCACCGTAGGCTACTTTTTCTTCGATGCATGCTTGCTTGAATCTTTCCCCTGGTCTTCGATACACTCTGTGTCTTCCATCGTGCTTGTAGAGCATAAATTTTGATTCGTCGGAGAACATAACTTTTGACCAATCTTCAATACTCCAATTTACGTGGCTCTGGGCATACCTTAGTCTCGAAATACGATGCCCACGCTCCAGTTTAGGGCCGTTTGCAGGTCTAAGGGGTTTTAAGTTAGATTCAGCAAGCCGACGTCTTACTGTCCATGCACTTGGGTTACTTCCTCCGAGGCGTCGAAACTGATTGGTGAGTTCAGTTCCTGTGAGAAAGCGATTTCAAAGCATGGTGTTCACCAAGTATCGGTCTTCTCGTGCTGTGGTACACCTGGTTCTGCCCGTTCCTGGTCTGCGTAGGTTAGAACCAGTTTCTTCGTAACGTCGGAGAACTCTTTGTACTGTTGACAGCGACACACCGACAGTCCTGGCTGTATCGCGCTGACTCCGGCCGGTTTCCAGCATTGTAAGTATTCTGGTGCATTCTTCAGGCGTAAGCGACATAATTTCAGCTTGATTAATGAATATAGAGCACTATCAACATGGTTTATGTACCCACATAAATGACAGATTACAAACAAAAGCAACACCAAATGCTGTAATTTCGTAGTTCCATCTTCGAAAGTGGCCCTTTTTCAAATTTGATTTTTTTATGATATAACTTTACAATAACTAAGAAGTTTTAATACCTTCATTTAAGGAGTATTACATTGTCTATTAAATACAATTTATTGCATTAACCTAGCATTTTTAGTTTCCGAGATTTTTAGGATTCTTTAAGTGACCCGGATTCATTGCTCTCGAGTGTATTAGTAAGATTGACTGTACTTATAAATGATATCATACTACGATCAATATGAGCAGAGCGAAATTATTAAAAATTATTGTAAATACACGGACATTAATGGGTTAAATGGATGCGGCGGGATTCGTAGTATGTCACAGGAGAAGCCATGGAGCACAGATTACTGTTTATCCTCCTCCGCGCCTTTTCCCAACCCAGTGTGGGTGGTTTTCCAGATGAACTTCGGCATTTTCCATCTAGCGACTGCCATCTGACCTTCACAACTAATTGGCGATATTGAAGTTCTGTAGTTACAATGATTATTCTTGTCTGTACAATGCACAGTTAACAGGTAAAATACATCTCTATGAGTTGGTGTTCTTCTAAATAAACTATGAAGAAAGAAAAGCTCAAATCTTATTCTTCTTCTTCTTTTACATGAATGGCCCTCCGTTTATCAACAAGTACGTCAATCTCCAGTAGGAAAATAGAAAGGTACAAATAAATTTCAGCAAATAAAATGGCGATACGCCAGTCTCAAGGCTGCCAGGTGATTTTCAAAAATCTCAAATCTTATTATTTTAAAAGATAATGTTCAATCTTATGTCCAACTGACATGAATATATTTTCCACAGTGCACGGATTTTCTGAAATAGAAAAGGAAAAGATTATTCATCGGCAGGTGCAGTGAGAACTTCCGGTTTGAGTTGGAGCTTGGAATAAAAATTTGTACAAAGTGAAAGCAAATAATCACGAAATATGAACGTTATTATATCTCTGTCTCTGTCTAATCTAATCCTCACTTTTATAGCTTGGCACAAAAGTTTAGAAATAGAACTAATATTTGGTGTACCGACTACGGTGTGAAAGAGCTGTTAATCAATGACGTAATACAATTTGATTGGTAGTTTTTATTTACGTTTATTGGATACTGATTGGTGGTTCTTTCCTTAATCATTCCATCCAATTGATTGCCATATGAGCAGCCCAGTGGCGCCTTAATTATTTACAACTCTTTCTTGGAAAGCTATATTTCTGTACTTTTACTGTGGCCGGTCGTGACCTACTCGTGACCACTATGTGAGAGCATTTCCGTGCTTCGGAAGGCACGGTAAGCCGTTGGTCACAGTTGCCAGTAAAATGGAAATCGTTAAACCAAGTTGATGGCCCTTGAAAAATAGCAGGCACTCACAACCTGCGCCTTTCCATATCTTCACGGTAATACGGCTCATCACCTATTACATGGGACAAAATCTCAAAGGTGAAATGGGAGCATATAATATGCCTCTGCCTACCTCTTCGGGGATGAAAGGCATAATGATATGTATGTATTTCTAGAAAATTATTTCTAAGAGTCACCCAGAGCGCCGCATCCGGGTCTAGACGATAAGTAAAGACCTTGTGGTTTTAGGTAATTCGAGTTCAGCATGGCATTCCTTTATCGTCTATCTATCTCAATAAATAATACGTACGTATGTCGATCCACTGATCTTCGTAGCCAGCATCCAGTCTAGCAGATCTCACAGCTTCCCGTAGAGCGTGAGTCAAAACTACTGCAAGGCATAACGATGGTTCTCCAGTAGCTAAAACAATTGTAGAATTTTAATGAATTATCTAATAATGTTCGTACAATGGGGTCATACAGAGATCAGAGTCCCAGTCACCTTCAGTTGCAAGTGGGCACCTGCTAATTAACAGGCGAGGTCATGTCGGAGAAGGTCAAGGGGAACTGGAGATAAAACCCTGTAGAATTCCATCTGACTAAAAAGTTTTATAGTAAGGCCAATCACCCTCCCAAAATCCCCAATTTTAGACTACTATGACTAATGACTTCTAGGATATTCGAGAACTCTGTTGCAATAAAGACATTACTGACTCAGCATCATTTTCGCTAGTAAAAATACTAATATGAGTTGCGTACGTAATTACCAGTACACGGATAAGGACAGACTGATACTTATACCTAATATGCAATGATTAAGTTTAAATTAATTAATCAGGAACGTTACCTTTAGATTGTAATACACCATAAAGATTTGTGGAATTTCTTCGAAAGTATATTCTGAAATCGGCTGGAATATCTTTAATTCCAGGAGGTTTGTACGTCCAAGTTCTATCGGTTAGCAATTTTCCAGTATCTGGATCGTAGATTATTTTCTCTGACGTCCAATAACCGATACCCATCACAAATGCACCTTCAATCTTAAACAAACACTTAACGTGCTTACGTAAACAAAGAAAAATATAATCATGAGAAAATTACAACACAACTACTAACTTGAGCGATATCAATCGTTGGATTAAGACTTCGTCCAGTATCTTCAAGCAAATCAACTCTCCTAATATCATGGTTTCCTGTTAATATGTCAACTTCAACTTCTAGTGCACATACACCATAAATATCATAAGGTTTAACACCATCCTTGCTAGAATACATGTAAGACGCTTGTAAATCAACTTGTTCCTGAAAAGCCTTATCAATAAGGTCTTTCCAAGAAGCATCAACCATTTTTTCTTTTATAGGAGCAAGTCTTTCTAAAATAATTTCACAGGCTTTCATAGTGGCAAAAGCCACACATTCGCTTCCAATACTAGCACCTGTTGCTGTGGCATTTGGAGATGTTATACTTGAACTTGGTTTGACACTTATTTTCTCCACTGGTATACCCAAGAAATAGGCACATACTTGGGCAACTTTTGTATTGATACCTTGTCCCATTTCTACCCCACCATGAGTGATTGAGACTGATCCATCTCCGTGGTAAATTGATATATGAGAGTTGTATGGTCCTAAATAGAATAATTCGTAAGTCATCGGTATGATTTTCAGCGCTCTTTTTTTCCATCGATTCTGATCGTTAAAGGTTTTGACGTCTTTCATCCTTTCTTCGTAATTGGAATCTATCATTAACTGATGAATAAGTTCTGGAATTGGATTGTTTTCCTTCGACATGTTTTTCAACCGTACCTGCAGTGGATCTTTACCAATATTGAATGCAATATTCTCCATGATATATTCTATCATTGCCACACCTTCAGTGGATGCTAAAAATAAAAACTATCTGTATCGTTGCATCTTAACGTATAATCTGTTCTAATTTTTTAAAAATAACTTGACTATAATGATGAAATAAACATTTTTACACCACTTGTGTCATTACTGTCTAAAGTACCTACATAACAAAATTTGCAAGTTCTCTAGTACTAGTGCCTGATGAGGACTATTGATACACCTAAACAGTCAATTAGGAAATAAGAGACGCTCCCAAGTGTCAAGGGTGCATAAAAGTAGTAGCCGGTGCTCGGTCTACTAACGGAATAGTATAAAGATGTTCCGAACGTATAAAGTCTAGTGGCCTCCAAAAGACACTGGGTAGATGATAGTAAGTTTCAACATAAAAAAATGCGGCAAGTGTTCCGAAACAAAAAAGGTATAAAAATTGTGTTTGTTGTATGAGATGATTTTTTACTGTTTTCAGTACTTTTTGATAGAGCATTAATAGAAAGACTTCATTTGTGAAAATTTCAACTGTTTAGCTATCGCGGTTCACGAGGTATAGGCTGGTAATAGAGAAACGTACTGAAGTAGACACTGACAGACGGACGTGACGGCGGAGTTTCAGTCTCGATTTTACCTTTGGATTAAGGAACCCTAAAAATAATCACATCTTCTGAACTCTGCTACAAATTGGACTCTTATAGGTTCAAATGCTAGTAGCAAACGAGAACTGAACGGTAAAATAAACAAGAAATGAATGCTTACCAGGTGCCCTGCACCAAGTATTAGATGGCGTGTCCGTAGTTAAACTATTGCCTTCAATATACCATCTCTTCGTATCGTAACAGTTGCGAAAATGATTTACTGTGATTGGTGTAATGACTTCGTTCAGATCGCATCCATTGTCTTGATAGAAAACGTTTTTTAAGTACTGGATTTCCCCTTCGTTGTCTACGCCTACCTATAACATGAAAAAATGTCAATTAACGTACATACATACATTTATAGTCCCGCCTTTATCCCCAGCAGTAGCCAGAGTTCCACCTAGCCGAGGCCGCAGTGGTAGCCGTGGATCTGTTGAGAGTCCTGGGACATCCTTCCGTGGGCTTATGTAAAAAAAGCCAGTTCCACGCAATAGGTGGTGATGAGCCTGTAGCCGTGTTAAGATGGGCAGACAGGTTATGGCTATATTTTAGGTAAGCGGAAACGAGAAGATATACTACAAGATATTATTTATGCCGGACATCAACCATTATGTCACCACAATTCATTAATGACACCACAATTTATAACGTGGCTACAACCTTGGGCTAACCCAATACTGTAGGGTCAGTTTGGAACGTTGTGAAGTTTCACCCTAATAAATTTTAAACTCACTAAGCTGTCTCAGTTTTAGGAGATAATATCTGCAGTGTGATAAATTGTGTTCATTGAGGGTAGCTAGCGCTATAGAATATTCAATATATTACATTACACATTTCTTAGTGTGAGCTGCAGTTTTAGACAAAACTGACCGCAATATTCGTAAAAGGAGTTGTAAAATTTTATATTTTAAAGAATAAGAGGAAGAGAGAGAGGGAGGTAGGAATAAGACCAATATCATCCAATTGTGCAGACGAATCAACTTTCAGTCGGCTGGGCAACAGCAGGGCGGTATTAATTGACAAAGACGGGCAGCAAAATCGATTTGTATATGAATTTTGTTAATTGTACATGAATTTTCGGGAATCACAGTAAGCCCCTTTTCTACCCCAAATAATCACTCGACAAGTCGAGTGATTATTTGGGGTAGAAAAGGGGCTTACTGCCAAGGCAAACGCCGACTTATGATTTACTAGCGGTATAATACGAATTATTTTGCCAATCGACACAAGTCGAATATACTACGGATCGGCATTTTCGCACAACAGATTTGAATGGGGTTTCGTGTTGAGTGTGTTTTTTGATTAATACTGCTGAATATATGCTTTCTTTTTCATTTAAGAATGTTTCCCTACGAGAAAGAGATTTTTCGTGTTAAAAAATACCTAGATTTTATAGCAATCTGCTGATTAAACTTATTCAACGATTTTACGTTTAAAATATAATGAATTATTTATTCAAAGTAATACTTACAATATAAGTATTCCTTTGAATCAATAATAATAAGTACTGTATTGTTTATGAACCTATTGTATCGATTTGATTTCATCTACCTCCAGTTCGCAGAATTCGCTAAAAGCTTTATTAGGTCGCCTGCTATTTTGTACCAAATCTCTAAATAATATCTTGGTTTTAAAAAAATCTATTTCTTACTTATTATAAAAAAATTACAACTTAATCACGTTTTAAGTCCTAAACTAATTTGATATAATACCCTTACAATATTAGCAGATACTTTGGATTACCACAACTTTTTCTCGCAGAATTAAGTTCCTTCGGGAAACGGCTACAGGGAGTAAGTAAACGAATAATAAGGTATCTTACCTCAAAATTGCAATTGGTCGGTAGCCGTTTTCCAATAATTTTCATATTAGTTTCTAAAGGCAGTATGAACCTACAGGTTCTTCCAAGCAAGTGTGTCACGAGGGCTGCAGCGCAAGCGACCTGACATGACCTTGTTATTTTTCCACCATAACCTCCTCCAACTCTTCGAACTATGACGGTCACACTACAATAATACATTTACGGTAAAGTTAATGGGATATTAACCATATGTTATTATGTATTTCCGATATTTCGGTAATGTTGCAAGAGTCGTGATCGCGAGAAACTGAGAAATAATCTCGATTTAGGTTGGAATAAATTATAAGTCATAAAATCACATTAAATATTGATCTACCCTCCTTTAAACTCGTTTGCGACCCGTCGCACTACTACTAGGTACTGGCAGGTTTGAATTTCACCACAACTTTAAATAGAATACAATCACGTGTTCTATAAAAAATACTAAAGAAGAAGGATTTAAATTTATTCAAGAAGGTTACTAAACTAATCTCATCTCTTGGTAAGTCAGAGTGCATAATATTAAAAACTTATGAATTACGCTGTACTGAAGGCTATGATATGATATTCTCGAAGTTTAATATCTTTTGAACACTTAAAAACTTCTTCAATAACCAAGAAGCCAACTTTAATGGATTGTAAAGTAAATGATGCACTAAACAGAGGTTGTTTAGTATCAAATGGATATAAGATTCATTCCCTCACATCATAAATCTATTAATCTAACCTAAATTTTAACTAATTTAATTAGTTTCCAAAATGTCTTGAACTACCATTGTGTGTAACCTGGGCACCACATTGAACTGCTGCAGGGAACAACTGATTTATGGGATTCCTTCAGATTCATATTACTATAAATCACAGTTTTTCTAAATCCTAGTGTTTTAAGAGTATACCTCGCTTATAGTTTAATAAATTAGATCAGTAATACCCGCAGCAAATTTTTAATTGGATCCATTTCTGTTAGCATAAGTTATTCGGTCTGTGAATTACGCTTTTTGGTAATAATATTGTAAATCAGAAATACCTATTGACAGGAATATTTAAACATTGAGCTATAGCAACGTTCGTTAAGTCAAGCCACTGCGTAGAAGACAATACTTGCAGACCGTCTTCAGTTGGCATCACAACACATGTCTGTGGTTCCATATAAAAATGATGTTGTGATTCCAGTTTTAGTTCTCCATTGATAACATGTTTGACATCCTTACCAACTTCTTCTGGTTTTACAGTTTTATCATTAACAACTCTTTTGTCTCGTTCAGGAGAATTCAAAACATCTTCAATGGTAATCAAAGGTTTGTTCTTACTTATTGACTCATAATTTACTTTTACTAGCTTTGCGGCTGCATTTGCATGCTTCTCTCTATCAGCAACAATTATTCCAACTGGGTCACCATAAAATTTTACTTTCTTCGAACACAATATTTCTTCGTTAACATTTATTATAGGACAATTTGTTGGTGTGAAGGAATTATCACCTGGTATGTCTTTTGCTGAATAAAAAGATATTACACCCGGAATTTTCTGAAATATTATGAAAACAAGTACTTAAAAAAATCACGTAGATCTAGGTGTAGTGAATGAAGAAAAGTAAAATGCTAAACATAAAAACTAATGACCAAACTATTAAATACCAATATCAACTTGCAAATACACGTTTAATATTTTTTTTTTGTTTTAATTTTGAAAGTAAAAATAAAATATTTTCAACGCTCATTGAATCACAGACAATTTAAATATCTACCCAAAATACTTACAAATGCCTCTGTTGTATCAAAATCTCTTATGATACTACCCGGCCTAACATCTGCTGTTACAAATGCTGCAAATACTTCATTTGGTTGCTTTGGTAGATCATTTGAAAATATTGCTTCACCAGTGCATTGTACCAAAGCTTCTAGTTTAAGTATTGGCTGATTCAGGGGCCATACACTTTTGTCAGTATCAAAAGATTCAGATCCTCGAGAAGTCATTCTTTTTATAGCTTCCCCCCCTGATTTGTATTTTTTGTTCAGTCTTTCAGCGGGACAAAGACTTAAAATTGCCTGTGAAATAAAAGATTATAAATTATTTTACATAAATATAAAAATTACATAAATTACATAATTTTTATAAATATAAAAATAAAAATTATCATAGATTAAATCTATGATAATTTTTATATTTAAGTGCTTTTGATTTGAAACAAAAACACATACTTTATAATATAAAGCAGTTGCTAAAGCATTTCTGTAAGCTGCAGAAGGTTCAGGTGGCGCTTCTTCGGCTTGAATTTCTTCGTTCAAAGTTTTTAATGTTATTTGTAACGTTTCATTAGTGAAGGGATCTTTCCCACTTAATATATCTTCAGTTTTGGTTGCGTGTATAAACTTTGGTGTTATACTACCATAAACTATAGAAGCCTCATTCAAAACATCAGAATCTTTCTTGAACTGCAATAAAAATCCAGCGTTGACCACTGCATGGGCGTTTTGGGATCTAGGCATTATCTAAAACCGTACTTTAAAATGTATTACATGTTTTAAAAATAACATTAATAGAGATATTATGATATTGTTTTAATACCTTGTACGTTTTAATTTTGTTATATTTTGAAGATAGAGGGGGTAACATGATATTAACAACGATTTTTCTTTTCATATCTGTTTTCAAGAAATCAGGCAACGATATTGTTTTTGATGAATTAGTACTTTCAGCTGAAATATAATAAAAAGTTCTATTTACATTAAAAGTTCGTCAATTCCATTCAGTTTACAAGGTCGTCAGTTACATAAAACATCCAAGTTAAAATCAAAACATGTTGTTAGCTAACCGGACCAATATTAGAGTAGGGCTTTTTTTTAACGTGAGGGAAAATCCGTCATGGATGCTACGCCGGACTCCTACCAACTAAAAAACATCACGTAACGCCCAACAGCCTATGGTTGGGAGGCCCGGGTAAGCCCTCGGAAGGATGTTCCAAAACTCCGAACAGACCTACGGCCACCACTGCGGCCTCGCCCAATATTAGAGTAAGCCTTAAGGAATCAGCGCGTAACTGTGGAATCTTACCGATAGTTATCATTCCTCCGACGGTTTCAAATAAAAGAAATAAATCCGAAGGGAAATCATTATTTGCATGTTTCAAAAATATATTACCGCCAATTGTGCCAATCTGAAACGATACATTATAAATTTATTTATAGTTTTCTTTGCTCATGGATAATATATTTGCAGGTATATTTTTAATTGACTAACATTTCTAACTGGTATATGAGCCACCAAGTCCATATGATCATAAAATGTTTTCAGATACCAGAAATTTTCATTGTCAGATGATACTTGTTTGAATAATTCCATCATTTCTGAAAGAGGCATACCGGCTCCAAGTATCAGATTAATATCAAATGTATATCCTTTTAATTCAATCACATTAAATATATCAATTATATTTTGCGGGTAATCTTGAATGTGATAGACTCCTGAAATTAAAATGATTTAAGATATTGTGAATTCAAAGTCACGATTTTATTATCTATACAAAACTAATATTATTCAAATTAGAACTATAGTCACGAACAGAAAAAAAAATAAACACTGAAGCAAATACGCGTTTTTTGATGTGTGACAAAAAAAATATTTCGTAATCTAATTTTGACTTCTATGGCAGTGTCAAATTACAGGAAACTCAACTGCCACGAACTTTAATTAGACCCACCTAAGCTAGAAATTTATATAGCAAACTGAAGATTATTAGAGACTAGCCGATGCCCGCAGCTTCACCCGCGTGAGTTTCTTTTCCCGTTCTCGCATCTCAAGGAAACTAATTCCTGTGATAAAAAGTAGCCTATGTGTTATTTCAAACTATTAGTCTATAATCTGTACCAAATTTCAGTCAGATTCGGTCAGCCGTTAGAGCGTGAAAGAATACCAAACATCCACACATCTGCACTTGTCCACAGTCACAAACTTTTGCATTATACATGCAAAAGTTTTACGAGTATTAGTAAGATAATAGTGTTTTTTCGACAACCGCGATGTGACGTAAAATTTTCGACCACATTGCATTCGAGCATATGTGTATGTCCTTATAAAATTTGGAGGAAATGTGCCCAAAATTAGAGTTCATGTACCAAGTTTCTGCACCATGACAACATTGCAATTAATTGGTGCAAAATTGTTCGTAATTCACCTTGTCCCGTATTTCCGGCAACTAATTTGTAATCATTACTTTTGCTCATAATTTTAAAAACGTCGTCCAAATTGAAGGTTTTGAACCATTTCCGTTTACCACAATCCACTACAATAATTTTATCATCACTTTTGTTTAAAATACACCAATCTTCCTCTTTATTATTTTCTTGTTTATGAAGATCTATTTTGTATCGACAATTTTTAGAACACCGACTTGAACAAGTTTTTAGAACAGACAAATCTTCTAAATCGATAAGTTTGTTTTTGAGACTTTCGTCGACATTTGTAGCAAAAGTTTTGAAAGCATCATTGATTGGTCTGTATCCTGTACATCTGCAGATATTACTGGCGAAAGAGTTTTCAATTTCAGTTTGAGTCAAACTATTGTTTTTGATTTCATATAAGCTAAAAAAAGAATATAAAAATAATTATCACAAACTGAGAAAACAAGTAAAATTGAAATCTAATTCAGGCATATTTTTACCCGACTGAGTGATGCAAAAAAACGGTATATTTTTACCTGTACATGTTCATAATCCAACCGGGAGTACAGTATCCACATTGTGTGCCATTAAAGTGGGCTAACCTGCTTTGAATCTCATGGTAATTAGTTCTACTATTACCAACACCTTCGACAGTAGTAACTTCCCATCCATGGCAAGATAAAACGGAGACTAGACACTGAAATAATTGAAAGACTTGATGATAAATCAATTGGTACGTTGTCATCTGGATAGAAGCTCTATTGGTACAACAATATTCGTTTTTCAGTAGTTTTTGAATGATATTTGTCTCCTACCTGTACTATGCGGAACGCATCTAGTGTTACCCGTAATTATCATTTCTACAATTGTAATTATTTGAAAACAGCAATTTCAACATCTGCCTTTTGTATGTTTACAATATCATTGGTTATTTCAGTTATTAGAATTATTTTCGAAGGAAGAAAGACTCCAATTTTGTAGTTGCATATGACTTCCCAATTATCATAATAATCCATATTGGGATATTGGGTATATTTTTAGCTTTTCTTCACCACACTGACGAGATAAGTTGGCAATAGTTTTTATTTCTGGTTTTTTCTTCTGTACAATATTTTTGCGACGACGAATCTCTTAGTCGCTTACTAGGTACTCGCGTGTGTAATTCGGGTGGTGACCACAAGGGTATTATTAGGCAACAAGTGAAAAAGCCAAGTTCCATTAGCTATAATATATGAAAATACGTACAGAATTGACAGAGAACAACTTGACTTCGTTTGTAGGTGGAACAGCAGCGCGTACAGCCACAATACACACACCACAACCACCTTCGTGGCACATAGCCTTAGTGCCTCTCAAATTTAGTACGTTCCGTATATACTCATTCAGTGATACGTCTGGCCCGAAATTTCCATCAGCTGCAATGAAAATAATAATAACTGTATGGCATTCTTCAATCATGATTTTTCTACATTTTGAAGAGTTCGTATCGAGTGTTGTGGAAAATATTCCTACTTTAATAATCATGATGCTACGGGTAGAGAGAGAGGACATGTCTTGCATCCATTGAAAATACATCCATCCATAAATGATATGATATGATTACACAGTGTAATATACAGGTAGGAAATGTGTAGTTAAGTTAGTTCGAATCCGGCATAACGACGATCCATAGGAGCTTCCACACGTTAAAAAGAATAAAATGTAATTATACTCGTACCTTCATATTGAATTCCATTGATTTTGAAAATAATTTTCGCCATATTATCACCACACTGTTCTGCGACAATTAGCGTACCATCACCAACAAAGTCATCTCTACGAATGATACCATAACGAAGAACTGATGTCACAACGAATTTGCTAGCGGAAATAATTACCTATGAAATAAAATTGACGTCCCTTGCTAAATAACCAGTTAGGCATTCAATATAATGTTAGTGTGGCTTGGCATATATACACAGAATAGTGTCATTACTTAATAGCCTATAATTTGACAAATGTGTGTTTTGACTGTGTTATTGCAATATTTTTGGAGATCCGCATCTCAAAAGTAAGAATGAACCTTCATAGGATCACTTTCATTTCCGTCGTCTGTCAAGAGCTCAAGACCCTTTATCTCGGAACCGCGTGGAGGTATCGATTTGAACGTAAAACCGTATTCTCAGGTTCATAATCTATAGTTCCTTCCATCTGTATAAAAATCAAGTTACTACTTAGTTAACGTATCCAGTATCTAATATCTATCTAATACCACATAAACGGCTTTTCCCGGTCAGAGAGATGTTGGTAGGTAATTCCATTGGGCTCATCAGGCTCCCCGAGTGGAACCCCTTTCGGGGGCAGTCCTTTAGCTATGTTGCCGTGACCCGGGCTTTGGTGTATCCGGTGACTCGATTAGAACGAGACGGAACACTCTCAACGTGAAGAGGCACATCATAGGCGGCCCTATGATGTGCCTCTTCACGCTCCGCTTGAAGAACCCAGGATTGTAAGAGGAGGGTAACAGGTGCACTGGCAGGTAGTTCCAGGTTTTTATGGTTTGACAGAGCAACGATGTTTTGAATCGTTCAGTTCTAGCGAAAATTCTCTGCACTGTGTGACAGTGGCTCCACTGTCCTGCACGGTAATTTATGTAGGGTAAACCACCCAATCGTTGGCACTCCGCCAATTATTGGCACTTTAGGGTATATTGCTCATTTCTAACAGAAAAATAATGCTATTTTACTTTTTAACCGACTTCCAAAAAAGGAGGAGGTTCTCAATTCGTCTGTATGTTTTTTTTTTTTTTTTTTTTTTTTTATGTTTGTTACCGGCAAATCGCTTGAAAAAGTTAACCGATTTTGAAAATTCTTTTTTTATTTGAAAGCTGGTGCTTCCCATGTGGTCCCATATACAGGAAGTCAGAATCTGATTCTGGGATCCTGGAGAAATCGAAGAAATCCCTCGAATCGAGGGAATTCCTTAACGATTTACAGCAGTTAGCTTGTGTTTGGGCTTGATTAATTTGTATTGGGGAGGACTTTACCCCTAGACTGATATAATTTCAGTCTACCTGTCACTAAAAATAATGAAAAAAAAAATTTTTAACAAAAAAAAACCGACTTCAAACAAAAACTAAAAATTGAAAAATAAAATTAACGTAGCACAAAGTAATAGGTAGTAAATTTAGATTTATCAGATATTTTTGATTGTAATACTGAAGTCGGTGCCAATATAAGAGATTAATAATACCTACCTAAACCTATACTTTTACTTGGCGCCGATTTCAGTATTACATTCAATAATATCTGATAAATCTAAATTTACTACCTATTACTTTGTGCTACGTTAATTTTATTTTTCAATTTTTAGTTTTTGTTTGAAGTCGGTTTTTTTTGTTAAAAATTTTTTTTAATGCATACCTACCTACAACTACATAATGGGCAACACTGAACTGTAATAAACTAGGTTTCCCTTATTTTTCGAATTATACTCTTAAGTAAAGTGCCAATAATTCATTCTAAAAGTGCCAATAAAAGGGTGGTTTACCCTACTATAAATTAAATTGACGGTTCTACTCCATCAGGGCCGGGAGTCCTACTCGAAGGGTATTTTGTCTTCCGCTAAAATTCAGTCGCAATATTCCACCCCAACCGAAAAGCTTGTGAAAACATTGTAAGTCACTTTTGTCATTGATCATAATGGTGACGTGGTTTTGCACCAATTTGACTAATTCGTAAAGTCCTAAATATAGCAGAAAATAACAGGTGGGGTGCATTATGTTTCATATAAACTCACTAGCGCGGTGTGAACAGTCATGTGTGATGGCGGTCGTCTGAATCATGCATTTTTATCGACTCAGCGAAACATTGTAGTACATTGTATTACGATAGAATGTATCGTAGGTATGTGGTTTCAGCAAAAAGTAGACAGTCAATCATTTTTGGCATGTTTCTTTAAATTACCATTTAAATATCTAGGTATAAGTAGCTCGCCATTAGCGATCCATTAGCTCGTAGTCCTGCTGAATCGTAGTTCGGAATGAAGATGTAAGAAAGAGAGTTGGTCTGGAAAAGAGTGTCGGTGTTAAAGTTAGGAAGGGCATGCTACGATGGTCCGGGCATGTAGAGTGAATGGGAGATGAAAGAACGGCAAAACAGATATATAACGCAAAAAAGGATGAACGTAGGAGTCAGGGAAGGCCACGACTCACCTACCACGACCAAATTAAACGTGTGTTAGCAGAAGGTTTTTCTAGAGCTGAAGGAACCGACTTGCATGCATGTAAAGAAAAATGAAAGTTGAAGAAGCAAGTGAGGTGTGTATGGACCGTGCCGTCTGGCGCTCGGTTCTTTCTGCCTACCCCGCAAGGGATTTGGCGTGAAGATAGTATAGTATAGTATAGTACAGTCTTGCTAAGTCGCGGTGTTCTATAAACGATCACTGCGATTTTGTTGGGATTGGTCTTAATAAGATGGGTGACCATTTAAGAGATTTTCATTTGCGAGTATTTGCATCCTTCAGAAGGAGCTTTAAGTCGGGTTAACTCGACGCGGTTGGACCGGTGGTCATTAACATGCCAGTCGTCAAGTCAAGTTAATGGTGGCTTGAATAATTTAAGCAGCATGTAGCTACAGTCTGTCCATGTCCGTTTTAACGACATTTTTACACATTGCCATCTGCTCACAATAAGCTCAGCTAATTTGCAGTGTTAGAAGTATTTTTCCCGTCAAATCTAAACAGCTGATATAGATACTTATTATATTTCTAAATCAAAAAAAAAATTCAAACTTCAAAACAAACTTTTGTGGACCACATAAATATTTGGTCCGATACTGGTTTTTTTTTTATATAGCTCACCAAAATTATGACGCCGTCTGATGGAAAGCAACGCCATCTAGCGATTGGGGGCCACTGTCACAGTCTGTAAGACTGTATACAGTAGTCCTCAAGTTGGCGGCCCTATGATGTGCCTCTTCGCGCTCCGCTTGAAGAACCTAGGATTGTAAGAGGAGGGAAACACGTGCACTGGCAGCTCGTTCCAGGTTTTTATGGTTAGACAGATAAATGTTTTGAATCGTTCATCTCTCCACTGTGTGACAGTGGCACCTCTGTCCTGCACGCGTTGTTCAGTATCGGTAAGGAGCGATTCTCACCCAAGGCCTGACGTAGTCGCATTCACTACCAAGGCATTATCCAGGCAGTCCTTTGTGAGTGGATTGACTATTAATTTGCTACAGCGAGGTTACACCGCAAATTGCCCATAATTGAATGTGATTGAGAAATTATGAATGATGTAAATGCAAGCCTGTCAGTCCACTGACAAAGTAACCAGTAATCAGTAGCACTCATAATGTTTTACTAACCACACCTGACTGTATTTCAAATAAAAAGTATTGTGTATGAATGTTAATCATATTTTATTTGAAGTTCCTTGAATATATTTTCATTTGTAATGATTTTGAGTCTTTTCGCGTATAAAAACGTTTTGTAACCTTGTTCATCTTTTGGCGTTTTGACTATTTTTAAAATCACGAGAAAACTCTTTCTGAATGAAGATGACTTTTCATTGTCTGAAACCTTGCCTCTTTGTTTGCAGTTTACCTTTTCTGTAAGGGAACTACACTCATTTGCAAAAAAAACGGCCGGTTTTGATTTTCATTCATCTTTAAAAAGATACAATACCAAAAAGGTTTCAATCGTTTGTACACGTTACTGGCCGGTTTTAAAAATGCCGTGGTATTTAAAAAAGTACGTTCTAAATTCAAATTTACATTTGATGCTCATTTTTACAGAAAACCCCTTTTTATCCTACATTTTTGGCGCGAAGTTCCAGTAGTTAACATCGACTTTCACAACTTTTATTAAATTTTTATCAATTAATTTCATATCCTTGACTGTCAAAGCTTTATATATTGCTGTTTGGCTGTATCAAAAATGGTAGATAAAGTGGTAAAAGCTACCAAAATTATCGCGCTGCTTAAAGAGGGTTGCAGCCAATGTTTCGTGGCTAGGAGGCTAAATGTTAGTCGCTCGACGGTCCAAAGGACCAGGCAGCGATATCAGGAGACTGGTTCCGTCGAGAGAAGGCCTGGTTCTGGAAGAAAACCATGTACCCAACCACGGGATGATCGTTTTCTTGTGAGTCGCGCATTGAGAAATCGCAAATCTTCGTATGTTGATCTTAAGAACAACCTCCAAGAAGTAAGAAATGTGCATATTAGTCTATGGACGGTCAGAAGGAGGCTTCTCGCTGCCAATATACGCAGTCACCGGCCCCAAATTACTCCGTGAGCACAGAGTTCACAGGCTTAGGTTCGCTAGAAATTGTGAATCATGGACTCAAGAAGATTGGAATAGGGTTTTGTTCTCTGATGAAGCCAGGATATCTCTGTTCGGTGAAGATCGACGTCGACGAGTGCTAAGAAGACAAGGAGAGCGCTTTGCAGTTGCATGTTTCGAAGAAATCACACCTTATGGTGGGGGCTCTGTTATGTTTTGGGCAGGAATAAATTCAATGAAACGTGCAGAGTTAGTCTTCATTGAAAACGGCTCACTGACTAGGCATCGATACATAACGGAAGTTCTAATTCCTCATGCATAACCCGCATTGGCCGCTCTAGGTCAAGACTCGATTTTTATGGACGACAATGCTCGCGCCCACCGATCCCGCGATGTTAATGCGTATGTGCAAGAGGTCGGCATTCGTCGTTTGGATTGACCAGCTCGAAGTCCCGACCTCAATCCCATAGAACATATCTGGGACGTTCTAAAACGGCGCGTGAGATCAGTACACCCGGCTCCGCAGACCATCAGAGAGCTGAAGAATGTGATTACTGCGGAGTGGGAACGTATTCCGCAAGCAAGTATCCGGGATATACTCGCTAGCATGCCCAGAGGAATTAAAGCTGTGATTTTAGCTAGAGGGGGTCACACTCGATACTAAACATTTATCTGTTTTTACTTTATTAAAGACTAGCTGTTGCCCGCGGCTTCGCCCGCGCGGAAGTCACTTACTGCGTCCACTTCCATTCCCGCTCCCACTTCCACTCACTCTACCACTGCTTTATTATTTTGATTACAGATATTTTGTATCATACTTTTTGTTGTTTTTTATTTAAATGATTTTTTTGACATTTTCATATATTAAATTACCGATTTAAATTAGATTTGTATGTAGGTAGTCTTAAGTAATGAGAACATTAAAAAAAAAGTGTAAGTACCTAAGTGAAATGAATTCTATGTAAATAATAAAATATATTATTGCAAGGCTTCTCTATAAACTATATTTGAAGTGCTATTTGTTTCAAGCAAAATAAATAGATTTCTCGGAGATCCAACACGGGACATTCCAACATACAGCTGCCCATGGGAAAAACATTCTTTTCTTAAGTCGATGCCAACCAGTGAAAAGGTTTGACCCTGGGACTTATTTATTGTTAGTGCAAATGAAACTTTAACCGGGAACTGAAGCCTCTTAAACGATATGGGTAAATCCGTCGGTATCATCGGAATACGCGGAATGTATGCGAGCTGTCCGGCTGCAGGACCGGTGATGATCGTAGCTACAATAACATTATCTCTTAATTCTTTAATCAAAGCTCTTGTGCCATTGCAAATGGTTGGTGGGTTTAAATTCCTTAATAACATGATTGGGGTTCCAATTTTTAACTTGAGGGCGTGTGGCGGCAGACCAGGAAAATTTAAAGTGTTCAAAAATTCTTGAGGGTAGTGTACTGTATCCTCAATATTGCACACCGTATCAATGGACATGTAACATTTAAAATCTCCTGGTACTTTTTGCAGTATAATGTCATTTATTTCATTAACCGAATCATTTCGTGGTGACACAATTGCTCTCGAACAAAGCCAGTTGTAGTTCCTTGTAGGTAGATTATCGATTTCGGGATAAATAGCATCAATTAGATGTTGTAAGCTATGAACAATTTGACCGAATCCATTATCCAATACTACTTGGTGGCCGTTTGCGGTTGTGGAGGGTAATTTGCCTTCTCCAAGTTTAAGCAACCTATCTGGAAAATCGTTATCAAAATTGTTCGATTGACGTGCTCTCATATTAGTGCGCAAATTGAGCGTTTGTACCGAATTCCATAAAACGGATGATTTAATGCAAGCCTTGACGATATCCGCACGTGTTCCCTTAGCAATAACAGGAAGTGTTTGCCTAAAATCTCCAGCAAACACAAAAGTCACACCTCCCATCACATCACTTGAATTACGAAGGTCTTTTATAGTCCTATCTACTGCTTCAACATGAGCCCTATGGCTCATAGTACATTCATCCCATATTATAAGCGATGTGTTTTGCAAGAGGTTTCCCAATGGACCATTTTTACGAATTGAGCAAACTGATTGTTGCTCCAAAGACACAGTCAACGGCAATTTAAAGGTAGAATGAGCAGTTTTTCCATTATTTAATAGAGTGGCGGCAATTCCAGAAGACGCAACTGCTAGTGCTTGTTTTCCAGATTGTCGCACTTTAGCCAATATTAAATTAGCTAGAAAAGTTTTTCCTGTTCCACCGGGAGCATCTAAAAAATATATTTTACCTCGGTTATTTTCTACACTATCTATTATGGCATCATAGGCTAGTTTTTGGTCAGCAACTAATTTAGATATATTTGAATTAACGAATTCCGACCTCTCGTTGACGTCATAAGTTTGCCACTGTACATTATCAACTGCAATTTGTGGGCGATTAGGAGAAGGTAAACCAAAGTCTTTTAAGTATTTATCGTTCAGCTCCAAAAGTTTGTTTTCTATTTGAATCAAGCCCTCATTATACACATCACAGTCCTCTCCACGCTGTTGAGCTCTATATCTTATATCTTGGCACAAATCGTCTTTAAATGTTTCCCATAACTTTAAGGGTTCCGATGGATAACAAAATAGTAGTAATACTACAAACAACTCTCTCATTTTTATCGGGCATTGGGAAATCGAAGCTTCTCTTAATGTTAATTCCCATTGATCATCATTTTCCAATAAACCACGGTCTCGGCATGAAGCTTGATAAGTTTCTTTTACAACTCCATTCACAGTTTTTAAAAACTGAAATGAAGTTGGCCCACGTACGTGATGCAACAGTATTCTCAGATAAAAGCACTCCGACTGAGATGGATGAATGCCATATACTCTTCCCAATGCAGAATCTTTTTTTATGCCCGGGTATCCCTCAACATCCAGTCCGCGTTTTCTTCGAGAAAATGTGTTGTTTGACCATGTGTAATATTGAGGAACCTCGTGATAAAGTAATGTCTTCGCGAAATCATCACTATTACAAAGGTCGAAAAATGCAGTCAGTGTAGTTTTAGGCGGATTTTCGACTATCCGCTGTACACTTTCTGCTGAAAAGTAGACTCGCTGCCCATTCTCCAAATGGACAGCTAAATGTACAACGGTAGGATTTCTATCGTGTATTGGAAATTCTAACAACCTCCATACGGCTTCAGATGTGCTGATGTAGCGCCCATTTACATAATTTTCAACCTCATCATGAACATTTCGCACACTAAAAGTTGCTTGATCAGAGCCTTTATTGATATATTTGCATATATACTTTATGGCTTGTACGGAATGACAATATTCAATGTTTATGTGGGCGTTAAAAGATCGGCATAATATTGGAGAATAGGGTACGACCCACCTATTGTCTATAGTAACCGTCCTTCCCCGCATATTTAAGGTAGCGACCTGTCCACCGTTATTAATGTTGCGTCGTCGATAAAGGGGATATCCATCTTCACCGGTCTGAGTTTCTGTGACAAAACGCCGAGGATATTTTTTTGAGCATAGGCCGTTTTTCATGCATGGTGATGTTATGTTTTCTTCGCCGCATGGCCCATGTATCATGTTTTTTGTGACTATTTCAAACAGAATAGGATCTTCCTCTCTATTGGGTAGTTCGGCGACTATGACGTCATCAATTTCATCTGGCTGTATTTTTCTTTCTAACCAAAATAACATGTGGCAATGTGGCAACCCTCGTTTTTGCCATTCAACACTAAGCATATGACATTTAACTGTGCCAAAAATTTCATCTTTTGTTATCAATTTAATGATTTTTTTCAATTTTAAATGAAAGACCCTCGCTATAATGTCATGACGGTCGAAAGACCGCTGACCGGGAAAAAGTTCATGCTTGATTTCTTCCCACTCAGGGTTGCAAGTGAAAGTCACGAATAAATCTGGTCTTCCATAATTCCGCACATACGTCATGGCATCCTGCGTTTTTTCGTGAAGGTACCTCGGAGAGCCGGTAAAAGACGATGGTAAGATGACATGTTGACCGATATCTGCAGCATTTACATTTGCGTCTCGGTTTATAGCATCTCTTAAATGAATATACTCATCGGCTCTAAGCTTTTGTTGATTTCGGGAAATAAAATTTAATCTTTCTGAGATCATCTTAGCCATCATATCAACGCAGTATTGATTAAATAAATCTCTGTAATGATGTAAAGAATTAAAACAGTTAGGTCTGATCATTAATCGGTAGGCATAGAATTGCATACATGAAACCGTCTTATTTCGTGCTGCATTTTGCTGGGGGATAGTTAAATAATAGCCGTCTTCGCCTGTTATAAACATTATAGGATATTGCAACGGGTCATACGCGCGGTGCAGTTCGGATACTCTTTTTAGGATGCCGTCTCTACCATGTAGCACTATGTCTCTTGGACCTTTATCTTCATCAAGTAACAAAACGGCTACCTCATTGACAGTTGGAACATTATACCTGCCTCGGTGTTCTGTCTGCGGTGCGCGATCCGAATGTATAACCAATTTTATATTCTCCGAAGAGTTGAGTTCTAAATTATGCTTAAAACTGCGTATGTAAACGTTGTGACTATTTAAAGCCGTTTGTAATTCGTTGATTAAATCTATTTTTAGTGTTGGGGCTATGTTTGATCGTAATGTTAGTTGATCTGCGTCGGAAATAAAATATATTTGCAAAAATTGTGGATTTTGACCTGATGGCGGTAGAAGGCTTCCTATGAGGTGATAAACTTGTCCTTCTACTTTAAATGTAGGCATAAAATTACCCTCTCTAATTTCTTTTGCGCCAAACGATGTCATTTGAAAGAGACTGTTGTACCTACGTATATTTGATAAAAATGAGCAGACAATGGATGATTACCTGTTAAAAGATTCTTAATTGGTTGTGGCGGATCCTGAATAGTAGGGAGAATGACTTTTCCGGAAGCGCAGCATATACCAATTGGTTCATCGGTCCATTTTTTGGCAAAACACTTAGAGCACGTTTTGTTCATTGCTCCAATTTGGATGGTTGTTTGATGTGCATAATTATTGCGTGGATCGTAATTGAAGGCTGACCTATTGCTGTGAGCCAAAATTTGACTGCGCACTCTAGTTGTTGACGCCCGCTGTCTTTGTCTCTGTGTTGTGAGTCTTTGTAGACGCTCAGTGCTTGATTGACGTGCACGTACTTGCTCTTGTAAGGTAAAATCAGAGTACCGCAGAAAATATTATTAAATGATATATTAAAATTATAATTTGTAAAGCTAATACATGACACCACGTAATACCATAGAACACACTAGTGACAGCAGTTCGTTCCTTGATATAAAAAAATAAAAAAACTTATACCGTATTTATGTGGCCAGCGTTATATTTCAACACCCCCCCATAACGTGGACATCATCAGTTATGCTACACCAAGCTGCTTAGTAAAGTCCTGATGCTTTACACAACCCAGCGGCTTGGTAAACACATCTGCTATCATTGCATCTGTTGGAATGTACAATATTTTTACATTGTATCGATCTACCATGTCTCTTACATAATGGTACCTAATCTCAATGTGCTTACTACGCTTGTGATGCACCCTATTAACAGCTAGTTGCATAGCGGACTGGTTGTCACAATACAACACAATATCACAAACAGGTATCATTAATAGTTCTTTTAATACCGCTTGGAGGAATACCGCTTCTCTGCTAGCTTCACTTAAACTAATATACTCCGCCTCGGTAGACGACAATGAAATACACGATTGTTTATAACAACCCCATGATATCAAATTACCACCGTACTTAAACAGATACCCTGTATACGATTTTCGATCAGAATCAGAGGCCCAGTCTGCATCGGAATAACCCTCCAAGGTGGGGTTCTCATTAGACTTCTCAAAAACCAAAGCCTTTTGTTTTGTACCCTTAAGATACCTTAAAACACGCTTAGCTTGATTCCAATGAAATTCTGTATAACAGTTGTTATATTTACTTAAATATGACACGGCAAACGAAATATCAGGTCGCGTAGTAACACATAAATACATTAAACTACCAATCAACTCTTGGTACGGAAACTTGCTGACATTATTATTCCTAACATTATCATTATCAAATTCCTCATTGACAGAACTAATGTTAGTCATCATTGGAGACTTTACAGACTTGCAGTCTGTCATACCAAAACGATCTAATAATTTGTCAATCCGATTTTCCTGACTAAGTTTGATAGAAGTTTCATTACGTTCGACTTTAATACCTAACATATTTCTTACCGGCCCTAAGTCTTTAATCTTAAAGAATTTCAGCAAATAAGATTTTAATGTCTCTGCTTGACGCTTGTCATTGTAAAACACGAAAAAATCATCAACATACAAAGCAATGAAAACAATCGACTCACCCGATCTCTTAATAAAGATGCAGTCTTCTTGCTTGCATTGTTTGTATCCAAGGGAAAGTAAAACATCTTTTACCTTTTGGTACCAGGATCGCGATGCTTGCTTCAACCCGTAAACCGCCTTTCGTAGTCTATAGACTTTGTGTTCACTCCCAGGGCTTATGAAACCTTCTGGTTGTTCCATGAAAATTTCCTCTTGAAGTTCACCATTAAGAAATGCTGTTTGTACATCCAAATAATCAATCTTCAGATTCATTTTGACAGCCAGAGATAATAACAATCTTATAGAACAGTGACGAATGACTGGCGAAAAAGTTTCATTGAAATCTTCTCCATACTTTTGGGTAAAGCCTTTCGCTACCAACCTTGCTTTGTAACGTGTTATATTTCCATCAGAGTCCCGCTTCAGTGTAAAAATCCATTTATTTTTAACCAATTTCTTGTCAATCGGTTTGTCAGTAAGCTCCCAAGCTCCATGAAAGATAAAAGAATCTATTTCTTCTTGCATGGCTTTCTGCCACAACTCCTTATCTTCACAATTTAAAGCTTCTTTTACAGTTCGCGGCTCTATAGGTTCTGTCACATTACAAACATTAGTTACATTACACGTCGGTCTAGGCAAACGTGGACGCAGGTTATACCGTTGACTAGTAGACTCATCTGCCTGTGTAGACGCTCTTGCTGAGTCTTCACTAGGCTTATGTTCACACTCCATCTCACCACGGTAATTTGGCAAATTGACGGAAACGGCATCCAGTTCTGGCTCCGCCTCAACAGGACAATCTAGATCTAGCTCCGCTTCAACTGGAGTAGTTTTTAGATTCTTATCATTGCCTTCTGTGAGATAAATAGGTTCAAACACACGTTTCTCACCAATTTTAGAGTGTCTACCTGGAAACACAGATTCGTTGAAAACCACATCGCGTGATACAACGATCTTATTGTTATCAGGGTTGAACAAACGATATCCCTTTACGTTGTCATAGTAACCTAAAAAAATTAGTCTTTTACTTTTAGGGTCTAATTTTTTTCGTTTGCAGTCATCTATGTGTACAAATGCCTCGCAACCAAAAACGCGCAGAAACTTAAGACTCACTCGCTTACCACTCCACATCTCTTCCGGTATTTTACCAGATAGTCGTGAGCTAGGAGATCGATTTATAAGAAATGCTGCTGTGTTCGCAGCCTCTGCCCACATCTTGTCGTCTAGATTAGCATTGTACAATAAACATCTGACTTTGTCAAGTAAACTACGATTAAATCGTTCAGCAGATCCATTTTGTTGAGGACTGTACGGTACTGTCAATTGATGGATAATACCCTTTTTCTTCAGAAACTGAGTTAATCCTGCGTTTACGTACTCCGAGCCATTGTCTGACCTCAGTACTTTGACTTTAGCGTCACACTGATTCTCAACAAGATTTATAAAATTTATAGTATACTTACATACTTCACTCTTCTTTGCAATGCAGTATACAAACACCTTCCTGGAATAGTCATCTAGGAACGTAAGGATGTAGCGCTTTCCTCCGAGAGAAGTTGTCGGCATTGGCCCGACGACGTCAGTGTGAATAAGCGCCAGTCGTGTCTTAGCTACCTGTTTGTCAGAATTAGTCACAAAAGTGGCGCGGGATTGCTTACCCTTAAGACATACATCACAAACTTGCTTCTGACTAGCAACCTGAAAATCAATATCATTAGCAACCTTCCTCAGCGATGCCAAGCTATCAAAATTTAGATGCCCTAATCTTTGATGCCATAACATCATGTCTTTAGACGATGCGGATGTTGACAGGTTAGCTCTACTAACATTTACAAGTCTGTAAATTCTCCCAGATTTCCTAGCACTTAAAACAACCTTACCAGATTTTAATATTTTACATTCTGTATTAGTAAAATTAAATATAAAACCCTTTGCGGTTAAAGTTGACACAGATATCAAGTTTACAGTAAGGCCAGGTACAAACATTACATCTTTCAAAGTTATGTCAATATTACTACCATGAAAGTTCACTGTAAAATGTACATCACCTTTTCCTTTCACTGTTAACTTCTTTCCATCAGCAACACATACTTCCTTTGTCAGTGATTGATCAAGCGATTCAAACAATTCCCGACATCCTGTCATATTGTCCGTGGCTCCAGAATCAACAATCCAAGAACTGTCATCCCTAGTCGTGCTGAGTGCAGTCAACATCATAGAAGTCGATACATCAGTTTGAGGACAGTCCTTCTTGACGTGACCTTTTGATCGACACTTCCAACACCATAGTTTCTTTGTATTTGGCGAAGTATTTACGTGTTTCGATGTAATAGGCACATATTTTCTATTGCCTCGGAAACTGGTCTTGCTACCGCTACCACGATCACGTGTCAACAAGCAGTCATCAGGACCACCAGTGCCTTTTCTCCATCGATGATCTTGCAGAAGTTTAATTTTTATCATATCTGTGGATATATTAACACCTGAGTGTTCCAGAGCCATAATCATGGGCTCATACTCCTGTGGTAACCCCTGAAGCATAATAGCTGCTAGAAATTCATCATCAAGGCTTCTTCATGTTATCTAGCTGTTCAGCTAGCGACAAAATTTCATTTACATAAAACTCCATGCTCTCAAACTGCTCCAGCTTAATCGAGCATAAATGTCGAAGACATGACAACCTTTTGTGCAAACCAGTGTCGTCATACGCCTTTTTCAAGGCATTCCACACATCTTTCGCCGTTTTAGCGTTTACAATGTGAGAATAGCATGACTTGTCAACACTCAAGCACAGTCTCGCTTTAGCTTTTTCTTCTACGCGAGCATTCAGTTCAGCATTTGCACCTTCAGCTGTTTCGAGTTTTTCGGTGATGCATTGCCACAAATTTTCGAATATGAGTATGTTTTTCATTCGAAATGCCCAATCTCTATAGTTGGTTGTGCCTTTCAACCTTTCAACGGCAATAGCTGTTGAGTTGTTTGAATACTCCATTTTCAAAATTTAATTAAATTATAAATATAATCACTTACATAACATTCTACGTGATGCAGCCCATAACCTCTTGTAAGGTAAAATCAGAGTACCGCAGAAAATATTATTAAATGATATATTAAAATTATAATTTGTAAAGCTAATACATGACACCACGTAATACCATAGAACACACTAGTGACAGCAGTTCGTTCCTTGATATAAAAAAATAAAAAAACTTATACCGTATTTATGTGGCCAGCGTTATATTTCAACACTTGCGAGGTTACCACATTTTGTCTTTCAAGACGCTGCGAGCGTTCGGTGTTGGTCTGACGCGCATGAACCTGTGAGGTTCTCGCGTTTTGTTCGGCAAGACGTTGTGAGCGGTCAGTGCTAGATTCTCTTGCGCGAGCTCGTGAGGTTCTCACGTTTTGTTCGGCAAGGCGATGTGAGCGCTCAGTGCTAGCTACCCTTGCGCGAGCTCGTGAGGTTCTCACGTTTTGTTCGGCAAGGCGCTGTGAGCGCTCAGTGCTAGCTTCCCTTGCGCGAGCTCGTGAGGTTCTCACGTTTTGTTCGGCAAGGCGCTGTGAGCGCTCAGTGCTAGCTTCCCTTGCGCGAGCTCGTGAGGTTCTCACGTTTTGTTCGGCAAGGCGCTGTGAGCGCTCAGTGCTAGCTTCCCTTGCGCGAGCTCGTGTGGTTCTCACGTTTTGTTCGCCAAGGCGTTGTGAGCGCTCAGTGCTAGCTTCCCTTGCGCGAGCTCGTGAGGTTCTCACGTTTTGTTCGCCAAGGCGTTGTAAGCGCTCAGTGCTAGCTTCCCTTGCGCGAGCTCGTGAGGTTCTGGTATTTTGTATTTCAAGACGCTGCGAACGCTCGGTGCTAGATTGTCGTGCGCGAGCTTGTGAAGTTCTCACATTTTGTTCGGCAAGCCGTTGTGAACGTTCGGAGCTCGATTCTCTGGCTCGCGATTGTGACGCATAGTCTCTTTGACTTGAAAGACGATTTTCACTTTCTGCTGAGGACTCACCAATTCGACGTATTTTAGCTGCCCTCGTCTGGGAACTTTGTTTAGAAAGTTGCGATCTTCGCTTTTTAGGCATACTGTATGAATATACTTAAGTTTAAATAGTTACGAAAGAAAACGAAAATAATGGTTTTAATAGCAATGTTTCAAATTAAAATATTTATATTGGCTGTAGTTCTGAAAAGAACTTTTTCAATTGGCTGTAGTTATAAAAAGAAATCAAAAAATGTTATATACTTAGTTTTAAAAAAACGAAAATAATGTTTTAATTTAAATGTCTGCCAAAAAACATTTAACTTGGGTGTAGTTCTGAAAAGAACTTTTTGAATGCTCGAATTTTTAAAGCAATATCGCATACGACTGCAGCGTAAGGAGCCGTCCACGCGACTGAGCCGCGCGGGTACGTTCCTCTTAGACCAAGATCTTCGCGCAGGCGCACTCGGTAACGCTCGAATTGCGTTCGTGGTAGGTAGTCGACTCGTGTCCTTTCGGACGGCTACGGGCGAGCGGGAATATAATAATGGCTTACTTCTTACTTCTTACTAATATTATAAATGCGAAAGTTTGTGAGTGTGGATGTTTGTTACTCTTTCACGCTCGAACAGATCGGGCTGAAATTTGGAACAGAGATACATTATTATAGTCTGCAATAACACATAATATGCTACTTTTTGTCCGGGGTTAAGTTCCCACGGGAACAAATTTTACGCGGGCGAAGCTGCGGGCATCAGCTAGATTATATAAGTATTGATAATAGTGAGGACCTATTCGACCTATAGATAATTATTTATTCATCCCATCGATAACCATACGTAACACGGCGAGCAGCTAGAAATTTGCTTGTCACAGTGTTTTGTACTCGTTGTAACTTCTAAACGGAAGGTCCGATTTGAAAGAAGTAAAAGGGAATTTACTTCTAGATAAATGCCCTTGATGACAAAACTATATATTTGGATAGGGGTTAATATCGTGATTCAAATTTTAACTACTTTTGTTCTTGTTGTTGCAATAATTAAATTTGAGAACACAAAACCTGTTGTAGTGGAAAAACTATATCAGTTGCATATACCGCCTCGCGGACTTTTTTGTAGACATTAAAAAGACCTATAAACCTGTAGTACTTCATTTTGTTCTATCATCAATAGTTTTCGCAGCGCACGCATATAAAGATTTTCATTCCTCTATATTTTTTTACAAATTTGCAATTTTCTTACGGATCTCTAATTTTTTGAAAATAAATTGTAGCCTATGTTACTCCCAGATATTGTAGCTTTCTATAGGTGAAAGAATTTTTGAAATCGGTCCAGTAGTTCCGGAGCCTATTCGTTACAAACAAACAAACAAACAAACAAACAAACAAACAAAAAAACAAATCTTTCCTCTTTATAATATTAGTATAGAAAAACAAACAAAAAAACTTTTTTATTTTTACTTCATGAGCATATGCACTACTAGCGAACATACACTACTAGCGAGGTTTAGCATTATTTCCCATAAATTGTAACAAAATTTTATGAAATACTGATGAAAACGATTATTTTCTTATTAATTTAGCAAATTGTGAGGATAAAACTACCTATAATTTATCAAACAAAGCAATATTAACATTTGAAATGGTTCATTGCTTAGGTGCCCGTTTTTTTTGCAAATGAGTGTATGCAGGGAGATGCGTACAATTTTAGGGTAAGCAATAGATGTGTCCTGCATGCCTGTGTCAAATAAGGTTTCTTTGTTTCTTATTCTGACTACGAAACTGTATTTTGGTGAATATAATGATTGATAGAAACTCAATCAATCAATCAATCAACTCAGCCTATAGCAGTCCACTGCTGGACGTAGTCCTCTCCCAGTTCACGCTACAGTACACGGTCTTGTGCCTTTCGCATCCAATCCCAGCCTGCGACCTTTAACAGGTCGTCGGTCCATCAGGCGTGTGGACGTCCTACCCAACTCTTACCGAGTCACGGTCTCCACTCAAGTACTCGTTTGCTCCATCGGCTGTCGGTTCTTCTACAGATGTGGCCAGCCCTTTGCCACTTTATGATACCATGGTATTATTCCGAAGCGGTTATGTTTCGGACTCATGGCCCAGGAGAGGTGCTAAACTATCCACTAAACCATCTGTCATGTTCTGCATACTTCATATCACTGTGACTCGGCAAAGGAACACCTTGGAATTTAGATCAAAGGATGGGAACACTAGTTACTTATCTAGACTGAAAATTTACATTTTACACAATTTTATACTCTAAAAGTTAGCGCAACTAGAGTGGTATATAAAAGTAATTTGTTCCTCATTAATTTTAAATTCACTTTGCATTTTTATGAATTCTTTGCTGAAAATGAAGATTGAGTAGGTAGTGAACCAGCACTAAAAAGGCATACTATATTTTTACCATTATACGGACGTTTTACTGCAAACCTGTTCCCTGTTAGCATCACATATTTAATCAGAATAAAAGGTATTTAGCTTATCTAGCCTATATTTTAGCTTATCTAGCCTATCTATACTAATATATATAATACTAGCCGACCCGCGCAACTTCGTTTGCGCCACATAAGAGAGAGCATTACCTGTTCCCGTTGCGTTTACTCCCGTAGCGTCTCGTCGTTAATATTCAATACTACGTGAGAGAGAGAGAGAGAAAGGTTTGTCGTCGCGTGTATTTCCGTCGCATTATTTTTAAGAAAAATTTCGTTTACGAAAGAGGTATCCCGTGGCATTATTGTAGAAAAAATTGATTGCCATTAAAATGGTTATTGTGCACCAACCCAAAGATAGACACATGCTATCGCGCAATTTTTTTAAGAACTTTTTTAAGAGAAACATTTTGGTAGTAGATACATATTTTTTACATAGGTAACTATAAATATTTACGCAGCACACGCAACGAAGGTCTCAAAAGGAATAACTTTTTCAAGGTTTTTGAAACATTTACTATAACTGCTCTGCTCCTATTCGTTGTAGCGTGATGCTATATAGCCTATGACACTGCACAATAACGTAGCTTTCTATTGGTGAAAGAATTTTTAAAATCGGTGCGGTAGATCCCGAGATTACCCCTTATACAATTTAACAAATATACAAACACACAAACTTTACCTCTTTATAATATTAGTATAGACTAGTATAGAAGATTACAAAGAGGAAAGATTAGTTTTTTTTTGTTTGTTTGTTTGTTTGTTTGTAACGAATAGGCTCCGGAACTACTGTACCGATTTGAAAAATTCTTTCACTGTTGGAAAGCTACACTCTTTGCGGTGAACATAGGCTATATTTTATTCCCGTATTCCCACGGGAACGGGAACTACGCGGGTGAAACCGCGTGACGTCCGCTAGTAATCAATAAGAATCTATACATACTTATAATAAAAGGATAGAATAGTCAAAACTGTACATTGGAAATTAAAAAAAATATACTCGCTGAGTATATTTTTGGAAGCTAGAGCCCTTGCGTCACTGTTCAGATGGCGCAAGGAGGCGCTGGAATGGGGCCAAAGGCCCGCTTATCGAGAAATCGAGGCCCAGCGGTCCCTACTCCAACAGGAAACCGTGGAGACATGAAAGGTACGACTTGAGCAACCAAAGGCGGGATTCGCCACAATCGCGGCCGTCAGATCGGTCATGGACGAGTGGCTGGAGGGAAGACACGGTGCTCTCTCCTACCGGTTGACACAGATGCTTGCCGGGCACGGTAGCTTCGGTAGGTATCTGTGGCGAAAACACCGGGAAACCACGGCTGAGTGTCAGCACTGCGAGGACCGCAGCGATGATACGGCGTTCCACACGCTGGTGGAGTGCACGGCGTGGGCGCAACAGCGCCAGGTCCTTGTAGTGGGTCTGGACGTGGACACTCTCTCGCTCGAGACCATGGTGCGAGCTATGCTCTCCAGCGGGAGTAAGTGGGACTGCGCCGCCTCCTTCTGCGAGCAGGTCATGCTCGTGAAGGAGGCGGCGGGACCTGCGGCCTGGGCGCCGCCGAAGACTATCGGCCACCATGACTGGGGACCTGAGGACGGTGAGAGGGCTGCTCACCGTCCTTACAGAAGCAGGCCCATGACGGCAGCGTGACGTGAGCAATACACGCACGCCCCCCCTCAGAAGCAGGATCACACCCGAAACTCCCCAAAGACGCGGGATAGCACCCGAACCACCCCCTGGGCGAGGCCGCAGTGGCGGCCGTGGGTCTGTTGGGAGTTCTGGGACATCCTTCCAAGGGCTTTCCCGGGGCTCCCAACCACAGGCTGTTGGGCGTGACGTGAGGTTTTTTAGTCGGTAGGAGTCCGGCATAGAATCCATGAGGATTTTCCCTCACGTTAAATAAAAAAAAAGCCGAAAATATAGTTAGAAAAATATTTTGTCTGTTTGTCTGTTTGCTTTGCCTTGTCCGGAATGATCTCGATAAGTACTCAATAAACTTGATTAAAATTTTGAACATAATTATAATTATTAACTAGGGGTTGGGTCTTCAAATAGGCTTTATATTATCACGCTACATACCCTAGGTGCTCAGCAGAGAGCAACAATCAATCAAATTGGTATTATAACATAATTTTCACGCTTACGAATTCACGGGCAACAGCTAGCTTTTAAATAAAAATAATGAAATCATGGAGAGAGAGTAAATACCTAGTAACAGTATTATTTTGGCTTGGATCTTGGATCAGTTTCGAGCACGATTCGAGCACGCATCTTCTGTGCAGCCGGGACACAAACGCTTAACCAAATAAGCTATCCTGGGTCATCTTTCCGAGGGCTTACCCGGGGCTTTCAACCGTAGGCTGTTGGGCGTTACGTGAGGTTTTTTAGTCGGTAGGAGTCCGGCATAGCATCCATGAAGGATTTTCCCTCACGTTAAAAAAAAAAATAAAAACAGTTAACCTATCGAGACATATTATTTATTAAACACTTTATTGTGCACCAGGTAGGTAAATATAGTACATCATAGGTTCCTTACAATAGGCAGGTATAATGGGTGGCCTTCAATAACATGCAACTTTCGGATGAAGAATGAGAATATAATATTACGAGTAGTAGGGATAGGCATTTCCAGCAAGAATCTATTTTATGTATTTTGTAAAGGAAGGAAACAATTCAAGTTATTTTTAATATGAAGAAAAGAATATTCATCAATAAATAAATGTAGGTAATCAATTATTTTAATTTAAAGTTCTCCAGTTTGTGACCAACAGCCATGAAGATATTCTCTGAGGTGCAAGGATTTTCTGAAAAAAAAAAAGGAATACAAATAAAAAAATTAACGTTCCTGCATAATTAAAATCACAAAATCACATTGAGTGACCTAAAGGCTGACAGTTTTCTCTCTCAGCGAATATATAAGTATACAGTGCTATTCAAACAGGGAATGCTGCTGGTCTTTTGGGGTAATTTTGAACAATAAATGTTTATATTTACAAAACTCACCAAGTTTTTAATGGAATAAATTGAGCAGCATTCAATAAGAAAAGTAGGGAATTGATTGTGTATACAAATTAAATAAAACCAAAAAAAAAAACCGGGCAAGTGCGAGTCGATCTCGCGCACCGAGGGTTCCGTACCAAAAACCGACAACAACGTGATAGACGTTTGTTGTATGAGAGCCCCCTTTAAATGTCCATTTTACTTTACTAAAATTATTCCCATATTTAATTAAAATTTAGAGATCGATGTTTTGTGAGCATTTCAAGCATAAAATAAAATAGCAAACTTTTTTTCTGTTTTTAGTTATTTGTTGTTATAGCGGCAATAGAAACACATAATCTGTGAAAATTTCAGCTAAGTAGCTATCGCCGTTCACGAGATACAGCCTCATAATGGACAGGCAGACAGACAGACAGACAGATGGACAGCGAATGGAACCCTGACGGATGTCACCTCGACTGATCTTGAGTGATGTATGAAAATGGCAGTCAATTTGTGTGAAAATTTATGTTGTTAAATTTACCGTATTGTTAGTACCACCGTAGTGCGAGTGCAGTTCTAATAAGACAAATGAAATGTGACAGTTTTTTACCCCTGTCTACATATAAAATAGATTGTAGAGGGGCTTATGGCGAGACTTGTGTCTGTAGTCTGTGACTCTGTTGCATTCAATTACGTCTCTAGGCCACGTGGATCATCTGTTCATAGTTTGAAATAAAAAAAAATTACAACGTCAATCGGATTGAACTTTCACTTTCACAATAAACGTTAGAGGGGCAGTTGGGTGAGACCGTCTCACGGCTTCTTGTTTTATTCTGAATAATAATAGGGATAGGGACATTCTTTCTAGATTTAATTTAAAATGAATAAAAATCTGAATATGACTCTACTGTTATACCTACCGATATCAAACCAAATGCCCTTAAGGCCTGCGTCTTTGCGAGCTGCGTACACCGCCTCATGGGCTGCGTGTGCGAACACAGCTCCTAGGCAAAACGCTGGTTCACCAGTAGCTGGAACAATACAGCTACATTTATTACAGTCATGTCTCGTGGCATAACTCAGGTTTTAGCCCCTCTCTATAAAATAGAGTGCAGAGGGGCTTATTATGTCGAGACATTGTCTGTAGTCTGTGACTCTGTCGCATTAAACTACGTCACTAGGTCACGTGGATCATCTGTTCAAAGTTCGAAATAAAACAAAAATGACAACGTCAATCGAATTGAACTTCCACAATAAACGTGTAAGAGGCAGTCAGGTGAGAACGATCTGCCGGCTTCTTGTTTCAGATAGCAGACAATCAGCTTGTAGCACATTTTGGCGAGAAAACAAATAACTATCTATAAATAATTTTCTCACTCTAGAAACATATGGTAGATTTACACTGCATGTCAAAAAACAACTTCCGTCTACAAAATAGCAATTGATACACACCTAATGCCTCGACTCGATAAAACTCAATTGACTGCAAAGTTGAGTTTCGAGAGATTCTATCGTAGGCAATGCTTATTGAGATGCAGAAGTTGAACAGTCGACTTTTGTTTGGCCCAATGCTAGCGTAAAGAAGGAATACTTCTATGTTTTTGCAGGTTTACCAATTTTGGGGACTCTCTAAAGATAACTGTGATAATGTGGTACTAACCTTTTGTTTTTAGTGCACCAAATTCATTCTCAACACCACGTCTGAAGTATATTCTCATATCAGCTGGAATGTCTTTTATTCCCGGTATCTTGTAGTTCCAGGTTCTATCTGTTAACAGTTTTCCGGTACGGCCATCATATTTTAAGTTTTCTGAACTCCAGTACCCTAAGCCCATGACTATAGCTCCTTCAATCTGTTGACAAAATATTATATACACAAAAGTTTTTACATATACGACGAAGTTCTACATTATTATCATTTTTTGTGTATAATCCTAGCTTACATTGGGATGAGATAGCGTTGTGTTAAATGTCCGTCAATACGAAAATATTACTAGCACCTTTGGTTGATATTGTCATAGTAGACCTACGGCGGAGTCGAGACGGGGGCAGTTAGGGCTAGTCCACGACCTTAAAGCTGCGCAACTAGCCGTAAAGTGAGCTATACTTAGGGCACAAATTAGAGATACCTAGTACAGATGGAAACCTCATACTAAATTCGCTGAGACAGACAACTTATTCACAGACACGAGGTCCACATAGACAACTCATTCATAGACACGGGGTCAGGCTCTCTCAACCGAATTTTCGATACTGATTTGTGTGCGAGTGTGTCTAGTATAGAGAATAGTTGTGAAAAAAAAAGTACATACATTAGTTTATCATCTGTACTATCTCTAATTTGTGTTTAGGGTGTCTCTAAGGGATAAACACGATTTATTCATCAGACAACCGAAATGGTCGACATAACTCGCAAAATTATGCACTTTAAGATAGTCTGTAGAAGAACCGATGGCGAAGGAGTAAACGATTTTTAGAGTGGAGACAGCTACTTGGTAAACGTCGAGTAGGCCCTCTTTCTGCAGAGTAGCCGACTACCTGTAAAAGGTAGCAGGGAAGGACTAAATGAGGAATTCGAAAAACCGTTTCTTGTGGCGTAAATAGGGAGAGGCTCATGCATGGCCATTGGCCATAGGGTGAGATTGCATTCTTGAATACCAGTTTTTAAGACAATTTCTCGAATAGATGAACGAAAGATCCACTTTTCATAAAAATAGTTTAGGGCTTAGGATATTAAAGTGGCCATGATATGTCCACAAAGATCCATGATGGATCTTGTTAATGAATTTTAGTAGACAAAGGGAAAATTTGACACAGATAAAGTAGAATATAAAAAAAAGATGCATCATTTTTTAAAAGTAGAACTCGTACAACAGGTCTCTTTACGTATAATGATAATAAAAATATTACCTGTCCAACATCTATTACAGGGCTCAAACTTCGTCCGACATCTTCTAATACATCAAGTCGTTTCTTGTCATGGTTGCCTGTTAAGATGTCTACCTCTATTTCCAATATGGCTACCGCATATACATAGTATGGCTTAACACCATCATTGACACCGGAAAACAAATGACTTGCTTGAAGATTCACTCCGGCAATATGGGCTTGTTCGACAAGCTCCTCCCAAGTGGGATCGCCCATTTTCTCTTTGATTGGTTGAAGGCTATCTATAAGAACTTCGCAAGCTTTAGCAACAGCTAATGCCACACTCTCACTTGTTCTACTGCTAGTAGTAAGTATAGCGTTAGGTGAAGTGAAACTTGTACTTGACGTTACACTTACTTTGTCTAAAGGTATGCCAAGACTATAGGCACACGCTTGTGCTGCCTTCGTATTTATTCCTTGACCCATCTCAATACCACTATGGTATACAACAACAGATCCATCTCGATGGAATATGGATACTGTAGCACTGTACTTGTGTTTATAGTTTATACTCATAGTCAAAGGTATAAGTTTGATAGCGCGTTTTCTCCATTGGTTATTGCAATTAAATTTCTGAATTTCTTTTTTTCTGTTATCGAAATCAGCATCTTTTTGTAACTGTGTGATCATATCTGGTATGGGATTATTCTCTATTGCCATATTTTGGAGTCTTACTTTTATAGGATCTTCATCAATAGTAAAAGCAATTTTTTCCATCATGTATTCTATCATGGCTACACCTTCTGCTGTATCTAACAATTTAAATTTCTTTGTCTTAGCATTTTTTGGATTTTACGAATTTTACTAATATTATAAATGCGTAAGTGTCTATAATAGTATGTTTGTTACTCAAATTTTCAATTGATTTCTTCGGTGGTGCATTCGGTAGTGTAACCATGCGGGTGAAGCCGCGGGGGTCAGCTTATCCCTACTAAAATTATAAATGCGAAAGTAACTCTGTCTGTCTGTCTGTTACGCTTTCACGCCTAAACGGCTGGAGCGATTGAGATGAAATTTGATATAGGGATAGTTCGAGGCCCTGGGAAGGACATAGGCTACTTTTTAACCGACTGCGCAAAAGGAGGCTTATGATTTTATGTGATAACGACTTGGGAACAGTTAGTATTCTGATAAAGTTTACCTATTGTAGTTCCCAATACTTGGTTACCTATCATAATAACTAAAGTTGTTTCAACTATTTTCAAAACAACTACGGTCAAAATAACTACTGATTAAAACACCTAAAGATCGTTTCACCTATTTTTGTTATAACTACTGGTCGAAACAAATAATGGACGATTCACCTACGATTTATTCAACTACGATTAACTGTGCTAAGATTGATTGAACTATGTATGAAATACATAATAATCAATTCGCCTACGAGTTTATTGTACGATTACGAGTCTCAGTACTCAGGGGTACGTATCATAATGCATTTTTTAATAAAGTACGGTGAAGTCTAACTACCGAAAATATTATTTCCAAGTGAGTAAAAGGCAAACTACAAAACAAAAAAAATAACCACGAAGGCTAAGGCGGGAGCTCCGCTCCGCTTCGCTCCCGCTTTAGCCTTCTAACCTAACCTATCCGAGTCGAGGTGTTAACCATTATAAGTGAATGGTTAACACTCCGACTCAGAGTACCCCGACTCGGATAGGTTAGGTTAGAAGGCTAAGGCGGGAGCGAAGCGGAGCGGAGCTCCCGCCTTAGCCTTCGTGGTTATTTTTTTTGTTTTGTAGTTTGCCTTCCACTCACTTGGAAATAATATTTGCGGTAGTTAGACTTGACTATACTTTATTAAAAAAACGGGTGGAATCGGGAACATAAATAATCGTCTTTAGCATTAGGTATTTCAAACGTAGTCAATATGTCCAATATCTTAAATGAACATTATATTAATCGTCCATTAGTTCAAATAATTATAGTTTATTCGAAATTATGTGAATAAACGAGTAGTCGAGTCGACCAATATGCGTAATGAACATAGGTGACTCAACCGTAGTTGTTTTGAAAATAGTTGAAACAACTTTAGTTATTATGATAGGTAACCCAATACTTGACATTACCTGTGTTAAGTTACTATGTACTATACTTGAGTCGTTAAATATCAAACTCGCGTAAGTCCATCCACATCCCAAACTGACTTATGAATGGCGCCAAATTCAAAAATTAAAAATTATTCATTTCATCTCTTTCAACTTAAGGTAAGTCAGTCATATCTCGTACAAAATACGGGTCAAATTCTATGATTTTTTTCAAACTTCTGTACGTCCCATGACTGTGACATATCAAAGTCGCGCATGTCCATATTGACCAATCAGAACGGAGCATGAGCTTAAGATGGCCGCCATTTCCAATAAGTTTTGTGACGCAAGTCCATAACTGACATTTCAAAGTCCGTAATAACTCCAAGGTTATATTTTTCAAACGACGGTAAGTTTCGCTGGTAAATATCAAACTCCTATATGTCCAAACTTAATTCCTATTTTGTGACTTATTTTACTACTTAAACATAGTTGTTTTGCTTTAATAACGTTTTAACTGAGTATGTCGTAAGGCTATTATAAATAAGAAATATATTACTTGCTTATTTTACGAGATAATGAATGTGACATGATTCCCAAAAATCACTTAGAATGGACATGCGGCTTTTTGATATTTAACGACTCACTTTATCATAGAAAAAAAGTTTCTTTTTATTCTACAGTAAAATCTAAATGAAGTAAGTACAATAAATCTATACTAATATTATAAAGAGGAAAGATTTGTTTTTTGTTTGTTTGTTTGTTTGTTTGTAACGAATAGGCTCCGGAACTACTGGACCGTTTTGAAAATTTCTTTCACTGTTGGGAAGCTACACTCTTTGCGGTGAACATAGGCTATTCCTACGGTAACGGGAACTACGCGGGTGAAACCGCGTGACGTCCGCTAGTCTATAATATAATGAGAGTAGCAATAGTGTGTCTTTGCAATTTATATAAAGCTATTACTATATGTTTAAAAGGTTAGTGTTACGATGATAAAATTCAGCATGAGTGTGGTTTGTCACAATTTTAAAATAGTTTATTCACCATTTTTGGAAATTCTGCTTCAAAGAGTTTAAAAAGGAGGCTAAAGTTTGTATGGGGCAACGTGATTCCTTGGTCCTATCTACTTAAAAATTTGTCAAATGGCATTTTCGATTCGTCTGGTAACGTCCCGTTCTCGAAACGGCCCGCGTTCTCAAAATAGCCCGTTCTCAAACGGCCCGTTCCCGAAACGGCCCGTTCTTAATACGGCCAATTTTCAAAACGGCCCGTTCGCAAAACGGCCCGATCTCAAAACGGCCCGTTCTCAAAACGTCCCGTTCTCCAAACGTCCCGTTCTCAAGAGGACCGATAAAACAAATGAAGATCTACAAAACAAAATGAAGATTAATGGTGTGGGTTCTCGGTAATAGTGTGGGTTCTTATTGAAGGCTGATAATTCACAAACTCAACAGTTAACATGCGAATTTACATGCACACTTTGATCTGTTTTGATTTCGATAATATTGTAATGATGATGTTGTTTTATGGTGTACTTAATCTGTCTGTATTCTTTTACTATATCGGTGGTAAACGCTGTTGATGTCACAATCATTCAAACGCATTGTGGCTACTATTTATGTTGTTTGTTTACCCAAAAATATATGAAAGAAACAGAGTAAAAAACAAATGAAGATCGACAAAACAAATGAAGATCGGTGAAACAAATGAAGATTGACAAAAAACAAATGAAGACCGATAAAACACAAAGGAAATCGATAAAACAAAAGACTATCGGCTAGTTAATTATGGTTTTCGCATCTAGATAACAAAAAATAAGCGATAGCAACATTCAATCTTATCATTTTGCCGATAGTCTTGTGTTATCGACCTACAAAATGTTTTATCAGTTTTCATTTGTTTTGTCAATCTTTATTTGTTTCCCCGATCGTCGTTTGTTTCGTCGATCTTCACTTGTTTTGTCGATCTTAATTTTTTTGGTCGATCTTCATTTGTTTATTTGAGTATTATACGTTTTGGGTCTGGCTGAAATTTGGTACAGGGATAGGTTATAACGCAGCCGCGATGGCACCCGCGGCTACGTACGCGTGGACGTATTATCGAATAGTGCACTATAAATTGGAAAGTATTTTCTCGAAACAAAAATTATTCATAGCACGTAGTACATGTAGATCGATGTTAATAACATTTTCATAAAACATGTCATAAGCGTCACAACAATACCATATATGTACATTTCAAAGAACGCCTAATAATACCATAATATTTTGTGAAAATATATTTTTAATAGGTAAGGGTTAGCTCACACTAACTATTTTTACTAAAATAATGTGACGAGAATAAGAGTACCCGTGACGAAAATCCTATCTCTTTCTTTCTCTCTTACGCAAACGAAGTTGCGTGGGTTAGCTGGTTAGAATATAATGTAGAGTTTACTGCCAAAGAAAAGTTATAATACGAACTAAAGATATTACATGACAAAGCACTATTTGCACCCTATTGTACCACCCTTAGAGCTCCTCGCGGCGACCGGTCGCCGCGCATAATAATCAAACTTTTCCGTAAAGCCCCGCGCGGCGACCGGTCGCCGCACCTACCCAGACGACTTTAAACTTAAATTTAGCCTTCTTACGTCCTACTTTTCTATGAACAGGTTTATTGCATGTGTAGTTTATAACATTTTCTTGTTTTTGGAATCTTATAAAATGACGTCAATGGGCCAGAATTTTTTACAAAAATCGAACAGTTGAAGTTGAGAGTGGATTGCGCAAGGATGGCGTGCGTTTGTGTAGTACGTGTGTGTTTCGTGTTTTTATTATAAATAATGTGTTTGCATTATTATTTATTATTATACACAGTAAAATAAACAATATATCAATAATCCGGTTGGTGTTTACAGGATCGTAAAATATGGTGTGGTGGTAGAGTAAACAATGTTTTTTTTGTTGAGTGCGTGTGTACCAAGTGCGAGTGTGCGTGTGTGTTTTGTTTTTTTATTATAAATAATGTGTTTTCATTATTGTTTATTATTATACACAGTAAAATAAACAATTTATCAATGATCCGGTTGCTGTTTGCAGAATCGAAAAATTTGGTCTGGTAAGTGAGATAAAAATTTTTTTTTGGGAAATGGGAAATCTTTTTTCATTTTTAGGGTGGTGGAGCTAGGTCCGTGCGATTACCGATTTTCGATATATTTTTTTAGTGTGTTGAAGGGTAATGATTCATATTAATTTTTCTATATATTTGACACTTGTCGCCTTATTAGTCACGTTGTTAGGCGGAGCATTGCTCTTGCTTCTATAAGCTCGTAATTAGCAATCTGGAGGTACAAGGTTTTTTTCATCCTACATCCAAAGTTTCCTATCCTTTCCACCGCAACAGTCAGTTGTGGTTGTTCTTAACTATTGTACATTAATATTGACAAATCGAAGGGATTTGAGACGGTCCTTTGCCTCCGCTTCTTTAAAATCGACCTAAAAAAATTGTCGTCCTGTGAATGTCCTAAACCTGTATGGGGCATTTCTTTACAAAGTCGCAGTGACTCTGTAAAGAAACGTCTCATACTTAATTCTCCAGAGGCCACCTCACTAGGTGCAATTTTTGCTCACATCGCGTCGCAGAGAAGACACCCCCGAACATGTCATAACCGCTTGACTAAGTTATATTAATGACTAGAGGACGTCACGCGGTTCCACCCGCGTAGCTCACGTTCCCGTGGGAATACGAGAATAAAATATAGCCTATGTTAACCGAGGCGAGCGTAGCTTCCCAACAGTAAAAGAATTTTTAAAATCGGTCCAGTAGTTTCGGAGCCTATTCGATGCAAACAAACAAACAAACAATCAAATCTTTCCTCTTTATAATATTAGTATAGATAGCTTACGCACATGGAGCTCTGACGGAAGTATTGGATGCTGTGTCAGTCATTACGCTGCTTGATTGTGTGTACCAACGAGAGGGATCATAACAGTTGTAAGTGCGCAATAAAGTGACCGGGGTCTGTAGCTCGTTGAAGGAACAGCCTGAGTCTTCATAGAACGTGTGATTCAAGTACTGGATTCGCCCCTTTTCGTTAACGCCTATCTAATAGACGAAATCGAAAAAAGAAAGGAAACATCATATTATTGTAAAAAGGAAGAATTATATAATAAAGAAATATAGGAGAGTATAAAACTTAAAATATCTAACAAGTAGATAATATTAGCGTATATTATAATGAATTAATTAAATTGGCTGTAAACAAGGGAAATATTAATAATATATACTATTTTTATAATAATGGGTTAACCTAGACCAAAATAGAAAGTGCTTAAAATATTAGAAATAGGCTTTCATCATCAAACTGCAGTGCGTATTAAAATAATTGAGGGTAGCTTAATTATTCAATAACCGTAATAAAAAAGAACATTGAACTATCAAACACACCTGATTTCGATACAATCATTTCAAGAATTTAGCTTGACTGATACAATTATACGGAACACTAACAAAATAAAGAAAGTTTGTCCAAACTGTTACCTCAAAATTAGACTGCACTGGATAGCGCAAGCCCATTGCTGGCATATTCGTCTCCAGTGGTATTATCATCCTGCAGGTTTTTCCTAGTAAATGTGTTACCAGGGCGGCTGAACAGGCAACTGGACTGTTTTTTAATATTTTACCTCCGAAGGCCCCCCCAAGCCGACGCACTATAACATTTATACTGAAATTAATTACAAAAATGAGATTATAACATTCGCTGAGTACCTACGGTACCATAACCTACTACAACGATTATAAACCAGTTCAAAATCGATTCATAAATATATCATATTAAAAATAAATATGTACATAAATAATTATATACCATATTATTTATCTTCCTCTTTCAAATTTTACCCGAACACATTCAGCCTAACGGCCGAATGTGTCGGGGTAAAATTTGCGTATTTGAATAATTAACATCCACACACTTTTATTTCCCAGAATAAGTTGCCATAGATTGCGAGAATGAGAGGCTCGGGCATATAATAATAATAACGTTACTTTATATTACCTGTTCAATGGCACTTTCAAACATTCCGCTATAGCAGCATTGATTAAATCAAGCCATTGAGTAGTAGCGTATACTTCCAATTCATTTTCTATGGGCATTACAACACAAGTTTGTGGCTCCGTGTAGTAATGATATTGACCTCCTATTTTTAATTCACCTTTTATAACAGCTTTTATATCGTTTCCTTTATCTGATGGTTCTACGGTTTGGTCTATTTTTACTCGTTTACTCTTTTCTGAAGATTTCAGTACTTGATCTATTGTTAGTAAAGGTCTATTTTTACTATGACACGAATATATTATTTTGACAAGCTTGGCAGCTTTATTCGCAGTTTTTTCTCTATCAGCTACAATAATTCCAGCAGGCTGACCAAAGAATTTTATTTTCTTACTACAAAGTATTTCTACTATATCAACAAAATAAGGAAAGTTTTCCGGCAGAGATGAGTTTTTACCCGGTATATCTTTTGCAGAATAAAACGCAAGAACTCCTGGTATTTTCTGAAAAAATATAAATAGTTGTGTTGAAGGGAAGCAATATTAATATTCTTAATAAAACCAGAAGAATAACCGACCGAAAAACCAAAAGATAAGCAATTGATATTAATATAAAATTGTTACCAAAACTTTATCAACTGTACCTGTAACTGTACAAAAAGTACAGGCTTCAAAAACATAATTTCAGTGCAAATTATAGCTATGATAGACATTTATTGTTAAAAATAACAGAGAAACAAAATTATTACATATCTATATATTTACATTATTACTATCTAACCTAAACCTTTAATAAGGCCCCCGTGGCATTGTGCCCAAAAGACTAGTAGCATTCCCCCTTTGAGTAGCAATACCTATTCGCTGAGCGAGAAAACTGCCAGCCTTTGGATCACCAGTCGACTCCACAAGGCGCTTTTTCAAATTCTTGAAAAATTTTTGCGCATTGGGACCCCATGGACCTAGGGTCTCGACACCGACTGGACAAAAACGATACGATGAGTCGAGACCCTTATGTTTATTAATTTTAGTATTTTCAGTCGCTTCCGCTGCTGCGCTGGCTTTAAATTTTGTTTTAGAAAGATGTTCTATTACTTAAAATAAAAACGACCTAGTCAACGACTGGTCACTTTCTCATCAGCTATTACACAGGTCTTACTAAAGGTATCTCTTGAGTTTTGTAACACTCATAATCTATTTAATGAAGATATCTGTCACACATAGATGGAAAATTCACAAGGTCACAAGCACCCTTCTACTATCTAAATGTTAATAAACTTTGGACTACTTACAAAAGCTTCAGATGTGTCAAAGTCTTTGATTAAACTACCTGCCACAGTATCAGCTGTAACAAAAGCAGCAAACACTTCATTTGACTGCCCTGGTAAATCATCTGTGTAAATAGCTTCCCCACTGCATTGAACTAATGCCTCTAATTTAGGCACAGGCTGGTTCAGTGGCCACAAACTCTTATCTGTTTCGAAAATTTGAGTTCCTTGAGAAGTACTTCGTTTAATAGTTCCGGCTCCAGATATAAATTTAGTATTCATTCTGTTGTTTGGACAGAGACTCAAAATTGCCTTAAAATTAATATTCACATTAATTATTGTTGATACATAAAAAAACTTTAGTTTTGTTATAATTTGTTATTTACCTTATAGTATAAAGTAATTGCCAACATTTTTCTGTATGCTGCTGAAGGTTCTGGGGGTTGTTCTACTGCAATGACCTCTTGGTGTAAAGTCCTTAAAGCTAGTTGTAGAGTATCGTTAGTAAAAGGATCTTTTCCAACTAGAACTTCTTCAGTTTTTGTTGCATGAATGAACGAAGGAGAGATGTTGCCATACACAATCGAGGCTTTTACGAGAATGCTTGAATTATGTTTGAATTTTAATAAAACCCCCGCATTAACTATTGCGTGTGTATTTTGCGCTCGTGTCATGATCTGCAAATATGTCACAATCAAATTATTAAATATAAATCGATTAAAAGCAGTTACATTTTTCATAAATTAGACAAAGTTTCGTACCTTGTACGTTCTTATCGAAATAGACTGGGGGAAAGGAGGTAGTAAAATATTTTTTATTATTTTGCCGTTCATATCGATCTTCAGAAATTCTGTCAAACGCATAACTTTTTCATGGTTTACTTTTTCTGCTGCGAATTCGTTTATTAATTATTATTATAATAATAAAAGAACTGTACGAACGGTAAGCTATTCCATGTGTCTTACCAATTGTAATCATAGCTCCTACAGTCTCAAATAATACAAATACGTCTGATGGAAATTCATGATTAGCGTATTTTAGATATAAGTTGCCCGCAACAGTTCCTATCTGAAATTGAAGAAAGTAAAGCAAATACAAGATTTATTTTATTAAGTTTGCAAGATTTACACATCACAATCTTATTATACACATAAAGTACCTAATACAATACACCTAAGTAATACAATCTTTAATATTATAAACCTGTAGAGGGTCGAGTTTCAAAATATTTTCCATGTACAGACTACATGGAAAATATTTTGAAAAATTGAATTGTACGGCATTCTCTAGTCGATACTGAAGCCGAAAATGTATTTTTAACCCTTGGTTTACCCGGTGACATTTTACCTACACAATTTACCCGATGGAGGCCATAGGACTCCCTTCAAGAAAATGGATGATTTATTCAAAAAAACGCTCAGATTTCTAAGAATCAAACTATTATATTTGTTAATCAACTATTTCGCTATTGAATCACTAAGGTTATGACTTAAAATTATTAATTAACAGCCTTTAATAACTTAGATTTATGAAAACTAAATATTTCTTTTTACAAATATGAGATATAATTCTGAGTATTTTTTTATATCAAAATATAAATATTTATAAACAAATATTTAACAAATGTCTTCTTTGGAATATAACCCCTCATCTATATATATAAAAACAAGAACTGACTGACTGACGATCAACGCGCAGCCTAAACCGCTGGGTCTAGAACCATGAAATTTCGCACAAATGCTCCTTATGTCACGTAGGCGAGCAATAAGAAGGGATTTTTGGAAATTCAACTCCTAAGGGGGTAAACAAAGGTTGCAAAGTTTGTATGGGACAACGCGATTCCTTGGTCCGATCTTCTTCAAATTTGGCATACAACATCTTTAACTGAATTGATAGGGGACGTGTTTTGTATTTTATTGAAATTTGTCTTTTATCATGGTTAAAATGGGGTAGAAAAAAAATTTGGGGGTAATTGCCCCAAAGTTCATATTAGTACTTCTTAGTCGGTATCTACTTTTTAATTTTTTTTTGACACATGTTTGACAGCTCAATACGAGTTTTTAAAAAAATGGTGTCAATTTATGTTAAATGTCAAAAAAACAAATAATTTTATTCAAACTGCTAAATTTTTTGCTTTTTGCACTTCATTATGCGGAATTGCCTTCATATTTTGTATGTCAAAAATACATTTGTGAGAAGGAAAACCTATACATGACTTTTTTATTTATTTAGTCAGAATTATACGTATACAAATAAAAACAGTACTGTAAAGTGCCAGCGGGCTGGCCACAGAAGACGACAGACGATGACAGATGGATCAAACGAGTTCTAAAGCGGGCATCGCGACTTGGTCCACCCGCCAGATGGATCGAGGATCTAGAAGAGGTCGCAGGCTGGATGCGAAAGGCGCAGGACGTAAATTAGGAGGCCTACGTCTAGAAGCGTACATGCTGATTTGATTTATATAAAAACAAAAACTGACTTAAATTCTGATCGAGATCTAGAACCTTGAAATTAGATTAATGGCATAGGTGCGTAGAAAGAAACGATTTTTAGGGTTCGTACCCTTAAACGGGGTCCTGTTTATTCACGAGACTTCGGTGTCCGTTTGTCTGTTTATCTGTCCGAAATTAAGCTGTATCTCAGGAATCGTGATAGCTAGAAAGCTGAAATCAGATGATATATTCTGTAGCCACTATGACAACAAATACTAACGACAGAAAAGGGTGGTGGGGGATAAGGGGGATTATTTTTTGGTACGGAACCTTCTGTGCGCGAGTCCGCTTCGCACTTGTCCGATTTTTATACCACTAAGATGGCAGAGAAGCTTACGGTCCACCTGATAGTTGGTTACTGTAGCGGACTAATTCGCATATTGAACGTTTGCAACACCAGTGGCGCTGCTGCATATCAACCCATATTTCTCTTGGCACTACCGCTTGGTACCCAGTAGAGTCACGGGAAAATAAATTATCCCGTAACCCTACTGATAGTGCTTCGAATTAGGTTCGTATAAAATAACCATTATAATGAAAATCAAATTAGTGCCAAAATAATACAACGGGAGTATGTACACGCGACAGAAAACCACGCGAAAAGAATAGAAGTGACGGGGAACCTTTCTATTTCTTTCTCTCTTACGCAAACGAAGTTGCGCGGGTCAACTAGTAAAAAAATAAAAACAAAGAAAGAAGAGAAGAAATCTTGTAGAAAACCAAACGTGCAGGGCATTCTACACACGATTATTGGTACATTATTTTCTTTGTACGGCCAAAGCACATAGGCTTAGTACAAGTATGGCAAAGGTAAGCGGTGTTCGTGATTTCATCTTCGTCTGAAGTGGCTGAACATTCAGAATCAGTGTCATGCTCAGAAGGCACAGTCATCTTCAGATTCTGACACTACATCATTGCGCATCAATCTGCGTGGCTAATGCAAGGGTAATGTTTCATCTTCCTGTTCAGAGTTCCTTTCATCCATATCTTGCTGCCAGTTGTTCACTACGGATTCGGGTTTGTCGTCTAGAACATTTACAACATTGGAAGACGCCATTAAAGTTCCTAAAATAAAAGAAAAAACCTTATAAAGAAAACAGCACTGAATCCAAAACAATAACATACATACCCCGGTGGAGTCCCATGGACTCCTCGAGTGTGTTTACTTACCGATAGGAGTCGCACACGCAGACGTCTGCTCACCCCCGGACTTGCCACGTGGCTGCGTGAAGGTACTCGCACGCGCAAGTTTAGATTTAAAAAAATGTAACTTTTATGGACACTTAGAGTTTTCAAAGGAGTCCCGGGGACCTACCGGGTAAATTAAGGGTTAAATTTTTTTTCTGTGGGTCTGTCTGGATCCCGAAAAAGTATCACACCGAAGCTACAGCTTATGCTCCGAGGAAGGTTCTAGGTTCCTTAAGGAGAGGGGATGAAGGATGAAATGGGTTTTCAACTATAATTTCTCACCGCGGGGTCCGATTTCAAATATTTTTTGGTGTCAGAAAAGGAATACTTCAAGCATTGTTGTTCCACACAAGTTTCAATATTGAGGGTTTTGTAGTTCAAAAATTAGAGACGTCTTAACTTTGGCTAAATCTAAATTCAAGGGTTCCTTTGAATGTGAGGGTATAATTGAAGGTTGGTATCATTATTACTGGGCTTCAATTTGCTGTCTGTAATCCGAGTATAGATTGCAGTTCTGCACCCATTTTGAAGCCTTTCTTATTATTTAAGCTGTTAAATAGACATCAATACTTACATTTCTCACCGGATCATGTGCCACTAAATCTAAATGTTCATAAAATTGCTCCAAATAAGTAAACTCTTGTCTTTCTTTCGAAAGCTGTAAAAATATCTGCATCATCTCTGATAAAGTCATCCCTGCTCCAAGGATTAAGTTTACATCCAGAATATAGCCCTTAAGTTCAATTACGTCAAATATGTCAATGACATTTGGAGGGTACTCAGTGACATGATATACTCCTATAGCCAAAATATAATAAAATTTTATATTATTGTAAAAACATAAGCTTAATTATTGACGTAGTGATATTTGTCATATGTTTGACATATTTTTTTACCTTGTCCAGTGTTTCCAGCTATTAATTTATAGTTGCCGTTACTCATGGCTTTGAAAGCATCTGCTAAGTTATAAACCTTAAACCATTTGTGTGAACCAGCTTTAACAGTCATTATTTTACCCTCACTTACGTGAACGAAAGTATCACTGTCATCATCAGTTTTGGGAGTATTATCGATCTCACAATTGTGATGATCACCGAAACATTTATCTCTATGTGTACATTTATTAGAACATTTAACTATATCGAAATCTTCTAAGTCACTTAATTGATCCAGTACCCTTCGGTCAGCGTCTACAGCAAAAGTTTTGAACGCATCTGCTATTGGTCTATAGCCAGTACATCGGCACATGTTCCCGGCAAAAGAATTTTCAACAGTTTTTCTGGTTAGAGTCTTGTTATTTGCTTGAAGACTGAAATTGAAATTTATATTCTTACTAGCTGACGGCCTCAGCTCCGCCCGCGTCAAGTTTTGTTCCCGTTTCCGCTTCCCGTGGGAACTTATTCCCGGGATAAAAAGTAGCCTATGTGTACTGAGTTTCAGCCAGATCTGTTCAGTCGTTAAAGCGTGAAAGAGCAAACATCCACACATCCAAACTCATAAATTTTCGCATTTATAATATTAGTAAGATTGTGTTTATGGAATCAAGACACGACGCGGGAACTTGTCTTGATTTCATACAAATCGGCGATAACGCGCTCACCGCGACTGTCGACAGGCGCACGCCAAATCTCGGACTTGCCACTCTGTTCATCTGTGATCATGGCGCTTGCAACAGTGAAGAAATATCGGCAACTCGATGAGACAGTACATGTGAAATATCCCGTTAACTGTTGTATATATTAGCTCAATCGGTTTATTTAGTTTAAAAGTCTAGGGTTATCATATATTGTAAATTTATTATGTGTATTGGTATGTAAACAAGAAAGGGGATCGGTCGGATCCAGCCAACTGTCGCCCCATAGCCGTTACCACCGTCATCTGCAATGTGTTCGAGCTAATTATTAACAAACAGCTCATGCGATACCTGGAGGATCACTCGCTAATTAACGATCGTCAATATGGCTTTAGGCCGAAACGATCAACAGGTGACCTCCTGGTGTACATAAGACACACTTGGTGTGAGGCTATGGAGAGGCACGGCGAATCTCTGGCTATTGGCCTAGATATCGGTAAAGCCTTTGATAGGGTATGGCATGTGTTGCTTCTTTCCAAGCTGCCGGCATACGGTCTACCGCCTCATTTGTGCCGTTGCTGGCCAGCTTCCTGCAGAGGCGACGTATACGGGTTCTCTGTGATTGGCAGGCTTCCTGCTTTTTGCAGGTAAATGCCGGAGTACCACAAGGATCGGTATTGTCCCCATCTCTCTTTCTTTTGCATATCAATGACATGCTGTCCCTTGGGTGCATTCATTGTTATGCGGATGATAGTACTCTGCATGGGAGCTATTCTGGCCGTCCTGCGGAGGGGCGAGGTGACGTGGAGGGGAAGAGACGGCAATTCGAGGCGGATCTCGACCGGGACCTGGGTCACATTGCCCAATGAGGTTCAGACAACCTGGTCGAGTTCAATGCCAGAAAAACACAGGCGTGTGCGTTTACAGCTAAGAAGTCCCCATTCCTACCCCTACCCTCTCTTCAGAGCATTACGATTCCACTAAAGGTTGTCCTTTAGTGCCGGACGTATATACCGAGGATCTCCAGGTTGTCCTGGAGATCCTCGGTATATACGTCCGGCGTGAACTCAATCACAAAAACTTCATAGAGAGTTGTTTTGGGCTGGCCTCGCGGAAACTAGGAGTCGTAAATAAGGTGAGACGGTACTTCACACCACATCAGAGATGTTTACTGTACAAGACGCAGATTCGTCACTGCTTCGAATACTGTTCTCACTTTCGGGACGACTCCCTAAGGTATTTACTAGACGCGCTTGACGCTATGCAGAGACGTGCTATCTGAATAATTGGTTGTCCTGAGGTGACGGGAGGCCTCGAACCGTTGGCGCAGCGAAGAACCATAGCGTCCTTGGCTGCCTTCTATCGAATTTATCACGGCGAATGTTTTGAAGAGCTCTTAAACTTGATCCCACCCTCTCCTTTCCGATCCCGAACAACACGTGCGCGGGCAAAGATGCCACGCACACACAGTGGAGAGAATCTTCGCCAGAACTGAGCGTTTCAAAAGATCGTTCCTCTGTCGAACTATAAAAACATGGAACGACCTGCCCGCACACGTGTTTTCCTCATCTTACAATCCCGGGTTCTTCAAGAGGAGCGTGAAGAGGTACATCATAGGGCCGCCAACTTGAGGACCACTGTCAGAAGTGGCCCCCAATCGCTAGATTTCGATCAGGCTGGTTGCGACGTCAATTTGGCGAACTAAATATATATAAAAAAAATTGAATGCATTATAATAAAATATTGAAATGAAATATAAATAATAAACTCTATTATAGTCTGCATCGTGAGCTATTCGCACTAAATTACCGAGGAAAATGAAATAGTCAAATCGCAACGATTTTGTCAAAACCGCAGATCATAGGGTCGGTTATCGAATGTCGGCTATCATGGTCCATGGTCCGACACCAATATCGGATAGGATAGTATACGGAAATGCTCTAAGACTGGTAGCACAAGTGATCATGTTTGAAGAGTATTCGAAACCTACTATCGTATTATTTTTAAGGCTTTTTGTACATAGTAAATACCTAGTTGTGATACTATTTTATCTTCATTGCCAAAGCTAATTAAAACTGTTTGTAATAAAACTGCCTGAAGTACTTAATGTTCAGCATACTTAATTTGCATAAAGTATTACTAAAGTTGAATGCAAAATAAAATACAGACGAATTGAGAACCTCCTCCTTTTTTGGAAGTCGGTTTAAAATATTTTACGATTCCTCAATGAGATAAAAGAATTGGTTGGAATTCACTGACTAGGAGTTTTGCAACTTGGATATCAGAGAAGGTGTCTTTTATAATCCGATCATATTTCGTCACGCAATGTGGAAAAAAACCGGCCAAGTGCGAGTCGGACTCGAGCAAGTAAGAACCCTCCGTGCGCGAGTCCGACTATATTCAGTGGTATATTCATACTATAGACTATATTCATAGTTAGACTATATATACAGAAAAAAAGTACATGAGATTTCCAGCTGTACCACAAATTAGAGATAGTAGAAACCTCATGTATGTACTTTTTTTCACACCTACCCTCTGGTACGTACACTCGCGCACAAATCAGTATCGAAAATACTATGAAAATCTCTTGACCTCGTGTCTGTGAACTCTGTTAGTGGTGGTCTATGTGTGTGTAGCCTCAGCGAATTTAGTATGTAAGTCTCCATCTGTACTATCTCTAATTTGTGGCATAAAGTATTGCACTAATTGGACTACACAGTCTCAGTAGCACACAGTAATAGTAGACTTAACATTTACACTATCTTTAAATTGTTTACCTGTACATGTTCATGATCCATCCAGATGTGCAGAAACCACACTGCGTGCCATTCAGGTGTGCCAATCTGGTTTGAATGTCATGATAGCCAATGATCCGGTTGCCGATACCTTCAACTGTGGTGATTTCCCAGTCATGGCATGAGAGAACTGATACCAGACACTAAAGAAAACAACCGTGCAAAAATTAGACTCACCCTTACTAAAATATCAGGATACCCTCCTATCAATTATTTAATATATAATATAAATTCGGGACTACACGCGAAACACTTTTTACTTACATACACCGAGAAGTTTGGAACACGTTGCAGCCCGTGGTCGCGGTTGGACTAAGATAAGAAGCGACAAAGCGTGAAGTTCCGAATTATATAAGTGTTAGTGTAAATAACCGCGATAGTTTAAAAATTACATTATCAGGATATTATGTCAAGTTTAGCCTAAAGTTTATTTATCAACATAAAGATACTCTTAAATCAAATTCAAAATAAGAGTAAATATTATAATAATTAATAGTTTGTGCAATGAGGAATTGTTTTATAATGCCTATGGCTACGTTCTGTCGTCAAACCGCTCGCCACAGACAGTGTGTTCATCCTCACACTTTGCATCCCGAGCGTTCACGCAGGGTAAGATCAGATAGGGGCTTTTTGCCGAGCACGATTAGATTGTGGAATGAGACTGCGATGACCACCATTCCAGCAGGTAGGCCGTTTGCTTGTCTGTCACCTTAGTGTTATAAAGAAATAGTGTTTGTATGATGGTTGAGGTGGTTTTCTTGAGTGAATCTGGCTCTTTAGCTAGAGCTAGATTTACTCGTACATTTTGGGAAACTCCCATATTGACGATCCGGTTTCATGTCCTTCCTTTTAGATCTGCCCGTGGAAGTTAAAAGCAAGAGCGCATTTCACCCCTGGAGCAGTGGATAGCAGATGTAGTGCTTGAAATTGTCATTCCTAGTCAGTTAAATGATGTGTATTGAATATTATATATACAAAGATCATTAATCTATCAATCGACTCAGCTTACGGCAGTCCGCTGCAGGACATGAACCTCTTCCGAATTACGCTACAATACTTGGTCCTGCGACCATCTTCAGGTCATCGGTACATCTGGCCGGAGGTGTCCTTAGAACTTGTTTGTTCCATCGACTATCGGTTCTTCTACATATAGTATGTGGCCAGCACACTGCCACTTCAAAACGCATATCAACCACTTTGGTTCTCTGACTCGATTCCCCAAGCATAGCTCGTTCCATCGCTCGCTGTGGAACTTTGGGTGGAACTGCGCTACGGGTATGGACTTGCTTCAGTGTTCACGTCTCGGCACCGTATGTAGGTAATAACTGGTAGGGTGCAATGGTTATATAATCTTTAATAAGTATCTTTATTAAGATTAGTGGGCCTATCTAGCTTTCTAAAATTGTAATTGTCGCCATTGACACGAAGAAGAATAAGTAAAGATAACTTACTGAATTTACAGCTAACGTTTTCATTGCAAAATTAGGTGGCATCGGTATACGAGCAGCTACTATGCAGATACCACAGCCGCCTTCGTGGCACATTGCTTTAGTACCACGTAACTCCGCAACATTACGAATGTATTCATTTAGAGACACGTCTGGACCAAACTCAGTTCCCACTACAAAAAATCAATCTTAATGTAATAGGAACTTAGTAATTCCTTCAAAAGCTAAAACAATTAAATGAAGGTGTTCCTCAGGGCAGCATCTTGTGTCCTACAGTATGCATAAGCAAGATCTTATAACATAAAAAAAAAATGTCTGTACATTTATGAACGTTATCGTAATTATAGGTAATAATTGGAAGCTTTGCAATTCAAGGTTTCCAGATACTCAGATATGAAGGAAACTTACAGTACAAATAAAAAAAAATACATTTAAGTTTAACAACCTTCTAATAACAATAATAATATTTACCTTCATAGTCCTTTCCGTTGATTTTAAATTTTATTTTCATCATATTATTTTCTTCTTTGTACCATTTAAACCAATGTTTTTGAATTAATCGTAGAATTAACTAGGTATAAAATGCCACGCTATAATTCGCAACTGATGTCAGGTGTGTGAGTGTGCCACTACTTGAGTCGGTAATTATTCCACAAACTGCGGCAGTAAACTGTAAAAACCAGCCAAGTGTGAGTTGGACTCGCGCACGGAGGTACCGTACCAAAAACCGGCTAAAATTCACTTTTTTTTTTCATTCATTGTATGGGAGCCCCTCTCTTAGTCTCCCTTTTTTTCTGATTTTAATTTTTTTTTTTTTTTTTTTTTTTTATACTACTTAGGTGGCAGACAAGCTTACGGCCCACTGGAAGGTTGATAACCGTAGCCTATAGACGTTTGCAACACCAGAGGCGTTACACACGCGCTGCCGACCCTGGCGCAGGTTGTGACGACCCACAGTTGAAATTTTTCAAGCCGCCCGTAAGGCCTTCAACTTGGCTTAACGACTGTCATTTTACTGACAACCGGGACCAACGGCTTAACGTGCCTTCCGAAGCACGGAAACGCTCGTAAATAAATGTCACAAAGTGGTCCACGTGGTGGTCACCCATCCATGTCCGGCCATAGTAAATGTTGCTTACTGCAGTGATCGTTTACAGAACACTGAGTCCGCGGGGCCACGAGCGCTTCAGTTGATATGGCGGCAACAGAAATAAATCATCGGTGAAAGTTTCAGCTCTTTGGGTATCACGGTTGCTGTGATACAGCCTCGTGACAGACAGACAGACAGACGGACGGCGAAGTCTCATGAATGTTTTACCCTTTGATCACAGAACCCTAAAAAACTGGCCAAATGCGAGTCGGATTCACGGACGGAGTGTTCCTTACCAGATAACAGCAATAAAACTAAATTTGTATGCGAGCTCCCCTTAGTAATATGTTTTTTTAAATGTAGATGTTATAAGAGCGTCTACAAATACATAATCTGTGAAATTTTCAACTGTTTAGCTTTAGGTACGTTCATAGGATACAGAGTGGCAAGTGCGAGTTTCTGTTGACATTCATGGTGAGCGCGTTAGCGCCGATTTGTATGGAATCTAGATAAGTTCCTGCGTTTACAGCTAGGTGGCGGTGTCTCGATTCCATAGAAATCGGAGTTTAACGCCCTCACCGTGAATGTCGACAGGCGACAGACAAACTGGCAGCAAAGTCTCAGTAATTTGGTATCAGAGGGGCAAGTGCGAGTTTCGGTGAGCGCCTGTCGACATTCACGAACGAGCGCGTTATCACCGATTTGTATGGGATCGAGACAAGTTCCCGCGTTTACAGCTAGGTGGCAGGGTCTCGATTCCAAACGAATTGGTGAGCCGTGAATGTCGACAAGCTCACGCAAAAACTCGCACTTGCCCCTCAGAACCCTGAAAACCAAGTTGTGGAGTTACACATTTTCTTTTAATCCTTGCATGGCTGATGGTAGTTACAACCAACCACGCCGCACTTGTTAAACTTGTGACTAGGTGTGTGTCCAGTCAATCCTTACTGACAAAATAAGAAGTGTTACGAAAAGCGATTACCAAAAAGTTTCATTTTTTTTTTTAAATCAAGGTTTATCAAGCATCAAGCGGTACACAATACATTTCGTTGTATCTTAAGTACTAAAAATAAATCATGTTAAATTACAAATATGTATTCACATATAACCGTGTTTCCTGCATCACTATCGCATTAAGTTTTTCCAGGAGAGGAAACACGCTTTTCTTCTTCTTTCGTTTTTAACTTTTTAGTAATTTTTTTTTGCCATGTACGCATCAAGTCCTATCTAAAGAGCCCAATCAATATATCGGTTTATCTTATTTCTTTGAGAAGCTAGTATAAGATCACCAGATCTTCATCAGGACTTGGCTCCAGCATCAGACTTGGTTCACTATCCCTAATGATTTTCTTGCCATGCACACATCAAGACCTACCTAAAGAGCCCAAACACTATGGGGTTATCTGTGGGAGACCTGGGGTGTACAATCGAGGGCTTACCCGTGGCTCCCAACCGTAGGCTGTTAGATAGGATATGTGTGGTTTTTAGTCGGTAGGAGGTCATCCATGTTTTTTGGGTCAAAAAAATGGGTTTATCTTGTTTCGTTGAGGAGTTTGTACCTTCAGATTCCGCCTTCAGACCAGGTCGTCCAAGACATCATCATATTGTATTGTCATAAGTGTACGTTTTAACCCTGACGAAAACGAGAGGTGTAATAGGTTTAACCTGTGTATCTGTCCACCCGGGTGGATTAATTATGATGCGGTATTGTATTCGTATAAAAGATGATGTAATCAAGATACTTAGCTATAAATTTTCTAATAATGAACACTACCAATGAGGCGAAAGGATTTCCCTAAAATTAACAGATCCTCTTGACATTCCCTATTTTTCGGAATAGAAAACTGCGGTTCTCTAGTAATCAGAGTGTTTTTTTTTTATTTTGTTATTTTAGCAAAATTCTACTTACTTATTTAGGTATTTTGTGAAATAAAACAAATCAAGGCACTTTTAAAATTAAGTAAAGTATATTCATCAATAAATAAATGTGGGTAGGTAATCAATTATTTCAATTTAAAGTTCTCCAGTTTGTGACCAACAGCCATGAAGATATTCTCGGCGGTGCAAGGATTTTCTGAAAATAAGAGGATCATAATAAAATTAAATAAATAATCAAACTCAGCAAGTTTTTAATGCAAAACATTGAGCAGCATCAATGATGTTATAGTAAACGAGAAAAAAAGGTAGATATCGCATTACCGCTCAAAAACTGTTGCGGACAAAGTCACACAATTGTTATAATTCCATTGAGTCGGCTAATAGCTGCGAGCGAAACAAGTCGTGTTGTGGTCGGCTGCTGCGTGCAAAACGACACAGATAGCTATCCCTCTCTGTTTTAAATGTTTTGTATTCTCTATCGCATTCATAGATGAAATCTATTAGGTACCGATAGGTAAGCACGTGAAATTATAACTCAACAATAACTGAATGCTGTTTTGTATGAAGGTAGCATATCTTTACTTAAATATCATTGAGCAGCATGCAATTAGAAAATGAGAGAATTTGGATAGTGTAAACAAATCAAACGAATTTAAAAAAGATAGATTTAACCTCGACTGATCTTGAGTGAAGCATGAAAATAGCAGTCAATTTGTGTGCCAATTTATAACATGCTAGCCGTTCCCCGCGGCTTCGTTTGCGTAAAATCGTTGCCCTCTTTTTGTGTAGTCAGTTAAAAAGTAGCCAATGTTCTTCCCAGGGACTCAAACTATTTCAATTCGAAATTTAATCTCAATCGCTTCAGCGGTTTAGGCGTGAAAGCGTAACAGACAGACATGTAGAGTCACTTTCGCATTTATAATATTAGTACATACATACATACATATAATCACGCTTGTCTCCCATCGGGGTAAGCAGAGACTATGGCTTTCCACTTGCTACGATCCTGACATACAACTTTCGCTTCTTCTACTTTCATAACTGTTTTCATACACGCTCGCCGGTTAAGGGTACTCTTGACCTTGCCTTTTTCCAGAACGTCTCTGATTTGATCGGCATGCGTACGCCGAGGTTTACCCCTACCAGTTTGCCCATTCATTCTCGCCTCATAAATCTGCTTTGTCAGTCTATTCTCATCCATTCTCTCCACGTGTCCAAACCATCTAAGCATCCCTTTTTCGATCTTAGTCACTACATCTTCTGTTATACCACATTTTTCCCTTATCACGCTATTTCTTGTTTTGTCCATTAAAGTCACTCCAGCTATACTTCGCAGACTTCTCATTTCCACTGCATTAATTTTGCTTTCATGCTTCTTCTGCCATACCCAACTTTCACTACCATACATAAGTGTAGGGATGAGCACTCCCCTATGTACAGCCAACCTGGCCTTCTCAGACACATTTTGACTGCTCATAAAGGTGTACATAGCCCCATTCACTTGATTTCCTGCCAAAACTCTTCGCTCAATATCCTGGTCACACTTTCCATCCCTTACAAATTTGGAACCCAAGTATACAAATTCTTTCACCTGTTCCACTCTTTGCCCTTCAATGAAGATTGAGCAATTCGTCATACTTTCTTCTCTTTCAAAAACCATAACTTTCGTCTTGTTTACATTAACTTTCATTCCTCTACTTTTTAGAGCCTCATTCATACTATTAACCATCAGCTGCAATTCCTCCGCTGATGATGCTAATATCACCTGATCATCAGCGTATAGGAGGCATTTGACGGTCAGTTCATTCATTTTTAAGCCATACATACTCTCTTGCAGTTCTTTCAGACAACTATCCATGTATAGATTAAACAGCCACGGAGACGCTACACAGCCCTGTCTCACACCCTTTTCAATGTGAAAGAAGTCCGTGCAGGCCCCGTTGATCCTGACACAAGCACTAGAACCCTCATAGAGAGACCTCAGTGCCCGTATCAAGTTGCTGTTCACTCCATACATGGACAATATTGACCACAGTTCATTCCTCACCACTCTCAATATTAGTAGGGAAGTATAGATTTTATAGATAACAGTCTAAAACAAAAAAAAAACTTTCTACATGTAACTTGAAAGGAATGAGAATCTGAGTGGCAAGTGCGAGTTTTGGCGTGCGCCTATTGACATTCACGGTGAGCGCGTTAACGCCGATTTGTATACAATCGAGACAAGTTCCCGCGTTCACAACTATGTGGCGCTGTCTCGATATTATACGAATCGGCGATAACGCGCTTACCGTGAATGTCGATAGGCGCACGCCAAAACTCTCACTTGGCACTCTGAATATGACTTACCTAAATCAAACCAAATGCCCTTGTAGCCTGCGTCTTTGCGCGCTGCGTACACCGCCTCGTGGGCTGCGTGTGCGAACACAGCTCCAAGGCAAAACGCTGGTTCACCAGTAGCTGGAACAATACAGCGAGATTTATTACAGTCCTGTCTTGGGTCTCATCATCTATTTTGTATGCATGTATGTAAATATGAAAGGACTTTCCGGTCCTACTCTTCTACTCCTTCACGATTGGAATCTATAAGAAAAGCTACTGAGTACAGAGGCGAGTGGACCTCCCACAAATTGGCCCGGTGTTGCTTCTCTGTCGACCGTTGTTCCTGCTACGTTAGATAGCGACGAAGGTTAACTAACTTTCACCTCCTTTGCCGAGGCCATTGAGAGAGAACGAGGAGGAAAGCGCTGCGAGAGCGGGAGCTTGGTAGTCTCACACTGTCGCCTCGCCAACCTTGTACGCGTGATCAACGTACGCAGTTTATGCCAGCTGACCAATGCGCGGCTCTCGTGTTCTAGGGTCACTGTCAGTTGAGTTTCAGGAGATTCTGCGCAGGTAATGCTTATTGGGTTGCAAAAGTTCAACACTTGACTTTCTTTAGGCCCAATACTAGTTTAAAGAACGAACACTTCTATGTTATAATGGGTTTATCAGTTTTGGGGACTCTCTATAAAAAAAAATATGCATTCATATTCAGATAGCTGTAATATAAGTGGTAGTAACCTTTTGTCTTTAGTGCACCAAATTCATTCTCAACACCACGTCTGAAGTATATTCTCATATCAGCTGGAATGTCTTTCATTCCTGGTATCTTGTAGTTCCAGGTTCTATCTGTTAATAGTTTTCCGGTACAGCCATCATACTTTAAGTTCTCTGAACTCCAGTACCCTAAGCCCATGACTACAGCTCCTTCAATCTGATAACAAAATATTATACGAGTATAGGTACATTGCAAAATTTAAATTTATTACTTGATAAAGTTCTGCATAATTATAATATTTATGAGCATTAATTCATAAAAAATATTTGTGGTCTGATACCCATACCACAAGCAGATTAATCCTAGCATAAGCTACATTTTACACAACGCTATCTGATCCCAATATAAATTGGGATCAGATAGCGTTGTGTAAAATGTCCGTGAATCAGTGAATATTACAGTGATTACGCTTATGTTCTACACGGGTATCTTCTTTTTTTTATGAAGGTACATCCGGTTGTCTGTCGCCTTAGTGGTATAAAATAAGCACAAAGCTCTATTGTTTAAAAAGATCTCAACAGGCTGACTATAAAATTATTGATTGAAACATTACCTGTCCAACATCTATAATAGGGCTCAAACTTCGTCCGACGTCTTCTAATACATCAAGTCGTTTTTTGTCATGGTTGCCTGTTAAGATGTCTACCTCTATTTCCAAAATGGCTACCGCATATACAAAGTATGGTTTAACACCATCATTGACACGGGAAAACAAATAACTTGCTTGCAGATACACTCCGGCTTTATGGGCTTGTTCGACAAGGTCCTCCCAAGTAGGATCACCCATATTCTCTTTGATTGGTTGAAGTCTATCATTTAGAACTTCACATGCTTTTGCAACAGCTAATGCCACACACTCACTTGATCTACTGCTACCAGTTGCTATAGCGTTAGGTGAAGTGAAACTTGTACTTGAGGTTACAGTCACTTTGTCTAAAGATATGCCCAGACTATAGGCACAGACTTGTGCTGCCTTTGTATTTATTCCTTGACCCATCTCAATACCACCATGGTATACAACAACTGAACCGTCTCGATGGAATATGGATACTGTGGCACTGAAATTGTCATCATAGTTTATACCCATAGTCTAGTTAGTCTAGTATAAGTTTGATAGAGCGTTTTCTCCATCTGTTATTGCTATTAAATTTCTCAATTTCTTTTTTTCTGTTATCGAAATCAGCATCTTTTTGTAACTGTGTGATCATATCTGGTATAGGATTATTCTCTTTTGCCATATTTTGGAGTCTTACTTTTATAGGATCTTCACCAATAATAAAAGCAATTTTTTCCATCATATTTTCTATCATGGCTACACCTTCTGCTGTATCTGAAGAGTTTAGTTTACTTTGGTTTAGTATTTTTGGATCATACAAATCTATTTTATGCACTTACACACAAGAAATATAAGAAGTATGACAAAAAGAAAGATAGGTACAATGGTACTGCTTATTTCTATAAGAAATATCTCCCAGCAGACCAGCGAAAGGAGAACATGAAGAAGTAAAAAAAAATTAAAAAGTGTGTAAATAAAGGAATAAACTTATACTGTAAATTCGTAAGTTTGTGAAGATATTTGCATGTTTGATCACGCTACAACAAGGCCTAAAGAAATGTGCCTAAAATTGTATTTATTATAATTATGTCAATTTTTCTTGCACCAGTGCACTATTGCACCCCTGGAGATCTGTAACACAGGTTTTAAACTTAGTACAGACTCCAAATCCCCGTAAAATATACCAGTATACCTAGTAAAAAAAAAATTCGAATGTACAAGTTTAGTACCTTTTTAAAAGAAATAAAGTTATATTATTAAACGAAGATAACTAAGAAATATAGATTATAGCTTACGCACTTGGAGCTCTGAAGGATGTATTGGAAGATGTGTCAGTCACTACACTGTTGGCTTGTGTGTACCAACGAGAGGAATCATAACAGTTGTAAGTGCGCAATACCGTGATTGGCGTCTGTAGCTCGTTGAAGGAACAGCCTGAGTCTTCATAGAACGTATGCTTCAAGTATTGAATTTGCCCCTTCGTATTTACGCCTATCTAACAGATAAAATCCAAAAAAGAAAGGAAATGTAACAAAAAATATGGAGATGAGATTTATTTTGAAAACACACGATTACAATTCACGGAACAAAACATAGAAGAATCAAGTACATAGATACATTAGTGCATATTTATATAATATCAATTAAATGTATTAGGTATAAACATGGTAAATATATTTAAGGTTTATAAAATATACCTAGATCAAATAAAAAGTGTTTAAAATAGTTAAGAAGCAGTGCGCAATAAATAATTGAAATGATTGAGGGTAATTTAATAATTTAATTTAACGACCGTAATAAAAAGGGAAATAGAAATGATAATAGTTAATCCTAAATAAAATAAAATAGTTATACAAGGACAATATTTTAGACTCAGCAGTTGGATGTCAACAAGGTGACCCTCTTGGGCCAGTCATTTTCAGTTTATCCATACAATCCGTAATTAGTCAGCTAAATTCTAAATTAAATATTTGGTATCTAGATGACGGCACCTTAGGAGGAGATGTGGACACAGTTCTTAGTGATTTGGCTTTTCTAAAAAATGAATTTCAAAATATTGGCTTAGAACTAAATTCATCAAAATGTGAAATTTATTTACAAGATAATATTGATAAAGTTTCGGCATTTAACAAATTTAACATTCTGGCTCCAAATTTAAAATTATTGCAAAAAAGTTCTCTCCTACTCCTAGGCTCTCCCGTTTTTGAAGAAGCCTTTGATTCTTTTATTGAAGAGAAAATTCAAAATTTTTGTGCACTTTCAAACCGACTTCTTCATATTAATATCCATTCTGCTTTTACAATTCTTCGGTACTGTCTTTTCGTCCCTAAATTAACACATGCCCTTCGTTCAGCACACTTATTTAAACATTCTGCCCTTTTGGAGAAAATGGACAAAATTATTCAAAACACACTTTGCCAAATTTTAAACGCAGATTTGAATGACCGAGCCTATCTCCAAGCGTCTTTGCCTATTCGTTTGGGCGGTCTCGGCGTTCGAAAAATTTCCGATGTGAGTTTACCAGCATTTTTGGCTTCAATACATGACACTGAAGAATTGACCAGGAAAATATTGTTTCCTACACTGGTTAATTCTGAAGTGTCAGGTAAGATTGAAGCCATTAATGCTTGGAAAATGGCTTGCCCAAATACTGATCTGCCCACCTACCCATGCTCTCAGAGACAGTGGGATAGGCCGCTCTGCAGCAGAGTTAGAATCAATTTACTGAACTCTTGCTCTAACGTTGCAGAACGTGCTCGCCTTCTGGCTGTGGGAGAATGGGAATCAGGTGTCTGGCTTCAGGCTCTTCCGTCGCCCAATATAGGTACTATGTTGGACGACACTACGTTCAGAATTGCCGCCTGCCTTCGTTTAGGTGCTCCTTGCGTGTCTCCACATCGTTGTCACTGTGGAGAAGCAGTCGACACGCTTGGGCACCACGGGCTTTCGTGCAGCAGGAGTGCAGGTCGTATGTCTCGTCATGCATACCTAAATGATATTATCCGCCGCGCTCTTGTCACCGCCGGCGTGCCAGCTATTCTTGAACCAAATGGTTTGGCGCGCGACGATGGCAGGAGACCGGATGGTATGTCATTGGTGCCATGGAAGATGGGAAGGCCTTTGGTGTGGGACGCAACTTGTGTCGACACCCTTGCCCCTTCTCATCTTCCAAGCACGGCGGGCTGCGCCTGTTCTGCTGCTGCATCTGCCGAGACACTCAAACGGCGCAAATATAATAATTTAATTGGTAATTATATATTTGAGCCGTTTGGTGTCGAGACACTAGGTTCGTGGGGCCCAAGTGCACGTGCGCTATATAAAGATATAGCAAAGCGTTTGGTCGATGCTTCTCGTGACCATAAGGCTGGCCTCTTTCTCGCTCAGAGAATAAGCATTGCCATCCAACGTGGCAATGCGGCCAGCCTTATGGGGACCTTGCCAGTCGATTGTGATGGGGAGGAATTCTTCGACACCTAGACGAGTGTTACAACAGTCTTGTGTATTTTTCCTTTCTGTTTATTCTTCTCCCATTTTTCTGTAAATATTTAATTCCTAGTTATAATTCTAATATTTAATGATTGTATATATTTTTATAATTAAATATAACACTTCGCGGACCACTGCTGCTGACACGTTTAATAAAATAAAAATAAATAAAATAAAATAAAATAAAATTTATTCCCTTTGAAATTTTTAAAAAATTATTTAGGTTTGTCAAAATTTTTGTGACTCTACCGGGGGTTCGGAAATGCTACAGACTGAGAAGAACACCCCAAGAAACTCAGACCGGTCCCTCTTATTCATCTTAGTATCTAATACAGTTTTTTTTTAAATGTAGAAAGGAGCAATTCGTGTCACTGCCAGGCAGTCTTGTCTTCTAGAAAGTCTTTAATGCTATAATAAGCTTTCTGGCACAATTTAAGTTTTACTAGTTTTTTAAATTTATTAACTGACAAACCTGTTATGGCTGTCGGCAATGTATTGTACATTCGAATACAATTGCCCGCAAAAGAATTGCTTATTTTATTAAGCCTAAATCTAGGTACAGCCAATTTATTCTTATTTCTCAAGTTTAGGTTATGGATATCACTATTTTTAATAAATTTACTGTTATTTTTATGAGTATATAATAAGTTTTCATATATGTACTGTGAATACACAGTAAGGATGTTGATATCCAAATTATTACCTCAAAATTAGACTGAAACGGATAGCGCAAACCCATTGCTGGCACATTTGTCTGCATTGGTATTATCATCCTGCAGGTTTTCCCTAGTAAATGTGTTACCAGGGCTGCTGAACAAGCAACTTGACTATTTCTTGTTATTTTACCTCCAAAGGCCCCTCCAAGTCGACGCACTATAACATTTATACTGAAAGAAATAATAGAATATGCCAATAAAACGTTTGCTGAATCCCAACGGTACTTTAAGCTATCATTTAAAATCTTTACACATCTGTCGAACCTTTACCAGAAAGGATGCGGGGTCCTACGAACATCTTCGGGACCCCAATGGACCGGATCCTCCTCGTGGTGCATCCTGGGCAACGGAGTAACGACCACTCCCCTTTCTCTGTGGGGGAGTTGTGCTACTCTGGCTAATTCCGGCCGAGGCGGGAGCAACCCACCTATGGGTTGCTCGGTGGTTTGTGTTGCTGCCGGCCGTGCCGTTATTCACGGCCGGGTCACCGTCGCTTCGCCACTTTTGCTGGCGTTGCCAATGGTGGCAAAGTGGGAGAGGCACTGCGCGGGGGTGTGGGAGTTTGGGTAGATGCTCCCGCCCTGCCATGCAGTTCGGGCTGCCGGCCGTGAATACCGGTGGCAACAGTGCTGGGCCACTGTCGCCTCGTCAGTTGACGAAGTGATGGCGGCAAAGCGGGAGGGGCACTGTGCGGGGAGCGGGAGAACAGATAATGCTCATGCTGTGCCATGCAGTTCAGGGGCGCCGCGGTAAGGAGTCGTTGCGCGCCCCCGATTGTTACTATACCGTGGGCGTATGGTCGGGGGACCCCGCCCGCCAACAGTTACTTGGCGGTGGGCACCCTCCCTGTGTTCCGGGAGGTGCTCATTAGAATACGCCCGCGCCAGCCGCTTACTACCCTCTCTGCTTGAAGAGGGGCAACCGAAAGCGGTGGGGGTGTGAATGTGGTTTTTAGCTCAGTAAAGAGCTCTGCGGAGTCGCCCATCCGGCTCCCCGGAGGAGAGCTCCGAATTTACGGGGCGCCCTTAGCCGGGTCGATGTGAATAATCTTCTTGATATCCCTCAGGAATACCGCGGGGTTTAGTGGGTAGGAAGGTCCTTTCCGGACCGGTCCGGGAGTCCAACACACCGTCCCAGCTGCCTCCGCGGCTGGGATGACGGCGCGTAAAAGCGTTCCCCGTGTCAAAAAAAAAACCTTTACCAGAAATTTAAATAAAATTCTATAATTATTACATTTTCGGTCAAATTCTATCTATTAATTTATAATACACACATCAACACCGTCTAGGGATATTTTTTTAAAAGTTCTGCATCTCAAAAAATACTGGCCCATTTTAAAAACTTTTGATTAAATCTTATTTTGTAGGTATATTTGAATGATTTCAAATTTGAAATTAAAAAAAGAAATTAAAACAAATGATTTGCGCGGCATTAGTATAGCGAAGTTCGAAATTTTAATTTTACCGACGATAGTTAATTGGTATTTGTTTTGTCCAGTTGAAGTTTTAAAGCTAGTTATTGATTAATTACGAATTTATTTCATTGTGTAAGTCATGCAGCGACGCCATTTAACTAGAGAAGAAATGCTAAGGGCAGTAGGCACGCTTTAAGCTGGGGCTACTCAGCGGAGTATTGCTGAGGAGATTGGAACCAGGCAAAACGTTATTTCAAGATGGTGGTCACGTTATCGTGCAACCGGGGAAGTGGCTGAAAGATACCGTGGCGGGAGACGCATAACCACCCAACGACAAGACCGTTTTTACAAGTTGCCGCGAGAATGCAGCCAAACGTTACAGCCAACAGTTAACAAGCAACACCAATTGCTTGTCAGTGACCAAACTGTGAGGAGGAGACTGCATGAAGCTAACCTTCATGCTCGCAGGCCACTTCGTACTATCCAGCACTACGCAGAAGAAATCGTGGACGAAGATTAGAGTGGGCTCGTGAACATTTGCTTTGGGAAGATAACCAGTGGTCTGTAGTAATGTTTACCGATGAGTCCCGATTCGGTTTACATCCCGATTCACGAAGAGTACGCGTTTGGCGAGTTCCTGGTCGTGAGAGTCGTCTGCAACACCCCCAGGTAGTCCATCCATACAAGGGCGGGACAATTATGGTTAGAAACACCACGACCGCTGAAAAATACCGCGACCAGGTGCTTGTACCCATTGTCTACCCTCATCGACTTCAAATGGGTCAATAATTTACTCTCATGGATGACAACGCCCGTCCGCACACAGCGCGAGCGGTGACCAGCTGGCTGCAGGACCATGACGTGTCGGTTTTACCCTGGCCGGCGCAATCGCCTGATTTAAACACCATCGAGCATGCGTGGGACATGCTCCAAAGAAGGGTTTATAAGAATTTTTCTGCAGACATTGCGACTGAAGAGCAACTTTTTTTGCATCTTAGCAGAACTTGGGACAATATCCCGCAGCGAGACTTTGATAACTTAATTCAAAGCATAAAAAACTGTTGCAGGATTGTGGTTAACGTGATGGGTGGTTTTACTGACTACTGATTTTTCCTATGAGTGCAAAAAATTTAAAAGAAATTACTTATTTTTTTATTTTTTCGTAAATGACACATTCATCTTTAGTTGCACCATTTTTTTACTTTTTGATTTCATTTTAATCAAATTTTATGTAAGTTACTATATTTTACGTACCTACTATATTTTAATATAAAATAAAAATATATTTTTATTTTATATTAAAATATAGTCTGAAAAATGGGCTTCCTAAGAATATAACATTGTTGCATATTATTCCTAACAGATTTTCTGAAAATTGAGAAAATGTGAAATATCCCTAGACGGTGTTGATGTGTGTATATTAAAGTTATTACATTTATTTTACCTGTTTAAAGGCACTTTCAAACTTTCCGCTATGGCAGCATTGTTCAAATCAAGCCATTGAGTAGTAGCGTATACTTCCAATTCATCTTCTGTAGGCATTACAACACAAGCTTGCGTCTCCGTGTAATAATGATATTGACCTCCTACTTTAAATTCGCCTTTTATAACAGCTTTTATATCGTTTCCTTTATCTGATGGTTCTACTGTTTGGTCTAGTTTTACTCGCTTACTCTTTTCTGGAGATTTTAGTACTTGATCTATTGTTAGTAAAGGCCTGTTTTTACTATGAGACGAATATGATACTTTGACAAGCTTAGCAGCTTTATTTGCAGTTTTTTCTCTATCAGCTACAATGATTCCAGCCGGCTGACCATAGTATTTAACTTTGTTACTACAAAGTATTTCTTCATTCTCGACATAGTACGGAAAGTTTTCCGGCAGACACGAGTTTTTACCCGGTATATCCTTCGCAGAATAAAATGCTATAACTCCTGGTATTTTCTGAAATATGTAAATATTTGTAAACCAGAAGAATAAAGACATACATAGTACAAATGGTCACGCCTTTATTCCCGAAGGGGTAGGCAGAGGCATATTATATACCCACATTTCACCTTTTTTAGAATTTGTCCCACGTAATTGGTGGTGAGTGATACTGCCGTGTTGATATGAACAGGCGCAGGTTGTGACTGCCGGCTGTTGAAATTTTCAAGCGGCCTAAAAATACCTTCAACTTGGCTTAACGACTGCGGCTACATGTGCCCTCTGTAGCACAGAAACGCCCAAATAAACGTCACAAAGTGGTCACATGGATGGTCACCCATCCAAGGACTGACCAAAGTTGCTTACTGCAGTGATAGTTTACAGAACACTGAACCCGCGGGGCCACGAGCGCTTCTGAATAAAGACAAACAATTGAAATCAAAATTATTACCTAAAACCTTATCAATTAATAAAAATACAGTGATCAAGGACACACAATTTCAGGGCTCATTATATTATTATTATTACGAGTATCATGCTTCAACGATCGGTCTACTGTCTCATCAGATAGGTTTTGTAAAGAAGCTAAGTTACTTTTTTTTCTTTTGAGTATTGTACAGTTACACTCGTAATCTATTTCATAAGGAAATCTCTCATACGAGTACTTATACTGAAGACAGTTAAGTACTTCAAATAGAAAATTCACAATGTCATAGCACCCATCTACCATTTAAATACAATTTTACACATTACAAATATAAAGTTATTTAAGAAACAAATTTTCGAAATGTTGGTAAATAAGGTATAATAAACAGTAAAGGAGTACTTTGATGACATTAATTTATAATCATGTGTGTATGTACTGTTTGACATTAGGATTTCATTTATAGTATTTTAATTGTATGTACTTATGTAATATCTTAATATCTGGGACATCTTGTTGTTTGACTTTTTCCAATCGATTCGTAGTAATAGTAAGCTGACAATTTGTAACAATTATGTCTATAGTAATTACCAAAATATTGATATGTATAAAATTTGCATGCCTAAAGCGGTAGAACATGTGTGACTAACATCGTGTAACATCTTAGATGGCCTAAAATGTAACATGTTTTTGCAATAAATGAATTGAATTGAATTGAAATATTTATAAACTTTGGTCTACTTACTAAAGCTTCAGCTGTGTCAAAATCTTTGATTAAACTACCTGCCACAGTATCAGTTGTAACAAAAGCAGCAAACACTTCATTTGACTGCCCTGGCAAATCATCTGTGTAAATAGCTTCTCCACTGCATTGAACTAATGCCTCTAATTTCGGCACAGGTTGGTTCAGTGGCCACAAACTCTTATCTGTTTCGAAAATTTGAGTTCCTTTAGAAGTACTTCTTTTGATAGCTTCGGCTCCAGATTTATATTTAGGATTCATTCTGTTGTTTGGGCAGAGACTCAAAATTGCCTTAAAATTAATATTCACATTAATCATTGATGATGCATTATAAAAACTTTGGTTTTGTTATAATTTGTTATTTACCTTATAGTATAAAGTAATTGCCAACATTTTTCTGTAGGCTGCTGAAGGTTCTGGGGGTTGTTCTACTGCATTAACCTCCTGCTGTAAAGTCCTTAAAGCTAGTTGTAGAGTCTCGTTAGTAAAAGGATCTTTTCCAACTAGAACTTGTTCAGTTTTTGTTGCATGAATGAACGAAGGAGAGATGTTGCCATACACAATCGAGGCATTTTCGAGAATGCTTGAATTATGTTTGAATTTAAATAAAACCCCTGCATTAACTATTGCGTGTGCATTTTGCGCTCGTGTCATGATCTGCAAATAGGTATGTCACTATCAAATTAACAACTATAAATAGATTTAAAATATTAGAATTAGAAATAAGTAGTTTCATAAATCAGACAAAGTTTCGTACCTTGTAAGTTCTGATCGAAATAGACTGTGGGAGAGGAGGTAGTAAAATATTTTTTATTATTTTGCCTTTCATATCGATCTTCAGAAATTCCGGCAAACACATAACCTTTTTATGGTTTACACTTTCAGCTGCGAAATCGTTCATTAGTTATTATTATAATAAAAAAACTGTACGAATTTTAAGCTATTCTGTACTTCTTACCAATTGTAATCATAGCTCCAACAGTCTCAAATAATACAAATACGTCTGATGGAAATTCATGATTAGCGTATTTTAGATATAAGTTGCCCGCAATAGTTCCTATCTGAAATTGGAGTAAGTAAAGCAAATATGAGATTTAATTTATTTGGTTCGCAGGACTGGTTACAATCTTAAACACATACCTAAGTAATACAATGCTTGAATATAGCGTTAATGATAGTACCCAACTAGATGCAAAGACAGCATGGAAATTTGGTTACGTTATTTATTCCCTAGGTAATGACACAATCAAATAAATAATAATAATTTAATTAAAATAGGTACCTGACTTATAGGTTTAGTTAGAGTAAAAAGATTTTATAACAAAGTATTACGGAGTATAGTAAACGCTCCCTGGTACAGTAGAAATGAGGACATCCACCGGGACCTAGGAGTTGATCTCGTTACTCATGTTATCAAAAAACATGCGGAAGCGATGTCGATATAGTGAATGTCGAGGCAATCCAGCTCCTTGACACCACAGACATAGTAAGGAGGCTGAAAAGGACTAAGCCTTTTGAGTCAGTTTAGTGAAATTAGTGTAATGAGCAGTGCAGCGAGTGCTACTCTTGAAGAGTACAGAACAAAGTGATTTTATATTATGACTAGAGACTGTAAAAAAGTGGCCGATGGGCATATTCATTACCCTATAAGTTTTAGCAGGTTAGGTTAAATTTAAATTACTTATTAGCCTGGTAACCTGGACTCCAGACAGCGCTGCAATACTCAAGACTTCCCCGAACATTGTAAATAAGGATTTAAAATCTGACTGTCTAAAAATGTTATATGATGGTAAAAAAGCCAGAGAGCCTCTAATATTATAGGACTTTTCTCACACTTGCAGGAATAATCTACAAATCTCAAATAACTGTCAATTCTTTGAACCAGACATGATTAATATTACAATTTTTTAGGAACGATTAATTTTTTTTTGTAAACTTAATGTGAAACCTTTCTCCAGATTTAAAAGTTTTTTTTTTATATGTTTTTTTATTTATTAAGATATATACACAATGTAACATAACAAGTTACACCCATAAAACCCACAAGGGTTTATCCTGAGTGTGAGTGTACATTTTAGTTATCATGCTTCATTCACTTATGTTCTAAACAAAAATTCAGAATTACGATAGATAATAAGTATTAACAATGAGTTGCACAAAATTCTCTGATAACAAAAATAGTGGGTAGGTGGCACAATATTTCGAGCGCAAACCGGTCGATACAACATTTTGTTCGACGGGCAGTACACACCTACTTTGAATGAAAGTGAAAGTTCGCTATACAGGATGATTAAGTATTAGCAGAGTATCTTTAGTTTTTCTTAAATTATATCTACTAAAACTTTTTATTATTTTATTTCTAATCTCTTTTCTTTTTGCTTAATAGAATTTAAATTGAAATTAAATTTGAATTTCTATAATATTTCATAGAGATTAAACGATAAGAATACAATGATTACTATTATAAATATTCGGAATTGCATTAAATTAATTTCTTTTTCTTCTTTTTGAATTTTTTTTCCATGCTACTATACTTGTTTTTTTTTTATAATTATTTATTTGAGGTAGGAACGTATATTTTTTTAACTAATTGTTTAATGTTTAGTGGATTTATTTTACTTTTAGTTTCTAATGGAAGCTCATTAATAATTCTAGGTAGTAAGTAGTCAGTAGTTCGCGTACCGTAGAAGTTGTTGGTTGTTTTAGTAACTATCTTTTTATTTACTATTTGACGTGTCATAATTGGGTGTTTTACTAGATTTTTATTGTATTTGAAATAGTTTTCTATAAGAAGCACCATATTTAATTTCTTCTGAATTGGTATTATTTTGCAAATTTCATTAAAATAATATTCACCACTTAAGCACTGAATTAATACCTGATTGCAATATCGTCACATCATTTTGTTCAATTATTAGTTAGGTAGATTTTCAAGTCATCAGCGAAAAATCGAAATCAGGACTGTATGACACATGTTTAATATCATTAAATTATACCAGAAAGGGGGGGCCCCAGATGAAATCCCTGTGGATCTCCCGTGGGAACCTTAAACGTCCTAGATTTAAAACCAGGAATGTGCATTAACCGAGAGCGGTAACGCATAAAATATTTCACCATCTTAGCAAAAACTCGTAAAATCTCAAGCCTGCGAGTTAGAGCAGAAGATGACAGTACACCAAATCAAAGGCTTTCCTAAAATCTGGATAAATGAAATGCAGTTTACCACTCCTGTCTATTATATCCACAATATCACATACATAACCAGTCAAATTAGTGCCAGTAGGTCTCCTATGTAAGAATCCATGTTGGTTTACTTCAATCCACAAAGTCCTAAGAGAATAGTAATTGGATGGCCTGGGTGACATCAAACTTCGTCACGTGACGTGGCATCAGTCAAAAAGAAGTACAAAAAAAGAATATAAAGGTAATCACATGAACAATTCTACCGTAAATCTGTTTCAAAGGTCCAGTAAATTTTCGTTATCACCCTTTCTAACGTTACTGGCTACTGCGCGGCAGCAGAGAGCGGCAACGACAGCCAGGAGGGTGCTCCGTGGTTTGTTTTGCCGCGCCGACCATGTTAACTCAAATTGCCGCGGTACCAAACGAATAAATAATGTGTGACAAAAATATTTTTAGAAAGTAAAAAATTAACACCTTTTTAGGGTTTCGTAGACTAATGGCAAAAACGGAACCCTTATAGATTCGTCATATGTCTGTCTGTCTGTCTGTCCGTCCGTGTGTCACAGCCACTTTTCTCCGAAACTATAAGGCTATTGAAACTTGGTAAGTAGATGTATTCTGTGAACCGCATTAAGATTCTTATATAAAACTAGAAAAAAAGCAGTAAATTTTGGGGGTCCCCATACTCAGAACTGATTTTTTTTTTATCAAACTCATACTTGTGGGGTATCTATAGATAGGTCTTCAAAAATGCTATTGAGGTTTCTAACATCATTTTTTTCTAAAGTGAATAGTTTGCGCAAGAGACACTTCCAAAGTGGAAAAATTTGCCCCCCCCCCCCCCCCCTCTAACTTCTAAACTAAGAGAATGATAAATCTAAAAAGAATATATGATGTACATTGCTATGAAAACTACCAACGAAAATTGGTTTGAACGAGATAGAGCTGTCATATAGAGCTGAACGAAAAAAACACTACCACTGCGAACGTGTTAAACATCAATTAAAGTTACAACGAACTATGAGAACTTTAATATTATGTTACTTGCTGCTACGAAACCATTCATGGGCGAGTTCAACTCGCACTTGGCCGGTTTTATTTATTAAATAATTGTATTTTTGATTTCCGATGCCAAGTCATCTCATGAAGTTTGACGAGTTAATTTTGGGACGCCATTTATTTACATAATTATATAAGTTAAAAACATGAAGGGTGCAGACTGGATAATGTCACCTAGTATCGTCCAATCTGTATATTATATTACACTAGATGGTGCCCGCGGTATCACCCGCGTGGATTTTAGTTACCGATACCGATTCCAATTATAGACAATAACTTCATTTTTCAAAAAATTACCATCCCACTTTATTGGATTCTGGATGGATTCCTGCTACACTCTTATATTATTTACTAATACCAAAAGTATACTTAGTAGTGGACTAAGTATAAAAAGTTTTAGCGGTAACTAATTAGAGTTTGTATGTATCATTATTACTGTGCGTCTATTGACTGTCTGTGATTCGAGTATAGATTCCTGTTATGCCTTTAACCTTTCCTTTCTTATTCTATACATGCTGTTATGTAGACATCAATACTTACATTTCTCACCGGATCATGTGCCACTAAATCTAAATGTTCATAAAACTGCTCCAAGTAAGTAAACTCTTGTCTTTCTTTCGATAACTGTAGAAAAACCTCCATCACCTCTGATAAAGTCATACCTGCTCCCAGGATTAAGTTTACGTCTAGAATACAATCCTTAAGTTCAATTACGTCAAATATGTCAATGACATTTGGAGGGTACTCAGTGACATGATACACTCCTGTAATAAAAATATAATGAAATAATATATTATTATCATAAACAATATACTACGTCAATAATAAAGCTATTATTATTGACGTAGTGACTTACAGGTTATATTTTTCATTACGTCAAAATATTTTTTTTTACCTTGTCCAGTATTTCCAGCGATTAATTTATAGTTGCCATTACTCATGGCTTTGAAAGCATCTGCTAAGTTATAAACTTTAATCCATCTGTGGGAACCAGCTTCAACAGTCAACATTTTATCCTCACTTACATGAACGAAAGTATCACTGTCATCATCAAGTTTGGGAGTATTATCGATGTCACTATTGTGGAGATCAGCGAAACATTTATCTCTATGTGCACATTTATTTGAACATTTAGTTCCACAACGCTTAACCTTATCGGAATCTTCTAAGTCACTCAGTTGATCCAGTATCCTCTGGTCAGCGTCTACAGCAAAAGATTTGAACGCATCTGCTATTGGTCTATAGCCAGTACATCGGCACATGTTCCCAGCAAAAGAATTTTCAACAGTCTTTTTGGTTAAGCTCTTGTTGTTTGCTTGAAGACTGAAATTGAGAAAGAAAACTGGAATGAAATCTCCCTTGTATGTTTTGAGCGCGGCTACGTTGCAAATATTGTGTAATATTAAGTGAGTACTTATTAAATAGTTCTATTTAGATAATTTATAAAATCTGTCAACTGGCAAAGGCCTCCTTCAACCTTTTCCCTACTTTAATGTGTATTAGAAATATTTGCGGTTTTCACCGGTTCACCATTTTACCTTCGCGTAGTTTCATTGGTATACAGTAGTATTTCATCATCAATTCGTCGTCACAATCAAATATCAATCAATCAACAAAAAAAATAGTAGTAAACAAGACAATCTATATCTATATATCTATATCTATATATATATATAAAAATCAATGCCACTTTTCGTTGTAATTTTATAACTCAAGAACGGGCTCACCTATCTAGACGAAATGTTTAGGCTTTGTTCGGACGGTTTAGTAGATGGTTTATGTGAAGTTTGCACAAAATCGGTCGAGCGGTTCTTCATTTATCACGCAAACGAAGTTGCGTGGGTCAGCTAGTTATCTATAAAAATGCCTATACTTTTTTTTTGTATAGGTCTCCGTTTTCGAAATAAACTTATTCAAAAAGCTTATTCTTCGTTATATGCTAACGTTACCTCGTGATGTGCAAGATAGTGTACTTAAGCTTTTTTATTCTGGCGTGATTCCTCCAGTAGACCTATTATACGGACGTCAAGTACACTATATCACAAATGACTGGGGAACGTGTGCATATTATGAAGAACTAGCTGATGCCCGCAGCTTCGCCCGCGATGGCGCTGTATGTGAAATTTTGCTGAATTTTCTTTGCTATGAACCTCACGGAGCCCGAGACCTTTCCAACGAATGCAAAACCGTGAAAATCGGTTCGTGCGTTCTAAAGTTATAGCGTCAGGAAGGAAAACCCGACTTATTTTTATATAATAGATTAGGCGGACTTACCTAGTTATAGTTATAAAAAATACAATTACCTACATAAAGCATTATTAATAAAACTCTGACAAAACTCTTAAAAAACATAAAAAACTGAACCAAAAAAAGTGATTGAAGTAAAACTTCTTTGCCATTGACATAATTTTAATTATTTTGATATATTTTAATTATATTTGTAATTCATGTGTTTTACAAAGATTATTCAAATGTTATATCATACATTCGAATTTTGAATAGCAGAAACTTCACATAGTCTGTGTAGTTTCCGCTATTCAAAATTCGAATAGTAAGAGTTACTTCCGTCAGATAAAAAAACTGAGTTAAGTATTCCTACTATTATAGTCGCGCCTAAAGAAGTTTTAGGTACTACAAAAATATGCTATGGAACCACTACCTTGTAGCATTTGTTTTCTGTAGGGGCAGCAATGTCTTCCCCGGGGCTCCCAACCACAGGCTGTTGGGCGTGACGTGAGGTTTTTTAGTCGAAGTGGAGTCCGGCATAACATTCATGAGGATTTTCCCTCACGTTAAACAAAAAAAAAACAAAAAAAAACAGGGGCAGCAATGTCTGTTGTGGGTTTCACAATGATCATTGAGCGTGGGCGGGCGCCCTAATGAATTCATAGTTTTCCGTATCTGGCAACTTTAGTTGTCTTTGTTAGGGAGTGACGCGGGTCTATGGTGATGTGTTGAACCTAACGCAACCAGATATTGCTGGAAAAACAGGTTTTAGATAGGATTCGAGACTATTCCACGCGAGAGAGGGGATATAAAGCCCTGCCTTGGTTCCAAGTTGCTTTTACGATCTTCTTTTCATCTGAGAAATAGCTTTGAGTTCTGTGAAAAGTTTAAGGTTATCTCAATGCAGTGAAGAATTTCACTGAGGCACTGTACAAATCTGAGGATTTGCTGAGGAACTTAGCCTTACCTTCCTCAGAAAGAATAAGTTTCTGTTCTAACTTTACCCAGGAAACTGGTAAGTTGTACTTTAGTGTGTGCAAAGCGATTCGAACTTCGTATGTCGCGCTGTCAGTAACTTAATTAGTCGTTTTTCTTTCATAATCTGGGTTCTTTATTTGGGCAAGAGAGTCCAGTCGTGGATGTGCGATGCCACACCCAAGTACGTGGACTGCACGTGGTACGAAGGCGTGGTAGAGTGGACTGCACAAACTACACAACGTCCGGAGTCGCTCTCAGCGCACACCGCAGGCCAGTACCCCGTTACCTTTAATACCTCGCTAAGTAACAGCCTAAGCAATTAGTAATAAGTATCTATTTTTTTTTTTGTTTTTTTTTTTTTTTTTTTTTTTAAAAACACCATGTCATCGGCATAGCTAATATTGTTCATATTAATACCGTCTACGTGACAACCGAGGCGGGTGCTACTAAGTGCCACAATCAGGTCATTCATGTACAGGTTAAATAAGGTGGGCGAGGTCAAGCCCCCCTGCCTCACCCCGCACTCCGGTATCTACAGACCGCCTCCGTATTATTAGTGCAGTAATCGGTAGTACTCTTGTGTATTTCTGTGATATGTGTGTTTATTAGTGAATAACTTTTCTCTGTCTCTGTAGTGTACTGTGTACTAGATAAATATATGTGTGTACACCCTACCTGGCTGTTTTCGTCAGAGTCCTATTCTACCCTTGCACACACACTAGAAACTCTGTAGTAAGGCGCCCTGGGAAAGAGTTCTCTGCATAGCTTCCTCGCGCTAGTTGGTGAGTAACATACTAAGCAATAAAGTGGTTATAACCTACAAAACTTTCATTTGTATTAGAAACATTTGCATCATACTACTGTACGACAATGATAGTAGGTACGCAAAGATAAACTGGTGAACCGGTAAAAACCGCAAATATTTCTAACACAGATTATTTATACTGTTGATTGATGACACTTGGTGGAACTTGTTGCACATATTGAAAACGACACTTGTACTGTTTTACAATATGTATTATTTATTATAAACCTGACCGGTTTTGCTTCACAGTATTTTCAAAGGTCTAGATCAGAGTTTAATAGAGTTAGGGAGTTAGGCATCTTCAAACAAAATTATGCCAAAGGTACCGAGCGCGGTATACTTGTGTGCGTGCGGTGGCTAGGGGCGCGTCGCGTCGGAATGAGCCGCGCGTCACGCACTCATTTAAAAACCAATACTAGTCTGAAAGCTCCCAGCTGGTAAACCAAGCCACTGTATACTGTAGTTTGACTCGGCCGGATTTTAGAAATAAATGCCTACAGCCGCGCGGTACGTAAGCATGCGATAGGGCTGCCCACCTACAGCGTTTTAATAATATGTGCCTACTTTGATTTTCTATTTAGTATTGCGATTGTAAATATGTACATACATACATTCATATAGTCACGCCTTTATCCCTGAAGGTGTAGGCAGAGGCATAGTATACGCCCACATTTTACTTTATAGTTTTACGTACGCGTATAGATAGTGAGCGTAATGCAGTTGATTTTTTTCAATCCGCGCCCACAAGGCCTTCAATTTGTATTAAGGATTGTCGTTTTACTGACAACCGGCTTTCATTTCGAGTAAATATGTACTTACCTTTTTTATTTAAATAAAAAAATACTTTGTGCGTAATAATATAATATCCCCACAACGGCTGGCGGCGCGGGGCGGCGCGGGGCACAGTGGTGCAGGTAGTACGGGAATGCGGAAAATATTATTTGTAACTGAAAATACGTTGCATATAACTATAAAACTTTAGTAAAATGATAAAATTAATGTATCAGTATAATAATATACATAAATATATTATAGTAAATCGGGGCGGTAAAAATATTATTAGCATAGTACAATATGGTTTTACATGATAAAATATAATATATTATAAAATATATTTAAATGAATTGCGTTACGAAAGACACGATACAGTATTTAAGCAGAATTACAAATAAATATTATTCAATTACATAATAAATACAGATAAAAGGGTTTATAGATGAGTGCTATCCACTAATAAAACTTAGGCGTCTTCATGAAGTGGATAGTTTTTTTATAAGGTACTGTACGTAGACTGTTCATGAGGGGATCTGAGATAAGTATTAAGTCTTCGTTACAGGATATATTAGAACATTTTCTTAAATGACCTAACCTATAATTACGGTAGTATTTGTTACGTGCTTTTGAGCTTTCTCAGATAACATTCCAATGGGTAAGACAGCAGCACTTATCATTTGTTTGTCATGCATTAAGACTTTGTGCACTGTATTTGGCATATTATACCAGCTGTACAAGCTAACATAGCTCGGCAGTTTCATAACATAGGTGATTAATAATTATTAGTGATTATAATGATTAATATATTGCACTTTTCCCCGTTAAGAGCGGCATTAGATAATGACCTGGTATTTTCAAGGTCGCAGATAGTTGCAGCTAAAATTGATGTATATTTGATCTATAGGGTCTAATGAATGTCGTTAAGTGTATCAATGTCTAACGGTCGGTAACGGAGATTAGTTATAGTCTCATAATTCAAAACAAATGGTTTCAAATTACCTACTTCATTAAAAGTGTAATTACAAGTAAATACTCATTATATCATATAATATTTATACGTTTTATTTAATTACACACAATAGAGCTACGATTAAACAAAGAATAAAAGCGAATTATACTATTTTTTCTGTTTTATTCATACTTGAAACAACACAATTTATTGCATGAAATCTGTTAATTGTCGATCACCCACCTTTTTTACATCATAAAATTTAAATGTCTCATAACGTAGTCGTAAGTTTTGTATAACTTGTTTCTATATTTATTCTAGTATACTGGTTGAATTTATAGTCGTTCTGGACCCGAGAGGGGGTTACTCGGAATCAATAATGGAACCATTTCGGAGTGTCAAAACAGCTGTGCAGGTTATAATAAAAAAATGACTTCTATGTAATCTTTATCACTCGTTCGAGTTGAAACATTACTAGCGCTTCGATTATTCATTGAACTTTGCAATGAATGAAACTCCGAAACCCATAGGTACCTACGCCGCGGCGCGTGTCTCCATGTGATCAGTTCATTGACCGAATGCTTCGTTTCGATAATAATAGGTACTTAGATAATAATAAAGGACTCCAATTTCTCCTTCATACTTTACGCGGTCTTAGGACCGTCGGAAATACTTTAATATTGTTCTATTTTACGGTGAATTAATAAGGTTTATGTAATAATAATGAAAATAAACACGAACAAATAGGGAGTATTTCCGGCGTATTTAAAAAATTGGAGCTATTTACAAAATAATCAACTTAAATACCTAGACCTACCTATTCACAGTTTATTTACACTTCCCTGTACCTTAGCAACTGCTCAAAATGGAGTCCAGAACGTTCGATACACAAACGGGCACGTTTTAGGCTATTGTCTTTTAGTTTATTCAATGTGTCTCTGTCACTTTTCACTATTTCAAAGGCGTCCACTATCGCACTGCGTAATTCATCACGAGATTCGTACTCTCGAGTGTGAACTAATCGTTTTATTTCCGACCACAAATAAAAGTCGATCGCGACGACAATACTGCGCGCGAGTTATAGTCGAACTGCGCGCCGCGGTCGCCGGTCGGCGGCGCGGTCGGCCGAGCGTATTTACCTACCTACAAGATGTAACTTGTCAAGTACCTACCGACGTTACTTGGCAACGAGTCCACGTGGACCGATGCGTTCATGCGTTGTGATTGGTCGAATTTTCCCGGCGCGGTGACTCTTCTTACTGATTGGAACGTTAGACATTGAATGAAAAATTGTAGTAGAAAATCGTAGTAAACGTATTTCGTGAAATTTAAAGGAATAACCAGGTGTTCTCGTTTTGATTTTGGCAAACGATGTAGATTTTGACATTTTCGTAATTTTTTATTGTTGATTTTCAAATTGACAGTGCCGATCGGTTCTGTTATCGAAACTGGGCCTAAACCTTTCCGTTCCAAAACGACTATAAATTCAACCAGTATATGTACCAAATTGTAGACGTTTTAAACAAAGTTAAAAAAAATGACTTTTTTCCGCCCCTGCACCAATGTGCGGGGCGGCGCCGGCGGCGTGACGGTGCAGCGCCCGTTATCTACTAACGATTGAGTGAGACGGGTATAGAAATTTGAAAACGAGTAAGCGGCGTAGACAATAATAATCGGCTCATCACATGTTTCATTAGTGATAGAATCACGGAATTCTAGTCTTTATAATCATTGCGTTAAATTTTTGATTTATTAAATTAAAACTATTTTTCGATTTGAAAGTACTAGTCAGTCTCTAGTACACTAGTACTTTTCGTATTGTCAAGTTGTGTTAAATTTTGGAAGTTCATATTTGTCTCTATGCGTGTAATAAAAATCAAAGGTAACAAAAATGCTGTCAATCAAAGTCATACGGTTTGTTTCTTTGTGGATGACCGATGTTATAGTACACATAGCGTGTACTGTAACATCGGTTATCCACAAAGAAATGAATACTCTTGAAACATACCTAAATCATTGCTCTCAACAAAATGTACTACCTACACGTACTAGAGTTCTGAACTAGTTATTTTTTGGATATTGTACTATATTGGATCGCACCGTTCACTGACTGAGCAAGCACAAGTCTAGTTTTAAACACAAACATACCTACTTCATGTAACTACCTAGTTCACTCGTGTCAATCACTTTATTAAACTTTAGTCAACTAGTAGTATAGTACCAATTAGTACCTACTTAAGTAAAATCAATTTATAGTCTTACCTTTCGGAGTTTCCAGGTAATCTAAAAAACGTTATCTCTGGGTGCGTTATTGACGAATTCATGCAGCCAAAACAAGCAGAATAGACTCTAGTTGTCATATTAAATATTTTTAGTAAATAAACCTCGCGCGTTTACTATCAAAAAACGACACACCGTCCATTCGTCTACTCGGCACAATCGCGACTGCGGCGCCTGCTTGCGTGCTGAAAGGCCTGCCGAAAACGAGACTCGTAGGTATAGTTTGCGCTTCGTCCGTTTGTAGGGAGTTACAATACTGGTTAGTACTCTTTATACTGTGACCAAGCGTTTAATCAGTGTTGCCGCGAACCACGTGCGCGTGATTACGTAAAATGTATGTGTCATATGCCCGCTATCTTTACTTACATACATACATATAATCACGCCTTTATCCCCGAAGGCGTAGACAGAGGCATAGTATACGCCCCTATTTTACTATTTAGTTTTATGTCCCACGTAATAGGTGGTGAGCCTATTGCCGTGTTGGAATGGACAGGCGCAGGTCGTCACGACCCGCAGTTGAAAATTTTCAAGCCAAGCATAAGGCCTTCAACTTGCCTTAACGATTGTCATTTTACTGACAACCGGGTTTCATTTTGAGTTTTCCTTTTCTACGCAATGGATCTTTTTGCGAAGATGTTCATTAGTCGCCTCTTACGGCACCCTTGGGTTGTATTGGGGTGTCGCAACACGGGATCTCGTCGCCACACAGGTATAAATATAGTAATGCGATATTGCTGTGATTTTGGATGCCTCAACAGTAATTTTTAAACTCCGTCATTATCTTTCGTTATTCACGAATTCACGATAGGTTACAAAAGACGAAGAAAGGTGAGTTTGAATAATTCACTTACGTAGGTACCTACCTTACCTTAAAATTATTATGGACGTAGTATATTAGTTCAATGCTTACGTACGAATTCGTTCAATACCTATTAGACTTCGTATTTATTAGGGTTCCGTACCCAAAGATTAAAAAACGGGACCCTATACATGACCCTTCGCTGTACGTCTATCTGTCTGTCCCACAAAAGGTCTGTATCTCAAATCTCAGCTCAGGAACCGTGATAGCTAGAGAGCTGAATTTCTACAGATGATGTATTTCTGTTGCCGCTATAACAACAAATACTAAAATCAGAAAAATAATATTATGTTAGGGGAACGTAAGTTGCATGGGATACAACAAACATGAATTTTGCCGTTTTTTGGTACGGAACCCTCTCGGTGCACGAGTTCTACTCCCACTGCTTCGAACCCACTCAGTTCATTTTCGACCTCTAATAATTTCTTTGTGGATAAAACTAGAAGTTTGAAGTATCTTTAGTATCTTTCAACAGAATACTACCCGTCCATTTCAACACGGCAATAGGCTTTGAAATTTTCACAGATTATGTATTTTAATTTTAATTGCCTCTAAGGAGCAGTCGGTAGGTAGTATAAATAAATAAATAATAAATATTGTTGGACATTCTCACACAACATCATCTAACACAAACTAAGCTAAATGCTTGTGCTATGGGATCTAGACGACTGATAGACATACTTATATATTTCTAAATACATACATATTATACATAGAAAATACCCAAACTCCGAAACAAACATTCGTGGATCACACAAATATTTGGACCGGCCCAGGAATCGAACCCAGGACCTCCAGCGCCGCAGGCGGTATCACTACCGACCGCGCCACAGAGGCATTCAATATAGTGTAGTTTTAGTATTATTCCTGGGTCGGTCCAATTATTTGTGTGCTCCATAAAAATGTTGCCATCATTAATATGGGAATGATGTGCTGAGGTCCCAGGTTGGATTCGGGTGGAATCGAATAAATTGTGTTCCTCAATGTTTTGTATCAGAGTTTTGATGTTTTTGTATACCTACTATATACGTATTTAGAAATATATAAGGACATTTGTCTATCAGTTGTCTAGATCCCATTGCACAAGCTTACACTGACCTAATTTGGACTAGATGATGTTGTATGAGAATGTCCGATTGTTTAATCTAACCTGTCATTTACGACGATTGAATTAACTATTAACTAAAAGTGACAGCCCTGATACTATAGGTAAGTATCGTGCGGTCGGGGTCGGAGATACCCTACTATATATAATTCTACTATGTCTAGATGGAAGGACAAGGTAGTACCATACGTGTAAAACCTTTACACTTATGGTAGTACTGTCTCGAAAACACTCCAATTTGTTGGAATATTTTCGAATCGTTTTCGAATAAATATTGTGAAACAGTACAAGTGTTGTTTTCAATATTTCTAATACACAATTATGGAAAGAAGGGAAAGGGCTGGATAAAGCGTTTGCAGATTGACTAACAGATTTAGGAAAGATAACGAAGCAACAAATATTACTTCAAATAGTATATTTATTTAGTAAATAAATAAATAAATATTCACGGAAATTTTACACAACGCTATCTGATCCCAAAGTAAGCTATGAATAACCTGTTTGTGTTATAGGTATCAGACCACGGATATTAATACTTATATACTATTTTAAATACATACATATTATACATAGAATCACACAGACTCTTGAGACAAACATTTATGGGTCACACAAATATTTGTCTCCGGTGGAAATCGAACCCACGACCTCCAGCGCCGCAGATGGTATCACTACCGACTGCGCCACAGAGGCAGTCCTTTTATATATAGTTTAAAAATCCACTACTATCATTTGATAAATTTAAATGCATTGTAATTAAGATTGTAAGATTGTAAGATCATTGTAAGATCTGGAAGAATTGAGCTGATTGAGAAAATGGCCAAATCGGATTTTGTTAAAATAGTAGATCATAAATTTAATGTGAAAAAATTTTTGGTCTCGAGCAGGATTTGAACCTCGCGTCTTCTGGTTTGCCGGACCAGACGCCTTAACCAACTGGACCACCGAGACACTGCTCTCGACCGTCAAATTCTTTCACCTCATTACGTCTTGGGGCGACGTGATTGAGTCAGCATACTAATTGCTTTTCAAAATTATCTCTAGTAGATCATAGTCAATATCAAGTTATCGAATCGGATGGTATACGGAAAATGCTCTAAGTCTGGGTATTTCTGATCATGTTTGAATAGCAAACGAGACCTACTATCGTATTATTTTAAAGGCTTTATATTTAAGTATTTAACGTACATTTTCGACTTTAAAATGTTAATTAATATTTACTATAAAAATAATTATTACGTATCTATATATGTATTTACATTATTACTGTCTAAACTAAACCTAAATAAGGCCCTTGTGGCATTGTGCCCAAAAGACTAGCAGCATTTAAATTAATTACATAGTAAATAGTTGTGATACTACTTTATCTTCATTACTAAAACTAATTAGAACTGTTTGTAATTAAACTGCCTAAAGTACTTATTTTTATGTTTACCGTAATGAATTTGCATAAGCTTAACTACAGTTGAATGGAATAAACATTTTACGATTCCTCAATTAGATAAAAAAAAAAGGTTGGAATTCGTTAACAAGGAGTTGTGCAAAGAGGAGACCAGAGATATGTGTTTATGATTTAATCAGATTTCGTCACGCATTGTGGAAATAATGAAATTGTAATTTATTTTCAAAACACATAATCGTCTCCTTTACGCTTTGGTGGATGTCGGGCCTCAGTCTTGACATGAGCATAGCTGTGCTTCGAAAGGTACATCAAGGTAGGGGAGACCGAGGCTGGTTGACTATAGGGGTAGGTAGACTAACTATCAATAACTTGGTCAAAGCAATGGCTTGGAGCCAACCGATGACACCCGAGAGTCCGCAACCTCTCCCCGCTTAGTCACCGGGAGTGCGGCGTCGCGCACGCACACCTTTTGAGTGAAGGAAATTAAAGTTGAAAAATAACGTACGTAAGTAATTATTTTCATCGAAAGGTTTTTTGTAATAATACCTATTTATTCATGGTTACTGATCGTCAAAAAATTTATAATGGATGTTTGATTCATGTTCTTTCTTTTATGTATGATGTTATTTAATTTCTTAGCAGTTTTGTGGATATGTCATGTGATTGAAAATAAAAATGTGGTTTGGGGCTAGTAGACTAATGTATAACGGGGCTGGATGACCAATAATCGTACATAAAACAACGAACATGAATAAAACATACATTATAATTTTTTTGACAATCAGTAACCATAAATATATAGGTATTATTACAAAAAAAAATACGATGAACATAATTACTTATATACGCTATTATTCATCTTTAAATTCCTTCTCTCAAACGATGTGCGTGCCCGACGCCGCACAGTGGTCTGAAAATCGAGCTCCCCTTTCGTAGAAAGTCAATGTGGGATATTCATAAAACCAAAATATGTAACGTGTCAGGTATACATTCCTTTAATGCATATTGTAGTATGAATGATTTAAGTTACTCCGCGCCTGAGAAAAAAAATATTTAGTTTTTTTTTGTATGGGAGAAAATATATAAAGTACATTTTCTTGCGACTGAATGAAACTGAAAGGCTGGTACTCATACGAGCTATTGCCGCTCTTAAGGCGATTACTTTGACATACCACTCATGTACCTTTAGGTGCCGCTTCACACGTAGGATTTTTTTGAAATTTCGAATTTTCGGTATTGAATTTTTTAAGTATGTGACGCATTTAAATTAATTTGCTCCGACCCTTAATGAGGGTAGTTATACATAAATAGAATGTTTGGCATAAATTCTGTCAGTAACGTTTAGCACTGTGCGCGTAAACTTTAATTTTTCTGTTCTTTCAAATTTTCTATTGCAATGGAAGGTTTTGGTATCAATCTTGATATTTTCATGTTTGTGGCCAACAACACTTCTTTCTCAGATCCCAATGTGTTATTTGAAGTTTTTGTGAATAGCGTTGATTTGTCAGAAAATGAAAAGAAAGACTTGAAACAATTCTGCCGAACTTATGTGTGTGCATTGAAAAGGAAATGGATCTCATGTAATCGCACGCGACATACTTTCATTAAAAAGTACGGAGCATGGCTCCAAGAAGACATCAAATGGCCTGAAGTCACCAAGGAAAAGATGACTTCCTCAGTAACGATAGATCAGTCACCATGTTCCAGTTCCGAATTTCCCGTAAACGAAGCTGTATCAACATCCGCACAACCACAGACTTGTAGTGTTGGAACCTCAACATCTCTTGGAAACCAAAGAAAGCAGTTTTCGGAGTTAAGCTCGTTACAGAAGAGAAGGAGAAAATCATCCAACGGAAAGTCTTGCTTATGTAACTGGAGTTGTTTCGATCTAAAATTTTGTCGAAATTAAGTCGTATCGGAGTTTCATGCTATCGAAGTAAAATCTTGTCGTAGAAGGATTTGTCGAAATTAAGTTTGGGAGTCCGAAGCATGGCTCCAAGAGGACATCAAATGGCCTGAAGTCATCAAGGAAAAGATGCCTTCATCAGTAACGATAGATCAGTCACCATGTTCCAGTTCCGAATTTCCCGTAAACGAAGGTGTATCAACATTTGCACAACCACAGACTTGTAGTGTTGGAACCTCAACATCTCTTGGAAACCAAAGAAAGCAGTTTTCGGAGTTAAGCCTGTTACAGAAGAGAAGGAGAGTAGAAGAGCTTTTAAATCTTCCAAAGAAAGTCATGCATATGCAACTGGCTTTTGACTTCGTTGTAGCTGTCGCATTGCTGCGACAGCTTCAACGAAGTCAAAATATCTAAAGCTTTATCAGCAGAATATACGGGCACATTTTTCTTAATTTTCAGTATATCTTTTATCTTTGTAGTCTCTTCGGAATTCTCTGTGACTAATTTTATTATGTCTGCTACATCTTTATTTTGCGCCTTCAAGCCAGTTGCATAAGCAAGACTTTCCGTTGGATGATTTAAAAGCTCTTCTACTCTCCTTCTTTTCTGTAACGAGCTTAACTCCGAAAACTGCTTTCTTTGGTTTCCAAGAGATGTTGAGGTTCCAACACTACAAGTCCGTGGTTGTGCAAATGTTGATACACCTTCGTTTACGGGAAATTCGGAACTGGAACATGGTGACTGATCTATCGTTACTGATGAAGTCATCTTTTCCTTGGTGACTTCAGGCCATTTGATGTCTTCTTGGAGCCATGCTCCGTACCTTTTAATGAAAGTATGTCGCGTGCGATTACATGAGATCCATTTCCTTTTCAATGCACACACATAAGTTTGGCAGAATTGTTTCAAGTCTTTCTTTTCATTTTCTGACAAATCAACGCTATTCACAAAAACTTCAAATAACACATTGGGATCTGAGAAAGAAGTGTTGTTGGCCACAAACATGAAAATATCAAGATTGATACCAAAACCTTCCATCGCAATAGAAAATTTGAAAGAACAGAAAAATAAAGTTTACGCGCACAGTGCTAAACGTTACTGACAGAATTTATGCCAAACATTCTATTTATGTATAACTACCCTCATTAAGGGTCGGAGCAAATTAATTTAAATGCGTCACATACTTAAAAATTCAATACCGAAAATTCGAAATTTCAAAAAAATCCTACGTGTGAAGCGGCACCTAAAGGTACATGAGTGGTACGTCAAAGTAATCGCCTTAAGAGCGGCAATAGCTCGTATGAGTACCAGCCTTCCAGTTTCATTCAGTCGCAAGAAAATGTACTTTATGTATTTTCTCCCATACAAAAAAAAACTAAATATTTTTTTTCTCAGGCGCGGAGTAACTTAAATCATTCAATACTACAATGTGCATTAAAGAAATGTATACCTGACACGTTCCATATTTTGGTTTTATGAATATCTCACATTGACTTTCTACGAAAGGGGAGCTCGATTTTCAGACCACTGTGCGCCGCGCTCTCGGTGATTTATTGTATGTGTGTTTTATTTTCAATAAAAATAATAATAGATATATTATCCTATTTCCTTGTACATTTTGCCCTAACAAGTATGGATTTGTAAGGGCAAAATCTACGAGGAAGTATGAGTTGACCTATGGAGGTCAACTTACCCCAGGCGAATAGTCAACCTACCCCAAGCATGGGGCAGGTTGACCAGTTTTTCTTATTGTGTAAGATCTAGCCTGTACCCTATATTTTAATGAATTAAGTGCTTTTTGCTATATTTTTCCAAAGCTTAATAGTTAACCTATGAAATAAACCTGTTTTTGAATTAATCTATACATATAATAAAATGATAAAAAAGTCAAAACTGTACATTGGAAATATTTAAAAAAAAATACTCGCTGGGTGTTCAACATAAGATACCGAAGCCGAAAATATAGTTAGAATTTTTTTTGTCTGTTTGTCGGTTTGTCTGTTTGTCTGTTTGCTTTGCTTTGTCCGGAAGGATCTCGAAAAGTACTCAATGGATTTGATTCAAATTTTGTACAAATATTAGCTAGGGGTAGGGTCTTAAAATAGGCTATATATTATCACGCTTTATATCCTAGGGGCTAAGCAGAGAGCAATCAAATTGACATTATAACAATTTTCACGCGTACGAAGTCGCGGGCAACAGCTAGTATTCTATAAAGACATAAAAATATAAGCCTTTAAGCTGAAACCTAGTCAACCAGCCCCGGTCTCCCCTACTGCTACTGCTAACGAAGTAGTCGATAAACCAAGTTGAAGAGTTTATGGGCCGTTTGAAAATATTGACACGACAATGGTATCATTACATAAGACGACATACACCTGGTAAAATTTAGAGAAGGCGAAAAATGTAGTTTGAATGGCGCAAAAACTACTCTGCCTTGCTAAGCGCAAAAGCGGTATCTCAAAAAAAATTTAAATTTAGATTTTTATGGAATTGGATATCTTAAAAAAATCCGCATCTAATGAGCTAATCCAATTAAATGTATCTTAATTAAAACATATAAAAAACGTGCCAAGTGCGAGTCGGACTCGCGCACGGAGGGTTCCGAACCAAAAAACAGCAAAAATGCTTATTTGTTGCATGGGAGCCCCCTATTTTTATTTTTTTTACTTGACGTGAGGGAAAATCCTTCATGGATGCTATTCCGGACTCCTACCGACTAAAAAACCTCACGTAACGCCTAACAGTCTACAGATGAGAACCCCAGGTTAGCCCTCGAAAAGATGTCCCAGTAAATGTCCATTTTGTTTTAATTAGAATTATTTTTTATGTAAATAGACTGCTCGATATTCTGTGAGTATTTCAAACATCTACTGGTTGCCCTTATATCATAATATCACTACATATTATAAAACAAGTATTGTTCTATGGTGTTTGTTAACCACAGAGCAACGCGCGCCTTAGACAGTTCGTGTTGATCTATAGTTGTTAACTATCCTGTTATCCTCATATAGATCCTCTACGGTGGGTACAGTTTATTTAGGTATTTCTCTATGTTTAATTTCTTTTTCAGAATATTGATGACATTAATAATAGATACAACATCGGTGCATGTAATTGAATTGTGTGTTTGTACGTAAATTGTATAAACTGGAAAAAAATGAGAAATATGGGCTCTTTGTTATCTATTTCCTATGAAATTGCTATCTTTGAAATATTATAACTACCCAAAATAATCTTCTGGAAGCGATGTTATCTATTTAAAGAAAAAATATTTACGATGAAAGTCGAAAAATAAATTAGTATGTGACCAAAGACGTATCATATATAGACACGTTATCACTGATCTGTATTATTATACAGATCAGTGCACGTTTTAAACGAACATTGCGGCTTTCAAAAACAGCTAAACTTTTATAAATTTGTAAAAAGAATTCTATACATTATCTGTGGTAGCATGCATGAAGTCAATATCAGAGGAATGTGGGGAAAAAGGGTAACTTGAATTTCACTTACTCAGACATAATATGATTAATGTATTTACGGGTAAAGTACGTAATATTTAAAATAAAATGTTAATGTAGTTTATCGGATTAGTAATTATTAACGTAATTTAAGTCATAAAATAAAAATATAACAATATCAAACAGAAACATTTATTTAATAAGTAATAATTTAGTACCTACCTAGAAAGTAATCCAAATATTTGCAATTTAAATTATTTTAATAATCTTAATATATTATTATTATGTTTCATTATTTTTTTAAAGAAATGTAATTACTTACCTAAAAAAAAATTTTCAAATAGCAAAATAAAACATTAGTACAAAATCTCCCCGATATCCCCTTACGGGTCGCGGGCGCCAAACCACAGACTATAGAGTACATTTTCCTTGTGCATTCAATAAGCTTGCCGCCATTTTATCCATCCGAGAAAATTAAATAATATTATTATTTCTATTGTACGTACGCATGAAATGACACTTTTTTATATTGAACAGTTGCTGTGTAGCTTGTGTATCATCTGAAGATACACGAAGGCATGTTTTTTTCGAGTTTTGTTTACTAACAGAATTTAAAACAGTGCTAACAGAACTTTCGCTAACCCTACAGCCGCGTCACAGATTTACAGGTAATTACCTACTTTACGTGTTGCCATTTTCAAGTGTCTTTAACGTATCTATAGTTTGTATATCATTGTATGTGACCCGTTTAATGTTCAATCATGGCAACACGAAATTAATTTCCTTCCGCAATATTGGACTTTGCTATACCTCCTAAAGTATTCATTTAATTTGCATGGTATAAAGGGAAGAAATAATCTTGATCATTTGTTTAAGCCAACTAACGTATTTAAAATGAGAAGGATACCTTATTACCTAATATATAAGATAAAATGGCGAAAAAACACGTTTGTTGTACGGGAGCCCCCCTTTAATATTATTATGGTTTTGTTTTTAGTATTTGTTGTTATAGCGGCAACAAAAACACATAATCTGTGAAAATTTAAACTCCCTAGCTATCACCGTTCATGAGATACAGCCTCCTGACGGACAGACAGACAGACAGACAGACAGACGGACAGCGGAGTCTCATGAATAGGGTCCCGTTCTTTAGGTACCCTTTGGGTACGGAACCCTAAAAAACAAATAGTTTTCTATCTCAGTTGTACCTCAAATTACTGGGAGAATACGAATAGCCGAATGTTTTAGATACCGCCCGTATTCCAAAAATACGATAAATATTTTGTAAAAATGTTTGAAGTCAATATGCGGCAAGTAAAGAGATCGCTTTGACGCATAATATGTTGGTGTATTTGTGTGCTTTGACTAATTGCTTTGATTAAGTATCCCGATTTTGATTTTAAATTGCATTGTTGTTGTAAGATGTCTTCATTAAACTAGAGGATAATCTAGAAGCTGCTGCCACTGGACTTCAGATGTTATAACACGAGCATCGTAGATACTTTTTGATTTTTGATACATTGACTGCCTCTGTGGCGCAGTCGGTAGTGATACCGCCTGCGGCGCTGGAGGTCGTGGGTTCGATTCCCACCGCAGACAAATATTTGTGTGACCCATAAATGTTTGTCTCAAGAGTCTGGGTGTTTCTATGTATAAAATGTATGTATTTAAAAAGAATATAAGTATTAATATCCGTGGCCTGATACCCATAACACAAGCAGGTTATTCCTAGCTTACTTTGGGATCAGATAGCGTTGTGTGAAATGTCCGTGAATATTTATTTATTATACTACCGTACTGAAACGGATTCGATAAAGACGCTACTAAGAATTATGTTATCTTTGCTGTTACTGCGAGTAGATATAATTTGTAGTGAAATCCTAAAAAGTGAAGTTATTTCCACACCAATTATAAAACCCAACCACATAGCATTTCCAAAGAAAAAAACGGAGAAATATTTCAAGTCTGCAAAATATTATACCACAGAATCGAATGTCCAAAGAAATCTCTCTATTTTTAACACGCTTTTATTAGCTTCACTTGTGTATGTATGTAAGAAAATCTTGGAATGTTAATTTGACCCACTTCCCGTCCTTCGATCAGGCTGAAATTTTGCACACGCTCTGAGTTCTGATGACAATACATGACTAGCTAAAAAACGTCATTACAAATCCAATATGGTGGCCTTCCCAAAATGGCGGACTGGCTGTTTGAAATCCACCCCCATGATATGGGTATCTAAAAACAGGTTTGCTATCAGGAATACGAAAAAAATGGTCACGTGACTTAAATCCAATATGGCGGACGTCCAAGATGGAGGACAGGCTATTTGAAATGCACCTCCATGATATAGATATCAAATGAAAGGGTTTTCTGTCAGGAATACGAAAAAGATTGTCACCTGACTTAAATCCAACATGGCGGACATCCAAGATGGCGGATTGGCTATTTGAAATGCACCCCCATGATATGGGTATTAAATAAAAGGGTTTGCTGAATGGGATCCGAAAAAATAATGACGTGACCTAAATCCAACATGGCGGCCGTCACAAGGTGGCGGATAAGCGTGTTTTTTAGTTTTTTAAACTATTATATTATTAATTGTCATTTTATCGTCGAAAACGTTTCTTTTTGAAATATTTATTCATGTGGGAGTAAATAACTATGCTAAAGGATTTCAAAAATATTGCTAGATAAATATTTTTCTTTTAAATATTAGATATGCATTTTATTCATAAAAAATAGTATTATTTTGTATAATAAAATCTAGTAAGAGCTAGCTAAAAAGCGGTACCTATCTCAATTTTTGTCTTTTGTATATACTAAGCGGAATGGCATTATCTCATGAAAATAGATATTACATAGGTATTTTTGGTATTTTGGCCTAACTAAAAAATAAAGTGACAAGTATAATATATAAATGCCAAACAGTAAGGGATAAAATCGATCGGGAAAGTTATGAGAAAACGCTCTTTACAAAATCTCAATTTACTCAAAAGTAGCATTTCTTGAGATAACGCTTTTGTGCTTACCACGGCAGTACTGGTCGCGCCATTTCCCTAAAGAGGTAGACTTTTAGGGAACTACCGTGCCCAGTAGTTTTTCAATATTATTACCTTGTTTCTATGAGCAGGGCATAAACTAATGCACTAATTGGATTACACAATCAGCTACCTATTATGAGTATAGATACAAAGAATCTAACCTACCAGTGTAAAAGCAGTAAAAGTTAACACGATCTTTTAATGTTTTACCTGTACATGTTCATGATCCATCCGGATGTGCAGAAACCACACTGCGTGCCATTCAGGTGTGCCAATCTGGTTTGAATGTCGTGGTAGCCAATGACCCGGTTGCCGACACCTTCAACTGTGGTGATTTCCCAGTTATGGCAAGAGAGAACTGATACCAGACACTACAGAAAACAATCGTGCAAAAAAGTTGAAGTCATTATTATGTAAGACAATATTAATGGATGTCAACTTTTACCGAAAAATTATTGAATACGTTAAGATCACAGAGCAACACGAGCGATCGACTTTTATCGGGAGGGGAGGCACCATACTAGGATTTCCCCTCTGTCAAAGTGCACTCCAAACGGTATAAGAAATATTATGTCTGTGTGTCTGAAATTATGAGTATTTTGTTTTGTATAAGTACCATGTGGTGTAATCAATAAGATTTCTCCCCTCAACATTATGACTGATATGTGTAGAGCAAACTTCATATGTCAACTCCCCTCGTACTCGTCGTGATGCTTTATGCGTAAAGATAATCAAAATACTTCTTTGTATGTTGGTCGAGGTCTTTCTTGAGTGAATTTGGCCCACTAGCAGGAGTATAGATTGCGGGATGGGAAACCTGCATGTTAAAACGGTCCAGTATTATATTCCTCGTAGGCTTTTGATTTTTATTTGTGAAAAATCTGAGCCACGGACTCTTACCGACTAAAAACCAACACGTTCCCTACCTACTGCCTACGATTGGGAGCCCCGAGTAAACCCCTGGGAAGGATATCCCCAAGATTCCTTTTAGGCGTAGGCCTAACTCCCACGGGTAGCCGTGGGAGTTGAAGCAAGAGAGCGCAGTTATAGAGGTACACCTTTGAGCAGCGGATAGCAGGTGCAGTGCTTGAAATTGCCGGGCCCTTTAAGTTAAAAGCCGTGGAATGAGTATTGTGTAAATAAAGATAACTTACTGAATTTACAGCTAACGTTTTCATTGTGAAGTTAGGTGCCATCGGAATACAGGCAGCTACTATGCAGATTCCACAGCCACCTTCTTGGCACATTACTTTAGTACCACGTAACTCCGCAACATTACGAATATATTCATTTAGAGACACGTCTGGACTACACTCAGTCCCCACTGCAAAAGCAGATTGTTATAGGAATTTAGCAATTCTTATACGAGCTAAAAGAGTTATTTCTAGGTGTTTCTCAGGGAAGTAGCATGGGTCCTACAGTATGCTGTAATCTCGTAACACAGAAAAATGTGCGTTTAAAACTGATCATAGAAAGTATATCTACGGTAACCGTCCATCACCTCGGTAGTTAAAAAATGGAAACTTAGCAATTGAAGGTTTCCTGGTAATCAGATAGGAATTTGGACGTTTAAAAGCGTTACATTGTGACCACTACACATGAATAAAGATTTTTCATTTTCATTTTCAATGAATCTTATAATTTACAAATTTAACATTTACATAGTTCTTAATAGCCAACTTATAATAAAATGATCTTTACCTTCATAGCATTTTCCATTGATTTTAAACTTTATTTTCATCGTTTTAGTTTCTCCACTTTACCATATAAACAATTTATATATTATTTAATCTTAAAAAAAATATAATGCTGCACAAAATTCGCAGTTGATGTTAGGTGTGTGGATAGGATACTACTATATTAGAGACTTGAGTAATTATACAAAAAGTAACGCCAGTTAACTGTAAAAATATCCGGCCAAGTGCTATTCGCGCATGGAAGGTTCTGTGCCAAAAAAAAACCAGTACAGTGCGAAATGGACTTGCTCACCGAGGGTTCCGTAGATCCATCCGGTCGTCTTTTCGTCTGTCTGTCAAGACCTTTTAATTCGCGTCCGCGTGTAGATATCGTATAAAAATTAATCCTACTAATATTATAAATGTGAAAGTTTGTGAAGATGTTTTGATGTTTGGATGTTTGTTACTCAATCACGCTTTAACGGCTGAAAGAATTGGGCTGAAATTTGGCAGAGAATTAGCTTATAGTTTGGAATAAATCATAGGCTTTTCATCTCGGGAAGCGGGAACGGGTACCGAATTTCACGCGGGCGAAGCCGCGAGCATCAACTAGTACCAAATATTAAAGTCTATGATACAAATTTCATGGTTCTAGGTTAACGGAAAGTACCTACCCTATACATTTTGATTTCCTTAAGAGTGTCGAAATACACGTTTTTGACGACATAAGTGGCCCTAACTTTTATCTGCGTTAACTTAGAAGTATGATTTTTTTTCAGCTTCAAGGGACAATAGGCCTACATTATTTGGTATTAATTTCAACTCGATACCTTGACGCATTCACGAGATAAAAATTCTTGAAAGATAGGCGGACAGACAACAAAGTGATCCTATAATGGTTCCGTTTATACCTTTGTGGTACGGAACCCTAAAAACGGCAATAAAATTATGTTTGTTGTCCCAATTAAACATTATTATTTAAAGTTTTTGATACTTGTTATAGCGGCAATAAGTCCCGTTGTCCCCCCAAAGATGCGGATAGCACCCGAACCACCCCCTAAGCGAGGCCGCAGTGGCGGCCGTGAATCTGTTGGGAGTCTGGGACATCCTTCCGATGGCTTACTCGGGGCTCCCAACCATAGGCGGTTGAGCGTTACGTGAGGTTTTTTTTTAGTCGGTAGGAGTCCGGCATAGCATCCATGAGGATTTTCCCACAAGTAAAAAAAAAATAGGTCCAGTTGTTATCCTTTGAGTACGAAACCCTAAAAACTACGTTATTTAGTCACACATTTTCTTTTAAATCGATGCATTGTAACTAGGGTGGAACATAACTAACCGAACCGCTTGCATTACAACTACATAGTTGCAGCTAGGTGTGCGACCATCCTTACCGACGAATCTATACTTCTATACTAATATTACAAAGAGGAAAGAATTGTTTTTTGTTTTTTTTGTTTGTTTGTTTGTTTGTAACAAAAAGGCTCCGAAACTACTGGACCGATTTGAAAAATTCTTTCACTGTTGGAAAGCTACACTCTTTGCGGTGAACATAGGCTATATTTTATTCCCGTATTCCCACGGGAACGGGAACTACGCGGGTGAAACCGCGTGACGTCCGCTAGTAACTTATAAAGGAACTTGAAACGTTCTTAGAAATATCGGGGAGTAATAGGATTGAATATAATACTTACCTACACATTTAAACTTTTTTTTATATACCACTAAGGTGGCAGACAAGCAAACGGCCCACGCGAAGGACCGCTGGTCACCGCAGCCTATGAGCGTTTGCGACACCAGAGGCGCCACACTCGCGCTGCCGACCCTGTTGTAGACGACGCATGTGATACATACCTGCCAGTATCACCCTGGCTGCTACAAGCGCCCATAGGCCACGTGTCTAAACATATGCTTGTTCGTAACCTTAGTAGTAAGTTAGTATGAGCGTTAACTAAGTAGCTGCTTACAATAAGAATACGAATTGTACGTGTAGTTTAATAGCCTAAACCTATTTTACTGCCTTGATTTAATTATTATTTTATTATATTTTATGCCAAATTAACATATTCTACATGTCTATAAATACATATGTATATGTACCTAATATTAAAACCTATAATTGGAACGTTGTGGTCTGTCAAATGTGTCTGTGTCAATAAATACGCTACGGTTGCAAGCGTGTAAACGTAACAATTTTCTATACGGCCGGTAGTTGCCAAACGTTTTTAGTCGACCGAAACAAGTGGACACAGACGCACATACACGATTGCTTTCAAAAGTACTTACCCATATTTGCAGTTTTATTTGGAAATTCCTGGAGCCGCCCTGCATCATCTACACAGTGTTAAATTTGGAGGCATCAAATTGGTCAAAGGCTTTGTGATAACTATTCGGCATTTCGAGGTCATTTTTCCATAGTAAACAAACTTCCCAGTGCCCGTGAAACATTTTGACAGATTTTGTGGTTTCTATGTAGGTAAAAACCTTCTAAGACCCCTTACCTTAAAGCATAATCAAAGGTAACTTGTTCATACAATTATTTCTGACACTGGCGAATCCGGTCAGGTATTGTAAAAATTAAAATAAATGTTGTGGAATAGTACAAGTGATTGTGTTTTAATGTAATGTATTACAAAAATCTTCATCAAGTGCCAACAATCAAAATAAAATTATTTTATCTATTACCTTCATTGATTAGAAGTTTTTTAGAGCTGGTTTGAATTTTTGTGAGAAGTGGGACTAACTCATTAACTAACTTTGTTAAATAAATATTTTGCTCAGAAAAATAAAAAAATATATTTAATTATATTTTGCTACTTCTTATACCATTAATTGTTTTACTTGGTACCAATTTCAATATTGTAAAATACTAAATTAATTTTGTGCTAAATAAATTAATTTTTACTGTTTTTAGTGTCCTGTTGGAAGTTGGTGTTTTTATTTTTTTTATAGTAACGCGTTTCTGCTTTTGGGCCACTATCAAAACCTGTTTTAATTACCATGTACGATTAGACATAGCCTAGCGATTGTCATTAATGTTTAATAGTATATTAATTACTAGATAATGATAAGTTCAGTATTTCACGAGCCTACAGTATAATAACCCCAATTTCATTGCACAATTGTCATATACAGGACTTATCGATGTAACTCTACCCCAATTAAAATTTCAACAGTGTCGTGACGTCACAACCTGCACCCGGGTCGTCAGCGGTGTAGTGCCTCTGGTTTTGCAAAACGATCATATGCTACAGTAACAAACCATCAGCTGGGCCCGTGGGCTGTGAGCTTTTAAGCTACCTGAGTAGCATAAAAAACGGAACAAGCGCTGAACCCAAACCTAATTTTACAGTTACCTGTTCATTTACACCTTTTTTTTTACGTGGGGTAAAATCCTCATGGATGTTATGACTTGCTCCATGGTTATGACGAAATCCTACCGACTAAAAAACCTCACGTTACGCCCAACAGCCTATGGTTGGGAGCCCCGGGTATGCCCTCGGAAGGATGTCTCAGGACTCCCAACAGACCCACGGCCGCCACTGCGGCCTCGCTTGGGGGTGGTTCGTGTGCTATCCCGCGTCTTTGGGGGGGGGGGGGGGGGAGGTCATAAACACCTTTATCCTACCTAGATTGGGAAGTCAGACAGAAGCATACTATATGCCCACATTTCACAATTTGCATTTTATGCCTCGTAATAGGAGGTAAGACTATCACCGTGTTGAAATGGATATACGATGGTTTTAGCGACGTAACTGTGGAAACTCTAAAGCCGCCAATTTGGCCGTGTGCCAAGTTATTTGTTTGCTGCAAAGATTTTCAACCTTTGACTGTGAACGTGGGGTCTGAGAGACCCCCTTAACTAAGAGTTGTTTTATGCCAAAATCTTAGTTATGGTGGTTTTCAAACTCAAACTTAAAAAAACATTTATTTCGCATACTCCTAATACTTAGGCACTTGCGACACGTCAATGAATACAAAGCAAAGTCACTACCACCAGTTCAGATCGCGGCCCACTTGAGAAGAACTGGCAAGAAACACGGCGGGCTTTTCTTTTTGTGCTCTATTTACAAAATTTAAACTAAAAATCACAAACTATTGCTTGAGTATAGTGGAGGAAGCAGATCATTTCTAGGCTTCCTTGTCACTCTGTTGGGAGTCCTGGGACATCCTCCCGAGGGCTTACCCGGGGCTCTCAACCATAGGCTGTTGGGCGTTACGTGAGGTTTTTTAGTCGGTGGGAGTCCAGTATAACATCCATGAGGATTTTCACTCACGTAAAAAAAAAAAAAAGGCTTCCTTGTCAAGCAAAAAATCGTCAACTGTATAGTAGCCCCTGCAGTACAATTTGCTTTTTATACACTTTTAAAACTTATTTAAGGGCATACTTTTTATTTCATTTGGAAGCCTGTTGTAAAAACGTATACAGTTTCTCTGACACCTCTCTGACTTATAAGTATAATTCATTTCAAATCACATTCCCGCGCCGCCCTGCACCGAGACGCTCAGTACCTTTCACGTTGTTCACAAAATAAGGTTAGATGGAAGTGATAGTGTCGCCAGCATCTAAACATCAGAATAATTAACTTTTATGATTACTCTGGGGCCTCCGAGACCCCAAGTTCACATTTTCCATACACAATGTTTTAGACATTTTAAATGAGCGATGGGTTGTTGTTTCTTTAAAGTCATAACGGTGACGATGATAAAATGTAAAGATAGTTTCGTTGATGATACACCATTTCGAATATACGCACACAAAAAAATAATATTTTTTTGTATAATAATATTATTACGGTAGATTTTAACGCTGATATGTCACTTTAATGAGAAGGAGATGATGAAGAGGTTCCTGGAGCCCGAAATATAGGCAAAGATAATATAACAGTATTAAATACACAGATCGGCAACTCCCTGTCGCGCCACAGCTGTCAGTAGAGTTGACGTGTGCGTTGACGGACAATTTGCTTAAGTACAATTTATTGATCACACGCACACATTCAAGCTGGAGTTTCCGCCCTGTGATATAGGTATGTAGGTTTTGTTCTCCAAAACTTATATTGCTTACAAATATCGAAACCATTGTGTAGCGATCACCAATACCTATACTAACCTCAAGTTTACCACGTGTCATTTTTTAGGGTTCCGTGCCCAAAGGGTAAAAACGGGACCCTATACATGAGACAGCGCAGACTGTCTGTTCGTCACGAGGCTGATTCTCAAGAACCGTGATAGTTAGACAGCTGAAGTTTCACAAATTATGTACATAATTCTGTTGCCGTTATAAAAACCAACTACTAAAAATAGTAAAATTTAAGAGGGGGCTCCCATCGCCGAAGACTATCGGCCTCCATGACCGAGGGCCTGAGGACAGTGAGAGGGCTGCTCACCGTTCTTACAGAAGCAGACCCATGACGGCAGCGTGACGTGAGGGATTCACGCACCCCCCCCCCCCCCCCTTAGAAGCGGGATCACACCCGAACCACCCCCTAGGCGAGGTCGCAGTGGCGGCCGTGCGTCTGTTGAGAGTTCTGGGACAGAGCTTACCCGGGGCTCCCAACCATAGGCTGTTGGGCGTGACGTGAGGTTTTTTAGTCGGTAGGAGTCCGGTATAGCATCCATGAGGATTTTCCCTCACGTTAAAAAAAAAGAAAGGGAGCTCCCATACAAAAAACATGATTTTTTGCAGTTTTTGGCACGTAACCCTCTTTGCACGAGTCCGTCTCGCACTAGGCCGGTTCTAAATTCTCATTTGAGGCTTATATTTTATGTTTTAATTACTTTTTATAATTACTTTATTACCGTTGGCTATGCTTTATTTCAAAAAATATGTTCCTATGACTGATTTCAAGTAAATTAGACCGAAAATGGACTTAGTCAGATAATTAATTATTTATAAGGTAATAAACAAATATTGTTGTACATTCCCACACAACATTATCTGGCCCAAATTAAGTTAACACAAGTTTGTGCTATGTGATCTAGACAACTGATAGACACACTATATCGACGGTTAAAAGGCGAATTGATTCAAGCGCCACTCTGGGCGATATTGAGTTATATACATCATTGGAATCGTGGAATTTTTCCGCGTCGTTTGAGCCGGGTTTGAGGCAAATCTGAGCACTTTTTTGGCGCTTGACTCCATGACGAATTTAGCTATCTTTTCTACTTATTAGGTATCAAGTGTAGTAATTTTGGTTGTTTTTTTCAAAGCATGAATATAAACCCATTTAAAAAAAATATATTTTTTTACTATCTGTAGTTTAAAGAAAGGAATAGCGTGATTAGAAAACAATGTGGTATAACTGAAGATGTAGTGACAAAGATAGAAAAAGGGATGCTTAGATGGTTTGGACATGTTGAGAGGATGGATGAAAATAGACTGACTAAACAGATCTATAAGGCGATAATGAATGGGCAAGCTGGTAGGGGTCATCCTCGGCGTACGCATGGTAACCAAATTGATGACCTGCTGGAAAAAGGCCAGGTCAAGAGTACCCTTAACCGGCGAGCGTGTATGAAAGCACTTATGAAAGTAGAAGAAGCGAAAGTGGTATGCCAGGATCGTAGCAAGTGGAAAGCCATAGTCTCTGCCTACCCCGATGGGAAACAGGCGTGATGATATGTATGTATGTATGTATGTAGTTTAAACCATTAATCCCTGGATAAATTAAAATGGTTTTGACGTTTGAATTGTTTTTACTTGAACTTAAATAATTTAACTTGGATGTTAATTCATTTTGCTTCAACCAGATTTATTAATGTATGCAACTTAAATCATTTTGCCTTGAACATGTGAATATTATCTCTGTCGCTTGAATTAATCTTACCTGAATAAGTATAATGGAAATATATGACTTGTGCTGATTATCCTTGACCAGTTTTTAGTATTTATGCCATTTAGAACAATTTTCTCTATGCATAAAATAAATATGTGCACGTTTGATTCCTTTATATTAGTTTAATAATTTAACTTATGTCATACTTAAATTAGTTTACTTCTTTCACCTCGCATTAAAAACGGCATTTATATCTCAAGTAACAGCCAATATAACCAACGCGGGTAGGTACTTGGACCCACAACACACGTGTCGCGCGTGGTTTCGAGGTCGGTTCAGTCTACTGCGCGATGCCAGATAAGTCGGATGTTTACGTAATTATTAAACGCGCGAAGATCGTTAGTACCAAAATTCCATTAATTTAGTTATTATTAATTATAAAATTGTGTTTTAGTAGTAAAGCAATCCTTATTAAACGTATAAAGAGTTTTTAATTACGAGAAATAATGGAGGGAAAAGACAAAAGTACACACATCAACACCGTCTAGGGATATTTTTTAAAAAGTTCTGCATCTCAAAAAATACTGGCCGATTTTAAAAACTTTTGATTGAATCTTATTTTAAGTATATTTGAATGATTCCAAATTTGAAATTAAAAAAAAGAAATTAAAACAAAATGATTTGCGCGGCATTAGTATAGCGAAGTTCGAAATTTTAATTTTACCGACGACGATAGTTGATTGGTATTTGTTTTGTCCAGTTGAAGTTTTAAAGCTAGTTATTGATTAATTACGAATTTATTTCATTGTGTAAGTCATGCAGCGACGCCATTTAACTAGAGAAGAAATGCTAAGGGCAGTAGGCATGCTCCAAGCTGGGGCTACTCAGCGGAGTATTGCTGAGGAGATTGGAACCAGGCAAAACGTTATATCAAGATTGTGGTCACGTTATCGTGCAACCGGGGAAGTGGCTGAAAGACACCGTGGCGGGAGACGCATAACCACCCAACGACAAGACCGATTTTTACAAGTTGCCGCGAGAATGCAGCCAAACGTTACAGCCGTGCAGTTGGTTCAACGGCTCCAGTCAGAACACCAATTGCTTGTCAGTGACCAAACTGTGAGGAGGAGACTGCATGAAGCTAACCTTCATGCTTGCAGGCCACTTCGTACTCCAGCACTACGCAGAGGAAATCGTGGACGAAGATTAGAGTGGGCTCGTGAACATTTGCTTTGGGAAGATAACCAGTGGTCTGTAGTACCTACTGTTTACCGATGAGTCCCGATTCGGTTTTCATCACGATTCACGAAGAGTACGCGTTTGGCTAGTTCCTGGTCGTGAGAGTCGTCTGCAACACCCCCAGGTAAGTCCATCCATACAAGGGCGGGACAATTATAGTTTGGGCGGGAATTCGTTTTGGTGGAAGAACGGACCTCGTTTGGATTAGAAACACCATGACCGCTGAAAAATACCGCGACCAGGTGCTTGTACCCATTGTCTACCCTCATCGACTTCAAATGGGTCAAGAATTTACTCTCATGCATGACAACGCCCGTCCGCACACAGCGCGAGCGGTGACCAGCTGGCTGCAGGACCATGACGCGTCGGTTTTACCCTGGCCGGCGCAATCGCCTGATTTAAACCCCATCGAGCATGCGTGGGACATGCTCCAAAGAAGGGCTTTTAAGAATTTTCCTGCAGACATTGCGACTGAAGAGCAACTTTTTTTGCATCTTAGCAGAACTTGGGACAATATCCCGCAGCGAGACTTTGATAACTTAATTAAAAGCATGAAAAACGGTTGCAGGACCGTGGTTAACGTCATGGGTGGTTTTACTGACTACTGATTTTTCCTATCAGTGCAAAAAATTGAAAAGAAATTACTTAATTTTTTATTTATTCGTAAATGACACATTCATCTTTAGTTGCACCATTTTTTTACTTTTTGTTTTCATTTTAATAAAATTTTATATAAGTCGAAAATATATTTTTATTTTATTTTAAAATATAGTCTGAAAAATGGGCTTCCTAAGAATATAACATTGTTGCATATTATTCCTAACTTATTTTCTGAAAATTGAGAATATGTGAAAAATCCCTAGACGGTGTTGATGTGTGTATTTTAGAGAGGTGATAAGTAAAAGCTTCGAAAGTGATGTGAAGTGCAAAAAAAAGCAGGCTGTTGATAAATTGAAGAATAAACCAAGCCCCAATAAGGAAAATATATCATATTTTGTAAGTACATACATACATACATACATATGGTCACGCCTTTATCCCCGAAGGGGTAGGCAGCGGCATATTATATGCCCACATTTCACCTATTTTTTAAGTACATACATCCTAATTATACATTTATTAGTGTAGAGTACCCATAAAAAGCGATTTTTATGGACGATGGGGAATTTTAAAGTCTCATGTTCTTAAAAGTGTGCCAATTTTATCTATTTAAGTTACTTTTCTTAAAATTTATGTGACATTTCATTCGCTTTCCCTGCATCGGGAATTTTAGTTTATTACCTTTGAGCTATTTTCCTCAATTCAGATTTAAATAAATGTTGCGATTAAAACAATTTGCTATAAATAGTTAATATAACACTGTGTAATTTGAGTTATTCCTCCTCGAACATTTACAACTAGGTGAACGGTTTAACTCATTTAACCATGAACAATTGACAAATAGGTAAGTGATTTCAATCATTTATTCATGAAGATTTGACTTATAGGTAAGTGATTTAAATCATGTATCCATGAACAGTTGACAAATGGGTAAGTGATTTAAATCATTTATCCTTGATCTGTTAAAGAAACAAGGAACACATAAACTATTTTGTTTTGAATACATAAATCGTCATTGTGTACATAACCCTTTCTGTCCTGATCAAAAAATTATGCAAAATGGCTCAAGTTACAATTTACTTGCTTTAAAAACACCTTTTATCTGTTATAATATTATCATAAATTAGCAAAAAATATACCGCTTTTTAGTTGGGGAGATTTGTACATTTTTATTATATACTTTAGGAACAGTGATTTTTTTTCTTAAAAAATAATCTTTAAAATGCTCTCCTGTAAAGTTCTCAAAATGGCGCTTGAATCAAGTCGCCTTTTAACCGTCGATATGTTATAACTAATTGAATCAGGCGTTACATGGCTGAAATCCATCCTAAAATGATAATAAAAGGAGGGGAGGGGGGAAGAGAAACACTTTACGTATTTCTAATATAAGAAAATCCTAGGACATCATTCCGAGGGCTTACCCGGGGCTCTCAACCGCAGGCAGTAGGTAGGAACGTGTTGGTTTTTAGTCGGTAGGAGTCCGGCATAGTATCCGTGGAGGATTTTCAAAAAAAAAATGCTATTTCAGCCTTGATCACGCAAATCTCTTTAGCTTAGTGCTTAAGCAATGGCGATGTCTTTAAGGCTTTATTCGAAAGAGACACATCTTGGGGTGAACTATATACTAGGAAATATTTTTTGATTTGACCTGATAAAACTATAGGTATTATTGTAATTTATTACATACTCTTGCTTTTTAGGGTTCCGTTGCCAAATGGCAAAAACGGAACCCTTATAGATTCGTCATGTCTGTCTATCTGTCTGTCTGTCTGTCTGTCTCTCCGTCCGTGTGTCACAGCCACTTTTCTCCGAAACTATAAGGCCTATGCTGCTGAAACTTGGTAAGAATATGTATTCTGTGAACCGCATCATGATTTTTATATAAAACTAGTAAAAGCAGTTAATTTTGGGGATCCCCATACTCAGAACTGAAACTCAAAACATTTTTTTTCAACAAACCCATACGTGTGGGATATCTATAGATAGGTCTTCAAAAATGCTATTGAGGTTTCTGACATCATTTTTTTCGAAAGTGAATAGTTTGAGCAAGAGACACTTTCAAAGTGGAAAAATGTGTGTCCCCCCCCCCCCTCTAACTTCTAAAATAAGAGAATGATAAATCTAAAAAAAATATGTAATGTACATTGCCATAAAATCTACCAACGAAAATTGATTTGAACGATATCGAGTTGATAGTTTCTTTTTAATTCGTCATAAACCGCAATTTTCGCCTTGAAAAATCACTACCACTGCGAACGTGTTAAAACATCAATGAAAGTTACAACGAACTTATATATTATGTTACTTGCTGCTACGGAACCCTTCATGGGTGTGTCCAACTCGCACTTGACCGGTTTTTTTAACAATTCAAAACACGATTAGGAAAACTTTGTTCGATCGAAATCGCTCTCGAAAAATGACAAATATTGCAAAAATCTTAACTAGTAATGTACATTTTTTATCTAAATAAATTACTTTAATCCTCAACTTGTCAAAACAAACAAACAAACACCTCACCACCCAAACGCATATAGGTATCGTCTCCGTTCCGTCGTGGGTTATAAAATAGATAAAGGTCTTTACGACATTATTTTACGTCTAGATTTTTTTCTTAAAACCCCTCAGATTTTATAACAGTAATATTATTGTATTAGAATCGAATGAAATCCGGCAATAACGTACGCTGCAAACATTTTTTTTGGTTTTTTTAACGTGAGGGAAAATCCTCATAGATGCTATGCCGGACTCCTACCGACTAAAAAACCTCACGTAACGCCTAACAGCCTATGGTTGGGAGCCAAGCCTTCGGAAGAATGTCCCAGGACTCCCAACAGACCCACGGTCGCCACTGCGGCCTCGTCGGGTGCTATCCCGTGTCTTTGGAGGGTTTCGAGTGTGATCTCGCTTCTAAGGGGGGGCGTGTGTGAATCCCCTCACGTCACGCTGCCGTGATGGGCCTGCTTCTGTAAGGACGGTGATCAACCCTCTCACCGTCCTCAGGCCCCGGTCATGGAGCCCAAGCCGCCGACTGCGGAACTCGGGTGGGAGAGTTCTCTTCCGTTCCCGTCCCGCCGCCTCTTTCACGAGCATTACCTGCTCGCAGAAAGAGGCGGCGCAGTCCCACTGAATCCCGCTGGAGAGCATGGCTCGCACCATGGTCTCGAGCGAGAGTGTCCACGTCCAGAACCACCTTAGCCACCAGAATTGCCTTAGGATTTGTCTAAGTCGAATATGGAAGCCTTAGGTTCTAGGTTTACACGGGCTAGTTTCCGCAACTCGACATCATTTAATGCGCCTATTTTGCGTGAAAGCCTTAATTTATTTATTTACGACCGCTCATATATTCCGTTTACAGTTATTTTACCTCAAGCTGTGAGGTTGGCTTCTTATCGTCGTGTTACCATATTATTTTTTTGTTTCTTCCAGTATCATACCAGATACCTGGTATGATACTGGAAGAAACAAAAAAACTTTTTTCTACCCCGACATTTAACTAACACAGGCGTTTTACAATTTAGTCCTTCCGAACCTAACACATTTTTGCAGGGTTGACCACGTGAGTGTGTACCTCTGGTGTTGCAAACGTTTATAGGTTACGGTGACTACTTTGCATTAATTGTCTCGCATACTGGTCTGCCACCTAAGTGGAATAAAAAAATGTTTTCAAAGTTTTTCTGATAATATAATTATCAAAATATTTATTACCAAATTTAGCCACGTCACTTGTTTTGAGTAGTTGACTGTTGACTAAATCAAGGTATTTACAGTGCACGGCATCTAAATTGGCAAGATTTTGCAGTAGTGGGGGTATGTTCGAGCACCGTACACTCAAGAGCACAAAAAAAGTGCTCCACTCACTCCAAAAAGTGCTCCGCTCACTCCAAAACCTTGCCAAGTTACATGCCGTGCACCATACCTTTGATTAAAATTTCAAAATTACCTGTCTTGAAAATAATACTCTGATACAACGTCGTGTCATTCTCTATGTTACCGATTGTCGACCTAAAAAAGTACGTCGTGAGCACGCGCCTATCACTGTAAGATCACAGGAGGGGGCAAGAACTCACCTGGCCGCACTGCATGTGCCATACTTCCGATTAGGTGTGCGCCTGAGGGCAAGGGCAACTCACCTGGCCGCACCACACGTGCCATACTTCCGACTAGGTGTACGCTCAAGGGCAAGGGCAACTCACCTGGCCGCACCACATGTGCCATACTTCCGACTAGTGTGCGTTTAAATAAGGGTTTTACGAAATTTATTACCCTCAAGAATGCATAAGGTCATGAATTATTGGGTGTAATAAAACTGACTCTCCTAATTTCGTCACGTGACTTGGTATCAGTCAAGAAACATTACAAAAAGGAAGAAAAAAAAATCACATGAATACTTTAACCGTAAATCCGTTTTAAAGGTCCTATAAATTTTCATTATCACCCTTTCTATCGCTACTGAGCGGCAGTAGAAAGCGACAACGACAGCCAGACGGGTGCTCCGTGTTTGTTTTGCCACGGCGACCATGTAACCTCGAATTGCCACGGTAAAAAACGAATTCTTAATGTGCGACAAAAATTTAAAAAAGAATAAAAAAATTAACCCCCCTTTTTATTAAATATTAGTATTTGATTTCCGATGCCAAGTTATCTCATGAAATTTGGAGAGTCAATTTTGTTACACGCAGTATATACATTTCTGTAAAAAGTTTGTTTAGAGGTCTGTCATTACATCGACTGAAAAGCGCTTGCACACAGATGATGATCCAAGAATCATTCGTGAACGCTGGCGCAGTGTGCGTGAAAGTGACTGTTTAATTACTACAGCAATTATTTTTTAAGACCTGTAACGTACATGTTTCACAAATAAATAAATGATAAGGATTATGATTATGAATTTTGACAATGGCTGTTCTTGACGAGAGTTAGGTACATTGATCTACGAAAATACCTACGTGCACAATTCCAAACAAAAACAACACCTAAAAGTGTCACCAATTATTTATACGCAATTATAGTGATGACGAAAACGTATTTTTTACAAATTCAACCTCACACGTATGACATAAAGTTGTTTTTACTAACTAATGCACAAAGACGCGGGCGATGCGATGTATGTAGTCGAAATGAGCGCACACTGTGCTCATTTTTTGCGGACGGTTTTCAGACACTGAATGTCTATCTTGGGTTTTTTGTATATATTAATGGTTACTGCACCTACCAACTTTATTTGGACATTTATCGGCATGAACACAAAATTATTTTCTATCATCCAATGATGGTAGCAAAGGTTTCTGTTTGATAACTCAACTCCAAGCGGGTGAAGCAGTAGGCGTCTGCCAATTATGAATATGAAAGAATAAAGTTTTGACTGCCTCTGTGGCGCAGTCGGAAGTGATAGCGCCTGCGGCGCTGGAGGTCGTGGGTTCGATTCTTACCGGAGACAAATATTTGTGTGGTGTGGTGTGTGTGGTCTGATACCCATAACACAAGCAGGTTATTCCTAGCTTACTTTGGGATCAGATAGCGTTGTGTGAAATGTCCGTGAATATTTATTTATTTATTATTTAAAGAGTTATAATGAAAACTCACTCTAACTCGCTATTAAATAATTTAAAAACATTAGCACTTAACGCCAATAAGTTAACACATAAAACAGGTTTAGATGCATACATACCTACATACATACATATAATCACGCCTTTATCCTCGAAGGGGTAGGCAAGGCATAGTAAACGCCCACATTTCACCTTATAATTAGGGGCATTACAAACAGACAGACAGACAGACAGACTGAGTTTTTTTTTAGCGTGAGACAAAATCCTCATGGATGCTATGCCGGATTCCTACCGACTAAATAACCTCACGTAACGCCCAACAGCCTATAGTTGGGAGCCCCGGGTAAGCCCTCGGAAGGATGTCCCAGGACTCCCAACAGACCCACGGCCGCCACTGCGGCCTCGCCCAGGGGGTGGTTCGGGTGCTATCCCGCGTCTTTGGGGGGTTTCGATCGTGATCGTGATCCCGCTTCTAAGGTATCCCTCACGTCACGCTGCCCTCATGGGCCTGCTTCTGTAAGGACGGTGAGCAACCCTCTCACCGTCCTCAGGCCCCCGGTCATGGAGGCCGATAGTCTTCGGCGAAGACACGTCGACGGCGGCGCCCAAGCCGCCGACTGCGGAACTCGGGTGGGAGAGTTCTCTCCCACTCCCGCCCGCCGTCTCTTTCACGAGCATGACCTGCTCGCAGAAAGAGGTGGCAAGACAGACTGAGTTACTTGCGCATCCTACTTCCTACTTATAATATTATAAATGTGAAAGTTTGTGAAGATGTTTGGATGTTTAGATGTTTGGATGTTTGTTACTCAATCACGCTCTAACGACTGAATGGATCTGGCTGAAATTTGGTACAGTGATAGAGTATAGTCCGGAATAACACATAGGTTACTTTTTATCCCGGGAAAATGTTCCCGCGGGAAGCGGGAACGGGAACCAAATTTCACGCGGGCGAAGCCGCGCGCATCAGCTAGTATATAATACTAGATGATGATCGCGGCTTCGCCCTCGTGACGTGACGTGAATTTCCCGGGATAAAAAGTAGCCTATGTGTTATTCCAGACTTTAAGCTATCTTTGCACCAAATTTCAGCTCAATCCGTTCAGCCGTTAGAGCGTGATTGAGTAACAAACATCCAAACATCCAAACATCTAAACATCTTCACAAACTTTCACATTTATAATATTAGTAGGAAGTAGGAAGTAGGATTAGCATGGAATTGAAAGTTTGTGATGATGTTTGGATGTTTGTTACTCAATCACGCTCTAACAGGTGAACGAATACTCCCAGCCGTAGACAGTAAGGCATCGGGTGTTTTTCGTCGGTAGGAGTCCAACAAAGCTTTCAAGTAGGATTTCCACACGTAAAAAACCTGATAATCTATTCTAATATTACAAAGAGGAAAGATTTGATTGTTTGTTTTTTTGCATCGAACAGGCCCCGGAACTACTAAGCCAATTTGAAAAATTCATTCACTGTTGGGAAGCTACACTCTTTGCGGTGAACATAGGCTATATTTTATTCCCGTATTCCCACGGGAACGGGGTAAAACCGCGTGACGTCCGCATAATTTAGGCACAATGATCTATTTAAAACACATTTAAACCACATTAAACAAAACAAATTTTATTTATTCCCAATACAAAACGAAATAATGTGAATGAAAAAGAATCAACTAATATAATTTAAAATGCTCCAGTTTGTGACCGACTGCCATGAAAATATTTTCGACTGTGCAAGGATTTTCTGGAACAGAAAAAAAAACTATTATTGATACTGTCGATTGATGGCACTTGATGGAACTTGCACACATATTTTACACATATTGAAAAACTTCACTTGTATTGTTCCACAACATTAATTTATTATTGTAATACCTAACCAGTTTCGCCTTTCGGCATTCTCAAAAGCTATTTACTTATTTAGATCATAATTACACTTCGAACGTATAAACAATGTTTTGCGCGTGTTTATGCGTTCGAAGTGTAATTATGATCTAAATAAGTAAATAGCTTTTGAGAATGCCGAAAGGCGAAACCGGTTAGGAATTACAATAATAAATGTTGTGGAACAGTACGAGTGAAGTTTTTCAATATATATAGAAAAAACGATTATAGTAATTATCATTTTCTCCTTCCATGTTCCTTCTCAACCTTTAGATATCGGTAGTGAATGTTGAAATATACGTTTTTGTGTCATAAAAGACTGCTACTTAGAAGTTGAACCCAAGCTTCAGAATTGTACTAAATGCAAGTGGAAACTCGGAGACGAAGATAAAAATATAACTCTTACCGATATCAAACCAAGTGTCTTCGTAGCCAGCGTCCTTGCGAGCAGCACGCACCGCCTCCCGAACTGCGTGCGTGAACACCGTCGCTAAGCAAAACGCTGGCTCACCAGTAGCTAAAATAATAAAAATTAATGTATCACTAGCGTTTACATACTTAAACAAGAAAAAGATTTAGATAGATTAATTAGTAGCAGAATGTTTCGTTGGTCTAGAGGTCGAAATGTGCGACTGCGGATCACGAGGTCGTAGGTTCGATTCCCACTAGAGGCAAAAATTTGTGTGACCCATAAATGTTTGTCTCAAGAGTCTGGGTGTTTCTATGTATGATAAGTATGTTTTTAAAAGTATTTAAGTATAAATATCTGTGGTCTGATACCCCTAACACAAGCAGGTTATTCCTAGCTTACTTTGGGATCAGATAGCGTTGTGTGAAATGTCCGTAAAAAAAGTGTGTATAACCTTTACGCGCAATTGAAATAAAACCTTCTTTGCCATTGACGGCATCAAATGTAATAATAATATCATTCATTCGAATTTTGAATAGCGGAAACTAAGTTTCCGCTATTCAAAATTCAAATAGCGTTACTTCCGTCAGAAAAAAAATCTGAGTTACTGGCTAGTCGCGCCTAGAAAAGTTTTACTTCAAAATGTAGGTACTTTTCGCAAAATACACCTTCTTCAAAATGAATCGTAGATTTGCCCTTAGGTCAAAAATAAGATTCCTGGGGATACCGTTCCGAGAGCTTATCCGGGGCTCCCAATTGTAGGTAGTAGGCAGGGAACGTGTGGTTTTTAGTCGGTAAGTCGGCATCCAGGACAAATTCTCAACATGTCTATAAAAAGGTCCAGAACAACGCGTCCTGCCTTGATTTACATTAGAATGACCTCAACAGATATAATTTTAAATTCTTTTTCTAAAAGGGTAGGCAACGGATAATAAAAATGCGCAGAACGTTTACGTGACACTAACAACACAAGCAGTTCCTATATTTTCTTCAATAAATTAAATTTTAAAAATAATGTGCTCGACATGCCTTTGATTGATGTACCTGTAAGTATGCATAATAATATTTCGAATTACGAATAATATTTTGAAGCGCTTGTGGCCCCGCGGACTCAGTGTTCTGTAAACGATCACTGCAGAAAGCAACATTTACTATGGCCGGATATGGATGGGTGACCACCACGTGGACCACTTTGTGACATTTTATTTACGAGCGTTTCCGTGCTTCGGAAGGCACGATAAGCCATTGGTCCCGGTTGTCAGTAAAATGACAGTCGTTAAGCCAAGTTGAAGGCCTTATGGGCGGCTTGAAAAATTTCAACTGTGAGTCGTCACAACCTACGCCCGGGTCGGCAGCGCGTGTGTAGCGCCTCTGGTGTTGCAAACGTCTATAGGCTACGGTTACCAACCTTCCGGTGGGCCGTAAGCTTGTCTGCCACCTAAGTAGTATAAAAAAAAAACCTTTCGACTGCAATACACCAAACTCATTTCTAGCGCCACGTTTGAAGTATATTCTCATATCAGCTGGAATATCTTTTATTCCTGGAATCTTGTAGTTCCAGGTTCTGTCCGTTAACAGTTTTCCAGTAGCACCATCATAGACTAGTTTTTCTGAAGTCCAGTATCCTAATCCCATGACGAAAGCTCCTTCAATCTGAAAGAATATTTTTATAAATAATAATAATATAACTGTACAAAATGAACACTTTGGGTCATTTTGTCTGAACTTTCATTCAAAATAAAATAGTACTATAAAATATTACCTGTGCAACATCAATTGAGGGGCTCAAACTTCTTCCAACATCTTCTAATAAATCAAGTCTCTTTATGTCATGGTTGCCTGTCAAAATGTCTACCTCTACTTCCAAAATGGCGACTGCATATACTTCATAAGGTTTCACTCCATCAGTGACATTAGAAAACATATAACTTGCTTGAAGGTTCACTCCAGCGACATGAGCTTGTTCGACAAGGTCACCCCAAGCTGGATCACCCAGTTTCTCTTTGATTGGTTGAAGTCTATCCTTTAGTATTTGACAAGCTTTTGTAACAGCAAATGCCACACTCTCACTGCCAATACTGCCACCAGTGACCATAGCATTGGGAGAAGCAAAGCTGGTGCTTGGCTTTACACTTATTTTCTCCAAAGGTATTCCAAGACTATAGGCGCACACTTGTGCTGCCTTCGTATTTAATCCTTGCCCCATCTCAATACCACCATGAGTGATAGCAACTGATCCATCTCCATGGTATACGGATATTACGGCGTTGTAGTTTCCTGGATAGAAAATGTCCATAGTCAACGGTACAAGTTTGATAGCACGCTTTCTCCATCGGTTATTGCTGTTAAATCCATCAATTTCCTTTTTTCTGTTATCAAAATCAGCATCTTTTTTTAACTCCGTAATCATTTCCGGTACTGGATTATTTTCTTTTGCCATATTTTGAAGTCTTACTTCTATAGGATCTTTGCCAATGGTGAAAGCGATTTTTTCCATCATGTATTCCGTCATGGCTACACCTTCCGTTGAGACTAAAAAATGATATTTTTATTATTATAATAACAATACATGTTCTGAGTTGGACAGTCAGTGATTTATCATTTTTTTCAACTTAATCTCAAATTATAAAATTTGAATTGTGGTCCAGGACTTGACCTAGATACGCTGAGCCCAAGCCATCGCCACAAGCATGCAAAAGATGTATCTACTGACTAGCTATGGATACTCTGGTCCAGCCTTACTTCGATCGGACCGACGTTTCGATCGGTATTAAACAACCGTGGACCTCAGAATCCTAATCCAGCTAGGGAATGTCAGTAACTGAGAAATTATTTGATTGATAAATATTATTAGCTTCTTATGTTATGTATTTTTTTGCGTTTAAAGATCATCAGGTAATTTTGTAGTTGCCGAGAAGCAGATCAAATCAATTTTTTTGCAGATCAATTTTATATTGTTAACGGGTTAACGTATAATTTAATTTAAGTTTAAATTGGCAGCTTAGACTTGTACGGCGTCAATTCCATACGCATAAATTTTAATAATACAATCCAATACCGAACAATTCAATACTCGTATTATCTGTTGTGATTACTCACATACGAAATTACAGTATTAAATGAGGTTCTGCATTATGCATTAATATGTTAGCCGTACAATAACGTGATTCGATTGTGCGGTTTATACAATCGAATTACAAATTGCTGTAGCTACATCGCGCTTGCATTACCATCCTAATAATTCGTTTGTTATTAGGATGGATAAGAAAATTTCTATAACCGACAGTTAGGTTATAGAAATTATTTAAAAAATAATTAGTTAAAGACAGTTTTTATCAACAACTGTCAACCAAACAACATCGGTGGTAGCTAAATTAAGGATTACTTAGGTGAAGAAATTAAAAATCATATACTGATCCTTAAATATTAAGCAAAGTTTTTGGTGAGCTACAAGGGATACTAAGTGCCAAAACTTTCAGTGGAACTTTAAATGGAAGACATTTTGAAAACTTTTGCTGTAACTCCATAGACAGCACTAACGAACTGTCTAAACTATTCATAACTTTTTAGCTCTGGCAAGTATTAGCATCTAAGATGTTATGTTTCATTAATATAAGTCATAAGTCGTTTATTAAGAACAAAATACATTTGTGTAGAATATTATGCGTCCCTGAATACTCCAACAACAACACAACAATTTTATCATTTACAAAATACGAAACACATACATGAAACCAATCAATAATTATAATATCATCAATGTACTTAATTTTATCAAGTACTGATTTATTCACATTAATCTATGTAATGTCATTAGATTACATTATTTTATATCAATAAATATATCTTTAAACCAAATCTGTGTTTGATGTTTCAGTTACCTTAATGGATGCAGCTTTTAAGATGTCAGTAGGTAATAACAATAATTGTAATAAAATCTAGCAACATTGCAGCTAACAGCTTCCTAACCGTTTTTTTTTATGCCACATGCCTATGAAAGCAATTTTGAGTATGTAATCATCTCCAAAAGAGATTTCATGTTTAATGATATGGAAATGGCAAGGAGACAGTTGAAATTACTGAATACCTACATGGAGATCTGCACCAAGTGTTCGATGGTTTGTCAGACAGTACGCTGCTGGACTGCGTGTACCAGCGGGAGGGATCATAACAGCTGTGCGAGTGCCCTATAGTGAGCTGGGTTAGAGACTCGTTGAAGGAACAGCCAGAATCTTCGTAAAACGTGTTCTTCATGTACTGAATTTGACCCTCTGTGTTTACGCCAATCTGTAAGAAATAATATTACGCTGTGAGAAACATGTTTATACGCCGCCATCTAGTCCAAAATAAGCTACAGTAAGCTTCTGCTATAATGGCATCCAGACATCTGATAAAGCAGCCAAAATTCGTAATAATTATACATAACACCCAAAGTTCGGCGCTAGACGATTAGGTCAAGATTTTCTGGGTATAGTCTGTTGGAGATAAGCATTACATCCGTGGCTTTCCGTTTCAAAGCCTGCAAAATCACGTTTGTTGTCTCGGAGCCCCTTTATACCTATAATCATAATTTTTCTGATTTTTGTTTAGCTTCTCTTGCTAACATGGCTCCTGAGAATCAGCGTCGTGACGGACATACAGATAGACGGACAGGCGGACGGAAGTCTCATGAATGGGATCCCGTTTTTACCCTTTAGGTACGGAACCCTAAGAAATAAGATCTCTGGGGTACACCTTAGCTGAATAACGAATGAGGTATTGACGCAACCGGTTATACCTGCCCTCTCAAGGATAAAGTACAACAGTACAGATACAGTGCTATGAGAAATCCAGCATAAATAATTACCTCAAAATTAGACTGGACAGGTAAGCGCTTGCCCATAGATTGCATATTGGTCTGCAACGGTATTACCATTCTGCAAGTATGTCCTGACAAATGCGTCACCAAGGCTGCTGAGCAGGCAACTTGACAGGCTCGGGAGATTTTACCTCCATAGCCCCCACCAAGTCGACGGACAATAATATTTATACTGAAAATATAAAGAGTTAAAATTTCCTCATACATTACACCTATAGGTATTTCTTTGTCCCTTAAGGGTTAAACAAAGTTATAGTAGGTATACGACCTCATAATTAGATTAGCGTTTTGTATAGTTTTATTAGTCCCACTAAAAAGAAAGGAACCTATTGCCGTGTTAATAGGTGCAGGTTGTAACTATCTGCTTATGAAATGACTTCATCTTGGCTTAGCGATTACCCTGTTGTTGGTAGCTAGAACCAAATACTTATCGTGTCTTCGGGAAGTACAGGAATACTCGTAAATAGAAACGCGACATTCAGTGACCAAGTCAACACACTAACAGCATCGTAAAATTCTTAACGAGTGATCCTATACTGAAACACTGAACAAGTAGGTTTTCAAACCTTATTAAGTTATCGCTCGAGAGGAGTAGATTTATATTTTACGAAATCCTTTCTACAGAACAATCTTTCAGTATTGATTCCAAAAGCAGATATAATAACGACATTATCACTTGATTTTTACCTATTTACAGGTAGTTTCAAACATTGCGCTATAGCTATGTTATTCAAATCCATCCATTGAGTAGATGAGTATACTTCCATTCCATCCTCTGTTGGCTTTACCACACAAGTTTGTGTTTCCATGAAATAATGATATTGATCTTCCAATTTCATTTCACCATTTATAACAGTTGTAACATCATTTCCTTTATCTGCTGGTTCTACGGTTTGGTCTACTTTAACACGTGTACCCTTTTCTGGAGATTTCAGTACCTGATCTATTGTTAGCAATGGCCTATTTTTACTTTGAGAAGCAAATATTATTTTAACAAGTTTAGCAGCTCTATTTGCAGTTTTTTCTTTATCAGCTACTATTATTCCAACTGGCTGACCAAAGAATTTAACTTTGTTACTACAAAGTATTTCTTCTGGTTCGGCAAGAAAAGGTATTCCTTTCGGGATAAACGTATTTTCTCCTGGTATATCCTTTGCAGAATAAAATCCTATAACTCCAGGTGTATTCTGAAAATTTTAAATATTGTTGGTCTTCATTGAATATTTTAAAATAAAATAAAATAGTGTAATATGTAGTTTATTGATTTCTAGAAGAAATCTATGTTGGTCTACTTACTAAAGCTTCAGTTGTATCAAAGTCTTTGATGACACTTCCTGCTACAGCATCAGCTGTAACATATGCAGCAAACACCTCGTTAGATTGAGCAGGCAAATCATTTGCAAAAACCGCTTCCCCACTGCATTGGGCTAATGCCTCTAGTTTTGGCACAGGCTGGTTCAATGGCCATACACTCTTATCTGTTTCAATAACTTGAGTTCCTTGAGAGGTGCTACGTTTCATAGTCTCAGCTCCAGATTTATATAATGCATTCATTCTGTTGTTAGGGCACAGAGATAGAATTGCCTAAAAGTAATAGTATTGTTATATTTATTTTGGTATCCAACATTAAATCTTTAACTCATGATCATTATTATTTACCTTATAGTATAACGATATGGCTAGCATCTTTCTGTATGCTGCTGAAGGTTCCGGTGGTGCTTCTACAGGATTTAGTTCTTCCTGTAAAGTCTTCAAAGCTAGTTGTAGAGTCTCATCTGTGAAAGGATCTCTACCAACTAGCACCTGTTCTGTTCTGGTCGCATGAACGAATGAAGGAGATATACTTCCAAATACGATCGAAGCCTTTTCGAGGATGTTCGAATTTTGTTTGAATTTTATTAAGAACCCTGCGTTTACTAATGCATGTGCATTTTGTGCTCGTGGCATTATCTGGAAATAAGGTATTATTAAACTGCAACCCTAAATATGTACGTTCATATCCATACAAAATGAATAGAACAGTGCTTTATAAACTCTTAAGAAAATAGACATTCTGTACCTTGTACGTTTTAATTGAATATGACTGGGATAACGGAGGCAGCATAATATTTTTAATTATTTTGCCTTTCATATCAATTTTTAAAAACTCTGTCATTTTCATAACCTTATCTTGGTTTACACCTTCAGCTGTGAAAACGAAATAATAGTTTTTGATGTGAATTTAAACATTACACTTTCACAGTATGTTTACAGTAAGCTATACCAAACTTCTTACCGATCGTGATCATAGCTCCAACTGTTTCAAAGAGTAAAAATACATCTGAAGGAAATTCATGATTAGCGTATTTTAGATATAAGTTTCCTCCAATAGTTCCAATCTGAAAAAAGATATAGCTTATATTTATAAATTCTGATCTTCTGATTGTTTATTTTAGCTTTATGGTTTGATTATAAAAAAATGCCGTCTTGTTAATTTCCATGTATATAGTGGCATTGTTGAATTAAAAGTCGTTGAAACTTGTGTAGATATCATAAGAATTTTATAAGCAAAATAGTCGTTTGGTATTAAATAAGCAGTACCGCATTTTACTAGGTCAATGAATCTATTCCGGGCGGTAATTTAATTCTGTCGTAAAACTTTTTACTTTTAAGTATTTTGTTAGAATGGTTTAAAATAAGAAACAAGCAAACCCTAGTTGATAGTAATCATCAAAGAAATTATAGCTGTGTTCACAGAAATTTTAAATTTTGCTTACTAAAGTTAATAGTGAATTAATAATGTAAAAAAAAATGGTGTCGAACAGGACTCGAACCGCAATTGAAAGATAATAGTGAATTAATAATGTGAAAAAATGTTTGGTCTCGAGCAGGACTCGAACCTGCGTCTTCTGGTTTGCCAGACCAGATGCCCTAACCGTTGGACCACCGAGAGTTTTCTTTTAACAAGAACTCAAAAGATAATATGACGGTAATACAAAATAATAAGTTCTTTTACAAGAAAATATGAAGATAGGACAAAATAATTAGATCTTTCAAACTCATAATCCAAGATCGTAGTAAAGTAACAACTTTTCGAAAGTTTACGTAAACAAAGCAAAATGTTCAAGAAGCGAAGTGTTTTATTGCAGACTCGTTATTTCATTTCACAATTTGCATCGAATCAGAACTGAGCGCACTGTCAGTGTAGATGTTATTTAAATTGTAGAAGGTTCTTCTTTAAACTCACATCCGCTTAATTCATGTTTTAAAAAGGAATTAAAGAAAATAACTATCCTCTCTTCAATTTCTTTTTCAAACATGAATTAAATGATGTATGTGTTTTAGTAAACTAATGCTAAAACACTTTTTAATTTAGGTACCAAGAAAACATGAGACAAAAGTGTTTTTTTCTTGTAAACAGTTCCGTAGCTCTTGAAATGAATTCTTTGCAACAATGATTGAAATAATAGGTTGAAGATCCTAATAATTGTTTTGACGATTAAAGTACTATGTCCTTCAAAAGTATACTCTACTACATGTTTAGATTTTAGTCTAATACATCGAGCGTAGTTGCTCACTGTTAAATATGATGTTTCTCAAAATTGAAAATGTATGTTATATTTGGGGACTAATATTACAGATGTATACTTACATTTCTCACTGGCACATGTGCTACTAGGTCCATATGATCATAAAGTTGCTTCAAATATGTAAACTCTTGCTTCTCTTTGGAAAACTCTAAAAAGAGTTCCATCATTTCTGATAAGGACATGCCTGCTCCCAGAATCAAGTTTACATCTAAGACATGACCTTTCAGTTCAACCACGTTGAATATATCAATTATATTGGCAGGGTATTCCGTGACGTGGTACACTCCTGTAAAACAAATAAAAAAAAAAATATTACTATACTAATCAAAATGTTGCTTTTTTAATTTCATATTTTCCATCTACAAAGGAAACAATTATTTACCTTGTCCGGTATTCCCAGCGATGAATTTGTAATTGCCTTGACTTATGACTTGGAAAACATCCGCTAAGTTATAAGCTTTATACCATTTGCTTGAACCAGCTTTCACCATCAACATTTTACCTTCTTCTACTACATGAATGAATGCATCACTTTCATCATCACTTTTAGGATTTGTGTGATGATTACCAAAACATTTATCTCTATGTGAACATTTGTTAGAACATTCAATGCCACAACGTTTAACGAGGTCTAAATCTTCTAAGTCACTTAATTGTTTGAGTACCCTTTGGTCAGCGTCTACAGCAAACGTTTTGAAGGCATCTGCTATTGGTCGATATCCAGTGCATCGGCACATGTTACCGGCAAAAGAATTTTCAACGGTTTCGCTGCTCAGTTTATTGTTATTTTCTTTCAGGCTGAAATTAAGTATTTTACTGAATTGAAAACGGTTTTAAGAAAGTAAAAAAGTTAACGGAGAAAAAAAAAGCAAAACAGTCTTTTAGGTACTTATTTTCTTATTTCAATTTTACGCAGCTTTATAAATGTTGAACATTTTCATAACATTTATGACGATGATGTTGAAAATTTACGCCTATGATATTACGAGATTTTTCGGTAGTAATTGAAAAAAGATCCGAAGCCCAGCTGAAGTACTGCCATAAATTGTTAAACATAATAAAATGTCAGTACAGAGCCTGAACGTGAAAGAATACAAACCGTCGTAAAATAATAGTATTCTATAAACCATTAATATCTGAAACATTTTTATATTATTTGATATTGGATTGTTTTGACATGAGAACAGAGAAATGCTCAATTTTATTCCTCTGATTTAGGCAAATGTCTTTTGATCAAAAACAGGCTAAGTGCGAGTTGGACTCGCCCATGAAGGGTTTCGAAGCAGCAAGTAACATAATATAAAAGTTCTTATATTTCGTTTTAACTTTGATTGATGTTTTAACACGTTCGCAGAGGTAGTGATTTTTCTAACCGAAAATTGCGGTTTATGACGTATTAAAAAAAACTACCCGCTCTATCTCGTTCAAACCAATTTTCGTTGGTAGTTTTTATAGCAATGTACATCATATATATACTTTTTAGATTTATCATTCTCTTAGTTTAGAAGTTAGAGGGGGGGGACACATTTTTCCACTTTGTGTCTCTTGCGCAAACTATTCACTTTAGAAAAAAAATATGTCAGAAACCTCCCCCCAAAATTTACTGCTTTTTTTCTAGTTTTATATAAGAATCTTAATGCGGTTTACAGAATACATCTAATTACAAAGTTTCAATAGCATAGGCCTTATAGTTTCGGAGAAAAGTGGCTGTGACACACGGACGGACAGACAGACAGACAGACAGACATGACGAGTCTATAAGGGTTCCGTTTTTGCCATTTGGCTACGAAACCCTAAAAATGGAATCGTCATAGCTTGATAAATTAAAGACAGTGTAAGATTTTATTTTTAAAAAATCCAGTGTTCGAAAAACGATCCCACGTACAGATCATTCTTAATAGCCAAGGATTGCCGAAAGAGTTTTATCGTACCTGTACATGTTCATAACCCATCCAGATGTGCAGTATCCACACTGCGTGCCATTCAGGTTTGCCAATCTGGTTTGAATGTCGTGGTAGCCGATAATCCTGTTGCCGATACCTTCTACCGTTGTGATTTCCCAGCCTTGGCAGGAGAGAACTGATACGAGGCACTGAAACGTACAACTTTATGTATTGCTATTCAAAGGGGGAATGCTGCTAGTCTTTTGGACACAATGCCACTGGGACCTTATTTAGGTTTATTGATACTGTTGATTGTTGATTGATGGCACTTGATGGAACTTGCTACACATATTGAAAATCTTCACTTGTACTGTTTCACAACATTTATTATTGTAATACCTAACCGGTTTCGCATTTCGGCATTCTCAAAGGCTATTTACTTATTTAGATCATATTTACACTTCGAACACATAAACATAAATATATTTTTTTATGTGTTTAAGTGTACAAGTGAAGTTTTTCAATTATTTAGGTTTAGTTTACTCGTAGATAGTAATAATGTAAATATATAGATATGTAATAAATATGTTGCATTGGTGCCTACTCTATATTATCTTTATAAACTACTGTAACGTTGTGAAACAACGGGTGCAAATAGGGGTTCAACGTTAGGGGTTTTAAAATGAAAACTTAGATTAATAAATGAAAGCGCCATCTACCGAGTTAGTGTCGCAACGACGGAAGCTATAGGCAGTGATACGGTCTTGACGATTGAGTAGTTTCGAGCGGTGCCACTAGAGGCGCTATTTCATTGATATATAAGGCATTGCGTCAATGCAGGAGGACCGCCAGATTAATATTTAAAATAGATCACGAACGTATCAGTGTAATTGGAAATTGTGAGAATCACATCAGTTTAAAAATAATCGTTTATATCATCGCAAATATCCTCGTAAATATTTGTCAAGGATAAGGAGCAAATAGCTATAAATAGAAGACCCCATCATTGGGTGAGTTAAATTAATTATTATGATTCTAGATTTTAAAATAGTGAAAATTAACGGCTGTTGGTCGACCCTGTTATGGGAGGGTAGATTACAGGGGTGTAAAAAAAAAGGTCTCTGTAAACTTAGGATAGAACCAACCATTGTAAGGCAACCGACTCCCAAATGGTTTAACAGTGGTCGGCTGTCTTAGCAATGGGCGGGAAAAAGGGTTCCAGCTAACCCGTCATATGGAACATTCCAGGGTCCACCCTACGGGTTCAAGAAGTCCACCCTTCAGGTTCCACGAAGGAACATTCACCCTACGGGTCCAAGAAACCGTCTACCCTACGGGTTGGTAAAATCCACCCTTCGAGTTCTACGAGCGAACATCCGCCCTGCGGGTTGGGAATACCGTGCCGGCCGAAATTGTGGAAGACACGGCTACCTGGCGGACTGCATCGACATCCTGGAGCCACAAGATAAGTCGAACCCTGCGAAGGCCTTCGGAAACCGTACTTGCTGCCCGAAGTTGCCACACCCACGACCCCCAAGTGCTCAATTCTAATAAACTACTAATTATTTACATTTTAAATTCAATCTTTTTCATTTCTCTCTCTCTTCCTGAAAGCCATCAGCTTTTCAGTGGCGCCCATATCGTGGTTTCGGGTAGCGAGAAAGCGATTTCCGACGGGAGTCGGGAGGTCATAATTATAAGATATTCAACTTGTGTAAAATAGTCTTAAGAGTGCCCGTTAGCGGGGTAGTTTCCCTCAAAATTAACATAACTACCCAGGAATTTGGCTCTCCTGACCTCTGCTGCCAACTTGTTCTTTCCGGATTATTTTGTGTGTTTTTTTTAGTGATTTTAGACAGATTTCGGCATAATCAAGAACAAGGCAAAATTTGAATTTTTTCTCAACATAAATTGTAATTTTTCCAAATTTTAACGGTCCCCAATTTATTTTCACACCCTCAGATATTTATTTTATGGTGGAAAAATTTTAAGTAAATTTCAAGTAAAAGTTTTTTGTTTTGTTCCAATTTTAAATATTACTTTATTAAAGTCTGAAGTAAAACTTCACATTTGAAACGCTTACATTAATATTAGTAAGTGATTTGTATTGCCTATATTCATCGTAAAAAGTAGTCACAGGATATCACCACCACAATTTTTATTTTTGTACGGCGTCAAACCGCCTCAATTTGTGTATTATTTTGTTGTATTTCCCATATGTGAATTTACAGCGAGACCAACAGCCGATAATCACACTTCTGGGTAACAATCCCTATTGAAATTTCACGCTAGTAAAACGTTAGAACAAAGATTTTACGAATTTCACTTCACGTAAATTATAAAAGATTCATAATTGATTCACTTTTCGAATTACGTCGAATTCTGATACACTGAAATACAACTGTAAGAAAAAACATTCCAAACGTAGATTACGCAGCGAAAACATTCTTGCCAAAAAACAATAGTAAACTATTAACTTTGATTCGGGTTCTAAATAAACAACGGCAGATGTTGCTTTCATAACGTTTACGAGTAAGTTGATTTACTAGCTCGATATTAGAAGAAATTTTTTTTTTCCATATAAACTGTGGGTGGAAGTGAATAAAATACACTCCGGACACCAACAGTCTGATACAGAATATTTCCAGAATCGTCCAAGTACGAATCGGTTTTCAACCAATTCGAAATATTCAAGGGTTCCGTAGTGGTAAGGAACAATCTACATAAAAAAGTTAGTTACTACGATACAGATTATTTCCAGAACCATCCAAGTGCGAATCGTTTTAACACAGTTCGAAATATTTAAGGGTTCCGTAGTAGTAAATAACTATTTAAAAAAAAAAAATGGGTGCGAGTCAATATACAATTAACTCTTACCACGTTCGTGAAAATAGTTACATTTCAATAAAAATAATAGCAGCGTAGAAAATTGCATTATTCGTGCAAAACTGAAAAACATTTAGTAAATTTCGTCAACCCATCATCACACACTTCACTTTCATTACTCACTGCGTCGGATTAGATTACATTAAACACACAGACAGACAGACAGACAATTAATTTCTAGAAGGGTCCAATCTATTAATTGAGTGAAGGAACCCTAAAAGGAAACACTTCCAAACTTAAGTATTTCCTAAAGCAAATACTAAGTTTTATAAAGGTTCAATTTATAATTCGGTTCAACGAGCCCTAAAAAGTAGAATTTATTTTTCGTTATTCGGCGGGTGAATCGAAAAATATTCACATTCCTTAACATTCAACAATACGTAAACAGACAACGATAAGGGCCGTCGTTCACTACAACAGAATTCGTTAGCGAATATAGCGAACATTCGTTGTTTACATAAAATTAACACTTCATATAAAATAAGTAGCAGATAAATACACTAGATATTGGTAAATAATCATCATCACTAAAGATTCCCGGCAATAGTAATTGAAATATTCAGTACAATGGCATTCAAATCAAATTTCACATCACTTCCAAAGGCGGAACTTGCATATGAAGTTAAGATCCGGGGAGAGGAACCTGGTTCAACGGTGGCAGCCCTCAGGCAACAAATTAAAAAATTAAAGTTAACCACGGACGAAGAGGACTTACAGGTCTCCCCTTTGGATTTGGAGGAAGACTTAGTAGGGTTGTATTCCTCGCTGGCCGTGTTGGAGAGGAACGTGGCGTCCCTTCAGGACAAGTACAAACTGTCATTATTGGCGAGCTCCAAAGCCTTATGTGCTCACATGGAGTCTAGGTTTGCTAGAATCATTCCCCCAGAGGAGTCTGATCTAAAAGAAAGATACGACGACTTTCATCTCACTTTCAAAACTACATACAAGAGATTGAAAGCCATATCCGAAAGTTATTCGCATGCATCAAACACCAGCGAATTTGATGATGCGGACGAGAGCATTGCTGCCCCTACCAATGAGGCGCAGGAGGCAGACACCCTCGCGGACATTAAAGAGAAAGCAAATAGTAACAACCGGAAAGAGAGTCACTTTTCAGGCTTTCCCGTAAAATATGAGCGATGCTCTCTTACGGAACTTTCCAAATTTAGATACGACGGTAATTCGCAGGTACACTCATTCATTGAACGGGTGGAAGACTTTAAACAAGCCAGAGAAATCGACGACAAGAGATTGTTAACAGCAGCCTCTGAATTATTCACCGGCAACGCTAGGCATTGGTACCGCAGTAATCGCGATAAATTTGCGTGTTGGCAAGATCTAACGAATGCGCTAATACAGGATTTCGGAGTCAGTAACTACGAAAACCGGCTATGGCAGGAGATTCGACAACGCACTCAAGGAAAAGTGTACCTGGCCATTATGGATGGAATGTTTGCTCGACTAAGCAACAAGGTGTCTGAAACGGAAAAGTTACACATTGTCTTAAACAATATCAGACCCGTCTACGACACCATCCTAGCAACCAATGGAAATATAGTCTCATTGGAACATTTAAAGAACATATGCAGAAAACATGAAGACATGGTGGCACGCAGAGCGTTCTTTACAGAGCCTCCAACAGCATCTGAAGGGATGGTAGCAGCGGAATTCGCATTCACAAGCAGGAAGACTGCGAACAAGACCTCTACATCTACAGGGCAAAGTTACAACAACTTTAACAGAAACGGCCGTAACTTCCCAAACAGCAGAATGGCGAACAATACCTACGGGACCAGTAACGCTTACAGCACAGGTTACAGCCGCGACAGTCGTAACTTCAGATCGCAAAACACTGTGGCGGCGACAACATCGGACGACACACGGCCATGTTCAAAGTGCGGGTCCAGATACCACTCGACTATGGCATGTCGAAATAGTAAGGAGCCATATTGTTACAAATGTGGAAGAAAAGGAGTAAGGGTTACAGAATGCACATCGTGTAATGTACAACCAGATCAAGCACACAGATACACATACCACAACAAAAACTTCACTCATAACTTCAATAAGTCAGCCACTCAAGGTCGCCGCAATAATTCGGAAAACTAAGAGGGAGATATGGAAGTCTGAATCAGCAAGACGGGGTCGCTGAGAAAGCCCTTCAAAATCAAGAAAACGAACTTACAGTTCAGAAGGAATCTTCTATACTCTCCCCATTACCTACAAATGACCCCAGGCCTTACGCCAAAATAACAATCATGTCAAACCCACAGTTAGAAGCATATGGATTGTTGGACACAGGAGCCGCAATCACAATTTTAGGTAACAACTCGCACAGAGTGTTACAAAATTTAGGATATAAGATAGAGGAAAACATAAGTACAACGGTTACAACGGCCGGCGGACACACAACCGTTGTACAAGGGAAGATAAAATTACCCATCAAATTCGAAGACAGAACTCACATAATTACGGCGTATATAGTGCCTAACATAACCACAAACCTAATTTTAGGTATAGATTTCTGGCTCAGATTTAACCTATGTCCCAAATACTTCGGACATATACCCATATTAGTGGACGATGACCCTAAATTGTCATTAATATCCGAAGAGCAAAACAAACTGTATGACTGGCGTAGTCTCACGAAACAACAACGCTTAATAGCAGAAAAAATGATATCCAGATGTGCCGAAATATCATATGAGAAAGTAGGGCTAGGCAGAACACATCTAATAGAACACACCATCGATACGGGAGACAGCAAGCCAATCAAACAACGAACCTATAGAATGTCCCCTGAAAAAACGCGAATAGTATCAGAACAAGTAGACGAGATGCTAAAGGCTGACGTCATCGAGCCTAGTCAGAGCCCTTGGTCAAGCCCCGTACTAATCGTCAATAAAAAAGACGGCAAGCCCCGTTTCTGCCTAGACAGTCGCAAGCTCAATGCAGTCACAAAAAAGGACGCATACAGCCTGCCATACATATCAGAGATATTAGACAACTTGAGAGAAGTGAAGTATCTAACAACACTGGATCTCTCCAAAGCTTTCTGGCAAATTCCTTTAGCAACAAAAGACCGGGAAAAAACAGCCTTCTTCATCCCAGGACGAGGAGCATACCATTACAAGGTTTTACCATTTGGACTAAGCAACTCAAGCAGCTCACAACAAAGACTAATGGACAATCTATTTGGGCCACAGTTTCAAAACAAGGTGTTCTGCTACATAGATGACATAGTGATAGCGTCATCTACATTCGAAGAACATGTGTCACTCATTTCAAGAGTTCAACAAATATTAAAAAGGGCAAATCTAACCATCAATCTAGAAAAATCTAATTTCTTCAAGGACAGGCTAAAGTTCCTGGGGTACATTGTGGATGGTCTGGGTCTCAGAACAGATCCGGAGAAAGTCAACTCAATCCTGAAATTCCCGGTACCAACAACAAAGAAGGACGTTAAGAGGTTCTTAGGCACTGCGTCATGGTACAGACGGTTTATACCCAACTTCAGTACGATTGCTGCACCTCTTAACAAACTCACTACAACAAAGAAAGGAGCCCCGGCTTTTCATTGGAACACAGAGGCGGAAAGGGCGTTCATGGAATTAAAAGCACACTTAATAAAAAGCCCGGTACTCAAATGTCCAAAATACGACGAACCATTTCAGGTACATACAGACGCAAGCAACTTTGGCATTGGTGCCATGTTAACACAACTACACGAGGGAGTAGAACACCCAATAGCATATATGAGTCGGTCACTGAGCGGGCCGGAAAAGAATTATAGTGTAACAGAACGAGAATGCTTGGCGGTGATAGCCGCATTAGAACATTGGAGATGCTACCTAGACAATGGTCACAAATTCACGGTGTATACTGACCATTCGGCACTAAAATGGTTTATATCATTGAACAATCCAACCGGCCGGTTAGCTCGTTGGGGCATACGGCTTAGCTGCTTCAACTTCGAGTTAAAGCACAGGAAGGGCAAAGACAACATAATACCAGACGCATTGTCACGAGCTGTACCAGTATCTACCATTTCCACGAAACAATGCAAAGTCACCGACAGCAAGGACGAATGGTTCATGAAAATATGCAACGGCGCGGCGTGACTAGCTTACCGCAGGCATACCCCAACTTCAAAATAGAGAACGACGTACTATACAGACGAACTGACATAAAGGACTTTGTAAACAATGAGTTCGAGTGGAAAACGGTAGTACCACCCGAAGCGAGAAACGCAGTATTTCGAGAAAACCATGACTCACCTACAGCCGGACACTTCGGTATTTTTAAAACATACCATAGAATAAAGTTACGGTATTACTGGCCGGGGTTATATAAGGACACGGTAAGCTATGTGTCATCTTGTGAAAAGTGCAAAGCACACAAACATGACACTCAAGCATCCATCGGTAAAATGGGCCGTCCCAAACAGTGCTCTCGCCCGTTTCAGACAATTTCGACTGATCTAGTAGGACCCTTACCGGTCTCTAAAAAACAACACGTATACATTCTCGTCGTCACGTGTTGTTTCTCTAAATATTGTTTAATCTTCCCACTACGCAGAGCTACCGCAGAACCAATAGCCAAAATACTAGAGGACAATGTTTTCATGGTGCACGGCATACCACAAACGGTATTAATGGATAACGGCGTCCAATTCATAAGCAAAGAGTTGAACACATTATTTACGAAATATAAAATTCCCAACATCAACTTCACACCTAAATACACACCCCAAGTAAATACCGTAGAACGGTACAATAAAACTATAATGACAGCCATATCAATATTTACCAATAATGACCATCGATCATGGGACATACATATCCCAAAAATCCAATTTGCGATCAACAACTCGATCAACGCGTCCACCGGTTACACACCAGCATATTTGGTTCATGGTAGGGAATTGGTAACATGCGGGTCACATTACTTACAAAATGATGACCCAAGTGAACTTAACCTATTGCCTAGAAACATATACGCGGAGAACCTAGGATATCTCGCAGAGGTGTTCAACACAGTACAAGAGAACCTCTGGCGTAGCCATCTAAAGTACGCACACCATTACAACACGAGACACCGACACGCACAATTCGAAGTAGGCGACATAGTGTGGAAAAAATGCTATTTCCAAAGTGATAAAGACGCATACTTTTCTAAAAAACTGGCCCCCAAATTTATCAAATGTAGGGTCAAGGAAAAGTTATCAAATTTGGTCTACATCCTGGAAGATATGACAGGAACAAACCTAGGAAGTTGGCACGTCAAAGACATAAAACAACATTCGGTATCGTCCATTGCATCGGTGAGACGAATAACATAAACATTCCTCAACTATGCGTGTACGAATGCAGATAACGGTAAAGGCCGTAACACACTGCGCTAAGATGCGTATGCGAATAGTTTATGGAGTACATCAGTACAGTTACACAATAGTGTTGTTGATAATTATTTTTTGGGAAAATATAAGGGTGTTAGCACACCGTCATATAATTTTAGTACTTAGGTGGCACATATAGGTACCACAATTCATGTCATGTTACACGCATACATGTTATCATACGGAAGTTTCACAATTACACTTACATAATAATTAGGTAGTAGATGGTCATCACATATTCATCACAACTATCTTCACACACAATTCCAAACACGTCATAAGCAGTTTTTTTTTTTTGTTTGTTTGTTTACATAGTGACACTTGAACTTCATGTTGTGTGACTCCCAAAGGCGGAAGTAGGAGTCAAACTGGTTACAGGCGAGTCACTTTCGTAGATTAGAGAGAGTGACTCAAATGTCCTAAGTTTTGGTTCCCGACCAAAGCTGACGGGTTATTATATAGCATGGAAAGTAGTGTGACACTGGCCTTAGATGCAACGATGAATAACACGTTTGCATCAACACGATTACGTCAACATTAGACGCGCAAACAAAACAAAACTTACACAAGGGGAGATTTCATACGTACATACATACATATCATTTATTTAAGCACGCAGATACATTTTACACTGACATGGTGGCAAACAAGGGCACCATATTTTTAGATATTTGGCATAATGGCCAAAGATCATTTATCTTAGTTATTTATTAGGGTTGACATAATAGTCATAGTCAACATTCTTCTGCTGGGATTGCGAATAAGCACTTAGCTTTTGTTATTGCTACTAAGATTGCAAATAAGCACTCGTTTTTTTTATGTTATTTTGTTAAAGGGCTAAATAGCCTAGCAATTAGATAGGGACACTACACATTACACACGACTTTCAAGTAACTACACATGACAAAGTGACAAACACATGCCGTGTTCGTCATGGGGACATACGGGTTAATTAGCATCACGGAGGATTCTGCAAGTAAATTATTTTCTATCACTTTTCTGTTTCTTGGTATAGTTGGGAGTTTTCTGTTAGTTGGAAGCATGAGTCTATCCCTAACAGAGTTCGTCGTTTACTGTTAGTTGGCAGCATGGTCTTGCCCTAACAGAATTATGTTGTAGGTTACTGTTACGAGGAAGCATGAAGCTTACCCGAACAGATTTATGGTGTAGGTTTAGTACTGTTACGAGGAAGCATGAGGCTTACCCGAACAGATATATGGTACTGTTATTTGGCAGCATTTGTCTTGCCCTAACAGTATTAGGTGTAAGTCACCTTTATGTTATGTTCATTTTCGTCATATGGCTACTCCTACCACTCGGAAGCTAGAGGCTTGCCCTGGGGGATAGTCCATCCTATGAGTCGGAAGTGTTACACTAGCCCTAGTAGGATGTTCTTCTCTGGGACGGTTGTATAAATCCCAGCCTTCAGCAAAAAGCCTTATTATACACACCCCACTTTCAGGCGGTGCGTATTACCTGAACCTTCAACCCAAAGCCTCAAATACGTCTTTTCTCTTTCTGTCCTATAAGATCCTTCAGAATCACCTAAATACATCCTGCGAGTTGGTTTCATTAAGGTTAAGGCCGACTCTTCGCTACACCCAGCATCACCTCATTCACACAACACACTAACATACACACACACATAGACGAGTAGTAGGTATTATATTAGGGGCGTTCGAGGACGAACGCAGCGTTTGACGCGTTAGGGTACGTCAAACGCTCACTGGGGAGGGGGAGTATGTAACGTTGTGAAACAACGGGTGCAAATAGGGGTTCAACGTTAGGGGTTTTAAAATGAAAACTTAGATTAATAAATGAAAGCGCCATCTACCGAGTTAGTGTCGCAACGACGGAAGCTATAGGCAGTGATACGGTCTTGACGATTGAGTAGTTTCGAGCGGTGCCACTAGAGGCGCTATTTCATTGATATATAAGGCATTGCGTCAATGCAGGAGGACCGCCAGATTAATATTTAAAATAGATCACGAACGTATCAGTGTAATTGGAAATTGTGAGAATCACATCAGTTTAAAAATAATCGTTTATATCATCGCAAATATCCTCGTAAATATTTGTCAAGGATAAGGAGCAAATAGCTATAAATAGAAGACCCCATCATTGGGTGAGTTAAATTAATTATTATGATTCTAGATTTTAAAATAGTGAAAATTAACGGCTGTTGGTCGACCCTGTTATGGGAGGGTAGATTACAGGGGTGTAAAAAAAAAGGTCTCTGTAAACTTAGGATAGAACCAACCATTGTAAGGCAACCGACTCCCAAATGGTTTAACAGTGGTCGGCTGTCTTAGCAATGGGCGGGAAAAAGGGTTCCAGCTAACCCGTCATATGGAACATTCCAGGGTCCACCCTACGGGTTCAAGAAGTCCACCCTTCAGGTTCCACGAAGGAACATTCACCCTACGGGTCCAAGAAACCGTCTACCCTACGGGTTGGTAAAATCCACCCTTCGAGTTCTACGAGCGAACATCCGCCCTGCGGGTTGGGAATACCGTGCCGGCCGAAATTGTGGAAGACACGGCTACCTGGCGGACTGCATCGACATCCTGGAGCCACAAGATAAGTCGAACCCTGCGAAGGCCTTCGGAAACCGTACTTGCTGCCCGAAGTTGCCACACCCACGACCCCCAAGTGCTCAATTCTAATAAACTACTAATTATTTACATTTTAAATTCAATCTTTTCATTTCTCTCTCTCTTCCTGAAAGCCATCAGCTTTTCACTACAGCAACCATGCCAACCTCCAAACAGTGTACGAATTTGCATATAAATGAAAGTCTTTACATGCTATAAAATGTATAAAATGCAATGCAATGTAAAAGTTTTCAGCTGTAGATAAAAGTGATGCCAGAGAAAGGTTTACATGTGTAATACTAGTCCAGAATAGCCGACCTACAACATTTACGAAGTTACGTGGGTCAGGTAGTGTAGTTCATAAAGATAGCGTGAATGTGGAACCTATGGTTTTTTTTAACCTGAGGGAAAATCCTTCATGGATGCTATGCCGGACTCCTACCGACTAAATAACCTCACGTAACGCCGAACAGCCTACGGTTGGAACCCCCGGGTAAGCCCTCGGAAGGATGTCCCAGGACATATAGAACCTATGGTGTTGCAAAAGTCTATTACAGGCTACGGAGACCACTTAGATATGACTGCCTTGGTGGCGCATTCGGTAGTGTAACCGCCTGCTTCGCTGAGGTAGGTACTGGGTTCAATTCCCGCGTCTGTTCAAATATTTGTGTGATCCACAAATGTTTGTTTCGGAGTTTGGGTGTTTCCTATCAATCAATACATATAATAAAATCGTAACAGGTCGCTGTCTGTACATGGAAGATAAATAAGAAAAAAAATTATAGGGGGGCTTTATGAACGCAATAGAAACCAAAACAATTATTTTTAGAATTTTTGTCTGTATGTCTGTATCTGTATATCTGTTTGTCTGTACGTTTGTGCACGCTAATCTCAGTAACCACTTAACCGATTGCAATGCGGTTTTTTTATTGTATTGAGATTTGCTCCACTTAACATTTAGCGTTTATTTCATGTCAATCGATTTATAAATAAAAAAGTTATAACACTTTTAAGAATCAGATATTTTGCAAATTTTAATATTTCTTCGAATATGAGTGTAAATCAAAACTAGCGTGTTGGCTTAATCATAAAAGAGCTTTATGATTAAGACTATTTAAAAACGATTCGGGTCAGTTAGTGTATAATATGTATGTATTTAGAAATATAAAAGTATGTCTATTAATCTTCTAGATCTCATAGCACAAGCTTATATGTATTAGCTTTATTTGGGCTAGACTATGTTGTATGAGAATTTATAAAATTTACAAATGCATAAATCTATAAAACAAAATTGACTCACAGAATTTACAGCAAAAGTTTTGATCGTATTGTTAGGTGGTACTGGAGCACGGGCAGATACAACGCAGGCTCCACAACCACCTTCGTGGCACATCGCTTTAGTGCCACGTAACTCTGCTACATTGCGGATGTAATCATTCAAGGACATGTCTGGACCATACTTGCTTCCCACTGCAAAAGAAAGTACATTTTCAAAATGTATTTTGTTATATTTTTTTTATATTTAGCTCGCCAAAATGATGCCGCCGCCGCTTGATGGAAAGGCACAGCGACATCTAGCGATTGGGGGCCACCGTCTGTAAGACTACCTATAGAAGCGGCCCTCAACTTGGCGGCCCTATGATGTGCCTCTTCACGCTCCGCTTGAAGAACCCAGGATTGTAAGAGGAGGGAAACATGCGCTGGCAGGTCGTTCCAGATTTTTATGGTTCGACGGAGAAAGGATCTTTTGAATCGTTTAGTTCTAGCAAAGATTCTTTCCACTGTGTATGAGTGGCACCTCTGTCCAGCACGCGTTGTTCGGGATCGGAAAGGGGAGGGTGGGATTAGGTTAAAGAGTTCTTCAGAACACTCACCGTGATAGATATTAGTAGAATGCAGTAGTAGAATGCAGCCAAAGATGCAATAGTTCTTCGCTGCGCCAATGGCTTAGCTTTGTAGCTACCAGGCAGCGCTTCAATGAAGACCGAGATAGTGATTGATTATTATACAAACTACCCATTAAAAGGTATTTTGTTACATAACATATTACAACTTTTATTCTTTATTTTTTCATTGTCTTAACTGAAAGGAGGTTTAGCTATAGGTACAGAGAGCAACGCGGTGACCTCTACAAAGATCGCGTTGCTCTATACAGCCAACACAGAGCAACGCGCGCCTTTTAGACAGTTCGCGTTGCTCTATGATTGTCTTAATATACTGACATACAAAGAATTTAAGCCCCCCTAGGTGAGGCAACAGTGGTAGCCAAGGTCTGTTGGGAATCCTGAGGATATCCTTCCGAGGACTTATCCGTGGCTTCCAACCGTAGGCATTTGGTAGGAAACGTGTTGGTTTTTAGCCAGTAAGAGAGCCAAAAAGGTGCTTTCTCCTAAATAATAAACTTACCTTCATAACTTTTTCCATTGATTTTAAACTTTATTTTCACCATTTTGAAGTCACTGCACCTGATAAAAAAAAATATGTTCGTTAATATTTCTTCTCCTTGTCCGTGCAGCTTCAACATCCTCCCAAAACTAAAGGTGATAATTTGGAGGTCTACGTCTAGCAGTGAAATTCGAAAGGTTGATTTTTGATGAATTCCGACACTGAACGTGGTTAAGAACCATATTTGGACCGAACTTGAGAATTTTAATCTAAGAGATGTTTCACTGATTAGGTATATACTTTGATGCCGCTAATTCAACAAATTTTAAACAAGAACTCGTGAGACGGTCTCACCCATAGATTTAGAAAGTAGCGAAAAATCCTAAATCTATGGTCTCACCCGACTGCCACTCTGTGAATGTGAATATTCAATCCGATTGACGTTGTCATTTTTGTTTTATTTCAAAGTTTGAATAGATGATGACGTGACCTAGTGACGTAATTTAATGCAGCAGAGTCACAGACTACAGACACAAGTCTCGCCATAAACCCCTCTGCAATCCATTTTATAGAGAGGGGCTAAAATTGAAAAAAAATAGGTGTCCATACGAAAAGGTTATGTTTATGTCGCTGACAAAAAAATTTTTGCCTCGCGATTGACTGATTTTTGTGAATCACTGGCGAATTCTAAACGCCAACTTATTAATTACAGTTATTACTAAAGTTGTACTAGCAGATTATACAAGAATTCATGAGAAAAGATTTACTTTGTATAAAAGATAAAATAATACCTACAGATTCTGAAACGTGCTCCGCACTTTGTATAATCCTAAAAGTACAAGGTTTTCTCCTTATACTTTGCGTTAAGTAAGGGTCTGGGCGCCTACGCATCCAAATATATACTACCTACCTAAATACAAAAATGTGGTGAACCTATTGCCTTGCTAAAATGGACAGGCGTAGTTTGTAGCTGCTCGCTGTAAATATTTTCAATTTCCATAAGACTTTCAACTTAGCTTTACGGCTTCCGTATTAGCGGCTAAGCCCGGTTGTTAGTTGGGAAATAGCGTTGCTAACTTACCACTGGTGGTCAGTTGGTCCGAAGGGGTGTGGAAACACCACAACGAAGTCACCCATCTCAGGTTCAGCCACAGCGTAAAATACTTAACGCGGAGGTCGTCTAAAGAACTCTGAGTTTGTAAAAAAGTATGAGCCTCATGAGCTACGTAGTGGATGTTTCATTCAATGTAAAAATTTAATCATCAATAGTCTTTGGATATCCTTCGATCCGGTTATAGGGCGTGGAGGAATGCCGTAGAGATAGGAGGGTAGGGTGGTCCCTTTCTTGATCCGGGAGCCCCACAAACCGTGCTAGCTGCCACCTGGTATGATGATGGGGCGTGATGGCGGTGCGTATTTTTTTTTTTTTTTTTTTATACTACTTCGGTGGCAGACAAGCTTACGGCCCACCGGAAGGTTGGTAACCGTAGCCTATAGACGTTTGCAACACCAGAGGCGCTACCACACGCGCTGCCGACCTGGGCGCAGGTTGTGACGACCCACAGTTGAAATTTTTCAAGCCGCCCGTAAGGCCTTCAACTTGGCTTAACGACTGTCATTTTACTGACAACCGGGACCAACGGCTTATCGTGCCTTCCGAAGCACGGAAACGCTCGTAAATAAATGTCACAAAGTGGTCCACGTGGTGGTCTCCCATCCATATCCGGCCATAGTAAATGTTGCTTACTGCAGTGATCGTTTACAGAACACTGAGTCCGCGGGGCCACGAGCGCTTCAATATTATACCTGTGTAAATGCTTTCCACGCGTTAAATAAATACATAGATAAAATATAAATTTAGTAGGCCGATAAGCGCTAATAAACCTACCTATAAATTATTTTATGATTAGTCTTTATCTTCATTCGAGTTCATTATGAACTCGAGTTCATTTGGAACTGAATTATTGAATATAACTAATATAGGTTGAGTAATTAATTCTAATGTCAACAAATTACATACAAGTTCTGTCACCCTGATTTTTGCCTTTTGACATTTTGCTTAAATGTAATTCAAAACTGGTTTTTAGCTGAACAAAAGCACGTTTATAGTTAACCTAACCTAATCCTTATCGCTCCTAATCGCTCGTGGCCCCGCGGACTCAGTGTTCTGTAAACGATCACTGCAGTAAGCAACTTTCACTATGGCCGGTCCATGGATGGGTGACCATCCATGTGATCACTTTGTGACATTTATTTGAGCGTTTCCGTGCTACGGAAGGCACGTTAAGCCGTTGGTCCCGGTTGCCATTAAAATGGCAGTCGTTAAGCCAAGTTGAAGGCTTTATTTCAACAGCAGGCAGTCACAACCTGCACCTGTCCATTTAAACACGGCAATACGGCTCACAACGTATTACGTGGGACAAATTATAAAAAGGTGAAATGTAGGTATATAATATGCCTCTGCCTACCCCTTCGGGGATAAAGGCGTGATGATGAACCTGAACCTAACCTAATCCTGATGCTACGAGTATTTGAAGAGCTACCCTTATTTAAAGTATTTCGACAGAGATATTTCTTATTCAAGATGATATCTCTACTTTCCGGGGTTTGTAGCACTACGTGACCATTTCAGCGATTTCAGCTCGTTTGCTTACCTTATTTTATAAATCGTTACCTATGGATAGTCTTCATAGGAATCATATTATAAAATCTTAAGAACTATGATATCGTGTAGAAGTATTTTAACACGCTTCTATTAGCTTCACTTGTAACTATGTATGTAAGAAAATCTTGGAATGTTAATTTGACCCACTTCCCGTCCTTCGATCAGGCTAAAATTTTGCAAACGCTCTGAGTTTTGATGACAACACATGACTAGCTAAAAAACGTCATTACAAATCCAATATGGCAGCCTCCCCAAAATGGCGGACTGGCTGTTTGAAATCCACCCCCATGATATAGGTATCGAATGAAAGGGTTTGCTGTCAGAAATACGAAAAAATAGTCACGTGACTTAAATCCAATATGGCGGACGTCCAAGAAGGCGGACAGGCTATTGATATGCACCTCCATGATATGGGTATCAAATGAAAGGGGTTGCTGTCAGGAATACGAAAAAAATAGTCACGTGACTTAAATCCAACATGACGTACATCCAAGATGGCGGATTGGCTATTTGAAATGCACCCCCATGATATGGGTGTTAAATGAAAGGGTTAGCTGAATGGGACACGAAATAAATTTGTGCGTGCTAAAAGCGTGTTTTTTAGTTTTTTAAACTATTAATTATATTATTTACAGGTAAGTACCTATGTACCAAATAAAAATATACGAGACAAGGCCTAATTAGACTTGCAGTTTTTGATTGCGTACTTAGACTATACTTCATATGATTTGATTAAAGATGTCTAGTTGTAATACTTATAAAGACTAGAAAGTCGAAACCCTCAATATGATTTCCTTGAGACTGTCTTCATAGAGATTTAAAACACATGACATATTTTCTAATTATATGACTTTTGACGTACACTTCTTTTGTGTAATAAATGGCCATAACGTTTTTGCATCAACTTAGTTAGATTTTTACAGAACAAGGTATCAACGACCAATTTTGATTATAATTTCAACTCTATTCTTCCACACCATCGTTCTTACAGACTTAAACAAAGTGAGCATAAAAATAATTTTATTTAACTCATCTCCATATTATAAATTTGCATACATATACATACATATGGTCACGCCTTTATCCCCGAATGGGTAGGCAGAGGCATATTGGATATGCCCACATTTCACCTTTGTATAATTTGTCCCACGTAATAGGTGGTGAGCCGTATTGCCGTGTTTAAATGGACAGGCGCAGGGGTTGTGACTACCTGCTGTTGAAATAAAGCCTTCAACTTAGCTTAACGACTGCCATTTTACTGGCAACCGGGACCAACGGCTTAAGGGGAGTGGTTGACAAAGTTTGCGAAAAAGAGGTGCAGATAAAGACGTTATTCTCGGTATTAGTATACGAAAAATGACAGCCAAAAGTAGATTTGAAATCTACAAGATGTGTTCCAGAAAATGGTTTCATCAGAAATTGTGTATTTATTATAAATAACTAGTAAAACATCACTGAACTAGCCCACAATGTTTTAGAAGAAGCCGTTTTATGACATGTATTTATTAATGAATGATAATAAAATTTATATCAAAGACTAAAGAAAACATAGACGTCTAACATGGTTTTCTTCAATTTTAAATTAGTATAAGTTTTAACTAATTATACCTAATAATGTATTCAAAGAATACATCACATTGCTTGCTTCCCCGCGCTCGCCCGAAAATCTAGTGCGGGGGGAGTCGTGTTGCTAGACGGACGTGTGTCGCTCTGGTCTGCAAAATATTCTCGTAAAATGTTATATTTTCATTCATGTACAGAGTAATGCGTGTAACAGAGCCAGAGCCCGAGTTACACAATGCATACTGCATTACATGAGAATATAATGCATTTCAACTTATTTTTCGTATTGATTTATTAAATTACTTCGAAAGGTGGTCATGCTTATATTGTAAGCGGTACTTAATCATTTCAATTTATTAAATGAAGAAATATTTGTGGACATTTGCACACAACTTAAGCTATTATAACCTTGTGCTAAGGGATACAGACAACTGATGAAAATACTTATATTATAGTTATTATTAACACACTGCTTTTTTGAGACACTGCTCTCAACCTAAGCTGAAAGAATTGACTCTTTTAGCTTAGTACGTCTTGTGGGTCGCCACAAGTAGGCACCATCTACCGGCAAATTGGTTAAGGTATAAAAGTGAACAAAGTGAGTGCCCGCCGAGTTTCATGCTAGTCTATATCTTTACATAATAATAAAACTGTTGAGGGCCGAGAGTCTGAATATGGAAGCTATTTAAAAAAAAAGAACGCGTTCTCTAATCGATACCTACTTAAGCCAAAATGAAATTTAAAATTTTCATGTCCGTCTGTATTACGAATACGTATCACGCCGAAACTACTGATTTGAATGAAAATTGATCCGAGGAAGTTCAGGAGTTAAAGACATCTCAACTTCTCTAAACCTAAAATTCAAGAGTTCCTTTGAATGTGAGGGTAAATCTAAACCTGCGTGTTGCTTTATCATTTTTTTCATTCAAATCGATTCTGTAGTTTCTACGTGATACTTATTTGGGATACAGACAGACAGACAGACATGAAAATTTTAAATTGCATTTTCGGATTCAGTATCGATTAGAGAACATCCTTCAATAAAAATTTTCAACAGACTCTCGACCCTCAACAGTTTTATTATAAGTATAGATAATTCAGGCCGCGCCGAGGGCGTGGACTGAATTGTTTTAGAATAAACCTAATCTTTAAGCTCTTTTATGATAAAGCAAACAGGGCCGTTTCACACGCTGCTTGATGAGTCTGATGAAGAAGTGCCTCTCCTTTTGCAAACCTTATGTGACGTAAACGAAGTTGCGAGGGTCAGCTAGTTTTACAATATGCTTAATCTTAAAATTCGTTTATGATTAAGCAAACAGGGCAGTTTCACCCGCCGGTTGATGAGACTGATGAAGAAATACCTCATGTTTCATACACCTTAAGCGTCGTAAACGAAGTTGTGAGGGTCAGCTAGTTACATACATACATATGGTCACACCTTTATCCCCGAAGAGGTAGGCAGAGGCATATTATTATGTCCCCATGTTTCACCTTTTTAGAATTTGTCTCACGTAATAGGTGGTGAGCCGTATTGCCGTGTTGAGATAGACAGGCGCAGGTTGTGACTGCCTGCTGTTGAAATTGTTCAAGCTGCCAAAAAGGCCTTCAACTTGGCTTAACGATTGCCATTTTACGGGCAACCAGGACTAACGGCTTAACGTGCCTTCCGAAGCACGGAAACGCTTAAATAACTGTCACAAAGTGGTCACATGGATGGTCACCTATCCAAGGACTGGCCATAGTGAAAGTTGCTTACTACAGTGATCGTTTACAGAACACCAAGTCCGCAATGCCACGAGCGCTTCTTATTTATACATATCTAGCTGACCCTTGTAACTGCGTTTACGACGCTTACGTACGTACATATTTTTGTTGGTTTGTAATAATAAAATGAAATGAAATTATGTTTCTTAAAAGGAATAAAAATTTCAAGCGGGTGGAAGACCCCTTATGTCTGTATATAAACGTTTGTTTTTTAATTTACTTTTAGCCTCTCGCTATAAAATAGATTGCAGGGGGGCTTATGGCGAGACTTTGTCTGTAGTTTGTGACTCTGTTGCATTAAACTACGTCACTAGGTCATCTGTTCAAAGTTTGAACTAAAACAAAAATGACAACATCAATCGGATTGAACTTTCACAATAAATGTTTAAGATAGGGGTAGTCGGGTGAGACTTTCTTGTTTATTTGGTGAAGCCAGGAACGCATATCCACTACTATTTTCTTCTTCTTCCGTGGTTCTTTTACTCTGATGTCTCTGTAGTTGCGCTACTCTATGTTGGCGAGTCATATCGCCCATATGCTCAAGGTCGTTAGCCCTGGGTGTGGCCTTAACGTGCCTTCCGAAGCACGGAAACGCTCAAATAAATGTCACAAAGTGATCACATGGATAGTCACCCATCCAAGGACCGGCCATAGTGAGAGTTGCTTACTGCAGTGATCGTTTACAGAACACTGAGTCCGCGGGGAGAACCAATTAATTTTAGCTGTGTCTAATTTTAGGTTCATCGGTTAGACAATTTTCTTAGAAAGGGGATCAAAAGTTTTCCCTCACGTATAAATAAATAAATATAGTTTCTCAGGTGCATAAAAATGTCCTGAAGTAGGTATTTATTATTAAAATTATCTTAAAAAGAAGACGAAATACAATCAGCGTAGATTTCATATTTTCATTTCAATAATGTAAGTATTTTATTTATTCCGTTACAAAAGTAAAAAATATTTAGTTCTGCTACCAGTTTTAATCCGGGCCCTCTATGGAGAAAAAATGGCAATAAACCATTAGGCTCTTTTTTATGGCATAATTTGAGCAGCTAGCAATTTAGTGCGTATTGATGTAATAAGCAGTTACGTCTGCTTTTTCATATACAAACTGATACAAGTTTCGTGTCCTTGCCATTTTTTGGGAAGGGCGGAAGTTACACCACCGCAGGCAGTGCAAATTTCCAACCTGACCGGCTGAATTTTTCATAACAAGGTATTAGCATAGTAGGTACGTAAATGTTTTGTTACAAAACGAATATACCTAACCCATTATACGAGTGAAATATCGAAAATATCTTCTAATTGTAAAAAAGAACTCTACACGTCAACGGTAGTCTTATTATTATATACATTGATCAATATTTTTACTGTTCAATATTATTAACCACAGTCTTTTGAATACACACCTTAAATAATATTGACTCAATAACATTGCCTCAATATTTTTATTTTCGTCCGAGTATATATGTCTGACGCAGACTAGAGCGGGGCCAAAGGCCCAGCGGTCCCTGCTGCACAGGGACTGCTGGGCCTCGATTTCTCGAGTCGAAGGCCGGAAACCGTGGAGACATGGAAGGTGCGACTTGAGCAACCAAAGGGGGGATTCGCCACAATCGCGGCCGGAGTGGACGAGTGGCTGGAGAGGAGATATGGTGCTCTCTCCTACCGGTTGACACAGATGCTTGCCGGGCACGGTAGCTTCGGTAGGTATCTGTGGCGAAAACACCGGGAAACCACGACCGAGTGTCAGCACTGCGAGGACCGCAGCGATGACACGGCGCTCCACACGCTGGTGGAGTGCACGGCGTGGGTGCAACAGCGCCAGGTCCTCGTAGTGGGTCTGGGCGTGCACACTCTCTCGCTCGAGACCATGGTGCGAGCCATGCTCTCCAGCGGGAGCCATGCTTTCTGCGAGCAGGTCCTGCTCGTGAAGGAGGCGGCGGGCCGGGTGCGGGAGAGAGCTCTCCCACCCGAGTTCCGCAGTCGGCGGCCTGGACGCTGCCGACGTGTCTTCGCCGAGGAGTATCGGCCTCCATGACCGGGGGTCTGAGGACGGTGAGAGGGTCGCTCACCGTCCTTACAGAAGCAGGCCCATGACGGCAGCGTGACGTGAGCAACTCACGCATGCCCCCCCTTAGAAGCGGGATAACACCCGAAACCCCCCAAAGACGCGGGATAGCACCCGAACCACCCCCTGGGCGAGGTCGCAATGGCGGCCGTAGGTCTGTTGTGAGTACCGGGACATCCTTCCGAGGGCTTACCCGGGGCTCCCAACCACCGGCTGTTGGGCGTAACGTGAGGTTTTTTAGTCGGTAGGGGTCCGGCATAACATCCTCTGAGGATTTTCCCTCACGTAAAAAAAAATGTCGGACGCAGAAGTAGATTCTGAATTCCAATATCCGACTAACACTGATCTGAAAAATATTGATCAATATTAAGCCTACACGGTGCAAGAAAAAAATATTGATCAATATTATTGTCCGTGTATGGGGTTTCTTACCTGTTTGTTTGTGTACCTATTTTGTTTAGGTTGTATCTTTCCAACAGGAAAACAAGTAAACCTATAATTTTGTAAAGATAATAATAGCAATCTAGCACAGTTACATCTTAAATACATTATAATTAACATGTATCAGCAGTAGCGTTTTATGTCAATTAGGTGAATCATCAACTCTATCTACTGGAGGTCGTGGCACAGGTCGTGGGTTCGATTCCCACCGGAGACAAATATTTGTGTGGCCCATAAATGTTTGTTTCAAGAGTCTGGATGTTTCTATGTATAATATGTATGTATTTAAAAAGTATATAAGAATTAATATCCGTGGTCTGATACCCATAACACAAGCAGGTTATTCCTAGGTTACTTTGGGATCAGATAGCGTTGTGTGAAATGTCCGTGAATATTTATTTATTTTATTTTATTTATCAAAGCCAGCCAAAATCCTTGGACCTAGAAACCTAAGTTTTTAGGATAAGCTTTGTAATATAGGCACCCAGTAAGTCCTGGAGTCATCCTTCCGCTAGCTTAACCGGAGCTCCCAACCGTAGGCATTAAATAGGAAACGTGTGGTTTTTAGTCTATAGGAGTCCGGCATAGCATCCCCGTAGGATTTTCCTCATGTTAAAAAAAGTCTCCCAATTAGAACGAATACTTCAAACCTCACACCTTAGTAGGTAAAATATGAAGTTAAAGTTTATTAAAATATGTCACAGGCAAGGCCGGAAACACAGATGATTTTAGTATACAGGGTGAATTTTTGAAAAGGGCTTGAATGGCCAAATCCTAAACTATAAGGAATAGCTAAAAATGCTCAAAGGAGTCACGAGCCCGATTTTGATAAAACTTAAAACATCATCATTAGATTTTTGAAAAATCAGTAGTATCCTAGCTGGGAATCGAACCCATTGATTTTGAGAAAAAAAATACACCATATAAGTATTATTATGCCATGCGATAGTGTTGCTATTAAGAATCTTATTCGGGGAAGTAATGACATACGGCAAACTAAAGGAAAGTGTTCATCTTTAACAAAATACAATTTATTTTTCTTACATAAACTTAATGGTCTACACTTTGAAAATTAATTGTTCAAAGTGTAGACCATTGCTTTCAATACATAGCTGGATTCGAGACCTCAAGGATCGTACTGCGTTCAATATTATTAATTCCGTTTAGAATTTTCTCCAAAGAATCATTCTGAGCACACTTTCATCCCCGATAAGGGCGAGGCCGCACTTGCGGTTATCGCGGCAGTTTCTAACCTCAAAATGTCAAAACATTGACTTGATTTCATTGATTTTGACAGTTTGATGACATTTTGAGGTTAGAAACCGCCGCGGAAAAACGCAAATGCGGCCTCGCACTAAGGTCGAGGTATAGATTGATAAGTATTTGAATAGTTTTAATATAATGTATTAGTTTTCAAATTAATGTGTACGGAGGAGATATTATTCATTAAATCGTGATCGACGTGACCCTATCTGTGTAGTTTTTTATAGCAAGATTCTGTAAAAAATCTAATTCGAGAAAAAACGCTACATACATACAACGATTTACCATTGAGGCATCAAGGAGGATATTGTAAAAACAAAGTGTTTATTACATACTCTACGGAGTCATAGTTCAAGAATTATTTATTAAAAAAAACCGTTCTCGATTTTCAAATGTACTTGTATGTAAATAGGTTATACCCAACCTGCAATGACTATTAAAACCTCTATTTTTTTTTTTAATGAATTCTTTATTTCGTAGAACATGGTTACATGGATCTTATCTATACTAATTTTATAAAGAAGTAAAGTTTGTGTGTTTGTTAAATTGTAAGGGGTAATCTCGGGATCTACTGAATCGATTTTAAAAATTCTTTCATCAATAGAAAGCTACGTTATTGTGGAGTGTCATAGGCTATATAGCATCACGCTACAACGAATAGGAGCGGAGCAGTAATAGTATATGTTTCAAAAACAGGAGAAAAGTTATTCCTTTTGAGAGCTTCGTTGCGTGTGCTGCGTAAATATTTATTGTTATGTAAAAAATATGTACCTACTACAAAATTGTTTCTTTTAAAAAAGCTCTAAAAAAATTGCGCGATAGCATGTGTCTATCTTTGGGTTGGTGCACAATAGCCATTTTGATGGCAATCAATTTTGTTCTACAATAATGCCACGGGATACTTCTTTCATAAACGAAATTTTTCTTAAAAATAATGCGACGGGAATACACGTGATGAGAAACCTTTCTCCTTCTCTCTCTCTCTCTCTCTCTCACGTAGTATTGAATATTAACGACGAGACGCTACGGGAGTAAACGCAACGCGACGGGAACAGGTAATACTCTCACTTATGTGGCGCAAACGAAGTTGCGCGGGTCAGCTAGTATTTATTAAAGTACAAGTACATTCTGCCGTGCGTGTAGCGTGGAAATTATTTAAAACTAGCGGATGTCACGCGGTTTCACCCGCGTAGTTCCGGAGCCTATTCGTTGCAAACAAACAAAAAAACAAATCTTTCCTCTTTATAATATTAGTATAGATACATACGAATTGAAAAAATATCGTAGGTATGTATTTTTGGTACAAAATTGATTGACTATTATTATTTAAGTATTATACATACGAAAGTTTGTTGGTGTGAATGTTTGGATGGCGATAAAGGATGTTATGGAACTGACTGAAATGTGTCACAGGTCATAAATTATTTATATTTCAACTATTTTTCACCAAAAAAGGGTTGAATGAGGATAAAAAAAATTGTTTGTAACGAATAGGCGTAAACAAACAAACAAAAAAAAACAAATCTTTCCTCTTTATAATATTAGTATAGATTATTTAAAACTATGCTGTTGCTATGCCATTGAAGTAGCTAATGAGATTTTCACGATAGTAACTTTTATCCTCATTCAACCCTTTTTTGGTGAAAAATAGTTGAAATATAAATAATTCAATATATTCGATTTTAGCATGAGATTCAGTGCCTTTAGAAGGCACTTAGACTTAGACGCAAAAAAAGACGAACATAATTTCTCTTCCGCCTGGGCAATAAAAGTAAAAGACTTTTACGAAACTGTAAAAAAGTAAGATTGAATTCAATTCATTTAAAAGGAAACCTTACGTATACCTTATTACCTAAAACAATGTTGCTATAATATATTTTCGAATTTACGCAACAACAATATTATTTCATAATTCAAATTTCAGAAATTCTGAAAAAGTTTGAGACATTTTTGTCATTCTCTAAAATAATGTCATGCTCGTTTCTAAATTCTAAGCATTTTTTTTATTTAGAACACCGGTTCAGGACATAATATGCATTTTTTTATTAACTTCAACAATAAACAAAACAAAAAAACCTAAAATTATGCGACGTGCTTAAAAAATCACTTGTTTTTTAAAACTACATCTTACCTTTATTTCCAAATTCGAATTATATGATGCGTTTTTTTAATGTAGGAAAAATGTTCCTCATCAATCAGCCTCTTGGAATTTGCTCTGTGTTTTTAGCACGTCACTATATGAAAACCGATCAAGATATACTGAGAACGCCTTTATCTAACCAATCAACTACACAGAATACTGTATAAGATTAATACTAACACAGTACTGACTTACGGAGCTTTGATGTTGTATAACCTTCAAAAGATTCTAAAAAAGTTTGTTGTTACCTCGAGTTTTGGGAAGCATGAAAGTGTTGACAAAAAAGCAAGAAAAATACTAGTCCCTGTTGTTTTCATACGATTCACTCCAAGTTTCAATAATTCTATGAAATGGTTGTTATTAGAAACTAACACGATTTCTTACTAAAATTCATCCCAGCTTTAGGTTGTTTGAATAGCGTTTCCCCTTATTAAGGGAGAAACGGGAAAAATGATGCGTATCTCGACAAACATGGCAGCGGTTTATTGATAAGTATGGAAGCTTTGACTGAACTCAAAAATTGGCCAAGTGCGAGTCGGACTTGCTTGCATAGAATTCCGTATCAAAAAACGGCAAAAAATTACGTTTGCTGTATGGGCGCCCCCCTTAATCCTTAAAATTACTAAAATCATTAAAAATCTGCCGCTATAACAAAGAATACTAAAAGCCATGCAAAAAAAATGTTATACTGGCAACAAAAACATATGATCTGATGAAAATTTCAGCTCTCTAGCTATCACGGTTCCTGAGATACAGTCCTGTTACGGACAGACAGAAGTCTCATAAATAGGTCCCGCTTTTACCCTTTGGATAGGGAACCCTAAAAATGGTAAATTAGAAAGGAATAACTACTCCCATTCTGTTTAATCACGCACCAAAAAGCGTCGCGATATTTCGTTTTCGTTCTTTGAAAAAAGGACCGCGAACTACTCGTTCGTGTGTTTTCAAACGATGTACAAATTACAGCGAAACCATGAAAAATAAAAGGGTATCATTTCATGTACATACTTAATGTATTTTTTTGGCACTGTCTAATGGCAGCCTGTAAAATTGTTATCTTGTTCAGCAACATTAATGTCATAAGTGTGACTTAAAATATTTGAAAAATATCCTACCAGGTACGACTAAAGGCCCATTATGCCTTAAAGGCCTTAGGGCTTTAAACCTTGTAGGGTAATTTTATGTACATACACTTTACAAACACTCGTTTCAAATTATACGACATCCAATTAGAGTCTGCATAACTGTACTATACCCAATAGACGAAAGTCTCAGCAAACTCATGTGAAAGCCATGCAGAGTTTAAATTATTAAGACACCTTTGCACCAACCCACAGCTATGCAATAACCCACTTTGTGGTTGGATTTTAATTTCTAAAACCAAATAAACCTAAGCATCCTTGCCTTACTTACACTCCCACAGTATTTTTTTGATAATTGTACCAAACTAACACTTTACACACAATACAATACAATGTAAGTAAGTTAGTACCTAACCCTCACAGTGCAACCTAAATCCTTAAACTCCGCTTTAAGAGTTCATAGCAGTAAAGAGGCTGTAAGCGGTAGTAGGGCGCCGTATAGATTTTTATGTAGATTTTCACATTTATAAAAGAAAATGAGGTCATAGCACTTGAACTCGAAACTATGATCGTAGTACTTTTATAATATATACTTGCGGACGTCACGCGGTTTTACCCGAGTAGTTCCCGTTCCCGTGGGAATACGGGAATAAAATATAGCCTATGTTCACCGCAAAGAGTGTAGCTTCCCAACAGTGAAAGAATTTTTCAAATGGTCCAGTAGTTCCGGAGCCTATTCGTTACAAACAAACAAACAAAAAAACAAATTTTTCCTCTTTATAATATTAGTATAGACTGGTAACCTCTGGGCATATCGAGGAAACAGACGGAAACGGGAGTATTTTCTGAAATCCAATCGGTACGCTTTTGCAGAAATAAATTTGCACTTTCAATAAAAATGAATGTGAAAAATAGTTTTGAGTTAAACCCGAATTTGCAAAGGCAAAATGGAATGACTATATAGCTTTCATTTCCGAAGGAAACTAGGTGCATTATTGTGTCAGATTAGTTTCTAGTTGTTGAATATCAGGTTAGATTACTTTATTAGTATGCAGTAGTTGATTTCCATCTACGGATCTGATCAAGCCGGTTCTTGGAATATACTTAGAACAACAACGTACTGAAATGTAAAGCAGACTGTACGCTATCAGTATTTATGGCTTACATACTTATAATCAATACTACTAATATTATACATAAATATGAAAGCTTGTGAATATGTTTGCACAATTATTCAATCATACTCTTTGGTCGAACGCATCCGATTAACATTTTTTGTACAAGGAAAGATTATATAGTCGGACCTAGCTGACCCTCACAACTTCGTTTGCGTCACATAAAAGAGAGAAAGAGAGAGAGAAAGGTGAATTCATTCATCAGCCTCGAAGGAGCGGGCAAAACTGACCTAAAGGGCGTGGACTGAATTAATTTATAAAAGACTTAAGAGGGAACAAGGGCTGTGAGGAATTTGCGTAATAGTTATTCGAATTTAGGTAGGTATTGCCATCGCACTGCATCTGGACATCCTCGTACAAGATAGATGATCGATTTTATTTTGATAAATTCATGATTCGTATTTCCCTGTTTTCTTCCTGAAAACTGAACCAATTTAAAAAACAATGATTTTTCTTTTAATTTACTATTTAAAAAACATGAAAGTAGAATATCATTCTAGACACATTATTCAGGAAAAAACAGGGGGAGACGTTTGCAAAAAGCGCTACCCAGGTTTTCCTACAATAAAGGAAAAAGAGGCCAGAGTTGAATGACCATAACATTCAAAGAACCTCTTAAAATTATCGGTTTAGCGAAGGTTGAGATGTTTCTAATTTCTGAACTACAAAGCTCTCAATATTTGAACTGGAGTCGCGTTGAGAAAATACGACTAAAAAGCATTTTGTATTTCATCCCGTGTCCGAAAGGAACCTCGCATTAACGCAAAAGTATCCAAGCCTTTCTCGTATTAAAAGGCTAAGATTGCGAGGTATCCGGCAGTACTTTTTTTTAAGTCAGTAGTTCGGCATGATACTTATTTGAGATACAGACATAAAGTTGTTTCAGTTAAAAAAAAATCTTCCATGTAGGTATAGATTTTCGTTCTTCTAGTTTTAATATAAGTGCTACATTTTATCCGCCCATTAGTGGGTCAAAAAAAAAGACCTGGACCTTGACTACTTCGCTCAAATATAGTTGTTTTTCTTTTTTAAATTCAATCATGTTACAGGCTCCAGCGAACCGGTTCAAATGGTCCGGGGCATGCAAAAGGTCAAGATGATTACTTACACTGAACTAGCAGGTTTATGAGTGATATTCTTTTTTTTTTCAAAAACAAACAGCTATTACCTCACTATATTACAAACTTAAACAATTTATCTGGTAATAACCATTGAGAATTTTAGCATTCTTACTATTTTTTTTTATGTGGTAAAAGAATACATAATTATGTATTTATAATCCATGGCAGAGGAGGCGTATTTTGTTGAAGGTGAGGGAGGTAGAAATTTTAAAGGGGCCTATCGGATCTACCTTTGTTGGTAATTTAAGTAATTCAGTCGTATATCCCGGTCTTAGAAGACGATTAGAGGCGGGAAATATCTCAAAACTCGAATCCAAGACCTTAAATTTTTTGTCGGTATTCAAAAATCGAATAGCTGTGCATTTACAAAAAAATAATGTGCTTAATCATTGGCATTATGTCATGTTGGCCTTCACGAACCAAGATGGCTACATTTTTTTACTTTTGGTGTTATTAAGCACCAGATGATGCTCACGGCTTTGTCCGCGTGTAATTCGTTTCTCGTTCTCGTCTCTTAAGGGAACATATTATTCACAAGATAAAATGTAGCCACAAAGGCTTTTTTTTAACGTGAGAGAATATCCTCATGGATGCTATGCCGGACTTCTACCGATTAAAAAAACCTCACGTAACGCCAACCAGCCTATGGTTGGGAGCCACGGGTAATCCCTCGGAAGGATGTCCCAGGACTCAGCCAAATAGGCTATTTTCCAGTTAATTTATAAATTATCCCTGTACCTATACCAAACTTAGACCACATCCATTCAGCTTTTAGGGCGTGAGTGAGTAACAGAAACCTGACTGATCCATTTGGGAGAATAACTCTAACTATAACCACAGGGTGGAAACTCCATACAAAAATGTTCGTTGTCACCCACACGAATATAGACGTAATGTGAATGCTTGAATCAAGCTTGAATGTGTGTGTGAGTATACTAGGGATACTAAACTTGCTATGGAAACAAAATAATAAGGAACAGAACGCAATCTCATGTATGTAGGTTTTTTTTTTTAAATCTACCCTCGGCTAGGCACAAATTAAACCAAAGCAATAGCACAAAGTACGTAGACACTCTTAAGTACTGATACGGCAATAGACACATCAACTTGGTGGGGGGATTGGGGAAGCTTGCTTGGTAGGAGGCAGGGAGTTGCCGATCTGTATGTAATACTATTATATTATCTTTGCTGTAACCATAGGACGTAACCTCCATACAAATGATAGGTTTTCAACTTGTCACCTACACTAAAAACATGCTTTGTTTGTACAGAGCTTGAATGTGTGTGTGACCACTAAGATTATGCAAATGTACCTTCAAAATACCCTCCAACTATAAGATGGCTGTGGCAGGGTGGGGAAGCTTGCTCAGTGGGAGGCATGGAGTTACCTATATGTTTGTAATACTATTATATTCGATCATATGTCGATGCTATAACTCCCAAATGGCTTCGAGAATTCTTGCAATGAAGGTATAATTATTGTTGGGACGTCTTTTTTTTTACGTGAGGTAAAATCCTCTGAGGATGTTATGCCGGACTCTTACCGACTAAAAAACCTCACGTAACGCCCAACAGCCTGTGGTTGGGAGCCTCTGGTAAGCCCTCGGAAGGATGTCCCGGGACTCACAACAGACCTACGGTCGCCATTGCGGCCTCGCCCAGGGGGTGGTTCGGGTGCTATCCCGCGTCTTTGGGGGGTTTCGGGTGTCATCACGTTACTAAAACGTTGGGACATGTCTAAGGAATATTCTACTTTTGGTTGAACTAGGTTAACCGAAAGTGGTTGTAAATCTCTGAATATCCGTTTTTTTACGTGTGGGAAAATACGTCATGAATGTTATGTCCGACTCTTACCGACTTAAAAGCAACACGTTTCCTACCCACTGCCTACGGTTGGGAGCCCCGGGTAAGCCCTCGGAAGGATGATTCTGTAACATACCTCCGACAGACGTTTCTCTGCCGCATGAGCTGCCGACAGAACGTTTTGATTATAACAGAACGATTAACTCATGAGTAAATCGACGACAGAATCGTTCACCAAATAAGAATTCATCGACAAAATTTTTAAAAATAACCACGAAGGCTTAGCCTTCTAAGCTTACCTATCCGAGTCGGGGTGTTAACCATTCACTTATTACACACATTCGTAGTTGTAAGGTTCTGTCGGTGAACAACTCATAATCGTTCTGTCGGCGGCTATTCCGGCAGAGAAACGTCTGTCGGAGGTATGTTTCAGAGCCCGGAAGGATATCCCCAGGTTTCCATATCTAAACATCCTCTAATGGCAGAAATACAGGAGAGAGAATAGCTCCATGTCGTCCTCAGATCATTTGCTCTCTTGGGTAGTCCCAAGCAAATGATCTGAGTTAATGATAAAATAGTATAAGGCTTATGCATCATACTAACTATAGTATGATGCATAAGCCTTATACTATTTTACTTCTGGACAACGTGGATTACCAGTTTTATATGGTTGGTTAAAAAATGTAATAAAGGGATGCAGTAGATCTAAACTTCATCGATGATACACAAACAAAATCTTTCGATAATATAATATTAGTATATAGATTATTTTGCTGCTCAAAGCTACAGCTATAATGCGCAGATTGATAACAACCTTCATTTTAGAAGAACGGTGTTATTACTCTCATTACGCAAAGGCTGTAAGCATTCGACCTTCTTACGATCTTGCCGTCTAGTTGTTTGTGACTATTATGTTAGGAATTGCAAATTATATACCTACCTAGGTATTCTACAGGGCGTCCCACGGCAAGCATTCATGGTAACGGTCTTCCTTTTGTTTCTGACACTATGTTATTTAGCAAAAAAATTATCCTTATGATGAAGTCTTTCGATCGGTATGATAAACCTGCAGGGTAATTATTTTTTCTCGTGTAGCGGGTTCGATTCCCGGCTCAACCATGTACTTATTTAAAAATCCATAAATGCAGTTTAAATAGTTTTAAATTAAAATAATGTTTTCTTTCAGTAAAATGTTCCATCTGCAATATTCAAGGTACTTTTCCTCCATGTGGCAAAGCCGTAAGACCAGAGTTTAATAGAGTTAGGCATCTCCAATAAAAATAAAATAAAAGGTACCGAGCGCGGTATACTTGTGTGCGCGCGTAGTGCCTACGGGCGCGTCGCGTCGGAACAAGCCGCGCGTCACGCACACATTTAAAAATCAGTACTAGTCGGAAAGCTCAAGCTCCCAGCTGGTAAACCAAGCGTTCAATCAGTGTTGCCGCGAACCGCGTGCGCGTGATTACGTAAAACGTATGTGTCATATGCCCGCTATCTTTACTTACATACATACATATATTTACGCCTTTATACCCGAAGGAGTAGACAGAGGCATAGTATACGCTCCCATTTCACATTTTAGTTTTATGTCCCACGTAATAAATAGGTGGTGAGCCTATTGCCGTGTTGGAATGAACAGGCGCAGGTCGCCGCGACCCGCAGTTAAAAATTTTCAAGCCAAGCATAAGGCCTTCAACTTGGCTTAACGATTGTCATTGCACTGACAACCGGGTTTCATTTTGAGTTTTTCTTCTCTACGCAATGGATCTTTTTGCGAAGGTGCTCCCTTAGTCGCCTCTTACGACACCCTTGGGATGTATTGGGGTGGCGACATTTTGTACTTTTACCTGTCGCAACACGGAAACTCGTCGCCACACAGGTATACCTATTAATATTAGATAAATATGACATTGCCTATAAAGAAGTAAAGACGATATTGCTGTGTTTTTGGATGCCTCAACAGTAATTTTTAAACTCCATCTTTATCTATCGTTATTCACGAATTCACGATAGGTAACAAAAGAAGAAGAAAGGTTAGTCTGACCCACAAAAGGTCTGTGTTAGGGGAACGTTAGTTGCATTGCATGGGATACAACAAACATGAATTTTGCCGTTTTTTGGTACGGAACCCTCCTCGGTGCGCGAGTTCTACTCCCACTGCTTCGAACCCACTCAGTTCATTTTCGACCCCTTATAATTTCTTTGTGGATAAAACTAGAAGTTTGAAGTAGGTATCTTTAGTATCTTTCAACAGAACACTACCCGTCCATTTCAACACGGCAATAGGCACACCACCTATTTCGTTAGACATAAAACTATAAGGTGAGATGTGGGCGTATACTACGCCTTTGACTACCCCTTTTGGGATAGGGGCGTGACTATAAGTATGTATGAAGTCAGTGAACACTGACTGTCTGATAATCGAAACTTTATGGCACTTCAAACGAATGCAAATAGTGTTTAGTGTATGAATTAAGGAAAAGCTAAAATATTCTAGAATTTGGACTAGATGATGTTGTATGAGATTGTCCAATTGTTTAACTTAACCCGTCATTTGCGACGATTGAATTAACTAAAAGTGACAGCCCTGATACTATAGGTAAGTATCGTGCGGTCAGGGTCGGAGATACCCTACTATATATAATTCTACTATGGTAAGACGCCCTGTATAATCATACGAATACTATAGAATAGTAGCTGATGTCACGCAGTTTCACCCGCGTAGTTCCCATGCCCGTTGGGAATACAGGGATAAAATACAGCCTATATTCACCGGGGATAACGTAGCTTTCCAACAGTTAAAGCATTTTTCAAATCGGTTTAGTAGTTTTGGAGCCTTTTCAATGCAAGCATACAATCGACCGAGGGCCTGAGGACGGTAAGAGGGTCGCTCACCGTCCTTACAGAAGCAGGCCCATGACGGCAGCGTGATGTGAGGTATTCACGGCCGCCCCCCCTTAGAAGCGGGATCACACCTGAAACCCCCCAAGACGCGGGATAGGACCCGAAACACCCCCTATAGAGGCCGCAGTGGCGGCTATGGGTCTGTTGGGAGTCCTAGGACATCCTTCCGAGGGCTTACCCGAGACTCCCAACCATAGGCTGTTGGGCGTAACGTGAGGTTTTTTAGTCGGTAGGAGTTTGGCATGGCATCCATGAGGATTTTCCCTCGCGTTAAAAAAAAAAGCATAGAATTGAAACTTTTTCGTTTTGAAATTTGTATAGATGAGAAAGTTTGTATCTATGTAGGAATCGATGTTTCTGTTACGATATTTGCTTACAATAATGATTGCAGTATCCAATGAAATTGGACCCTTATAAGATTGAGCTTTTGATAGGGCCTTTACTCTCGAAAGCAAAATAAAAAAATACCTTACCTCAATCAAATAAGCCTATAACAGTCCACTACTAGCCGTAAACCTCTTCCAATTCATAAGCCTCTTCTAACTTCTTAGGTCTCTTCGAATTCCGTAGGCCTATTTCAATTTCGTACACCTATTCCAATTTCGCAGACCTCTCTTAGTTCATATTTTTCATTGCTCATATGTAGATATGAATTGGTCAGAACCTGAAATAGTTGTTGAATCTATAAAACATTGAATCATAAAAATATTTTAAGTGTGGGTTCTATAACAATACATGTTATTATTTCGTAATAATCGTGATGTGAATTCTCTAGCGGAACAAAATACTGCATTCAACCATACACTGATGATACATTATCTCATCGAATCTAGTTAGACCTCTTATTGTGTGGTCTTGGGCATAGAATGTTAGAATTATTATTATTTTTTAAGTTTTTCAACCAATTCCTAAAAAAAATAGGGGTAGTAATCAAATCAACATGTGAAATAAAATTCCTGATAGGAAAGTAGCGATAGATAAATGCAAAAGTAATTCTGTCTGCCTATTCCTTCACACCTAAACTACTAAAACTTGTCTGCCGAAATTTTGTGCAAAGATAAAGCCAATGGAATTCGGTTTTTTCAAACGCCTACAGTATAGGGTTCTTCAAAAGGGGTCTTAGAATGTTTTAACAGGGCCGGTAGCTCGAGTGTGGCGCCTCTTGTGTTGCACACGTTAATAGGCTGCGGTGATCAGTGGGCCGTATACTTGTCTGCCACCTTAGTGGTATAAAAAAAGAAGCCCGGAGTCTGCTTTCTCATCATCAGCATTCCTAGTATTGAGGCATTTATCTTCTACCACGTTAAGCCACAACTTCTGGTTCTGATGCATCAGGGCGACCCGCATGCATCAGGGCAGTTTTCCTAAAAACTTTGTCGTACCAGCCAAGCCGAATCTCACGCTTCTTGTCTGCTATATCATGTACATTAATGCTATCCATGATGCGAGTATTCCATGCTGGGCGAGGCCGCAGTGGTGGCCGTGGGTCTGTTGGGAGTCCTGGAAGATGCTTCCGAGGGCTTACCAGGGGCTCCCCACCATAGGCTGTTGGGCGTTACGTGAGGTTTTTTAGTCGGTAGGAGTCCGGCATAACATCCATGAGGATTTTCCCTCACGTTAAACAAAAAAAAAGATGCGAATATTCCTTAAGAAGTCCCACCGCATGACCACGACGCCAAATGATATCCCAACACACTACAATAAAAGCGAAATCAAAGCCAATTCTGACTGTCAATAAAAAGTAGGCTCTAGGTAGGATTCTGGAAGCAACCAGTATGTAAACCAACAACAAACCTAAGGAAGTATTTTAAAACTCAATTTAATACTATAATTATCTAATAAGTAATTGTTTTGCATGTTCAATGATAAAAATTTGCCTAGGCATAATTTTTAAAACCAATTTAATAACAATAATTATCTGATAAATCGTTTTGCATGTTCAATGATAAAATGTGACTATTACACAGATATAGTGGTCTCCCTCATCCATGGCGGATGTGATTTTTTTTTCAATCAGTTGCTTGTTGGACCTGAAATGATAAGTTGTAAGTATATGAGGAAATATTTTATTTTAAGTACACTTTATTGACTGCTTTTTATACTACTAAGTTGGTAAACAAGCTGATGCTTGGTAACCGTAGACTAAGGATGTTTGTCGTTAACGACAGCCATGTTTCTGAAAACCGGGACCAATGGCTTAACATTTCTACGAAGCACGGAAACGCTGGGAAAAAATAAATTTTGCGTAGTCTTCGTGTGGTGGTTACCCATTCAAAGACCGGCCATAGTGAAAGTTGCTCACTGCAGTGATCGTCTACAGAGCACTAAGGCCGCGGGGCTACAAGCGCTTTAAAATGAGATGAAACCACCAAGTAACTTTTCCAAAGTTACCCTGGGTGTATGAGATACCCTGGGATATTGTTCTGGGGAGTTACCGTAGCTCTCGACCACATGAGTTACGGATTCATATCTATCCATGTAAGGTCGGAAAACCCGGATAGCTTTTAAGAAGAACCATGCGGTATAACCTCCATTGGGAATTTCACACAAAAATGGGTTCCCACTGGGTGGCACTTGCTCCGTGTGCCGACGACGGGGTCCCGTGTTGCGATGAGTAAGAGTACGAAACGTCGCCACTCCAATACATTCCGAGGGTGTCGAAACCCGGTTATCAGTAAAATGACAATCGTTAAGCCAAGTTGAGGCCGTATGTTGTGTGACTTAAAAATTTGAACAGCGTGTCGCGGCGCTTGTCCATTTCGACACGGCAATAGGCTCACCACCTATTAAATGGGACATAAAACTATAAGGTGAAATGTGGGCGTATACTATGCCTCTGTCTAACCCTTCGGGGATAAAGGCGTGACTATATGTATGTATGTATGTAAAAATGGGTTCCATAAAATGCATAAATCGCAACAATTGTTACCATTCAAATCGGTAATTTACCAACATCTCTTTTGTGATCGTTTATCAAATGGATCCGCGCGTGATTTTAACAATGTGTAAAATACGTGAGTTACCTTGACTCATTATAAGTGAAGCAGGATACTGGTGGCCAATTTTACTGGCACTTACACGCGATAATGGCGTCAAATTGACACATTTTATTATCTGTGCTAATGCAGTTTCACATACCTTATTACGTATGGTGCTTTTCCACTACGTCACCAATGTTGGCCGTTTATCAAATTGTGCAACCGACGATTGTAATTGGTGAATTTCAAACGCATTCATAGCAACATTGCGTAGCACATATCTGATAGTATCCAAATTTGGTCCGAGCATAGTTAAAATTATATTTTTTAATACAACTAAGCCAAAATAAAGTGTTGTAAGCTTATGGCTCCCCCTGATGGATTGTGGTCACCGTAACCTACTAACGTTTGCAACACAGAGGCTCTAAGCTCGCGCTGGCCGACCCTGCAAGAACCTTCTAAGACCCCTTTTGAAGAACCACATTCTATAGGCGTTTGAAAAAACCGAGGCAGGGCATCATTCCACTATCAAAGCGTGCGCAGAAGAAAGCCCCTATCGGATCTAACCGTGTTCGAACGCTCCGGACGCAAAGTATGGGGATGAACTCCCTGTCTGTGGCGAGCGGTGTGATTATAGAACGTAGCCGTAGGCATCATATCAAAAAAAAAATATTCAGAGCACAAACCATTATATAGGCAGTAGAACACGCAGGAGGCAGAGTCTCTCCTGTCGCGAAGAGGTTCCACAAACCACCTGCAAGTATGGGATCGTCGACAATTCTTATAGCTCGACTTTGCACTGAGTCAAATGAACAAAGCTGATAAATTCAGGTGCCCCCGCCCAGAGGTGACAGCAGTACTCCATGTGAGGCCGCACTTGCGATTTTTATAGCTGGCTACAGAACTTTATTAACGAATGTGGATGGAAGGCATCTAACACATAATATTTATGTTCTGTTGCAGCACAACATACAGATATAACATACGTCTACATATCCATCTTGGTGGTGGGGTGGTTATACGCAGCCAGCATCCCCCGGCCGATTCCCGCCAAATTCTCGATAGGCTCGATATATGATGCCACAATGTCTGTTATACATCCCGTAGTTGCTGCTGGCTCCAATAGATGTAAGTATATTGTTTTAAGAGAGAATACGGGCCAAGTGACAGTCGGGCTCAAGCACGAAGGGTTTCGAACAAAAAACGATTAAAACGTCACGTTTGTTGTAAGGGAGTCTTTCTTATTTTTGTTCCTTTGATTATATTAGTATTTGTTGTTATACAACATCTGTGATAATTTTGACTGTCGAGCCACTACAGTGCATAGGGTACAGGTGACAGACAGACGAACAACGAAGTCTCAGTACCTATTAGGAGTTTTTAGTAGGTACTTATCCTTTTCAATAAGCTTGCGCTATGGGATCTAGACGACTGATAGACATACTTAAATATTTCTAAATACATACATAGAAAAACCCAAACTCCGAAACAAAAATTTCTAGATCTTAAAAATATTTGGAACGACCCGGGAATCGAACTTAGAACCTCAGTACGGTAGGCGGTTACACTACCAAATGCGCCACAGAGGCGTTCAAATATTTATAATGGTAGGGTAACTTCCCTAAAGTTAGATTACGTCCTGTGTTTATTTCCCAAAATGAAATCCCAGAGCACTTTACAGTTAACCATTCTATCACGAAGTTATTTGCATAAAACAAATAACTATTCAGTTGTCGTGGAATATTTCATACAATATTTTGCTCTCTTGGGGTAACTTTATTCCTAAGAAAAGTTAAAATACTTATTTTCTTGAAGAACTTGAACATTGCTTGGACGTTAATCTGTACACAATACTAGCTGACGTAGCGGGAGAGTAAATCACCCGTTCCCGTCGCATTTACTCCCGTTAGAATAATTTCATTAACGATACATGTTTCCCGTCGCATTATTGTAGAAATTGCGCATATTCATGCATAGGACGTGGACTACCGATGTACGTCGCCGGCAGAATAGTGAATCGACCAAAAAAAGCGAAAAAAAAGCGAGGTCAAACGGGATAAAAAGTATCTTATGTCCGTCTCCTGGTTCTAAGCTACCTCCTACCAATTTTCAGCCAAATCGATACGGCCATTCTTGAGTTATAAAATAAATAGTGTAACTAACACGACTTTTATTTACATATTATAGATAGTAGGTACTTGTAGATTTGGGCTTCGAAGATTTCAGTTAAGTCACATCACACTAACATTAGTTTATAAAACAATACAATTTTTGTTTTAAAAAAGGTAAGTAGGTAATAAAACATTATCTATATCTATATCTATATATCTATACTTATAATAAATCTGTAGAAGTGAAAATTCTGTACATTAAAAATATAAAAAAAATAAATAGCAGAGGGTGTTACTAGACCGACACCGAACCCAAAAATATGATTAAAAAAAATTTTGTCTGTCTGTCTGTCTGTCTGTCTGTCTGTCTGTCTGTCTGTCTGTTTGTTCAGGCATCACGCAAAAACTACCGGTTCGATTACGATGAAACTTGGTATAATTATTCTTTTATATCCTGGGCACCACACTGGGTACTTTTCATCCAGGAAAAGTATGCTTATAATAAAATAAAAAAGGAACTTAAGTCGTATAAAGTTATTATCAATTATTGCTGAAACGGTTAATGGTGCGATGATGAAATTCAGCGTGAGCGTTGTTTGTTACAATCTGAAAAAAGTAATTTTACCATTTTTGCAAATCCACCTCCAAAGGTATAGAAAAGGAGGGTCAAGTTTGTTTGGGACAGCACGATTCCTTGGTCCAATCTACTTAAAATTTGGCATATAGCATTATTAACATAATTGATGGAAGACGTGTTACTTATTTTATTGAAATTTATACGTTATCGACCTAAAAAGGGAATGTAAATTATTTTGGAGCTGATTTTCTCCGGAGTTGATATCCATACTCCTTAAATACTCTTATTTTTGATTTAAATTACTTTTTATTTTGACACATTTGTGGAAGTTCAGTCCAATTGACATTGTCATTTTCATGACTTTGCTATAAAGTACTATCGGAAATATTATTGTCAATTTTTTTAATTTTTTTTATAAAAAAAAATAAATATGTGAAAGAAGAAGAAAATTCGAAGATGGCTTGCCAGGAATAATGAAAGACCACGCTTCAGGTAGTGTCCACTGTGCATTAGAATGAAATATTGTCAGCAGTCCTAAGCGACTGGTCATGGAAGGTATGAACTTTATTCTATAGTGCTGGCTGCATTCGGTGCAGGACACAGACTCACTAAGTCTTTGTAAAATACGGGAATGGCCTCTACGAAGATTACATTTGAGAAGTAAAAAGAGCCATTAAAATGAACATGAACGCTTAGAAGATGAAATTTACATGGTTATTAAGTTAACAGGTCTTGGTTGGACCATCTGTATTATGAGGACAATGTCTACCGTAGTTCGGTTTTCCCATACGTTGTTGGCTTACAGTATGACTGGGACTACCCGAAGAAGGAACTAAGTTACGATGTCAATTGCTTAGAAGAGCAGTTAAGTCAAGTAGTAGTCTAGCCGATGAATTAAGAAATGTATTTAATAAATAAATTTACATAACTCATATAATATGTATTATGAATTTGTTGATCAGAAATCTATCTATCTAACTACTATTACGAATACGAATGTTTGTGAATGTGGATGTTTGTTACTCTTTCACGCTGTAACGGCTGAACGGATCTGGCTAAAATTTGGTACCTACAGAGATAGGTTAGAGACAGTGTAGGAACCAAATTTCACGCAGGCGAAGCTGCGGGCATCAGCTAGTACTTATATAAAAATCAATGCCACTTTTCGTTGTAATTTTATAACTCGAGATCGGGCTGACCTATCCAAACCAAATGTTTAGGCTTTGTTCGGACTATTTAGTCGATGGTTTATGTGAAGTTTGCACAAAATCGGTCGAGCGGTTCTTGATTTATCACGCAAACGAAGCTGCGCGGGTCAGCTAGTTTTCCATAAAAAAGAATCAACTTTAGAGACATACTGCGTGACTTATAAAATATTCTTGTTTTATTAAATTATCACACTCCGTCGATCTAAAGGAAATACAAATTATTTAAGTTATTCAAAGGCGTAGGCACGCTGTGACAATAAATTTCAGTCACGCATGGTATCCTCCAAAATATAAGGAAAAGGGAACTTTTCAACAGCGGAAAAAGTGACGTGGTAAGATTACTATATTTTTAGGATTCTCTACCTCGAAAGAGAAAAACTCCTTACACGATCACCCTTGAACTACCTATATCAAGTTCGTCATAGTATGTGTGGGTAATAGGAATGCAAAATTTTGCAAATTTAAATTTTTGTCCTCTAATCTACACTAATATTATAAAGAGGAAAAATTTGTATAGTTGTGTTTGTGTATGTTTGTAATGAATAAAGTCAAAAACTACATATTACCACGGGAATGGGATCTACGCGGGTGAAACCAAGTGTTGTCCGCTAGTTTATTATACAGAAAAATGATTTGATTGTTTGTTTGTTTGTATCAAATAGGCTCCGAAACTACTAGACCGATTTGAAAAATTCTTTAACTGTTAGGAAGCTACACTCTTTGCGGTGAACATGGGCTATATTTTATTCCCGTACTCCCACAGAAACGGGAGCTACGCGGGATAAAAGCTGGACGTCCTCTAGCATATTACAAAGAGAAATGAGATTAGATTGTTTGTTTGTTTGCATCGAATAGGCTCCGAAACTACTGAACCGATATGAAAAATTCTTTTACAATTGGAAAGCTACACTATCCGCGGATAACATAGGCTATATTTTATTCCCATATTTCCACGGGAACGATAACTACGCGGGTAAAACCGCGTGACGTTCGCTAGTTTAGTATATTCAGAAGATTATGAACATCGTTTTGTTTCAGGTGAAGCCTTCAAAAGTATCTTCGGATTAACATACGAGCAAATGCAAGAGAAAAACAAAACGCATTTTCATGAGACTTTGAATCTAGACCTTATAACCACAGACGGAAATGTCAAATTCAATTTGACGGCTTCGAAACGTATTCAACGAGTTATAGCTAGGGCTCAGACGATAGTTATATTGATTCATGGATTTATGGAGAGCTCTGATGGATGGATGGTACATGGGTTGGCCCCTGAGCTTCTGAAACGATCTGATTTGAAAGTATTTGCATTGGACGGACGGAAGATCATAAACCTAGAATATTTCAGATCGTCTTCCTATGTCAGATTTATGGGAGAAATACTTGGGCAATTTTTGGGCGACGTCATTAAAAGTAAGTAGATCTCATTTTAAAACTATCGCGGTTTTCAACACTCATACATAGAATTTGTATATCAACGCGCAACGGAGGGTAGTTCGACAAGAAATAACTTCGTGGTTTTTGTCGATCCTTGCCTCAGTCAAACCGCAACCACGGGCGTTGCAACGTGCTCGAAACGTCGGTGAATGTAAGTAAATAGTATTCCGCGTTAAGTCCCGAATTCTATAAGTATGAGTAAGTAGATCTTCCTAAAGTGGAGTCATTTTAATAGGTAACATTTTACAATTCTATTGTCAACAAGTTAGAACTGCACAATTGCTTAACTTTTCTCAATTAAGATTACATAATAATATTTATAGTAATAATGACAGATACGAGTAATTTTACGTTTTTCTTTCACTTATACAGGATGAATTTTTGAAAAGGGCTTGGATGGCCAAATCCGAAACTATAAGGAATATCTAAAAATTCTCAAAAGAGTCACGAGCCCGATTTTTATAAAACTTATAACCTCACCATTAGATTTTTGAAAAACCAATTATCTTAGCTGGGAATTGAATCCATTGATTTTGTAAAAAAAGACACACCCTTTATTATTACAACATACGATAGTGTCGCTGATAAGGATCAAATTCTGCGAAGTAATGATATACGACAAATTTAAGGAAAGTTTAGAATTTTGATAGAATTCATATTTCATGTACGTAAATTTTGTATCATAATTTGTTTCGTTCGAAATCCCAGAATAGATCGTAACCATTCCGTGGTTTAAATCGTGCTTAGAATGATTCTTTGGAGAATATTATAAACGGAATCAATAATATTGAATGCAGTATGATCCCTGAGGTCTCGAATCCAGCTATGTATTGAAAACAATGGTCTACAATTTGAACAATTAATCAGTTAACGTAAGACAAATAAATTGTATATTGTTAAAGATGAGCACTTTCCTTTAGTTTGCCGTATATCATTACTTCCCAGAATAAGATCCTTAATAGCAACACTATCGTATAGTGTAACAATAGAGGGTTTTTTTTTTCAAAAACAATGGGTTCGATTCCCGGCTAAGATTATTGGTTTTTCAAAAATCTAATGATGAGGTTTTAAGTTTCATCAAAATCGGGCTCGTGACTCCTTTGAGCATTTTTCGCTATTCCTTATAGTTTCGGATTTGGCCATCCAATCCCTTTTGAAAAATTCATCCTGTATATGTATGAACTGATAGACGTCAAATGTTACCTATCAAAATGGCGCCACTTTAACATATTTTATTTTGTAGCTTTCTTTCTGCACATTTTTATGAAACCAATATCTACAAATCAAATTGTAGGAAGAGAGCTCTTTGTGCGAGTGACACCCACGTCTTAATCTAAGCACCTTCCGCACATTTACTTGACGTTTGATGTAATGCAGTTCCTTACCAACGGACAATATTCTGCCTGAGAGAACAGATGAAAATTTAAAGGCAAATCTTTGCTTAGACCTCTCCGCCAGGAAGCGGGATAGTACCCGAACCCCTCAAGAAGTGGAATAGTAGGAAGTCTGAAATGGTGGACAAAGTCTGTGTCGGGAGCCTTGTGGTTATCCTTCCGAGTGTGTACTTAGCGCTCCCAGCCGTAAGCAGATGTCAAGGTACCCTGTGGTTTTAGTCGGTAGAAGTCCGATATGGCATCCATCAGAACATTTTTACGAATCAAAGCCACTAGAAAGAGGCTTTGATTAAAACGAAAACAGAGGGATCAGTAGCAAAATATCACGTTTTTTTGGTGTAAGGGAGCCTCCTTCATCCCACTTTTTTCGGATTTTAGTATTGGTTGATGTTTGTTGAGCGGCATCATAAATACATCATTTGTGAAAATTTCAGCTATCGCCTCGAGCATAGCCTCGTGACGGACAAACAGACAGACTGAAAAAAACTGGTCCCTAAAAATCATTCAGCCTTTTTATTTTATCATAGATGGGGAAAACGCCTCCAAGTTTTTTATTGTGGGCCACAGCCTCGGCTCCCATATCGCTGGAATAGCTGGTAAAAAGCTCTACGAGCTGACAGGACATCGTCTTGGGAGAATAACAGCCTTAGATCCTGCTGGACCCTGCTTCAGCAACATCAGTACTAGCGGAAGGCTGGACAAATCTGATGCCGAATACGTAGATGTGATACACAGTAATGCAGGGATATTGGGCATTAAGGAGTCTTTAGGTAAAGTAGCTTTTTAAATATTTACTTACTTACTATAAAAAAAAATAGAAAATGCCTGCGGTTTCCCGCGTGTGGTAAAGTTGCCATTGACACTGTTATTAATTCAGTATCCTGCATACTTGTGATTTCAGATAAATTGGTTCAATAGTTAGGTACAAGTACAAGCAAGTGTTTGAGTAAGAAACATCCTAGTAAAAAAGTGTTTTTTTTTTTATAAACTTAGTCTTGACATTATCGAACAAAAACAACTGTCCGATTTGGTGCAGTCGTTTGTATGTAAGTTTGTAATCGTGTGAATACATTGCGGGAATTTTATTATTATTTATCTAAGTAGAAGAAGATAGATACAAATTGATATAATGACGTACTCCTATTATAATAAGTTCTTTATCTATACCTACAAACAATAAAACTGTATAAGGTCGAAAATCTGTACATGAAAGATATTGAAATATTTTTTTTTTGCAGGGCATTCTATAATCGACACTGAAGCCGAAAATGTAATTTTAATTTTTCACATCTGTCTGTCTGTATCCCGAATAAGAATCATGCTGAAACTACTGAACCGATTTGAATCATACTTAGCACAGTCTGAGCTTATTATTCAAGGAAGGTTCTAGGATATATTTGATCCCGATATTTTGAGCGGTTCCTTCAGGAGAGGGAATGAAAGATAAAATGCTTTTTCAGCTGTAAATTCTCACCGCGTGGTCCGATTTCAATTTTTTTTTGGTGTCAGAAAGGGAGTACTGGAGTACCGGAGTACCGGCCTTTGGCGCGGACTGAATTGCTTTACAATAACCTTAATCATTAAGCTCTTTTATGATTAAGCAAACAAGGCCGTTTTACACGCTGCTTGATGAGTCTGATGAAGAAATACCTCTACTTTCATGTACCTTATGTGACGTAAACGAAGTTGCGAAGGTCAGCTAGTTATTGTATAAGTGTTTTGAAGAGTATAATAATATTTATTACTAGCTGTTGGCTGCGACTTCGTACGCTGCATTTCATATGTGATTCTTTAGATGGAAATAACTTTATTATTTATTAACCGATTGACATGTAACAAACACTAAATGTTAAGTGGGGCAAACCGCAACGCAATAATGAAAACCGCATTGCAATCGGTTGAGGGGTTGCTGAGATTAGCGTGCACAGTCGTACAGACAAACAGACAGTTACAATTTTATTATATGTATTGATAGCTATGCTAAATACTGAAATTTACCCAAACCGTCATTAAATCCTTGAATGTGTTAAACCGTTGTTTACTCCCCTTAGATAATTTCTAAATCGTGTTGCTTTAAGTTTCTAACAACTTTCCGGTAGTAACATAGTTGTCGAAATGCAAGAACTTTAACGAAATTTACTGAGATTATGACCTTAAAGTTTCATTACTTGTAATATTGTAGTTAAACAATCTGTTAGCGGATCTCGTATGGTTGTAGTTAGATAAGTAGGTACTGTTGATTGTGTTAACATCGCCATTCTGCTTTTTAAGGGGTCTTCAGAATCAACACTACGAGTATATCAGACTGGCAGAAAACGCTTTTAGCGATAAGGCTCATTGTATTGCTATTTTGTATCAAGTTTGTAAATTGTAATACTATCTTGGAGTACAATAAAGTGTATAATAAATAAATATATCACACTAGCGTACGCTTCTTAAGCTTAGTTTTAGCCAATATTTATGCAAAGACTTTTTGGAATCTGTTGTCGTGACTAAACTTGCTTACAACCTTTTCAAAAACTATCAAACAAAAAAAAATAACTACCCCTCCTCAAAATAAAATTTCTCCAAATAATTTTTTATTTCAACTACTGTATTCACGACTATTCTATATTGAAATTTCTTTTATGTTTCACAAGTACTTGTAAAGAGGCGGCAAAGTGCCCATCAGTACTAAATAATCTTCATTGAGAATGCCGTCGAATCTGCCAAGCCAGACTGTCAAGGGGGATTATTGATCTTTAATGTTTCAAGTTGAGAAGCTTAGAGCGGAACACTCAGTGAAAGTAGGCAATGAAATAGAATAGAAATGTACCTAGTAGAGATGCGCCGAATGTGGGTTGAACCGAATCCGAACTTTCGGCCGAATATTCGGTATAAAATGTACCGAACCGAATATTCGGCCGAACTATTCGGTTTAAATTAACGCGGTAAACAGATTAGTACAGATCAGTTCACGAGAGTGGCGAGTCTAGCTCAGTCGAACGGCTTGCAAGCGTGAGGAAAGTTTACAATCCGTACCTATAGTATATTTCACCAGTAAATCTCCCTCTATGCAGGGCATCGTCACTTTGTTGCTATCATATAGTGGTTCGCTAAGGTGTACAGATCCTGCAAGTTGTAAAAAATCGAAGTTGTGGCGAAGGCCCCTAAGTAGAGGATCATTAATAATCCTCATGGCACGCCTCTATATCAAGTTGAACGGGCATAGCCGGTATTCAGGAGCACCAGCTCAAAAATGACAACAGCAGAGTAATTAGCGGGAGATTGTGAGCTAAAAGGGCTCATTTTTAATGAAATGAGATTTGTTTTCCACCAACGAAGAATTTAAAAATAAAACTCGTCACTCGTCATTATTTATTTAATATTAATTGTAGCGTATTTATATTAAATAAATAATGTCGTGTGACACGGAATCAAGTGAGAAAAGGTAAAAAAGGTACTTGCATATTGTATCTTAAAGAAGAACAGATAAAACGGACTTCGTAATGACTTGCACCACCTATCTAGAACTGAGCCAGCTCAATACAAGAATTTCTGCCAATCGGTCCTTTCATCTCGACCATTCATAATATTGGTGGGAAAACAAGTATTTACTTTGCGAGTTAAACGGATTCAGTAATGGGTCTGCTCTGCTCGCGGTGAAAACCAGGCAATTTTTAAGGAAGCATTGTTGAGCAGTCCAAACTTATTGGATGCCAGATTGACCTCACCGATTACGTTACTTTAATGTGCATCACCAGATAGTCCAGATATCTCTGTACCATGACGTTAATTCTGTGAAAACCCCTACCTATTCAATAATTATTAATTTTGTTAATAATAATATCAACATTCGGCAATTATTCGGCAACTAAAACGAATATTCGGCCGAATACGAACTTTCCAAAACTTGCCGAATGTACCGAATTCGAATATTCGACCGAACATTCGGCGCATCTCTAGTACCTAGGTACTAAAGTAAAGAAAATTGGAGACGAGACCTATATTTGCTTACTTAAAGAGAAATAGAGTAAAACTCAACACAAAACATAATACCTACCAAGCACCGGTCGTATTCACACACTACGAGTATTTATGGGAACCCCCTTAATTGTTTTTCTGATTTTAGAATATTTTTGTAGCGGCAACAGAAATACATCAGTGAAACTTCAGTTCTCCAGCTTTCTTTTTTTTAACGTGACGGAAAATCCTCATGGATGCTATCCATGGCTCATGGACTCCTACTGACTAAAAAAACCTCACTTTACTACTAGGGCCTGCTTCTGTAAGGACGGTGAGCGACCCTCTCACCGTCCTCAGGTCCCCGGTCATGGAGGCCGATAGTCCTTAGATACAGACAGACAGCAAAGTCCAAGTCCTTATTTTATATCGGGTCCCGTTTTTTCCCATTGGGTGCGGAACCCTGACAATAAGAAAAGTTTAACAAAATGTTTCAGGTCACAAAGACTTTTACCCAAATGGAGGTTCTTCACAAGCAGGATGCATTATTTCCTTCTGCGATCACAGTAGAGCTTGGGAATACTTTGCTGAAAGTATCAGTTCACCAAAAAGTTTTCCAGGTAATTGTTTAATTATTGAGGCTGAGCAACCGCGGTTCCGCACTTCCGCCTGCGTGGAATTCAGTTCGCGTTTCCGCTTCCAATGGAAACTTTTTCGTGAATAAAAAGTAGCCTTTTTTTTTAATGTGAGGGAAAATCCTCGTAGGATGCTATGCCGGACTCTTACCGACTAAAAAACCTCACGTAACGCCCAACAGCCTATGGTTGAGAGCCCCGGGTAAGCCCTCAGGAAGGATGTCCCGTGACTCCCAACAGACCTACGGCCGCCACTGCGGCCTCGCAATAAAAAGTAGCCCTTGTATTATTTCAGTAGTAAAATTTCAGCCAGATTCGTTCAGCCGTTCGAGCGTGAAAGAGTAACAAAATTCCACACTCACCAACTTTCACATTAATACTATTGTTCGATTCGGCAGAGCAATATTTTCTCAATCTAAGCTTCATCCTTAGCTTCAGCCCCAGTTGTCGTCAGAAGGACAACAGGACCGTGTACTTATTTGGTCTGATCCTCAACAATTGATATTATAATATTCGGGGAGTATCTCCAAAACTGAGGAAGTACCTGTAACCTGCCAAATTTTCCATTTCAATACGATGATATATAGGTATATATATCACATGAGACAAAATTCAAATTAGTGAAATATAAAAGTATGGTATTCCTCTGCCTACCTGTTCGCTGATAAAAGTGACGTATGCGAATATTTCGATAACTGGCTAAACGTGGCTATCTAAATACAACCCATTTTCTTATATTACAGCGCGCAAATGCGAGAATTGGACAATGTTCGGCCAGGGTGCTTGCTCGAAGAATGAAGTATCATACATGGGTATTGATTCCCAGGGCGGCAGTACTGGCCTGTACTTTCTAAGTACGAAGGGTTCAGCACCCTATGCTATGGGTTCTGCAGGGAGCGGATAAGTCAGTTTTTATCTCATTGAATTTAAGCTCGCTTTTGTACAAGCGGCAAAGAGCGAAGATAGATAGCGAAGTGTTAATTGTATTACGTGAAAAATATGTTAACAAATCCCCACTCCATTTCACGAACAATCAAATGTAATGATACAATATATTTGAATAAGACTTTATTCTTAATAAATTACTTTGAAGCAAAGAGCTACCATAGCAAACTGTTTATTGTATTATGTGAAAAATAAGTTAACAAATCCCCACTCCATTTTAAGAACAATCAAATGTAATGATAAAATATATTTGCATACGAGTAAGAGCTTATTCTTAATAAATTACTTTGAAAATCATTTTTCTTTTGATTCAATAAAATATGCAGACGAACTGAAGATTTTTGTAAAACTTAAGGTTGTAAAAGTAGTTCTTTTAGAGAAACTTTATTCATTTATTATAATATTGTTTTCATACCCTCGATTCTCTCTGCTATGGCATTTTTTCTTTTTCTCTTTAACGTGAGGGAAATTCCATCATGGATGCTATGCTGGACTCCTACCGACTAAAAACCTCACGTAACGCCCAACAGCCTATAATGGGGAGCCCGGGTAAGCCTTCGGAAGGATGTCCCAGGACTCCCAACAGACCCACGGCCGCCACTGCGGCCTCGCCCAGGGGGTGGTTCGGGTGCTATTCCGCGCCTTTGGGGGCTTTCGGTTGTGATTCCGCTTCTTAGGGGGGGCGTGTGTCACGCTGTCGTCATGGGCCTGCTTCTGTAAGGACGGCCCGTCCCGTTCCCACCCCGCCGCCTCTTTTACGAGCATGACCTGCTCGCAGAAAGAGGCGGCGCAGTCCCACTTACTCCCGCTGGAGATCATGGCTCGCACCATGGTCTCGAGCGAGAGTGTTCACGTCCAGACCCACTACAAGGACCTAGCGCTGTTGCGCCCACGCCGTGGACGCCACCAGCGTGTGGAGCTCTCTAATATGGCCTTGAACACACAATCGAGGTGATAGGGACCTTAACAGAGTTACCACAGCTGTCATTATAGTTGGCCAGTGTTTTGAGGGAACATTTGCTTAGCCTTACTGGTCACACACACATTCAAGCTCTGTACTAACGTGGCGTGTTTTTGGTGTAGGTGACATAATTGTAAACGAATCATTTGTATGGAGTTTCTGCCCTATTCCAGGGGCTCTCGGCCGTAGGCAGTGGTAGGGAAACGTGTGGTTTTAGCAAAGATAATATAATAGTATTACATACAGATCGGCAACTCCCAGTCGAGCCACAGCTGTCATTATAGTTGACGGACGTGTTGACGGAACATTTGCTTAGCATTATTGGTCACACGCACACATTCAAGCTGGAGTTTCCGCCCTGTGGTTTTTTTATTTATCACATCTCCCTATACATTATAATAAAATGATAGAAAATTCAAAACTGTCCATTGAAAATATTTTAAAAAAATAGTCTCTGGGTGTTCAACACAAGATACCGAAGCCGAAAATATAGTTAGAAAAAATTTTGTTTGTTTGTCTGTTTGCTTTGCTTTGTCCGGAAGGATCTCGTAAAGTACTCAATAGATTAGATTCAAATTTTGCACAAATATTAACTATGGGTATGGTCTTCATATTATCATGCTGCATATCTTAGGGGCTAAGCAGAGAGCAATCAAATTGGCATTATAACATAATTATCACGCGTACAAAGTCGCAGGCAACAGCTAGTTAAATCTTAAAGGGTAGGGTCTTCAAATAGGCCATAAATTATCACGCTGCATATCCTAGGGGCTAAGCGGAGAGCAATAAAATTTGCAATATAACATAATTATCACGCGTACGAAGTCGCGGGCAACAGCTACTTGAATCAACAAAGAGTACGCTGACCGCTTTTGGACAGAGGGGGCCTTAAGATCGTTTGTCTCCTTAATGACTGAGACTGCCTCGGTGACGCATTCGGTAATATAACTACTTACCGCGCTAAGGTCCCAGGTTGGTCCAAACATTTGTGTGATTCACAAATGTTTGTTTCGGAGTTTGTGTGTTTTCTATGTATAATTGTGTATGTACTAAGAAATATGTAAGTATGTCTATTAGTCGTCTAGATCATACAGCACAAGCTTATAATAGCTTAATTTGGGCGAGATGATGTAGTGTGAGTATGTCCACAAATATTTATTACTTATATTGATTATTTATTTATAGTGTAAAGAAGGTTTGTACCCAGTTCCTTTTTATTATAGAGTGAAAAAAATATTGAAAATTTTACATCAAATGAACGCAATACAAACTTTTAGTCAAAAGTATTTTACTACGTTTTCAAAATTAAAAGTAAGTTATGCATTATTCAATAAAAGTTCGGTTCATTTATGATCTCAATTTTTTGCATGAAGATTTTATTAAGAAAACAAGGCCCAGGAAACTTATAAAATACACCGTACCTATTATACATTAAAATTAGGCTAGTAAAGTTCTTAAATTATTCATCCCCCATTTATTTTACGAATACCGATAATGAAGTGCCCAGTTTATGCACTTGAACATTATTATGAACAAATCGTGGATTGAATTTATATCGATACTTTTTCCACCACTATGCAGTGAGAGTAGGTACAGGTAATAGAAATAATCCATGCACCCACTGGTGGGTGAAACTGGTGGACTTTGTAGTGGGTGAATGGGTCGCAGATCATAATGGACATTTTAAAATAAGAGCCTACACTTATGTAAGTCAATTATTTTAAACAATATTATCAAAACGTCTAAACTAATATTATATAGAGGAAAATTTTCATTGTTTGTTTGCATCGAATAGGCTCCGAAACCACCGTACCGATTTGAAAAATTCTTTCACTCTTGGGAAGCTACACTATACCCGAGTAACTTAGGCTATATTTTATTCCCGTATTCCCACGGGAACGGGAACTACGCGGGTGAAACCGCGTGACATTCGCTAGTATTCTTTAAGTCAGCCGGTTCAATAATAATAGCACAAAATGCTTAGCAATCAGTTTAGGCTCTCTCAACCACAAATGAAATGTGAAAAAATTTTGGTCTCGAATCTGCGTCTTCTGGATTACCGGACCAGACGCCCTAACCGTCGGACCACCGAGACACTACACTCGACTGTCACATTCTTTCACCTCACTACGTATGGGGGCGACGCAGATTAGGGCGTCTGGTCCGACAGGTGAGCTGGTTTAGAAGACGAAGGTTCGAGACGAAATATTTTCTCACATTTAGTTTATGATTGAGTAAGCATATTCTTTCTAAAAATTATCTCTAAACCACGTTTAACGAATTAAATGAGCTAAATCAAATACAGGCTTTTAAATTTTTTTGAGAGATTCCTGGAATCGCCGAATAATAAATCAAAACACAAAAGGCCTAATTGCAAACAAAAGTTGAAGAGTGACATATTGATTTTGTTTTAGTATTAAAATAACGGCCGATTCCGAGTCGGACTCGTGCACGGAGTTCCGTACCAAAATCAGCAAAAAATCACGATTTGATACATAGGGGCCTAAGAAGGGTCCCTAAACATCAAACATAGTTTATTTTTCTGATTGTAGTATTTTTGGTATAGCGTCAACAAAAAATACATCATCTGTCAAAACTATCTAGCTATCACGGTTTTTAAGATAAGGCCTGGTGACTGACAGACAGACAATGGATTCTCAGTAATAGACCCTTTTTACCATTTCTTTACGTGTAATAATCCCTCATGGATGCTATGCCGAATTCTTAAGAGTCTACCAGACGCCAAATTTTTAGAAGAAGATAGAAGATATACATTTAAGCGTGCAAGAAAGAGAGAGATGCGATCGATTTGTGTGCGTTTTTAACGAAATAAATTAATTATAAAAAAAAGCTATAACCAATATGAAAGGTCTAGTGCAAATGAAGATTTTACAATTGTCTTTCTTATGAATATTTTATATTATAAAAATAACTTAACTAAACTTATGAGATCAAGCTTAAAATTTAACGAAATTGAGGTATTTTCAACACAAAAATCTATCGAGGATTTTATCAATAATCGTGTTTCTAGCCTAAAGCGTTTTTAATTCATGAACTAAAGTTGTCTGTGTTCAAATTTTAATTCATCAGACCTCACGAGTCCTGAGATCTAAATCAAAGTAATAGTCTATTTGGCGTTAGGCGGACTCTTAACGACTGCGGCCTGAAGCCCCGGGTAAGCCCTCGGAATAGCGTCCCAGAATTCCATCCAGTCTTAGGCTACCACCGCGGCCTCACCTCTCTCTAGGTGGGGTTTTTGTGTGTGGTTGTTTGGGTGTTATCCCGTGTTCTTAGGGCGTTAGGTGTGCCTAAAACTCTCACGGCACGACGAGCAGCCTTCCCGCTGTCCTCAGGCCCTGGTCATGGAGGCCGTCGTTTTTACCCTTTTCATACGAAACCATAAAAAGTACTACGTAGGTGGGCAATGGTCATTAGATTTGTTTTAAAATGATTTTCCGAGAAAAAAGATTGTACGTAGGTATTCTTATTGCTAACAATTTTCTGAACAACGTAGTCACTTTGAACATCATTTCGCAGAAAATTATATAAGGTATCTTTCATTAAGAGTATCGTATCGTACCTTTGAAAATTCCCTTCATTATAAGTAAATAAAAAGAGCTGAAAAATGAAAAGATATTTTTACAGTAAATAATATTTTTTATTTTGTTATTTCATTTTTGATAATAATGATCCTTATATAAATTTCTCTAGTCAGTGGGCCCTGGGGTCGGAAGACTGGAATTGAAATGGTGCTCTTATCCCACCCAGGTGGGCTGGGCGGCGCAAGAAATCTCCAAGGACAAATCCGGAAGTGAAATGTTCTACTTATCCCACCCAGATGACCGGGATGACCGGGTAGGATAGGTCGAACAGCCGTTAATTTCTGTACCAAACTTATCTTTAATCAAAACGTTTGAGGAACGAACATCTATTAAAATAAAGAATTTCTACTTTAATATTCATTATGCTTGTCCACTGAAATTATATTCAGAAAACTAATTTCAAAAAATTCAACGTCTACGAATTATATCTGGATTGACATTGATGGACAAAGAAAGGAACACATTATGGATAATACAACATTGCGGCATAAGGCATAACAGAAGATCTAGGTACTTAACTAAGATGAGCAGAGCACGTAGCCTCGCGGACTCAGTGTTTTTACGATTACTGCAGTAAGGAATTTTCGCTACGGCCGATTCTTGTATTGGTGACCACTCTGTGACCACTTTGTGACATTTATTTGCGAGCGTTTGCGTGCTTCGGAAGCCACGTTTAGCCGGTTCAGTTCCAGGATGTCGCCCCGTCCGTCACGTCGAGTCGCCGTTTCGTCGAATCGTTCCGAGGGCCGATGCCATAACGCGTAGTCGCCTCTACGTCGAATCGCCTCCACGTCGAGTCGAACCTAGCGCCGCCACTGGCACTACCAAGCAAAAGTGCCGACACGTCGACTCGGCTCCACGTCTACTTTGCAAAATCTCGCATTTATTCCCGCCACGTCTACTAGTTACTGAAGTAAATTTTAGACAAGTACGTTATGTAGGTACTTGTACTACTTGGCTACGGTAAAAAAATTCTATCGCGTCGCCAGCATGCACAATATTAGTTCGTTTCTAAACTTTTCTTGCGTAGCAGCAAGCAATGCTAAAAATATAACCACACCTTTATGCAGCACAAATTTTTCTCTATGTGAATTTTTCTTCAGTGCTAAAAGTCAGATTTAGAATGTTTTCGCTACACTCTAAATATAATATGTTATGTAATAATTCGTGGGCAAACGTTTTACACTACCAGACGAATGCCATTGAACAATTTCGGCTGTGTTTTTTCATCCTCCCATAAGTTACATTTTTTAATTGTTTTGTAACTTGATTCATTCGAATGTATAAGTAAAGTGGAAGAAGAGAATTCTTTTAAAAGAATGAATAATATTTATTTGAATTCCAACATTTTTATTTCATTAACGGTTTTTGGAACAGCCCACGCATCCAACCATTAAAATAAATGAACGAGAACACGCTTCAAGAATAATAATTACCGTACGTATTTCAAATAAACCTAGATTTTTCATTATGAATGTCAAGCCTCAAGGGGTTTTAAATAACTAGGTTTGCATAATATGTAAGGCGCTGTACACATTGGGTCCACGGACGGGCCCAGCGTGTTGGCCCAATGTGTAGGTACAGCGGCGCGGGCAGATGCTGGTAGTTGGTGACAACACTGGCCGATCAACCGAATGTTGTCGGTTTTTTGTGCACACATCAAAAGAAGTTGGCGCGCTTGATCAACAGCGTTCACACAATGCGCGATGGCGTTTACAGCAAAACAGCGATCCCATTTTGAACCAATTGCTGGCCCAACCGTTGACCCATATGTACAGCGGCATTTAGACATAGGTAAATATTAATGAAACGTACTTAAATACTCTCTCTTCTTACACAAACAGAGTCCTATCCCAATCTTTTATTATCGTGCCTTTTCATAATTATAATATTCTCTGAAACTGTTTAATTTTAATGTGAGTTTAGATAATGTTTGAATGAAAATATGAATTTTGTGAAGGCGTTTGTGTTAACAAAACGCCTTCACGAATTTTCATATTTTCAATATTATGAAAAGGTATACTATAATGCGCAACTTAATTTGCGTAAAAAACTTACAAGACTAGTTTGATCAAACTGCATACAGTTCATAAAATTCGATAAAATTTGGTTTAGTAGTTTAGGAGTTCATAATCAAACCCGATTTACGATAGATATCTAACATATATAATATATACCTATGTGATTAAAAGGTTGCATGAAAGAAGTTACACTTAGCGATAACGCCGCCCACTGTATATTTCAAAACTTGTAATCTAGTTCTATAACAATATTTGGTGTACAATAAAACATATTTCTGTTCTCTTATATTCTATAAATTTACGCCTAAAGTTTTGAAATACAAGCACTAAAGAAATACACAATACACACTTAAAACACGCTTTAGAACATAAAGCTCGTAGCTTTTTTTTCAACGTAAGGAAAATCCTACATGGATGCTATGCCGGACTCCTACCGACAAAAAGTCACGCGTATCCTACCTAACAGCGTACGGTTGGGAGCCCCGGGTAAGCCCTCGGAAGGATGCCCCAAGACAAAGCTCGAAGCTTAAAGTTCTGTAAACAATCACTATGTGTCATCTTACGATCGAATCGATCCTGAGATGAATGATTTTTGTGACATTTCAAAAAAAGCGCGCGCTCGGAAGGTTCCGTACCAAAAAAACGCCATAAAATCACGTTTGTTGTATGGTAGCCCCCCCTTTATTATAATTAGTTTTCTGATTTTAACAAAAATACATCATTTGTGAAAATATGAGCACTCTACCTATCACGGTTCCTAAGATACAGCCTTGTGACGGACAGACAGACAGACCGACGGTAAGGTCTCGAATAGGGTCCTGATTTTACCCTTTGGGTATGGAACCCTAAAAAGCCTAGTGCTAATAGTAGACACATCAGTAACTGCTGCAAGTAGGTACACAGAATGTAGTCAGTGTCAATAATAAGGACCAGCGGGCCTAAAAAGGCAACATAGCGCGTTTCATTCATATCATATTCATTTGCAGAGTTGCACAAGAAATGCTTTAGAGATAACATTAAAAAATGAATCTTTGCAATTCTCCCAACATATTTGAAATCGATGTTGCTGCTCTAAAAAAATACAGGGAACCGCCGAATTGTTAAAGTATTTTGCCAATATTACTACGTAAAACGATAGTTTTTATGTATAGTTTAACTATATATCGTGATTTTCATCTATAGAATATAAAATAAGTAAAAATGAAGCATTAAATTACATAAATAATGCACTTTATTTTTTATTGTGGTCGCTCGTAATTTACGCCAGACATTATTGCATCTGTCATAAGTGGCATGTCATTGTCAATTTGATCAATAATTGTAGCTAGTTCACTGATCTGTAATATTACCACACTGGATAGGTGGCTGTCAAACTAAAGTTATGCCTTCTTAATTCTCGCCATTGTGGCGCTGAAATCAGCAGCGCTGGTTCAGAGAACTAAAATTAGTGATGTGCCAAACTTTCTTGAACTGACGCGTATCGATAGATTTAATTTGAAATGAAAACATTTTAAGTATATATATTTTAAAATTAATTTTGTTTATAATTTGTTTAATATAAGAATATTACCAACCGAAATTACGAATATTCCCTTTAACTTCTCCAACTAAGCTAAATTGCTTGTGCTAGGAGTGGCCAGGATTCGAACCCGGGTCTTCTCGATCGCAAGACAGTCAGTCTTCTTAACCACTGAGCTATCGACGCTTTAATGAATATTGCTCTTAATAAGGGTGGTTTAAGTTGGTGTCTAGTATACCTACCTAAATGAAATAATATTTACCTGCAATTGGGCATACTCGTGACGCAAAATTGCAAGAAAATATTACTTTCGTTGAAGAGATTGAGAGAGGTATTAAGGCGCATCTCCACTTGAGCAGCCGCGGGGCGAGCTGCCTCAATCTGAGCGTGCCGCGTGCTGGGGAAATTACATGCATCTCCACTAGGGCCAAATTAATCAGCAACTCGGCAGCGTGCCTCAAGCTGAGCAACGAATTTCTATAGTTTCTTACTAGCTACCATGGGTGACGTATGCCAATTCGCTGCAGCTTTAGTAATAATGAATCCCTATAAAAAGAATAAAAGGCAGACAGACAAAGATCATTGTGCGGTGAACGTGGATCCCATAAGTGTCTGTGGCTTTCATACACTTACTTCAGTTAATTTGATGCATTTATCATTGTCCATTTCACCACGAAGTGAGCGTTTATATATATCATGCGCCATAGAAATAGAAAGGGAGTTATGTGTAGAAAAAAATAAAAATAAACGTGATTTTATTAATCACTCATTTATTTTACACTTTATTGTAAAACTATGGTACACTAGCGGACGGTATACTATTTATTAACCGGAAGTTCTTGTGTTATGCATAGAATAACATTTAACATCAAAATGATTAGAACACAGACGATCGCTTGAATTTGGAGTCCAGTTATGGGCTCCCATGTTGCCAAGCCATGCACTTCAGATTTTTGGATCAGTTGGAAATCTGCAATAAAATAAACATACATCAATAGAGTAAAAAATATTATGTAGTAAGTATTACCCACACAAGTTAATGTCAGAAAATAAGTTAAATAAATATTACTAATAAGATTTTGTTTGGTGACGTGATTTTGTTTGAAGGCGTGACCATATGTAATGTAAAATGATACCATTATTAGACATATTTCTTATAAAGAAAAGTTTTCGATCACATCAGACCATGATCAAGTTTATCGATACGACAACATGGACATCACTAAACGAAATTAAAATCCTATTTTTGTGCTTAAAAATAATGTAATCTTACCTATATATTACTCTTATACATATTTTGTAAATAATCAAGCATTTTACATGTAGGTCAGGCTGATTTAATGATAAAAATTACAAAAAATCAACTTACCTGTGAAATCTAATGTTGCTCCCTTTTTGAAGCTAATTTTGCAAAACACACATTTCACCATGTCTATTGCTTTTTTGTAACCACACAAATCCTCACTAAACTACACAAAAGTCCCTAAATTACGAAATAATTCATAATTCCCGGCGCGATACGGGAAGTCATTTGCATGATACGTCAGATTTAGTTCCTTGAACCAACTCTAGAGGCGTTTCAAATCGGCACAAATAATTCGCTGTCATTTGTATGAGACAGCCAATCCAGTGGTAATAATACAGATCAGTGAGCTAGTTTGATCAATAATTGTAGCTAGAAAAAAAAGAACATTCCTTCCTACTACATATTATTATGTATTGTTTCAAAGAGTTATTATTGTTGGTTTCTGTGACCTAGGCATCAGTTTCAAGCTTGAATTCAACACCAAAAAGAAAACAAGAAATTGTATCAAAGAATAAAGTAAATCTACTTCAACGAAAACGACGGCACCAATATATGAGAAAAGACGTCTTTCTCTTTCTGTGATTGAATTCAAATAATTGATTACTAACGTGCTATCCTACACTCTGAGGCAATCAAGATTTATAAACAAGGGACATTCGTCACATTCAAGTCCTTTGCAAGACCTAAAGCTCAACTTTATTACATGTACTTATTGAATCAAAATAAAAATCAATAAAAGGTAAACAAAATTATAATTCAATAATTAGTTACATATTTATTTCATAGTTCTTAATTACTAGATTGCAAATTATCTTATAATTAGGTCGTGCTTACCAAAGCTTTTGCTTGAGCATGTGATGTGTCCTTTATTCTGCAGTCAATCGGCTACTACCAGGGAATCAGGGCCGGGTTTAGTTTTGCATTATCTGTTATACCTGCATACATGCTTTGGTATTTCCTATCGTTGAGAGAGCTCCATGACAATAATCTAACACCATTGACAATGGCTTGGTATTACATAAGCGTTTGTTATGCAACGGTCACTTCTACAGGTCATCAGGCTAAAAGACAGGGCCTTCATGACCAATGCCACCGAATGCATCTTGCAACAAATTCCTATCTCCTAGTGCAAATTGCTAAGTTATCATTATCAATAAAGGATATTGGGTTCAGTTTTCAAGATAGGAATCATTAAACTAGAGGAAGGAGCCTGAATCACATAAAAACTAGATAAATAATCTTCAAATAATACAAGAAGTTCTTTTATGCAACATAAATGCACATTTACCTAATTGAAAACTGTTTCATTTTCAGATGCAAGATAATTTTCCAAATAGTATTTATTGGATGAGCTCTCGAGGAGTCATGACTAGTTTCATCATGGCTTGCATTAACGTCAACAATGTGTTGCAGCAATTAATGAATGTGAATATACATGCACAATGTTAATTATGACCGGTTTGGAAGGACATATACAAAAGAAAAAGATTTAACCGACACCAATAGAATGTTGAAGATTTTGTGTATGCGAATTGTACAATTTTTTTACCATGGCTAAAGCACTGTTATTATGAATGAATAAATAAATTAAGCAATACTTAAGTGTACAAAGTTTCTATATCATTTTTATATCTCTAATTTCACCTTTACCATCAATGTATCTAAAAAATCCTTTCACATCGAAGCCTCAAGGTCTACAGGAATGACAGCAGATTAGCAGATGTACTAGTTGGCAGGTGAGTTTGGCTTGTGCTTTTAACACTGTTGGAAATGCATTCTGGACCCATAGGATAACCCGGGGGTGCCATGTTAACTTATGAGAAGGATTGTGCCACATCCAGGAATAATACATTCCGGACTCATGGTACCCTCCAAAAGATATCCCTGGGGGTGTCATATAGTCTTTGGAGGAGGGTCCATGGTACCCCTAGGATTCCGAACCCATGCCACAACCCCATGAGGTACCATTGTGGGTGCCATGTAAATATTCGAGAAAGATTTGTGGCTCCCTTAGGATTGGTCAATCCGGAATAATGGCAAATAAGATATCTCTGTCTCAATTTGTAGGTCTTCTTTGCTAGCCCAAAAGGGCTTATAAATCCAACAATGAATGCATTCCGGACCCATAGCACATCCCATAAGCTACCACTGCGGATGCCATGTGAATTAAGAAGGACCTGTGGCACTCCCCGAAACATTGTGACATGTAGGTAGCCCAAAAAGGTTATTTATACTGTTGATTGATAACACTTGGTGGAACCTGCTGCTCATATTGAATAACACCACTTATACTGTTCTACAACATTTATTTACTTTACAACTGACTGGTTTCGCCTTTCGGCATTCTCAAAGGTAAGGTTGTTATAACTTGATGACCACTATATCATGTTAAAAGGCCAAGGTGACATTATAAGTATCTTAGAGTATTTATTAGGTTTAGGTCTACAATTATATACCTAATGTCACCTTAGCCTTTTGATTCTTATCAAAGGCTAAGGTAATTAATGAAAACAACCAATAAACTCAGGGTCAGACTTCTCAAAGTTCCTTAACTCTATGTTATGTCTTTTAGACATTTTCCAGGGTCGGCAGAGCGACTGTATCACTTGTGTTGAAAACGTTTGCAACTACCTGGGTTACCTACCTACGGTTACACTGTTATGAAAACTCACTCACTTGTACTATTCCACAACTTTTATTATAATTTTAATAATACCTAACCGGTTTCGCTATTATAGCATTCTCAAAGGTCTCAGAGGACCTTTGAGAATGCTATAATAGCGAAACCGGTAATGTATAACAAGTTCCATCAAGTGCCAATCAAAAATATACCTAAAGGTTACACTGTTCATTAATGAAAATACGAGTTTATCTTGACGTGTAGGTACGCTTAAAAAGTTTCTATAGAGTCCCAAGTCTGCAATTTTGTCCAAAAGAACTTAAAAACACACTAATGACAATAAAAATGCTAAATTTAAACGTGAAATCTTAGTCCCCCCTTACCAATCTAATAATTCACCAATTTGAACATAGAATTTGACATTATTAATAAATAATTATTCATGGATGTGGCCATTTTACGAATTTCCATACAAAACTGTCAATTCAGATGATTCACTATGAGATTCTTCAAGACAATTTAGTGAATGACAATTTAGTGAAGAGAAACACTAAAAGATCCATAAAAGAAACGTACAATGTGGCCTTTTTAGGCCCACAGACTGTTCAAAATTATCCTACCTTAGTAATTAAACTATCATTCTGATCTGAGGGCCTAAAAAGGCAACATTGTATGTTTCATAATATGAAACGTAAAATGATCGGTATGCTTTGTATGTTATGTATTTCAAATTATAAGAATTGTATGTTTCATATTATGAAACATATAATGTTGCCGTTTTAGGCCCGCAGATCTTTATTCAAATTTAACATACGGTTCATATTGCCTAAGCTATTTTGGACAGGATGGTAGCCTATTGACGCTGACTGCATCTTTCTGGCCTTTACTCAACATAAGGCCAGAGCCTATTGCGTTTATAGTACAATCTTTCCAAAATCATGATCAGGATACTGCCGAAATAGAAACCCAACAGTGCTACCACCGGCAGTGAAATATGCAAGAACCTGGCTGGGACCAGTGGTGCTGAAGAACAAATTCGACCTTCGGATTCTCTGAGCAACCAGCGCTTGAGGATACCAGTTTCTTGAGCTCGGAGTATGCTGAAAGAATGTTTATTATATTAAATCTTAATAATATTATAAATGCGAAAGTTTGTTACTCTTTCACGCTCGAACGGCTGAACGGATCTATCTGAAATTTAGTACAGGGATACATTATAGTCTGGAATAACACGTAGGCTACTTTTTATCCCGGGAATAAGTTCACATGGGAAGCGGGAAAGTGGAAGCGAAAAAGTTTTTAATTATGTAAGGGTTGACTCACAATGACCAGATGTTTACTTTCTCAATTCGAATACTACGCGCCCGACTTGGATGGGTTAGGTTAGAAGGCTAATGCGAAGTCTTCGTGGTTATTTTTTTTTATAACCATTAACACCAATATCAATTTCGATGGTGCGACTACGAAACTATACCTATAGGTAATGTGAAGATCTGGAAATGTGAAAAATTGGGAAAGTGAAGACCTGAGAATAATCGCTTAGAAGCCCTGCTGAGATAATCGGGTCACCAGCCATCTTCACTTGTGAGTGGTGACCCTGCTGACTAACGGACGAGGTCAAGAGAAGGAACACTCAAAACAAAGCCCTGCACCAACTGGGCAGCAGTACAGTAAGGCTCATCGGCCGATCAATTGTTGGCAATCTTGCAGTGTGGTAATCCTGGGGACATCCTTCCGAGGGCTTACCCGGGCTCCCAAGCGTAGGCAATAGGTAGGGAACGTGTAGTTTATAGTCGGTAAGAGTCCGCCATAGCATTCATGACGGACACGTTAAAAAAAAGCTTCATAGGTAAAAATTTATAACCAGCATTCTATTACCTTACCAAAATTACAACAGACACGCCCTTAAAAATCCTGCAGAGATAATATTTAGGATCACCAACCCTCTTCACCTTCGCCTGCTGACTAACGGACAAGGCCAAGAAAAGGAACACCCGAAACAAAGTCCTGTAGCTCATCAGCCGTTCATCATTGGGAGAAGTCTACGTCCAATATTGGACTGCGATACGCTGATTCAATCGAGGAAACCAAATCTGTATGGAAATAATGTACCTATACCTAGATTTTATTTTAGCCCCTCTCTATAAAATAGAGTGCAGAGCGGCTTATGGCGAGACTTTGTCTGTAGTCTGTGACTCTGTTGCATTAAACTACTTCACTATATCAGGTGGATCATCTGTTCAAAGTTTAAAAATAAAAAGAAAATGACAACGTCAATCGGATTGAACTTTCACTTTCAGAATAAACGTGTTAGAGAGGGGCAGTCTGGTGAGAACGATCTCACTGCTTTCTTGTTAGGGTCGCACAATAAATCAGCTCAACAATATTGAAACTTTGATAGTAATGCATCACAAGTCGCTATGACATTCCATCACATTAGTTTAGCGACATATTGTGAAAACTTGAAGTGTATTTTTGAAAAATCTAGAACGTCGTGGTCAGAGTAGATACATTTAAGCTTATACAGATGAGTCGGTAACGGTTGCAGTAACAGATTGAAGTTTTAGTTGATTTTTTCCATCTCAAAACTGTCTATCGAGCCTAAAGAAGTTTTTACTTCAAACATTGTAATGCATTTTGACAAGGAAGCCTGGAAATCATCTGCTTGCTCTACTGCATTCTCAAGCAATAGTTTATGATTTTTAGTTTCAATTATTGTAAATAGAGCACAAAAAGAAAAGCCCCCGAGTTTCTTGCCAGTTCTCTCAAGTGGGCCGCGTTCCGAACTGGTGGTAATGACTTTGCTTTGTATTCATTGACGTGTCGCAAGTGCCCATGTATTAGGATTATGCGAAATAAATGTTTATTGACTTGACTTGACTATTTTTATGTTTGTACAATGGCATGAGAAGCGCTCGTGGCTCCGCGGACTCAGTGTTCTGTAAACGATCACTGCAGTAAGCAACTTTCACTATGGCCGGTCCATGGATGGGTGACCATGGGTGACTTTGTGACATTTATTTGAGCGTTTCCGTGCTTCGGAAGGCACGTTAAGCCGTTGGTCCCGGTTGCCAGGAAAATGGCAGTCGTTAAGCCAAGTTGAAGGCTTTATTTCAACAGCAGGCAGTCACAACCTGCGCCTGTCCATTTAAACACGGCAATACTGCTCACAACGTATTACGTGGGACAAATTATAAAAAGGTGAAATGTGGGTAGGTATATAATATGCCTCTGCCTACCCCTTCGGGGATAAAGGCGTGATGATGAACCTACAATGGCATGTCATTATATTTATTCTTGGACCGTCTGAGCCCTTGAAGATCCTTAACTTTGCTATGTTACTCACCCAATTTTGAACTCTTCTCTGTAAGGAAACTGTTTAGAAATAAAGAAGTACTTCGAAATATGTGAGAATACGTCAATTTTTGATAATTCGCACATTTCCTGATTGCTGAATGCTGAAACCAAGCGATACTCAACTTTATAAACAAATTCAGGTCCGGTTTAATAATGTTGAGGTCTTGTATTATTTCAGACTAACTGATGCCCGCAGCTTCGCCCGCGTAAAATTTGTTCCCGTTCCCGCTTCCCGGGGAACTTATTCCCGGGATAAAAAGTAGCCTATGTGTTATCCCTGTATCAAATTTCCGCCAGATCCGTTCAGCCGTTCGAGCGTGAAAGAGTAACAAACATCCACACTCACAAACATTCGCATTTATAATATTATATAAGTAAGAAGTAAGATTATAGTATGCAGGACAAGGGATGGTTGCAGGTCTGGTGAAAGTGACCTAGGTAGGTACAGAAAAAATAATGCTATACCAGTAATAAATAGTTTCTGAAATATCAGATACATCTATTAATCGCATTGCATTATTTTTTCCTTGGTCACCTTTTACGATACCTATCCATAGTATGATTATTGGTGTGGTTATATTTAGTACTCCATCCCATCACCATACGACCACAGAAATATTAAGAAAACAGAACCTATTTTTCCATAAATAATTAAATGAAAGTTGAAAGATTAGGTAAACCCTTAGATCATCTAACCACAGGATGCGCCTTACTTAAGCATTGTTTTCTGCCAAGTCAATAGACCATTTGGTCTTTTGGCTTTTTATAAAGCACTGTACATCAGTACATCATTTTATATGATTAAACTAGTACATTTCATTGTAGTTGACTGTACAATAAAATTTAACACACAACAGCCATTACCCGTTTGTCGATTAATACATTTTTAAATATAATGAAATTTTATATGTCTTTGTGTTTCCCCCTTCACCCGCTATGAAAACTAGCAGAATATTTTTGTATGCGGTGGTTCGCAAAGGCTAGTCCCATGATAGATGGTCTAAGGGTAAACCCAGTCTTTCAGCACCTTTTAATACATACTTCTTTTCAAAAATGGATAAATGCTGATATAGTCTGACATTAGGGCAATTTTTCCTTCCTTCACACCCTCCAAACCTTCATACAAAGTCACGGCCCTTAGTTTATGAAGCCTTTTCATTACTATATTGTAGTCCACATAAGTTGTTGGTATCTGTAAATTAGATAAAATATGATAATTTGATAAGTATTTATTTTTCCAAGCACGAACCTATAAAACAAGGACGGACGGATTGTCACACTGTTAAGACACAAATTAGAGATGGTACAGACGGAAACCTACATACTAATTCGCTGAGGCTACGCACACATACTTACACAACTCATTCACAGATACTACGCACACATATACAACTCATTCACAGACACGAGGTGTGGTTCAGACGTGGATCTATTATGCAGTGTAATAATTGGTGCAATTTTATACTTGGTCGTTAGAATCGGTGTCCGAATTCGGGCTGACGTCCGAATTCGTACACCCGAATCATTATTTACATTGTTATTTACTGGAGCACGGGCAAACTAAACTAAAAAGCTGTACAATGAAAAGGAAACTACGCCAGTAACCAAAACGAAAGCTGCCCGAATAACAGCGTAGGTACGTACTCGACTCCGTTCATTTTCACGCTAGTCGTTTGCCTTAATTCCATTCCCTAACGAATTTGGGCTTCGATCAAGTGTAACTTAGCCATAAGACAAACGATAATAAAGGAAGGGAGGGAGAGGAACCCACCCTTGATTCGTCAACCACAACTAATTGTAAGGGAGGAATGACAAACCGTACTCCTCACGACAGGAATTTTGAATGTTGGTTGGATTCTATAAGTTATACCAGAATACAAAATAAAAAGGTAGATACCGATGTTATTTTGTGAGGTACCTACATTTGTTTCGACAGTGCGTTGAATGTCCGACACTGTCCCAAATAGGTCTGGTTTTATTTGCCGAGGCATTTGGTTGATCGGAGAGGAATCGAATTAGCCCCCTCATATAACTAAATGATAAAATTTTATAAAACATAACTATCGAGACCATTTCTAGTGTCACCGTTGTTTTCCACATAAATCGATTCTTAGAATTAAAAGCTTTTAAATGTTGCTATTGCTAGCATTCCACATTTCTGGCAAATTGGTTCAGGGCCTATATCGCTGCGTGATTGATTGTCGAACAACTTCACAAAAAGAAAATTGTCTTACATTTTCCGAAATTGTCAGCATCATAAAATCCACAATGACTGGTTCAAGATCACTTTCAGCAATAGAATGCAAGGTTAAGGCAGTGTCCTTGTCATTCACAAGATGAGAAAGCAGGTTAGATGTGTAGAAGGTGTAAACAGTGTAAGCGCAGAGAAAAAAGGTAAGGTAGGCAATCCGCATTGACGGGAGAGTCGCTTCGATTGGTGGAACTGAGAAAGAAAAGAATTTTGTCAGACATATTAAGTATATCGGAGAAAAAACCAAGATCTATGTCAATCGGCGTAAATGTTTCCACAAACTATGTAATAAGAGCGCTCGTAGGCTCAGATTCAGTGTTCTCTAAATGATCACCGCAGAAAGCAACAGTCGCTGTAGCTCCTCGAATTGGGTCCGTGCTTCGGAAGGCATGTGGGTGGAGCTGTTGTTGGTCTCAGTTGTTAAGCCAATTTGAGGGCATAGGCCGGTTTGAAAAATTTCAACAGCGGACAGACACATACGACCATCTACGCCTGTCCATTTTAACATAGCAATAGGTTCACTTCTTTTTTAAATATTCTGGTAATTATTTGTTCATAGTTCCATAAATTTGTGTGCTACTAAAGTGGCAAACAAGTCCACGTGATCGAAAGTCACCTAAGGATATTGACGTTTGTAACACGAGTTGTTCCACTCGCACTTCTGGCATGGATTCTCAAAATGTAAGTGAAACTCCGAAATCACCAAAAAACATTATCTCAAACCTACATTATAGCCAAAGATATACTTACTATGCTGACAATATCCTCCAATAACCATAAGAAGCTCGTAAGGGTAACTACAGTGATATCCTCCCAGGATGCGTACCTCCCACTTTTTTAATAAATAGAATATTATACTGATCAAAAACGCCATTCCATAGAGACAGTTCCATACGGGTCTGGCAAATGGTTTGCTAAAGAAGTTGGGGTAGAAGATGGTGTGGTCTGTATGACGGAGAATGAAGCCTAGTCTGAAAAAAAAGAGAATTCAAGGTGCGTTATTTTGCAGCACATTCTTCCTTACACCATTCTAGCGTTTGACATTCGTAAAAGGCAAGAGTCCGATAAGGTTTTCTTCCGCGTTTCATTACGCGTTTCCTTACTCCGTTTTCAGAGTTTTAAAACGGTGTAATGTTGCTAAAGATTCTTAAAAGCTCTTTGCAGAGTCGATGTGGTTACCTGCCAGTAACAGACACGTATATTAAACGTAAATTTTGCTCGACTTGCACTTTGTTTCACGTATTATATCCCCCTACACAAGGGTGCTCCTAGGTTCGTAGTCTGCCGCAAAAACAGTCGCGCGCCACAGCTAGAATAAAAAACATAACAGACTATCCTTACCTCCAAGAATTAGCTTCATGAATAGGGTACATTTCATCCAAATGCTCCACTCTAAAGCTCATAGGTCTAAGGTGCATGTCAACAGATAGATTACGCGCGGCGGTAACTTTTCTCATTTCTTCTAAAGTCGACAAATTTGCTTCTAGTCCCTCGGTGATGTAAGAAACACTGGGAAGAAATAATTTGTCTACAGTCATAAAAGTATAGAAAAATAAACTTATTATTAGTCGTTCTCTCTTCCCCACGACTAGATTAATAGGTACCCATGTTAAACGCCCACATTTCACCTTTTCAATTTAGTCCCGCTGAGACAGCGGATATTAGAGACGACACTGTGTTAAGACCGATTCTTGCTTTACATAGTAAGTAAATCCGATCGCTCCGATTGTCGGCGTAAAAATCGACAGCCCATTATATCAGACAATGAGCGCCCACTGTAAAACAATTTTTGTTTGTGATACGTCTTGTTCGCTTCGCAGTGTGTGCAGTTTTATAGATTTAGAAAAGTTGTTGTGCGTCAACATTATTTGAGTGGAATAGGTACTACGAACTACGACATTCATAGCAGTAGCACCCAAGTCGCAAGGGGAACCTTGTGACACCGCTGGTATTTCATATAGACTTGAAACTTCATGATATTATTTTGAGTATAAACTCTAATCAAACTTACTTGAAACCATACATGTCTCTGAGAACATCCAGCATCTTACAACCGAGGATAGTCTGCCGCCACAGAGGTTCAAACACGTTCACACTTCCCATGTACGAGGAGAGATCATCACAGTCGTATAACGAAGTTACTTGAATTGTTGTTGAATTCATTTTATCCGTACTAGCTGTTGATAAAGTAAGAAAAACATAATCTACCTATACCTTCTATTATCTGTGTATTATTCTTCTGGGCGAAAGCGGGGATTCAGGCCGTAGCCATAGGTTTTGCACCGATGCAGCGATGAGGTAGACAGGGCAGGTGGGACCGCCGGAGACAATGGCTTGCACCATGGTCTCCAGCGAGAGAATGTTTACGTCCAGACCTGCCACGAGGACCAGCCGCGATTTCCCGGTGTATTCGATTCAGGTACTTACCGAAGCTTGCCTGGTAAGCATCTGTAACAACCAGTAGGCGAGAGCGCTTTGGCTCCTCTCCAGCCACTCGTCCTCAAACCACCCATAAAGGTTTCAACTTGATTTAACGACTGCACTGTTACTATCAACCAGGACCAACGGCTTATCCTGCCTTACCTAGCTCGGAAAAGATCGTTAATGGATATGCCACTAAGTGATCACACTGGTCACCCGTCTCAGGACCAGCGTCTCAGGACCAGCATTGTGTAAGAGACTTAACATAGAAATCGTTTACAGAACAATGAACCAACGGGGGTTCCGCTTCTCATTTTTTTAATGTTAATCTCGCAATATTGACGTCACCAGCCTGATAGAAAGTCATGGCACAGCTAGCAATTAGGGGCCACTCTCACAGTCCGTGAGACTTCTGATAGTGGTCCTCAAGTTGGCGGCTCTGTGATGTGCCTCTGCACGCTCCGCTTGAAGAACCCCGGATTGTAAGATGAAGGAAACACGTGTGCAGGCAGGTCGTTCCAGGTTTTTATAGTTTGCCAGAGGTACGATCTTTTGAAGCGCTCAGTTCAGGTGAAGATTCTTTCCACTGTGTTGGTGGCACCTCTGCCCGGCACGCGTTGTTCGGGATCGGAAAGGAGAAGGCGGGATCAGGTTGAAGAGCTCTTCAGAACACTCGTGATATATTTTCATAAATTTATCAGAAATTTATTACCTTTACCGAAGCACGCAAGCGAACGAAGGCTACTGTATAATAATAAAATTCTTTCAGAATTTTCCAGTTCAGATAATCAAAGGGCAGTGTAATATTAATTATTTAGAACACAACCATCCTTCTGAAACTCAATATCAACACTGAACGGTTATTTTGGCCGTAGAATAAACGCCATGATAATTGAGGATAAACACTTAAAATTGAAGGGTTATAATTTGGGCAGAAATAATAATATTACGAGTATAAGCGATATGTTTGGTAATGTATATACACTAGCAAAAGATTACTAGACTTCGATCTACTTGTTTTTAATTTAAGATTTTCTTTCTATTAAAAAATTAAAATTTGCTTGTTAAAACCAACTACTTTGATTCCAAAATGACCGTATTTTTAATTTCAGTACCTAGTTGGTAGTCAAGTTTCCTTGAATTCCAAATATTCGCGGACATTTTCACACAACGCTATCAGATCTCAAAGTAAGCTAGAAATAACCTACTTACCTACTTGTCATTTTTTTCTCGCCTTGACGTGTCAATTGGGGATGTGATTTTTTTTCTTGTGATAAATGGAAAGATCATAAATAACTTTCATATTTGTTTTTATGATTTTCGCAATAATTCAGAAGTGACACCAATTTAAAAATTCAATAATGAGTCGAGTACAACCACCGTCCGAAAACGGCGACTGATCCCGAACAAATATGAACGCGTGTGACGTCAACATAGTAGTTGCATACGTGTAAAGACTAATAGTAAGTCAACTCCATTGTTAAATCGTAAAATACCTACAACGCTATCTCGACATAAAATATGCTAGGGTTGTCACAAAAATACTTCCGTTGATTAACTAAGGGTTTGTGTAATTGTCGGTAAGTAAATAAAATAGTAGATACTCATGTCACTATAATCTATCTATCTTTATTAGCGGCGTTTTCCCTGAAAGAAAACGCATATTAAAATACTTACCTAATTCGAAGCTTATATAATGAGATAGGCATATCCGTTACCCGTAGGCTTATCTTACTCATGTTTGATGACGTATTTCCGTCGACTCACCAGCAGATGGCGCCACCTGTGAACTTATAAAAGAACATGGCGTCCACTTTGTCCTCATTGGCTTTTATTCACCAGGCAGATTTAAAAAGTAAGCTTCGAATTAGGTAAGTATTTTAATATGCGTTTTCTTTCAGGGAAAACGCCGCTATTAAAAGTACTTGACCGTAATTCGAAGCTTATATAATGAGAAATGTTTGTTTTCGCCTGGTGAGTGACGGAAACGCCAATGTGATTCTAATTTATTTTTAGGAAAATAATATTATACAATGTTGTATGTATGGTATCTAGATTTATAATCTTTACCATCTTGAACAACTTCATATGTAATCTTAAACAGACTAAATAAGGAATCTTATTTAAGGAGTAGTAAGTATTCCTTCTATTGACAGGATTAAATAATTGCGAATTATTATTATATTTGATTGGTGGTAGTAGCTGACATTATTACTCGACGATAAAATTTTTTGAAATCCATCGTCATTTACCTCGTGTTAAGGATTATTTTGATCTTACCACCACCACCAATTCTTAGAAGCTGCTGTTGACCGGGTAGTGCTGGGGCTAGAATAGTTACAAATAAACTATTAGACTGTAGTCTCATATCGGTTACTCTGATATCCTAATTTCTATCTAGAATAAAGGATTCAATTGATTAGTCGTAGGTGTTATCTTTGTTTACAATAGTTTTCCAACCAGATTGTCTGAAATGAAAATGATCAGTTTCGGACACTTGATTCGGGCCTAAAAGTAGTACCTATGACGTGAGTTAATACAATCGAGCAAAGTTAGATCGTGGTTGCGGCGACCTAAGCATAAAATCACTATGACGAGAAACCTGAAAAATGTTCTCTTTGTATCAATACTTGGTAATATTGAACTAAGTCATCAATCCCAATATCAATGAATATGTGACTTAACTTTCTTTACATTTTTTACAGAAATCGACCAAGATAATATGTTTAACCAAAACATGCGAACTATGTAAAGTTGACTAACGGTTTCTATATTATCAAGAGCAGCAACAACAGATTTATGTAACAGAATCGTATTATATAATAACCATGAATAAAATTCAAGTCGGTTAAAACTGTAAAATTTATAAGTATCTTAAAAGGTAGGTCTCAAGGAGCTCAATAGTAGAAGTTTTTGATTTAATATCTGTTATTTACCTCTTGCCCCCCCCCCCCTCCACATTTCCACAGATTCTCTATGTGAGGTGGTGGGAGACCTGTCGAGGTGTTTAGTAGAAGGAAATAAATAATGTTTATTAGGTTCTTTTGCAGGTTCTGCAGAACGAATGGAGCTTACAGAGCTCTCGCTTTGAGATCTGCCCTCTATTATTACTTGTGCCATCGCGGCACCACAAACACTCCTGTTGACCGATTAAGGTGTGACAGCATCTTGGGTATTAAAAATGGTGGTGAAAGTAATATCCACACATTACAAACAGGCCTATCATGTGTAGTGTTCTCCATTTCATAATAGGAATATTGTTTGTAGGCAATCTTGCCTTAGTGGTGTTTGAAGCAGGATGCTCACAAAAAATACCCGGAGGAGCTGATACATATGGTATCGGCTCGGAATGCAGTGTATGGTGAAGTCAATTTGATGTCGAACCATTACACGCAAGCTGACGAGTTAAGTTAAGGCAATTGATTTGGTCTCGTCCCTCTGGGGGGATGGACTACAACTGCTTTGAATGAGTACAGACTGTAACACAGTACTGGTATATGATTTCGAATCATGTGTAAGATTATCAACATCTCTATTGATGCAGTGCAATCTTTGTTATTCTAGGCCCTCGAGCCTGTTAGAGAAATGTTTTCTAGCTGGGCTCCCAAGCGAAATCTGACGCGTCCGTGGTAAGAAAGCATCTCGGATGGAAAGCTTGTAAAATTGTCGAGAACCGGTAATTGCGGACCCACTATTGGTGTTCCACTTGTACCACTCCGTGCACTACTATTTTCTTCAGTGGGTTGTCGGTTAGGGGATTGACCGAATGTGGCGCTGAGGTAAAGCTACCTCTAGGCACTGCGAAAGTGGTAAAAATTCAAAAGACCCACCAAAGTTGAATTTTCTTTAAAAGAACTAAGTTTCTTTGATTTGGAATTAAATAAATCTTCCTTTTATGTCTTATATCTTTTCTTTTGGTATTGGACTTTCAGGTAGTTCTATGTCTATCGCATAACGACATGAGAGGTTTCTTTGGGAACCTATTATTGTTTTCTCCCAATTGTCTAACCATCCCTGGTTGAAGAGTTTTCAAGGCTATTTGTACGTGTTTGTGAAGAGTAACAGGATTTTGATGCGCAAAATGAGATTTTGTGTAGGTAGACGAGTATTTGAATACTCTTATTCTATAGAAATCGAGGCACCCAGATGGTGAGAAACGAAATGTTTTGGGTGCGGCTTACCCGAGCGGAAGACAAGAATGTGCTCTGAGAAAGAATAATGTACACTACGTCAGCTTTATCATGAAAATAAGCTTGACTGAGATGTATTTTGCACATCCAATCTCGTGGTTGGAGGAAATCTGGTAAACGGAACATGCTGAAAGATAGAATTATTCTAGCTTCACAAAGGCGTACAATGTCCTAAAACTGAATTCTGGGCGGATGACCCATCGCTATTTGAAGTTAGGAAAAGTGGAGAAACCAAACTTGGTGACAAAGGAACTAGTTTTAGAGTGCCTTGAGCATTCATCTTTTGAACCATTGCACAATGTGGTCATTTTAGTTAAAAAGGAAACCTTTTTTAAAAAGAGTTCGTTGTATGGATTTTTAAGTATTTAAAGCAATTAGTATTCCACCTTAGTCAAGTTTTCCATAGCATTTTAACATAAAGTGAAAATTTACAACTTTGTCAGGACGGGACTTAAACAGAGTTCGGTGTAAATTTAAATGTGGGAAGGTTATCAGTTTTGAGCAGGATTCGAACCTGCGTCCTCTCGAATACCGTGCAGGACGGATTGGAGTTTCTGGATAAAGGGAATGCGGTACCCTTTTATAAATTTAAAACTTTTTGGTACTCTCGTTCCTTACCAACGTATTTTGTACAGAGTTAACTGACCGACATAGAATGACAGGGTCATATCATTTAGTGTTTCCTTTGCTGGTGTGGGCAGAGGATGTTAGACCTCTCCTCGTCTCTTTGAGAGCCTCGAGCTCGGAAATTTCGTAATTGAAGGGACATCCTTGCATGGTTACTTAGTATGTTATCGTACGCCTGGTTACTATCGTATATTACAATTATTATAGATACACAATATTGTACATACCCCTCGAGGGTGGTTACTGGTTAGTGTTAAACTTCTCAGTCTCTTTGAGAGCCTAAAGCTCAGAAATTTCATAATTGAAGGGACATTTATTGTCGTATGTCCAATTATTATGGATATTGTACACACCCCTCGAGAGTGGTAACTGTAATACAGGCCTAAAAAGGCTCTTGGTACAATGGAATCTGGACTCTATTCGATGGAGATCTGATCTTGACGCCTGATCCTCTCGAAGGCTGGCGTAATGATTTGGATGAACTTTTTTCGGGGTCATCCTTTTTGGAGATCGAAGACCAAAATGCATGCCTTCCCGAGTGCCGTTGAAAGGCTTCAGCCTCGAAAATGTATGTGTTTGAAGACGATATTTTATCAAGGTTCATTTTTAAGAATTGGGTCTTTGACAATTCTGAGAATAATATATGAAATCAGATCTATGGCCGCAAGCCATTTGTAATAAATTGATAAAAGATTTATGGAAATCCTATTATTAAAGTAGGTCTTCAATTTTGTCATAAATATTTTCGAAGAAACTTAAGTTTTTCAAAAGATTCTCTTTGTTTAAAAATACAAAAGGTTTTGGCAGCAAAAGCCTTTTGACAGAAAGAACTTTGTCAGCTTTTTCAAAATGTAGCAGGGATTCGAATTGTCGGATCTCCCCGTTTTTGTTTAGGTTGACGAACCCATGACTATGATTTTACAATAGTGGGTATCAGCATATTATCTTATCAAGGCAATTTGTCGCCAAAACGTGTCTATCAACCTCTTAGGTTATACTGTGTCTTATGATCTTGGGTAACCGAAATCTCTTTTAATGCTGTCCCTATATAAAATACGAAGCAAGGATGATTGTTTCTATCATCCTCGTAATTTAACCTCTGATCTGTGAAGAAATTTACACTTGGTCAGGACCAGTGTTAGGTAATAAGAAATAACTCACCTATTTCCATCATCCTTATCTGGTTTAGTGGAAGTCGGCTTCTTTTACTCCACTTACGACAATGCACGTGGCGTCGCGATCGCCCTTATTTGAAGTTCGAGCTAAATGAGCTGGAACTGTAGCTATTTGACGTACCTAATACAGTAACTGGAGCTCATAGCGCGCTTCTGAAATACTCCACTTGGAATTAGCTCACTTTCTAAGGATGGAGGATTCATTTCTATCAAGAAACCAAACTAAAAGAAATAGTATTATGTTAGGTACCTAAAATTTAAGTACTACTTTCATGGTGAACATTTAGTTATTACTTTGACACACTCGTACGTATTCAGAAACTTGGGATGATTACGATTTTACCCATAATAGGCCATATTTTTACATGTATAGGAACATCTAGTAATTAATGTGCCTTTATGTGGGTAGGTATAAAAATATTTTGAAAATATTTTCTATATTCGGCGGTACTTACGCTGTACATACACGAAGCAAATAATATCTAAAAAAAAAGTATTAGTACCTATGAATGCAATCTATAAAATCAGTTTGATATTAGCTGTAACTAAAGATATTAAATAAAAGAAACTGCAACCTCGAAAGGTTTACGTGCTATTTTAAAATAATAGGTTATTTCACGTTATGACGTATAACACTCTTATGTGATCGTAAAAATATGAAGTAAAAACATACCTGAGACTTAAACGAACGGTTAAACCGTTAAATATGTCTGTAGGTTCACTTACTTCAATCACAAGTCACTTGTTTTAGATTCACTGTATATTCAAACGAACGGCAAAGCCGTTAAATAATTATTTCTGTAAATTCACTAACTTCATCCCAAGTCACTTTTTATAACTTTACTAGGTATATAACTAGTAACTAGAAAAAAATAAATGCACTAGCAGGTGTTCCTGCTATATCCTTTTGCTACGGGAATCAAAACGCCAATGAGGACAAAGTGGACGCCATGTTCTTTTATAAGTTCACAGGTGGCGCCATCTGCTGGTGAGTCGACGGAAATACGTCATCAAACATGAGTAAGATAAGCCTACGGGTAACGGATATGCCTATCTCATTATATAAGCTTCGAATTACGGTCAAGTACTTTTAATAGGTTTATTTCTATTGTGAGCTTCCGTTTCGTACGCTGCGTAAATGGTTAACGTTACGTAAAAAATGTGTGGTACGTACAAAATTGTTCCTCATATAAAGTTCGAAAATAAAGTCCTCAACAGCGTTTGTCTATCAAGGTTCGCTTACCTAATAACCCTTTAGTTACTAAAATATTAGCGATGCAACGGTCGTAAACATGATATTAATATATTAATACAACGCCTCTCTCTTTCTATTATGTGTTGCGTCACTTAAGAGAAAGAGGGGTGTTTTATAAATAACGAAGCTGCCTGGGTTAGGTCTAACGAATATAAGCAACGCGACGGGAGTATATGCGACGTGGAACATTATAATTACTTAACATAATACCACACCTCTCTTTACACGTATGGTAGTTGTAGCAACAGTGTACTTACAGTGGTTGAATTGTTGAATACGTACAATATCGTGACGTCACAGCCATAATAGTCAACGTCGAGCGTTTTAAGTCGCATGGTCGTATTTCAAATTTTATCAATTTTAAATGGTTCATAATTCTATAAAAAACTTTTTTTTTGTTTTTCGAAATCAATATCGATATTATTAATGATAAACTTTCAAAATACGTAAAAATAATCAATATCTCTTTTTTTAACATTCCCAATTACTAAGAAATAATTAGAAAAACTCACATTAATTTACAAATTAAATCAAATCGGTTTCTAAACCTTCTGAAATTAAACTGGTCAATGAGATCAAGCTCGTGCACAGTAGATAGTACAGATGGAAAATTCATGTATGTACTTTTTTTTTCACACCTGCCCTCTGCTACACACACTCGCGCACATATCAGTATCGAAAAGTCGGTTGAGGAGCGCCTGACCTCGTGTCTGTGAATGAGTTGTTTATGTGTGCGTAGTGTCTGTGAATGAGTTGTTTATGTGTGCGTAGCCTCAGCGAATTTAGTGTCTAGGTTTCCATCTTTACTATCTCAGATTTGTGACAGTACCTACGCCGACACGCCCACGCCGCTTACGCCGCCGCCATCCCTCCACTTCCTGCTGACATCCGGATTGAGGTTCAATACTTACCTACCTATTACACATATTGTGTACTTCATTCATTTTTATTATTAAATAGAGTGGTTATCCACATTAGGTATGTAGTGTTCCACAAAATTTTCGAAAAACAAGAAACTGAACATGGAACCCTGAATTAATTATGTTGGTGTGTAAATATTTTGTTTATCAATATTTGAAAAGGTGCACAAACAAATTATATCAAAATTGATTGTTTTCTTTGCATTGAAACTTGGTAAACAATAAGTGGAAGAGGAAGAATATGTATAGGTACCTAAATTAAAAAAAAAATGGATAGGTGCGAGTTGGACTCGCACAAAAATGACATTTTTGTATGGCAGCCCCTTTAAGAGTTAATTCTGATTTTGGTATTTGTTTTCGTAGCGGCTTCGATTAGCTAGCAGTAATATCTACATCTGTAGAAATTTCAGCTATCTAGCTATGAAGGTTCCTGAAATACAGTCTGAAGATAGACGGACAGACGGACATCAGAACCCTATTCATAGGGTCCCGTTTTTACGCTTCGGGTACGGAACCCTAAAACATACATACATATAGTCACGCCTTTATCCCCGAAGGGCAAGGCAGCGGCATAGTATACGCCCACATTACACCCTTTAGTTTTATGGCCCACGTAATAGGTGGTGAACTATTTGCCGTGTTGTAATGGACAGGCGCAGGCCATGATGACCCGCAGTTGAAATTTTAGGCCGCCCATAAGGCCTTCAACTCGGCTTCAACCAGGTTTCATTTCGAGTTTTTCTTCGCTATGCAATATGGATCGTTTGCAAAAGTATTCCCTTAGTTGCTCTTACGACACCCTCGCAATGAATTAGGGTGGCGACTTTTTGTACTCTTTCACGTTGCAACACAGGGCCCCGTCGCCACACGGGGGACCCAAAAAAAACATCGAATTAAAAACAATTTTGAAGATTAAATGCTAAACAACTTTGATTCAATACGACATTAAATTCTCTGACTGCCTCTGTGGCGCAGTCGGTAGTGATACCGCCTGCGGCGCTGGAGGTCGTGGGTTCGATTCCCACCAGAGACAAATATTTGTGTGACCCATAAATGTTTGTCTCAAGAGTCTGGGTGTTTCTATGTATAATATGTATGTATTTAAAAGTATATAAGTATTAATATCCGTGGTTTGATACTCATAACACAAGCAGGTTATTCCTAGCTTACTTTGGGATCAGATAGCGTTGTGTAAGATGTCCGTGAATATTTATTTATTTATTATTATTATTATTATTATTTCTTTGTATTTTTTCTTTTTCTCGGCTTTTGCCGGATTATTAGACTAACACGGGCCGAAGCCAAGTGCTAGTCTTAAAAAGTTAATTATTTATGAAAAGAAGTGTGTGTCTGCTCGTGTGTGCTGTGTGTGAGGTGACTGTGTGTGTGTTGTGTGCGTGTTATCTGTTTGTTCGTCAGATTGTAAGAACTTACGTACAATTCTACACGTGTTAAGGATAGCAGCTTTTTGTAAACTTTTGTATATATATAGTGGTAGATTTAAAGTTTTAATGGATTGGTGCAACTGTTTTGGGATAACCCCTGTAGTTGAAATGACTATAGGGACGATAGTAACGCTATTTAACTGCCACATTCTGGTTATTTCTATTTTTAAGTCGACATATTTAGCTAGTTTTTCTGCTATTGTGTTTTGTAGGTTGTGGGTGTTAGGTACAGCTATGTCTATAAGTTGTGCAGTTTTATTAACTTTATCAAGGACTGTGATATCTGGTCTATTGTAATGTGTGGTTCTATCAGTAAGAATTGCACGGTCGAAGTATAATTTATGTGTAGAGTTTTCCAGGATAATTTCAGGTGTATATTTGTAGTATGGAGTTGGTAGTGTAGTAATGAGGTTGTGTTTTATGGCGAGTTCTTGGTGAATGATATTAGCGACTTGGTCATGTCTATGTTTGTAGTCGGTCTGCACTATTGCCTTGCATGCACCGGTAATGTGTTGTATGGTTTCTGAAGAGCTGTTGCACCGTCTACATCTGTCTGAAACATCAGGGGCACGTATTATAAACTTCTGATAGTTTCGAGTTTCAATAACTTGGTCCTGAATGGCGATCATGAACCCTTCTGTTTCAGGAAACAGCATTCCAGTTTTGAGCCAGTCGTTCGATGCTTGTTTATCGACGCTGGGTTGACTCAAATCATGCCTATGTCTTCCATGCAGCGATTTCTGTGCCCATTCTTCTATTTTGCTCTGTGTGCTTTTTAACTTCTCATTATTTTGTAGTATTCTATCAGCCAAGTTTAGCGTAGTTAGTTTACGGTCGTTATATGTTATTGCCTTATGTAATTTAGATGTGTTTGATTTTGTATGAAAGTATGTTCTTAAGCCTGTTACCTGTTTATTATGTAAATTCATGATGTCTATTATCCCTCTTCCTCCTTCTTCTCTTGGTAATGTCTGTCTTTGAATGCAAGCTCTGGGGTGGTGTTTTCTGTGTTTTGTCATGCTAGTGTTTATTATTCGTTGTAAGTTTCTAAGTTCAGTGTTTGACCAGCTAATAATACCGAAAGAATAAGTAAGAATAGGGATAGCGTAAGTGTTAATTGCTTTGCTTATATTTCGTGAGTGTAATTGTGTGTTAAGTATGGAATTAAGTCTATGTTTAAATTGATTAGTTAGTGTAGATTTAATTTCTTTATGATGGATAAGCTTTGATTGTAAATAGCCTAAATATTTGTATGTCTCTCCTTCCCCAAGTGGTCTTATAATTTCTCCAGTATCTATTGTGTATGAGTGATCGTAGGGTTTGCCTGCTTTAGTAGAATTTATTTTGCATTTGTCTATCCCAAAGTCCATTGCTATATCTTTAGAGAAGTTTTCGGTTAGGTTTGCAAGTATGGCTAATTCATCGGGTGTAGTTGCGTAAAGTTTAATGTCGTCCATATAAAGTAAATGATTGATTTTACAATTTTGAGTGTCAGTCTGTCTGTCAGTTGTATTTGTATCATCTGTAAATTCTAGCAAATATCCGGGTTCCAAAGAGTTGAGTTGTTTTGAAAGAGGATTTATAGCAAGACAGAACCATAGTGGGCTAAGTGCATCCCCTTGGAATATGCCACGTTGAATCTTAATTGGTTCTGTATCCATGGTTCCTGTCGGTGTAGTTAATCGTATTCTGGTTATCCATTTTGCCATTATATTTTTTAAGAAACTAATTAACTGCGGGTGTATCTTATATATTTCTAGTACTTCCTGTAGCCAAGAATGTGGCACTGAGTCGTAAGCCTTTTTATAGTCTATATACATAGTACAGAGGTCATTTTTCTTTTTTTGGACTTGTCTATGTATAACTGCATCTATTGTTAACTGTTCCTTACAGCCTTGGCTAAATTTTCTACAACCTTTTTGCTCTTCTGTTAGGATTTGATTGGTGTCAAGGTGTTTGTAAATCATGTGCGTAATACAGGATGTTATTATTTTATATATTGTTTGTAGGCAGGTTATTGGTCTATACTTAGCAGGGTTAGCAGTGTCTTGGATGTCTTTGGGTATCGTATAAGTTATTCCTTCTGTAATATATGCTGGCATTATTGTTGGGTTTTCAATGAAGCTATTAATATGTGCGTGTAAATACGGATGTGTGTGCGTGAACTTTTTGTACCAATAATTGTGTACGTGGTCAGATCCTGGTGCTTTCCAGTTATGTAGTTTTTTTAGAACATCTTGGAAAATATTAATAGAAACATAGTCAATTTCCATTTCTTCTATATTCAATGAATTTTTTTCTAACTCTATCCATTTTGCTGTTTTATTATGTTCAACGGGATTTTCCCATATAGCTGACCAAAATCTCTGCACTTCATCTGGTTGTGGGAGTCTAGCTCTATTATTTTCTATATTATTGGGTGTGGTGTGGTTTGTTGTTGCCTGCTTTAATGTTCTGTAGAATTGTTTTTCATTCCGACTAAATTGATTGTTCTGTGTTATTCGTTGCGTGCATTTTACATATCTGTTTAGTCTACTTTTTGCTACAGTAAGTTTCTGTTTAAGAGTGTCCAAGAAGTGTGAGAGTTGTGTGTTAGGTTCTTCGTGTAATGTATGTATCAGGTGGTGTTCTAATATGTTATTTACCTCCCTACTTAGCCTTCTACTTCTATTTCCTTGCATGTAATGTGTTAGTCTACCAATTTTAACTCTAAGTTTTTTTATTTTTTGTTCTAGCCTTATTTGCCATTTAGGCTTATAGTTTCCTTGTCTTTGTAGCTGTTCATTAGTACGTTCTAAAATCGGTTGAGTAGTTATTAAATTGGTAGTTAGTTGAGTAGAGAGTTCAGAATTTGTTCCAGCAGTCGGTTCAGTAGTTTGGTTGGTAATTAATTCAGTAACCGGTTCATTGGTTGGTAGATGTATTTTAGTACCATTGATTTTAGCAGCAGTCCAAGCGGCACAATAAATAAGCGTTTGTAAAGTGACATATTCTATGTCCCTATTAACGTGTGCGGGTAGAATGTTGTTGTTTATGTAGTTTACTGTTGCTGCTAACTTTTTTGATGTTCTTTGTTTTGGTATGTAAGGTCTGCTTGTAGGGTGGATATTTTTAAAGCAGTTTAGTGCCTGTGTAAATACTGTATCTATTTCTTTGTCATTTTTTTCTGAATCTGCAGTTGTGTTAGGAGTGTTAGCATGTTGTGTGTTTGTGTGTGTGGGTGATTCAGCATCAACATTAGTTAATAAACTAATTTTATCTGGGAAATCTGCTTCCAAATTATGTGTGTTTTCGATGTTAGTGTTATCTCTTCTTTCATTTGTCATTACTTGTAACTCTTCAGCTACTTCTTCTCTAATTGCAGCTAGTCTACTGTCACTAATATATTTACTATTTATTATAAGTCTCCTTTGGTCAGCTATTCGCTGTTCAGTTACGTAATCTAAATGAGGAAATTTGGATATGAATGATTGGTGTAAATATTGTCTATAAACTGTTTTGTTGGTTTCTAGTTTTGTTATCATATAGTATGCTCTCATTATTGTTTCATTGTGTTCGTTTGTCCATCTTATACGTTGGTTAGTTTGCATGTTTGTTACTGTGTTCGGTTGTGTAGTACGAGTATGTTGTGGTATTGCATTATTTTGTATAGTATGTTCCGTGACTCTTGATTTTAGTTTTTGTAATTCCTCTCTAACTTCTTCATATATTCTGTCTATTGTGTGTTGGGGTAGCAACTTTTTCTTAACTATTGCTCTGCGTTGATCACCTACTCTTTGCCTAGGGACCTGCATTGTCGGAAATTTCTCTATAAATTTAATGTGTAGTAGTGGAAGATAACCATTAGTGTCTGTATCTAAATTAGTGAGTTGTAAATAGGTTCGTAGGATAAATTCGTTCATTTCCAATGACCATTTCCTGCGGATTCCTACTGAGCTAATGGTGGGCACAGGATCACTGGTGAAATTCACCTCCTGAGCAACATCCACTAGCTCTCTTGACGTTATGGATGATAATGATTTTGCAATGCTGTGAACTGGTGTAATACGATATGATGGTGATGATGAAATAGATGGAAATAATGAAGAGACAGATCCGGGTGAAGATGGTGGATCTACTCTTGGCGAGCCTATGTTATTACTTGTGCTCGCAAGTGTTGATGATTTCCGGCGAACCCCGGGCAGCGACCTAAGATTATATCTTCTATTTGTATTTGAATTCTCCATATTTATTCCCACGATTACGAGAGCATTTAAACATTCATCAGGGCAGTGGCCTCTTACCGCAGATGACCCTATGTACCGACGCAGGGGGGCGGGTGATCCCTGGTGCTGGCCGCTCGTGACTGATAATCCCTCCAGCCGCTCTTAAAAGAGCAAACTTCAGCCGCGCAAGGCCCTAATAGGCGCCTCAACTGAAGAAATTGGGGTTTTTTATATAGGTTGGCTCCCCGTAGTCCAGGCGATGAAGCCAAAACCCTCGGTTCAGTAGTTAAGTATTAACTAGGCTATTTAGCTTTACCGCTTTACTAATCTATAAAAACTTCTGCACCTAATCACTAACCTATATTCCTTTCCTATTGCTGCCTAGCTAATTTTTCTACTACAAATATATAGATACACATATATATTTATTCCTAATTTATGACCTAACTTAACCTAGGAGGTGTGTGCGGTTAGAGGCTTCCACCAAGTCTGCCACCGAAGTAACAGACTTGGCGAAAGCCCCTGATGCGGGTGGAGACGGCCGGAGGTTTCTGTTTTGCCAATTACAAAAGGTAATTGACCAATAACGGGCAGCAACCTCGTGAAGGATAGTCCACCGGCCTTGCTTAGGGGATCTAGGCGACATGCGCTCCTCCCTAAACCATTTGCTAAACCCAGCATCGGAGAGATGCTGGGAATAGGAAGCTTATCAAGTAACCACAATTGTTGTTGATTAACCCCCCGCCCTTATTATTATTATTATTATTAAATTCTAAAGATAAATAAAGCATAAATCCCCGACCGAAAATATTAGAATAGTTTTAGAAAAGTTGTCCTAAGTGAGCGCTAACAAACAGTACCTACATAATAGGCACTCCAGGATTCTTGTTAGTTCCCGAGTTATGTGCAGATTGTACACTTACAAAATATTCAAGTGCTCTTTGGCAGTTTTATATGCTTTAGGAAGGTAGATCATTTATGGGTTGGACGTGGACACTCTCTCCTTCGAGACCATGGTGCGAGCCATGATCTCCAGCGTGAGTAAGTGGGACTGCGCCGCCTCCTTCTGCGAGCAGGTCATGCTCGTGAAAGAGGCGGCGGGGCGGAAACGGAAGAGAACTCTCCCACACGAGTTCCGCAGCTATCGGCCTCCATGACCGGGGGCATGAGGACGGTGAGAGTATTGCTCACCATCCTTACAGAAGCAGGCCCATGACGGCAGCGTGACGTGAGGGATTCACGCACGCCTCCCTTAGAAGTGGGATCACACCCGAAACCCTCCAAAGACGCGGGATAGCACCCGAACCAACCCCGGGCGAGGCCGCAGTGGCGGCCGTGGGTCTGTTGGGAGTACTGTGACATCCTTCCGAGGGCTTACCCGGGGCTCCCAACCATAGGCTGTTGGACGTTACGTGAGGTTTTTTGGTCGGTAGGAGTCCGGTATAGCATCCAAGAGAATTTTCCCTCACGTTAAAAAAAAGGTAGATGATTTACCATTTCTATTTTATTTATTTAACATTTATGTACACACAATGTTTTTACAGGTAAATACGAAAAAGTTAAATAAGTACAATGGTACTGCTTATTTCTAAAAAAAAGAAATTTCTTCCAGCAGTCCGGCGAAAGGATAGCTTGAAGAAAGAAGTATGTTAAAGGTAGAAGTGTGTTAGTAAACTCAGTTCAAAATAAAGTAAACATACACAAACCTATATAATAGATACTGTATACATAAATACCTACTCAAGATATATACAATATTCATAAATACATATTATAAGCATATATATGTAAATACATATACATAACAAACCTTTAATAAAACAATAAATACAAGAGGAAATTAGTTCGAAATGACCAAAACATTTACATCGGAATGAAAGAAAAGTTTACATAATGGAGGAGAGGTAGTGTAAACGAACTTTCCTTTTAAAGATAGAAAGTGATTTAGACTCTTGTATGTTAGGCGGAAGGGAATTCCACAGCCTAACCGCATGAACTGTAAAGGAGTTAGTGTAGCAGTCTGATTTGTGTCTGGGTATATTAAGAATGGAGCGTAGATGCGATCTACACGGAAGATCTGGATCTCGCATGAAGGAGAATCGATCCCTTAGATAGGAAGGTGAATTGGGGTTGTACAGGGTATTATAGAGGAGACAGAGTATACGAGTGTTCCGGCGAAGACGGATAGGGAGCCACTTGAGTTTCTGGCGAAGATGTGAGACATGATCATATTTTTTGAGATTAAATATGAAACGTATGCATAAATTTTGAAGCCTCTCAAGTTTATTTAGGAGCTCCTCGGTGGCATCTAAATAGCAAGCGTCGGCGTAGTCGAGAATAGGCTGAATAAGAGTCTGGGCCAGGATAATTTTAGTCCTTAGGGGTAGAAAGTTCTGAAGGCATTTTAGTGTGTGGAAAGTAAAATGAACCTTTTTACTAACTTCATTAACCTGGGAACCCCAGGATAGATTGACGTCCATAATTACTCCCAAATTCTTAACTTTTTCAGTGTATGGTATTGGAGTTCCATTAAGAAGCACAGGAGGCAATGTGTCTACATCCAAACTGCTGCGCATGTACTTACTACCAATAATTATTGCCTGTGACTTATGGGGGTTGATGCACAGTCCAACAGACCTGGCCCAGTCACTAACGCGATCTAAGTTCTGGTTCATGTTGGATATACCGGACAAGCTATCGGAAACCACAAAATGTTGATAAATCTGCAAGTCGTCTGCGTAGAGATGGAAGTTGCTTGAGATTAGCCTCGACACAGAATTAATAAAAATGGAAAATAGAAGAGGAGAGAGAACACCACCCTGAGGTACGCCCGCTGCGAGCTGGAACCAGTCGGAAGACTTGTCATCTAAGCGTACACACTGCGAGCGTCCCCGAAGATAGGAATCAAACCAAGATATGGCTGGGGGAGAAATATTTACAGACTTCAGTGTACCAAGAAGCATATCGAAATCGACAGAATTAAATGCGCTGCTGAAGTCAAGTAATACTAACAAGGTTAGTTCCTTCCTTTCCATAGCCCAGCGAATGTCATCAGTTACTTTAATAAGTGCTGAAACTGTGCTGTGGCCGGCGCGAAAACCAGATTGGAATGGACTAAGAATACTGTTTGAAGATAGGAAAAAGGATAGCTGCTTATGGGCAATGTGCTCAAGAACTTTTGAGAGAAAGGGTAGAATAGAAATAGGTCGAAAATCTGTCATTGTGATAGGATTAGAGGTTTTAGGCAAAGGAATAACATATGCAAACTTCCAGGATACGGGAAAGGTACAAGAGAAGAGGGAATAGTTAAAAATGTGCGTTAATACGGGTAGTAACACAGGAAGAATGGGAAGGATCATCCTGGAGCAAATGTTATCATTGCCGGTGGCTGAGGAAGTAATAGAGGTAAGAGAGGTCCGAACCTCTTTTTCAGATACCGGATAAAAGAAAAAAGGTGATATCCCCGGTACAGGTCTAGCCGAGAGAGCTTGCAATGTGGAGTTTTTAGTAGCAGCATCCAATGATACAAGAGCTTTTGAGAAATGAGTATTTAAAGCGTTAACATCCACATCATTATTATAGGTCACATTAGGTTTGCCTATACCAACAGATTTCAGGAATCTCCAGGATTCGGAAGAGTTTCGACTATCGAGAGAGGTGTGGAAATGGTGTCTCTTTGCATCCCTACACATTCGACTGCACCGGTTACGCAAAGCTTTAAAGGCGAGCAGGTTGCCTTCCAAAGGATTATTCCGAAAACGCCGTTTAGCCCTATCCCTTCGGGCCATGATGTTTTTAATGGAAGCATCCAGCCAGGGGGCCGGGTTGCGTTTGATTTTGACACGTTTAACTGGGGCATGTCGATTGTAAAGCTCAACGACTTTATAATTAAGACAGTCAACCATTTCATTAACGTCGGTGGACCTATACACTAGAGACCAATCAATATCGCCAGCATCACTCCGCAACGCCTCTGGGTCAATGTCCTTAAAATTGCGAAGGAAACGATACTTTGACACACGTTTGGGAGAACGAATCCGATAAGACAGGAAAATAAGATCATGATATGAGAAGGGAGCAACTAGCTGGCCATGGGAACAGACAACATCCTGAGAAGGAACTATAATAAGATCAATAAGAGTGGGAATACAGTCAGGAAAGTGATGAGTGGCAGTGAGAGGAAGAGTACAAAGATTGAAAGAAGATAATAATGATAACAACTTACGAGACCTGCTATCTCTCCTTAGCAAGCAAGTGTTAAAATCGCCCATTATGACCACATGCTCATAGGAGGGAGTCAAATTGTTTAAGAGACACTCAAATGAATCAAAATAGTCAATGGACTGATTTGGACTGTACAGAACTCCGAGTAAAACCTTAGAATGCATTAAAGAAATCTCAATAAATAGATGTTCAGCTGATGGGGTGATAGGAGAAGAGGATATGCTGACTATCTTATACGAGATGGTTTCACGAAGATAAATTGCCACCCCTCCACATTCTTTACTGGTCCTATCGTTTCGGATCAGATTGAAACCAGGAAGAAGGTAGTTAATTGACGGGAGAGATGGTTTCAAAAAGGACTCGGAGATCAGTATCGCATCCAAAGGAGAGCTGCTAAAAGATGCCAGAACATCAGAATAGTGGCCAGGAACACTCTACGCGTTAATATGTACTAAGTTGAAGTTTTTGGGATGATTCTCAAAAATGGAGCACAGATTATCATGCAAGGTCAGAGCTGCAGAGGATTCATCGTCCGCGCTAATGAAACTGTCGGAAGTAGGAGAACATGTGAAGAAACTGTCGTTTAAAATGTTTGTGGTCATATTACAAAGCAATAGGTATGACGAAGGTGAAGAAATATAAAAATATATAAAATAAAATACCTACTTATTAAAAAATAAAAAAATACAAACATGCTAAGCCCACCAACTCGCCTGTCCCGAAGCGGAATTACTGTGAGACGTAGCGTTACAAACACTAAACAGCTTGGCAAAAAGGAGCAGAAGTACAATGGCGGCTTCACTGTTCCGCTCATACATGGTAGGCCGTCAGAGAGAACCTCATCCATGTCACAGTAAGAGACAGAAAAAAAAGAAAAAAAACAAGTAAAAAAAGACCTCAAAGGCTTCCTCATTAATTAAATTAAATGAAACAAGTACAGCTATAGCCATCATTAATTAAACAATGTAGCTGAGCGTGCAGAACACTAACTCCGCACCTGCCTCTCTGCCAAGCTGCAAATTACTGTTATACTTAATAAAAAAAAAAAAAAAAAAAATTTGGATTGTTTAAAAATAAAAATAATGGAATACTATACAAAAAAAAAAAAAAAAAAATAAGTCCGGACAGTTTTAAGCCACCATGGACAAAATTGCTGACACTAAACATTCAGGTAAGTAGGTACTTATTTAAGCTTTCAAGGTAACTAACTTATTATCAAGGTCAACGGGATAATTCATCTAAATATCGGAAACTCTCAATAGTTCCAGGTAACTATTCCGTTAACTCCAGTACTAATCATATCTTGTTGAAGCTATACAACACTAAAATTAGGACCATTATAGTTGGCTGAATATCAGATAAGCTTAAGTGTGCCAACATTTAATTGTGTAACGAAACGCAACTGATAGACTTCACAAATTGTCAATAAAAGTCATATGTCACAAATGTCAAACAGCCGGTCAAGTAAAAATAAAAGTGTTACAAATTGTTTTGTTGTTTAAAACTGTTAAAATGATAGTACAAGTGAAAAGGGAAAGTGAAAGTAATACTAAAAATAAAACGGGTAGTTAACGTTGCTGGGCAAGTACACAAACCACAATGTAAGCCGCATAGTCCACGGCGACTATCTCACAGTCATAGCCGATGCACACACTTTCCTACACACGACGCCGGCTTGTCTTGCTGGTCTTCAATGTAGCCTTCGGAGTTGTATTTCTTGGAGCAGGGACAGTATCACGGATCCTAGTTTCATCCGGTATTGCAGCATCAACGGGAAATTGGGAGATAATGTTATCGAGTTCGGCCTTACACTCGACTTTACGGCGAGCTTTGTCGGGAGTAACGATTACAATCTTACCATCCGCCGACCAACAGTTCTTGATGCCGAAGTGTTGCCTGGCCGCAGTAAATACCCGATGTCTTGCTTTTGTGAGGAACTCCGAAACAGTGACGCCTGTTCCCTTAAGAGACGTCTTACTGTCCCACACGATGTGACGTTGCTCCACACCGTAGAACCGTATAAGCACTGGTCTTGTTTTATTGGACACACCACCGAGTCTATGACAAATCTGAATATGTTGTGGTCTAACTTCAGGCAACTTCATTTTGGAAGATACAATTTTGTTGACAACGTCATGTAAATTTTCGCTTGGTTCTTCTGGGATGCCATGGAACAATAAAACCTTTCTCCTCATGACAGTTTCATGCCTGTCTAGGCCCAGCGATAGCAGTTCAAGTTGCATCTTCATTCTCGAGAATGCTTGCCATACAAAAGATTTAAATTCAGTGTACTCACGGGATAAGGTTGTTAGGTCACCTGCTGCAGTGCTTGATCCAGAAGTGAGTTTATGCAGTTTCTGGTCATAATCCTGCATTCTTGTGCTAAATAGTTTCTCCAGTTCTTCCATATTATTAGCCAGCCTCAAGTCCATTGTGATGTTATGAGTGTAGAAAAATATAGGAGTGCAAGTTGTGATTGAAAACGATGGACAGCAAATGCAGGTGGGTTTTATGCAATTTTATACAAAACACATTAATTTAAATTATAATTAACTATTTTAAAAATATTAAAATTCGCAGCTACAGTTTAGTGTGTGTATGTCACAACTACCCACCAATTTTATTATTCTTTTGTTTCTATCTATGTGATTGTTATTGATAACTGTTTAAAAAACATTGGACTTATTTGGAAATTTTAATTGAGTTTCGTACGAGTTTCCCCGTTGATCCCGAGGGTGTCGTAAGGGGCGAATAAGGTGTTATGTGGGTTCTTCATATAAATAAAAGATTTATTGTTGGTATTGACTTAGATATTATTATACAGGGTGTGGCGTAAATAGTGGTCCAACGTAAAGGGTGTGACATAACAGGTAGTCAACTACAACATACTACAATTTTGTCCGGTTTTGCCCAAGGGTTGCAGAAAAAAAAAAAAAAAAAAAGAAGAATCGGAAGGACACCGCAGACCCTTAGTGGGACCAAGGTGTGGACCAAAGTCTGTCAGGAATCCTGTAACATCCTTCCGAGTAGTTTTCCGAGGCGCCCGACAATAGACGGATAATTAGAGACCATGTGGTTATAAACAGTTTGATTCCTTACTATGAAATTAAAATTTCAGTTTGTAATGAAAATGAAATATCCAGCTTTTAAAAAATAATATTTGTTAGTGTGATACCATTTCGAAATCGGTATTAGACGGGCATATTTTTGAAATAATGGGTAGCAACAGTGCAGTACATTTATTTTTTTAAAAATGCAATTGTATTTTAGCGATACTTTAAAACTTGAGGTAAAATTGAGATAAATTTATCTTTCTTTTCCAAGTTTGAAATGGAAATAAACAAACTATATTATTGTTTGTTAGCTAATGTATTAGGCTTTAATAAACAGAAATCAAAATTCAAAACTAACGATTTTTCTTCAAACTACAGCCAAATTTATAAAAAATGGGGTGAATTTCATAAAAAGTTCTTTTTTTCTGCAACCCTTAGGCAAAACCGGACAAAATTGTAGTATGTTGTAGTTGACTACCTGTTATGTCACACCCTTTACGTTGGACCACTATTTACGCCACACCCTGTATATTCTAATCGACATTACACAGTACAAATATGTGCCTTATTTGTGCCTTATTTGTGCCACCGACAATTAACAAATGATGTTGGTAGGTACTTCCACTATAGTGGTGGGACACAACAACTTACTAAATAGGGATGTAATTTAAGGGAATACTTTCACAAAACGATTCATTGCATAGAAATAGAGATGGAAAACGGGTAAGAGTACAAAATGTCTCCACCCCAATACATCCCGAGGGTGTCGTAAGAGGCGACTAAGGGAGACTAACTTTAGCAAAAAGATTCATTGCGTAGAGAAGGAAAACTCGAAATGAAACCCGATTGTCAGTAAAATGTCAATCGTTAAGCCAAGCTGAAGGCCTCATGGACTTTAGAAATTTCAACTACGGGTCTTCACGACCTGTCACTGTAGGTATATTTCAACATGGCAATAGGCTCACCACATATTACGTAGGACGTAGAACTATAAAGTGAAATGTGGGTGACTACTATGCCTCTGCCTACCCTTTATCGCCGTAAACGACGTGACTATATATAATTATATATGTAGGTACATAGGACTAAATTTTAAGCGTATTTACGCGAGAAGGCCAAGGATTTTGGTACAAATCATTTATAGACGGAGGGAAACAGAGTTTAGTGGTGGCAACACGACTGAAAAAAAAAACGACAGTATCGCTACTTTTGCGACAACATCGTTCTTTTCCCGACGCGGTCTGTTGGAGTTTGATTTAGTTATGTATGCATCGAAACTCGGACCGCATTTTAGATTTCAGACTTTGAATTTTTACAAAATGATTTTGATGTCCCACTTCTGCCAGACTGCTCACAACTTTTTTTCAATATTTATCCGTCGCTTGATAAGCCTTCACAGTGCTCAAGACCTTTGCGAATGGCCTATAATTTGAGGTTCCAATAATGGCAGCTAAATGTAACTATGTACATTCAAGGGTCTCGACTCATCGTATCGCTTTTGTCCAGTCGGTGCCGAGACTCTAGGTCCATGGGGTCCAAATGCGCAAAAATTTTTCAAGAATTTGAAAAAGCGCCTTGTGGAGTCGGCTGGTGACCCAAGGGCTGGCAGTTTTCTCGCTCAGCGAATAGGTATTGCTATTAAAAGAGGGAATGCTGCTAGTCTTTTGGGCACAATGCCACGGGGGCCTTATTTAGGTTTAGTTTAAATAGTAATAATGTAAATATACAGATATGTAATAATTACGTTTCTCTGTAATTTTTAACAATAAATGTACATTCATATAATCACAGCCTCTAACTCCGAAGAAGTAGGCAGAGGTAGGTAGAGATCTCACCTCACCTTTACCTCCACGTCAATTATGGTGCCTCATTTTGCGTAAGGGTTTATGGCATGCTTAATGCCAAAACAGACAACACGTTCAAACGACGTCATAAGCATTTTACTAAACTCCTCTCTCTTCTCTCTTTCTATAATACTTATTAAAAAAAATTCCCAAATTTTCACAGGACTCAAAAAAAACTCAATAAGCAGACCTCACCACGTTCGCCTTTACCGAGTGAAGCTTAGACTCGAGTTAGAGCAATCTCTGTGACTCACTAAAAGGCGGGAGATAGTCCCCGAATCAATAGTTGAGGCCTCGGTGGTAGCCGAAGTCTGTCGGGACCCCTGTGAGGGCTTACCTAGGGCTCCCGGCCCGAGACACTGGTAAAGCATCGTGTGTTTATAGTCGGTAAGAGTCCGGCATAGCATCCATGAGGGATTTCCACACGCAAAAAGAAAGGAAGAAAAAAGGACGCCCTAAAATGTTACTTCTTCATGGGGCTGGTAGATGCCCCAGCTCCATATTATGTAGCAACTTGAATCTGCTGCGCGTCCCTCTCAAAGGCTCTTTAGTGACTGCCTCTGTGGCGCGGTCGGTAGTGATACCGCCTGCGGCGCTGGAGGTCGTGGGTTCGATTTCCACCGGAGACAAATATTTGTGTGACCCATAAATGTTTGTCTCAAGAGTCTGGGTGTTTCTATGTATAATATGTATGTATTTAAAAGTACATACGTATTCTGTCTGATACCCATAACACAAGCAGGTTATTCCTAGCTTACTTTGGGATCAGATAGCGTTGTGTGAAATGTCCGTGAATATTTCATATTTAGTGATGGTGTTGAAGAGCAAATTGTAGGAGAATACCAGACTTCCTCTCTCTGTAATAATTTTCTTTAAATCTCCCTTCTTTTCCTATGGCGTATGAAAAAATCTCAATAAAGATGCACGTTTTGGTAACAAATAGGTATTAACTATGTATCGCAGTCTGTTACGTTCCTCAACTTAATGAATTTGAATATTAAATCTTAATACTACAAAGCTTATTTTGAAAAGCATTATCTTAGTTTCTCGTAAACAATATATCTTCTGAATAGACCTATTGTTATAAAAGTGTCATCTTTACTGAGGGTTTTCAACTGAACATTACCTAAATAATTTAGGCTGAAGCTCTTCGCTTCGGTCTGTTTTTGTGAAGCTGAATAATTATAACTAAGGTTTGAAACCTTTACCTACAGTGCGAGTCATTGCAGAGTTATTCTAATTTATTTCGATAAATGCAAATTTTTTTTATACGAATTGTAATTTTTTTTAAGTTTTCCGTAAAAAAAAATGTAGAGTGACAACAAGTTGAAATCGGTAAGCGTCATGTGCCTTTGATTTTATAATCTGATGATTGAATTAGAAAAAAAGGAAATAACAAGTAAACCGGGAAGTCCGAGTCGGACTCGCGCCCAGAGAGTTGCGTACCAAAAACGGCAAAAAAATCACATTTGAGCGTCCCTTAATCCCCCAAATTTTTTGTGATTTTAATATTTGTTGTTATAGCGGCAATAGAAAAACATCATCTGTGAAAATTTCAGCTCTCTAGCTATCACGGTTCTTGAGATACAGCCTCGTGACGGACAGACAGACAGACAGACGAAAACTCATGAATACCGTTTTTACCTTTTGGGCACGGAAACCTAAACAGTATAGCAAAGCAAAAATATTGTACACTAGCGGACTTCACGCGGTTTCACCCACGTAGTTCCCGTTCCCGTGGGAATACGGGAATAAAATATACCCTATGTTCACCGCAAAGAGTGTAGCTTTCCAACAGTGAAAGAATTTTTTAAATCGGTCCAGTAGTTCCGGAGCCTATTCGTTACAAACAAACAAACAAACAAAAAAACAAATATTTCCTCTATATAATATTAGTATAGAAGTATAATTAGCCACTACGGGCAACTCTACATTGCGCGTGGCACAAAACGCAATTTTCTAGGTTTTTATCTAAATTATAATAGACGGCTAAATTTTAAAAAAAAACTGGTCTGATGTAGTAATCGGGTTGGCCTTGATAATATTGTTCAACAGAGTTTGTTTATGTTTGTAATTTATCTATTAATAATAAAAAATGAATTGGTTAAATCGCATGGCTCCGAAAAAGTTTCTTTTCAAATGGTCTTTACGAGTTGGCGCCAAATATGTTGGAATTTTTATGTCTGTAAGTACCTAATAATTGATAAACATTCATCTAAAAGTATATCTCTACATATTTCTTCAGGGAAAGAATGTGAATGTATGTATAAACGCATTATTTAGTTATTTTTTTTTTTTTAAATAGAGCTACGAAATGGTGATTTTTATACTGTTGATTGATGGCACTTGGTGGAACTTGCTGCACATATTGAAACCGACACTTGTACTGTTCCACAATAATGATGAAAAAGATGAAAAGACATGGTAGTACATGGTAGTCCCTTTGTTATAAGAAATATCGTGGAACAGTAGATACAAGTGCCGTTTTCAATATTTACGAAGTGATGCATTTCCTAGAACATTACGGTAGGTATAGACTCTCTCTGCCTACTTCTTAGGAAAATGAGAGATACTACTAGAGATACTCTATCTATACTATCTAATATTATATAGAGGACAGATTTAATTGTTTGTTTGGCTCCTAAACTACTGGGCCGATTTAAAAAATTCTTTCACTGTTGCGAAGCTATACTATTACAGGGTGACATAGGCTATAAATATTTTATCCACGCATCCCCACGGGAATGGGAACAACGCGGGTGAAACCGCTGGGATCCGCTAGTACCTATATGTATAAATAAAATATTAGTAATATTATAGTTTGTTTTTGTCCGTGTAGCGTTAAGAAAGTCACTCAAATTCATCCCGAGAGTGTCGCAAGATGCGACTTTCGTAAAACGATCCATTGCGTAGAGAAGGAAAACTTAAAATGAAACCTGGTTGTCAGTAAAATAACAATCGGCAAGTCGAGTTTCAGGTCTATGGGCGGCTTGAAAAACCTGCGCCTGTCCATTTCAACACGGCAATAGGTTCACCATCTATTACGTGGGACATAAAACTATATGGGGAAATATGGGCGTATACTAAGCCTCTGCCTACCCTTTCGGGGATAAAGGCGTGAATATGTGTATTGTTTTAATAAACTTATTTGTTTCAGATCGTCTGTGTAATATGTGTCATAACGTTTTTAGCAGAAGTGTCATATTACAAGAAATGTCATTCTTGCTCAGAAACAGTATTGCATCATGTCTATAGCTTCAACATAAATATAGTTTTGTATTGTTTATGCATGTTTTTCGTCAATATATGGTTTATTTGGGGAGTTACCCATGTAAGTATTATCTTGTACAACAATCTCAGCCAAAACTGAGCGTTTCAACAGATCGTTCCTCTGTGAAACTATAAAAATCTGGAACCACCTGCCCGCACACGTGTATCCTTCATCTTGCAGTCATTCAACCGGAGCGTGAAGAGGCACATCACCGGCCCGCCAACTCGAGGACCACTGTCAGAAGTCTTACGGACTGTGAGAGTGGACCCCAATCGCCGGATGCGCCATGACTTACCATCAGGCTGGCGACGTCAATTTGGCGAACTTGATATTAAAAAAAAAACCCTATCGAACCAATTTTCAAAGACGTATTGATTATTTTTCCTGCCTCGGTGGCGCCGTAGTAGTAGTGTAATACCGCCCGGGTTCGATTCCCAGATCGGACCTAATATTTGTCGTAAAGTGGGTAGTAACAACCTTATGCGTAGTACTGGCTTAAAAGTTTCGATGTTTCAAATTCTAGATAAACAGAAATTTATGTGAGACTTCACCTGCGCCCTTCTATTTGAACACGGCAATGGGCTCAACACGTATCACATACATACATACATATGGTCACGCCTTTATCCCCGAAGGGGTAGGCAGAGGCATATTATATGCCCACATTTCACCTTTGTATATTTTTTTTGTCCCACGTAATAGGTGGTGAGCTGTATTGCCGTGTTTAAATGGACAGGCGCAGGTTGTGACTGCCTGCTGTTGAAATAAAGCCTTCAACTTAGCTTAAAGACTGCCATTTTACTGGCAACCGGGACCAACGGCTTAACGTGCCTTCCGAAGCACGGAAACGCTCAAATAAATGTCACAAAGTGATCACATGCATGGTCACCCATCCATGGACCGGCCATAGTGAAAGTAGCATAATGCAGTGATCGTTTCCAGAACACTGAGTCCGCGGGGCCACGAGCGATTACACCTTACCGACACGTACCTATCACGTACAAAAACAAATAGCGATATGTGGGCGGATAATAGACTCTGCCTATCTCTTTTGGAATAAAAGCATGACTTATGCATCAGTTATATTACAATGGCCATTACTCATGAGTAAACAGAATTGAAGCGAACCACAACTGTTAGAATGAAAATCATATAAGTACTTTGTTTCAGCAAAAACCAACAGTGGTATTAGCTTGGGTGGTGATTACAGCGATGTGGTGGGTCCAAGGTTCAAGTCTAATACTAATTTTGATCTTACTCAATATTGGTGACATCAGTTTAAGCTGGATAGCCATCCTCTGTGTAGCTATCATTGGCTTCGGTAAGTTATAACGCTTTTTGGCTCAGAATCCTGCATTGCGCTGTTATACCCTGAACTGTTAGCGGAGCGAAGAATCTCGCCGAAACTGAGCGTTTTAAAAGATTGTTCGTCTGCCGAACTAATAAAAACCTGGACGACCTGCCCGCACACGTGTTTCCCTCATCTTACAATCCCGGGTTCTTTAAGAGGAGCGTGAAGAGGCACATCACAGGGCCGCCAACTTGAGGGCGACAGTCAGAAGTCCTGCGAAGGTACTGTAATAGTGGCCCCCAATCTCTAGATGCGCCACGGCTTTTCATCAGGCTGGAGACGTCAATTTGGCGAGCTTAATATAAAAAACAAAGAATTAAAGTTCTTGCCGAATATTGATATAGATAGAACAGTCCAAAATTAACTATTGGGCCGCGGGTCGCCAGGGTGTAATCACCTTACATTTCACTCATTTCTTCACACTTTAAATTCTACTAATATTATAGGTAAATGCGAAGCTAACTCTGTTTGTCTGTCTGTTACATTTTTACGCCTAAACCGCAAAACCGATTTTGATGAAATTTGGTATAGAGATAGTTTGAGTCTAAGGGAAGGCCATAGGCTATTACTTTTTAATTGACTGCATAAAAAGAGGGTAATGATTTTACGCGATAAGGACTTCTACGCGGACGAAGACGCGGGGAACAGCTAGTCAATTTCGACCTAGTAAAAGCCATATCAAACCTGAACGGCAATATGAAGCAAACGGGAACTATAGATCATGGTTTGATAACCCGAGGGAGAATGCTGAGGTAAATCACAAATCTACACTTTGCTGGTTTTTTCGGCCATCTACACTTTGCTAGTTTTTTCGGCCCTGCATAGAAGGGAGCAAGTCTATTACAGTTACTGCGCACTTATACAGGAGAAAATCTGTAACCATTCTGTAATCAAAACCTATATTCCAACGGCCAAATAACGGCAGAAAATAGAGAAGAACAACTCGAAATGAAACCCGGTTGTCAGTAAAATCCAACGATCTAACGTTTAGGAAACATATCACTGAGGTTTGCAAAAAAGCTTACCGTAATCTTGGATTTGTTTTGCGACAAGCAAACCAATTTACGAATATCGCAGCCCTGAGAGCGTTGTATGAGGCCCTGGTTAAGAGTCACCTTGAATGCAATGCTGCTATCTGGTCCCCACACGAAGCGAAATATAAATTGATGATGGAGCGTATCCAGAACAAATTTGTCAGATTTCTATTTATGAGACTGTATGGTGTATACCCTGGATATCCCTTATTGTACCCTACTCTGTTTATCCTGGGTATGGTGGGGTACCACAGGCTAGAGGTTAGGCGAGAAGTAGCACTAGCTACCTATGTGTTCAGGTTGATTCGCGGTAGGGTACACAACCCAGCCATATTGGCGGAAGTGAGGCTGTGCGTGCCGAGCGGGTACGTGGGGCGGCGGAGGCGCCCGCCCCTGCTGGAGGTGCCAGTGGCGCGCACCAACGTGCTGCAGCAGGCTCCGTTCACGCGTGCGCTGCGTGCGCTGAATGCGGTGGCAACACATTTAGATATTTTCTCTTGTTCGCTGAGTGACTTCGCGCAGGCCGCAAACTATGTTATATCTAATACAATACTATAAGGTAATTGGGAGGGTTTTTTTGTGGAACTTAAGATTGCATAATGGTGAAACTTCGAATTTCATAGACATGAAACAATTCATTATGGATAATTTTTATATGTTTGACAGTTTTTATTAACCATATTTGTGACATATGCCTATGATTTGACATTTTATTATTGACATTTAATATTGACATGGATCTTTATTTGACATTTATACGTATTATGTGGTTTGATATTTAAATTTGACTATCGATTATTATGATTATTTCATAGTAATAATAAAATTGTAATGCTAATTTATGTTATAAAAAGGATGTCCCTTTATCTGACATTTTTAATATTGACATGGACCTTTATTCTGACATTTATTTATAATGGCATTTGATATTTAAATCTGACTATCGATTATTCTGATTACTCCATATCCATAGCAATAATAATATTGATATGTTAATTTATGTTATAAATAGGATTTACTTACCTTTTTTTGACATTTTCATATTGACATGGACTTTTTTTTTATTTTTTATTTTTTTTTTTTATTTTGACATTTTTTAATTCTATTATTTTGTTTGATATTGAAATCTGAGTATCGATTATTATGATTATTCCATAGCAATAATAAAATTATAATGCGAATTTATCTTATAAGTAAGTATGTATGAAATCGTTTATCCAATTGAAAATTCCATGTTGTAATTTGCTTATTGAATGTAAAATATTTATTCAATGAATGTGATTTAATATGCAATGTTGTATCTGTAACTTCACTATTGTATTGGGGTTTCCTGTGGGGATAGTGAAAAGCATGTAATAATAAATAAATAAATAAATAAAAAATGACGATCGTTAAGCCCAGTTGAAGGCCTAATGGGCGGCTTAAAAAGTTTTAACCGTCGTCACGACTGCCTGTCTATTTCCACCCGGCAATAGGCTCACCACCTATTACGTGGAACATATTAATATAACTATAGGGTGAAATGTGGGCGTATATTATGTCTCTGCCTACCCCTTCGGGATCAAGGCGTAATTATATGTATGTGTGTATTTTTTCCAATGGCCAACTAAATACAATCTCTCAAGTCCAATTTAAGAATCTGACATAACATTGTAAATTTTACCAAATACCTTACAAATTTTACAAGAATAGGAGCTACCGACTTTAAAATAATTATACACCAAACCAGGATTGCCTAACCAACTTTACGTAAGCCCTTCTGTGGCTTCAATCTATGAGAGGAAGACAAATTGGTTTCATTTGTACCATATAATTAATTCAATTTAAAGGCAATTGTGTCTCTCTTTGAGATGTTGTCTCTGGAAAGTAGGTTAATGAATTTGATTCATTATATATTTTCATGTGAAATAAGGAGGTACACTGTGTATTGCGGTGTAATTTGGGATAGGTACGACTCTAGCATTGAACTCCCATAAGCTGATAATTATGGTTGATATTTTTTACGTGAGGGAAAATCCTCAAGAAAGCTATGTCGGACTCCTACCGACTAAAATCCTCCACGTATCCTGCGTGCTAGGAGCGTGATAATATGATTGATTGGTGCGAAATAGGTTGACTAAAAGCAACAATTAATGCTGAAAGAGTTTCTTATTCTATTACTACCAGCAATCAGCATGTATCCATTTTCTTGTTCCTTTAAAATGGAGACGAGGTAAAGGATGCCGGACTTCTACCGACTAAAAAACCTCACGTTACGCCCAACAGCCTATGGTTGGAAGTCCCGGGTAAGCTCTCGGAAGGATGTCCCAGGACTCCCAACAGACCCACTGCCGCCACTGCGGCCTCGCCTAGGGGGTGGCTCGGGTGCTATCCCGCGTCTTTGGGGGGTTTCGGGTGTGATCCCGCTTCTAAGGGGGGGCGTGCGTGAATTCCTCACGTCACGCGGCCGTCATGGGCCTGCTTCTGTAAGGACGGTGAGCGACCCTCTCACTGTCCTCAGGCCCCTTGTCATGGAGGCCGATAGTCCTCGGCGAAGACACGTCGGCGGCGCCGCCGACTGCGCAACTCGGGTGGGAGAGTTCTCTCCCGTTCCCACCCCGCCGTCTCTTTCACGAGCATGACCTGCTCGCAGAAAGAGGCGGCGCTGTCCCACTTACTCCCGCTGGAGAGCATGGCTCGCACCATGGTCTCGAGCGAGAGAGTGTCCACGTCTAGACCCACTACGAGGACCTGGCGCTGTTGCGCCCACGCGGTGACAATTAAAATGGAAAGTTCATCAAAAGTCTGAGTTAGAGAATGTAAGTTAAAGAGATTTCTCGTTCTCTTGTTAGAGTTCTTGGTAGAGTCATACAGACGGACAGTGGAGTGTCAGTAATAGCTATTACTGACACTCCACTGTCCGTCTGTATGACTGTCACTAATTATGTTCATCACCTTACTTGGTCGAAAATATAACTGGTCAATAATCTACCCCTGCCTACCCTTTTGAGGAGTTCTAACAGTACCAATCCATAACTTTAAAGGTTGCTGAACATTTGTAAATTGTGACTTGTGTAAGAACCTACCTACAACTTCCTGAAAAATAAATAATGAGACGAAAAATAAGTCCCCATTGGCCTTAGCCTTTAAACCTAAGCTTAGAAATAAGCCGACCCCTACACGGTGTTAAATGGCGGGTCCATAAGCCTGTATGGGCAATTCACATTTTAACATTCAATAATCAGATTATAGATAAGAAGAAAATGTTGACCTTCACAGCCTTTAAGTGAAAAAGGTTTGCAAACGACGCCAAAATATATTAAAAGAGATTTTTAAGATTTCGAAACGACTTATTTAATATTATTTCTGGCGATTTCTAATGGCAGGTTCAAAAGATGAGACATATCTATAGATATAGGTACATAAATAGAGGGTCGAGAATCTGTACATGGAAGAAAATGATTATGAAATTTAATTGTAGAGCGTTCTCCAATCGATACTGAAGCCGAAAATGATATTTTAAATTTTTTTGTATGTCTGTCTGTATCCCGAATAAGTTTCATGCCGAAACTACTGAATCAATTTGAATTATATTTTGGCACAGTTTAAACTTATTATCCGAGGAATGGTCTAGGATAATTTTTATACAGATATCAAGTTCATGATTCGCGAAAAAATAACCAAAAAATACTTTGAATTGCTAAGAGATATAAACGGCCTTCACTAAGTTAACCTTGCAAATGTGGCTGACGCCCGCCTTGGGTGCTTATATTAGAAATTAATTATTATCATGAGCAGCGCTGAGTCGTACGGAAGCGAGCGAGTGGATTTTTTCGTAGGTACCTATTATCATCACACGCGCGCTAGTACCGGCCGCGGGCGCACGCTTCAGGGCTAATATTATTTTCTTGTTTCAGTTATATTCGGCTACTGCATACTTATCGGCTACGGGTACTGGTTGCAAATCAAACATTTAGCAACCGTTCGCAATTCTATGGCGGAAACAGGACAGAACTAAGTCATAAAACCTACAGTAGCAAGTTGGGCGAAGCATTTTGCACTGTTTTCAACAAAAAGGAGTTGTAGCGACTAAAATAAATATAAATATTTGTGGACAATCTCACACAACATCATCTAGCCCAAATTCAGCTAATTGTGCTATGGGATCTAGACGACTGATAGCCATACGTATACTATATTTGTAAATACATACATATTATACACTAGCTAATGCCCGCAGCTTCGCCTGCGTGAAATTTTGTTCCTAGACTATAACATATCTCTGTAGGCACCAAATTTCAGCCAGATCCGTTCAGCCGTTACAGCGTGAAAGGGTAACAAACATCCACACTCACAAACATTCGCATTTATAATAATACCTAGTTAGATAGATTTCTGATTAATTCTGAAATTCATAATGCATAATAATATGAGCTAAAAAAAATTATTTATTAAATACATTTCTTAATTCATTGGCTAAACTACTCCTTGACACAACTTCCCTTCTAAGCAATTGACATCGTAACTTAGTTCCTTCTTCAGGTAGTCCCAACCTACGACGTTTGGACAAACCGAACTACTGTAAGGCTTTGTCCTCCTAATACAGATGATCCAACCAAGACCTGGTAACGTAATAACAATGTAAATTTCATCAGCTGAGCGTTCATGTTCATTGTAATGGCTCTTTTCAGCCCTGTCGAATGTAGTCTACGTAGAGGCCATTCCCGTATTTTACAAAGACTGTAGAAAGCGTAGATGGTAACATGCGGTGTTATTTTATTGACCAGTGGATACTACCTGAAGCGTGGTCTTTCATTTTTTCTGGCTAGCCATCTAAGAATTTTCTTCTTCTTTTCACAAATGTATTTTCGTCACACAAAATTTTTATAAATTGGCAATAATACTTCCATAAAGCATGTTTGGTTAATATTATACCAAAATATCGCTTTTTATTTAACTTTATAGCTATGTAGTAAAATAATCTGTTTGAAGTCCTACATGCACCGTCCGTACAAAAATGTACTGTGTACCAAGAGTGTCCATGTCTGAGTACTGTCTCCTGAGATACAGGTTTTCACCTAGTTTAGGAGATAGATTAAACCAAAACCAAGCACAATATTAACTGGTCACAACTGTCATATTTAGACATAGAGCAACGCGAACTGTCTACGAGTATAAAGTAACGCGAACTGTAAAGGCGCGAGTTGCTCTGTGTATTTAGATAATGTACCTAATTAAAATAAAGCCTAACCGTAAGCAATTATTGTATTGTAAAAAAATGGTGAGAAATATTTTTTTTTTATTTATTTATTTATTTAAGTTTATAATAAAACATAAATGAAAACGTCAATTGTATTGAACTTTCACAAATTCGGTTCTTTCCCACCGTCCCACAGTGTCAGCTGTAGAACAAGCCAGGTGGACAAAAATATTTTATCACGGTTTTGGATTTATATATATAAATCAATTCATTACGTGGTATTACTAGCTGTTTCACGCGGCTCCGCCCGCGTTGATATCCGTTTTTCCGACAAAACCGCTCTTCTCACGGGAACACTGTATTCTTTTGCCATAAAATGTACCCTATATGTTAATCCAGGGTGTCGGTTACCTCAACATCAAATTTGACCTCAGTCAGATGTGTACTCAATCAATCAAAACGGTTCAACCGTTTTGCCTTGATTGAGTACCTAAATGTTAATAAAAATTACATATTTTAAAGAAAATGCATAGGAATTGTACTTATATAAATATTTTATTTTATGCACATAATTAAAATACAGGAAAGTAAAAATATCACTTTGTCTTTTATATAAACTAGGCTAACTAGCTTGTAGCTCAATTTCGGCTCGAGATCGTTTCACAACAATATGCTCCTCGGAATAACACTTTTTTTTTATTTAAATTCTTAAATCATATGATGGGAACACGTACTGATGCCTGACTTTCATAGTCCACTCCCTATTATAGTCTGTTTATATAAGTGAGTTGTTGATTTTGATTTCAGTATAATACGCTAATGCCTCGCCACTACTTAGCGGTCTGCCGCTTCACAGCACTTGCTTTTTGTGGGCTTGTGGACGCACTTGCAGAAGCTGAATTTTCACCAATGTCCTTTATAACACTAGCAACACTTTAATGTCCACTTGACCGTGCAACTATGCAGCAGTCATTTATTCCCCAACACTCGGCGATTGAACTAGATCTCAAACTCTACGTTTTTAGTTTTAAAAGACGAATCTTAAAAGACTTTTTTACATCTTCAGGGTCGAGGAAGGGCAGCAGATGTGGTAGAAGGCTGCGACTGAGACGATCGCACGCAGAATTTGATCTCTTCGCCTTCTAGCCACGCTTTATTTTTATTAAGGAAATGTTCTTTTGACTTTCCTGAAGTGAACCATTTTGTAGCAATTTTCCAAGAAATGGCGGCTAAGTTCATCTTAATTTTCCTTTCACATTCTTTTGTGATGTCAAAGAAATCAAATTTGGATGAAAAAAACTCAAAACCATCATTTCTTAATTGCTTTTCATGCCACTCTTCGAAAAATTCTATTTTGCCAATAGAATAAAGCTTATCTGCAAAAGAAAGAAAAAAACATTGTTGTACTCGAGTGTGCTACAAATAATATATATCATAATCATCTATACTGTATTTCAGTAGCTTTGCGCAAAAATATAAACAAACACATTTGATCATATATATACATAGTTACTTGCAATTGAGTATTCACCCTGATTATATTCCAGTCTCCAGGAGTCATACAGTGTTCTTACAATCATTTCGACACCAAATAATTTCTTTTTGATAGTTAATTTTCATTTGAAATACCTACTCAGTATAGTAAAAAAATCTAAATTTTTCTACTCATCTGTCTTAGACAACGATTGTCAAAACATGACATGTTTACATATTTGCCAGATCGGGCAGGATTGGACTATATAGACGTGCAGCTACAACATATCGAAAATTCAGCCTGGATACAAGAGGAAACATTGGTTTCCTAGTCTTGATAAGTTTTAAAAAATAGAAGAAAAAGAAGTTTATTCTGTGTCTTCATTGATAGCCTATTTTATAAATGTTTATGACACAATAAAAGGTTATAATAAGTAAGTATAAAATAATAAACAAACCTTCAGAAATAAAATCCATCACTAAAACTATCCACAAAAAAACAAACTGTCACCGTAAGATGATAGTGCAAGTGTCGCGAAAATGCAATGGACGCAATTATTTAAATACGTTTACCCTCATTAGCTTACTTTGATAAGCGATGACGCATCAGAATGAAATGATAAACCTAAACAGTTTTCTGAAGGGTGTTGTTTACATGTAGGAATTATCAATTTTCGGAAATTTGAAAATGACTTTTGTCCACCTGGCTTGTTCTACAGCGGACACTGTGCGTCCGGTCAAAATAAAAAGTAATTTAAGTATAAAATAAGAGTATTTAAGGAGTATTGATATCAACTCCGGAGAAAATCAGCCCCAAAATAATTTACATTCCCTTTTTAGCTCGTTAAAGTATAAATTTCAATAAAATACGAAACACGTCTTCCATCAATTATGTTAATAATGCTATATGTCAAATTTTAAGTAGATCGGACCAAGGAATCACGTTGTTCCATACAAACTTTACCCTCCTTTTTTATACCTTTGGAGGTGGAATTTGCAAAAATGTTAAAATTACTTTTTTCAAATTGTAACAAACAACGCTCATGCTTAGTTTCATCATCGCACCATTAACCGTTTAAGCAATAATTGATAATAAGTTTGGGTCTAGGGATCGAACCGCATAATTAAGTTTAGTTTGAATTCTATTTACTTTTCCGTGATAAAAAGTACCCAGTGTGGTGCCCAGGCTATTAAGGAATAATTATACCAAGTTTCATAGTAATCCAACCGGTAGTTTTTGCGTGATGCCTGAACAAACAGACAGACAGACAGACAAAAATTTTTTTAATCACATTTTTGGGTTCGGTGTCGGTCTAGTAACACCCCCTGCTATTTTTTTTTTTTATATTTTGAATGTACAGAATTTTCACTTCTACAGATTTATTATAAGTATAGATCGAAAACACCCAAACTCCGAAACATTTGTGGATCACACAAATGTTCAGACTGACCCAGGAATCGAACCCAGGACCTCTAGCGTGGCAGGCGGTTACACTATGACTGCGCCGCAGAGACAATCAAAACCATACATACGGTCTCTAACTATCCATCTAGCCTGCCCGGGTATCTCCTCGGAAGGATGTTTCAGGGTTCTCGGCGACTTTTAATATCAACGTGGCCTCTCCTAAGGGTTTGGGTGTTATCCCACTCCTTTAAGGGGTTGGTTTGGGTGTTATCCCACTGCTTGGAGTATGAAGGGGCTATTTAATTTGCCCTACCCTAGAGAAATTTGGAACTCCTTACTTACATTACCTACGCATTCCTTTTACAAATATGTCTGCACAGTCAGACAGCCGCGGTTCTATACTTAAATACACTATAATTAAATACTGGTATAACTACCATAGAAGCAGGTAGGAGTTGCCTTTATCAACTTCCGAAGAACACCGTGGTATCATACTACTTACTGCTTCTTCACCAATCGTTTTGTCTTGGTACTTTTATAGACTCGGCATCAGGCATATACCAAAGATAATTACAGTACCTATTACATACAGATAGGCAATTCACAACTCCTTGCCTCTCACTGAGCAAGCTTCCCCACCCACGCCAGTCCCGCCACAGCTGTCATTACAGTTCAGCGGGTGTTTTGAGGGAACATTTGCTTAGCCCATTGGTCACACACAAATTCAAGCTCTGTACGAAAATAGCGTGTTTTTAGTGTAGGTAGGTGAGAGAATTGAAAACGAATCATTTGTATGGAATTTCTGCACTGTGGTTATACTAAAAGCCTCCATTTACTGTGTTATAATATTTTTTAATCAAGTCTTTCGTACAATCTGCAATATCTTACTGATGTCTGCATGCCGCAGTACATCGTAGCATAGTAATAGATTACCACCTATTACGTAGGCATGTAAGTATGCAATGGCCAATTTATGAGTGTACTAGCGTACGTCACGCGGTTTCACCCGCGTAGCTCCTGTTCCCGTGGGACTACGGGAATCAAATATAGCCTATGTTCACCGGGGTAGCTTCCTAACAGTGAAAGAATTTTTCAAATCGGTTCAAAAGTTTCGAAGCCTATTCGATGCAAACAAACAAATAAACAATCAAGTCTTTCCTCTTTATAATATTTGTATAGAAAAGTCTCTGTATCTCCGTACTGAAGATTTCATACAGCTTACTTATTAACTCATAGCGTTTTTGGCTGGATTCTACCGAATGTATCACGGCGAGTGCTCTGTAGAGCTCTTCAACGTTATCGTACTGTCTTCTTGTCGATCCAGAAAACGCATGTCGGGCAGAGGTGCCACTCCTTACAGTGGAGAGAATTTTCGCCAGAGCTGAACAATACAAAGATATTTTACCTGTCGAACCAAAAAATCTTGGAACAATCTTCCAGAGTACAGGTTACTCTGTGACGGGTCGCTGTCAAAAATCTTATAGACTGTGAGAGTGGCCCCCAATCGCTAGATGGCTTTCCATTAGGCGGGCGGGACCAAACTGGCGAGTCTACAGAATAGATACATCCATGCATTTTACATCTATATATCTATATCTATATCTATATCTATATCTATATCTATATCTATATCTATATCTATATCTATATCTATATCTATATCTATATCTATATCTATATCTATATCTATATCTATATCTATATCTATATCTATATCTATATCTATATCTATATCTATATCTATATTTATATCTATAAAAATCAATGCCACTTTTTATTGTAATTTTATAACTCAAGACAGGCTCACCTATCCAAACCAAATGTTTATTAGGCTTTGCTCGGACTATTTAGTAGATGGTTTATGTGAAGTTTGCACAAAATCGGTCGAGCGGTTCTTCATTTATCACGCAAACGAAGTTGCGCGGGTTAGCCAGTAATATGTAAGAAAAACCAGGCCAAGTGCAAGTCAGACTCACGCAGGAAGGGTTAATGTGGTTCACAGAATACATCTACTTACCAAGTATCAATAGCATAGGCCTTATAGTTTCGGAGAAAAGTGGCTGTGACACACGGACGGACAGACAGACAGACATGACCAATCTATAAGGGTTCCGTTTGGCTACGAAACCCTAAAAATAAGGATCACTCATACAAAAATTCCAACAGTTCTTTTTACAAACATTTTTGTGATGAACACATTGACAAAAGCTTTTTCTTTTTGTTTCCTTTGTACCTGACATGTGTCAGATTATTGACAGAAGGGTAAGGGAGGATATTTCCTTGAGGGTTGTCTAACCGACTAACCGGGCTGATCTAATATCCGGTCCACTCGACGCCATTTTATGGAAATGGGATTGGAAAAACTAACTAGATTCATATCATTTTGTAGCTGTTGAGCTCAAATTTTGACATGATAGGTAGGTATACTACTTCTGATAATTTTAGGCTACATTTTATCTCTAGGAACCACGCAGGTGAAACCATGAGAAGTTTGCTAGTCTATACCTACTAATATTATAAAGGAGAAAGATTTTATTGTTCGTATACTGGATGTTTCTTTTAGGGTGTCAAGCCGCCACTAGCTGGTAGCAGGTTTCCATACCTATCGATTTAACCCCCATGTATGTTCTACGATTTTTTGTAGTTTTCGAGATATAATTTTTTTTCGTTATTTTTCCACGTGGCTTTAAATAATTACAACTTCTTTTTGGTTCGACTTTTCTTGGATTTTTTTTATTATTATAATGCCTATTGATTGCAGTATTATGGACAAAATAATCTCCTTCCTAACTTTGATACAAGATGTAAAAATTTTAATCGGTAATAAAAAAATAGGGAATTATGCAGAACATTATATCTCGAAAACTACAAAAAATCGTAGAACATACATGGGGGTTAAATCGATAGGTATGGAACCCTGCTACCAGCTAGTGGCGGCTTGACACCCTAAAAGAAACACCGTGTATTTGCATCGAAAAGGCTACGAAACTACTGAACTGATTTAAAATTTTTTTCGCAGGTGGGAGGCTAGACTATCCCCGGGGAATATCTATACATATAATAAAACTGTAGAGGGCCGAGAGTCTGTACATGGAAGATATTTTGAAAATTTTAATTGGAGGGCGTTCTCTAATCGATACTGAAGCCGAAAATGTAATTGAAATTTTTCATGTCTGTCTGTCTGTCTGTCTGTCTGTATCCCGAATAAGTATCACGCCGATACTACTGGACCGAATTGAATGATATTTTGTACATTCCGAGCTTATAGTCCGAGGAAGGTTCTAGGATACTTTTGATCCCGATATTTTGCGTGGTTCCTGCGGGAGAGGGGATGAAAGACAAAATGGTTTTTCAGTAGTAATTTCTCAACGCGTAGTACGATTTGAAATATTGTTTTAGTGTTGGAAAGGGAGTACTAAAAGGATCATTCCACACAAGATTCGATATTGAGGGTTATGTAGTTTAGAAATTAGGGGCATCTCAACTTTCGGTAAACGTAGAATTCAAGGGATCTTTTGAATGTGAGGGTAAATCTAAATGGCCGTGTTGGCTTAATCATAAAAGAGCTTAATGATTAAGGCTATTGTAAAATAATTTAGTCCGCGCCGAAGGCGTGGACTGAATTGTTTTAGAATAGACTTAATCTTTAAGCTCTTTTATGATTAAGCAAACAGGGCCGTTTCACACGCTGCTTGATGAGACTCATAAAAAGTAACCCTCCTAACGTACACCTCATGTAATGTAAACGAAGTTGCGAAGGTCAGCTAGTATATATATTATAATAAAACTGTTGAGGGTCGAGAGTCTGTACACGGAAGATATTTTAAAAAAATTAATCATAGAGCGTTCTATAATCGATACTGAAGCCGAAAATGTAATTAAAATTTTTCATGTCTGTCTGTCTGTCTGTCTGTCTTTCTGTCTGTCTGTCTGTATCCCGAATAAGTATCACGCCGAAACTACTGAATCGATTTGAATGATACTTAGCACAATCTAAGCTTTATGATCCGAGGAAGGTTCTAGGATACTTTTAATTGCGATATTTTGCGCGGTTCCTTCAGGAGACGGGATGAAAGGCAAAATAGTTTTATAGCTATAATTTTTCACTGCGTGGTCCGATTTCAAATATTTTTTGGTTTCTGAAAGGGAGTACTTTAAGCATTATTCCACACTATTTTCAAAATTGAGGGTTATGTAGTTCAGAAATTAGGGGCATCTCAACTTTCGGTAAACCTAGAATTCTTTAAAAAAGGGTTATTTTGAATGTGAGGGTAAATCTAAACGGGCGTGTTGGCCGCGCCGAAGGCGTGCACTGAATTGTTTTAGAATAGACTTAATCTTTAAGCTCTTTTATGATTAAGCAAACAGGGCCGTTTCACACGCTGCTTGATGAGTCTCATGAAGAAGTGCCCCTCCTTTTTCGTACACCTTATGTGACGTAAACGAAGTTGCGAGGGTCAGCTAGTAGGAAATATAGGAATTAATATTTTATTCCCACATTCCCACGGGAACGGGGCTACGCGGGTAAGACCGCGTTACGTCCGCTAGTAGTTATATAAAATGTTAATAACGATTAAAGGTAAAGGTACGCTTCAAAAATCCAAAAAGCTGTGTAGCGATTTAGCTCTAATTTTTGACCCAATACACCCCGGTTCAAAGAATGTTTTATTAACTTTTATCTTGTGCACCAGTTTCTGTTGGAAACGAATTCAGGATACTTTACCAGATCGGTTCCTGCCAAGTATTTCCACAAATTTCATAAGTGCAATTACATAATGCAAAGTTAAGTTGAGGCATTGCGGTACTCGCAGATACCGGAATGCCTCAAGACGAAAGTCTTCAACCAGTGCTATCTACCAGTTATGCCTTGCGGTGCCGAGACGTGGACATTTACGGTAGGGCTGGTCCGTGCCCTTGGGTTTGCGCAACGAGCTATGCTTGGGGTGCCTCTGATAAGATCCGGGAGTCTGAGGACGGTGAGAGGGTCGCTCACCGTCCTTACAGAGGCAGGCCCGTGACGGCAGCGTGACGTGAGAAACTCACGCACGCCCCCCCTTAGAAGCGGGATCACACCCGAAACCGCAATGGCGGCCGTGGGTCTGTTGGGAGTCCTGGGACATCCTTCCGAGGGCTTACCCGGGGCTCACAACCATAGGCTGTAGGGCGTTACGTGAGGTTTTTTAGTCGGTCATAACATCCATGAGGATTTTCCCTCACGTAAAAAGAAAAAAAAAGGGATAAGATCCGAAACGATGTTATCCGTCAGAGAACAAGAGTGGTCGACATAGCTCGTAGAGTATGCGTTTTGAAGTGGCAGTGGGCTGGTCACATTTGTAGAAGAACTGATGGCCGATGGAGCAAGCGAGTTCTGGAGTGGATACCGCGACTTGGTAAATGTGGGGTAGGACGATCCCATGCCAGATGGAGCGACGACCTGAAGAAGGTTGCAGGGATTGAGTGTGTGTTGTGGCAAAATTTGGGAGTGGCCTATGTCCAGCTATAGGCTAAATTGATTGATTGATTGAAAATTAAGTTATTGGTGCGTGGACGGCTAGAGGCCTTTACTGTAACTAGTAGAACAAATCTTTCGTTAAAATAAGACAATTAAAAGTTCACATCACTATATAATCATAATATTTCTACCTACTGCTATTTGTTTTCTTGTTATTTATTTTTCATCCGATAACTGTTTACCACGATCGCAAAGTAATTTGACCCTGAAAGAGGTAGAGATAGAATTTGAATACATTAGCGCAAGAAAAGTCAATAACTACTATATAAACATTTTACACGGTTTTCACAAAACAATGATCACATACATTATGAAAACTCACTCACTTGTACTATTCCACAACTTTTATTTTGATTTTAAATAATACCTGACCGGTTTCGCTACAAGGTATAGCATTCTCATCAGTTCTTCTATAATAGCGAAACCGGTCAAGTATTATTTAAAATCAAAATAAAAGTTGTGGAATAGTACAAGTGAGTGAGTTTTCAGTATGTACAAGTTCCATCAAGTGCCAACAATCAAATGTATAAAGGAATGATCACATAATTGTAGGTTTTTCAATATTATTATTGCGAGAGAAGTCACTGGTGTCCATAGCATTATTATTTAAAAAATAAATTATTAATAAATAGAATTTTTTTTTGTACATCCGAGTGCTAGATCCACTTTTTGTAGTGAGGCCAACAGCGTGCATGTCATGCTCTATCACGTCAAGCAACAGTCCACTTTCACATCCAAGTGGTTTCCTTAATTTATTATTCCTTAAAAATCATCCCCGATTTTCAAAACCACTCATAAATTTTTAGAGGATCATTCGACCTTTTGACCTAGACCATACGCCCATACGTCTTCTAATCATTTTAGTCTTAGAGCAACGCGATCAGTAATGGGGAGTCTATATAGCATGTTTGCTCTATTCCTGTATGTCATGTGTTGCGATGAGAATACACCACTACAAAAGATATCGTCTGGTCGTGTTGCTCTGTGGTTCTATCCATCTAACCTTGCCCGAGTAACAGGTAAAATTGTCCCAAGGCTCGCCGGGAATCGTTAGCTTTTTGAAATCCGACGAATCTGTCTGCCATCAAAATGAGGAGACAGTAACAATGTGCTTAAAGTAATGTGCTTTGACTGCCTCTGTGGCGTAGTCGGTAGGGATACCTGGAGGTCCTGGGTTCGATTCCTGTGTTAGTCCAAATATTTGGTGATCCACAAATTGTTTCGGAGTTTGGGTGCTTTCTATGTATAATATGTACCTATGTATTTAGAAATATATAAGTATGTCTATCAGTCGTCTAGATCCTATAGCACAAGCTTATACTAGCTTAATTTGGGCTAGATGATGTTGTGTATGAATGTCCAGAAATATTTATTTATTTAAAGTATCTAATAATTCATTTAAATTCTTACCTAAGTAAAATAATATTCCCAGTACAGAAACGAAGGATTCACAACAATCCCTCGTGATGCAAGCCAAAACTGCAATGACTAACATTGATATAGTCATTAAAAAGAAATAAATTAACGCGTACCATATCCATATAGTGCAAATCAATTCTTCATCCTGAAAAAAAAAACACTTTTAGTGAAAACTGCTGGGAGTCGCGTCGACATGAATGCGTGGACGGAAATTGACGGGTGAAACGTCACCTGTCTCTTATTTAGGAACGGCGGAACCTAAGAAAGACGACGTGTCACCCGTAAATTTGAGTCCACGCATTCACCTCGTGTGGTCGAGCATCGGCACCCTGGAACTAGAAGGTAATCCCTGAAATATTGGTGGGGTGTGGGGAGAGGCTGACTAGTCACTATTGGCTCCTTCCAAGACCGCCCTGACTATCACAGTCGTCGTATGACGGTAATACTACACCTGATTGAGATAAAGATAAAGTCATAAAGGCAGGTCAACCGGTATGGTTGTCTCAGGGCCTAACGTCGGTGAGTGCGTAACTCTGGTAAAGCGTTACCTTTAAGGTTGTCTTTTTTTTTATGATGATCCTCATAGATGCTATGCCGTACTCCTACCGATTAAAAAACCTCACGTATAATGCCTAACAGCCCGGTTGGGAGCTCCGGGCAAGCCCTCGGAAGGATACCCCAGGACTCCCAACAGACCTACGGCTACCACTACGGCCTCATCTGGAGATCTAAGGTTGTCTTGTCTGTGATTGCGCAAGATAGCGTTGTATGAGAGTGATCTGATTAGTAGGTAAGTACCCACCTTATTATTAATCAGTGCATACAGCAACGCTATGCTGACACCAAAATACCCAGCCAACAGGATCAAAATAAAACATAAGAGACATCCTATAGACATAAAGTATACGCATATGTATGCTGTGGGATGTATCTGAAATAATAAAAGGATAATCTATACTTATAATAAAACTGTAGAGGGTCGGGAGTCTGTACATCGAAGATATTTTGAAAATTTTAAGTGTAGGGCGTTCTCTAATCGATACTGAAGCCGAAAATGTAATTTAAAATTTTCATGTCTGTCTGTCTGTCTGTCTGTCTGTCTGTCTGTATCCCGACTAAGTATCACGCCGAAACTACTGATCCGATTAGAATGATACTTTGTACGATCTAAGCTTATAGTCCGAGGAAGGTTCTTAGATACTTTTGATCCCGATATTTTGCGCGGTTCCTTCAGAAGAGGGGATGAAAGGCAAAATAAGTTTTTAGCTATAATTTCTCACTGCGTGGTTCGATTTCAAATATTTGTTTGGTGCCTGAAAGGGAGTACTTTAAGCATTATTCCATACAATTTTCAATATTGAGGGTTATGTAGTTCAGAAATTAGGGGCATCTCAACTTTCGGTAAATCTAGAATTGAACGTTTCTTTGAAAGTGAGTCTAAACGGGCGTGTTGGCCTAATCATTAAGCTCTTTTATGATTAAGCAAACAGGGCCTTTTCACACGCTGCTTGATGAGTCTCATGAAGAAGTACCCCTCCATTCGTACACCTTATGTGACGTAAACGAAGTTGCGAGGGTCAGCTAGTGAATAATATAAGGATATTAATAGCAGAAGAAATAAAATATATATTCAAATGAAAAACTCCGAATGTTTATTTCGATTAACACGCTACTTGAAAACGAGTTGATACACCCAGATAATAATGACTACAAAAATTATAATTCACTAGCTGACCCGCGCAACTTCGTTTGCGTGACTTCACATAAACCATGTACTAAATAGTACGAACAAAGCCTTAACATTTGGTTTGGATAGGTGAGCCCGTTCTTGGGTTATAAAATTACAACGAAAAGTGGCATTGATTTTTATATATATCTATAGATTTATTAAAATCATAGATTATTTTGAGGAAAAAATTAACCTGAATTTTATTATAAACAGACACGGAACACAAAATACGTAGAATATCTGTTATAATAATAAAAGGATACCAAATCTATGCAAACCCTTTTCCTAAACAAAGAAGGAAAATATCTTATCAAAAATTTTTTGACCACGCAAATATTAAACTAAAGCATTTTTATAAATTCCTTATCCTTGAGGACCTTTAAATAAAATGCTGCCTACACTGAAGCGCTCGTTACCCTCACTAGGCCAGTGTTCTGTAAACTGTAGAGTGAAAGTTGGGATCAATTTTAGCCCCTCTCTATAAAATAGAGTGCAGAGGGGCTTATGGCGAGACTTTGTCTGTAGTCTGTGACTCTGCTGCATTAAACTTCGTCACTAGGTCACGTGGATCATCTGTTCAAGGTTTCAAATAAAACAAAAATGACAACGTCAATCGGATTAAACTTTCACTTTCACAATAAACGTGTTAGAGAGGGGCAGTCTGGTGAGAACGATCTCACGGCTTTCTTGTTTAGTAGGTAGGTATTTGAGGCAAGCTTAAAACTTGTCTCATATCTATTGCTCTCTATCACGAAAATGCAGATCTGGCTGGCAAGAAGGGATAAAAAAACACAAAATTAAATTAATTAATGTTACCTATCTAGAAATGATGTGTTTGTGGCAATTTGATATGTTGTGGTTCGATTTGTATATTACTACCGGAGCTACGCGGTTTTACCCGCGGAGCTCCCATTCCCTTGGGAATAAAATATAGCCTAACTTCACCGGGGATAGTGTAGGTTTCCAACAGTGAAAGAATTTTTCAAAACGGTTCAGTAGTTTCGAAGCCTATTCGCAAAAACAAACCATCAAATCTTTGCCTCTTTATAATGTTAGTATAGATTATGTTGCAGTTTAAAGTTTTACAAAATTAGTTATGAAAATAAGCCAAACAATTTGGTAAGGGCTTTGATATTGCCAGACCGACCGTATTGAAAAACAAAGCGCCTGCCAATAAATTAAAACAACAATTTGAACTATCAGATTGCTCGAAACTACACTCGAGAGCAATGAATCCGGGTCACTTAAAGAATGTTAAAAATCTCGGAAACTAAAAATGATAGGTTAATGCAATACATTGTATTTAATAGACAATGTAATACTCCTTAAATGAAAGTAAAAAAAATATGAGTCACCATACATTTTATTAACACAAAATTACATAAAGAAAAAACTGCTGATCTCTCCTTAAAACAAAAATAGGAAACATGAAATTTTTGAACTTTATTACGATTTTCTTGAATTTTAATACTTCGTATTGCCTCCTCGTGCTTCCATTACTGCGTTTACGCGGTTTGGCATGCTGTACACCAAGTTCCTTATACGATTTTGGGGAATATTCTCCCATTCCTCTGTGAGAGCAATTTTGAGCTCACGAAGCGTGATTGGGGGAGGGTTTCGTTGTTTTACGCATCTGCCTAGCTCGTCCCAAGCATGCTCGATCGGGTTGATATCCGGGCTGCGCGCTGGCCACTCCATACGAGTAATGTTCATCTCTTGAAGGTAGTCATTCACAATCCTACCTGTATGAGGTCGGGCATTGTCATGCATAAATATAGCATCCTCACCTAAATTGACCATAAATGGACCAACGTGATCATTGAGGATTTCTTCCACATATCTTACGCTAGTTAAAGAGCCGTTTTCTATGATCACCAGCTCTGTGCGACTTTCAGAAGAAATTCCGGCCCACACAAGTACAGACCCACCACCGTAGGCTACTTTTTCTTCGATGCATGCTTGCTTGAATCTTTCCCCTGGTCTTCGATACACTCTGTGTCTTCCATCGTGCTTGTAGAGCATAAATTTTGATTCGTCGGAGAACATAACTTTTGACCAATCTTCAATACTCCAATTTACGTGGCTCTGGGCATACCTTAGTCTCGAAATACGATGCCCACGCTCCAGTTTAGGGCCGTTTGCAGGTCTAAGGGGTTTTAAGTTAGATTCAGCAAGCCGACGTCTTACTGTCCATGCACTTGGGTTACTTCCTCCGAGGCGTCGAAACTGATTGGTGAGTTCAGTTCCTGTGAGAAAGCGATTTCGAAGCATGGTGTTCACCAAGTATCGGTCTTCTCGTGCTGTGGTACACCTGGTTCTGCCCGTTCCTGGTCTGCGTAGGTTGGAACCAGTTTCTTCGTAACGTCGGAGAACTCTTTGTACTGTTGACAGCGACACACCGACAGTCCTGGCTGTATCGCGCTGACTCCGGCCGGTTTCCAGCATTGTAAGTATTCTGGTGCATTCTTCAGGCGTAAGCGACATAATTTCAGCTTGATTAATGAATATAGAGCACTATCAACATGGTTTATGTACCCACATAAATGACAGATTACAAACAAAAGCAACACCAAATGCTGTAATTTCGTAGTTCCATCTTCGAAAGTGGCCCTTTTTCAAATTAGATTTTTTTATGATATAACTTTACAATAACTAAGAAGTTTTAATATCTTCATTTAAGGAGTATTACATTGTCTATTAAATACAATTTATTGCATTAACCTAGCATTTTTAGTTTCCGAGATTTTTAGGATTCTTTAAGTGACCCGGATTCATTGCTCTCGAGTGTATTTGTTTGGGCGTTCGTTCTTCTTACAACTTCAGATAAAAGCGAGCTATTCTCGTTCAGATCAGGAGAGTTAATATGAGGCTTGCCTCAAATACCTACTCAAATTGGTGCTAGTTTTTGAAAGATATGGTACCTACACGTGGTATTGAGGGGCCCGTCGTTAAATGCACAAAAAGACACTAAGGAATTTGGAAATATTTAAAAACTCGCTTCATTAGATGACGTTAAAATTGATGAGACTACATTAGCACCGTGTGCTATAGTCCGTTCACAGTTATATTATCTGTGACTGACAGCTTGTCGATCATTTCTTGTGTGTTGGCATAGCAGTAAAGTCCCCCTATGAGTGCCAGCCTACCACCTTTTACCGATTATAGTGGAGATTATAACATCCAACCGTTAGCACGAAGAGTTTTGTTTTTCATGTCATAGTATACTTAACTTTACAACAGTGCTCTTATAACTATACGATTGGATTTGAGATTTATTTACTTTTTTATAAATATCTGAAAAGAAACATTTACTACCATCACCAACGGAGGTGAAGTTGCTGCTTCCACAACGTTACACGTCTTAATTAATGGTCACACCCGAAAAAAACGATAGCAAACGAGGAAATTAAATTTCGACTAAAAGTTAGATTACCTACATGGGAGAAACAAAAACTTATTGGGGTAACACAGCAATCGAGATAGGCAACCTAAGTTCTAGAGGTAATATATCTCTGAACGTAGTCCGTTCAGAGATATATTACCTACCATATTTTAAAAAAAAATTTACTTGCGAAAAATCCTCTTAAAATCATCGATATTTACCTTTGTCAATTTGATTATTCCTGGTATTTGGATGATTTTTAATAATTTTGATTGATTGATTGATTGAGAGGTGTTTTTTTCTAATGTAAATATTATTTTATAAATAGCACACAGTCTTAGTGTAGTATCATCTATTACGAATTTAAGGTTCCATTTTAGTGTCATTTAATGAAGTGAGTTCTTGAATATTTCTATATGGGTACGTATTTGAATACCTAAAATTATAATAAGTACCTAAAGTTAAATAACCTAAGTTCAAAATACCTAAAATCTAAATACCTAATGGTGGGTTGACCTAAATTTAAAAATACCGAAAGTTTAAATGGCTAAGAATTTGAATACCTAAAATTATAATACCTAAAGTTAAATAACCAAAGTTCAAAATACCTAATGGTTGTTTGACTTACGAAATATATGTGGTACGGCTTAAAGAAAAAGGGACACTGCTCACCCCGACTCGGATAGGTTAGGTTAGAAGGCTAAGGCGGGAGCAGAGCGCAGCGGAGCGGAGCTCGCGCCTTAGCCTTCGTGGTTATTTTTTTTTAAAACCACTCATACAACGATTGTCTGCTCCAATCCTGAAGTTAGCCTTCTAACCTAACCTATCCGAGTCGGGGTGGGCAGTGTCCCTTTTTTTAAAGCGCTGGATGCGGGCTGCTTTAGATCGGTCATTCTGATTTGGTATATCAACCTTTGTTGTTTTAACTTTAGGCATTTTAAACATTAGGTAATTAGTCCAATAGGTATTTTAAATTTAGGTATTAAGTACTTAGGTATTAGTGGTTTAGGTATTTTAAACCATTTGGTTTTTAGATTTTAGGTATTTTGAACTTAGGTTATTTAACTTTAGGTATTATAATTTTAGGTATTCAAATACGTACCCCTAAATTCCTAAGTGCATTTTTACGAACGGGCTGGTGACGATTTTGTGGTATATCGCTTTTACGTGCGTTTTCAAGATTTTCAAAAGGCACGATAAGCCGTTGTAACCCGTACCTACTTAATGTACATACATCTGCGCTAATATTAAAAAGAAAAAAAAAAATTGTGTGTGTGTACGTTTGTAATGAATAAACTCGAGAACTACTGTGCCGATTTGAAAAAATATTTCACCAATGAAAAGCTACATTCACCCTGAGTAACATAGGTTATATTTTATTTCCATATTCCCATGGTAACTGGAGCTACGCGGGTGACACCGCGTGACATCCTCTAACTAAAAATAACGCAATTTACTTCTCAATACAGCATTACATAAATTCACTGTGCGGGTGCCGGGTCTATAGCTTGGCAGAAGGGTAACACCCCGACGGAGTCTTTTTTTTTTTGTTTAACGTGAGGGAAAATCCTCATGGATGTTATGCCGGACTCCTACCGACTAAAAAACCTCACGAAACGCCCAACAGCCTATGGTTGGGAGCCCCGGGTAAGCCCTCGGAAGGATGTCCCAGGACAACACCCCGACGGAGTCTGGGACTTGTGACCCAATTTGTAGATTTAAGGGTCTGACTAACTGTGTCGGATATTACGTTGACCTGTTTGCGGTACAAAGGGTTTGCTTCACAGATTGATATAATATTGGTATTCGGTAGGTATATAAACTTGAAATTGCTAAGATCATAGCTTGACCTCATACCGCAAGGAGACAAAGGGCTAGCTTTCATCTTCGCTCAAGCATTTCTTGAGCTTCGACAAACATTCTGTTATCGCCCTGAACCTGTACATTTACATTATATAGGTATAATATCAATACAATTGAAGTATGTACCTATCTGTTTGTAATTCCAAGTTAACAGACTTTTACTAAATACATTTTGAAAGTACTATACGGTTACATACAGTAAGTAGGCAGAGGCACAGTATACACCCACGTTTCATCTTATAGTTTGTTTCCCACGTAATAGTTGGTGAGCCTATAGCCGTGTTGAAATGAACAGGAGCAGGTCGTGACGACCCGTACATATTTGAAAATTTTCAAGCCGCCCATAAGGCCTTCAATCTGGCGTAACGATTGTCATTTTACTGACAACCGGGTTTCCATTCCAGTGTTCTGTACGTAATGGATCGTTTTGCGAATGTGTTCCCTTCGTCGCCTTTTACGATAACCTCTGGATGAATTGGTGACACGGGGCCACACGGCATACGTAAGCACATAAAAAAAATAACGCGTGGTGTCCGAAACCACGGGCGTAGCTGGGGGGTACAGTTAGTATATCCTATATTTAGAATAAGCTCAACGATAAATACTAAACGTTCGTAGAATTGTTACTATTTGCTATCCTAATGAAACCAATACAAAGCAATTACTAAATACTAGAGCAACCTTGGAATCAAAACCTACTACCGGCACCACAATAACACGCTTCAATAATATCTAGATATACTACCCGCAGATGGACCGACGACCAGGAAAAGAGAGTTGGGTCGCAAATTGTATTTATTACCCCTGTAATATTGTAAAAGCCAACGTGATTGGCTCACCATCTATTATTAGGGACAAAATGCTAATTGAGAAATTTGGGCATCAAATTTTCGTCCGCCTATTCCTTTGGAGTAAAGACGTCGTGACTATAATTATGTTAAATAAAAATCTACAAGGTTAATGATTATTTGCGCCGTAAAATAATGACAAGGTTATGGTCGTCCTCTGCTGGACGTAGGCCTCTCCAAAATATCACCCTAACAACGTCCGGCGCTTTTCGTATCCAATCACTGCCTTATTTTTTAATGTGAGGGAAAATCCTCATGGATGCTATGCCGGACTCCTACCGACTAAAAAAACCTCACGTAACGCCCAACAACGTATGGTTGGGAGCCCCGGGTAAGCCCTCGGAAGGATGTCCCAGGACTCCCATCAGACCCACGGCCGCCACTGCGGCCTCGCCTAGAGGGCGGTTCGGGTGCTATCGCGCGTCTTTGGGTCCAATCACTCCCTGCGAACTTTTTCAGGTCGTCGATCCATCTGTTCCATCCATTTCCACCATCGGCCATTGTGGTCTAAGAGCCAGCGGCCCCCAGGCATATGTAAGCACATAAAAAAAATAACGCGTGGTGTCCGAAACCACGGGCGTAGCTGGGGGGTACAGTTAGTATATCCTATATTTAGAATAAGCTCAACGATAAATACTAAACGTTCGTAGAATTGTTACTATTTGCTATCCTAATGAAACCAATACAAAGCAATTACTAAATACTAGAGCAACCTTGGAATCAAAACCTACTACCGGCACCACAATAACACGCTTCAATAATATCTAGATATACTACCCGCAGATGGACCGACGACCAGGAAAAGAGAGTTGGGTCGCAAATTGTATTTATTACCCCTGTAATATTGTAAAAGCCAACGTGATTGGCTCACCATCTATTATTAGGGACAAAATGCTAATTGAGAAATTTGGGCATCAAATTTTCGTCCGCCTATTCCTTTGGAGTAAAGACGTCGTGACTATAATTATGTTAAATAAAAATCTACAAGGTTAATGATTATTTGCGCCGTAAAATAATGACAAGGTTATGGTCGTCCTCTGCTGGACGTAGGCCTCTCCAAAATATCGCCCTAACAACGTCCGGCGCTTTTCGTATCCAATCACTGCCTTATTTTTTAATGTGAGGGAAAATCCTCATGGATGCTATGCCGGACTCCTACCGACTAAAAAAACCTCACGTAACGCCCAACAACGTATGGTTGGGAGCCCCGGGTAAGCCCTCGGAAGGATGTCCCAGGACTCCCATCAGACCCACGGCCGCCACTGCGGCCTCGCCTAGAGGGCGGTTCGGGTGCTATCGCGCGTCTTTGGGTCCAATCACTCCCTGCGAACTTTTTCAGGTCGTCGATCCATCTGTTCCATCCATTTCCACCATCGGCCCTTGTACAGATGTGGGTAGCCCATTTGCCACTTCAAAACGCATGAATGCTGTACAGTCCAATCTAATCCTTTTAGCTATTTCCTTTTCCAGGTTATTCGATCCATGTATTCCTGAACAACCTCAAGATTCGATGGTTAGACGTAGATTGGTCCCGGCATGACATGCTCATTGAACATGACTTTGTATGTACAAATACATTATTTTGTATGAATGAAAACTACTTACAACGTCGAGAGACGCATTTATAAGAGAACATCCAAACGTGATGAGTAGGTGTATTTCTATTTCCTGGACAGCCTTAAGACTGGATGGTTGGACGTAGATTAGTCCCTCCCGGCATGACATGCTCATTCAACATGACTTTGTATGTACAAATACACGTGTATGAATAAAAACTACTTACAACGCCGAGAGACACATTTATAAGAGAACATCCAAATGTGATTAGGTACTAGCTTAAGGTAGGTGTATTCCTGAACAGACTCAAGACTGGATGGTTCGACGTAGATTGGTTCATGTCATGCTCATTGAACATTACTTTGTATGTACAAAAACACTTGTATGATTGAAAACTACTTACAACGCCGAGCGACGCAATAATAAGAGATCCCGTCCTTAAGTCTAATCCCATAAAGTCACTGACAGTAGGCAACCAATCTAAAGTCATATTCTTTTCCAAGATTCCTGTAACAATGTATACATTTAGAGATATTTTAAACAGTATCATCAAGCCCAACTTACTACTATATCTCCAAGGGGGTGGCAGAGGTGAAGGACATACCTACACTTTTACAAGTAACAACAGTTTATTGGTCTCAAGTAACGTCAAGTCAGTTGTCACTGGCTACAGTGGCTGTGGCTACTATAGTATAAATCTGATTCTGTAATTCCTCCTACCAAGACAGTTCTTCCAATCTCAGCCGCTGCAAATCGAGAATTCTATCGTTTGACCAACATAAATATGTCTTTACTACTATACTTTGTACTGTATTAATCTTCCTAATATCTTACTAATATGAATTCGAAAGTTTGTGAGTGTAGATGTGTGGATGTTTGTTACTCTTTCACGCTCGAACGGCTGAACGAATCTGGCTGAAATTTGGTACAGGAATGGATTATATTTTGGAATACCACATAGAGTACTTTATATCCCGGGAATAAGTTCCCAAGGGAAGCGGGAACGGGTACAAATATTACGCGGGCGGAGCTGTTGGAATCAGCTAGTACTTTATAAAATAGTAATGGGTATTACGTATGTTTATAAAGAAACCCTAAGACACCTAAGATGTAATATTATGTAAATAGAGTAGGTATGTAAGATTCAATTGAATAAGGAGCTACAACTGCCAGCCAACAAACTGCTCTGTAGTTTGGCAGAAGTTAAATATAATGTAAGTATTTTGCTAATAAATTTTGTGAATATAAGATTTTTGCTTTCTTTTCTTTCTAAGGCAAATCAATAGCATTTCTATTTTGTTCTGATCCTGGATTCGAACCTGTGATAATGAAGGAAACTAAACTATACTCTAGCAGTGTGGGGATGATTTAAAATGTTTATTCCTCCTTATTGAAATCGCAATAGCCTTACTTTTGATTTTATTCTTGATTTTATAATTTTGCGATACAGTTTATTCGTGATACAGTATAACGTTAGGCTGTTTCTTCTTATGAGAATGGGCCCGTCGTTTACCAACGATTCCGTCAACGTCAAGGTGGAATACAAATATGGTTTGTAAAAAATGGCAAGACGCCAGTCTAAAGTCGGAATAAAAAGAATCCTAATCGTAGATAAGTAATGTTTGCAAATGCAAATACAATAAAAATAATAATTATTATTTACATTATAATATGTATTGACTTTGACAGAAACTTGACAATCAATAAACGGTGGGTTTTTTTATTATTTGATGCTTTGGTTTTTAGACGCCTGCGTAAAAAACATCATTTTGGTCAAATCTTTGAATGGTGTTTAACATTGGCCGATGAAGAAGTTACTCTCTTATTAACATTTTAAATCAAATGCCTGTATAGTTTGATAGTTACCAAGGAACTATTAAGTAACTAGGGAAAACCAGACTCCATAGCTATCTAGGTGTGTTGTTATTTAAAAAAAACATTTCTCATCGACTTAATTACGAAGAAATTTAATAGTAAACCATACGAAAAGATTACTCTATCTATTTCATTACAGCAGTCTTCCTCGCTTTATACCTACCGCAGCAAGTAACCAGAAAATTTTCTTTCTAAAATTTTACATTTGGTTTGATCGCAATCGGTTGAGAAGAACCGGAGAGATGAACAAAAATTGAATAATTAGGTTGGATTTCCGTGAGTACATCATTCTTTTGGTCGCTTAGGTCATAGACTTATAAAATTCTATGCGTTATAAATCTATGGCTTAGACCAGATGCTATACCACAATTCATAGTAAAAGATTGTAACAGAATTTTTGCCGGCCCCTTACAATATATATTTAATCTCTCAGTTCAGACTAATGTGTACCCAATGATATGGAAAACCTCTAAAGTGCTCCCAGTTCACAAGAATGGCCCTAAATCTGATTTTAAAAACTACAGACCTATAGCTGTCCTGTCCATATTCGGTAAAGTGTTTGAGTCTATTTTATATAAAAAAATATGCAGTGATTTGACTGGATGGTTTGCTGAAGAACAGCATGGGTTCTTACCAAAGCGCTCCACTACTTCCAATCTTCTTAACATAACTACGTTCATCGCTACAAACTTAAATAATAAAACTCAAGTGGATGTAGCATACTTTGACTTCCAGAAAGCCTTCGACAGAGTAGACAACGATGTACTATTAAACAAAATGGCAATTTCAGGTTTTTCTAGGTCGTTGCTCCAGTTCTTTGCTAACTATTTAAGCGACCGTAAACAATACGTCCTACACAAAAATACGCGATCTGAGCTCTACCCAGTCACGTCAGGTATAGGACAAGGTAGTAGCCTAGGACCCTTGCTCTTTCTAATATTTATAAACTACCTTCCAACATATATAAAACATTCCATGGTTCTAATGTATGCAGATGATGTTAAGATCGCTCTACCAATTAATGAAATTCATGACACTATTAAACTTCAGGAAGATATTAACAACATTTACGCTTGGAGTACTAGTAATGGCCTTAACCTTAATATCAATAAATGCGCTATTATGTCTTATACGAAAACATTGCAACCGATACTCAATATACAACCTGAAATTTTGTATAGCGCAAACCTGAAAACACTTTGATTAGAATCAGTAACATTATCCAATGGACCCGATTTCAACCTATGTTAATTTTTTTCAAAACTTCACGAAAAAATTTAACGCATTGAACACTCTAATAACGTAAAGTATGTATAAGTATGTATCATAAAATAACATCACTACGCGTGATCAAAAGCGATCCGCCACCAGCCGATCCCGTGCCCTCGACCAGTCACCCCCGGCCGCGCCCCTGCGCTCGCGCCACCAGTCAGTGACCGATAACACGAGCGCGACGTCATACGTGTCTCCGTTCCGCATCCCGTGTCGCTGTGCAAAATACGCGATCGTGTAACAACACTTCTTTTATTATACTTTTAAATACTACTAAGGTGACAGAAATGCTTACAGCATACTTGATCGTTGCTACCCTTAACCTATGGACGTTTGGAACACCAGAGGCACGACACACGGGCTGCGATACCAATATCGAAAGGTAGAAGGAATTGCCGAAGGTGACAAAGTGCAACGGGTGAACTTTAGTGAGTGGTGGCTTAAAAAATGACAGTGTAAGTGTTTTGTGTACTTTTACGCGTAGAGGATTACATGATACTGATAATGCAGCCTATTGGCGCCATACCAATCCTCATTTACCCCGTCAGAACTCCTTCCGACACCGCTTGTCCATTAATGTGTGTGCGGGCATTATGAATAGTCACGTAATCGTATTGACTACTATTCGTAAATGCCAGTACGTGCATACTTGCAGTTCTAGGGTTCCGTAATCAATTGGTAACAGCTAGAAAGAAAGTTTTTTTTATTCAGCCCTTGAACACATAGGTACCTATAATACTTTCATAGGCTTTACAGCTTGATCCTTTTACTAAGACTCTAATGCTAGTGAACCTTACCATCGGAGAGGGTAAAAATGGGACCTTATTACTAAGACTCCACTGTCCCTCTGTCACCTAACTGTATCTCACTAACCATTATTATAGCTAGACAGTTGAAAATTTCACAGACAGTGTATTTCTGTTGCCGCTATAATAATAAATACCGGCCAAATGCGAAACGGACTCACGCACAGACGGTTCCGTATCCCGTTTAATCGCCCCCTTTTATCTGATTTTAGTATCTGTAACTAGCTCTAACTATCGCAGTTCCGATAGAGTCTTGTTACGGACAGACAGACGGATAACGAAGTCTTATGAACAGGGTCCTGTTTTTACCCTTTGGGTACAGAACCCTAAAAACAGATCAAAATAACATTTAAGTGGGCTCCCATACAATAAACGTAATTTTTGCCGTATTTTGGTACAGAACCCTACTTGCGCGAGTCCGACTCGCACTTGGCCGGTTTCTGTCTTAAACACAGTTCCATAATTACCACTTATGAAAATGGTTTGTTAATGTTATTATCAATACCACACGAATAGTGACTAACTGCCTTGCGTATAATACCTACACCTACGCTGTTCGAAAATAGTGCAATTCTAAACAAAGGCTTATAACTTGGTCAGTTTTCGTTAGTTTAATTTAATATTTTTTATACGGTATTTTGAAGCAAAACTCTAGTTGGGGTGTCTGAGGTTTGCGCTATACAAAAGTTCACGTTGTATATACGTTAAACTCTGAAACACTAAATCGAGTTTCAACAATTCGTGACTTGGGGACCCACTTCGACCCAACTCTAACTTTTAACCAAAACATAATAAAGACCTGTAATAGATCCCGAAAAAGTCTAGGATTTGTTATTCGACACACAAAAATTTTTAACAACCCTCATACTATAACTATTTTATACAATTCATATGTCCGCAGCTTATTAGAAACGAACAGCACCATTTGAAATCCACACGAGAAATCATACATACTTCTGATAGAAAAAGTCCAAAAAGCATTTATTCGCTACTTCTACCTCAAACTGTACGGTTACTATCCCTACATGTACCCCTCACCATTTGTACTGGGAATGGTAACCTATCAAAGCCTAGAAGTTAAAAGAAATCTCTGCCTCATTGTTTATTTCTTTCGCCTAATTCGTGGTAATCTGTCTAACACTATACCTACTTCTAGAAAATATATCAATAAATGTTCCTCTACCGATCAGGCGCGCACTACGTCCACGAAAACGTCCTCTTTTCTTAGTTCCTTCGTCTTCTGTAACCCTTACAACTAGTCCATTATGCCTTGCACTAACCCATATCAATAATATACTTCTGCATGATGAAACAATAGATATTTTCACATTTACGGAACCGAAATTCCTAGCTGCAGCTAGTCACTATCTAGAATGTATATCCACACCCAGTACTATAATATAAATTTAGATACATAAGTATTTTTATTTTTCAAATTTTATTTTAAATAATGTTTAATATTATAATAATACCGTTCCTAGAATTTACCTACTTATTCTCAATGTAACCAATAACTAGTATGTGTGGTGATAATATACTGTTAGTACTAAGTTGGTTAATAAATAAATAAATAAATAAATAAAATAAAAAATAAAAATTATTAATACGGAAAAAAGGGGTCGAGTTTGGTCGTGATCCCGACATCCACGCATACGCGGGCTTCAGCTAGTATTTGAATATTTTACAAATATTTTTTGCTTTCTTACCCTTTAATAAAAACCCGTATTGTTCTGTAACATTATCTTTGTTGAAAACAATACGATACTCTTATTTTATTAGGATCGCGTTCATTATAAATGAAAATAGAATGGTTTTAATCATAACCTGCAGGCATTTTCTAAAAAAAGTCGCTTAAAGAAAGAAAATAGGATCTCGATCTTGCTCCCCAACTTTTTAGGGTTCTGTAGCAAAAAACGGAACCCTTATAGATTCCCACTTTTCTCCGAAACTATAAAGCCTATAGTATGCTGTTAAACTTGGTAAGTAGATGTATTCTGCGAACCGCATTAAGAATTTCACACAAAAATAGAAAAAAAAAACAATAGATTTTAGGGTCCCCATACTCAGAACTGAAACGTGTGGGATATAAACTGAGGTTTCTAATATCATTTTTTTCTAAACTGAATAGTTTGTGCGAGAGACACTTCCAAAGTGGAAAAATGAGTGTAGCCCCCCCCCCCCCCCTCCCCCCTCTAACTTCTAAAATAAGAGATTGAAAAATCTAAAAAACATTGCCACGCAGACGAGCAAACGAGATCTAGCGAGTAGTTTTTTTTAAACGTTTTATACCGCAATTTTAGCCTAGAAAAATCACTGCCACAGTTACTGCTACGAAACCCTTCATGGGCGAGTTCAACTCGCACTTGGCCGGTTTTTTTTGTTACCTAGTAGCTAAATGGTGTAGGCCTATCTTAATTTGCTTTTATTCGATCACATTGCTATTGTTCTACTTGCCCTAATTAGATCCCTTAATAAGATCTGTGATGATATGTATGTATGTATGTATGTATGTATGTAATAAGATCTTTTCAACGAACTCTATTATTAAACATAATGAAAAGAAATATACATAATAAAAGAAATTTGGTGTTGTAAAACAAGGAGAAAAATTCTCCGAATTCTATACTTACCTTTTTTTTTTAATTCCAAATATTTGAATATTTATGCAAATATTTTGTATTCAAATAAGTAGGTAAGTATAATGTGGATATTTAATATCCACGGAATTTTTTTTTCACAGCTCCATCTGATCCCAAACTTGTGCTATGTAGTAAAGTAGGTATGTACTTATAAACTTTTTTGGTTACATACCTTAAAGTATATAGATATAATATATACATGGAATTTGCCAAAATTGGTTTAGAACTAAATTTTTCAAAATGTGAATTGTTTATCACGGACAAAGCAGACCGGCAGACTGTATTAAAAAAGTTTAACGATTTGATCCCTGATTTCAAAATTATGAACAAAAATACACTTCTCCTCTTTGGGTCACCAATTTTTGAGGATTCGTTTTCATCATTTTTAGATGAAAAAATTCAAAATTTTCGGGATATCAAACAGCGGTTATACCAAATAAATTTACATTCCGCATTCACTAAGTATAATTCGTTATTGTTCTTTTGCCCCAAAATTAACCTACTATCTTAGATCTTGTCCGCTTTGGAAACACCACAAACTTTTAGAAAATGTAGATGAAATTATCAGGAATACAATTATAGATATTTTAAATGTGAATTTGGACGAGCGAGCTTGGACACAAGCGTCATTACCTATCCGACTAGGTGGTCTCGGCGTCCGCAAAATTACGAGTATTTGTTTACCGGCATTCTTGTCATCGGTGTACGGTACAGATAAGTTAACTAGGAAAATTTTAACTTCGTCACTGGTTAACTTTGAAGTACCGTATTTATCTGATGCCCTGAATGCCTGGAAAATGACCTGCCCAAGCACAGAGCTTCCCATCAACTACTCTTCCCAGAGACAGTGGGATGTGCCGCTTTGCAAGTTAGTACAACAAAACCTAATTGACACTTCGTCCACTGCAGCAGAGCGAGCGCGCCTACTAGCTGTGGGAGAGTGGGAATCGGGTCTCTGGCTTCATGCGCTGCCCTCAGCCTATATTGGAACTTTGTTAGATAATGGCACTTTCCGCATCGCTGTTTGCTTACGCCTCGGCACATCTTGCATCGTTCCACATCGTTGTCACTGCGGCGTAACTGTTGACCACCTGGGTCACCACGGTCTATCCTGCTATAAAAGTGCAGGACGCTTTCCGCGACATGCTGGTATAAATGACATCATCCGTCGCGCTCTTTCCGCCGCCGGCGTGCCAGCAGTCCTTGAACCAAAGGGCTTGGCTCGAGACGACGGAAAGAGGCCCGACGGGATGTCATTGGTGCCATGGAAGATGGGAAGACCGCTTGTGTGGGATGCCACATGCGTGGACACCCTTACGCCTTCTCATGTTCCTGGCACCGCTAGCTGCGCGGGAGCTGCTGCCGCATCTGCTGAGGCCCTCAAACGGCGCAAATATATAAATCTTGCTGGGGCTTATTTATTTGAGCCGTTTGGGGTTAAAACTCTTGGACCATGGGGTCCTAGTGCAAAGCTTGTATACAGAACTATATGCAAGCTTTTGGTCGACAGTTCCCGTGACCAGAAGGCTGGCGTGTACTTGGGCCAGCGACTCAGTATTGCCATTCAACGTGGCAATGCCGCCAGCGTTTTGGGCACGGTTGTGGTTGACAGCGATGTGGAAGAATTTTTCGATGCCTAAATCGGATACCTATTTCTTTTTTTTTTTTTTTTTTTTTTTCTTGGGGGTTTTTTTTTTCTTTTGTTTGAAATTTAAGTACCTACCTATTTTTAGTTTCTTTTCTTGTGTAAAAAGTGTATAGTAAATATAAATTGTATATTATGTACCTATAAATTAAACAAAAATAAATATCACAACAAAATGAAAAATATATAGATAAAGTACATAGAATAGGTACTCAGACTCTAGAAGTTTCGAGACAAAGATATAATAAGGATCACACTAGTTTTTGTCCCTTGGGAATCGGACCATGAATTAATTACTTGAATGCATAATATTAGTTCAATTTTTTTATACCACTAAGGTGGCAGACAAGCATACGGCCCACCAGAAGGACTGGTGGTCACCGCAGCCTATGAACGTTTGCAACACCATTCTGGGAGATCCTGCCGAGGGCTTACCCGTGGCTCCCACCGTTGGCAGTGATAGAGCACCGTCTGGTTTTAATCGGTAAGAATCCGACAAGCATCCATGAGGGATTTCCATACATACATACGTCATATGGTCACGCCTTAATCCCCAAAGGGGTAGGCAGAGTCATATTATATGCCAACATTTCACCTTATTAAGAGTCTGTCCCACGTAATAGGTGGTGAGTCATATTGTCGTGTTGAGATGGACAGAGGCAGGTTGTGACTGCCTGCTGTTAAAATTTTTCAAGCCGCCTAACCGCCTTCAACTTGGCTTAACTACTGTCATTTTACTGGCAACCGGGACCAACGGCTTAACGTGTTTTCCGAAGCACGGAACCGCTCTAATGTCACTTGTCGTGTGCAATGATCGTTTACAGAACACAGAGTACTTCACGAGGACGGAGGAAGAGGAGGAGGAGGACAGGAGAACGAGAGGAATCATATGTAAAAAATGCCGGAATCAAAAACCATTTTCTCGCTTTCACATTTTCAGTTATCCGTGGAGCTTAGGATTAAAACTATTTACAGTGATACAAAGGCTCGACATTTAATCCCGTTACTAACACATTTGACATTGTAGTTTTAATTTGGAACCCTTTGTCGACATGGAATTTACCAAACGAAATAGGATTGAAAATTTACGTCACTCTTCAAAAGCAGCTTAGTCCAGTTTTATCCAATTAAATGGGAAAAAGGTATGTTGCGTCAGTCGTTAGTGTGTAATCCGGATTCAATTGTTGTAAGCTGTGTTATATTCGTTTCTTGTTTTTTTGACAGAAAAAATGTAACAAAAAATTAAGCTTACTCGTCAAATGGTTATTATACGAGGGGCGCGTTATAGAACGTTTTTTCTCATGTCGTTAAACCGTTGAGTGTAGGTTTTAAGTCGAAATTAAAACTAAACTCAAGGATTTATCCAGTTAGGACTAGGCTTACCTAAGGCTCTGCCAGTATGATGAAAAAAAAAACATATAAAAGGTATACATCTAAGCTTTCCTATTGAAATGAGTATAAAATAGTAGTTACTTGCAAAAGTATGTTTATATGTATTCTACTAAATGATGCTCGCGGCTGCGCCCGCATGAAATTCGGTACCTGTTCCCGCTTCCCGTGAGGAAATTTTCCCGGGATGAGAAGTAGCCTATGTGTTATTCCAGACTATAAGCTATCTCTGTATGAAATTTCAGCCCAATCCGTTTAGCCGTTTGAGCGTGATTGGGTAACAAACAACCAAACATTCAAACATCTAAAAATCCAAACATCCAAACATCCTCACAAAACTTTCACATCATCATCAATATCAATACATATAATAAAATCGTAACTGTCTGTTTTCTGTACGTTTGTGCACGCTAATCTCAGAAACCGCTCAACCGAGTGAAATGTGGTTTTCTTTATTGCATCGCAGTCTGTTCTACTTAACATTTTGGTGTTTGTTTCATGTCAATCAGTTCATAAATAAAAAAGTTATATCAATCTCAATAATCACATATAAAATGCAGCATGCGAAGTCGCAGGCAACAGCTAGTTTATAATATTAGTAGGATAACAATAGCCCCATATATTAGCAGCTTAATTTGGGTTAGATGACGCTATGTAAAAATATACCAACCTCACTGCTCACTTACTGTTGCTGCAAAATTGGGAGAGGCTTACGTCCAGCAGGGACGTAAGCCTCTTCCAATTTACGTCACATTATACGGGCCCACACCGTCTGCATCCAGTCTCTACCCTAAAACTTTTTCAGGTCTTTGGTCTAAATGGCGGGTGTCACTCCCAGAAGTTCTGTGACCAGCCTACTGCCACTTTAACACGCTAAATCTTCGAGGTGTGTCGACAACTCTGGTTCTGTGCAGGAAAATCTAATTTCAGAGGCGATATTTCATATGTGAGGAAAATTCGTCATGGGTGCTATGCCGGACTCTTGCCGACAAAACCACACGTTTCTTACCTAATGCCTGCCGTCGGGAGCCCCGGGTCCTCGGGAGGATATCCTCAGGAATATTTCAGTGGCTAAACTTCAAATACACTCCAAGCATAACTTACAACATATTATTTTGAAGGCATAGACAAATCCGTAAAATTCACATCTCTGCACCGTAGACTTAAACCGATGAAATAGTACATTTGTGTTGTAGTCTTTTATCTTCAGGTGGTCCAATGGAAAAAAAACCAAAATATTCATTTAAGTATTTACAAGTAGGCCAAATTTCCATACTATAAATTTTGATAAGTATCCAATTTTCCCAACATTTCTAAATAAGTTACGTATAATAGAAACTTGAAGGAAATACAACTATGAAGCTTATATTTAGACAAATTGAACGATGATCAGTTATTGTCTTCGATATGAATACCGAGAGGTCTGTTCTTGGCAGATCCATTTTATCGCATTCTATTGAAGCGGTCCGCAGATTAGTATTATCAGCGTATTTCAGTAAAATGCCTGAATACTTAGGTGGTGGAATAACCTCCCGGCCTCGGTTTTTCCAAACGTCTACAGTATGGGATTCTTCAAAAGGGGTCTTAGAAGGTTTTTACAGGGTCGGCAGCGCGAGTGTGGCGCCTCTGGTGTTGCAAGCGTCCATAGGCTGCGGTGCCCACCGGTACATCTGGTAGGCCGTAGATATGCTTGTCTGCCACCTAGTGGTATAAAAATATATTATATTCTTGGTTTCTATCGGTTTTCTGGTGATAAATGTCGAAAGATGGAGGACCACCATTAATACCTTTAAGATGGAAAATGAAGTCAGTGGTAATCAATAGATACTAATATCCACGCTGGAAAGACAAATTGTATAAACAGCCGATTTGCAGTCAGTATACATTGTTAGAATCACCTGATTTTCATGGTTCCGTTTCGTGATAGATAAAAAGCTGAAAATTTTACAGTATAAGGTTTATGAACCTATTCTATAAGTTGCCGCTATAATAACAAATGCTAGGAACAGAAAAATCGTAATAAAAAGGGAGCCCCACAACAAACGAGATTTTTTCGACGCTTTCGTTTATTTTTGTGTATTAAATCCACTCCAGCAGTGTTAACCAAATTAAGCTAATATAAGCTGGTGCTATGGGATCTAGACGACTGATAAACATACGTTATTTGTAAATACATAGTAGGTACTTTTATATATTTTAGATAAATTACACTCAAACACAAAACAAATCAATGTGCTCATCACACAAAAAGATTTGTCCGGGGTGGGAATCGAACCCACAGCCTCTAAAGAAATTGATACTTGTCACATGCAAAGTAACAGTTTGTTTCTGTGTGGGTCGTTTCTTCATTTTGGTACCTACAGCTATTTGGTAAGATATACGAATCGTTCGTATCAATTATGTTTACCATAATAATGGTGTCAACTTGACTTGTCAAAGTACGAGTAGGTACATCACTTTACGTATTTTAGGCACGTACGTACGTGACGAATTCTAATATGCAGATACACGTGTTTACGGTGCTAATAGAACAAATCTGATCTGTATTGTGTAGAATAGTTAAGAATAAATTTATTTCCAAAAAAACAAAAGTTTTACAAAAAATTCTTTGTCAGTTACATAGGTAAGTACTTAAAATTATTTAATCTCTAGTTACACACAAGACGACACTAGTTTAATTTACATTATGGTATTCACATAATGGACCTCTAAAATTATACAGTTGGCGCTTAAACTAGGTATTCCTGTGTTTCAGGCATTTAGGCCATTATACTACATACATAATATTATACTCTCTGAAAGAGTGACAGAGCTTTACTGTACTTACGGTTGAAATCGCAATGGATAGGACAACATCCCTGCAAATATTATAAATGCAAAAGTAACTCTCGTCTGTCTGTCTGTTACGTTTTCACGTCTAAGCCTTTAATGACATTTCGTATAGAGATAGTTTGAGCCCAAGGAAAGGACATAGGCTACTTTTTAACTAACTGCGCAAAAGGAGGGTTAAGGCGCTCCCTCACCGGGAGCATTCGCGTGTAATGTAGCGTTACAGAGTCGAGCATTACTGCAATGAGATTAATGCGTACCTTGTAATGATATAAGACGACATTACAACAGTGAAGGAGAAGAACCGAGCATTACAATGCGCACCTTGTAATGATACAATGTGTAATGTTTTTGATACAACTTGTACCATCAATGCTAGGTGGAGGTAGGTTGTAACGTAATGCTCAAAGTCAAATCTATAATATTACATTACACGCGAATGCTCGTCGGTCAGGGAGGTAGGTTGTAACGTAATGCTGAAAGTCGAATCTAATAATTATGTTACATTACACGCGAATGCTCCCGCTAAGGGAGGACCTTAATGATTATACGCGGTAACGACTTCTAAACGGACGAAGCCGCGGGGCATAACTAGTAGTATTACCTTTTATGCTTTACTTTCACATCATATAGGTATGTACCTACTTATTATGTTTTCCTTAAAAAGTTACAAGAAGAGAGGTAGTACAGAGGCATACTAAAAGCCTACAGTTGCGGCAACTAAGTCTATTGCCGTTATGAGGCTTGGCGTAGTCTACCGCAATACTAGCAACCTAACGGCTTAACGAGCCAAATTACCAATTTCAGAACTAGCTGTAAAATTTACAAAATAAAAAATGATATGATTAAATTTTGAAATATAGGTGCTCAATTATAAGATGTTTGAACAATGTATTATCTTTGAAAGTCCATTATACCTTCTAAGAAATATTACAAGGCCCATCTTCAAAGTCCCTTTTATCAAAACAATGTCATGTAAATATATTAGTCTTCAAAGGGATAAAAGTAAATGTGTTACAGGAATAATGTTGTCCTGAGGAGCTGAAACATATTAAATAAGATCAAGTTAATTATACAAGACATATCTTTGAATCTCGAAGTTGAAAATAAACTCGATTTTAGGGAGTTTGATTTTGAAACGATTTTTTTATTTGACCCCCTAATGGAAAGTCATGACTACATTCAGTCATTATAACAGTTTGCTAAACTGTTGACAGTGGCCCTCAAAGTCTTGCTATATTCCTTTCCCCGGAATATTATCAACGTGGAAATCCACAATAACGTGATGCGGCGCGGCGTGGCGCCATGTCGTTCCGGATGCCGTGAAATTCCACGGCCGAAATCTAAGATGCGCTCGTGGTGTATAAATGTACGTAGACACAAGACGTGTACTGCTCGTTCGCTCTAAGTTTGCCGCTCGGCTAAATTGACAGCAACTAATGTCACTTCTTCATACAATGTTGCTTATTTTCTATGACGAAGTGACATTAGCTACTGTCTAATTAAAAAATGGTCTCCTATGCGCCATAGACAGTGTACACGTCACGCATAATGTTGCGTCACTATACAAGTGCCATGCCGATGTCGGCGCATGAAACAGATCACAACAGTTAACATGCCATAGTAAGCATAATACCGTGGCGTACGTTGTGACGTTGCACGCAGCCTATTGCCTTTATTAATAGATGGCGTGACGTCGTCTATGTAGAAATCCAAGGTGCCGAAGCGCGGTGCGGTGTAGAGCCGTGAAATGAACTGTGACACGTCGTAACACTCCACGGCACAGGACTGCAGCGTTAAACGTTGTCGTGCCTACGAACATTAACACACGGACGAACGCATCGTAGATTTGCCATACCCTGCATGGCGGGCGGCGGCGCCTTACCGAGGATTTAAATGACCCGGCGCCGCGCCGCGCCAAGGCACCGTAAAATTACACGTTGACGGCAACAGTTTCCACATTTACGTAGCACATGCACATATTAAGTAAGTTATCCATTCAACTTTATGCGTAATTTTCTTAAAAATTCAGCCAAGTGCCAGTCGGACTCTTGCACGAAAAATAAATCACATTTGTTGTATGGGAGCCCCCCTTAATCCCCCTTTTTCTGAAAAGGGAAAGGGGGATTCTGAAAGGGAAAAAAATATTTTATTATTTATTGCTTTAACGGCAACAGAAATGCATCATCTGAAAATTTCAGCTCTCTAGCTATCACGGTTCCTGAGATAGGGTCCCGTTTAGTTAGTTTTTACCCTTTGGTACGGAACCCTATACAAATACGGAACAACATCATTTTAGTACAGGAAAACAGTTCATGAAGTTAAAGAACCACCCTTCTTGTGGTTGAAAGTTACTAAGTTAAGATAAATTTATTTCGAGAATACTTTTTGCGTTTCAAGGGTGTTAATTGCTTACTCAAGTGATTCCTTTGCTTTTATTCAGTAGACACTAAAGGTATATTTGGCAGAATTTATGAACAAAATGAAATGTAAATAGATAATTTTCTGGTATATGTAAGTACCAGGCGTTTCCTTGGGGAAAGGGGATGAAAGACAAAAACCGGCCAAGTGCGAGTTGGACTCGCCCATGAAGGGTTTCGTAGCAGCAAGTAACATAATATAAAAGTTCTTATAGTTCGTTGTAACTTTGATTGATGTTTAAACACGTTCCCAGTGGTAGTGATTTTTCTAACCGAAAATTGCGGTTTACGACGTATGTATTAAATAAAAACTACCAGCTCTATCGCGTTCAAACTAATTTTCGCTGGTAGTTTTTATGGCAATGTACATCATATACTCTTTTTAGATTTATCAGTCTCTTAGTTTAGAAGTTAGAGGGGGGGGGACACACATTTTTCCACTTTGGAAGTGTCTCTTGCGCAAACTATTCACTTTACGAAAAAAATATGTTAGAAACCTCAATATCATTTTTGAAGACCTATCTATAGATACCCCACACGTATGGGTTTGATGAAAAAAAGAATTTTGAGTTTCAGTTCTTAGTATGGGGACCCCCAAAATTTAATGCTTTTTTTCTAGTTTTATATTAGAATCTTAATGCGGTTCACAGAATACATCTACTTACCAAGTTTCAATAGCATAGGCCTCATAGTTTCGGAGAAAAGTGGCTGTGACACACGGACGGACAGACAGACAGACAGACAGACAGACAGACAGACAGACAGACAGACATGACGAATCTATAAGGGTTCCGTTTTTGCCATTTGGCTACGAAACCCTAAAAAGTACCAGGTACATTTAGAAAACAAGAAATAAAACCGGCCAAGTGCGAGTCGGACTCGCGCACAGAGGGTTCCGGACCAAAAATCGGCAAAAATCACGTTTGTTGTATGGGAGCCCCCTTAACCCCCCTTTTTTTTCTAATTTTAGTATATGTTGTTATAGCGGCAACAGGAATACATAATCTGTAAAAAAATCAGCTCTCTAGCTAGCACGGTTCTTGAGATACAGCCTTGTGACGGACAGACATACAGATATATGGATGGCAAAGTCTCATGAATTGGGTCCCGTTTTCTACTCTATGGGTACGGAACCCTAAGTACAAATCTCAAAAATTCTTCATGGATGCTATGCCAGACTTTTACCGACTAAAAACCACACGTTCCCTAACTACTAAGCTAAGCTCGGGATTAATTATTATTACTTAATTTTATCCTGGGGAAGGGTATACGCAGGATAAAATTAAGTCTGTGGTAATAATCTGTGGTAAAAAATATGAAGCGCTCGTGGCCCCGCGGACTCTGTGTTCTGTAAACGATTACTGCAGTAAGCAACTTTCACTATGGCCGGTCCATGGATGGGTGACCTTCCATGTGATCACTTTGTGACATTTATTTGAGCGTTTCCGTGTTTCGGAAGGCACGTTAAGCCGTTGGTCCCGGTTGCCAGTAAAATGGCAGTCGTCAAGCCAAGTTGAAGGCTTTATTTTCAACAGCAGGCAGTCACAACCTGCGCCTGTCCATTTAAACACGGCAATACGGCTCACAACGTATTACGTGGGACAAATTATATAAAGGTGAAATGTGGGTATATAATATGCCTCTGCATACCCCTTCGGGGATAAAGGCGTGATGATGAACCTGAACCTGTGGTAATAAAATGATAGACGTTAAGCCAACTTGAAAATTCTAATAACGTAGAGAGCCATTAAGAAGAGATTTTTCGAAATTCAGCCTCTAATGGAGGTGAACCTAGGTGGAATTTTTGTATGGGAATGAAAAAATTGCTTTTTTATTATAGTTTCGCGGAATTAGAAGATAGTAGACATTGTAGATTTTATGAAAAATTTTATTGCAGGACGTTCTCCAGTCGATACTGAGGCCTAAAATGTAACTTAACAAAGACCTACGAAGCCATGTCGTGTCTGCCCCAAAGAAAAAAAACGCAATCAAACTGTTTATTTTTGTCCGATATGTCCTAAAAAACCTGCTTTATGCGTTGTAAATTGTTTTAGAATGTATCACTCCTTCATTACTTCACAGTGATATTCACAACTCAAAAAAAAATTATTATTTTTCTGATTTAAGCAATGTTTTATTTCAAATGCTAAAGAATTTAACCCCACCCTCCTTCCACGCCCACTGTTTTAGAATTCGTCAGAAATCACATACAATCTACTACGAGAATACTCGTAGTTGGCAGTGCACCCTCATGTACTACGAGTATACTCGTAGGTAGTAGGGAGTGGGGTGTAGTGGGGCCCTACCAACACCTTCGGGCCCAAGTCAACCTCACGTGCAAGCTCGTGCACCTGCTGAACAACGGACGAGGCTCTGACGGCGGCGGTCCATTTCAACACGGCGATGGGCTCACCACCTGTTACGTGGGACCGAATTGTACACGGTGAAATGTGGGCCGGTATAGGCCTCTGCCTACCCCTTCGGGGATAAAGGCGTGAGTATATGTATGTATGTATGTTGTTCATTTGTATCCCGAATAAGTATCACGCCGAAACTACTGAATCGATTAGAATGATAAGTACTTGGCACAATTTGAGCTTATAACCCGAAGAAGGTTCTTGGATACTTTTGATCCCCGAGAGGGGATGAAAGACAAAATGGTTTTTCAGTTGTAACTCTCAACGCGTGGTCCGATTTAAAATATTTTTTTTGTGTTACAAAGGATAATTAGGATATAAGGATTGTTCCACACAAGTTTTAATATTGAGGGGTTTGTAGTGCAGAAATTAGAGGTATTGTAAAATGATTCAGTCCACGTTGGAGGCGTGGGCTGAATTGTTTTAGAATAGACTTAATCTTTAGGCTCTTTTATGATTAAGCAAACAAGGCAGTGTCACACGCTCCTAGGAGTCTGATGAAGAAATACCTCTCCTTTCATAGACCATAATATGTGACGTAAACGAACTTGCGAGGGTAAGCCAGTTTTCATTATACCTAATAGATTATAGATATTTTTGGGCAAATTTACCTTGTGTTCTTTCAATTTCTGTAAAAAATACGATGCTATTATATTTTTTTTACTTTATTTATTTATTTAACGTAGAAATCAAGCATACAGCCCATCGAATCAAAAGAGGTCATCGTAGCAGTAATACAGTGTCATTGAATAAAGCGGTTCCTAGCTATTTGTTAAGTATGGAGTGTCATCAACATCCTTTGTGCCGTCAAGATGCTTGCGAAGCTTCCATTTAAAAAGAACAATCGCCATTTTCATTGTCTTTAGACTTTTTTTGCAGCGAGCTTAACGATGCTGTCGCAGTGTGCGTTTTGGCTTATGGTGAAAAATGGTAGGAACAATTGGAATCATCAGTCAACTCTACATTTTTACTTACATCATCTTTATTACGAGTATAAATCTTACTAATGTTATAAATGCGAAAGTTTGTGAGTGTAGATGTGTGGAACATCAGGGGACCCAACGCTCCCTACCGGAGACTGTACCTGGGGATCGAGGGAAGTATAGCCCTATACGGGGCCGCCGTATGGGCAGAGACCCTGACGGCTATAAATCTGGCTAGATTGCTGAGTCCACAGAGGGCGATGGCCGTCAGGGTGATAAGCGGATACCGCACCCCTACATGGGACCTGGAAGCAAGAGCCCTTGCGTCACTGTTTAGATGGCGCAAGAAGGCGCTGAAACGCGACCAAAGGCCTGCGTCTTGGGAAATCGAGGCCCAGCGGTCCCTGTTACGCCAGGAAGCCGTGGAGACATGGAAGGTGCGACTTGAGCAACCAAAGGGGGGATTTGCCACAATCGCGGCCGTCAGTTCGGTCATGAACGAGTGGCTGGCGGTGCACGGTGCTCTCTCCTACCGATTGTCACAGATACTTACCGGGCATGGTAGCTTCGGTAAGTATCTGTGGCGAAGACACCGGGAAACCACAGCCGAGTGTCAGCACTGCGAGAACCGCAGCAATGACACAGCACTCCACACGCTGGTGGAGTGCGCGGCGTGGGCGCAACAGCGCCAGATTCTCGTAGTGGGTCTGGACGTGGACACTCTCTCGCTCGAGACCATGGTGCGAGCCATGATCTCCAGCGGGAGTAAGTGGGACTGCGCCGCCTCTTTCTGCGAGCAGTTCATGCTGCCTAAAAGAGGCAGCGCGGCGGGGCAGGAACGGGAGAGCGGCTTGGGCGCCGAAACCGTGTCTTCGCAGAAGACTATCGGCCTCCGTGACCGAGAGCCTGAGGACGGTGAGAAGGCTGCTCACCGTACTTACAGAAGCAGACCCATGACGGCAGCGTGACATGAGGGATTCACGCACGCCCCCCCTACCCTTAGAAGCGGGATCACGCGCGAAACCCCCCGAAGACGCGGGATAGCACCCGAACCACCCCCTGGGCGAGGCCGCAGTGGCGGCCGTGGGTCTGTTGAGAGTCCTGGGTCATCCTTCCGAGGGCTTACCCGGGGCTCACAACCATAGGCTGTTGGGCGTTACGTGATGTTTTTTAGTCTGTAGGAGTCCGGCGTAGCATCCATGACTGATTTCCCTCGCGTTAAAAAAAAGTGTAGATGTGTGGATGTGTGAATGTTTGTTACTCTTTCACGCTCGAACTGCTCAACGGATCTGGCTGAAATCTGGCACAGGCATACATTATAGTCTGAAAAAACACAACGGCTACTTTTTATCCCGGGAATAAGTTCCTACGGGAAGCGGGAACGAAAACAAATTTTAGGCGGGCGAAGCACGAACCACCCCCTGGGCGAGGCCGCAGCGGCGGCCGTAGGTCTGTTGGGAGTCACGGGACATCCTTCCTGAGGGCTTACCCGGGGCTCTCATCCATAGGCTGATGGGCGTTACGTGAGGTTTTTTAGTCGGTAAGAGTCCGGCATAGCATCCTACGAGGATTTTCCCTCACGTTAAAAAAAAAAAAGGCGGGCGAAGCAGCGGACATCAGCTCGTTTTACATACTTTTTTAAATCTTACACTACATGCCGCGCGCCTGCGGGGCTTCTCCTTCTGAAATTCAGTTTCCATTCCCGCTTCCTATCAAAACATATTTCCGGTATGAAAGTACTCTAATGCTATTCCGGACTTATAGTCTATCTCTGTGTCAATTTTCAGCCAGATTCGTTCAGCCGTTAGAGCGTGAAAGAGTAACAAACTAAATTGATTTCTAAAACTGGTTCAACTAAACTACACTCGAGAGCAATGAATCCGGGTCACTTAAAGAATCCTAAGAATCTCGGAAACTAAAAATGCTAGGTTAATGCAATAAATTGTATTTAATAGACAATGTAATACTCCTTAAATGAAGGTATTAAAACTTCTTAGTTATTGTAAAGTTATATCATAAAAAAATCAAATTTGAAAAAGGGCCACTTTCGAAGATGGAACTACGAAATTACAGCATTTGGTGTTGCTTTTGTTTGTAATCTGTCATTTATGTGGGTACATAAACCATGTTGATAGTGCTCTATATTCATTAATCAAGCTGAAATTATGTCGCTTACGCCTGAAGAATGCACCAGAATACTTACAATGCTGGAAACCGGCCGGAGTCAGCGCGATACAGCCAGGACTGTCGGTGTGTCGCTGTCAACAGTACAAAGAGTTCTCCGACGTTACGAAGAAACTGGTTCTAACCTACGCAGACCAGGAACGGGCAGAACCAGGTGTACCACAGCACGAGAAGACCGATACTTGGTGAACACCATGCTTCGAAATCGCTTTCTCACAGGAACTGAACTCACCAATCAGTTTCGACGCCTCGGAGGAAGTAACCCAAGTGCATGGACAGTAAGACGTCGGCTTGCTGAATCTAACTTAAAACCCCTTAGACCTGCAAACGGCCCTAAACTGGAGCGTGGGCATCGTATTTCGAGACTAAGGTATGCCCAGAGCCACGTAAATTGGAGTATTGAAGATTGGTCAAAAGTTATGTTCTCCGACGAATCAAAATTTATGCTCTACAAGCACGATGGAAGACACAGAGTGTATCGAAGACCAGGGGAAAGATTCAAGCAAGCATGCATCGAAGAAAAAGTAGCCTACGGTGGTGGGTCTGTACTTGTGTGGGCCGGAATTTCTTCTGAAAGTCGCACAGAGCTGGTGATCATAGAAAACGGCTCTTTAACTAGCGTAAGATATGTGGAAGAAATCCTCAATGATCACGTTGGTCCATTTATGGTCAATTTAGGTGAGGATGCTATATTTATGCATGACAATGCCCGACCTCATACAGGTAGGATTGTGAATGACTACCTTCAAGAGATGAACATTACTCGTATGGAGTGGCCAGCGCGCAGCCCGGATATCAACCCGATCGAGCATGCTTGGGACGAGCTAGGCAGATGCGTAAAACAACGAAACCCTCCCCCAATCACGCTTCGTGAGCTCAAAATTGCTCTCACAGAGGAATGGGAGAATATTCCCCAAAATCGTATAAGGAACTTGGTGTACAGCATGCCAAACCGCGTAAACGCAGTAATGGAAGCACGAGGAGGCAATACGAAGTATTAAAATTCAAGAAAATCGTAATAAAGTTCAAAAATTTCATGTTTCCTATTTTTGTTTTAAGGAGAGATCAGCAGTTTTTTCTTTATGTAATTTTGTGTTAATAAAATGTATGGTGACTCATATTTTTTTTACTTTCATTTAAGGAGTATTACATTGTCTATTAAATACAATTTATTGCATTAACCTATCATTTTTAGTTTCCGAGATTTTTAACATTCTTTAAGTGACCCGGATTCATTGCTCTCGAGTGTATTTCATCAGATTCAGTCACATATTTACCACATTTTGATATAAACTTTATAAAATACGTGCAGTAACATACATTTTACATCATAGAAATAAATCTTACGTGCGCAAAGCAAAGAAATTTAAAAGCTTTATTACAAAGCTTTCAAGAACGTATCAAGACGCGAACAAAGTAAAAGACGATGTGAAACAGCGCTCAGATTACGGTGTTTACAAACAAAGCTGATGAGGGATGAACATCATATTAAATTCGTGTAAAGGAATCTGGATGACATATATAATATCTTCCTTTTTGATAAGTGGGAAGTACTTGTCAAGTACAGTACAGGTTGTTTACAAGGTTTTTATTTTTATTTTACAATTATTGTAATGAGCTAAAGTCTTAAAAAAATATGTTAGTAAGTTTCTTATAAAGTGGCTAAATAGAAAGTTTATACTTTTATGTTCGACTGACCTTGTGGCCCAGTGCTTAGTGGGCAGGCAGAGGCATAGTATAAGCCCACACCCACATTTCTCAAGACAAGAGTCTGGGTGTTTCTATGTATAATATGTATGTATTTAAAAAGTATATAAGTATTAATATCTGTGGTCTGATACCCATAACACAAGCAGGTTATTCCTAGCTTACTTTGGGATCAGATAGCGTTGTGTGAAATGTCCGTGAATATTTATTTCACCCTATAGTTTTATATCCCACATAATAGGCGGTGAGCATATTGCTATATTGTAACGGACAGGCGCAGGTCGCCGCGACCTGCCGTAAAATTTTTCAAGCCCCCCATAAGGCCTTCAACTTGGCTTCACGATTGTCATTTTACTGACAACCGGATTTCATTTCGAGTTTTTCTTCTCTACGCAATGCATCTTTTAGCGAAAGTGGTCCCTTAGTCGCGTCTTACGACACCCTTGGGATGTATTGGGGTGGCGACATTTCGTACTCTTACCCGTCGCAACTCGGGACCCCGTCGCCCCGCGCGGTCACAAACGTACCTACTAATAATATTATTAGTAAGATAACATTTAGCGTACCATAACAGTTTGAGTTTGCAAAATATCTTTTCAAACAAGTTTACAAAGCGTTGAGCTTAATAACTTTTCAACTTTCTCAACAAAAAATTTATCCTCAAACAAATTTGTTCCGAATAAGATCACGTGGACCCTATTTCAACACACAATAAGTAAAAGTTCTTAAAAAACCCTAAGAAGTCATACAAAATTCGAGAAATTTCGAAACAAAATTAACTTTACCCTAATTTTGCCACGATATTTCTGTATTTGGAACTTTTTTACTTGGAAAATTATTTCGTCAATGCTTTTCTATCGTTTTTAGGGTTTCGTTCCCAAAGGGTAAAATCTAAGCCTTATTTCTGAAACTCCGCTGGCCGCCTGTCTGTCTGTTTCCAATGTGTACTATTTTTTTTAACGTGAGGGAAAATCACTCATGGATGTTATGCCGGACTCCTACCGACTAAAAAACCTCACTTAACGCCCAACAGCCTATGGTTGGGAGCCCCGGGTAAACCCTCGGAAGGATGTCACAGGACTCCCAAGTACCAAAGTGTATTTCATGTATCGTGATAGCTACACAGTTTTTTCACAAATGATGTAGGTATTTCTGATGTCACTATAAAAACAAATTACGTTTATTTTATAGGAACGCCGTTTTCATAGCAATTAATTGTTGTAGAGACAACAGCAACAGCTACATGATCTTTTTTTTTTTTTTTTTTTTATACTACTTAGATGGCAGACAAGCTTACGGCCCACCGGAAGGTTGGTAACCGTAGCCTATAGACGTTTGCAACACCAGAGGCGCTACACACGCGCTGCCGACCCGGGTGCAGGCTGTGACGACCCACAGTTGAAATTTTTCAAGCCGCCCGTAAGGCCGCTCCCTACAGGAGGCTGTACCTGGGGATCGTGCGAAGCATGGCTCTGTACGGGGCTCCCGTATGGGCGGAAACCCTGACGGCCAGCAATGAGGCTAGACTGCTGAGCCCGCAGAGAGTGATGGCCGTCAGGGTGATAAGAGGATACCGCACGATCTCCGGTGAGGCGGCATGTCTCCTAGCCGGGACCCCTCCATGGGACCTGGAAGCGAGAGCCCTTGCGTCACTGTTCAGATGGCGCAAGGAGGCGCTGGAGCGGGGCCAAAGGCCTGCGTCTCGAGAAATCGAGGCCCAGCGGACCCTGCTCCACCAGGAAACCATGGAGACATGGAAGGTGCGACTTGAGCAACCAAAGGGGGGATTCGCCACAATCGCGGCCGTCAGACCGGTCATGGACGAGTGGCTGGAGAGAAGACACGGTGCTCTCTCCTACCGGTTGACACAGATGCTTGCCGGGCACGGTAGCTTCGGTAGGTATCTGTGGCGAAAACACCGGGAAACCACGGCCGAGTGTCAGCACTGCGAGGACCGCAGCGATGACACGGCGCTCCACACGCTGGTGGAGTGCACGGCGTGGGCACAACAGCAACAGGTCCTCGTAGTGGGTCTGGGCGTGGACACTCTCTCGCTTGAGGCCATGGTGCGAGCCATGCTCTCCGGCGGGAGTAAGTGGGACTGCACCGCCTCTTTCTGCGAGCAGGTCATGCTCGCGAAGGAGGCGGCGGGCCGGGTGCGGGAGAGAACTCTCCCACCCGAGTTCCGCAGTCGGCGCCCTGGGCGCCGCCAACGTGTCTACGCCGAGGACTATCGGCCTCCATGACCGGGGGTCTGAGGACGGTGAGAGGGCCGCTCACCGTCCTTACAGAAGCAGGCCCATGACGGCAGCGTGACGTGAGCACTCACGCATGCCCCCCCTTAGAAGCGGGGTCACACCCGAAACCCCCCCATAGACGCGGGATTGCACCCGAACCACCCCCTGGGCGAGGCCACATTGGCGGCCGTAGGTCTGTTGGGAGTCACGGGACATCCTTCCTGAGGGCTTACCCGGGGCTCTCAACCATAGGCTGTTGGGCGTTACGTGAGGTCCGGCATAGCATCCTACGAGGATTTTCCCTCACGTTAAAAAAAAAAAAAAAAAAAAGCCGCCCGTAAGGCCTTCAACTTGGCTTAACGACTGTCATTTTACTGACAACCGGGACCAACGGCTTATCGTGCCTTCCGAAGCACGGAAACGCTCGTAAATAAATGTCACAAAGTGGTCCCTTTGGTGGTCACCCATCCATGTCCGGCCATAGTAAATGTTGCTTACTGCAGTGATCGTTTACAGAACACTGAGTCCGCGGGGCCACGAGCGCTTCAAATTTTTTCTGATGATCTGTGAATATTTCATCTATTTAGCTTTAGCGGGGTTAATCCTGTAGTGTACATATTTTGAGAAAGGGACATTTTGAGTAAAGGACATTTCGAGAAAAGGACATTTTGAGAAAAGAACATTTCGAGAAAAGGACATTTTGAGAAAAGAACATTTCGAGCAAAGGACATTTTGAGAAAAGAACATTTCGAGAAAAGGACATTTCGAGAAAAGGACAATCTGCGATAGGACATTATGAGAATGGACATTTCGAGAAAAGGACATTATGAGAAAGGACATTTCGAGAAAAGGACATTATGAGATGAGACCGTTCATAAGAAGGTTGTCAGGCCGACCCTGTAGGTCGGCAGCGCGAGTGCAGCGCCTCCGGTGTTGCAAACGTCCGTGGGCCGCATGCTTGTCTGCCACCTTGGTGGTATAAAAAAACAGCCTGGTAATAGACAGACGGATAGGGAGAGTCTCAGTGATCGGGTCCCGTTTTTACCCGTTTAAGTATTTATGTCCGCTGTCTGATACCCACTGCATAAGCAAGATGAAACTGCTTATCCTACCTACCTATCTAACTTGCCTAGCTTACTTTGGGAGTCCTGGGGACGTCCTTCCAAGGACTTACCCGGGGCTCCCAACCGTAGGCGGTTAGGTAGGATTCTTACGTGTGTTAAGTGAGGTTTTTTAGTCGGTAAGAGACCGGCATAGCATCCATGAAGGATTTTCCATCACGTAAAAAATAATGGTTTTTAATGAAGTTTTCAGTTATAAAAAAGTTATTCAAGATGAAATATTAATAAATCCATCCCTTGCTTGACTTATAAGTTGATAAATCGTTCAAATACGCTATCTACTACTATTGCACCATCGAGGTGGTTGGACGTCATTTTATTTAAAAAAATATGGGTACTCTAGTATGAGTAGTATTCGAGCACTCGTTTAAACTTTTTAACAATTTTTAATGACTATTTGTCAACAGGTGCGTTCGACAGAGATTTTCATCCGTATATAAAAGGTTTACAACCCCTAAACCTTCAGTATCGTGTCTCGCGCGTTCTGAACGGACGTCCCGCGTTCCTAGTACTCGATAACTTTGCCGAAAACATTTCGTGAATAAAAATAGTCATTCAGAATTTTGATTGAAGTGTTTGTTTTGTTCAATTTTGTGGATGATTCTTATTTAGGTAAGTTTTATATTGTATTTACGTTTTGATGTATAAAACAGTTAATTGAGGTGTTATGAGAAAATTAAACATAAAAATTAAAATTTGGAGGATTTAAATAAAATGATTTTCCGTTATCGCAAAAATACTACAAACAATTAAATGATAAGAATAGTACAGGTGCCTCCCAATTGTATAACATTGTTTAAAAATACACCGTTTTCTTTCTTTCAAAATATCTTTTTATCAATAATGGAAAAAGAAGCAAATATGATTTATTAATATTAATATTTTAATAATAATAAGTATTCGTGGACATTTTCATACAACGTCATCTGTGCAATGTGGACTTTTCGAGTCGAGCGCATACTCGTAATAAAAATATTAGTAAGACATTTGACTTAAAATCATTTTGTAACTAAAATTCTGTTTCTCAAACAAGGTTAAACCAGAGTCTCTTTGGAGGCTATACAGGGGGAGGTGTTGTGTTGGTTTTTTGTAATAAATTTCTTTATGAGGTTCTCAATTCGACTGTATTTTTTTATGTTTGTTACCATCATTTGATTGGGGTGAACCGATATCAATTTTTGACGTGACACAGCTTATAATTCGATGGAGCCGGCTGCATGCACGAAAAAACATGACGTATGCGGCGTTACCTCGCTCTGAGGCGTTCCATTTAAGGCTGAGTTTTCACGTTCAACTATCGTCAGTAAACCGACTTTACAGACAACCGATTTTTTTTTATAATTAAAATCCGGTGCATCCCATTTGGTCACATTACAAGGAAACCTTAAAAAAATGTACGGGCAACCAATGCGTTTGTCAATTTTTTATCAAGTACTTTAAAGCACTACAATTTAATTAAGCTCTGGAGTCAATCTGATGATGCAGCTAAAAGACAGTTGAGGGAATTCTTTAACGATGTACAGCTGTTACCTTGTTTTTGGACTTGATTAATTTGTATTAATAAGAACTTTACACCTAACCATAATTCTTTGAGTCTACCCGTCACTTAAAATAATTAAAAAAAAAAAAGTTGACAAAAAGTAACTGACTTCAAACAAAACACTAAAAACTGAAAAATAAAGTAGGTAAGAATAAATACAAATTTTGATTTATCAGAAATTATTGAAATCGGTGCCAAGCTAATACTGCAACAAAAACAAATAATTACCACATTAAAGATATTCCTAGATACTTACTTATCTACCAATATTACTATCGTGAATCAATTTACTGTCTTGAAATATAGGTAACGATCTACCGCTACAAATTTTGAAGCCCCACGAGAAATATTCATTTTTTATCAACAAAATAAGTAAATTATTTCATATACCTATAAATTTTTACTATTGTCGAGCAATCACTCGTAATACACTCGAGAGCAATGAATCCGGGTCACTTAAAGAATCCTAAAAATCTCGGAAACTAAAAATGCTAGGTTAATGCAATAAATTGTATTTAATAGACAATGTAATACTCCTTAAATGAAGGTATTAAAACTTCTTAGTTATTGTAAAGTTATATCATAAAAAAATCAAATTTGAAAAAGGGCCACTTTCGAAGATGGAACTACGAAATTACAGCATTTGGTGTTGCTTTTGTTTGTAATCTGTCATTTATGTGGGTACATAAACCATGTTGATAGTGCTCTATATTCATTAATCAAGCTGAAATTATGTCGCTTACGCCTGAAGAATGCACCAGAATACTTACAATGCTGGAAACCGGCCGGAGTCAGCGCGATACAGCCAGGACTGTCGGTGTGTCGCTGTCAACAGTACAAAGAGTTCTCCGACGTTACGAAGAAACTGGTTCTAACCTACGCAGACCAGGAACGGGCAGAACCAGGTGTACCACAGCACGAGAAGACCGATACTTGGTGAACACCATGCTTCGAAATCGCTTTCTCACAGGAACTGAACTCACCAATCAGTTTCGACGCCTCGGAGGAAGTAACCCAAGTGCATGGACAGTAAGACGTCGGCTTGCTGAATCTAACTTAAAACCCCTTAGACCTGCAAACGGCCCTAAACTGGAGCGTGGGCATCGTATTTCGAGACTAAGGTATGCCCAGAGCCACGTAAATTGGAGTATTGAAGATTGGTCAAAAGTTATGTTCTCCGACGAATCAAAATTTATGCTCTACAAGCACGATGGAAGACACAGAGTGTATCGAAGACCAGGGGAAAGATTCAAGCAAGCATGCATCGAAGAAAAAGTAGCCTACGGTGGTGGGTCTGTACTTGTGTGGGCCGGAATTTCTTCTGAAAGTCGCACAGAGCTGGTGATCATAGAAAACGGCTCTTTAACTAGCGTAAGATATGTGGAAGAAATCCTCACTGATCACGTTGGTCCATTTATGGTCAATTTAGGTGAGGATGCTATATTTATGCATGACAATGCCCGACCTCATACAGGTAGGATTGTGAATGACTACCTTCAAGAGATGAACATTACTCGTATGGAGTGGCCAGCGCGCAGCCCGGATATCAACCCGATCGAGCATGCTTGGGACGAGCTAGGCAGATGCGTAAAACAACGAAACCCTCCCCCAATCACGCTTCGTGAGCTCAAAATTGCTCTCACAGAGGAATGGGAGAATATTCCCCAAAATCGTATAAGGAACTTGGTGTACAGCATGCCAAACCGCGTAAACGCAGTAATGGAAGCACGAGGAGGCAATACGAAGTATTAAAATTCAAGAAAATCGTAATAAAGTTCAAAAATTTCATGTTTCCTATTTTTGTTTTAAGGAGAGATCGGCAGTTTTTTCTTTATGTAATTTTGTGTTAATAAAATGTATCGTGACTCATATTTTTTTTTACTTTCATTTAAGGAGTATTACATTGTCTATTAAATACAATTTGTTGCATTAACCTATCATTTTTAGTTTCCGAGATTTTTAACATTCTCTAAGTGACCCGGATTCATTGCTCTCGAGTGTAGATGCTGGTACTTTATTATTGTCAGTCTCAATTTTCGTACGACAGATTTCAGAATGGACAAAAAATTTATTCGCCGAAAGTGATATTTAAAAGTAATTGAGACATAGACAACATCTAAAAGTAATTGAAATTCTTTTTTTTTTTATTTTTCTTTTTTTTTCATCAATCAATCCTTAAATAAATTCGTCAATACCACCTCCACCCGTGCCCGGTGCAAAAGTGCCCATCACACTGCTCGCATTTGAAATTCTCTTTTTTTAACCGACTTCAAAAAAAAGGAGAAGGTTTCAATTCGACGGTTTTTTTTGTTTGTTGGTTTTGTGTCTTGGGTGAACCGTGCTTTCCAATTGGATCCTTTAAAAGGAAACCGGGTTCTAATGATGGCATTCCAGAGAAATCAAGGGAAACCTTCAAAAATTGTGGGGACGACTAGTGCTTATGTTATTTTCTTCATTGGGTACATACTTTAAATTATTACAATTTGATGAAGGTCTGGAGTCGATCTTATGATGGAGCCGGAAGGAGTTGACGGAATTCCTCAACGATTTTCAGCAGTTACCTGGTGTTTAGACTTTATTAGTTTGTATTACTACCCGTTCGCTCTAACTTTGCCGCTGGCATAGAGGCGTATACCCGAATTGTTAATTAGACGAAGTAAATTGACAGTAGCTAATGTCACTTCGTCATAGAAAATACGCAACACTACAAGAAGAAGTGACATTAGTTGCTGTCAATTTACTTCGTCTAATTAAAAATTCGACTTTAGTATAGAGCCGAGCGGCAAAGTTAGAGCGAACGAGCAGTACTTCATTAATATATTATTTTATTTAAATACATGTCATTTACAATTTGTCAAAACTTAAACTACTTAATTCTAATTACATAACTCGCCCCTTACCGTATCCGGTGCAAAGGTGCCCATTAAACTGGCGGCATTGCCACACTGGATCGCGATGTTCAACCTTTGCACCAGATACGATCCGGAGCGAGAGTCTCCTGTCTTAACTCTTAATCGATTTCCCAATTCCTCAACTAAATTCTTTGCGTCTGCACCCCAACTGCCCATCGTCTCTACGGCGAAGGGAGAAAATATACAGGGTGGAATTTAAAGACGGTAGTTGAAGGGAAAGTACCCTTAATTTTGATAATGGCAAGTTTTGCTGAAAAGAAACATTCCTTTATTTTCAAAAGTAAGTTAAACAGCATTTAAAGATTTTTGAAAAATCACCAGCTTGAGCCGGAAATCGAACCTGGGAGATGTGAAAAAAAAAACATCCTGTATTTTATGATACCAACCGAAAGCGTCTTTCATAAGGAACAATTTCTTTTAATCAACATAGTATCTTAAATTAAAGGATGTCCAAGTAAAATATGTTTTTATTGTGAAGCTTACTCATTAGCTTACTCACTAAAAACAAGATTTTTTTTTCTTTCTTCTCTTTTTTGAAGTTGGTTAAAAAGTGTTCTAGTTTCTGTGAATGGGAATCATTTGTTCTGGTAACTTAACCAACCAACTTCCAAAAAAGTAGGAGGTTCTCAATTTTAGACTGCTTGTTTTTTTCCTCTTTAGATAGTGCTTTACAGCTGCAGTAGCTTTACAACAAAAACACATTTTACTTGATCTTCCCTTAATTTAAGATACTATGTCGTTCAAAAGAAATTGTTCCTTATTAAAGACTTTTTCGGTTGGTATTATAAAATACAGAATGATTTTGTTTTCACATCTCCCAGGTTCGATTACCGGCTCAAGCAGGTGATTTTTCAAAAATCTTTAAATGCAGTTTTACTTACTTTTGAAAATAAAGGAATGTTTCCTTTCAGCAAAACATGCCATTATCAATATTAAGGGTACTTTACCTCCAACTACCGTCTTTAAATTCCACGCTGTATATTGCTTTGTTAAAGCAGCATATTTATTACATTTCTTACTCGCGGCGTCTTTGGCAGCAGCTGCTGGAGACAAGACCGTACGACTTAGGTAACTTGGGGCGACTGTGCTTACCTACACATGTGGCATCCCACAAAAGGCACTTGCCATTTTTCCACGGTACCATAGTCACACCGTCCGGCCTCTTGCCGTCGGACCTACTTAAGCCGGGCGGCTCCAACTGGCACGGCACATCCACAGATATAAAGGCTCTCCGGATAATGTTTCTTTCTTTCTTCTTTTTCTTACTGGTCCCCGTTGAGACAGGAATACCTAGTTTGGGGACTCAGAAGATCAAAAATCCACTCAAGCTAGCGATACGCTGGCTACAACCGTGCTGTCTGTGATTATCCTTACCCACCTGTAACACAGTTCTTACTAGCATGGGAATGGGGGGAGCTAGTCTCGATGGTTGTTGTGGCTTAGACGTAGTAAAAGTGTTAAAACTGTAGTGGATACATGTTGTAATTTTTTTTATTTGATCTATGTTATCTAATGTCATTGAGAGCATGGTGAAACCTACCTGCACTCCTACGGCAACTCAGTGCGTGGTGGCCGCACTCCCCCACCGTGGAACCGCAGGTGCATATATGGGATTCACACACCTAGTTTGTATTAATATATACTCGTCACTTACAATAATTAAATTTAAAAAAAAATCAATAAGAAAGAACCGACTTCAAGGTAAAAACTAAACACTCACAAGTCAAGCAGGTAATTACCTCAGTAGGTACAGAATGCTAGTCCGTGCCTGCCTAAATAATACCTTCGGTTGTTATAGAGTTTAAAAATACCTACCTAAACCTATAGTTTTACTTGGCACTGACTTCAAAATTATGTGTTATAATTTCTGATAAACAAAAATACGTATTAATTTATTTCTGAGTTTTAGCCCCTCTCCATAAAATAGATTGCAGAGGGGCTTATGGCGAGACTTGTGTCTGTAGTCTGTGACTCTGTTGCATTAAATTACGTCGCTAGGCCACGTGGATCATCTGAACAGATGATCCACGTGGCCAAGTTTGAAATGAAACAAAATTGACAACGTCAATCGGATTGAACTTTCACTTTCACAATAAACGTTAGAGGGACAGTCGGGTAAGACCGTCTTACAGCTTCTTGTTTACTTTGAAGTCGGTTTTTTGTTATTATCATTCCATCAAGTCAGCCCATGGCAGTCCACTGTTTGACGTAGGCCTCTATTAAATTACGCTACATCTTATATTATGAACCTGAGCTTAGCGCATCCAGACACCACCTTTCACCACCTTTCACCACCCATCCACCCCCACCACCTTTTTCTGGTGGTCGGTCCATCTGGCGGGGGGCCGTCACGTTTTCTACTCCAGAACTTCTACTACAGATTAAACTAGATTTTTCAAAATCGAGAATTGCAGTTGAGTTGCTCTGCTTCAGACTCAGTCACGTCCAATTTCCGACATTTTAAATCGTTACTTTACGTTATTAGAGTAGCATTTTAAAATTAGAATGCTACTCTAAATAACGTAAATTAACGATTTATTTTTAAATCTGGAAATCGAACTCCTCCGGCTAAAACTACACGGTGTCCTACAATATGCCTATAGCCATAGGTCTCGATCATATCAATCAAATTCACAATAGCCTAAGTGACAAAATCAGCTATCTGCCAGTGAAAGCCTCGTCAATATCGGTCCGTCCAGCTATTTCAGAGATTAGTCGAAACAAACAGTCAGTCAGTTACTATAAACTTTTAAAACCTGAATTTTCATGACGGTTAGTACCTACCGTATAAACTTACTATCATAATAAATATTAATTTCGTGAAAAAGCTGTTATAATTTGAATCACAAACAGACACTTAAATTTTATTTATTCGTATATAAAATACAATTATTCTTGTGGTTTCTTTGCCAGTGTCGCTTTACAGTGTAATAATACTGAAATATCTACTAACAATGTAACTCAAAATTTATCGTTTGAATATATTTCGAAGCTTTATTTTTGCGTTTATGTTTTCCACGAAACTTTTGCATCATTATACTCGTACTAGCTGATGGCCGTGGTTTTGCAATGTTTTCCTTAGGACCGTTACCCGTTTTCTATAGGAACTTGTTCCTAACAAAATTCAATGCCCTTTCCCAAACTCTCACTATTTTTCGGTGTGGTAATTTCAAAGACTATACATACGTATATATAGTCTTTGGGTAATATCCTCATGGATGATATGCAGGAATCTTACCGGCTAAAACACTTTTTACATTTACAGTATTCTCGACAGATTCTAATTCTTTTTAATATTAAACTCGCCAAATTGACGTCGCCAGCCTGATTGAAAGCAAGCACCTAGCGATTGGGGGCCACTTTCACAGTCTCGGTACGCCTTTTGACAGTGGTCCTCAAGTTGGTGGCCCCATGATGTGCCTATTCAAACTCCGCTTGAAGAACCGCGCTAAATATCGGGATCAAAAGTATCCTAGAAGCTTCCTCGGATTATAAGCTCTGATTGTACCGAGTTTCATTCAAATCGATTCAGTAGTTTCGGCGTGATACTTATTCGGGATACAGACAGACAGACATGAAAAAATTTAATTAGGTACATTTTCGGCTTCAGTATCGATTAGAGAACGCCCTGCAATTAAAGTTTTCAAAATATCTTCCATGTACAGACTCTCGACCCTCAACAGTTTTATTATATGCATAGATTAAGGCCGCGTGGGTCAGATTTTGAGTTTTTTGAAACAATCCTAGTCAAAAAGTAAAGGGTTTTTAAATCTGAAAAATATAGATATATATAATAGTTAAGGATATAAGCTAAACATATTCTGAGCCCGTTACATGATCCAATAAATTTCACTAGATAGAAAAAAATCCCAAAGTTGACTCTCTCAGAAAAGTTTTTTCAAAACTGTGGCTAAGCTATTAACATTTTATATATTTTTTTTGCACTCAATTAAAGGTATTAAGTTTTTATACACATTTTCCGAGTGTTTTTCTATAAATAACTATTTACATAGTTATCATGTACGAATATCTGATTGAAATCGCGCCACAGTATAAAAATATCAGTAATGGGCAAAATGTAATTAGATTAACCGTTACAAATACATACACGACTCATGGTAAAAATGTGGTGATCTTTTACTTTTTTAGTGTTTTCACGACATGGTAACCAGCTACCTAATGCATTAAAATTTCTACGAATTACATGATAATTTCGCAATCCAACATGGCAGCCACGCCGTAATCACAAAATTTCATGATCCTACGATAGCCATCATGAAATTTTGTGATTACGGCGCGGCGCCCATATTGTATTGCAAAATTATCACGTGATTCGTACTCAGCATACCAAGAAACCCCTTAAACGATACCCATCATGACATTTTGTGATTACGGCGCGGCGTCCATATTGGATTGCAAAATTAGTACGTGATTCGTACTCAGCATACCAAAAAACCCTTTAAACGACACCCATCATGAAATTTTGTGATTACACCGCGGCGGCCATTTTGGATTGCACAATGATCCCGTGATTCATACTTAGCATACCAACTTTAGAAGACCTTAAAAATTTTTAATGACCAGCTATTATGTAATTTACATTTTTTACGCAACTGTAGCAAACGTACGCAACGGAAACTCTCAAAAGAAATGAAATATCCTAGTTGTCGAAAAATGTTTCGTTGCTGCTAAGCTCTTATTCGCCTTAGCGTGATGTTATATATTTTGGTATTTTTCAAAAATGGACATTCTGTTAAGAAACTCTTGAAATTCAACTAGCAGTCTCTTAGACTCTAGAGTTAGAACAACTAAACAAACAAACAAACTCTTTAGCTTAAAAATAATAGAATATTATACATAATTTATTTACGATTAACTCTTTTATTTTTATTTACGAAACTAATAAATCACTACACTTAATAAAGTTCGATGCATTTACTACGTCAAACAAAGTTACCATGCTGTTTCTTTCTACTATACTGTATACTGTGGCATGAGAGTTGACTGCCGCTGCCGGCGCGCGGTGTGTCTTGCGCCCGGGGCGAGGGGAGCGCCAAATGCCTACTTGTGCGCAATAACCGCCCCTTAATAGCGGCAACAAGTAGACGCTTGAAATGCTCACAGAGTATAGAGCTTTATATTTTCATTATATATAAGTAATTTTGTTATTATTAATTGGACATTTAAGAGGGCTAACATATTTCGCGCCACATATTGCTCAGAAACCATACCTTTCATTGCATTTAAAGTCATTAAATATTTATCGTACAAACATGATATTCACTAACATACTTAGTAAATTTAGCACTCTAAACGTTTCATAAAACATATTTTACCTAACAACGGATTACATATGGTTAATATCAACGAATGTGAAACAGGTTTTTCAAATCATACGATTTGCATAGATTTCGATGCTTAAATTCATGTCAAATTACTGATAAATTTAATAAACAAGGGATACGAAGCAAATTGCAAAGGGCGTTGGCTATCTGTTTGTAGAATAACCTGATATCAGGTAGGTTCCTTTTTTTAGAGAAAAATTACTGCAAAGTTTGCTCAAATACTGAGAAATTTCACCAAAATAAAGTAGTCTTTTCACCAGCTTCTGTAGTTTAAATCATTATGATAATTATGTAATATTATGTCAGAACTTCTCCTTTGACAATAAAAATATTTCTTTTTATGTAACTAGATACAGATTTTTTTTACAAAGTATTTTGTGAACCCCTATAAATGCAGATACGCGAACAAATACGATTTAGTACCGCCGAGAGGCTCTCAGAGAGTGGTCATGTCGCTCGATGTTCCATTTTTGAATACGAAAAAATGTACAAAAATAGTCTAATTCTAGCGTGACCAAACAATCTTAGTACTTTGTGACGTATAATGTAATATATATAAATATTTATTGTCGACTAGCTGACCCGCGCAACTTCGTTTGCGTCTCATAAGATTGAGACAGAGAGAAAGAGCGCTATTATTATTTTGATATCATGTTTCCCGTCATTTACCCCCGTTGCGTTTACTCCCGTCGCATCGCTACTATTCATTATTTTAGAAATAATTAACGTTACTGTGATAGAAAACCTTCCAAAAATGCGAGATAGCACCCAAACCCACTTAGGTGAGGTCTTAGTGGTAGCCGTAGTAGTTCTGGGTTGACTACCGAGGGCTTACTCGGGGCTCCCAACCGTAGGCTGTTAAGCAGGATACGTGTGGTTTTAAGTCTTTAAGAGTCCGGCATAGCATATAATTATGTAGGAATTTCCTCACTTTAAAAAAATGTAACTGTGTAGTCTGTACCTTAAACGAAAAATAAATAAATAGGTATTGTGTTTTAGAACTTTTTAAGAGGCACAATTTTGTAATAAATTATTTTCATGTAACTTCAACCATTTACGCAGAGGCGCAACGGATACTCTAACGACTAATTTTTTTCCGTTTTCGAAACATTACTCATTGTTGCACTGCTCCTATTAATCTTAGCATTATGTTATGTAGTTTTAAGCCATTCTCAATAAATGTACCTACTTACTATCGAACAGTTAAATTTGAAACCCTACCAGTTGTTTCAGTAAGGCTTGCCGTGGTATGATGTGATCATGGCCCTTTTGCAGCGTGTGTCCAATCCAGCTACACTTCCGCCGTTTGATCTGTTGGTGGATAGGGGTCTCACTGCAGCGTTCCCATAGGCTTACGTTGGTGATTTTCTCGGGGCCGTATATACCGAGGATCCGTGGGAGGCAGCGGTTGACGAAGACTTGTAGCTTGTAGCTGGTGCAAAATGTCTTTAGTGACCTTCCATGTCTCGCATCCGTATAGCAGTTAGCAGTACAGTTTTAACGTTTACTTTGTTTTGAGTTTCACTCTTCGAGTCCATTTTCGGGACTGCCTACGGGGCGCAGCTGTGTGAAGGTTGTTCTAGCCTTGGCGAGTCTCGAAATGATGTAGGGTACTCTTCTATCCCATCAGTTTTTGACACGACACTCCCGAGGTACGTGAATTAGTGCCTCCACCACATCTCCTGCGTCTGTCGATTTTATTTTCAGTCCAGCCATTCGCTGCCTCATCCTGCACGTTGTCCTGCAGACATACATGAAGGTGTGTGTGTGCCTCAGCAGGCACAGGTCATCGGCGCCATTTAAATCCTCCAGGATATCAGGATAGTCCCCATTCTATGCCCCACCGCTTGTTTATTGTGGTATTCAGCATTATACCATCTATTTTCTATAGATGGTTGTTAACTATCCTGTTTTCTTCATAACGATTCTCTAAGGTAGGTACAGTATGTATTTTCAAAAGAGTTTGTGAACTCTATGTTTAATTTCTTTTTCAGAATATTGATGACATTTGATTGATGTCATTTTATACACGTTACGTCTACTACATTGATAAAATTCTAACACGCCGGTGTTTGTATGTACCTAAATTGTTTATACTGAGGAAAATTCTATACTGAGGAATAACTTTAATCATTAAGCTCTATTTTGAGTAAGCAAACAGGGAAGATTCACATGCTACTTGATGAGTATGATTAATAAATACCTCTTATTTCATAGACCTTATGTGACGTAAACAAAGTTGCGAGGGTCAGCTAGTTAAAAGATAAAACAACAGGTTTCTTCTTACCTACTTAAAAACTATTTTTACAAATTTTATGGTAATAATAGACATTCTTTGACATGTGCATTTATGGTATTGTTGTGACTTTTATGACACGTTTAAAATACATAGGTATGGGATAGATGGCGCTCGCGGCTATGTCAGCGTGAAATTTTACTTCCCGCTTCCCATGGGAACGTACTCCCGGGATAAAAAGTAGCCTATGTGTTATTCCAGACTATAATGTATCTCTGTACCAAATTTCAGCCCGATCCGTTTAGCCGTTTGAGCGTGAAAGAGTAACAAACATCCACACTCACAAACATTCGCATTTATAATATTAGTAAGATATACAATGTGAACTTTTGTATAGTGCAAAGCTCAGACACCCCGACTAGAGTTTCGCTTCAAAATAATGTATAAAAAAAATTAAATGAAACTAACGAAAACTGACCAAGTTATAAGCTTTTACAGTTGCACTATTTTCTTCACGAACAGCGTAGGTGTAGGTATTATACGCAAGGCAGGTAGTCACTATTCGTGTGGTATTGATAATAACATTATTAACACACCATTTTCATAAGTGGTAATATGGAACACCTGTGAGGAACTAGACCAGGATTGGGACGGCTATAAAGCCGCTAAAGCAAAATACAAGTAGCGACTGAGATACAAAAGTACCAAGTCTTGGAGAAACCTCTGATAGAGTCAGACTAATACTAGCCAAACAAGGGACAGAACTGTCCGTATCTATAAAGAAACCTGACGGCGCGGCGGCCTGACCCACACATGAAAATAATTATTTATACTGTTGATTGATGGCACTTGGTGACCTTTCGGCATTTTCAAAGGTAAATTAACATTATATAATGACCACTAAATCACTTAATTACTCGAAGACAATAAATTAATAACCTATAAATTACCACTACATCATTCTACTAACGTTAACTATCATGAAAAGAAGCCGAGAGTATTTTGATACAAACGCACTTCCCAGAATGCCAATTGCTGCAGACACTCATGCGGCTGGTGGAAAACGTATCCACAGAAGAAGTCCAGTGGGAGCTCGCAAGACCTGTTTTAATATATTCTGTCAACTTGCAAAAAACTGAATGGGTAATTACGTTTGAAATACCTAATGCTAAAGACGATTATTTATGTTCCCGATTCCACCCGTTTCTTTAATAAAGTATAGTCAAGTCTAACTACCGAAAATATTATTACCAAGTCAGTAGAAGGCAAACTACAAAACAAAAAAAATAACCACGAAGGCTAAGGCGGGAGCACCGCTCCGCTTCGCACCCGCCTTAGCCTTCTAACCTAACCTATCCGAGTCGGGGTACTCTGAGTCGGGGTGTTAACCATTCACTTATAATGGTTAACACCTCGACTCGGATAGGTTAGGTTAGAAGGCTAAGGCGGGAGCTCCGCTCCGCTTCGCTCCCGCCTTAGCCTTCGTGGTTATTTTTTTTGTTTTGTAGTTTGCCTTCCACTCACTTGGAAATAATATTCTTCTGACTATTATACCTTTTGATTTCATATATTTTGAACTTATACAATGTAAACTTATAGATTTTAAACTTATGCATTATGATACGTACCCCTGAGTACTGAGACTCGTAATCGTACAATAAACTCGTAGGCGAATTGATTATTATGTATTTCACATATAGTTCAATCAATCTTAGCACAGTTAATTGTAGTTGAATAAATCGTAGGTGAATCGTCCATTATTTGTTTTGACCAGTAGTTATAACAAAAATAGGTGAAACGATCTTTAGGTGTTTTAATCAGTAGTTATTTTGACCGTTGTTGTTTTGAAAATAGTTGAAACAACTTTAGTTATTATGATAGGTAACCGCCAAGCGCCTGCGCATTGCTACGTTAATATTATTGTTTTTAACTATGTGTATTGTCAAATTTATTTATTTATAGTGTAAAATAGAATATTGTCCATTACTTTCTACAATTTTCGTATATTTAGATACTTTAAAAATAAACTTATGGACCGTTTTCATGTATGTGTGTATTATATACTATACTATCTTCACGCCAAATCCCTTGCGGGGTAGGCAGAAAGAACCGAGCGCCACACGGCACGCTCCATACACACCTCACTTGCTTCTTCAACTTTCATTTTTCTTTTCATGCATGCACGTCGGTTCCTTCGGTTCGGTATTTCTAATTGCAATATTGATATTAGTTAGGTAAATAAATGTCAACTTTATTAATTTTATGATGTCAGTGTCTATCAATACTTAATATCAATCAATTCGCCCCAAGACGTAATGAGGTGAAAGAATTTGACGGTCGAGAGCAGTGTCTCGGTGGTCTAGTTGGTTAAGGCGTCTGGTCCGGCAAACCAGAAGACGCGGGTTCAAATCCTGCTCGAGATCAAAAAATTTTTTCACAGTAAAATTTGTGATTGAGTCAGCATACTAATTGCTTTTCAAAATTATCTCTAATCAATTTGCAATAAAATAATCAATAATTATTAACTAATATTACTAACATAAAAATTAAATTAAAAGATTGAACGCTTAGACTAAGAATATGACACCGGTAATACATCAAGGAAAACTAAAGTATCAAACTTGTTGGTAGCAACAATTGGCACTATACGGCTATGTGCGCCGCGCCGCGCCGATTTCTTACGATCGTAAAGAAATTTGAAAACCGAATTTACGCTCTTAAAGGGAGCTCTCATAAAACAAACGTCATTTTTTGTAATTTTTTGGTACGGAACCCTTGGTGCGCGAGTCTTCTACTATTTTAGAATAGAATAGAATAGAATATAACTTTATTTGTACACCAAGTTATAGTTTACAGAAAAAACAAATAATCGTAAGATATTGTACAAAGGGCGGCCTTATCGCTAAAAAGCAATTTCTTACAGGCAACCTTGGGATGGACAGAAAAAGATATTGAAGACAGACACTATTTTCACGTGATTAGACTTTAAAAATAATTAAATACGAATAATTTATTAGATCATAAGCTTTAAGATCTTTATTAAGACTATTACATATCATGGGGTGCTGGGTAGGACAACCTCCACGTGGTGCATCCTGGTAACGTGGACGACGATGTGGACTTCGCCTGAGGCGCACGTCGTCGCCCACGGCCAATAGTCCACCAAGGAGGGGGGGCCTTTATGGCCGGTTTGGAGTTCTCCACATGCGCTCTGTTATACAGAGCGTACTTAGTGGAGCACTCCCAGGGCGACGAGTACTTCGCCACTGAGTGATCAGTGGCGAAGTACACGGTTCCATAGGAACCATCGTTCGGCCGAGCCGTAACCCCGTCTGGCAACAGACGGGCACGGTGGCTCTCTGGAGTTGCGAAGAAGAAAACCTCTTTAAAAAATTACCCCGAAACTCACGCTCTGACGCCCGGCTATTTGTTGCATCGCTGGGGGGAACTCAGTGCCTAGGGCGTCACTCCCACCTTCCCACCCTTCCCATCCTCACATCCTCTCCCAACTTCCCCACTCCCAACCTTACGTCGGCGGACGCAAAACGCAAAAACAACTATGGAGCAAATTACTACGATTGTAACTACCCAGGAGCGCACCCGGACAGTGTCCGGGGAATCGCTTGGCATGTCTCGGCATGTCGACCCCCGCCAGGGTTCATCCCAGGTGGTATATGGGAGGGGTCACCATAGTCCAGGCCCAGGGGTGTGCCTCAAAACCACCCCCAGTGACGCGGAGGTCGCGTCAACCCGTGCCGGCTCCGAGATGGAGTCGGCAGTTGATATGGGTACCGAGACCGAGGGTACCCTCGGTCTCCATGCCGAAGAAGCGAGGCGGAAGAGACCTAGGTCAAGCGGACCAGGCAAAGGCCTGTTCCGTCGGCCTGGGTCCGAATCTTCCAGCAGCGAGGAGGAAGGTAGCCTTCCTAGGAAGGTAGCTGCTACCACCGCGGGTAGAGGTCGGAAAGCCGACCTCTACAGAGCGAGAGGGAGGGTGGCAGAGCCGCCGGCGATTGTGCCCCCGCTGCCAAGCGGGAGGGTCACGGAGGTGCCGGCGGCGAAGGAAATAATGGCGGCTTTTGCCCGCATCACTGGCGCCGTAAAGGGCGCCAAGAATGTTGCGGGCAAGAAGAAAGTAGTGACGGAAGCCGTCACAGGGGCGACGAAGGCGCTGGAGGAGCTCCTTGAGAGGAGCGTCTCCAGCGAGGAGGGGAAGCTCCGGGCTCGGGTTGCGAGCCTGGAGAAGGAGCTTGCCGACTCCCGCAAGCAGCAAGAGCTGATGCGGGAGGAAATCGGCAAGCTTACGCAGCTCGTTCAGGGGGCCGGGGAGGCTCGGGGTGTTAAAACCCCCGCTCCCCGTGCACCTAAGGCGACCCCGACGATGGTCCAACTGCTGGAGACCATCGAACGCCGCCTCGGCGTTCTCGAGGACCGGGCATACCGCCCGCCGCTGGCGGCACCCGCCGTCGCGTCGTACGCGACGACGGCTGCACCCAGTGGGGCTCCCGGTCTCCAGCGGAAGGCCTCCGCCCCCAAGAAGACGGCACCTGGTGGAGGTGGCATCCCCGCCTCCACCAGCACAGCCAGCGCTCCCGCCGCACCCCAGACTCCCTCTAGAGAGGGGATCTGGGAGGTGGCAGGAGCAAAGAAGAAGGCGGCTAAGGCCGCCAAAAAGGCGGCGAAGGCCGCCAAGAAGGCGGCAAAGGTCGCCGCAAAAGCGGCAAAGGCCGCCGCGGCGAAGGCGCCGAAGAGGCTCCGCGCTCCTCAGTCCACTGCCGTCGTCATTACGGTGACGACAGAAGGCAAGGCGAAGGGCGTGGGGTACGCCGAGGTACTGAGGCAGCCGAAAGCCTCAGTAGACCTCAAGGCCCTCGAGATTGAGGGGGGGCTCCGGTGCAAGGTGACGCGCACCGGAGCGCGCCTCCTCGAGGTCTCCGGCGCCACCAGCGGCCTCAAAGCAGATGCCTTAGCGGCAAAGCTGCGGGAGTCGCTGGACAAGGGTGACGTCCGCGTCACCAGACCCAACAAATGCGCGAGTCTGCGCATTTCGGGTCTGGATGACGCGGCCACGACGGAGGAGATAATCTCCGCCGTCGTGGAGGCGAGTGGCTGCCCCCGTGATCAGGTGAGGTCAGGCGAAATCCGCTTTGGCCCCACTGGTCACGGGTCGGCGGTCGTGAGCTGTCCCATCGCGGCGGCCCAGAAAGTGGCGGACGGACGGAGCCTCCTTATTGGAGGCTTCCTGAGGGCGCAGGTGCATCTCCTGCAGCCCCGCGAAGACAGGTGCTATAGGTGCCTGGTCGTGGGGCATGTAGGAGTGCAGTGTACGGCGGAAGTCACCGTGGGCGATCGGTGCTTCCGCTGTAGTCAGCCCGGTCACACGGCCCTTGCCTGTGACGCTCCGCCACGCTGTTTTAAATGCGTGGCGGAGGGCAAGGAGGCAAACCACCGGGCGGGCAGTAAGACCTGCGCTGCCTCAAGGCCGAAGCCCCGTCCGTCCGCACGGAGGGGTGAGGGTGTGGGTGCACGTTCGCGGCAGGGTGCGGATATGGACGTCCATTAATGGACACCCATATCCGCATCCTGCAGGTGAATCTGAACCACTGCACTGGTGCTCAGGACCTTCTGTACCAGAGCATCAGGCAGTGGTCCATTAATATTGTCGTCGTCGCTGAGCCGTACTGGGTTCACCCGGGAAGCCCGGTGGATCTGGACGGCATGGCGACCATCTTTGGGGGGACCGGCGCGGACGACTCGCGCCTAGCGCTTATTGCTAGGGGCCCGGGTTGCGTCGCGGCGGAATATGAGGGTGTGGCTGTCGTGGCCGTTTACGTCTCGCCGAGCCTCGACCAGCATCAGTTTGAGCTATGGCTCCCTGAGCTGGACGTCGTTCTCGCTGCATGCCGGCCTCGCCCTGTCCTGGTCCTGGGAGACTTCAATGCCTGGTCGCAGGCTTGGGGCTCCCGGGAAACCAGAGGCAGGGGGAGGATACTGGAGGACTGGGTCACTACACGTGGCCTAGTCATCCTGAACCGGGGGAATGTCGCAACCTGGACGCGGCGGGGGCTCAGCTCGGTCATAGACGTTTCGTTTGCGACCCCTGAGCTCGCCCGCCGTGTCCAGGGATGGCGCGTGGTGGAGGAGGAGGAGACGTCGTCAGATCACCGATATATTCGGTTCGACGTCTCCCCTCCACCTAACCTGCCGCCAACAATCGCGAATCCCCCGGAACCGCGTTGGGCACTCCATCGCCTGGATCGGGAGGCTCTCCTGGAGGCGGCCATCGTGCAGGCCTGGATTCCGACAGCGGACGGGCCTGCCGATGTTGATGCCGAAGTGGAGTGGTTCGGGAGAGCCATGTCGCACATCTGCGATGCGGCGATGCCCAGGGCTAGGCCCAGACCGGCGAGGAAGCAGGTGTACTGGTGGACGCCGGAAATCGCGCAGTTGCGCGCGGAGTGCGTTACCGCGCGCCGCCGGTACACCAGATTCCGCCGGAGGCGTCGCCGCCCAGACGATGCGGCAGCCCGAGAGACGGAGCTTTATGATGGGTACAAGGAAGCCAAGAGGGCCCTCCAGACGGCCATCAAGCGGTCCAAAAAGTTGGGCCGCGATGAGCTGATGGAGACTCTGGAGCGGAACCCGTGGGGGCGCCCGTACCTTATGGTAAGGGGCAAATTACGCCCTAAGGCGCCCCCACTGACTCAGAGTCTCCAGCCGGAGCGGCTGGAGGAGGTCCTGGACTCCTTGTTCCCATCGAGAGCGGAGGAACACATTTCTCCGCGCATGGCTTCGTCTCAGGCGCCCAACGCGGAAGGCAGTGAGAACGACGTGCCCGTAGTCACCGAGGGTGAGTTAGGGGCGGCTGTACTGCGGCTTAAATCCCGCAGAAACACCGCCCCTGGACCCGACGGCATTCCAGGCCGAGCGTGGGTCCTGGCTCTCGAAGAGCTTGGGCCTCGACTAATTGGGCTCTTTAGCGCATGCCTCGAGAAAGGCCAGTTTCCCAAGGTCTGGAAGACAGGGAAACTGGTCTTGATTCGAAAGGCGGGGCGGCCGGCAAATTCCCCATCAGGGTACCGGCCGATCGTGTTGCTCGACGAGGTGTGCAAGCTCTTTGAGCGCATTATTGCACAACGCCTCGTCGGGCACCTCACACGCGTGGGGCCTGATCTGGCGGATAGCCAGTTTGGCTTCCGTCAGGGACGCTCCACCGTGGACGCGATCATGCGCATTAGAGGCCTGACGGAGGAAGCAGTCTCACAGGGTGAGGTGGTGGTGGCGGTGTCTCTCGACATCGCCAACGCATTCAACACCTTGCCCTGGAGCTGCGTCAGGGAGGCGCTTATCTATCATGGAGTGCCTCCCTACCTCCGTCGAATTGTCGGGGCTTATCTCTCCGAGAGAGCCATAACTTACCCGAGCTGGCTGGGGCCGGGTCGGCGAGATGTGTCGTGCGGTGTTCCACAGGGATCGGTTTTAGGGCCGCTCCTGTGGAACATCGGTTACGACTGGGTGCTGCGTGGTCCGTTGCTCAGAGGGGTCGGCGTAACGTGTTACGCCGACGACACCCTCGTTACGGCGCGGGGAGCAACGCACCGTGCCGCAGCACTTAAGGCCACGGCAGGGGTTGCTCAGGTCGTGGGTCGGATTCGGCGGCTGGGTCTTGAGGTCGCCCTTCACAAATCCGAGGCTCTGTGCTTCCACGGACCTCGGATGGGGCCACCTGCGGGATCCAGCCTACAGGTGGGGGGCGTCAGCATCGGCATCGAGCCCTCGATGAAGTATCTGGGGCTCGTACTCGATGGCCGGTGGAACTTCGGCCATCATTTCCGAAGTTTGGTCCCAAAACTGAGGGGAGCATCGGCCGCACTCGCGCGGCTGATGCCCAACATCAGGGGACCCAACGCTCCCTACAGGAGACTGTACCTTGGGATCGTGCGAAGCATGGCCCTGTACGGGGCTCCCGTATGGGCGGAGACCCTGACGGCCAGCAATGTGGCTAGACTGATGAGCCCGCAGAGAGTGATGGCCGTCAGGGTGATAAGAGGATACCGCACGATCTCCGGTGAGGCGGCATGTCTCCTAGCCGGGACCCCTCCATGGGACCTGGAAGCGAGAGCCCTTGCGTCACTGTTCAGATGGCGCAAGGAGGCGCTGGAGCGGGGCCAAAGGCCTGCGTCTCGAGAAATCGAGGCCCAGCGGACCCTGCTCCACCAGGAAACCCTGGAGACATGGAAGATGCGACTTGAGCAACCAAAGGGGGGATTCGCCACAATCGCGGCCGTCAGACCGGTCATGGACGAGTGGCTGGAGAGAAGACACGGTGCTCTCTCCTACCGGTTGACACAGATGCTTGCCTTGCCTTCGGTAGGTATCTGTGGCGAAAACACCGGGAAACCACGGCCGAGTGTCAGCACTGCGAGGACCGCAGCGATGACACGGCCCTCCACACGCTGGTGGAGTGCACGGCGTGGGCACAACAGCGACAGGTCCTCGTAGTGGGTCTGGGCGTGGACACTCTCTCGTTTGAGGCCATGGTGCGAGCCATGCTCTCCAGCGGGAGTAAGTGGGACTGCGCCGCCTCTTTCTGCGAGCAGGTCATGCTCGCGAAGGAGGCGGCGGGCCGGGTGCGGGAGAGAACTCTTCCACCCGAGTTCCGCAGTCGGCGCCCTGGGCGCCGCGGACGTGTCTTCGCCGAGGACTATCGGCCTCCATGGGGTCTGAGGACGGTGAGAGGGCCGCTCACCGTCCTTACAGAAGCAGGCCCATGACGGCAGCGTGACGTGAGCACTCACGCACGCCCCCCCTTAGAAGCGGGGTCACACCCGAAATCCCCCATAGACGCGGGATTGCACCCGAACCACCCCCTGGGCGAGGCCGCATTGGCGGCCGTAGGTCTGTTGGGAGTCACGGGACATCCTTCCTGAGGGCTTACCCGGGGCTCTCAACCATAGGCTGTTGGGCGTTACGTGAGGTTTTTTAGTCGGTAAGAGTCCGGCATAGCATCCTACGAGGATTTTCCCTCACGTTAAAAAAAAAAAAAAGAAAAAAAAAAAAGACTATTACATATCAATTAGGTATCAGTTATCACTGACCCTCCCATTACTCTGGCTCCTGTAACCCATGATAAGGTGTAATGGTTAAATAAATATGAATATTCATGAACATTAAATTTGTACGCATCACTATTTTGATCCGCTGAAGCTGGGATTAATCGGCTTATGTTATGGGTAGCTTACTGTATAAGCTTACTACAGATATTAATACTGTCAAAATTTTAGGCAAATAAATATGGATCATACAATTTTTAGGGTTTTGTACCCAAAAGGTAAAAACGGGTACCTATTTATAAGACTTCGCTGTCCTTCACGAGGCTGTATCTCAGGAACTGCGATAGTTAGAGAGCTGAAATTTTCACAGATGATGTATTTCTGTTATCGCTAAAACAGCAAAAATTAAGGGGGTGCTCATGCAAAAAACGTGACTTATTTCCTTTTTTTGGTACAGAACCCTTAGTGTGCGAGTCCGACTCGCACTTGGTCAGTTATTTTACGCTTAGTGTGAGTGGGGTGAACCTCCTGCGGCCGCCTACGAAACAGTTAATAGGTAGGCGAATAGTTTTCTCAACCCACGACATCATGATCGACAATAAGTAAGGCGGAACACAGCGCGCTGAGCTCATTTGCTGCCATGCAGCAAAGACTTCTATATAAACTGAGGTAGACATGCCCTACGCATCGATTTTTGAAACCTATAAAATGAGCTAATTAGCAGCGTTGCTCGCACTGTAGTGAGTCAAAACTTCGAGAGTACTCGGCTTGCAATCGTAGTCCATACGCCTTCTCTTTTACTCTTGTTCTTTTCGTATATTGCTATTGTGGTGACAATTACGTAAATATTATTTTTAAGTGAGTGTAGTCTTAAAAATGTGTGTGTTTGAGGATTGCTTTTGAAATCTCGTTTGTTAGAGTACGTCGTGTCTACCTTAGTTTAGGTATATAGAAGTCTTTGCCATGCAGTCCTGAAGATGCCTCGCGTGTAGGCGAAACATGTGTCGACTAAATTAGTCACGTTTTTAAGCGGAGTAGTGCTAATTACTAACAATCAGGTAATTTTTCTATCCAACTTCCAAAAATAATTTTCTAAGAAATTCGGTTAGTCATTCCCCCTTACAATTAGTTCTGGTTATCCTTAACTGTTTTAGGTACGTTAGGATTGACGAATCGAGGGTGTGAGGCGGGTTTCTCTACCTCCTCTCCTTTATTATCGTCATAAGCAATCTTCAATCAAAAATGTACAGCAATTACCAATACCAGAAATGTTACAATCTCAATTCCTATAATCTCGATTGGTAAAGGCTCTGTCAAGATTAACGAGATTCTGTTTCTGAGAGCTAGTTACAACTACGACTATTGATAGTACAGGCTTACGCCTACGGCTACAATTTAGTTAAGTACCTACCCTTATTTAGGATAAAAAATATCCTACATAATCTTTCCTATTCTATTGAATAAAAATGTTTGAACCCACAGTATGTACTTGCTATTAGAGTATCGGGGAGCCTTTTTAGGATTCCGTAAAAAAGGGGCGCAACTAAGATTTCGCTGTCTTTCTTTTTATACCACTAATGCAGCAGACAAGCATACGGCCCACCAGATGTACCTGTGGTCACCGTAGCCTAAGGACGTTTGAAACACCAGAGGCAGCGGCAGAGACATTCGCGCTGCCGACCCTGTAAAAACCTTCTAAGACCCCTTTTGAAAAGTCCCTCTGTTGGCGTTTAGGAAAACCGAGGCAGAGAGATCATTCCACAATGGAAGTGTGCGCGGAAGCGACACGTAGCGACCGAAGTGCTCGAGCACGGTAAGATCCGATAGTGGCCACTATCGGATCTTACCGTGCTCGAGCCCTTCGGTCGCTACGTGTGAGGATGAACAGCCTGTCTGTGGCGAACGGTGCGATGCTAGAATGTTAACAATTCCTCAGAGCACAAACCGTTGTACAGTTATTGTCTAAATGCTGTAGGTATCCCATGAACACTGAACAGTGATAGCTAAATAGTTGAAATTTTCAAAGATAATATGTTTCTGTTGCCGCTACAACAACAAGAAGTAGCAAATAAAAAAAAATATACGGGTACCTACCTGTTTAACGGAACCTTCCGTATCCGTGCAAGAGTCCCGGGTGTATCTAAATCACCAGACTCGCCGCAGACGTGTCTTCGCCCAAGACTATCGGTCTTCATGACCGGAGGCCTAAGAACGTTGAGAGGGTGTAATCCCACTATGTCGAGTCCCGTTACGTGGAGTCTCCGCTATGTCGAGTCGCTCCTTGGGTCGGTGCAATAAATCATAGTCGCCTCTACGTCGAATCGTTCCGAAGGCATGTGCAATAAAGCATAGTCGCCTCTACGTCGAGTCTCCGCTACGTCGATTCACCCTGAGTGTAAGCACCACCAAGTGGATGTGTCGACACGTCGAGTAGCCACCACGTCTACTTTGCAAAGTTTGTTTTGCGTTTATTCTATTTATTCCCGCTACTTCTAATCAATGAAAAATGTCTCATTTATTACCGTCACGTCTAATAATTACTGAACGAAGTTCTAATAGTACAGTCGTGTTTATAACTCATAGTGAGGTATTTTGAAATAAATAAATATGTTATGGATCTAACGTTTATAACGATTTAAAAATATGTAACTTCTATAATGAGATCATAATACAAAGGAGGAGGATACTATACATTAACCGAAATTTTACCCTAAGGAAGAGAAACAATACAGTATCTACATTGTTGTGCCAAGAAACAAGTTGTTACTATTTCTAAACAACAGCTTATGGCCTGAGGGAATATTCTTCAGACGGTTTATTTATCGATTTTAAGGGAAATTATAGACACAGATATGTTTAAATCGTCGGAATTGATATAGATTTTGTCTGTCTTTTATATTTGCATAAATTCCTGTAATGGACTTAGTCTGAAATAAATGATTTTATTTATTTACTAATTGTAGCACGCGACTTCGTACGCTGCATTATCTTTAGATTGATATAACTTTTTTATTTATGAACCGATTGACATGAAACAAACACTAAATGTTAAATGGAGCAAACCCTAACGCAATAAAGAAAACCGCATCGCAATCGGTTGAGCGGTTGCTGAGATTAGCGTGCACAAACGTACAGACAAACAGACAAAAATTCTAAAAACCATTGTTTTGGGTTCTATTGCGTCCAAAAAGCCCCCTATAAACTTTTTCTTATATATCTTCAATGTACAGACAGCGACCTGTTACGATTTTATTATATGTATTGATTTATTTATAATATGCTTCTGTTTACCCTTTCGAGGATAAAGTCGTGACTATATCTAATATGTGTACTAGGCAATAACTATTTACGGACTTCGAAGAATGTTGACGAACTCATTGCCAACTTGCTACAGAGATTGTAAGGATTTAAGATAGTATAATTAATGTAAACTTAAATTATATGTAAACACATTATACCTAGTGAATTGATTGTGGAGGGAGATCGTCATGTGATGTCACGTATAATTATATTACCTACTAGCTGATGCCCGCAGCTTCGCCCACGTAAAATTTCTCGCTTCCCGTGGGAACTTATTCCCGGGATAAAAAGTAGCCTATGTGTTATTCCAGACCATAATCTATCCCTGTACCACATTTCAGCAAGATCCGTCCAGCCGTTGGAGCGTGAAACAGTAACAAACATCCACACTCACAAACTTTCGCGTTTATAATATTAGTAAGATAGAAAGAAGTAAGATTGGTAAATTCACATATTCCATTATTTACAAAATGAATTATTCAGGACGTAATTTAATTTGCTAAATTAACATAAACATTTCCTTAGACAAATCACATAACGGCCTAACCATAATAATCAGACGTCTTTGTTGTAAATATCTTTTTCGTTTCTCCGGGCAATAATTTATAAAAAGCCGATGTCAATACATTATTTGTTTGGCTGTAAAAGTTTTACGTGAAATCTATGCAGATTTTCTATTCTCTAAAATCAATGACATGGTTCCTAAAAACAGATCTTTGTATGTCTTATACATATTTACAGACTTATCCAAACTGACCATTCCGAATGTTACGCCCTGTATATTTAATTGTAGTACGGCGGTTGAAACAGCAGAACTCTCCAAGACGTAAAAATTAATGTACATAGTGTCTAAGAAGTAGGTATAGATAGCCTAGACAGCGAATATAAATTAGTGCACAGTATATATATGTTGTTATTAGTGCCTTTGAGAGTTCGGACTGGTTAGGACGTTAAGGCAAAGATCACATATAAAGCTTTGACGGCGGCACATCTGGACAAGGCAATACGTGACCGAATTTCTAAAAGATAGTTTGCACAAAGATTAAAGCATTGCATTTCAACGTGGCAACGCTCGCTGTCAGCAGTTTGGGTGCTATCCAAGTGGCAGCAGTTTGTTATAGTAGATTTTTATACTTTTATGATAGCTTTTCCCTGAAACTTTATTCTTGTGAGCATTTTATTTGCTCTTAGGTTAGTCCCGAGTTTTTGTAAATATTCGTAGAAAATTTAGATTAAATCGGTTTATTCGGGAAAGTGGTTGCAGCGCCTGAAAATGAATACTCAGGGAGAAGGACAGGCGCAAAGATCATTAGGAAGATTTTCAAGGTATGAACGTTCCTGTCTATTAGTAGAATATGTACTATAATAGTAGAATGTTGGTCAATGTGTTCAGTTTTTGCGTATATCCCAGACATTCAAACAAACAAAAGTTCCAAAACTAATTTTTTGATTTCATTATCCTATGTAGAAAATTAGAAAATCTATACTAATATAATTAAGAGGAAAGATTTGATAGTTTGTTTGCATCTAATAGGCTCCCAAAGTACTCGACTGATTAGAAAAAATCTTTCACTGTTGGAAAGCTACACTCTTCCCAGTGAACAAAGGCTACATTTCATTCCCCTATTTCCACGGAAACGGAAGATACACGGGTTTAACCACGTGACGTCCTTTATGTAGAAAATTAGAAAGTATTCTTTTCAAGAAATCAATGTACCTACATTTTTCAACATTTTATTTGTACGAGTATAAACGTGCTTAATGCCTCGTGGTCTCACTCGTGTCATGCGTCAAACCCTCGTTAGGGTGTAGAGATGCTCCAAAACTGTAGGTACTTAGGTACTCTACGAAATATAAGAAAAGTACATACACGTACTCACAAAAATATTTATTTGTGGATTCCTACGTCATATACGTTGTTTAACTACATAATTGTAGATTTACGTCACATGAGAGAAAGAGAGAGAGTTAATGATTAATTTATTAGGCTCAAAGGAGCCTGCGAAACTGTACAGTTTGCTTCATCATAAAGAGTTCTTAGATTAAAATACCACGCCCTGGGGTGTGGTCTGCATTATTTTACACTAGATGATGCATCGCCCGCTGGAAATTCGGTATCAGTACCTGCTTTCCGTAGAAACATATTCTCTGGATGAAAAGTAACCTATGTGTAATTTCATACTATAAGCTATGTATCTCTGTACCAAATTTCAGCCAGATTCGTTCAGCGGTTAGAGCGTGATCGAGTTACAAATATCCATATATCTCCACAATATTGAAACAATCCATAAAATAGTTTCTAACACCGAAAAAATATATAAGTATATCTCTGTTATACGACGTAAACAAAGTTTCGCGTGTCAACTAGCGTCAACCATACATAGAAAATCAGACGTTGCATTTACAAGTCACGTAAAATGGACTAATAAACTAAATTCTTACTCTGGACTCTATGATTGCTTTACACATTAATATACACATTGGATTTAAATAATTTAAAATTACTTAAATAAACACGACTTAATAGCTCAAAAAGAAAACAATTGCACCGCATTATCAGTGTTAAATAATAAATTAAATAATTCATAAAGCTTTCGGTGTTTAAATCGTGTAAAAGTGAAAAAAAAGTGATTAGTGAAAAACCGTTTCGTTAAGTAGGATTTTGAAAGTAAATGCATAAAAATCGAATGTTCTTTGTAAAAGGCATAACCGAATATATACTGTAAAAACAGTTATTAAATGTAGGAAGTTTAGGAATACATAATTTTCTCTTTTTTATAATAATTGTCGGTAACGTAACCTCAGAGATATTTTGACAAGTATTCTCACTTTATGTACACTGGAAAAGTTTATAGCTGTAATTAAATAATCTACGCGAAGAATTAAGTTATGCTCTGAGGATCGAAAAGTTACTAAACATTACATATTACGCTTGTAAGTACCTTTTATTTATTCCAGTAGGACCTGGTCATTGATCGAATCGCACATACCTAGTGACGGGTGAGGTTTTTTGTAAAATATTCAAGTGTTGTTGTTGTTAACTTGTTTGCCTGCTGTTCACGTGTATATATGCACAATATATATACTACGCTGCTAATAGACAGGTAATCCAGACGAATTTCATAAAGTAGGTACTTGTATTAACTTTGAAACCGCTATTTGTGTTTTGCCTATTGTTCACGTGTATATATTTAATATATACTACGCTGGTAACATAAGGGTAATTCATACAAATCCCACCGTTCGCGTTGTCATATTACCTTAAATCAATTAAAAGCAAATAAACTTGCCCGTTGTTTAGCAGACTGCTCCTTGATTTCATTCTAAGAAATTTGCTACCATAACTTGTTGAAAATGATGACTCGCAGAGGCCTGGCTCGACAGGAAGAGACTAAACTGCAACAGGTTCTTCAAGAACTAAAATCCACCAAGGAGCAGGTTGCTCAGCTTGTTAATGAACGCGAGGACAACGAAACAGAGCTTATCTCTGTAGTACAACATAATGGCAAATTGAAACATCAGTTGTCCTCGCTAAGCGTTAGGTTAGATGAGATGACCAGGGAACGAGATGACCTTCATATAATTGTAGGAAATTTTGATAAGTGTAGTGGGGAGTATGAACATGCCCTAAGACGTATAGACCAGCTAGAACAGGAGCTCCGTGACGCTCACTTATAAATTACTCAGTTAGAAGAAGCCGCGCTGCAAGTAAGTACCCAACAAAATCAAACCTTGTTTGACGAGCTCATAGGCAGGTCCCCACAGGTAGTTGCTGCTGCGGGTCCGAAATGCACTGATATCATTGACCTCACTAATGATACCTCTCAACACCATGTAGTATCACCATCAGTGTGTTTAGATCATTGCAGTGGTAAAAGAATAAAGAAATATATTAAAATTAATAAATTAATAAAGAAAAATCAAAACCGACTTAAAATACATAAAAACTTCTCTAAAAGTATAAAAAATTGTAGAAATAGATTGAAACTATTTAATGAATTAAGTTTATGCACAACACAGCTAGAGAATAGTCAGAAACAGCATGCTGCTGATACACAAAAGTTTAATTTAAAAATTCAACAGCTACAGGAATCATTACAGTCTGTAAAGACCATGTATGACAAATCACAGCTGATATCAGAGAGTATTCTATGGCAATGGATAAACTCATAAACTCAACATCACATTATGCTGACTGTTTTGACTCACTATCAGACAAAACACATTCTGATTGTGACTGCAAATGCAGCCAGTCAGAGCCAAAGAATCCACACACCCCATCAGATCAGCTGTGTAGTATACTAAACCAATCAGAAAACAGTCCTAGTTTAATACCCACTTATAATACAGGGAGTCAAAGTTTTATGTTCAGTGATGAAATTGGAAAAGATATGGGCTTGAAATTAAAATTATTTACCCAGGGAGAGTCATTTATAAATTATTGCATGCCTTCAGCATCATATACCCAAATTATGAAGTCTATATGTAGGCATAAGTTTCAAAGTAGGGATAATTTGGTAATTTTTATAGGAAACAGGGGCAATATAACAAAACAGGACCTTGTAAAGTATTGTGATACATTAGATTCATTAACCCTAAATAATATTATAATATATACACTGCCCTACAGTAAATCAATGCCAGTTGCAGAGTATAGGCTTAGGGAGCAATTGAACTTGACATTACACACTATTGCATATTATAATAAAAAGTTCAATATTATTGACACTAACTCTATTGTTAGAAATAATTATTATTTGACTAAAGGAAAGCATAAGCTTTCAAATTATTGTAAAAGACAGGTAGCTAAATCGCTACAGTATTATATTGATATTTTAGCCAAAAACCTGGCTACCCAAACTGCTTCTTTTGAGCAGTCTAATGACATAGTATGTAATAGTAGGACTAAGGATATATGTTTATATCCGAGTAATTTAAATTAGGTTATGAGACAAAAGAGCAAAACTCTTGCACTCAATTAGACATGTACCCACAGCAAAATAATAAACATAAGGCCCCTCCAGCCACTGAATCTATTCAGTACGGAAATACTGGTTTACACCTGGTGCACCAGAATGTAGAAGGTCTGCTCGGCGGGAAGGAGTTGGAGTTGGAGCTGTGCATTGATTTGAATGGAATAGACATTTTTTGTGTAACAGAACATTGGTTAAAGCAGCATGAAGTAATGTTGAACTTTAAAAATCATCAGGTTGCTAGCTCTTTCTGTAGGATAAAATGTAAACGTGGAGGCTCATTAATTCTTATTAACAAGGCTATAAAATTTAAAGAACGTAAAGACATAGTAAGCCTCTCTGTTGAACGAGTCATTGAAATAGCTAGTATTGAGTTCGAGCAGTTCATTGTGTTAAGCGTATACAGTCCCCCGGATGCTCCATACACACAGTTTGAAGAGATACTGGAAGATGCTTTGTTTAAATGCCAGAGCTCTAAAAAAGCAGTAGTCGTTTGTGGAGATTTCAATGTAGATATTTTGGATTCTTCGCTGGAACCTTCAAAGAGACGGAAAATGTTGAACTTATTTAAGTCCTTTGGTTTACATAATGTATTTTTAGAACCTACTCGTATAACTGGCACTAGTGCTACTTGTATTGATAACATTTTCACTAATACACACCCCATTAAGAATTGTATAGTAGACCCTGTAAAATCTGATCATCGAGGACAATCTGTTCTGTATGCTAGAAGTGTTTCCAGAAGTAAGAATGTAATCAGTTTTGTACCAGTCAACTCGAAACGCTTAGAAACTTTCAAAGAAAATATAGCCAAAAAGATAACAGAATTGCCCGATTACACTACTGTAGATAAATCTTACGCTGATTTATTTAACTTAATACATGATGAGTTTGGAAAAAAATTTACACCAAAAACAGTATCGTTCGGAAGCAGGTCTGTTTTCAGTGACTGGGCTACACCTGGTATTTATAAAAGTCGTAAGAGGCTTTATGAACTTTATTCGGAAAAAGCATTTAATTTTAACCCTGAGTTTAAGGAATATGTTAAAAAATATTCAAAGACCTTTAGACAAGTTTGTTCCTTGGCAAAGTCAAATTTCATTAGAAATAAAATTACAGCTTCGACAAATGTAATTAAAACTACTTGGAACATTGTAAATTCTGAATGCGGTAGGTCTAAAACGAGTGAACGAAGCTTTCATTTAAAGATAAACGGGCGCCACGTCACAGGGGATTTGGAAGTAGCGACTGAGTTTGAAAAATTTTTCAGTAATATACCTATTCATATAACGAATACTCTTCGGTCGTCTTCCACTTCCGCTGAGCAAATATTGTCAGAATGTGTAGATAGCTGTCAACACGCGTTCGAATTCACGACTGTTGACTGCAACGACATTCTGAAAGCTTACAGGGCTATTAATGTTAAAAAAACCGCAGACCTATGGGGGCTATCGGTAAAATCTGTATCTAGTGTCATTGATGTCATTGCCCCTTACTTGGCAGCTGTGTTTAACGATTGCGTTTCGGGTGGTGTGTTTCCTGATTTAATGAAACACAGTAAAGTTATACCTTTGTTCAAGGCCGGCAGTGCTTCTGATCCAGGTAATTTCAGACCTGTCTCAGTGTTGCCGACTTTGAGCAAGATATTTGAAAAATTAATACTTGAGCAGATGCTGACCTATTTTAATAGTCACAAATTATTTCATAATAAACAATTTGGCTTCACTAAAGGACGTTCGACGACCGATGCTGGTGTAGATTTGTTGAAGAGTATTTATGAGGCCTGGGAAGATAAACATGATGCGCTTGGCGTGTTTTGCGATTTGTCTAAGGCTTTTGATTGCGTCCAACATTAGACATTGATCAGGAAACTACAGCACTACGGGATAAGGAACAAGGCTCTCGATCTTCTGACTTCATATTTGAACAATAGAACTCAGAGGGTCGATGTCGGTGGCACACGTTCCGGGGGATCGGTGGTTACTATGGGCGTCCCGCAGGGTTCGATACTCGGACCATTTTTATTTTTAATTTATATTAATGACCTACCCTATTACGTAGGGGACACTAACGGGATTGTTTTGTTTGCAGATGACACTTCCTTAATTTTCAAAATTAAAAGACAACTAGATGACTATGACGATGTTAACAATTCAATCCTAAAAGTAGTACATTGGTTTAACACTAATAATCTTAGCCTGAATGAAAACAAAACTAAATGTATTAAATTTAGCTTGCCCAATGTAACACAGGCAGAAACCAATGTGCAACTTAATGGCCAAGAGTTGGAACTTGTGAAATCTACTGCGTTCTTAGGGTTGACGATCGATTCTGGATTGCAGTGGGGCCCACATATTGAAAAACTGGCTGGCAGATTAAGTTCAGCAGCATTTGCTGTCCAAAAGATTAGGCATTTGACTGATGTAGAAACAGCGCGAATAGTGTACTTCAGTTACTTCCACAGTGTAATGTCGTACGGTATGCTACTATGGGGCAATGCCGCAGATATAAATACAATTTTTGTTTTACAAAAACGGGCCATAAGAGCCATATATAGATTAGGTCCAAAGGTCTCTCTGCGAGAAAAATTTAAGGAATTAAATATTCTGACTGTGGCATCACAATATATTTTTGAAAATCTTATGTATGTTCAGAAAAATTTATCTAGTTTTACTAAGTTAAGCGATAGACACAATGTGAACACCAGACATAAAAACAACCTTGCCGTTTATCATTGTAGACTGAACAAAGTCAGTAATTCTTTACTGGGTAACTGTATACGTTTTTACAACAGGCTTCCAAGCGAAATTAAAAGCATGCCTCTAATTAAGTTTAAAAAGTGTATAAAAAGTAAATTGTGCTGCAGGGGCTACTATACAATTGACGATTATTTGATTGATAAGGAAGCCTGGAAGTGATCTGCTTGCTCTACTGATGGAGTCTACTTATTGTAAATATGTAGTGCACAAAAAGAATAGCCCGCCGAGTTTCTTGCCAGTTCTTCTCAAGCGGGCTGCGTTCCGAACTGGTGGTACTATTTGCATTGTATTCATTGACGTGTCGCAAGTGCCTATGTATTAGGATTATGCGAAATAAATGTTTTTTTGAGTTTGAGTTTGAGTTTGAAATAAAGTGTACAAAAGCATTAGAGTTTTGCATAAAGATGCTCTTCCTCCCTGCAAGTCTCAAAATATAAAAAAAATGTAAAGTGAGCCATTTGCACACGACAGGAAGTCAAACAAACACACAGTCAAACTTTTCCTCTTTGTAACTCTTTCTGACTCAGTATTTGCTTGACTCACTTTTGTTCGTCCTAGACTTTATATTTCACAAAGAAAGTAGAACTGAGGCAATGTAGTGTAACTGAATTCTCGAACGTATTAGATTTATTCATTCTGAAGGGCAGACTGCACTGAAAACGGAGCGAAATAAATAGACAAATATTCGCTCCGTTGAAATAGTTTCGATTCTAGCTCTGAATTTCATTTCAGACGCCTGTTTCGCTGGGTTATTAATTTTCGGTGTCCAGCAGAGTATGAAACGACTAAGCTCTGTTCCACCATACGTTTTATGACTTTATGCGTTTTGGGAAAGATTCTGCACTAAACCTTGGAATTATCTTTCCGAGGGCATTGCCGGGACTCTCGACCAGGGGAACCCCCTGGTTTTAGTAGGTATGTACGTAATTCACTGAACATAACAGAAGATGCTTTTTTAAAATAAAAACCCAATATTGACTTTCCCATTGCCATGGCATTGATAATATACATACAACCCTGTCCAATAATATACAGGATGTAACATTCGGAGCGGTCAGTATGGACAAGTCTGTAAATATAAGACATAGGTACCTACATAGATCTGTAGTTCTTAGGAACCATGTCATCGATTTTAGCGAAAAGAAGATCAGCATAGATTAAAAAAATAAGCTCTTGCACAGTTTGGAAATCAAACCCGATCGTTTTGGAACATAAAACTTACATTATTTCTATTTGAATTATCGATTGTTTAGGTCCTAAGCAGAGAATGTTACTATGAAACATGGTATCTAAAATAAATAGAATGCATTGTATTTCATGTTTTTTAATCTAATTAAGTGCATGTTCAAAGTCCAACCATTGCTAAAAAATCATTATATAATTAACGTTTAATTTTATTTATGTTTTTGTAAAGTTTGATTTGGTTTATAGTTTAAAAATATAATATGTATCTAAAGATTATAGGTAAATACTAACATAATTTCAATATAGGTAAATATTGTTACTAACCTTAGATCATCTAACCACAGGATGCGCCTTACTTAAGCATTGTTTTCTGCCATTGCACATGACCATTTGGTCTTTTGGCTTTATGAAAAGCCTGTACATCAGTACATCATTTTATATGATTAAACTAGTACATTACATTGTAGTTGACTGTACAATAACAATTAACACACAACAGCCATTACACGTTTGTCGATTAATACATTTTTAAATGAAATGAAATTTTATATGTCTTTGTGTTTCCCCCTTCACTTGTATGAAAACTGGCAGAATATTTTTGTACGCGGTGGTTCGCAAAGGCTAGTCCCGTGTTATATGGTCTAAGTTACTAACATACTGGATTACTACTATCTGAAACTAAATGGTATTATTATTATTAGATACCTACGATAATTTCCACACATAAAAAAACCTAAAAGGTGTCATTCTCGATTTTACTCTTTATTTGAATTTTGGGTATGATAATCTACTATTGAGGGTGACCGTACTATGTAGTTTAGACAATATTCTCCTGCAACGTAGGAATATAAAGTTATATGACCTGTGTGTTTCCGGCACAAACATTAAACAGCTGCAGCTGTACCGGGCGTTTTGGAAATTACTGCGCACCGGTGTACCAACTGCATAGTTAATTTTGAAAACTTTATTTTAATGAAACCACTGATCTAAAAATGTAATAAAAAATGCATATGAGTAGCTAATGAAATTAGCTTGTTCTTTAAAAAATCTGACCAAGCTTATTTCATTAGCTTTATATTTTCTTTAGTTGATCAGTACCTTACTTTTAATTACAATTATTTTATACTAGCTAATGCCCGCAGCTTCGCCCGCGTAAATTTTCACTTCCCGTGGGAACTTATTCCCGGGATAAAAAGTAGCCTATGTGTTATTCCAGACTATAATGTATCCCTGTACCAAATTTCAGCCAGATCCGTTTAGCCGTTCGAGCGTGAAAGAGTAACAAACATCCACACTAACAAACATTCGCATTTACTTTTTAATTATTTTAAGATCAATGCCACATTTAGTGTACCTATCCTGGCTTTTTTCCGCGCACGCTTGAATTGTGGAATGATCTCCCTGTCTCGGGTTTCTCAAGCGCCTACAGTATTGAGTTCTCTAAAAAGGGCCTTAGAACGTTCTTACAGTGTTTTGCAAACGTTCATAGGCCAAGGTTACCACATCTATAGCACAAATTAGGGATAGTACAGATGGAAGCCTACATACTAAATTTGCTGAGGCTACGCACACATAGACCACTCATTCACAGACACGAGGTCAGGCGGTCTCAACCGAATTTTCGATACTGATTTGTGCGCGCGTGTGTGTAGCAGAGGGTAGGTGTGAAAAAAAGTATATACATGAGTTTTCCATCTGTACTATCTCTAATTTGTGTCTATGGGGTGGGCCGTGAGCTTGTCTGCCACTTAGGTGGTTTATTAAAAAAGAAACTGCTCAATCTCTTCAAATTCAAAAAACCAACTTAGAAATTGAGAAGTCTCTTGATTTCTTTAGTAAAAGCTTCGACGAGGTGCAACGACGAGTAGAAACCCTGGAGAAAGAAAGAACATATTACAAACAATCATTTGAGAAATTAGAGATTAAACTGCAAGATATAGAACTCAGGGCCCGGTCGGCCAGCATTGAGGTCCGAAATGTACCCCTCAAAGAAACTGAAAAACCCGAAGACCTTATTAAAATTGTTCAGCAGATTGGCTCCCAGATTGAGTTGGAAATACCCTCTAATGGAATTAGAGACATATATAGAATGCCTGGTAAGCCTAACACTAACAGGTCTATAATCGCCGAGTTTTCTTCAGTCCCAATGAAAACTGATTTCATTGCATCAGTGCGCACATTTAACAAAAATTGTAACAAAGACAACAAACTGAACTCCTCGCAACTCGGTATGAAATGTGAAAATCGCCCAATATATGTTGGCGAACATTTAACTTCCTCAATTAAAAAACTATTTTATGTCGCGAGAGGATTTGCATCTCAAAATGGGTACAAATTTTGTTGGTGCACAAATAACAGAATTTTCCTGCGAAAGACGGAGGGTGAAAGACAGTTATTCATAAAATCGGAGCAATGCCTCGAAGATCTGAAAAAACAAGTTTGACTATTTTTAGTATTGTATAACTTTCCGATTTACCTAGTGCTGTCCTACTGCTTAACTTTATTTTTTATTCCTTTATTTTGTAATAATATAATGATAAATACTTTTCATTATCCTACTCAAAATCACAAAATAAAACCAACATACACAAAACCATCCCTCAACACTCACGTATACAAATTACACAATAAACAAATACTCAGTAGACCTAAACAAAAATTTACAAACACACTTACCACTTACACAAATTATTCATTACAGTCAAATGAGCTATGTGGATCTGTATTAAGTAACTATTTGCCACCAATTTTATGTTTAAAAGACTGCAACGTACTAACATGTGAGCATCCCTATGGTTCATATTCTAACCTTAACAAATGGCTACTCACCTAGACAGCCTTGGAATCGAGCTTGATGCTTACCAAGTATCTGGTTCGTACATTGTGCCCAGGGATGGAATTTCTAATCTTGTGTCCGATTCACAGAAGCAAATATCCCTGATACATCTTAACATTTGCAGCATAAGAAAAAACTTTGACGAATTTTTGGTATTCATCCAAGAATCTAAACTCGACTGTGATGTTATTATACTTACAGAATGCTGGTTGAGCAAAGTCTCAACAATACCAAACATTAACGGTTACAACCTCCACAGTAGTACAAACTATAAAAATCAAAATGACGGTGTTGTTATGTATGTCAAGTCCTCATTAATATACTCAGTTTCAGAGCCGCATATAATGGACGCCACAAATTTACTTTGCAAAATCGGTAACGATGTTGCGATTCTAGCTGTGTATAGATCCCCTTCATATCCGCAAATTGACAATTTCTTAAATAGTATGGACGCGACATTGCTGTCGCTATCAAGAACGCCATATATTGCCTTAGTGGGTGATCTAAATATCGATATTAAGCTTAACAACGAAGACCGCCACTCCAATGAATATCTCACCTTCACTGCATCCCACGGGTTACTTCCAGCTCATCAGTACATTACTAGGGGGAAAAAATGCATTGACCACGTACTTTTGAAAACGAAACAATTGGCTACCACAATTGTAATTCAGACAAAAATTACCGATCATCTTCCAGTTTATTTGAGTTTGAAACTGGCAGGCCCTAAACCAGAATATTCCTGTACTACTAAATTCGTTGACTTAAATAAGATCCAAGTAGACGTCAAAGACACAGACTTCACTGCAGTTCTCTTAACAAATGATGCTAATGAAGCAGCAAACATATTAACTTCCACACTAACCAAAATAATAACAAAACATACAAAATATACCCAAGTCTCAAAAAGATACCGAATTATTAAACCTTGGATCACGCCAGGTCTACTACGCTGTATTCGTAACAGAGACAAAATGCATCAAGAGTTAAGATCCCAACCAGATAATCCCATTTTGAAACTAACCTACTATCGTTACCGAAACTTTTGCAATAATCTGTTACGGAAACTGAAAATAAATTATGAAAGAGCCGAATTTCAAAAGAGAAAGAGTGACCCAAGAGCTACCTGGGATCTAATTAAATCAATAACACACTCCAAACAACGACCACTACCACCCAGGGAGCTCTTAACAGTAGCAACGGATAAGGTAAGAGCTATAAATTCTGTAAACAGCTATTTTGTAAATATAGGAAATACATTGGCTAATAGTATACAAAAATTGAATTTGCCTCAGACAGCATGCTTTAACTCTAAAATAAGTAAAAATTCCATCTGTTTATTGCGTACAGACTATGTAGAGGTCAATAATGTTATAAATAATTTAAAAACTGATTCAGCAGCGGGAATTGATCTTGTTAGTAGCAAGATTTTAAAGTTGACGTCCAAAACTTTAGTACCCTATATCACCCATATTTGTAACCTGACAATATCGACTGGTGTGTTCCCCGACGTCTACAAAACTGCCTTAGTTCATCCAGTTTACAAGGGGGGAGAAAGAGAGTGCATTAGTAATTATAGACCAATATCTGTGCTACCAGCACTCTCGAAAATTCTCGAAAAGCTACTGAACACCCGTCTGCTCAATTATTTGCGAGCTAATAACCTACTTTCGGAGAGTCAGTATGGGTTTAGGACAGGCATAACTGCGGAGGATGCGGTTACACATTTTTCTGAGAAGACTTCTAAGCTTATGGATGGGGGGCAGAAGTGCCTCGGAGTCTTTCTCGATATATCTAAAGCATTCGACGCAGTATCTGTCCCGAGACTCCTATCGAAACTGGAGCGAATAGGAATACGTGGGATCGCTCTGGAAATTTTTTCTAGCTACATGGAAAATAGATACCAACATGTTAAGATAGGTGATGTTATTAGTGAGAAATGTAAGGTTGAATACGGCGTCCCGCAGGGAAGTGTGTTAGGACCGACACTGTTCCTCATTTATATTAACGACCTGTGTTCTCTTTCACTCACAAATTGTTCCCTGTTTACTTACGCCGATGATACTGCTCTGCTGATACATGGAAATAGTTGGGAAGAAACAGAAAAACATACACAAACGGCACTGAATGAAGTTGTGCACTGGTTTGCTACTAACTTACTAACCTTGAATACAAATAAAACGTGCATTGTACCATTCTCGATTAGTGACAGAACCCAACCAAAAAATCCGATAACAGTGAAGGCACATGCTTGTTCGGAACCCAATTCTTGTACATGTTCTGCGTTACAAATAACACCCCATGTAAAATATCTAGGAGTATTAATAGATAAAAATCTAAATTGGTGCCAACATTTGGACAATTTAGTGGCCAGAACGAGAAAACTTCTTTACGTTTTCAAACAACTACGCCACTCATTAGACACATATACACTGACATCAGTATATTACTCGTTGTGCCAGTCACTACTTACGTACTGTCTCCCAGTATGGGGTGGTGCTCGCAAAACTCATTTTCTGAAATTGGAAAGAGCCCAAAGGGCTGTTCTTAAAGTTATGTTTTGCAAACCCTACAGGTACCCCACAACGGAGCTCTATAAAATGAGTCAAGTTTTGTCAGTAAGAAAATTGTTCGTGCTACATAGTATACTGAGACAACACTGTGTACCAGCGGAACCTACAAAAAAGCGTAGAACTGATATTGTTTTTCCATCTACAAGAATTAACACTGCCTTTATTAAGTATCAATGCTGCTACATGAGTAGAAACTTATATAATAAACTAAATAGATTGCTTGCTCTAAGAAACCTAAACCTTTACCAATGCAAAAATAAAGTGAAAATGTGGCTTTTTGAACAGAGTTACGAAAGCATAGAAACATTACTGATTAATCCAAATTAAAATTAACACAATGTTATACAATCAAAAACCAAAAAACGCACACACTCGCACACAAACACGCCAAACGCACAGGCACATAAACACACACACACACACACGCACACACACACACACACACACACACGCACACACACACACAGACACACACACGCACGCACACACACACGCACACATTCACAATAGTAGATCATTTTAGATGTAGGTAATATTGATAAGGATGAGCTCACTAAGAGTATAATTTTACTTTTACTTTTATAATCAGTAGTATTAACGTCGATGTATCCGACACTTGAACTACCAATAAAAATATGACAATTTTTGGGAGGAACACTGATTCCCAAGACACAGGCTTACAGCCTAGTTTGGGAGCCAGAGATCCAAAACCAATGGTAGATACTTATTTTTCTGTGTGTAACAATAAATAAGTAAAAAAAAAAAAAACTTAGCTTATTTTATGAATAGTAAATAATTATATTCCGCTGCGTTCAGTCTCGTTCGCCAACATATCGGACTCGGTGGCGGAGTGGATAACGCGTCGGCACGGATCGCCGAAGACGCAGGTTCGAATCCTGCTCGAAACCAATTCTTTTTCCTTATTTAAAATTTATGATCAGTTAGCATACTAATTGCTTTTCAAAAATAATCTTAATATCGGACGTTATTTTTAAGTTGATTATCGAAGACAATTTAAATAGACGGCAATGCATTCAGTACGATCTATTTCAATTTGCATAATAAACGAGGGGTTAGTGTCACTGCTCACATAAATAAAAAAAAGCAAAGAAAATGGAAATTCAATATGGCGAATGCTAACCACCTTGTAATGGATATAAAAAAATTGTGAACCGTCATGAATGATGTTATCGTTAAATAGGAGGTATTTCAAAATTAGGTTTTTTACCGTATTCTATTTATATTTTAGGTGCGAAACATACGAAATAGGTACTCATCACGTTTTTTCGCACGCAACTTACGGTATGGCTAGTGAAGGGTAGGTATCCTTCCGAAGTCGTACCCGGAAATTCCGGCCGTAGAAAGATGGAAGAGCAAATTTAAAAATAAAAATAAATAAACATTTGTGGATGTGTGTGGATATTCTCACACAACATCATCTAACCCAAATTAAGCTATTATAAGCTCGTGCTATGGAATCTAGACGAATGATAGACTACTTTTAAATTTCTTAATACATACTTATCATAGAAAACACCCAAACTCGAAACAATCATTAAATTTGTGAATCGCACAAATATTTAGACCGATCCGGGAATCAAATCCAGGATCTCAAACGCGGCAGGTAAATAGTTACTACGTATGGTATGGTTCAGTTATTTGGTATGGTTTGTTAGGGAATGGTTCAGGTATGGTTCAGTTATGTAACATCCAGCCAGCTGAGAGCCTACCACATGGGCATGAACTGAAATGGGCCGCCTGGAAGTTCCTAAATAGGTCGAGGTCCCAGGTCAGCTGCTCTAGGGCGAACCGGGTAAGATGGGGTACTTGGACCCGGGGGGTGGAGGCTGTGACTGTGGTGCACTCCTGCAGTCGATGGACCACCTACTGTCGTGTTCGCTGTTCCCCTGCACCTGCACAATTGCTGATATGAACCAAGCCACGGAACGCGCAGTCAATCTTGCCGAGTTTTGGGCTAGGTTTATCGAGCATTTCGAAATTTTAATTGTCGCCATTGACACGTAGAAGAATAAGTTATTTATAAGCAAAATTTTGAACTTTGTATTGACTGACACCAGGCCGAAAATCAAACTTTACTTTAAAGATCAAGTGGTGGGTATTCCCTTAGTTTTGTATACTTTTGTAAATTAAAATGTAATCTAATATAACCTTTATTGAGAATAATATACAAAGAGTTTATGCGTATAGTTTGTTTAGTATAGGTATAGGGCCTTCTAGGAACTACGGTTAACAGTAAAAATACTTTCATCTACAAACAAATCCTAAAATAATAGTACCTAACTGAAAGTATTTTTTCGATTACCTACTATTAGTATATAAAGGTTTAAAGCGCTCACAATCCCACTGACTCAAAACGATCACTGGAGTAATCAACTTTCGCTATGGCTAGTTCTTGGATCGGTAAACACCATGTGCCCTTTATGTTTAGTACTTTGGTGGGCACATTAAGCTGTTGGTTCCGGTTGTAAGTGACAGTCGTTAAGCCAATTTTAAGGCCATATGCGGTTTTAAAATTTTCAAGAGTGGTTCATCACAACCTGCTCCTGTCCATTTCAAGACGGCAATAAGTTCACCATCTTTCACGTGGAAAAAAAAATGAATCCGTCGTCCCTTCGGAGATTCAGGCGTAATTATATGACTATGAATATTTAGTAGGTAGTTACATTATAAGTTTTAGCACGATATAGGACTTCTTACATTACTTCATAAAACAAGAAAGCCGTGAGACGGTCTCACCCGACTGCCCCTCTGTGTAAGTAAAAGTTCAATCCGATTGACGTTGTTATTTTTGTTTTATTTAAACTTCGAACAGATGATCCACGTGACCTAGTGACGTAGTTCAATGCAACAGAGTCACAGACTACAGACAAAAGTCTCGCCATAAGCCCCTCTGCAATCTACTCGTATTTTATAGAGAGGCCCATTTACAATTATGTCAGGAGACTACCTCTCATATTCTCATAGCTACTAAGCAATAAGAATAGATTGTAAAGTACGTCTTTTCTTTTACAATTTATACAAAAATATCTTTGCCGACTCAGCCAGTAAATGTAATGAAAAATGTAACCTACCTAGACGAATTTTGTTTAAAAAAGGATATTGCTTAATGAAAACTCGCGTGTACAAATCTCATCACACAAATCATTCAACAACTACACCTCTGTAGTTGTTGAATGATTTGTAATTACCTACTGGATGTTAAAAGAGTGGCTGGGCTTTTATTGCCAGGTTTTCTTTCTCCAGCTCTACCTATTGCTTTGCGAATCTGGCAGTAAATGTAAATGTAGAAGCAATCATTTGGACGTTCATAAGCGTTACATTGTGACCTATATGAATAAAGATTTTTTCATTTTCAATAAAAATAACGTAGAGAAAAGATTCGTAGAGATTTACAACAGGACAGTCGATTTCGGTGCATTATGAGACGGCAAATGAAAGAATATGAGAATGGTCCAAGTGGGTTAAATATACTCTTTATTTATACTTGATAGCGAGCACCATAGAGCAATGCGACCAGTATAAGGGTAGTAGACATAGCCCAGCATATTTCCTAAATCTCAGACCCTATTTTAAAAATACCCGTAAGACCTATTTAGGTCCGTTTGGACCTCATTGAAAATATTAAAATTTACGTACCCATTGGACCTCTTTTTAGAACCATTTAGACCTCAAAATATTAAATTTACTAAATGGTCCCGTTGGATCTCTTTTTTTAGGACCATTTGGACCTTTAATAAATAGATGTAATAATTTGTTATCCTTCCTTTGTTTAAAGATACAGTTAAGATGACAATTTCTAATAAATATTCTGGTTAAACCCTCCAGCTGAGTACAGCATTTTGTGTACCTGGGCGTACCAGTCTCCATTTGGTACGCCCAGGTTCTAATACGATATATGGGACTGATTTGTTTTGGAATGGGGGGGGAGACCGATAACGGTTTGAAATGTCTCAACGGGTACGCCCAGATTCTGTGACGGTGGCGGTGTCATGTGATATGTTTTGGCGGGGAGGGTCATGTGATAGGTTTTGCTTACCAATGCTCTACTATTCTCTCCAATGCTATGCTTACCCGTTGGACCTCCTTGATAATTGTGATAGCCTAGCCATAGCTGGGGTTGCGGGGGAAAATCGTATTCATATACACCACTGCAAAAGCAATCGGCTGTCACTAGGGAACTTACACAAAACAATGCACTCAATATTTCAGACCCACATTTAAATATATTTCTTACCGACTGATGCCCGCAGCTTCGCCCGCTTACAACTTGTTCCCGTTCCCGCTCCCCGTAGGAACTTGTACCCGGGATAAAAAGTAGCCTATGTGTTATTCCAGACTATAATGTGCTCCTGTACCAAATTTCAACCAGATCCGTTCAGCCGTTCGAGCGTGAAGAAGTAACAAACATACCCACATCCACACTCACAAACTTTCGCATTTATAATATTAGAAAGATACCATTTGGAGTACGCTTTGACAGATGGGAACGTCTCAGTATGGCGCCTCCTCTCCCAATATAATTCATAGATCGTGTTGCTCTATGGCAAACACAATAGTCAATATTTGACATCATTGTCAAGGGAAAGTAGGTCAGGGCAAAATGGCCTCACTCGTATGAAGTGCAATTTTCAATCCAATATATTATGAAAATGCCGAGTTTGGTATTTTTTCTTATAAATGTATTCTGAAAAAGCAATTTTACTTAGTATTAATTTTGCCTGAAACGACAGCCTGAAAGCCATATCGACATCTTTGGACTTTGGGCGCCACTCTCGTAGTCCATACAACTTCTGACAGTGGTCCTCAAGTTAGCGACCCTATAATGTGTCTCTTCACGCTCCGCTTAAAGAACCTGGGGTGGTAAGAGGAGAGAAACACGTGTGCGCGGTCAAGTCGCTCCAAGATTTTAATCGTTACAAGTGGACGTCGCGCGGTTTCAGTCGCGTAGTTCTCGTTCTCGTAAGAATACGGGAATAAAATATATTCTATCTATGTTCACCGGGAATAGTGTACCTTTCCGACAGTGTTCTTTTTTTTAAATCGGTTCAGTAGTTTCGGAGCTTATTCGATGCAAACAAACAATCAAATCTTTCCTCTTTATAATATTAGCATAGACTATTATGCATAATATCATTTCAGTTACTAGGATATTACATTTATTTTAGTATTTTGAGGACGGTTTTTTAAGCAAATATATGCATTTAATAGTTGACCAGCAGCCGGGAAAATATGAAACTTAATCAAAGACGCTACTGAAAAATATTTCGCCATCAGAAAGCCGAATTTGGTTTTCCTTATTGTTGCCTGAGAGCAGTATTATAAAGTCAAAATATACTAAATATTTTCATACGTTATTGTTTGTTTGGCTTAGGTAACTTCATGATAATGCCACGAGCGAGGCCATGGGACATAAATAAGTAATAAAATATTGTAACCTTCGTCATAACAAATAAAATATTCGAAGAAATGTTTTGACAAAACCGAAATCACATTACGGTTATCCCAAATGCAATACAAATCTGTCCCGAATGTAATCTGAATCATGATTTGTATTACACAAATCCAATTTTAGGGTTCCGTACCCACAGGAGAAAAAATGGAACCCTATTTATGAGATTTTGCCGTCCGTCTGTCTGTCTGTCCATCACGAGGCTGTATCTCACAAACCGTTAACCACAAAGAAATATCTAGAGAGCTGAAAATTTTCACAGATGATGCATTTCTGTTGTAGCTATTACATCAAAATACTAATATCAGAAAAAAGTGGGAATAAGGGGGCTCGTATACAACAACCGTGAATTATTGCCGATTTTTGGTACTGAACGGTCTGTGAGCGAGTCCGACTCGCACTTGGCCTATTTTCCAAATTGCTCTTTCAATGAAGTCGTAATTTGAAACAAGGATGTAATTTTTTCCGTGGCGTTATAATAAAATTCAATGGCTTCAATCTTCATTGATATGAATAAAAATTTATCGCCGAAATGTATGTAGGTACAAGCATAATTTTATGAGCGACTGCACCATATTGAATAATTCTTTTTTATTTGTGTTAGTTACTGACAGAAAAAGGGTTCTATAAAAGAGTATTTAAAATATATGTGTTATCACACAATATTTTATATCTTAATGTTTATTATTCAATCCTAGTTCCTTCCCTCGCCCTAAAACAATCATTTTGCAAGATGTGTTATTTACGTGAAAAAATAAATATTTTTCAATGAAGTCATAAAAATGTCAATAGCTATTTAAACAGCGTGAACCTGAACGATTTATAATCCTTTGACCTACAAAGTACGGGACCCCCTGTGGTCGAGTCTGACTCGCTCTTGTCCGCTTTTTCTTTTATATTGGAAGTATCGCACTAGCACTCCTATTACTGTGACCCCTGTACACCAAGCTAGAATACAAAAAAAGTAAGAGGACCTTGGGAATCGCATCGGATTATCAAAAGATAAATCCAGTTAACGAAAATCTATCATAAGGCGTCTTTGGAGTTTTCAAACCGGAGACACTTCAACATTTTTAAATTCTGTCCTTACCAATTAGATCTCCTTCTCTACTTACCTACTATCAAAGATAATATAATAGTATTACATACAGATCGGCAACTCCCTGCCTCCCACCTGAGTAAGCTTCCCCATCCCCCCACCAAAATTAATGTGTCGTTTCCCGTGTCAGTACTTGAGAGAGTGTCACTGCGTTGCATTACGTATTACTGCTTTGCTTTAATTTGTGCTTAGCCGAAGGTAGGTTTGAAAAAAAAGTACCTACATACATGAGATTGCGTTCTGTTCCTTATTATTTTGTTTCCATAGCTAGTGACCCTAGAATACTCACTCACACATTGAAGCTTGATTTAAGCATTCACATTACGTCTATATTAGTGTGGGTGAAAACTTTGTATGGAGTTTCCACCCTGTGCTACTATATAACATAATATTAAGCTGCTTTACCTGCGCAGATATTTTTCAAGTACAGCCCGTTTATCACAATTTATGATCTTCCCTCTGCTTAGGTAGCATGTACTTAAAATATGTCGTGTAGCAGTATTATAAATACCCTTACAATGTACCTTCAACCCTCCATATCTAATCGCCTGATTCAAGATAAATTTTAGTTGATGGGCCATCGAGTAGCCATCATTATCTCGAATCTTCTGACTTTATGGTCACGTCATTTTCAAGATTAAAGAGTAAGATAATCCATGTTTTTCACGTCAGCCAGTTTGGCTATATCAATCTCTAGTGAATCTCAAAGACGTGAAGCGCGAAACACAGCAGAGTCGTGCTGAAGTTTAATAAAATGACTGAAAACGTACCTAAATTTACTTGAATCATGGTTTCTTTTGGGTTAGGTATCCTTTCGAGGGCGTACCGGGACTCCCGTCCATAGACAGATGGTAGAGCATCGTTTTGACATTTTGATGTTATAGTCCGTTCACAGTTATATTACCTCTGACTGACAGCTCGTCGATCGTTTTCTGTGTGTTGGCATTGCAGTGAAGTCGCCCTATGAGTGCCAGCCTAAGACATTTTACCGAATTAAGTGGAGATTATAACATCCAACCTTTAGCACGAATAGTTTTGTTTTTCATGTCACAATAATCTTAACTTTGCTCCTGTTACTATGCGATTGTATTTCGGATTTTTTTATTTTTTATGAATTTCTGAAAAAATAAATCACTACCACCACTAACGAAGGTGAAATTGCTGCTTCCACAACGTTCCACACCATAAATAATGGTCACACCCGAAAAAAACGCCAGCAAAAGAAGAAAATAAGTTTCGACTAAAAGTAAGATTACATGGGAGAAACAATAACTTATTGGGGTAACACAGCAATCAAGATAGGCAACCTAAGTGCTAGAGGTAAGATATCTCTGAACGGACGGCGGCAACCGCAAATGCGGCCTCGATGTCACTTGCAGGTGAGACTCATAAATAAGAGTTCATTGCACTCTTTGTGTTTGTCTGTCGCAAATACGTTTCATTTCAGACCATCACGAACAAGTTTACAAATAGGTAGATAGGTACTCATATTGTTTTGTAATTTCTATTTAGTTTAACTCTCTCAATGCTTGTCAAATAAATATAAGCTTTTATGTTGTATCTGTTTGTGACAGTATTAAGTGAAATAATACTTTATAGATATGTACAATTGTACAATGTTTAATAGTATTGTTGTATAATGAATTAATCCTCTTCTAATATTAGATATAAACCCGAAAGTAAACAAGGATTATAAAAATATATTTATTTATGAATGTTTGTTGCTCTTTCACGCTCTAACGGCTGAACAGATCTTTCTGAATGTTGGTAGAGTGTTGGCTTAAGGGCTGAAAATAACACTTTTTATCCTGGGCAAAAGTTCCAATGAAAAACGGGAACAGAAACAGATTCTCATTTCAAAAATAAAGATGTCACGGGACTTCAGTTCCCGCCCCAGCATCCCATGGGACTTACACATGAGACGCTACAAACAAACAAACAAAAATAAATTTATTTCACTTAGGCATTATACAGATGCACTTGTAAAACGTCACTTAAGTATATAAACCAAAGAAGTACCATCAGTTCACAACGCAACCCACCTGAGAAGAACTGGCAATTCTTTTTAGTATTTACTCTATTTGCAATATTAAAGAATCTAAAAGCTATGTCTTTTAACATTTTTTCAATAACATCCCTTATTTTGAGAATCAAGCAAAGCAGGCCATTTCCAGTCTGAAACCGTAATTAAAATTTCACGCGGGCGAAGCTGCCAGCTCTGTCATTAAACTTGCAAAATAACATGATATTGCTCGAATAAATGAAACGCATCCATCACTATTATCTTTATATAATGTTGTGTAATTAACTCAGTGTAGTCTGATAATTCTACGTGATAAACGATTTATTAGCTCTGTAAATAACCTGAATATACTCGTAGTACCCTGTTCTGGCATAGAGCAACATGACCTACGATTTTGTACGGGGTAGTGCGCGCCATAGGGAGACCTTCCCCTCTGTCAATAGGTACATACATACTCCAAATAGTAGATATAACAAAATAATAATTATGTGTGTGTCTGAAATTATATGCCCCGTGTGGCGACGGGTAAGAGTACAGAATGTCGCCACCCCAATACATCCCGAGGGTGTCGTATGAGGCGACTAAGGGAACACTTTCGCAAAAACATCCATTGCGTAGAGAAGGAAAACTCGAAATAAAACCCGGTTGTCAGTAAAATTACAATCGTTAAGCCAAATTGAAGGTGGGCGGAGCTGCCAGCTCTGTCATTAAACTTGCAAAATAACATGATATTGCTCGAATAAATGAAACGCATCCATCGCTATTATCTTGCTATAATATTGTGTAATTAATTCAGTGTAGTCTAATAATTCTACGTGATAAACGATTTATAAGCTCTGTAAATAACCTGAATATATTCGTAGTACCCTGTTCTGGCATAGAGCAACATGACCTATGATTTTGTACAGGGCGGCGCCATAGGGAGACCTTCCCCTCTGTCAATAGGTACATACTCCAAATAGTTTAACAAAATAATATATAATAATATGTGTGGGTCTGAAATTATATGCCCCGTGTGGCGACGGGTAAGAGTAGCCCCCATTCCCAACCGACCACCTGAGTTATCCACCTGGTTGGTCAGTTAGGAATAAAAGTTCCTAACCACCCACCTTGTGCACTTGGTTTGTCAGTTAGGAATAAAAATTCCTAACCACCCACCTGTGACTGTATAAAATAAATAATGTCCATAATGTCTACTTTATCAATATACCCACATGTCTATATGGCAAAACAAATGAAGATCGACAAAACAAATGAAGATCTACAAAACAAATGAAGATCGACAAAACAAATGAAGATCGACAAAACAAATGAAAATCGACAAAACAAATGAAGATCGACAAAACAAATGCAGATCGATAAAACAAATGAAGATCGACAAAACAAATGAAGATCGACAAAACAAATGACGATAGAAAAAACATATGCAGATCAATAAAACAAAAGACTATAAGCAATTTGATAAGATCAAAAATACTTGCAGCCATATTTAGTAATCTAGATGCGTTTGCCATTAAAAAAAATAGGTGCAAGCAAAACTCGACCTTAATGACACTTCTCTAAAAATGTGCTTTTAGGCATTTATTGACATCACTGATCACGAATATGTAAAAATTTAATAAATATAATGCATGTTCATGAGGTCGAGAATTGCTTGCACCTATTTTTTTGAATGGTGTTAGCATCTAGATTACAAAAAATGGGTGCAAGCAAATTTCGACCTTATGAACATGCATAATATTTATTTATTTTTCATATATTCGTGATCAGTGATGTCTATAAACGCCTAAAAGCACATTTTTAGAGAAGTGTCATTAAGGTCGAGATTTGCTTGCACCTATTTTTTTAATGGCAAACGCATCTAGATTACTAAATATGGCTGCAAGTATTTTTGATCTTATCAAATTGCTTATAGTCTATTGTTTTATTGATCTGCATATGTTTTTTCTATCGTCATTTGTTTTGCCGATAGTCATTTGTTTATCCGACCGGATTTGGACGTTCAGGGAATTGGACTATCAGGAAATGAACGTTCAGGGAAGTGGACTATCGGGGAAGTGGACATTCAGGGAAATGGACTATCAGGGAAATGGACATTTAGGGAAATAGACGTAATGAACCGACTGGACATTCCGGGAATAAGACGTAACGTGCCGGAGGGCGGCATTTGTTTATCCGACCGTCATTTGTTTTGTCGATTTTCATTTGTTTTGTCGATCCTTATTTGTTTTGTCGATCTTCATTTGTTTTGTAGATCTTCATTTGTTTTGTCGATTTTCATTTGTTTTGTCGATCTTCGTTTGTTTTGTCGATCTTCATTTGTTTTGTAGATCTTCATTTGTTTTGTCGATCTTCATTTGTTTTGCCATATATATTGATAAAGTAGACATTATGGTCATTATTTATTTTATACAGTCACAGGTGGGTGGTTAGGAATTTTTATTCCTAACTGACCAACCAGGTGCACAAGGTGGGTGGTTAGGAACTTTTATTCCTAACTGACCAACCAGGTGGATAACTCAGGTGGTCGGTTGGGAATGGGGGACCCCAAGACATCCCGAGGGTGTCGTAAGAGGCGACTAAGGGAACACATTCGCAAAAACATCCATTGCGTTGAGAAGGAAAACTTAAAATAAAACCCGGCTGTCAGTAAAATTACAATCGTTAAGCCAAGTTAAAGGCTCTGTCATTTAACTTGCAAAATAACATGCTATTTCTCGATTAAATGAAACAAATCCATCATTATTATCTTTATAAATAATGTTGTGTAATTAAAAAAATACTTAAATTGGCCGTTTACTGCGTAAGTGTGACTAAAATTACTTTTGAACTTAAGAAATCAAGTATGACTTATTAACGGTTTCTGCTAAAAATATCTCAAACTCCTTTAAACATAATACCGCTTCCGTCCTCGGATTTAATTACGGTCATGAACAAACCCTCAATAGCATTGAATGTAAGCCTTTTACACAACACGGGCTTTAAACACAAAAAACGTTTTTAGCAAACTGCATCGACGACGTTTTCGCCATCCTAAATAAATAGGCATAGGCGTAAAAAGTCATAATACGGGACGATATGTTATTATAAACGTGTTTGCATAATAGGTAGTAAAAGCGAAGATTAAGTTACACTTCAGCATTTGTGGTGAAGATGTATACTGTATTTCAATAGCTTTGCGCAAAAATGTAAACATGAATATTTTTTTTTTTAATAAATATTTTTCTTGTTTAATTTTTGTCTTTCTATCACATCGCGCGGAAGCACTGGATTGAATTGTATAATACCACTTTAGAATTGTTAAAACGGTTAGTTTGTAATATCGTCATAATGAAAAAGGGCACAACTATTTTTTTTATAAAAATTGAATTACATACATAATATAAATATTTGAAATTAGAAGCAAAAGATCTATCTGCCAAAATTTATGTAATAATTGTGCTGGCACAATAAACAAAGATATTCAATGGTAAAGGACACAACTTGATGATTTTGTCTGTGTTAGTACCTACCTACATTACAAGAGACTGGGAGTTCACTCCATTAAGATTATTGACCACTAGCTGACCCCGCACTACGTCACATAAGGTGTATGAAAGGAGAGGTATTTCTTCATCAGACTCACCAAGCAGCATGTGAAACTGCCCTGTTTGCTTAATCATAAGAGCTTAAAGATTGCCAACACGCCAGTTTGATTTACTCATATTTAGATTCCTATGTCTATGTTCTTTAAAGTGATATAACTTTTTTATTTATAAACCGATTGACATGATATAAACACTAAATGCTAAGTGGAGCAAACCTCAACACAATAGAGAAAACCGCATTGCAATCAGTTAAGCGTTTACTGAGATTAGCGTGCACAAACGTACAGACAAACAGATATACAGACATACAGACAAACGGATAAAAAATCAAAAAAGCATTGTTTTAGGTTCTATTGCGTTCATAAAGCCCCCCAATAATATTTTTTCTTATTTATCTTCCATGTACAGACAACGAACTGTTACGATTTTATTATATGTATATTGATTGATATTGATACTGATAACACATAGAAGTTACTATTTATCATCCAACCAATGAAACCAACTCGCGCGGCTGATGCCCAACATCAGGGGACCCAACGCTCCCTACAGGAGACTGTACCTGGGGATCGTGCGAAGCATGGCCCTATACGGGGCACCCGTATGGGCGGAGACCCTGACGGCCAGCAATGTGGCTAAATTGCTGAGCCCGCAGAGAGCGATGGCCATCAGGGTGATAAGAGGATACCGCACGATCTCCGGTGAGGCGGCATGTCTCCTAGCCGGAACCCCTTCATGGGACCTGGAGGCGAGAGCCCTTGCGTCACTGTTCAGATGGCGCAAGGAGGCGCTGGAGCGGGGCCAAAGGCCTGCGTCTCGAGAAATCGAGGCCCAGCGGTCCTTGCTCCACCAGGAAACCGTGGAGACATGGAAGATGCGACTTGAGCAACCAAAGGGGGGATTCGCCACAATCGCGGCCGTCAGACCGGTCATGGACGAGTGGCTGGAGAGAAGACACGGTGCTCTCTCCTACCGGTTGTCGCAGATACTTACCGGGCACGGTAGCTTCGGTAGGTATCTGTGGCGAAGACACCGGGAAACCACGGCTGAATGTCAGCACTGCGAGGACCGCAGCGATGACACAGCGCTCCATACGCTAGTGGAGTGCACGGCGTGGGCGCAACAGCGCCAGGTCCTCGTAGTGGGTCTGGACGTGGACACTCTCTCGCTCGAGACCATGGTGCAAGCCATGCTCTCCAGCGGGAGTAAGTGGGACTGCGCCGCCTCTTTCTGCGAGCAGATCATGCTCGTGGAGGAGGCGGCGGGGCGGGTACGGGAGAGAACTCTCCCACCCGAGTTCCGCAGTCGGCGGCCTGGGCGCCGCCGACGAGTCTTCGCCGAGGACTATCGGCCTCCATGACCGGGGGTCTGGGGACGGTGAGAGGGTCGCTCACCGTCCTTACAGAAGCAGGCCCATGACGGCAGCGTGACGTGAGAAACTCACGCACGCCCCCCCCCCCCCCCCCCCCTTAGAAGCGGGTTCACGCCCGAAACCCCCCAAAGACGCGGCTAGCACCCGAACCTCCCCCTGGGCGAAGCCGCACTGGCGGCTGTAGGTCTGTTGGGAGTCCTGGGACATCCTCCCGAGGGCTTACCCGGGGCTCTCAACCATAGGCTGTTGGGCGTTACGTGAGGTTTTATAGTCGGTAGGAGTCCGGCATAACACCCATGAGGATCTTCCCTCACGTAAAAAAAAAAAAAAAAAAACCAATAAAACCAAAACTTAGAATATAAAGCGTAAGATTCTGATTGCATGTCCCCAAGAAGCATTTATTTTTTCAGGCTTATCTAAGAACTCGTTATGAGTAAAGGAAAGAACAATTTACAGAACTCCTGTACTCAGTTATAAAACAATTCCGGACTCCATAAACATCCAGAACAATCTGTGAAATGTTTTGTTTTATTCTCTCTGACATAATAGAAGACTCAAGACTTTGAGAAAAACAATTTGATGCAAAAATATTTCTACTCGTGGTCGCTTATTTGCTTTTGTGATAAAACTTGCATATTGACACGTGGTTTTCTTCCCAATATCTTTTTTTTCTATACTAATATTATAAAGAGGAAAGATTTGTTTTTTTGTTTGTTTGTTTGTAACGAATAGGCTCCGGAACTACTAGACCGATTTGAAAAATTATTTCACTGTTGGGAAGCTACACTCTTTGCGGTGAACATAGGCTATATTTTATTCCCGTATTCCCACGGGAACGGGAAGTACGCGGGTGAAACCGCGTGACGTCCGCTAGTTCTTAATAAATAAATATATTAATAAGATCAGAACTTATTAAATTAGAACCTTCAAGTGGTGTGCCACTATTGTACAAAAAATCTTTATTATTATATAATAAAAAAATAAGAATAAAAATAAAAACTATTAATTACGTAATTGAGAGTAAAAAAACGTAGGGTAGGTTAACAAGAGGAGTTTTAATTAAAAATGGCTATGGAAGTCGGCTACATTACATTTAATATTAACATTGTTTAGCATTCATCTCATATAGGGCGTTTGCTAAGGAAATGCGCGTTCTAATTTCTTCTTCCAGGATCCATTTTCTAATTTCTATTGCTCTAGAGAATATTTTATTACAAAATAGTTTCGTTGTTCTATAAATCAATATTTCATTCAAAAAAACCCAATGCACTGGTATGAAGCTCTTCGCAAACAAACAAACAGACTTCAAGTTGTAGGTAAGTATATCAGTCTCTATCTAAGTATCGCTTTACTCCCAAGAAACCTTCGCTACTTTGTGTAAGAGTTCTAACTATGGAACATTGAGGTATCGCTTTTAAGAGCACAAAAAGTTATTTCATTAATTTAATTGAATCAGAGAAAAAAATGGGTTAACTAGAACCCAATAATTTAATAAGTATCCGTGACTTGAATTCGACGACAGAAGGTAAAAGCGCCAGAATTCAGTTTATTACAAGAAACTCATAAGCCCCGTTCGCTATAAGGGCCGTCTACACGAGCGAAAGAATCACCACAATATTCTGATATTAGCGTAGAGACACGTATTTCATTCTATACAATCGTTGAACGTGGCTACACATGGCGATATTATTGCGTAGCATACATAATGAATGGAAATACGAGTACGTGGCACGAGGACACCCATGATCCTGCGCGTGAAGTCGTGAAAATGACCCCCTTTTATTTATCGTGTGGAAATCCTACATTAATGCTATGCCGGATTCCTACCGACTAAAACCGCACAATGCCTTACAACAGTGAGTCTATGGCCGTGAGTCCCGGGTAAGCCCTCAGAAGGATGTCCTAGGGTTCCAGGCAGACTTTGGCTACCACCGCAGCCTCTGTCCGCGTCTGAGGGGTTTGTTCGGGTGTTACCCCGCTACTTGGGGAAAGGGAGGGATAGTTCGGTGCTATCCCACACTATGAGGGGCGAAAAGCAAGCCACCGTCTTGGCCTGCTTCTGTAAGTTTGAAATGGGTAACCATTTATCGCATTTACATTTACGAGTATTTCTGTGCCTCTGAAGGTAGGTTAAGCCATGTCGCTGAGCCAAGTTGGAGGCCTTATGTGTGGCTTGAAAATCTTCAACAACACGTAACTACTAAGTCCTTGTAGTAAGCCTATTGCCAGGAGCTGGTTGTAGCTACCACTACCTATCTCACTTTTGACCGTAGAATAAGATCAGATAAGATGCTGGACGCATGATTTTAATTTTTTCTTTAACGTGAGGGAAATCCTTCATGGATGCTATGCCGAACTCCTACCGACTAAAACACCTCACGTAACGCTCAACAGCCTATGGTTGGGAGCTCCGGGTAAGCCCTCGGAAGGATGTCCCAGGACTCCCAGGCTCCCAGCAGACCTACGGCTACCACTGCGGCCTCGCCTAGGGGTTGGTTTGGGTGCTATCCGCGCCTTTGGGGGGTTTTCGGGTGTCAACCCGCTTCTTAGGGGGGCGTGCGTGAATCCCTCACGTGACGTCACGCTGCCGTCATGGGTGCTGGACGCATGTTTGTTTGTTAGAACACTGAGCCCGTGGAGCAACAATCAATTTAATTTGTGATTGATAGCGTATTTATACAGAAGATAAGATTAATGGATGGAAATACCATTTATTGACAATGACGCTGCTAAATATTAATTATATTTACTCTCGTTGTATTTGCTTGCTTATCACAAATCACGTCAAAAGTGCACTTCTACCATTGTTTTTCGCCAATTTTTATACAGTTTAATCTTGCGAGTATTTTAGGCTTGTGCTACGAAATCTAGGCAGCTAATAAATATCGTAAAGCCTTCAATTTGGCTTAACGACTGACACGTTACTGGCAACCAGGGATTAACGGCTTAACGTGCTTTTCGAAGCACGTAAGTTTAACGAATAGCTCTATTAAGTAGGTGACAGGAACTTTAATCATGCAGCAAGCTGTCTGTTTTGATAATACCGCTGAGATTGCAAGCAAGAACATTATCTTTCAGTATACCTACACTGGTATTATTTTTAAATTAAGCTCGCCAAATTGACCTCACCAGCCTGATGGAAAGCAATGGCGCATCTAGCGATTGGGGGCCACTCTCACAGTTCGTACAATTTCTGACAGTGGTCTTCAAGCTGGGGCGTTCCCATGATGCACCTCTTCACGCTCCGCTTGAGAAACCGGGATTGTAAGAGGTGGGAAACACGTGCGCGGGCAGGTCGTTCCGAGTTTTTATAGTTCGACAAAAGAACGATCTTTTGAATCGCTCAGTTCTGGCGAAAATTCTTTTGCCAGAATTTATTGAATCTATCTCAGCTTAAATCTATTGAAGTGCCTCCCGGTCATAGACGGATAGATAGGTACAGAACGTATGGTTTTAATCGGTTCGAGTCCGTCTCGACATCCCTAGGGTTTTCTCACGAAAAATAAAGCAATATTTAACACATTTTGCAAATTTCAAACTCACGCCCTCAGAACCATTGAACCAATTGGAAAATTTCGGCTCTACTAATTTGTTCAAGATTACGAGATTTAATAAGAATTACTTAATTACATTTAGCCTGAGGGTTCGTCGGCTCATTTAAAACAGTATTTTCCTGTTAAATCGAATTAATTGTTATGTTAATTATATAAACCTAATTATAACATACCTATCTTAAAACAATAGAGAAGAAATATGCCACATTTTTAGACATTTGTTTTTACTGCATCGCTCCATTAAATAACCGGCCAAGTGCGAGTCGGACTCCCGCACGGAGGGTTCCGTACCAAAAAACAACAAAAAGTCGTACCTATTTGTTGCATGGGAGCCCCCTTTTTTTGTTATTTAACGAGATGGAAAATCCACCGACTAAAAAACCCCACGTAACGGCCAACAGCCTACGGTTGGGAGCCTCGGGTAAGCTCTCGAAAGTATGTCCCAGTAAAGGTCCATTTTGTTTTAATTATTATTTTTTTTATGAAAATACACTGCTCGATATTCTGTGAGTATTTCAAGCGTCTACTGGTTGCCCTGATTACCTATTAACACAGAGCAACGCGCGCCTTAGACAGTTCGCGTTGCTCTATAGTGTTATACAACGCGCGTCTTTAGACAGTTCGCGTTGTTCTATAGTGTTAACTATCCTTGTATAGATCCTTTACGGTAGGTACAGTATATATTTCAAAAAGAGTTTGTGAACTCTATGTTTAATTTCTTTTTCAGAATATTGATGACATTTGAATGATGACATTATAAACACGATATCTACGTCTACAACATAAATTGTGTGTTTGTACGTAAATTGTTTATACTGGAGAAAAATCTAAAATATGGACTATTTGTTTACTATTTCCTATGAAATAGCTATCTTTGAAATATTACACCTACCTAAAGTAATCTGCTGAAAGCGTTGTTCACTTTTTAAAGAAAAAACATTTACTATGAAAGTCGAAAAATAAGTTAGTATGTGACCCGTATAATGTTCAATCATGGCGACACGAAATTAATTTCATTAAGCAACAGTTGATTGTGCTATACCTCCTAAAGTATTCATTTAATTTGAATGGTGTAAAGGGAATGAATGATCTTGATGAAATGTTCAAATTAGCTAACGTATTTAAATTGAGAAGGATACCTTATTACCGAATATATAAGACAAAATCGCAACAAACAAACAACAAAACACGTATGTCGTATGGAAGCCCCCCTTAAATATTATTATGTTTTTGTTTTCGTATTTGTTGTTATAGCGGCAACAAAAACACATAATCTGTGAAAATTTCAACTCTCTAGCTATCACCGTTCATGAGATACAGCCTCGAGACGGACAGACAGACAGACAGACAGACGGACAGCGAAGTCTCATGAATAGGGTCCCGTTCTTTACCCTTTGGGTACGGAACCCTAAAAATGGAGCTGGGATACCGTAACAGTGCGAGTCGGACTCGCAAACAGAGGGATCCGTATCAAAAAACATTAAAAATCCGCAAAACATCATGTTTGTTGTATAGGAGCCCCCCTTTTTCTGATTTTAGTATTTGTTATTAAAGCGGCAACACATCTGTGAAACTTTCAGCTCTCTAGCTATCACGGTTCCTGAGATACAGCCTCGCGACGGACAGACAGACAGACGGACGGCGAAAGCTCATGAATTGGGTCTTATCTTTACCCTTTGGGTACGAAACCCTAAAAACGTACTATAAGTCCAATCCTGCCCGATCTGGCAATAATGTAAACATGTCATGTTTTGACAATCGTTGTCTAAGACAGATGAGTAGAAAAATATAGGATGACAAATCATTGAATTTTTTAACAACCTGAGTAGATATTTTAAATGAAAATAAACTATCATAAAGAAGTTATTTGGTGTCGAAATGATTGTAAGAACACTGTATGACTCCTGGATACTGGAATATAATCAGGGTGAATACTCAATTGCAAGTAACTATGGATAATAGGATCAAATGTGTTTGATTACATTTTTGCGCAAAGCTATTGAAATACAGTACTATAGATACCTATTCTGCAGGCATCTCGCAGTTTATACAAACCAAGTTTCAAATTTTAGCAAGTTTGGTAATGAAGGTGTGCAAATATTATATTTCATAATGAATTACGCCCATTAGTGTACTGACCCTCCAGGCCTCCTTGAAACCATATCTGTTTCATGTGGCTATTCTCTGGCCAAGGGTAATTGCGGTTAGTCAAGAAACTATTGAATAACGACCTTAATATGTGCCTCACATTCTACACTTGTAAGTATAGGTAGCAATCAGCTATAAGTGCGCCTTCACACTAGCGTTTTTCCAGCGTAGGCGTACGATGGACGTATGCGCGGCGCCGACCTGACGTATACGCGACGTATACGCCGCGTTGGCGCGGCGTTTCCACTGGAACACGTGAGTACGCTGAACAAGCGTCGGGCGTGCGCGACGTATACGCGACGTATACGCCGCGTTGGCGCGTCGTCTCCACTGGAACACATGAGTACGCTGAACAAGCGTCGGGCGTGCGCGACGTACCTATACGCGACGTATACGCCGCGCATACGTCCATCGAACGCCTACGCTAGTGTGAAGGCGCACTAAGCCGTGCGGTACCTTGTCAAAGAAATTAGAAAATGACAGAATTTCGAACCTTTTTGCTATAGTTCGTTCACAGTTATTTTACCTCTGACTGACAGCTTGTCACTCATTTTCTGTGTGTTGGCATTGCAGTAAACTCGCCCTATGAGTGCCAGCTTAAGACATTTTACCGAATATAGTGGAGATTTTAACATCTAACCGTTAGCACGAAGAGTTTTGTTTTTCACGTCTTAATATACTTAACTTTAATGAAACAGTGCTCCTGTTACTACACGATTGTATTTAAGATTTATATTATTTTATAATTATGAATATGTGAAAAAACATTCACTACCATTCAAAGTTGCTGTTTCCACAACGTCCCAGATCTCAAATAACGGTCTAGTTTGAAATAAACGCCAGCAAAGGAGAATGTAAGTTTCGACTAAAGGTTGCAGAACAGGGGAGAAACAAGAACTTATTCGGGTAACACAGCAATTAAGGTAGGCAACCTAAGTGCTAGAGGTAATTTAACTCTGAACGGACTATAACGCTATACTGGAAATCTGTCATTTTCCATTTTCTTTTTAAAATATACCACATCCCACCGGAACTTATGTCGATGATAGGCTACTACATTTATTTTTAACTAGCTGTTGCCCGCAACTTCGTTCGCGTGAAAATTATGCTATAATGCCAATTTAATTGCTCTCTGCTTAGCCCCTAGAATATGTAGCGTGATGATAAATAGCATATTTTAAGACCCTACCCCTAGTTAATATTTGTGCAAAGAATCAAATCTATTGAATACTTTTCGAGATACTTCCGGACAAAGCAAAGCAAACAGACAAAAATTTTCTAACTGTATTTTCGGCTTCGGTATCTTATGTTGAACACCCAGCGAGTATTTTTTTTAAATATTTCTAATGTACAGTTTTGACTTTTCTATCATTTTATTATATGTAAAGAAAAAATGTACATAAATTCAGACGACCAAAAAAAGTTTTTAGCTGAAAATATGATATCCATCCATCAGTCACGATTCGTTTTCGTTAATATCCATTGAAGTATAACAGTACACCGCACTCAATAATAAATTGGTACTGACGTTGATATATAACTTCTCTTAGGGTTCCGTAAGTCAAAGGAAAAACCGAAAGCCATAAAGAAACATTTTGCTGTACGCCTGTCGGTCTGTCAAGAATTTTTAAATTATATACTATATATCTCGTGAATGCGTAAAAGCATAGAGTTGAAATCAATACCATTTAATAAGTAATGTATGTAACGTATGCACAAATAATAGCAAACATATCCAACCGAAACCGCGCGAAGCTACGGTTAAGCGTTGTATGTCGCGACCGAGGCTCAGTGCGAATGTGCACAGTGAAAGTGAGAGTGAATCCAATAATAGTGGTGTTGAACGACACAAACGAGTGCGAAGGAGGGTAGATCGATATATTTGTGCTCCTAAGACTTTTACTTTTAACCGCCAGTACTTCAGTTCCACCGTGATCATGGCGTTTGCAACAGCATCGAAATATCGGAAAAACTCAATAATACTTACTTGGCAAATATCCCGTTAACTCTAATAATAGGACCATTTAATAAGGTCTATGGTTTCTTGAAGTTGTAAAAAATCAAACTTCTAAGTTAACGCAAAAAAAATTACGGCCGTTTAAGTCGTCAACAACGTGTATTTCGACACTCAAAGGAATAAAAATTATAGGGTAATCCCGTTGATCTCGAACAGTGGTGGGCTTAGATCATCTAACCACAGGATGCGCCTTACTTAAGCATTGTTTTCTGCCATTGCACATGACCATTTGGTCTTTTGGCTTTATAAAAAGCACTGTACATCAGTACATCATTTTATATGATTAAATAGTACATTTCATTGTAGTTGACTGTACAATAAAAATTACGTGTTCAATTCAAATGCAAGTACGGCTGGTGCAACCCAGCCGAAACGTCAAGTCTCAAATATAAGGTATGATCGCGTTAATTCCCGTTTCATATAGTTTCACAATAAAAATTAACACACAACAGCCATTACGCGTTTGTAGATTAATACATTTTTAAACGTAATGAAATTTTATATGTCTTTGTGTTTCCCCCTTCACCCGCTATGAAAACTGGCAGAATATTTTTGTATGCGGTGGTTCGCAAAGGCTAGTCCCGTGATATATGGTCTAAGGTGGTGGGCAAAGTTTTTTAACGCAGTGCCAAAAAAATTAAGAAATATCAGGTGAGGGCCAGAATTATAGAAATTTTAAATATGGAAAAAGATTATGGAAAAGATTATCGGGATTATAGAAAACAGGCCAAGTGCGAGTCGGACTCTTGTTCAGAGAATTCCGTAAAAAAGAACGAAAAACAAAACACATTTTTTGTATGGGAGCCCCCTTTAATTTCCTCCTTTTTTCTGATCGTATTTTTTGTTATAGTGGCAACAAAAATACATCATCTGTGAGAATTTTAGCTCTCTAGCTACCACGGTTCTTGAGAAACAGCCTCGAGACGGAGAGACGAACGGATAGATGAATGGCAAAGTCTCATGAATAGGGCCGTTTTTACCCATCGCGTCCCGAACCCTAAAAATGTATTTTGTGCTGAACTTTTAATCATAAGATATAAAAAAATACAGTAAACTTACACACTTGCACAATCGTAGGCGTGTAGGACGTAGAAAATCGCTTCTTATGTGCCATATTTCAAATGCAAGTTCGTGTTGTGACGAAGTAACTTTATCAGCGCTAAAAGGTGTTCAACAGTAAGCCGGATTGCGATTGAGTTGTTCAGCAATTTCATGGTCGAAGTCTGTTCACTTCACCGTCTTCACTTATGTGTTTATTGCTCTACTCTACATAGTAGAATCTACATAATACTTCTGGACCGTAAAAATATAATTATCGCGGGCCATATACCAGGTGCCGAAGGACCGTTGGCGGGCCGGATTAAATACTTCCGCGGGCCGGAGTTGGCCCGTGGGCCGTACTTTGCCCATCACTGATCTAGAATCTAAAGTCTCGAGTAATATCTTCTTGTACTACAAATATAGGGAAAAAAACTAAAAAGTGTACTTTTGTGATGAAATTATAAAAAAAAAGGTAATTATAAGCACATGCGTCTCTGTCAAGACCCTTTATCTAGTGCACTTGTAAAGGTATTGTGGTAAAATTAATAGTATATTCTAACTAAGGTCTATAGTCACTTGAAGCTGGAAACAAACCAAATTTAAATGCAATAAAAAATGTTACAACTACATAAGTCGTCAAAAACGTGTATTATTTCGACACGCCCAAATGAATCAGAACTAACAGGGTACTTCCTGTTTACCTAAAACTATAAAATTTAGCAAGTAATATTCTCTTATACCAGGAATATAGAAAAAAATCTTATAACAGGAATACAGAAAGAAAAAACGGTCTTTAAAGTACGTACTTAATCAAAAACTACGAAAGTCGAATCCTCTCGATCTGGTACGGAACCCTCGGTGAGTGAATCCGACTCGCACTTGTCGGGTTTTTTTCAACTCTGATGAAGCTTTGACTCATTGATATAGCTGACAGAGTTTATTGTAAGTTAGTATGAGAGCATTCTAATATACGCAATTGAGCCCCGTCTGATAACCAACATGATCTATATCTACAGAGTCACAGACTACAGACAAAGTCTCGACATAAGCCCCTCTGCACTCTATTTGATAGAGAGGGGCTAAAACGAATCATTTATTACAATGACAGAATTGAAAACGATGGAGTTTCCGCCCTATGTTAATATTACAAAATAATGCGAAAGTTTATGAGTGTGAATGTGTTGTTGCTTGTTACCTCACGAGTCACGACTCACGATGCAACGGCTGAACAGATCTGGCTGTAATTTGGTACAGAGATAGTCTAGATTAATACATATGTTTCTTTTTATCCCGGGAATAAGTTTCCACGGGAGGTGGGAACGGTAACAAAATTTCACGTCGGCGAAGCAGCTGTGAGCGTCAACTAGTACAATAATAATATCAAATCATACAAGTAATATCTCTTTTTCCAGCAAATTTCCGGCTAGCTCACAAAACATATAACAATTTATTAACCTATGACATCTTCTCCGTTAGATAATATCTATTACAAAAAGTTTAATGAAAACATTTCGTATTAAACTACTAACAGAGATAAAATACTTTTGCCAACATAATAAATAGTTACAGGCTATTTGAAAAAGATTATAGGAAGCGCTCGTGGCACCACGGAATCAGTGTTCTGCAAACGATCACTGCAGTAAGCAACTTTCACTGTGGTCAGTCCTTTGATGGGTGACCATCCATGTGACCTTTATTTGAGCGTTTCCGAGCTTCGAAAGGCACGTTAAGCCGTTGGTCCCGGTTGCCAGAAAAATGGCTGTCGTTAAGCCAAGTTGAAGGCCTTTATAGGCGGCTTCAAAAATTTCACCACCAACACGGCAATACGGCTCACCACAAATTATAAAGAGGTGAAATGTGGGCATATAATAATATGCCTCGGCCTACCCCTTCGGGGATAAAGGCGTGACCATTATGTATGTATATGTATGTGAAAATACATACGTAGGTAAATTATTGTTTACATAATCTTATATCTAATATTATAAATGCGAAAGTTTGTGAGTGTGAATGTTTGTTATCGCTTTCACGCTCGAACGGCTGAACGGATCAGGCTGAAATTCGGTACAGGGATACATTATAGTCTGGAATAACACATAGGCTACTTTTTATCCCGGGAATTCCTACGGGAAGCCGGAACTTTACGCGGGCGAAGCTGTGGGCATCAGCTAGTATAATAATATATTAAGAATCTGCTACAATATATTTTTCATCTCATCTCATCGGAATTCTCAACAGGTAAAATTATATGCACCCTCGCTCCGAAAGCATGATTAGATTTGTATGTGAACGGATTAAATTTATGACATTCATTTTTTTTCTGTAAACACATTTACGAGAGAAGATGAAATGTAATTAGATGAGATTTTAGTAGAAATTTGCTGTTCTGCACGAGTTTGTCTGGGTGGTATTTTAGACAGAAATCAGAATAAAAATTTCAATTTTTCTGATATCTGTGGTAGGTATTTTATAACAAAATTAATTTTTTAGACCTACGAATGGACGAACACAGAAAATAAAATAGATTTGCTGATCTACCTTGCTTTATTATGGTGATGACAACTTATAAAGAATTATGTTGTAATGTAAAGGGGTGTCCTAGACCGGGGAGGGAGCGGGGGCGGCCGGGTCGTCGCTGGCTGCTGTCCGCCTAGGACTACCAGCCTCTATGACCGAGGACCTGAGAACGGCGAGTTGGCTGCTCGTCGTTCTTACAGAATCAGACCAAGATGGTGGCGTGTCTCTTCGCCCTCATAGTAGTGGGATAGCACCCAAATATCTACCCTTCCACAAGAAGCAGGACAGCACCCGAACCATCTAGGCAAGGCCGCGGTGCTAGCCAAAGTCTGCTGGGAACTCCTAGACATCCTTCCGAGGGCTTACCCGGGACTCCCAGCCGTAGACAGTTGTAGAGCAGCGTATGGTTTTAGTCGCTAGGAGTCCAGCATAGCATCCATGTACATTTCCACGTGATAAAAAAGGTCTGTCCTAAAACTACACTTATTATTAATCATACAAGTTTTTAACTATACTTTTGTGTCTTTGTTAAAACATTTTTACCTTTCGGACCATTAGGTTATATTTTCAAAATGTTGAATTACCATAATGTTGAATTCTCAGTTAGTTGAATCCCAGAATGTTGAATTCTTGTAGAGTAAAAGAATCATTCTTCACCGAACACAGGATACTTACCGTTTCTTTTTTTTTCTATTTTAGCAAATTTACTTTAGATAACTCTACAACGATAACCAATACCTCCCTATTTCTTTTATTATATTATACTGATTTTAAATTTATTCAAATGTCATTAAAAACCAATGAAGCAAATCGAGCTTTTATATCTAACATTGCGCCACAAGATAATTTTTTCATAATTTTTTCCTATAAAATGAATTACATTAAATACTTATAATGAAAATATGAAAGTTTGCGAAGCTGTTTGTAAATCCAAACATCTTCACAAACCAAAATGCAAGGTATCTGCTGACGGTGTACTTGGGGACGTCTCCAGAACTCCGAAGAAATGACCGCTGGACGGTCCTTTCTTTAAACTATTAGGCCTCTGTCATGCGCCTAAACCAACGGTGATAACCATCTACTGCCCACCCGAACGGCGAACCAGATGCACAGTTTATAGAGCTGTAGACAGTGCCAGTAGCAAGTAGGTAGATGAAGTAGATTCTGCCGTAGTATTTCTGAGCGACGCGACGCGTGTCGCGGCACGCACAAACATACTTCGGTCGATCGGCCCGTCGACAGATCGGTCGTCTCGGAGCCTCTGTTTGAATGTATCGATCATTGCATAAATCCGAGTTGGCGGCGTAGGTATGTTTGGAATGGTGTCCTGGGATATCCTGCCGAGTGCTTACCCGGAACCCCTAACCATAGGCTTTTGGGCGTAACGTGAGGTTTTTTAGTTGTTTGGGGTCCTGCATAGCATCATATCCGCAGGTATCCATAGAGCGCTGAAAATAGGTCTTTTCTCCTTCGGGTTCACCTTTACCCTAGATGAGGCCGCAGTGTTAGCTAAAATCTGTTAGGAACCCTGGGACATCCTTCCGAGCGCTTACCTGGGGCTCCTGACCAAAGGCCGTGGTCGGTTTTAGTCGGTAAGACTCCGGCATAGCATCTATAATATTTTCAGTAAAAATTTTATCTCTAACTTTTAAAGTTCGAATTTTGGAAAAGCCCAAAATAAGTGTTAATTTATTTCTATTGAATAGTAAGTAAGCTGATTTGGACGGCAATAGCTATTTTTTTTATAACTCGCATACATAATATTTGCTATCTCGCATAGCTACATAATTTGCCAACACGTCTCAACCTTTTAAGAGGTTAAATTTCTAAAAATCCCCCTTTGTTCATTTCTACGTTTTGTTTTTCTTTTTTTAACGTGAGAGAAAATCCTTCATGGATGCTATGCCGGACTCCTACCGAATAAAAACTCACGTAACGCCCAACAGCCTACGGTTGGGAGCCCCGGGTAAGCCCTCGGAAGGATGTTGTAGGACGTTTATTTCTACGTTACAACAGAAAACCAATCTTTAGTCGTTTCAGATAACCAGTTTCTTTATAGAGCTGTAGACTGTGCCCACATCTTCATAAGAAATATCACATAGGCAGTTGAAAAACCTCTGATCATTGCGTAAAATCCACGCATTGATATTCCAATTCAATTTACAAATCAGTTTATTCAGAAAATGGGTAGAAATTTTAAAATTAAAAATCAATCCCAATATCTGAGATAGTTCTTGAAGAACCCCAATTAGTTCTTCGATAACTCAAAATATTAAAGTTTCTAACTAAACTTCGGCATTGTAAGCTAAAATACACTTCAACTTGGTTGCACGGAACTTGAATAATTTATGACTAACTAACTGTATAAACTAACTAGTGGACCTGAAAAACGCATTTCTGCCAATAAAGGACTACTATTATTGTTACTTTAGGAAAATAAAAAATAGTCTACAAATTAGTTTACATAAAAATTCATAGAAATCGAATAAGCTATTTGGAAGGATTTCGATAACACACTCGACTTTTAATCCGTTTGCCTATGGACAGTAATTCATCAAAAGCACAGCTTAATTTGGTCTTTACTTATACAAATCCAATAAAGTCAATTTATTTATAATATTACTAGATGATGCTCGCGGCTTCGCCCGCGTGAAATTCGGTGCCTGTTCCCGCTTCCCGTGGGTACATTTTCCGTAACAAACATCCAAACATCTTCACAAACTTTCACATTTATAATATTAAGTAGGATTTCTTTCATGCTTTTAAATTCCACGATCAAACGACACGCTTGCGCAGTTTTCATAAAAAGGGTTACATGGCAATTTGAGAAAATTGGAAGAGTTCAACGTTCAGCAGTGGACTGTGGGCAAAATTGATTGACGCTAATGTACGAAACCTTATATAGCAACTGCATGCATATACATACATAATATAGTCACACCTTTATCCCCGAAAGGGTAGGTAGAGGCATAGTATACGCACACATTTCACCTTATAGTTTTTTGTTTTGTATGTGTAGGTGGTGAGCCTATTGCCGTATAGCTGGCCAGGTTTAATTTGAAATAAATATAACTTTTTTCTATCAAACCATAGACAATCAACGCTCTACCAGCGCACGTGATCCTCTTATCTTACAACCCCCATGGTTGTAAGATAAGGGAAACACATGCGCCTAAAAAACAGTGGGAATGTTATGTTATAATAATAGGAAGCGCTCGTGGCTCCGCGTACACAGTGTTCTGTAAACGATCACTGCAGTAAGCAACTTTCACTATGGCCAGTACTTGGATGGGTGACCATGACCATCCATGTGACCACTTTATTATTATTATTATTGATAAATCAGGCAGGCAGTTGCTTCAACTGATAGTTGTCTGTATCATGTCATTCACGTATCACTTTGTGATATTTATTGAGCGTTTCCGTGCTTCGGAACGTACGTTAAGGAGTTGGTCCCGGATGCCAGCAAAAAGGCTGTCGTTAAGCTAAGTTGAAGGCCTTTTTAGGCGGCTTGAAAAATTTCTACAGCAGGCAGTCACAACCTGCACCTGTCCATCTCAAGACGGCAATACGGCTCACCACCTATTACGTGGTAAAATTTATAAAAAAGCCTACCCCTTCGAGGATAAAGGCGTGACCATATGTATGTTATATTCATAGGTTGAGATCATGAATATAAATTTCGTAGTTACTAGTTATAGGCAAGCCAGATAGCATAATATACAAACATGTATGGTATATGAGCTAGAAGCAAGCAATGCATGCTAATGTGCAAACTCCAGGATTGTATTACATCAAGGCAGTAAATGTTATCCAATACGTACATTATGGTCACGCCTTTTATCCCCGAAGGGGAACGCAGAGGCATATTATATACCCTCATTTCACCTTTAGATGCCCCATGTGAGCCGTATTGCCGTGTTGAAATTGGCCTTATTTTTTTTTTAACGTGAGGGAAAATCCATCATGGATGCTATGACGGACTCCTACCGACTAAAAAACCTCACGTACGTTCACTACAGCAAACTTTATCCCTTTTTTTGCGATTTTTAGTTTTCCATACCAAAGAGTAAAAACGGAACCCTATTAATGAGATTTTACTGTCCATCTGTCTATCACAAGGCTGTATCTCATAAACCGTGATAGCTAGAGAGCTGAAATTTTCTTACATTCCAAAGAATCGTCTCTTAATATTTGACTGGCCTCTTGGTCTACTAGTGACAGTGATGTGACAACGCAAACTGAGGCTGTGTGTTCGATTCCGACCCAGAACAAATCTCTTTGATCTGTGTCTGGATGTCAATTATCAATGAAATGTACAAATTTAGTTATATATGAATACTAGCTGGTGCCCGCAGCTTCACCCGCGTATAATTTGTTTCCATTCCCGCTTCCCGTACGAAATTATTCCCGGGATAAAAAGTAGCCTATGTGTTATTCCAGATTATAATGTATCCTTGTACTAAATTTCAGCCATATCCGTTCAGCCGTTCGAGCGTGAAAGAGTAACAAACATCCACACTCACAAACTTTCGCATTTATAATATTAGTAAGATTTATTTTATTGTACACCATACATACATATAATCACGCTTGTCTCCCATCGGGGTAAGCAGAGACTATGGCTTTCCACTTGCTACGATCCTGACATACAACTTTCGCTTCTTCTACTTTCATAACTGTTTTCATACACGCTCTCCGGTTAAGGGTACTCTTGACCTTGCCTTTTTTCAGAAGGTCTCTGATTTGATCGGCATGCGTACGCCGAGGTCGACCCCTACCAGTTTGCCCATTCATTCTCGCCTCATAAATCTGCTTTGTCAGTCTATTCTCATCCATTCTTTCCACGTGTCCAAACCATCTAAGCATCCCTTTTTCGATCTTAGTCACTACATCTTCTGTTATACCACATTCTATTTCTTTTTTTGTCCATTAAAGTCACTCCAGCTATACTTCGCAGACTTCTCATTTCCACTGCATTAATTTTGCTTTCATGCTTCTTCTGCCATACCCAACTTTCACTACCTACGTAAGTGTAGGGATGAGCACTCCCCTATGTACAGCCAACCTGGCCTTCTCAGACACATTTTGACTGCTCATAAAGGTGTACATAGCCCCATTCACTTGATTTCCGGCCAAAACTCTTCGCTCAATATCCTGGTCACACTTTCCATCACTCACAAATTTGGAACCCAAGTATACAAATTCTTTCACCTGTTCCACTCTTTGCCCTTCAATGAAGATTGAGCAATTCGTCATACTTTCTTCTCTTTCAAAAACCATAACTTTCGTCTTGTTTACATTAACTTTCATTCCTCTACTTTTTAGAGCCTCATTCATACTATTAACCATCAGCTGCAATTCCTCCGCTGATGATGCTAATATCACCTGATCATCAGCGTATAGGAGGCATTTGACGGTCAGTTCATTCATTTTTAAACCATACATACTCTCTTGCAGTTCTTTCAGACAACTGTCCATGTATAGATTAAACAGCCACGGAGACGCTACACAGCCCTGTCTCACACCCTTTTCAATGTGAAAGAAGTCCGTGCAGGCCCCGTTGATCCTGACACAAGCACTAGAACCCTCATAGAGAGACCTCAGTGCCCGTATCAAGTTGCTGTTCACTCCATACATGGACAATATTGACCACAGTTCATTCCTCACCACTCTGTCATAGGCCTTTTCCAAGTCCACGAATATGCAATAGACCTTTTGACTTTTAGCCAAAACTTTCTCAGCTACGCATCGTAAGGAAAAGACCTGATCCGTACATCCCCTTCCTTTCACAAATCCTGCTTGCACATCCCACATCCCACATCCCACATCCCACATCCCACATGAATACTTGTTGTACACCAAGAATATAATATACAAACTAAGTGAAAATATGTTACAAATAAAGCAATATAATATTAGTAAGATGATATCATTTGTCTTAATCCTATCGCTTATCCTATAGCAAGCTTCTTTTTTTTTGTTTAACTTGAGGGAAAATCTCCTCATGGATGTTATGCCAGACTCCTACCGACTAAAAAACCTCACGTAATGCCCAACAGTCTATGGTTGGGAGCCCCGGGGAAGCCCTCGGAAGGATGTCCCAGGACTCCCAACAGACCTACGGTCGCCACTGCGGCCTCGCCCAGGGGGTATATACCTGGTAGGGTAGCACAAGCTATATTAACTTAAGCTGGGTTCTACTGCGCTGTGTAAGTGTCGAAAAATCGATATAAATAATTTTACAATCTAACACTATTTTTGTCTCATTTCAGGTACTACAAGAAATGAAGTGAAACAAAATATATACAAGTGTGGTGTAAATAAGTGTGTGTGAGTGTTTATGTACACAACTATGACGTCATTCCCGGAACATTTCAATGATACGGTGGTGAAGGCGTTTGATGAAGGGTTTCCTTTGTTGATGCCGCGGTGGGGTTACGTGGTGTCAGCGTTTGTGTTGTTCCTGATCGGGTTCTTCGGGTTTTTCCTGAACTTGATGGTGATTTTGCTGATGTTTAAGGATCGGCAGGTAAGTCAACTTGTTTTCTGATCTCTATTGTATTTTTTTTTTGCATATTCATGAAATTACTGTGTGGTTTTTGAATGCAAGTGCTCTGAGAGCGTCGACGTAAAGTCCAAGCTTTTACTGATAACCATAATCTCAAAAATATAAGTATTTACTGCAATTTGCATATTATTTTATTTATTTATTACTTCTACTAAAAGGTTTTAAAGCCCCCTATTAAAGTGTTTGAATATTTGCCGAGAACCCTGGGACATCATTCCGAGGATTTGGTTTCACTTGGCACCCAGCGCTAAATGGATATTGTCACCACATGGGGCTTTAACGTGTTGAAAACCTGGTAAAGGGTTTTCCCTACGTTAAAATCCCGACGGGAAAGAATACAAAATGTTGCTACCTTAATTCATCCCGAGGGTATCGTAAGAAGCGACTAAATCTATATATATAAAAATCAATGCCACTTTTCGTTGTAATTTTATAACTCAAGAACGGGCTCACCTATCCAAACCAAACCTTTAGGCTTTGTTCGGACTATTTAGTAGATGGTTTATGTGAAGTTTGCACAAAATCGGTCGAGCGGTTTTTCATTTATCACGCAAACGAAGTTGCGCAGGTCAGCTAGTCTATTATATAAAAATAAGTCGGGTTTTCCTTCCTGACGCTATAACTCCAGAACGCACGAACCGATTTCCACGGTTTTGCATTCGTTGGATAGGTCTCGGGCTCCGTGAGGTTTATAGCAAAGAAAATTCAGGAAAAATTTTAACAGAAAAGCGGGAAAATCATTTTTCACATACAGCGCCATCGCGGGCGAAGCTGCGGGCATCAGCTAGTAAATAAATAAAAAAAACACAGAAACTCCGAAACAAACATTTGTGGATCACACAAATATTTGGACCGACCCAGAAATCTAAACCAGGACCTCCAGCGCCAGCGCATCACTACCGACTACGCCACAAAGTCAGTCTGTAGAGCGACTAAGGAAACACTTTCGCAAAACGGTCCATTGCGTTGAGAAGGAAAACTCGAAAAGAAACCCGGTTGACAGAAAATGACAAATGTTAAGCCAATTTGAAGGCCTTGAAAAATTTCATCTGTGGGTTGTCACAACCTGCACCTGTCCATCTCAACACGGCAATAGGCTCACCACCTATTAAGTGGGACATAAAAACTATAAGGTGAAATTAGGGCATATACTATGCATCTGCCTATCCTTATGTGATAATAACGTGACTATATGTGTGTATGTAAAAAATAAAGTATTTAAAAATGGCACCAATGAAATTGCGTGACGTATCATGTTAAAAAAACACAATTTGAACTGTTTATTTCTATAACACATCACATATCGCTCATACTCTAATTTTAAATTAATATTCTTAATTAATTTCTAATTCTAATTTACATTCAAAAGGTCTTATCTCATAATGTCCTTTTCTCGAAATGTCCTTTCTCATAATGTCCTTTTCTCGAAATGTCCATTCTCATAATGTCCTTTCGCAGATTGTCCTTTTCTCGAAATGTCCTTTTCTCGAAATGTTCTTTTCTCAAAATGTCCTTTTCTCGAAATGTTCTTTTCTCAAAATGTCCTTTTCTCGAAATGTTCTTTTCTCAAAATGTCCCTTTCTCAAAATATGTAACTACAGGATTAACCCGGCTCAATCCGACTTGGTTAGGGTAGGTTAGAAGGCTAAGGCGGGAGCGGAGCGTAGCGGAGCTTCCGCATTAGCCTAAATATTCCTTTTTTATGCCACCTCCATTTTGGCCGGTGGATCATAATATTGGGTTATAATCATTAAGTCCTATTCAACCTACCGGCACGTTTTTTACTTCCGGCCTGTAAAGAGAATTTGCGCATTTCTAATAAGATCCATTTTTTTTCATTCGCTATCAGTCGTTTCCTTATTTTCATCAATTTAATTATCCCCAAATCGTCCCAAAAATGGCAAAACGTTTGTTATATGTTGGCCTAAATATTATTACTAATTTTTGTGATTTTAGTATTCGTTGTTATAGCGGCAACAGAAATACATCAACGGTGAAAATTTCAGCTCTCTAGCTATCACAGTTCCTGAGACGAGTCTGGTGACGGACAGACGGACATACTTACGGCAAAGTCTCATCAATAAGATCCCGTTTTTACCCTCTGGATACGAAACCCTAAAAAGCAATTAGTACATACAACTATTCACAAAGTTTGTTCCATAAGACTTGGTAGATAAACTTTTGTTAAATGAATGGATTCTCTCAAAAGTCTGTTTTAAATTTAATCCTGAATTAACTTTTCTGCATTTTATGATTGTGACCTCCTTAAAGTTTTAACCTTTGTTTTCTTTTGTAAAAGATGAGACTCTGAGATGTCTTTCCTTGGGTACAGTCACCTCCAATATTGCATGGGCCCCTTAAGATCTATAATCCCATGCACATTTGAGTTCAAATTCACAAAAACTCCACTAGATGGCGCAACTTTACTCGAATATAATATTGCATAGACACCTATTTTTATTTTCTTTTTTTAAAGATCTTAGAAAGAAACTTCCGTCGTTAAAACTTTCAAACATGTTGCTGACTGCCTCGGCCAGTGGCTTAACACGTCTTGCAAAGCACTGAAATACTCTAAGCCACAAGCGATCATCCATCACTGAATACACTTCAACGTGCATTATTTACGAAACCAAAGATTATAATAGTACTAGCTGATGCCCGCAGCTTCGCCCGCGTAAAATTTGTTCCCGTAGGAACTTATTCCTGGGATAAAAAGTAGCCTATGTGTTATTCCAGACTATAATGTATCTCTGTACCAAATTTCAGCCCGATCTGATCAGCCGTTAGAGCGTGAAAGAGTAACAAACATCCACACTCACAAACTTTCGCATTTTTAATATTAGTAGGATTACATACAGAAAGGCAACTCCCTGTCTCCCGCTGAGCAAGCTTCCCTTCCCCCGCCACGGCTATCATTACAGCTGGAGGGTATTTGAGGGAACGTTTTGGTCACACACACATTCAAGCTCTGTACAAATATAGCGTGTTTTAGTGTAGGTGGCAGAATTGAAAACGAATAATTTGTATACTGTATTTCATTAGCTTTGCGCAAAAATGTAAACAAACACATTTGATCCTATATATCCATAGTTACTTGCAATTTGAGTATTCACCCTGATTATATTCCAGTATCCAGGAGTCATACAGTGTTCTTACAATCATTTCGACACCAAATAACTTCTTTATGACAGTTTATTTTCATTTAAAATACCTACTCAGGATAGTAAAAAATTCAATGATTTTTCATACTATATTTTTCTACTCATCTGTCTTTCATCGATCAGTTTTTTCATAGTCATACATCGATTGTCAAAACATGACATGTTTACATTATTGCCAGATCGGGTAGGATCGGACTATATGGAGTTTCTGCACTGTGACGATACACTGAGGACAGAAATAAATGTTTCAGATTTTAAAGGAGGTGTGACGTTCGTGAAGCGAACACCACCGACATGGCATGGCAACACTGCCAACCGAACTAGAAAGCCATTTTCTCTTTCATCCCCTCTCCTGAAGGAACCGCGCAAAATATCAGTATCAAAAGTTTTCTAGAACCTTCTCCGGATCATAAACTCAGATTGTACTCGTACCAAGTTTCATTCAAATTCGGGATACAGAAAATTTTCAATTACATTTTCGTCTTCAGTATCGATTATAGAATGCCCTAGAATTAAAATTTTCAAAATATATTTCATGTACCTACAGATTTTCGACCCTCTACAGTTTTATTAAATGTATAGATAAGTTTGTCCACACCATAAAAGATTATCAATAAGTTGTAACATGTGTAACAAGTGAATACAACTTATGTACAGTAAACTCAATAGGGTGTAACAAGAAATCCTCCATAGAGGATATTGTTGTAACCAAACCAATACAAACCAACCATTACCTAACCATCCAGGAATTCGAAACACTCTAGTTGACTTCGCGTTTAATGTAATATCGTTCAAATGGGTGATCTTAATTCTCTCCACTTTGAGGTATTGAATTCTACATTGAGGTGCGAAAAATAGACCCAAATTTTAGCCGGTACGTTGTTTACTTAAAAGAAATCTTATGTAGCTTTTAGCTGCTGAATTCTTAAACGGCGTACATTTTTAATAACGACTCAGTATTTTGCCGTTGAGAGCAATTTATATTTATTCGCTAAAGATTCCCTTTAGCCTTTTATTGTGAATTCAAACGCGATGGAATTTTCCTGTTCAAGTTATATGACTTTTTTTTGTTTATTAAGTGTAGAGTTATGTACATACAAGTATAAATGCCTTTATCTTTTGAAGTTAATGGGTTTTCAATTGTGTATCTAGTACTGAGCTGAAAGCCGTTTAATGTTATCTGGAATGATTATAATAATATCTACTGTTTATTGATGACACGGCAAGGAAAGATCCGCAAAATCCCGGAGTAACAAAATCCCAGATTAGCAGAAGGACAGATCACTTGATGAAACGTGCTACTCATATTGAATAACACCACTTGTAATATTTCACATCAATTATTTTTTCAAACTGACGACTCCGCCTGAGTGGAGATTTGTTCCCGATCCCAAGGGAACTTATTTCCGGGATAAAAAGTCTATGTGTTATTCCAGTCTACTAATACTACGAATTTTAACTAAATGAAAGAGTAACAAAAATCCTGACATCCGTACCACACATTCTCACAAACTATTTAACATTTATAATATGACTAAAAAGATTATACTTTTGCCTACGCTTTCAAGTCGCACGAACAAGAATCGGCGCTCTTATAGTTGTTTCAATTCTCAGAAGAATCTGCACGTTTATCGATGTATAGGACTGAACGTTCCTGCCTTTAAACGTGTAACTGAAACGTGTCTAGTTACACATTGTAACGTGACCGGACTTGAGGCTTTATCGTACTTGAACTTACTTTAATAAAATTGTGATGCTATTTAAGGGTTGAAGACAAAGTTTGTTTTAGTAAGTATACGTAAACTTGTGTGATGCTTTTTAAGGGTCAACCCTTAAAAAGCATCACACAAGTTTACGTACAAGACAAAGTTTGTTTTAGTAAGTATACGTAAACTTGTTAAGATAGACTTTGTTTGACTGAGAGAATGCAAACTATAGTTCAATGCGCTTGAAGTCATTGTACTGTAATATTTAACACTTTTAGTAAAGGCGATTGACCTTTTTACGCGTAGAAGTCCTTATGGGTGCTATGCCGGACTCCTTTTTTTTTAACGCGGGAAATGCGTCTTATACACCAAACCCTCGATACGTCTTTTGATACGTGTGTGGGAGGGAGGAACCCCAGGAACGCATCAGTGGCTTCTAGGGTCCTCGCTGCCATGCTCCAAGGCTGAAGCACATCACTGGGTGTTTTATATCACCCATAGGTGGAATGCTACCCTACACCATGTCACTAATGAGGTGGGACAGCAATCTCTTTGGGTACTTGCATTTTTTAAATATACGTCTTTTCTCCAAAGTTATAAATAACAAAATAATCAATTCAAAACAAATCATAATCAAATTGATTTATTAGTTAGACAGCTATGATGTCAGAGACAGACAGACAGACAGACATTCCAATAAATGGACCGGTTTAACTCATAAAACCTCTTTCTTCGGATGTTCCAAAATACAACGAAGGCTACTTTTACTTGGATGAATGTCCAAGCTTAAATATTTAATTCCAGAGAAGGGTTCCTTTCATAATTTCACGAATATACAATATTAACAAGCAAAAAGAAAGTTCTGATTCCAAGTTACTTTTAGGATATCGCATAGAATAATCCAATGGGCAAAGGTTCTGTATACTACCGAAGCCCTGTGCGCAGATTTAGACTGTGTTTTGCTTTAGTAAAAAGAGACAGAAAGAGAAGTCTTCACACGGTTTAAAATACGCCTTTGCCAGTGGAAACATAGCTTGAAAATTTGCCCCTCTCTATAAAATAGAGTGCAGAGGAGCTTATGTCGAGACTTTGTCTGTAGTCTGTGACTCTGTCGCATTAAACTACGTAACTAGGTCATGTGGATCATGTTTAAAGTTTGAAATAAAACAAAAAAGACAACGTTAATCGAATTGAACTTTTACAATAAACTGGGGGGCAGTCTGGTGAGAACGATCTCATGGCTTCCTTGTTTAGAATTCCCCGTTTCTAAAAACCAGAATCTTACTATCTTACTAATATTATAAATGCGAAAGTTTGTGAGTGTGGATGTTTGTTACTCTTTCACGCTTGAACGGCTGAACGGATCTGGCTGAAATTTTGTACAGGGATACATTATAGCCTGGAATAACACATAGGCTACTTTTTATCCCGGGAAGTTCCCACGGGAAGCGGCAACGGGTAAAAACATTACGCGGGCGAAGCTGCGGGCATCAGCTAGTATAAAATAAGTTACCGTGGAATATGGAGAAGGAAATGTTTCCATCGCCAAATTCCATAAAAAGAAGTCTATGTGTTATTCCAGACTATAATATATCCTTATACCAAATTTCAGCCCGATCCATTTAGCCATACGAGCGTGTTTATAACTCTTTCACGCTCTAAAGACTAACCGAATTTGACTGAAATTTGGTACAGGTATCGATTATAGAAATTCTAAAACGAAAATACTACAGCAAAAGTGCACGCTCAGAAAAAATAATCAGTGTTTGATCTTATTACAACATGTACTATTTGAAGTCACGTAACCAAGACAGGTTATTTGCATACACAGCCACAAAACAAAAGCTTTATAATAGTTTTCTCACTGTCTTCTCGTATTATTTCAAACTTTGGAATGAAACTTCAACTCTATTGCGACATAATACGTGACTTCCGCATTCTAATTTGTTTTATTCTGTTTGAAAAGTGTATTTTTATTTTATGGAGTGAGGTATGTTTCCACTTATATAATATCTACCGGTAAAAAAGTTTGTGTAACCGATTGCTACTCGATCACCATTCATCAATAAAATATCACAGTTAATAAAAATAGGTGTCAGAATTCTAGTCTTTAATTTGTGGATGTGTTTTGTCTGTAAATGCTGTTTTGAATTACAGAATGTTTTTTATACTACTTAGGTGACAGGCAAGCTTACGGCCCCACCTAATGGATTATGGTCACCGTAGCCTATAAACATTTGCAACCCCATACTGTGAGCGTTTGGAAAAATCGAGGCTGGGAGATCATTACATAATCTAAGCTTTCGCGGAAGAAAGTGAAGCTTGCCGTGATCGAACGCTAACTGAACCATCCTTCCGAGGGCTTACCCGGAGCTCCCAACCGTAGGCTGGGAGATCATTACATAATCTAAGCTTTCGCGGAAGAAAGTGAAGCTTGCCGTGATCGAACGCTAACTGAACCATCCTTCCGAGGGCTTACCCGGAGCTCCCAACCGTAGGCTGGGAGATCATTACATAATCTAAGCTTTCGCGGAAGAAAGTGAAGCTTGCCGTGATCGAACGCTAACTGAACCATCCTTCCGAGGGCTTACCCGGAGCTCCCAACCGTAGGCTGCTGAACTTTACGTGAGGTTTTCTGGTTGGTAGGAGTCGCATAGCATCCATGAAGGATTTTGCCTCACGTCAAAAAGAGAAAAGAATGAACAAAACTCTGACTGGATGTTTTTAAACACGCGTAAAACTGCCGAAACCCCATTTATAGGGGAAACTGGGGATACTTGATCCTTACGGGAGACTAGGTACACAAGATTTACAGAACCTGTATAAGCCGTATTTAGTTTTATAGTGGCAATATCGATTGTATATGGTACACGATAACTTTCTAAAGATGGTAAACCTATCATATTTGACACTTTGGCAAATGGCGGGCGAGTTAGTAATTGTTGCGGCAGAAAGAAAATTTTGATTAGTTTTTATTGTGACTAAACATTTATTTAAAATAGGACTTTTAAGTGTGTATGCATTTAATACGAGCCATTAGCTATATTATTAACAATTCTTTACGTAATAAAGTGGTAATATTATAAACATTTAAAAATATTTTTGTTTATAACCTCAAATAGCTCAGGGTATACTTGGTACACTTTATTATGGGAGATTTGATCCACCTGGCTCAAGTGTCCCCAACCTTTTTTTTTCAATTCAATGCAGAACAATATGCCAAGAGCCTACAAAACCAGAGAAGGTGCCCGAAAAATGGTGCCAGGGAACGAAAATAAAGCTAGTCCATGCCTGCCCTTAAAGTCGCACAGCGAGCAATTGAACGATCTGTGCTATGGATGTCTCTGAGGGATAAAATCTGGAACAATGTTCTCTGTTAGAGAACCAGAATGGCCGACATAGCTCGCAGAAGCATGCGTCTTGAAATGGCAGTGGGCTGGCCACGTCTCTGTAGGAGAACCGATGGTAGGTGGAGCAAACGAGTTGTGCTGTTAAAATTTTTCAAGCCGCCTAAAAAGGCTTTCAACTTGGCTTAACGACTGCCATTTTACTGGCAACCGGGATCAACTGCTTAACGTGCCTTCCGAAGCACGGAAACGCTCAAATAAATGTAACATAGTGATCACATGGATGGTCACCCATCCAAGGACTGGCTCTTAGTGAAAGTCGCTACTGCAGTGATCGTTTACAGAACACTGAAACCGCGGGGCCACGAGCGCTACCAATAAACCGTGATATAGATAGATATATGAAGAAATATGTGATTTCGAAAATGAATAAACAGACAAGACATTTTTTATTTAACTCCTTAGTAAAGGTATCATGTGACCCTAAATATGGGAGACTTGTTCCCGCAGGATCAAGTCATCCAGACCGGGGGGATCAAGTCTAACGTATATAGGGGACACATGGTACGATTCCTTATTATTGGTTTTAGTCAAATAACTACTAAATTTAGATATTCGTATCTTTAGCTCTTACAGCAATTATAAGCAAATAAATTTCACGTATTTTAGTACCAACGGTTTACTAAACGGATACTCAATATAGAAATTAGGGATAAAAAACAAAAGGGGGGATCAAGTGTCCCCAGTTTCCCTTATAGTTATTTATTTACCCCTATTACTTAGGATCAACAAAAGCATTGGCTAATGAGTTTATAACCACCTCTACCTACACCCTCGAGGAATTAAACGTGTATACATATACGTAAGTTTATATATAATTTCGAAATATTCCAGTCTCTAGCGACGCAACCGACGGCCTAGTGTATTTTAGTCATTAGTGCTAATTAGGGTCATAACTAAGCCCTGTGTTTCAGAGTACACCTAATTTGCAATAGTAATTTATTGACTCTGGGCCGGGCTTAATTTAAATTGTAACTTGGTTACTATGAATTACATTAGGTACCTACATTAAATTTTGGCATTTTATTTAAATTAGGCCTTCTTACTTGATGATAAGAATTTCACAGGCTATAATAAATTATGTTTATGTATGTGTTTGTTTGTATGCGTTTATGTATAAATGAAATAGATATTATAAATATTTGTAGATATTTCACGCAACATCATCTAGCCCAAATGAAGCTAATATAAGCTTGTGCTATGGAATCTAGACGACTGATAGACATCTTACTAATTTTATAAATGCGAAAGTTTGCGAGTGTGGATGTGTGGATGCTTGTTACTCTTTCACGCTCAAACGGCTGAACGGATCTGGCTGAAATTTGGTACAGATATACATAATAGTCTGGAATAACACATAGGCTACTTTTTATCCCGGGCACAAGCTCCCACGGGAAGCGGGAAAGGGAACAAATTTTACGCGGGCGAAGCCGCGTATATCAGCTAGTACTTATATATTTCTAAAAACATACATATTCTACAAGGAAAACACCCAAACTCCGAAACAAACATTTGTGGATCACACAAATATTTGGACCATCCCGGGAATCGAACCCAGGACTTCAAGCGTGGTAGGCGGTTGCACTACTAACTGCGCCACAGAGGCAAGAGGCAGTCAAAATGTTATTAGTTATTTATGATACAAGTGTGGTATGTTGGTCATTACACTCGAGGTGATATTGCACATGCAAGGAAACCGAGAGTGTAATGACCAAACCTCACGTGTGTCATACGACGTTTTTCAACACACTTACGAGTAAAAAAACAAATTTTAAAATCATTCATACTCAAATAAACAATGCTCACAGCACAGACGGAAAGTTTGTTAAATAAAAAGGCGAGCACCGCGCTGATACTTTTTTTCATTTTTTATTAGCCGTTGGAGAGGCACGAACAATTACGCTAAACAGCCAAAACGCAAAATGTAAACAATCTAATTTTAATGTTTATAAATTAGTTTCACGTTGAACTATTATTTAAAGTAAATAAGTATACTCCTTATTTTTTACAAAAATAGTGTTATTTTTAGTGATAATGTTGAAACGAATCGTATCTAAGTCAATACGTTTTTTCCGAGATTTAAAAATAAAACTACATATATCCCAGTTAAGTTAAAAGCAAATAGAATGCATAAATAATATCTTTCAGCGAGGTACAAACTTAATTTGATGGAATATAAAATAAAATGCTAGTGCGATCAAGAAAATAGGCACAAGTGTTTAATAACATGGTTTATGAGTGTAAAAGCCATGTGATTAAAACCAATTCATGAGCAAGGGTGTTGAAAAAACAGTTTCGACATGTCCCTGAGCACCTACTTCTCTCTTATCTTCTATCTTATCTCTGCATTACCCTAAGGTAGACTGAAATAAATAAAACAATAAATAAAAATAAAATAAATAAATATTCACGAACATCTCACACAACGCTATCTGATCCCAAAGTAAGCTAGGAATAACCTGCTTGTGTTATGGGTATCAGACCAATCAATCAGCTAATGACTTTTTGTACGTATGGAAATCCTTATTAATGCTATTCTGGATTTCAACCTACTATAACCATACGATGTCCTTCCATCTGCCTATGGTCGGGAGTCCCGGTTACGTCCTCGGAAGGACAACTCCAGTTATTAGCTTATGACTACAAGACAAGTACTTACTTAGGTATACAGTAGCGTATGGTTTGCAACAACAGAGATGGCACTTGATGATGGCACAGAGATTTAAACTATATTTTTAGTTCTTTAATGTATAATTTATACTTATTTGTTGTTTTAATTTTTTTTTTTTTAACTTTTATGTAATGAACTCCCTGCCTCGGTTTTCCCATACGCTTACAGTATGGGGTTCTTCAAAAAGGGTCTTAGAAGATTGTACAGGGTCGGCAGCGCGAGTGTGGTCTTGGATTCATATAGGTCACAATTATCAATCAATCTCATCATCATCTCGTTCGATCATCAAAATGAAAAAAATCAATCAAATACTTCCAGATTCGCAACGAAATAGGTAGAGCTGGAGAAAAAAGAACCTGGCATTAAAACTCTGAATAGATCTGGAATGACACATAACCTACTTATTCCCAGAATAAATTCCCATACGCTGCGGGAATTCCACGTGGACTTATCCTCCGTAACAAATATTAGTAGACCGAGTTCAAAATGTTAAATTTCACACGTAAAACACATGCCGCGTTTGTGTGTTTTGTCAGGATGAAAATCCGTGGCAGCGTGACAAATTGTAAACTTTATTCGTGTCACGTACAGTCTCCTCTGAGAGTTACATTTAAATCCCTCTCATAAAGAGATAGTACGTCAGGTAGTGCTACAATAAATTAGCTACCGTGCTTAGTACCACAGAATATGTGAGTAGGTAGTTTTCATTACGTATGCTTATCTCTAAGTTCACATTAATAATACTTTACAAAGTCAAGTTTACAATGGTTTTTGAGTCATTTTCAATTATGTATTTATTACAATCTAATTTACACAAGCATAGTGAAGGGAGAAAACAAAAAAATCCGTCCTCAATCTCCGAAATGAAGATTTCAGATGCAATTAGTATTAACCCTCGCATGGTATTAACACCTGAGTTTCACGTAGCGTGATAAAAAGAGATGTTCATTATTCCATCCAATTAAATTGTCCAATAACGTTGCAGCCACCGTGACAATTAATTGGTGTTCCTATCACGCTCCATACCTAGACAGCGTGTCACTTTGTTACAAATTAATTTAAGCCGCTAACGATAATGTGATGCACATTCTATTCAGACTAAAGTTTTTTTTTTTTATATTGTACTTACATTGCAGTAAGGTTCAATAGCTTCCTTCGATCTCTGAACGAGATATTACACGAACTACTCTGTCAAGAAAATACCGGAAAATTCATCCAAATTTAATTTTATCACCTTCAAAGTATGCTTCTTCAGAAATGAAACACTACGCCAACGAAAAATCCATTGATCAAAACATTTTCTAAACACTGTTTCCGGAATCAAGTTCAGTTCTTGACGCGAATTATCTTTTATGTCTTCTACCGATTGAAAACGGGTGCCACTAAGTGGTAATTTGAGTCTTAGCGAAAGAAACCCATAAACCAACATCTCGTCACCAGTAACAATGCGTTTCTTGAATGTTGGGTCGGAATTTACTCGTTCTAGCATGTCCTCAGCGACTGTCATGCGATTGAGTTTTTCGGTAAAATTCAGATCTTTTGGGACTAGCCGAGCGAATGATTAGTTAAAATGGTACTTATCGACTCGTGAGATACAGAAAGTTCTGCGGCTATTTCTCTCGAAGTTGAATAAGGATCAGTGTTCAAAAGTTCAGTCACTATTTCCTTCACTTTTGCGATGTTAACTTCAGTTGCAGACGTTGATGGCCTTCCAGAGCGAGGCAAATCTTCAATCACATCTCGACTGCTTTTGAACGCTTTGTACCACTCTGAAGTTGTCTTAATTTTTATTACATAACTAGCGGACGTCAAGCGGTTTCACCCGCGTAGTTCCCGTTTCCGTGGGAATACGGGAATAAAATATAGCCTATGTTCACCGCAAAGAGCATACGCCGACATTTCACCATATAGTTTATGTCCCACGTAATAGGCGGTGAATTTGTTTTATAGACAACAATCTAATTTCGTAGAGAAGGAATGGAAGATCTGTTCTAGCGGTTTGCCAATTTTTGCCTCCCAAGATTTGGCGGTATCATCCTAATTTTCCTCAAACCCAATTTCAAACTGCAACGAACCCTTTTATAGCATGTCTCTCATTTGTTTCAGCTATGGACACCCCTCAACGTGATTCTATTCAACCTGGTGTGTTCCGATTTCGCCGTATCAGTTTTGGGGAACCCATTCACACTTATTTCCGCACTGTTTCATCGATGGGTCTTCGGAAAGGAAATGTGTGTGCTGTATGGATTCTTCATGTCTTTGTTTGGTAAGTAGTAGATTTTATTATGCTACTGTTTTTTTTTTACCCTGTAAAAACCTTGTAAGACCCCTCTTGAAGAACCCCATATTGTAGGCGTTTGGGAAACCGAGGCAGGGAGATCATTCCACAACCTAAGCTTGCGCGGTAGAAAGCACCTATCGGATCTAACTGTGCTCGAGCGTTCCGGATGCAAAGTGTGAGGATGAACACCCTTCCTTAGTCTAGTCCATTGGTTTTCAAAGTAGGGGGCGCGCCTCCCTGGGGAGGCGCGAAGACATGTACAGGGGGGCGCGGTTAGATCAGAGTGACAACACAAGAGCAAGCTATAGAAATTTTGAAAAGATGCTTAGACATAATTTTGGGTTAAATATCTCAAATCTTATACCTTTTTATTAATATTCATGGGTAGCATTGGTTACAATAATAAAAACAAAGTTTAGAAGCAAACTAAATTTTGCTAGTAATCTACGTTGTGCAATTTTATTATCTCTATTAAATTCACATCGGGAATCTTGTCAAAATCATGCAAGCACATCTATCTTTGACTCTTTTTGTAAGAAGTGACCTTTGTAAGTCTGACCGTGAATCACTGGCATCAGGATGTTGCTCCATGTCTCCTACCTGGGAACCCTCCATGGGACCTGGAAGCGAGGGCCCTGGAGGAGCTGCAGTGATACCGTAGGCCTGTTCCCTGAGCTGTCAAATTGGGAACTCACTCACAGGAGGTGGTGAAGCCGATCATGGAAGAGTGGCTTAAGAGGCGCCATTGTAGCCTCACCTACCGCGTGTCATAGATATTTACCGAGCACGGGTGCTTCGGTAAGTATTTGTGGTGCATACACCGGGGGGTAACATCTAAGTGCCAGCACTGCGGTTACTTCAGCGAGGACACGGCGCCGCATATTCTGATGGTGCTCAGCATGGACGCTGCAATGCCAAGACCTGGTCGCAGGCCTGGTGTGGACATTCTCATGCTCAAGACCGTGTTAAGGGCCATGGTCCCAAGCTGTGTCTTTCTGCGTGCAAAATAGTGGGAGATTAATACGCCCAAGTCTACCGGCCTTCATGACCCAGAGCCTGAGAACGACGGGTTTGCTGCTCGTCAGTCTTACAGAAGCAGGCCAAGACGGTGGCGTGTCTCTTCATCCCTCGAAGAAGTGGGATAGTAAACACCCCCCCCCCCCCCTCGGGCTCACCTCGGAGGGGTCAGGACTTTTAGTATGTTTATCTCCTAACTAGTCCAAACAAAATTCCTAAGTCAAAGTTTCTGCTTTCGACTTTTCCATTCACAAGTTATTCGTTCACTAGGCTACCTGTCTGTGGCGAGCGGTGCGATGCTAGAATGTAGCCATAGGCATCATATCAAACAATTCCTCAGAGCACAAACCGTTATACAGGCGGTAGAATACACCCAGAGGCGGTAGAATACTGTACCTCAAGGCTAAGGTCGTGAAGCCTTTCTTTGCTTTGCATTGCATTTTTTTATCGTGTGGAAAATCCTACATGGATGCTATGCCGGACTCCTACCGACTAAAAACCACACGTATCCTACCTACCAGCCCACGGTTGGGAGCCCCGGGTAAACCCTCGGAAGGATGATACCCCCAGGACTCCCAACAGACCTACGGATTCACTGCGGTCCATTGGACAATTGCATGATAAATAATAAAAAAAATAGTAAAATCGGTTAAGTAGATCAACCAACCAAGTGCCTTGATACAACAAAACTAGTCTTGTTTGGTATTCCAAACGGGACTAGTTAACACAGTTAATCCCAACGGGGTAGGCAGAGATGAATTACACACCCACACTTGACAGTAATTTTATTGTATCAAACCCTTGATCAAACTGTTCATCAGATATTTGCAAAGACAATATTTGTAACCCTAGACACCGCCATACACAAATTAGAGACAGAACAGGTGGAAACCTATATACTAAATTCGCTGAGGTTACCTACGCACACATAGACACCGCTCACTTACGGGAGAGAACTCTCCCACCCGAGTTCCGCAGTCGGCGGCCTGGGTGTCGCCGACGTGTCTTCGCCGAGGACTATCGGACACCATGACCGGGGGCCTGAGGACGGTGAGAGGGCCGCTCACCGTCCTTACAGAAGCAGGCCCATGACGGCAGCGTGACGTGAGCAATTCACGCACGCCCCCCCCCCCCCCCTTAGAAGCGGGATCACACCCGAAACGCCCCAAAGACGCGGGATAGCACCCGAACCACCCCCTGGGCGAGGCCGCAATGGCGGCCGTAGGTCTGTTGGGAGTCCCGGGACATCCTTCCGAGGGCTTACCCGGGGCTCCCAACCACAGGCTGTTGGGCGTTACGTGAGGGTTTTTATTCTTTTTATTCGGTAAGAGTCAACATCCTATGAGGATTTTCCCTCACGTAAAAAAAAAAATAAAAAAAAAAAAAAAAGACACCGCTCACTGAGTTCACAGACACGGCGAGGTTGAGGCGAGTTTTCGATACTGATTTGTGCGCGAGTGTGCGTAGCAGAGGGTAGGTGTGAAAAAAAGTACATACTTTCATAAGATTTCCATCTGTACTATCTCTAATTTGTGCCGCATAGGTGAACTACGAAGAAAAAGTTTTGGCTAAATATTGGTGGGGTGCGAGGAGAGGTTGACTCATCCTAATGGCTTCTTCAAGGAACCGCCCGGTCTACTACTAGAATACTGTCACATTCGGTAGTGTTGGAGTGTTGCCCACAGTAAATTCAATATAATGTGAATTTAGTTAGGAAAGAAAGGGGATCCACCGATCATTAGCACAGTTCGTGTTAATGATCGGTGGATGCGTAACCACCAAGCTGGTGCTATGGAACTGGACGACTGATAAACATATTTCTAAATACAACATGAAAAAGATAAATTACACACAGACACAGAACAAATCAATGTTTTTATCACACAAAGAGATTTGACCTGGGTGGGAATCGAACCTACGACCTCCGAATCCGTAGTCAGGCCCACTAACCACTGGTCCACGAGGCCAGTCAAATGGTACATCCTTACTTCCATACGAATATGCGAAAGTAACTCTGTTTGTCTATCTGTCTGTCTGTCTGTTACGCTTTCACGCCTAAACGGCTGGAGCGATTGGGATGAAATTTGGTATAGGAATAGTTCGAGGTCTTGGAAAGGACATAGGCTACTTTTTAACCGACAGCGCAAAAGAAGGGTTTTGATTTTACGCGATAACGACTTCTACGAAACCGCGGGGCGCAGCTAGTTATAAAATAATGATGACATAAAAATCAGAATAAACAAGGTTTTTGTAACAAAACATTAACAATTTGAAAGGTATTAACATCTTTGATCCCCGTGGATGAACAAGTCAGCTTATTTAACAAGGGTCGACTTTTACTCCGGTAAACATTGGTATCTGATTTTCATAGGATATACATTTTATTATTCGATTTCAAAAGATTTATAAATTCATCAAATTAGGGTTTCGTACACAGAGGGTGAAAACGGGACCCTATTCATGAGACTTCGCTGTCCGTCTGTCTGTCTGTCCGTCATGAGGCTGTATCTCAGGAACCATGATAGCTAGAGAGCTGAAATTTTCACGGATATATTTCTGTTAGCGCTTTGCTTAGATCATCTAACCACAGGATGCGCCTTACTTAAGCATTGTTTTCTGCCATTGCACATGACCATTTGGTCTTTTGGCTTTATGAAAAGCCTGTACATCAGTACATCATTTTATATGATTAAACTAGTAAAGGGTGTTTTTTTTCGAGGTATAGAACTTTGAAATGGAATAAAACGAAAGTGATTGTTAAAGGAAATCTTCTGGCATTATAATTTAAATATGATTTCTGGCATATAACCGCCATGGCTGGCTCGGACGTAGTCTAATCTAGAGGTCCAATTTTCGATGACTTTCCCAACATTTGTGGCCGTATAGCGACAATATCGCGCCGAATGTTATCCTCCAAGTGGTCAATCGTTTCGGGCTTATCGGCGTAGACGAGCGACTTCACATATCTCCACAGAAAATAGTCAAGTGGCGTAAAATCGCACGACTCTGGAGGCCAATCCACGTGTCCAAAACGTGAAACTATGCGGTAACCAAACGTTTCCTTCAATAAATCAATTGTGGCACGAGCTATGTAACATGTTGCGCCGTCTTGTTGAAACCACTACTCCTGCACATCATGGTTGTTCAATTGATGAACGAAAAAGTCAGTAATCTTCGCTCTATAGCAGTCACGATTGACTGTAACATTCTGGTCAGCATCGTTTCTAAAGAAGTACGGACCAATTATTCCACCAGCCTATAAAGCACACCACACAGTCAGTTTTACTGGATGTAACGGTGTCTCAACATACACTTGAGGATCATCATCACCCCAAATATGGCAGTTTTGTTTATTGATGTATCCATTCAACCAAAAGTGAGCTGCACCGCTAAAGAAAATTCGCTTATGAAAATAACGATACGCATTTCGGACAGAACCATGATTTTCAGAATAAATTTGCACAATTTGGAAGCATTGTTCAGGCTTCAGTCTATTTATGTTAAAATGCCAAACCATACTAAACATAAATCACTTTACAGCTGACAAAAATACCGCCGGTTAAAACAGCTAGGCCAACTTAAAGTTCTATACCTCTAAAAAAAACACCCGTTACATTACATTGTAGTTGACTGTACAATAACAATTAACACACAACAGCCATTACGCGTTTGTCGATTAAAACATTTTTAAATGCAATGAAATTTTATATGTCTTTGTGTTTCCCCCTTCACTTGTATGAAAACTGGCAGAATATTTTTGTATGCGGTGGTTCGCAAAGGCTAGTCCCGTGTTATATGGTCTAAGGCGCTTTGATAACAATTAATACTAAAATAAAAAGGACTCGCATACAACAAACGTGATTTTTTGTAGTTTTTTAGGTACGGAACCCTCTGTGCGCGAGTACGACCCGCACTTGGCCGTTTTTTATAATAATACTAGCTGGTGAACATTTCTCGTACCCGGGATTAACTACATTGATTTCCTAATTACAGTTATCTTCGTAAAAATAAAATAGATCTTTTTAAATATATATGTGATAAGAGAAATTCGAGCTCCATTCTACAGTACAAAAAAGTGTGTGCGTGTAACCTTTACGCGCGATTGAAGTAAAACTTCTTTGCCATTGACAGCATCAAATGTTTACTTCGTTCAAAAAAAATCTGAGTTACTGCCTAGTCGCGCCTAAAGAAGTTGTACTTCAAAATAAGTTTTCTAAAGGATAGCGGACGTCACGCAGTTTCACCCACGTAGCTCTCATTCCCGTGGGAATACGGAAATTAAATATAGCCTATGTTCACCGAGAAGAGTGCAGCTTCCCAACATTGAAATAATTTTTCAAATCGGACCAGTAGTTTCGGAGCCTATTCGATGCAAACAAACAATCAATCAAATCTTTCCTTAATAGATCAATCAATCAATCAATCAATCAAATGAGCCTATATCAGTCCACTGCTGGACGTAGGCCTCTCCCAAATCACGCCACAACACACGGTCCTGCGCCTTCCGCATCCAGTCAATCCCTGCGACCTTTTTCAGGTCATCGGTCCATCTGGCGGGGGGTCGTCCTACCCCACGTGTACCAAGTCGCGGTCTCCACTCCAGAAATTTTGCTCCACCTACCATCGGTTCTCCTACAGATATGGCCAGCCCACTGCCACTTCAAACTGCATACTCTGAGTTTTATAACGGTTCAATCAAATCAGCCCACAGAAGTCCACTTCTTACAGCGGTTGCCTCACAATAAATGGCCGATAAATATAACTGACATAACACTGAAAATAACTAAACTAAACCAGCCTAGCCGTTTACACATCAGAGAGTTGTCTGATATTACTAACGGTTGAGTTTCCCCACAAGGCATGATATTTTGGGCGTTCTGTAAAATCGCTTTTCGAATAAACTTTGTTTCTCATTCACGGTCCACCGGCTGGAGGGATCTGACAAAAAATTTTGTACTAGTACTGAAAATACACTCGAGAGCAATGAATCCGGGTCACTTAAAGAATGTTAAAAATCTCGGAAACTAAAAATGATAGGTTAATGCAATAAATTGTATTTAATAGACAATGTAATACTCCTTAAATGAAAGTAAAAAAAATATGAGTCACCATACATTTTATTAACACAAAATTACATAAAGAAAAAACTGCCGATCTCTCCTTAAAACAAAAATAGGAAACATGAAATTTTTGAACTTTATTACGATTTTCTTGGATTTTAATACTTCGTATTGCCTCCTCGTGCTTCCATTACTGCATTTACGCGGTTTGGCATGCTGTACACCAAGTTCCTTATACGATTTTGGGGAATATTCTCCCATTCCTCTGTGAGAGCAATTTTGAGCTCACGAAGCGTGATTGGGGGAGGGTTTCGTTGTTTTACGCATCTGCCTAGCTCGTCCCAAGCATGCTCGATCGGGTTGATATCCGGGCTGCGCGCTGGCCACTCCATACGAGTAATGTTCATCTCTTGAAGGTAGTCATTCACAATCCTACCTGTATGAGGTCGGGCATTGTCATGCATAAATATAGCATCCTCACCTAAATTGACCATAAATGGACCAACATGATCATTGAGGATTTCTTCCACATATCTTACGCTAGTTAAAGAGCCGTTTTCTATGATCACCAGCTCTGTGCGACTTTCAGAAGAAATTCCGGCCCACACAAGTACAGACCCACCACCGTAGGCTACTTTTTCTTCGATGCATGCTTGCTTGAATCTTTCCCCTGGTCTTCGATACACTCTGTGTCTTCCATCGTGCTTGTAGAGCATAAATTTTGATTCGTCGGAGAACATAACTTTTGACCAATCTTCAATACTCCAATTTACGTGGCTCTGGGCATACCTTAGTCTCGAAATACGATGCCCACGCTCCAGTTTAGGGCCGTTTGCAGGTCTAAGGGGTTTTAAGTTAGATTCAGCAAGCCGACGTCTTACTGTCCATGCACTTGGGTTACTTCCTCCGAGGCGTCGAAACTGATTGGTGAGTTCAGTTCCTGTGAGAAAGCGATTTCGAAGCATGGTGTTCACCAAGTATCGGTCTTCTCGTGCTGTGGTACACCTGGTTCTGCCCGTTCCTGGTCTGCGTAGGTTAGAACCAGTTTCTTCGGAACGTCGGAGAACTCTTTGTACTGTTGACAGCGACACACCGACAGTCCTGGCTGTATCGCGCTGACTCCGGCCGGTTTCCAGCATTGTAAGTATTCTGGTGCATTCTTCAGGCGTAAGCGACATAATTTCAGCTTGATTAATGAATATAGAGCACTATCAACATGGTTTATGTACCCACATAAATGACAGATTACAAACAAAAGCAACACCAAATGCTGTAATTTCGTAGTTCCATCTTCGAAAGTGGCCCTTTTTCAAATTTGATTTTTTTATGATATAACTTTACAATAACTAAGAAGTTTTAATACCTTCATTTAAGGAGTATTACATTGTCTATTAAATACAATTTATTGCATTAACCTAGCATTTTTAGTTTCCGAGATTTTTAGGATTCTTTAAGTGACCCGGATTCATTGCTCTCGAGTGTAGTTGACTGTAATCGACGTGTGTCACTCGATGACTGTCGCGGTAAAGCTATTGCATAGCATTTTTTATCAAGTATGCTAGTATAATTATTTCTACAAAGGATTTTTTTTTTTATACTACTTAGGTGGCAGACAAGCTTACGGCCCACCGGAAGGTTGGTAACCGTAGCCTATAAACGTTTGCAACACCAGAGGCGCTACACACCCGCTGCCGACCCGGGCGCAGGTTGTGACGACCCACAGTTGAAATTTTTCAAGCCGCCCGTAGGGCCTTCAACTTGGCTTAACGACTGCCATTTTACTGGCAACCGGGACCAACGGCTTAACGTGCCTTCCGAAGCACGGAAACGCTCTGTTACGGGTCTCGAAGTAAAGGCTTTTTTAAAAAATAAAACTTAGGGGTTTGGTTAAGACAGCCGTCTGGTATAGAGGTCGGGATGAGACTGAATGTAAATGGAAGGGACTGATGTCAGTAGGGCTGATAGTTGCTGACTGTGTGAGGAGTGAATGCGTGGTGTGCCGGATAGGGTACAGGTGTCAACCGTAACACCTCCCAGGGGTGGACTAAACATCGGGGTAAAGTTTCGATGTTTAGGGAAAAAGGACGATAATTTACACGTTCATCCTAATACCAGGAGATGGAGTATCTTCGGGTTCTGGGTGACGTTTATTGATTCTAATAGAAGTGACTGGTTCAGGGTCCGGAGTCTGAACTGAAGTTGAATTCATAGGAATGGATTGGGAGAATTTAGGAAAATTGCGGATAAGACGGCTGTGCGATTTAATATATAAAAACAGCTTAAAAATACAAAATCCAAACACAACACAAAGTATCACTATAATTAAAATTGAGTAATGAGTCTCGTATCTTATAATTTGATGTTGATTTAAGATTTTGTCTGTCTCGTCTGTCATAGAATTAAGCTTTGATTTTGTTTCTAATGTAAAGAAATCTAAGTCAATATTTTGTAATTTTAGAGGAGATTCATTACTCATGGTGTTTATAAACTTATCTAAAGTACAGCAAGAATCGTTAATAATATTGAAGTCGGATCGGATTACAGTAGCATTAACAATGAAATTGTTAAATCTAGGTATAAGTTTTGTACTCTTACAATATGCGATACAGTTATTCGGAACACTCAAAATTCCTGTACCGATGATACTTAAGTCTATAATCTTTTGGTTACGACATTCGATGTAGAGTTTAGTATTTTGGGACTGTACATAAATCCAATTATTGTCTTGAAGTGGTTTCCATAAGTCAATTTGTCCTTGAAAGGACCTTGTTTGACACTGCACTGGTAAAACGCTCACGACATTTGACATAATTTCACTTTCACAACTTGGATTCGCACTCGATGGGAACACTGTCATGATTTCGCAGATGTATTCGCGTGAGTTTATCGCTGTGCATTCTGTGAGTGAGTTAAGGTTACAATATTCTGATTTGTCCTTGGTCATTGCAGTGTATTTACTAGTTGGTATTATAAAACTAAAAGTGTTCGGTTTCACATGGTCGTGTGGAGTAGGTAAAGCTATATTATGGAATAAGTCATATTCTTTAGGTGACACTAATGGTATCCTCAGAATGAATACAATCTTATTGTTTAGGCTATAACATACTATACTAGAGACATTCAACAAATTATGAATGTTGCTTAACGCTAGGGTTAAAGGTAGCTTAAAATCTACCGGTAAGTGCCTGTAGTTATCGACAATTTCTTGGTACAATTGAACAGGTGATAACACGGCCGGATGTAGGATATTCTTAGTGCATAACATGATAGCATTTGTTATGTCTTCCAACTGAAAAGATATAGTAAGAATGGACGCTTCTAGACTACTTAAAATTGAATTAATATTGGCTTTTACACTTTGTTCATCAGAGATTTTTGTAATATTTTTTAACTTCGAAGAGAAATTGTCAATAGCTTGATTAAGGCTGGCCTCATTAATTTTCATTGTGTGTAATGTGCTATTAAATTTTGATAATATTGAGGAAGTAACAATAATATTCTCTTTAATTATTGAGCCCAGTCTTTTTTCATTATCCTGAATACTTTGAATGGCGTTATCATACTTTACAGCGTCGTCCTCATTCAGAGTACCAAACATAGTTTTGGATAAGCTGCCAATAGCTCCTATCCAGGCCCCTCGTTTGGCTCTTTTATTCGTCAGGTGTGAGATAGACGAGTATTCCGAAGCTATATCGTGATACCTCACTGTTAATGGTTCTAAAGTATTGTGACATTCTAATTGGTAAGATGTTTCGATTTGAATTTGGTTGCATATCAGACGTAAAGTGCCTATTATCGAATTTATATTTTTTAAATGAGGATCGATGTATGATATGTCAACAGGGGTTACTATATCTAAGTGGCTTACGCGGATTTTGAGTTCACCAATAGGGTCAAAGTAAATACCCGGGCTCGTGTTGATTTGTTGTATAAATTCCGGATGACCATGAGCCAGTATGCTGCAATAAAAAGAGGCCTTGAGTGACGATTCACGTTATTATATCTTAACTAATATATAAACCTAAATTAAAAGAAATAGTGTACATGTGTAAACGTGTAAATGAATAAAGGAAGAAATAAAAATATACAAAGAGAAATGAAACACGTAATCGGATAGATCCGATTTATAATATCATAAAATTAGGTATGTTCCACTTGGGTCTCCACGTGTTTAACTTCATCGAAGTGGTGTTTCACGTGGCGTCTATTTATGAGTAACGTTAACGTATGGTTACTATGAACTTTTACAATTTTATACGGCCCTTTCCATAGGGGAGATAAGGCTTTACGTAGTCTAAGGTGGTTCTTTAATAGAACGTAATCGCCAACTTTGTATTCTACAGATCGGCTATGGGAGTCATAGTAATTCTTTGAATTTCTTTTAGATCTTTCAATAAATTCTTTAGCTTTGTCCCGCGTGTGTTTCATACGGTGCTGCAACATTTTTACATATTCTGGATATGTGGCGTTTGAGCCGTCATTATAAACCGAATCTGGAATGTGAGGTTTATGTCCAAATAATAATTCAAATGGCGAATAATGTGTAGTTGAATGGACAGCAGTGTTGTATGCCAACATTGCAGTATAAACATACCGCGGCCAATTGTCTTGGTTTTCGTTAGTGTACGATTTTAAGTATTCTTTGAGTGTGGAGTGACTCCGTTCTAGAGCTCCTTGCGTCTGAGGGTGATATGGAGCAGACCATAGTTGTTTTACTTTTAAAAATTCGCATGTTTTTTTGAACAGTTCGGCTGTAAAATTTGTGCCTTGATCAGTAAGTATATGTTTTGGAATACCAAATAGGGATATAAAATGGAGAAGACACTCACACGATTCTTCGGCGGTTATACTACGAATGGGATACGCTAATGAGAACTTTGTAAGGTCGTCTTGCATTGTCAGAATGAATTTAAGTTTGGCTGCACGAGATTCAGGCAAGGGTCCAACGATATCTATGGATAGTCTCTCAAAGGGTGCAGTTGAAGTGGAAGTTATTATCATTGGTGCTCTATTAATTCTGCGTAGGGCTTTGTTGGTCTGACAAGGAGAGCAGTTTTTTATATAGTTTTCGATATCACCGCGCATACCTTTCCAATAGAACCTTTCTCGAATACGACTTAGCATCCTATTAATACCCAGGTGTCCTGCAATTGGAATATCATGGTTTTCTTTGAGGATCTTGGTAATTTCACTCGGTGAAGGATATATAATTTTATTGTGATATATGTGAATTCTTATGTTAGTCCCATCGAACAGATAGCTAAACATATTATAAATTTTTACGAAGGAGTGTTTATCAAAAGGGTTTTCAAAGTCAGATGTTGCAACATCGCTTATTAAAGGGTATGACATCATTATTTCATCGCGTGCAAATTTTAAAGACTTAAATATATCTGGGTATGAGTAATCGTCAAAATGATGAACTTTTGTAAATAAGAACAGATTAGTTTTATTTTCGATTTCAACCGGTAAAAAGGTATGAAGGGATTTTTCTCGTTCCAGGAATGCTATTCGTTCAGATTCTGTACAGATATCAAGAATCTCTTGAACATATGGCATGGACTCGTCCATATCTATTGAGGTTGGTATAATTATTAGTTTTTGTGTTCCCTTGATCAGGCTTTCGTTATGTTCTAAAATAAGGGTGTTGTGTGACCTGGCAGGTGATCTTAAGAATTGATTATAGGTTCTTTCTGGTGAAGGCACATTTTCCAGTTCTAGTAGAGGGGTTTCTGGACTAAGCTGAACTGGTGGAACGGGCAATGTTTCAGGGTGTTGCCAGCTTGTGGAAGGTTGAGGTTCTATTTCAGGATGTGGGGAACTACGTCGAGTAGGACAAGGTAAGGTTTCAGGGTGTTGCCAGCTTGTGGAAGGTTGAGGTTCTATTTCAGAATGCTGTGAATTACGACGGACAGGAGAAACAGGTAGGTTTTCAGGATGTTGTTGGCTAGTTGAAGGTTGTGGTTCGCTAGAGCTCAAGTATTCCATTACTTCATTTTCAATTTCAGGGTTTATTAGGACAGCATCCAGACTAGACGGTGGAGATATTAGGAGATCTTGCAAATCGTTAGTTGACCCATCAGGTGAGTTATGTGGGTTAATGTTAGGGCTTGCATTAGAGGTAAGTGAGCCCTTGTTATCAGGAAATATAGGATTTACAGGGTATCTAGATAGGGCGTCAGCCGCTGAGTTTAATTTGCCTTTGCGGTACACTATTTCATAATCGTATTCTTCCAGTTTTAACCTCCATCGCTGAAGTTTGCTACTTGGGTCTTTGTGGTTGAACAACCATTTCAGAGGTCTATGATCAGTGATTATGAGAAATTTATGTCCGTAAAGGTAAGGTCGAAATGTTTTACATCCATATAATATAGCTAATAACTCTTTCTCCGTTGTGCTGTAATTGCATTCGCTCTTATTGAGTGTTCGAGAAGCGTAGGCTACAGGTTGGTCTTTACTTACAGATCCTTGGGAGAGTACAGCACTAACAGCGTAGTTCGAGGCATCGCATGTGAGTATAAAGGGTTGAGAGAAATCAGGATAGATGAGAAGCGGAGCAGTTGTTAATCTGCTTTTTAATGTCTCAAAGGCAAGTTGTTGTTGGTTTTCCCATTGGAATGGTGTATCTTTTTTCAGGAGATTGGTTAGAGCCTTTGCAGACTTGGAGAATTCTGGGATAAAACGTCGGTAGTAAGAGACAAGACCAAGGAAAGATTTAATATCCTTGGGAGTGCTTGGGACATGGAAGTTAGTTACAGCCTTGATTTTTTCTGGATTTGGTTTAACACCTTGTTCAGTGATTATATGGCCAAGATAACAGACTTCTCGTCGCAAAAACTCGCACTTATCAGGCTGTAATTTAAGTTTGAAATCGCGGATTCGTTGAAAGATGGCTGTTAGGTTAAGGATGCTAGATTTAAGGTCATAACCATACGAAACAATGTCGTCAAGGTACACAAAGCATTTTATACCTTGTAAACCGGATAGAACAGAGTTCATTAGTCTCTGGAACGTCGCAGGAGCATTTTTAAGGCCGAATGGCATTCTTTTAAAGTGGAAATGTCCTTCTGGGATGGTAAAGGCAGTCTTAGGTTTATCAGTTTCATTTAATTCTATCTGATGAAACCCAGAGGCTAGGTCTAGTGTGCAGAAATATTTACTATTTCCCAGTTGATCAAGGATTTCAGCGATTTGAGGAATAGGGTATGTGTCGCCGATTGTGATATCGTTCAGCTTACGGTAGTCAATGACTACTCTCCATTTTTGGACATTGGAAGCGTCGAGTTTTTTGGGAACGACCCATATGGGTGATGACCAAGGGGAATCGGAGGGTTCAATTATATTTTGTTCCAGCATCTTATCAACTTGTTTGCGGACTTCGGTTTTATGAATTTCAGGAAATCTATAAGATTTCGTGTAGATTGGTACGTCTGTCGTGGTTTTAATTTCATGTTTGAGGGCGCTTGTATGGCTAAGGTTTTCTCCGGGGAGATAGAAAATATCGGAAAAGTCGGAACATAGTTGTAGAAGGGCATCCTTCTCTTCTTTATTGAGATGAGAGACTCGTAATTGTTTAAGCACCTCTTCTGTCCGTTTTAAGCTATTGGTTGAATTATCTACATAATTTATTGCTCTAGGAGGCTGTTCTTCAATTTTTTGGGAATCGAGGCAGTCGAGTTTTAGGTTCAGATTAGAGTTCAAAGTCACAGGTTTTTCAGAGGTATTTACAATGGTAAGGTTAACTCTTTTATTTTCTTTAACGCGTACTAAACAATTTGCAATCAATAGGGTATCCGAGAGGTTTTGATCAATGATTAAACCTTCTTTTATTTCAGGGTTTGAGACGGAGCATTCAATTACTGTTTCAGTCCTAGGGGGAATTATGTAGGCAGGATCATGGAAATGTAATTTTAAGGATGATTTGCCAATCCAGAGTAGGTTATCATTGTAATTTATATTGCAGCTAAGTGCATTGAGCATGTCCGATCCTATAATACCATCGTAAGGTAAGTGTACAGTATCCATAATATGAAACAGATGTGATATTTTGTATTTGGGAAGCTGAATTTTTAATAAAAAGTGTCCCAGGGTACTAATGGGTGTAACTGTCGAATCAATACCTTTTATTTGAATAGTGTTTTTTACAATTTTGGGTTGGTATACAATGCATGAATGTTTTATTAGGCTAACAGAGGATCCAGAGTCAACTAATAAGGAAAGTGGGATGTCTGATACTGAGGACAGGACAAGAACGTGGGGTAATAATGTTTTTGCAGGATTATTTGTTATTTCAAAAACATTGGATTTAGAAGATTTTATCGGAACAACTTTATTGTGTTGTTGCGTGGATAAGCCATCTTGTAGCGATGCTTTGGATATAGAAGATTTTTTGTTATGCTGATGCATGGGTAAGTCATCATGTAGCGATGCTTTGGATATAAAAGATTTTTTGTTATGCTGATGCATGGGTAAGTTAGGATTAGATTTGACGGTGCCGATTTCTAAACTGTGAGGTCCCGCACGGCACTGGGACGAGACGGTTATTCGTTTTTTGGGTCATTATCTACGGTGTCGTAGCCTTCTACTGGCTCAAATACTTGATCGTGGTCATTTTGGTTTGATGTTTCGTCGGAAACAAAATTAACTCGGTGGGGTGTTCCTTGTTGATTAAGTGCAAAATTTTTAAATCGGTTGTTGTTAAACTCTCTTTTCCGACACTGCTCTAAGGTATGACCTGGAGTCTTGCAGTATCTACAGATTGGAGCAGAAGAACCGTTGTTGTTGCTCGTATTAGGACGATTGGAGTTAGATTGATTCCAGTTAGAGGAAAATTGTTGGTAGCGACGTGTTGGTTGAACGTTTGGCCTTGGTGTATTAGATCTGTCTAAACGGGAGGTCTGTTGATTGTTGGACAGACCTGGACGTTGTTTAGCTAAAGATTGCTGTATTTTTTCTTCGGATATGGCCATATTAATAGCGTCGTTTAATGTTTTCAAAGATTTGCATCTTATAATGTTGGAAATACGAGGAGTCAAACCCATCTGGAAATGGTGGAGGGCTAACTCCTCCATTGCTGCTGTACGTCCTACCATCTCTCTGCTTTTATGCCCATGTGTGATTGAAATCTCGGTAAGTAATTGACTAAGACAAGTCTCGATTTTCAAAGCATATTGGCTGACAGTTTCGTTGTACTGCTGTTTACAGTCTTGTAAATCGGTTAAGAGATGAGCATAGTGTTTTCTCTCGCTAAACTGGGTTTTTAAAAATTCTTTTAGCTGTTGCCAATTGGTGAACTCTTTTATTGAACAAGCCGTTTCGGCCTTGCCCTGTAATTGGCACAAAATATATTTAAATAAGATATCTTTTTGGGCGTCTGAGGCTAAGTCGTATGCATTGTTACAATTTACGAGAAATGAGTTTAACTTCTCCCTACACCCTTCATAAGGTTTTATGAATTTTAGAAGAGTAGAGAGTTCAATATCTGGTTTATTTGTCACAATTTTCTTTTTTGCAACGGATCTGGTTATTGGACCTGACGGGGGGGCACAATATTCCTCCTCCGCTTCACTTATTGAAATTTCAGGTTTTTCAAATTTCGGGCTTTGGGCTCTGTCTGTCGACATTGTTTTATAGAACTTATAAAATAGCAAATTACACAAAGGATATAACTAGTAAAGCAGTGTATAAAATTATTTTACAGTACAAAACACAAGTGACCAAGTGGATAAAATCACTCACTGGAATGCAGACAGTGCGATAAGGATGATCATGACGTAGTGTATTGGTCTCGGCGAAGTGACGCGTTGATAAGCTTCGGGCCGTCGTCGTTGAGTCGTTGCGTTGTCAATCGTTGTACTTAGTACGTAAATGCAACAAGGTAACCTCTGGAGAAAGACCGGCTGCAGTACGGGCAGTACGCAGAAGTGGGCCTCTTGCGAGATTGGTCACAATCACAACACAAACACCAGACACAACACTGGGTATCCAGCAGGGCTGGGCGAACTCGTTACGCCGATGTCGTATGCACTTTAGATTTGGCACTTTCACAACACGCACTCGCGTCGGATTATGGTTTGTATTAGGTTAGGAGACGATCCGGGGACTCTTTTTTTTGAATCCCTTAACGCTGCCACCAAATGTTACGGGTCTCGAAGTAAAGGCTTTTTTAAAAAATAAAACTTAGGGGTTTGGTTAAGACAGCCGTCTGGTATAGAGGTCGGGATGAGACTGAATGTAAATGGAAGGGACTGATGTCAGTAGGGCTGATAGTTGCTGACTGTGTGAGGAGTGAATGCGTGGTGTGCCGGATAGGGTACAGGTGTCAACCGTAACAGCTCGTAAATAATTGTCACAAAGTGGTCCACGTGGTGGTCACCCATCCATGTCTGGCCATAGTAAATGTTGCTTACTGCAGTGATCGTTTACAGAACACTGAGTCCGCGGGGCCACGAGCGCTTCTCCGCGGAATATTTTAAGGCCTATGTTCAACAAAGTAAAGTACCAAGTACCTACTTGACTGTGGACCTTTGGCCTTTTGGGCTTTTGGACTTTTGGACTTTTGGACTTTTGGACTTTTGGACTTTTGGACTTTTGGACTTTTGGACTTTTGGACTTTTGGACTTTGGACTTTTGGACTTTTGGACTTTTGGACTTTTGGACTTTTGGACTTTTCCTCACCACACCCCGCCTCACCTCACCCCACCCTACACACTTCAGCCCACCCCACCTCACCCTACTTCACTTCATATACATAGGTACACGTTATGCAGACGCTCACGTGTACACGTAGGTATATGAAGTGCGAGATACACGAAAGTGGCCGAGCGTGGCCGAAGGTAGCCGAGTGTTAGGTTATTGTTATACTGAAATAAATTATTATTATTATATTATTATTATATATTTTCGTTACGAAATTTCTTGATTCGGTCTCCACGCTCAAGGCCCGCGATAGATGCTATGCAATAGCTTAAAAATCAATAAAACAGTCGATTCTTCAAGTCGGTTTCTTTTACGTGTGAAAAATCCGTCATGTATACTGAACCGATTTCGAAAATAGTTTTCCCATTAGAAAGCTACATTGAGTAACATAGACTTTTATCTCCGTATTCTCACAGGAACAAGAATTACGCTGGAGCTAACATCCGCAAATAAATATAAATAATTTCTAGGTTCTAGGAATCTAGGTAGTCAATGTCATCTATTGCGCCTATTTGGCGTGGGGGGTTGTGGTTTGGCTATTGCCATCCCAGTTCCTCCAGGAAGTCTAACAGACTCTTCACGTTGCCGACAACTTTCTGAAGCGACCTCAGTGTGCTGAGATGTGTAGCCCTGTATCTTACCAGTTCCGGGCACACCATAAGAATGTGACTGGCTGTTCGTCCGGCTCAATGCAGACTCTACAGAGGAGACTGTCTGTCTCTGTGACACCTAAATAAAAGAGATGTTTGTTAAGTGGACTGTGATTTGTGATCATGGCTCGCACAATGGTCACGAGCGAGTGTCACGTCCAGACCCACTACAAGGACCTGGCGCTGTTGCGCCCACGCCGTGCACTCCACCAGCGTGTGTGTTTCATCGCTGCGGTCCTCGCAGTGCTGTGCCCGGTAAGTATCTGTGACAACCGGTAGGGGAGAGCACCGTGTCTCCTTTCCAGCCACTCGTCCATTACCGGTATGACGGCTGCGATTGTGGCGAATCCCCCCTTTGGTTGCTTAAGTCGCACCTTCCATGTCTCCACGGTTTCCTGGTGGAACAGGGACCGCTGGGCCTCGATTTCCCGAGACGCAGGCAAACTATACCTGTTATCACACTTATCTTGGTCCTGTTTAGCCGCAGAATATTACGACAGTAAAAATAAATACCTAACTAATAGGATACTTATATGCTTTAGATGGATAAAGAATGTGTTTTAGTAGACTCATATATTCTATGCTGGAATGGTATTAGGACGGATATTTCAAAGGAGCTTACCCATGTCACTATTTATTTGCAACTGAGTTTGTTCGCTATTCTGCCATTTTGTTATGTAATACAACACAAACGTATTTTATTAAATTATACAATACTAGCTGATGCCCGCAGCTTCGCCCGCGTAAAATTTGTTCCCGTTCCCGCTCCCCGTTGGAACTTATTTCCGGGATAAAAAGTAGCCTATGTGTTATTCCAGACTATAATGTATCCCTGTACCAAATTTCAGCCAGATCCGTTCAGCCGTTCGAGCGTGAAAGAGCATATCCACACAAGCATCTACACTCACAAACTTTAGCATTTATAATATTTATTTATTTATTGTATACTTTATTGTACACCAAGAACTTAATATACAAATTGAGTGAAAATATGTTACAAATAAAGTACAATGGGCGGCCTTATTGCTCGAAGCAATTTCTACCGGGGGGCAACCTTTAATATTAGTAAGATTTAACCTTATATATTTCATCAAAAACCGGCCAATGTACGTCGACTGGGCGGAGGGTTCCACCATTGAGATATATTACTACGTAGTAATATATCTCAGTGGGTTCCACAGCGAAAAATGGCATTATTCTATGGTTATACGTTCGTAATATAGAACTCCAGTTCTTTTTTCCAACTTTAGTGATTGTTTAGTCCCAGGAGGGACATCCTTCCGAGGGTTTACCCGGGGCTCCCAACCATAGGATGTTGGGCGTAACGTGAGGTTTTTCAGTCGGTAGGAGTCCGGCATAGCATCCATGAGGATTTTCCCTCACGTTAAAAAAACGACAAATATTTCTCCAGATTAGGATAAGGAGACTACTGATGTTTCAAAGTGTATGAAACATAAAACCACCGCGCCGCTAAATGTAAGTAGTTTCTAACGCACTTTGAAACTTTACCTTGAAAAGGAATAGAATGGCATCAAATAATTCAGCATCTGTTGAATAAAAACCTTCAGTAGCGCACGTAGCCACGCAGACTCAGTCTGCTGTAAACTACCACTGCAATAAGCAACATTCGCAATGGCCAGTCCTTGGATAGGCGACCACCACCATTCCACTTTGTGCCATTTATTTTGCAAACGTTCGCAAATTAAATGTCACAAAGCTAAATATAACACGCTCGTCTCGTAGTCCCGCTGACTCAGTGTTTTGTAAAGGACCCTGTAATAAACAACCTTCGCTATGAATAACGCTCTTTGAGACTTGACCTTGCAAAGGAATACAATGGCACCAAGTAATTCGGCATCTGTTAATTAAAAAACTTCAGTAGCGCAAGTAGCCACGCAGACACCCCCAGTTTCCGAAAGGCTGAAGTCTGCTGTAAACTACCACTGCAATAAGCAATATTCGCAATGGCCGGTCCTTGCATAGGCGGCCACCACGTTTCCACTTTGTGCCATTTAATTTGAAATCGTTCGCAAATTAAATGTCACAAATCTAACATGCTCGTCTCGTAGTCCCGCTGACTCAGTGTTTTGTAAACGATCCGTGTAATAAACAACCTTCGCTATGAATAATTCTCGGGTGGGTAACCACTTTGGTACTTTTTATTTGCGAGCGTTATTGCAGTCTTCGAAGGCACTTTTTATAAACCGTTGGTCCCAGTTGTCAGTAATATGACAGTCGGTAAGCCAAGTTGAAGGCCATTCGGGTGGCTGAAAAATTTCAACGGTGGCGGTGAGTCGTCACAACCAGTGCCAATCCATTTCAACACGACAGTAGGCTCTCACCACCTAGTAAGTGGGACAAAAAACTATTAGGTAAATTTAGGCATCCGACTTCCGACTAATATTATAAATGTGAATGTTTGTGAAGATGTTTGGATGTTTGTTACTCAATCACGCTCTAACGGCTGAATGGATCTGGCTGAAATTTAGTACAGGGATAGAGTATAGTCCGGAATAACACATAGGCTATGTTGTATCCCGGGAAAATGTTCCCACGGGAAGCGGGAACGGGAACCAAATTTCACGCGGGCAAAGCCGCGCGCATCAGCTAGTATACTAATAAGCCTCTGCATACCCCTTCGGGGATAAAGGCGTGTCTATATGTATGTATGTAAAAAGCCTTCAAACTTTATCCCCTTCCCTTCGGATCTCGACACAGAGTTGACGTGCACAGAATTACCTCGTTAATTATTTAAAATAAAAATAAATAATATTTAGTATCCCAAATAAATCGTCACAAAAAATTCGGAGTGCATAACCGGCAAGGAGGTGTTACGTCGCGCCGTGCTATTTCATCGGCCACACAGCTGTCCTGCACTCACACACCGCCAGCCTTCACCTATGCAAGTAAGCTACATTCATTCCGCCTCACACATTCATTAAACTACGCGGGGGTCTTGCTGAGTTGGACGGAAAGCAAGTTTGTACTATATCGTCGATCGGCACCCAGTTAAGCTGACCTCCGGCCTGTGCTTGTATTGTGTGCGCTTCGACTGCATTAGAAGTTAGAACTATTAGAAGTGCTACTATTAACCTCTGTGCTCCTAGTACTAATACTTGATTACACCGCACCGTTGACCGCGCCGCTAAAATGCCGCTTAAGCGCACACCACCGCCACAGTATAAATATGTTGTTTAACCAGTATTGTAGCTCCCTACAAACGGACGAAACGCAAGCTATACCTACGATTCTCGTTTTCGGCAGGCCTTTCAGCACGCTAGCAGCGTCAGCAGTCACGATTGTGCCGAGTAGACGAATGGACGGTGTGTCGTTTTTTAAATAGTAACCGCGCGTGTTTTATTTACTAAAAATACAACTAGAGTCTATTGTGCTTGTTTTGGTTGCATGAATTCGTCAATAACGCACCCAGAGATAACGTTTTTTAGATTACCTGGAAAGTCCGAAAGGTAAGACTATAAATTGATTTTACTTAAGTACTAATTGGTACTATACCACTAGTTGACTAAAGTTAAACAAAGTGATTGACACGAGTAGAGAGAAACTACCTAGAGTTACATGAAGTAGGTATGTTTGTGTTTAAAACTAGACTTGTGCTTGCTCAGTCAGTGAACGAAGCAATCCAATATAGTACAATATCCAAAAAAAACTAGTTCAGAACTCTAGTACGTGTAGGTAGTACATTTAGTTCCGTTGTCAGTTCGTAGTTATTTAATTGAGAGCAATGATTTAGGTATGTTTCAAGAGTATTCATTTCTTTGTGGATGACCGATGTTACAGTACACTTAGCACCGTATGACTGCCTCTGTAGCGCGGTCGGTATTGATACCGCCTGCGGCGCTGGAGGTCGTGGGTTCGATTCCCACCCGAGACAAATATTTGTGTGACCCATAAATGTTTGTCTCAAGAGTCTGGTTGTTTCTATCAATACATATAATAAAATCGTAACAGGTCGCTGTCTGTACATGGAAGATAAATAAGAAAAAATATTATAGGGGGGCTTTATGAACGCAATAGAACCCAAAACAATGATTTTTAGAATTTTTGTCTGTTTGTCTGTATGTCTGTATGTCTGTATATCTGTTTGTCTGTACGGTTGTGCACGCTAATCTCAGCAACCGCTCAACCGATTGCAATGCGGTTTTTTTATTGTGTTGAGGTTTGCTCCAGTTAACATTTAGCGTTTGTTTTATGTAAATCGGTTTATAAATTAAAGAGTTATAACACTTTTAAGAATTAGATATTTTGAAAATTTTAATTGTAGGGGTTTCTTTGAATGTAAGTGAACCTAAACTGGCGTGTTGGCTTAATCATAAAAGAGCTTAATGATTAAGACTATTTTTAAACAATTCGTATGTTTTAAAATAGACTTAATCATTAAGCTCTTTTATGATTAAGCAAACAGGGCAGTTTCAGACGCTGCTTGATGACTCTGATGAAGAAATACCTTTCCTTTCATACACCTTATGTGACGTAAACGAAGTTGCGGGCTCAGCTAGTGTATAATATGTATGTATTTAAAAAGTGTATTAGTATTAATATCCGTGGTCTGATACCCATAATACAAGCAGGTTATTCCTAGCTTACTTTGGGATCAGATAGCGTTGTGTGAAATGTCCGTGAATATTTATTTATTCAGAAAAAAAAAAAAATTACAGCATTTTTGTTACCTTTGATTTTTATTACACGCATAGAGACAAATATGAACTTCCAAAGTTTAACACAACTTGACAATGTACGAAAAGTACTGGTGTACTAGAGACTGACTAGTACTTTCAAATAGAAAAATAGTTTTAATTTTGTAAATCAAAAATTTAACGCAATGATTATAAAGACTCGAATTCCGTGATTCTATCACTGACGAAACATGTGATGAGCCGATTATTATTGTCTACGCCGCTAACTCGTTTTCAAATTTCTACACCCGTCTCACTCAATCGTTAGTAGATAACGGGCGCTGCGCCGCCATGCCGCCGCCAGCCGTTGCAGGGATATTATATTATTACTCACAAAGTATTTTTTGTTTAAATAAAAAAGGTTCATATTAACTCGAAATGAAAGCCGGTTGTCAGTAAAACAACAATCCTTAATACAAATTGAAGGCCTTGTGGGCGGATTAAAAAAAATCAACTGCATTAGGCTCACTGTCTATTACGCGTACGTAAAACTATAAGGTAAAATGTGGGCGTATACTATGCCTCTGCCTACACCTTCAGGGATAAAGGCGTGACTATATGAATGTATGTATGTACATATTTACAATCGCAATACTAAATAGAAAGTCAAAGTAGGCACATATTATTAAAATGCTGTAAGTGGGCAGCCCTATCGCATGCTTACGTACCGCGCGGCTGTAGGCATTTATTTCTAAAATCCGGCCGAGTCAAACTACAGTATACAGTGCCACCGCCTTCGCCTTCAAATAAGACTGGTAACACACCGATTATTACTGAGTCGGTTGCCGTAACAACGAAAGATGGGCGAGTAAAACATACTAAACAGGCGTCTCTTGCAGTTCCATCTCAACAACTGCATACCTCATCTTCGGAACCAAATTTAAATACCTCCTGCCGTAAGAGGAAGCACGGGTCGGAGGGCGAGTACGAGAAGTTGAGCGCCACGTTGGAGGAAATGAACAAAACTATGGTGGAATTTAAACAACAACAAGAAAAATCATTAGAAAAAATGGAACAAATCTGTGCCGCGGCTGAGGAAATGCGGATCACTGTTGACTACTTTGCGCAAAAATATGAGTCGCTTAAAGATTTGTATGACAAGTTAGAGCACGAGAGAAAAAATGACCTCAAATATATTCAAACTCTGGAGGACAAACTGGAAACGAGCGAGCGTAGGGCTAGATCTTCCTGCCTCGAAATAAGAAATATTCCCACCATTACCTCGGAAACTAAGTCTTCGCTGGTAGACACCGTCATAGAAACTGGCACACTCCTGAAAGTACCCCTACAGAAAAGCGACATCAGGGACATTATATCGAATCAAGACAAAAGAACCTTCAAACAAAACAATAATTGTTGACCTTTGTAGCGTACTACTTAAAGAAAAGGTGATAGAAATATACCGCAAATTCAACAAGGGTTCCACTAAACTAACCACGGAACAACTTCATATCAGCGGCCCTGTGAAACCAATCTTCATTTCCGAAAACCTCTCTTCAAAAATGAAGAAACTCTTCTATCTGGCCAGGGACTATGCTAAAACAAACGATTATAAATTTTGCTGGTTATCTCATGGAAAAATATTTCTGCGTAAAAGGGAAAATGGTCCGTTGGTTCGAATTATGAATGACGCTGATTTGAACAAACTAACCAGCCTGAAATGACTATGTATACCGAACAAAGAACATATTATTCTGCACCGGTTTTACTGTTTTGGCTTTTTTATAGCATTTAAGTTTTTGCTTTACTTTTTCTTGCATAACTATCATTATTGTATGATTAATATAACCCATGATTTATTCTTTCTATACACTCACAATAGCATTTACATACCCACTCACTCAATACTAGCTTCTACAATCATCAGCATCACATATAATTATTATCAGCCTTTGTATAGACTATTAGTCGTGGATATGGGTTTTCATTTTGTTGTCTTACCATAATGTAAATGGATGATATTAACATTGTTACAAATCACATAGAACAAATTTCAGTTTCTGAACTGTTTGTCTGCTCTCCAGAGGATAGCGTAAATTTTGTAATGAAGAGTGGTTTAAAGATTCTTCAAGTTAATATTCGGAGTATAAACTGCAATTTTGACAAACTCTTGCTGCTTTTAAATAGACTCAAATATAAAATAGACATTTTAGTTCTTACAGAATGTTGGCTGAGTAAGTCACCATTCACCCCGCATCTGCCAGGTTTCAGTTCCTCTAAAACTAGTTTTGCAAATCAAAATGAAGGGGTCGTCGCCTATGTTAGTGATCACTTAAATTGCGCTTTTGAACTTCCTACGTTTGAAAACGCCAATTGTCTCGTTATAAAAATAGCAAATAAACTCGCTATTTTGGCGATATACCGCTCTCCCTCCTATAAGGACTTAAGTCCTTTCTTTAACAGTTTGCAAAACACTCTCCTTGCACTAAAAAGCTTTCACACCTTGGCTATTGTTGGTGATATAAACATAAATATAGTCGCTGAAAACAGAGACTCAATTGTGGACGAGTACTTGAATCTTTTGGCTTCCTTCGGCATGCTTCCCACTCACCTACTGCCTACTAGAGCGCTGGCTTGCTATGACCATGTCATATATAGATCTCCAACCAGTGGTGTCACCATGGTCTTTGATTCTCCTTTTACTGACCATAAGCCAGTACTTTTCTGTTGTCAGTTATCAACATCAGACAGCAATCACTCTTCAAACCGCTACTTGAACCGGATTGACATTCCTGGTATTGTAAGTACCCTTGAAACAACTGACTTTTCCTCTTTATTCGAGACGAATGATCCTGAGTTAGCTGCTGAGAAACTAGTAGGTACAATATCTGACGCCGTTAAACTTGACAGTTCAATTGTACCTATTCCAAATCGCAAACGTATCAGGAAACCATGGATTACTCCGGCCTTGTTAAGATGCATTCGTCACAGGGATAAACTTTACCGCAAACACAAAGCAAACCCAGAAAACTGTATACATAAGACTATATTTCTTCGTTACCGAAATTACTGCAATAATCTTTTGAAAAGAATAAAACAGGACTTCTACCGAAAACAGATAGAGAATGCGGGAAAAAGGCCCAAGGAGACTTGGAAAATAATCAGGGAAGTTGCAAACTTACAAAAAACTAGGATACATCCCACAGAACTTATGAAACTATCTGAAAATAGTCTGTCCGCAGTGGATACAGTCAACTCATATTTTGCCAATGTCGGGCAAAAATTGGCTGAAGTAATTGTTGATAGATCCAACCCATTTATCAGCTCCTCAGTAAGTACTGGAAACCTACCTCCCTGTATGCCACATCACCACACCCCGTTATCATCTATGGCTGTGTACCCAGTGTCTGCTGACGAAATTGAGACAATAATCAGAAAATCAAGGGAAAAGTGCGCTGCAGGCTGGGACGGTATTCCATCCGCAGTTATAAAGGCAGCTCATCATGTGCTTACGCCGTGTCTCGTCTATTTGTTTAATCTTTGTCTCTCTGTTGGTGTATTTCCATGTGTTTTTAAAAGAGCCATCGTTCATCCTGTGTTCAAGAGTGGGGACAGGGGCAGTGTCACAAACTATAGACCCATTTCAGTACTTACAACCCTTTCTAAAATTTTTGAAAAAGCTCTGAACAACCGATTGGTCCGATTTCTTCATGACAATAGGGTTCTGGCTGCGAACCAATATGGTTTCAGAAAGGGACTATCCACGGAGGATGCTGTTCTGGATCTAACGGGGACTGTTGTCAAAAACCTGGAAAAAAGACTGAAAACCGTTGGTACTTTCTTAGATCTCTCCAAAGCGTTTGACACTGTCTCTGTACCCAAGCTGATTTCTAAACTGGAACTTTACGGAGTGAGAGGAGTTGCTCTGGATCTGTTTCGCAGCTACCTGACGCATCGTACGCAGTATGTACAGATTGAATCAATTGCTAGTGGAGAAAGTCCTGTAAATGTTAATTATTGGGTTCCACAGGGTAGTGTCCTCGGCCCTACCCTGTTCCTAATTTACATCAACGATCTGTGCAAAATGTCTATCCCAAACTGCAGAATTATAACCTATGCGGACGATACTGCTATTCTTTTTAGTGGTCGAGATTGGCTGGAAACAAAGTCAAACTCCGAGCGCGTACTGCGACATGTGATGGGCTGGTTGGATTCAAATCTCCTGACCCTTAATTTAGCAAAAACAAAATACATACCATTTTGTACAAACCGAGCCTATCGACCACCCATCTCGTTCTCTCTTCGCGCTCACACTTGTTCTGCACCGGATGAGGATCAGGGGCTGGACGCAGTACCTGTAAATACTTGCGCATGCACTGTTCTGGAGTCCACCTCATGTCTTAAATATCTTGGAGTTATAATAGATGATGCCTTAAGCTGGGAACAGCAAGTGGAGGCCTCTACCTCTCGAACAAGAAAATTAAATTATGTTTTTAAAAATTTGAGAAATATTTGTGATCCTGATACTCTGAAAACTGTTTATTATTCTCTTGGTCAGTCGGTTCTCTCATACTGCATCACATCCTGGGGAGGAGCCGTAAAGACACGTATGCTTGCATTGGAAAGAGCCCAGAGGGCTGTTCTTAAGACGATGTTGCGAAAGCCGATCAGATTCCCCACCTCTGAGTTATTTTCCTTATGCAGGGTACTAAGTGTTCGCAGACTTTTTATTTTAAACACCACACTGCGCAAACACAAGGATTTATTTAACCAACCAACCCTAACCAGTTCAAAAAGAAGATCTGATAGGGTCTGCGAAATATTACCACGCCGAACGGCACTGGCGAGTAGACATTATCACTTTATAAGCTCAAAATTATACAATACTTTAAATAGAAAATGAAATATATACCCCCTACTATTATATAAATGTAAAAAGAAATGCACTGAATGGCTGATTACACTACAATATGATGATTCAGAAGCCCTGCTGGGTGGCTAACCGTTTTAGAAACCTATACACAACACACCCACACACATACACACACCCACACACACACACACACACACACACACACACACACACACACACACACACACACACACACACACACACACACGCACACACACACAACACACTTTTCAAATATTATTTTAGATTAGTTGTAAAAGAAAATGTTTGTAATTCTATTAACTATGGAATCATATATTGTTATTCGGAAGAGGGCGTTGATATCTGTGACACAGTTTAAACTATTGCAGATATCATCGTTAAATTGTTTCTGTGTAAACCTGTTATTTATTCCAAATAAAAAGTATAAAGTAAAAAAAAAAAAGTTTATACCAGCTCAGTCGTGGCCATGAAGATATAGATAAACATGGAGGCCACACTTCGAACAAACTCTTGAGTCAAATACCTACGTATCTCTATCTCACTCTCTGTGGGCTAACCTTCTCTTTCTAGGGAATTGTGCAGTGCTGCTATCTTTTTATTAGTATCTCCTAGAAAATAATAGAAATAGACCATACTAACCAAAAATGCAAGTAAAATAATTTATAAATAGCTCTATTGTTCGACGATGATTATTTAATGTGTAAATTCAAATATTTTATACCATAATATGCATGATTGGGTTGTCGAATCAGTGAATTACATTCCCATTTTCTAAGGATTCTGTAATGTGGCAACATTGGTACTACATGTCAACTGTCAAAGTGTCAACGAACAATAGAACGGCGGTTGACTTCATTGTTTTCACACAATAGGAAACGTTGTGAAGTAGTGTGTCTATATTGAGGATTTATGTGGGACTTCCTGTGTATTATTAGAAGAAACACGAATGTCATTATTAGAGTAAATAAAATAAGTTAAGTATTGTTATCGTACGTTAATGATGAATAATTGTTTTAGGTTTCCTAAAAATAGTATTCAGCGAGAAATATGGTTATCCATTGTACCATTAAAAATTAAGTTAAGATATTTTTATAAAAACAATTAGTATGCTAACTAATCATAAATTTTAAATATGGAAAAGGAGTTGGTTTCGGAGCGGATTCAAACCTGCGTCTTCTCGCGCACCTTATAAATCGAATGGATATATGTGCAATTCTATACATTCGTGTCGTGTAACTTTCTAAAAAGTGCCGGTAGATGATGCCTCCTTTTCCATATTTAAAAAAACGAAGTTCTATGAAAGCGCCAGGATTTGCAATTTGCATTTTCAAAAAACCGAATATGATGTAGTAACAAAGCGCTTAAAATCATCAACAGTTCCTAACTTGTTGTCCAATAATCCTGTTCCTAATTTATTGTCCAATAATCAAATTAAAAACACATACATAAAAATAAAATAAATAGATTAAATAACTAAACTACTAAACTATTGCCTACTGAACATTCAACCCCTGATCATACCAGGCGCAAAGGTGCCCAATACACTAGCAGCGTTGCCGCGCTGGATAGCTATCCTTTGTACCAGGTACGACCAGGCGTGGGAGTCATGCGTCTTGTCCTGTAGCCTATGGCAGATCTCCGAGACCAGAGCCTTAGCATCACTCCCGCAACAGCCCATTGTTTCAACAGCTACATACTGGTACGACCAGATAACACGACTCCATCTCCGCGTACTTTTGGCGTTTTCTGTAAGCAGCATCTTCCGCTGCGGCCGCCGGTAAATGAACAATTCGAGCGAAGTGGCTGGCGGTGAAAGTGCTGCCGCATGTTGGGTCCCACACTAAGCACTTGCCGTTCTTCCATGACACAAGGGTCAGACCGTCCGGTCTCTTGCCGTCTGCGTGGGACAAACCTGGTGGTTCAAGGATACAGGGGACCTCGGCCGACACCAGAGCCCGCCGGATTAACTCATTGAGAGCGTGGTTACGCGGATGCCTACCGGTGCAGCGACCACAACTCAAAGCATGATGACCATCGCTCTCCACCATGGCACCGCAGATGCATACGCGACATTCCCCACAAAGGAAAAAGAGAATGAAAAGATAGAATTTAGTACCTATGTGCATACTGCATTACTTACATTCGCATTTCGCAGAGGAATCGACCCTCCGACCAAAGGAAAATTACAATATAACCAAGGAAATAATTCTTTTCACTTTCTTTTTTCGACATTCGTCACAGCCTGCCACGAGCAGCCGCAGCGCGCGAGACTTGATTAACCTAGAAAAATAACCCACTTGGATGAATAGCTTCGTTACTCGCAATGTACCCATGTAATCTGCAGAGAATACTACCTATCAGTCTTCGTAAAAAACAGAGAAAATAGTTAATCTCGCCTTTGTACATCTAATTAATATAATAAATTTTCACCACCTCTTCCGTGTAAAGAAAAATAATCTTAAAAAGGTGAAATGATAATATACCTCTGCCTACCCCTTCGGGGATAAAGGCGTGACCTTATGTATGTATGTATGAATTGTACATCTAATATTGTATTATGAATATATATTGTCTTTATTGCGTACAATAAAGAATATATAGAAAATGAAATATCCTGGCAAAAACAAAAATAGGGTACCCTACTTAGAAAGAGACGTAGAGCCCACACAGAGCAAGACAGTAATATACAGACTACGCTTCAAGTAGGTATTCGAAGTGTGGCCTCCATGTTTATCTATAGCTTCATGGTCGTGGCACAACATTTTCCTGTTAGCCATCTGTGTTGCGGAAATGGTTGCTATGAGACCGGGGAACATGTAAAGGTAAGGAACTAAGGCTGACTACACACAGTCTGAATGCCTCAGTGAATTTATAGTCTAAGTTCAGAAAGTATGAAGTTCTTTTTATTTTGGGTAACTAGCGGACGTCACGCAGTTTCAACCGTATAGCTCTTGTTCCCGTGGGAATACGGGAATAAAATATATCCTATGTCCACCGGGGATAGTGTAGCTTTCCAACAGTGAAAGAATTTTTCAAATCAAATCTGTATTTACGAAGCCGATTCAATGCAAACAAACAAAAACAAAAACTTTCCTCTTTATAATAATATCAGTATTTAATGGGTAATATTCCACTCCACACACATTCAGATTTTTTCAGACTGCTTTTTCTCAGACCGACTGTAATAATGATATTGACGAGTGTTCTGATTCCGGATCGTATTATTTAAGATTATTATTATATTATTTCATACCAAGAGTTAATTCATACATTTGTATAAAGCAGCACACAATTATGCGGAATCAGATAATGAAAGGACATCATTCATTTTGGACCAAAAACTGAAAGTGCCGGCCAGAAAAAGAAAATGTGATATTCGCATAGAACACACAATTTCTAGCAAAAAATACCACTACATTAACCCTGTGCGTGCTATGGTTTTTTTGTTACATGCTTTTAAAATTCGTGAAAAATGTTATTTCGAAGGTGTCATTCTAATTGATATGAGCAGTTGAAGAGTGATTTATTTTATTAATTATGTCTTTCAGCACACATAATAAGCACACATACATATAATTATACCTGTTTCTCCGAAGGGTGAGGCAGAGGCATATTTTATGCCCAATTTTGATTTCTCGTTCCTACATAAAGGAGCATGTAAAATAAAGATAAAGAGTATTTTATTGCGACAGAGTCAAAGGCCTTCCTGTAGTCCACAAAAGCCATACACAGCGGCTGATTGTACTCGTTTGTTTTCTGTACAATCTGCCGTACAGTATGGATGTGGTCCACGGTTCTGCGCACGGTTTGGCTGAAAGTTGTCGAGCCTCTTGGCGAGGCGGTTTGTGACTACTCTCGAGAACAACTTGTAAACATGGCTCAGGAGCGAGAAGGGTCTGTAATTCCCCAGCAAGGTCTTATCACCTTTCTTTAAGAACAGAGCCACCGCACTCCCGCTCCACGCTTCAGGTGTATGTCCCTGTTGGAGGACGGAATAAACAAACTCGTCAGCTCGTTGAGAACCGGAGCCCCCCCCCCCCCCCCGCCTTCAGTAGTTCAGTTGTAATTCCGTCCTCCCCAGGGACTTGTTGTTTTTAAGTTGCCCGAGAGCCGCCCTCACCTCGCCCTGACCGATGTCCGGAATGTCCTCGCTATAGTGGCGCGATAGTGGGACTCGGTGGTCACAATCAGTAGGGTCTTACTCGTCGGCCTTTTTGTCCGTGATGCATACAGGTCTCTGTAAAAGCTCTTAATTTCCTCGAGAATCTCGAACCTTGAGGTCACAGTTCTGCCATCCGCTGTTTTCAGTTTCATCAGACGGGGTCTTCCAAGCTGTTAAGGTCGCGTCGTATCAGCTTTCGGATTCTGAGATTTAAATCCCGCTGGTCTGACGAAGACGAGTGCGCAGATGGCGTTTCCCGTCTTATTCTCATAAGTTCGAGAGTCTCGGGCGAGAGCTTAGAGCACCTGTTATTGCTTTTTCCGGACAAAAACCTTCGGGACACTTGCTGTAGCGTCCTGACCACATTCTCGGCCTTATCGTGAATATTGCCAGTGGGTTCGAGCAGATCAAAACGATTTTGAAGTTCTAACTGGAACCTCTCAGCCCCTTAGGCTAACTGGAGCGCGGTAGGTCGGAGAGTAGGCTTCATCATACGGGCCCTTTCAGCTCGGAAGTCCAAATTCAGATATGCTCTTACAAGTCACCGTGATCACCACCGGTATTAAACCTGTTAACTACAGAGACATCTCTGAATATAGACTTCCTGTCCGTCATGATGAAGTCTATCTCGTTCCTTTTTTTCTCTGTTCTTTTATTTTTTATTACATATTATGATATGTTACTATTATTTGGTGTGGGTATGTATGTTATGATCCAAAATAAAAATATTTTCTTTCTTTCTTTCTTTCTTTCCTTGTGACCTTGTCGGGGCATCGCCATGTCCATTTTCTGTGCGGCTTCTTCTTAAAGAAAGAGTTCATCAAGAAGAGCCCCTGAGACTCAAGAAAACTGACAAGCATATGGCGTAGGGTATGTAGGGCTCAGAAATGACCGGGTCATTTCTGAGCCCTACACCAAAGGGGACAATCTTCGTTTGGCCGCGTTCTTGTACTCCTACTTTGGCATTGAAGTCCCCCATCACAACGCTGTAGTGAGTCTTGGTAGTACCATGTAGTGTTTTTGCTATGTCCTCGTACACGGTCTCAACTGCCTCGACAGTGCTTTTCGAGGTCGGGGCGTACACTTGTATCACCTTCAGGGTGTACCTGTTGGTGAGTCTCAGTATTAAGTACGCTACCCGAGGCGAAACACTGCTGATCTCCACAAAGCTGCTAACAAGGTCCTTTTTCACCATAAAGCCAATCCCGCCCTCGGTAGAATGTCTTCCGTCACCTTCCCGAAAGTAAAACAGGTCGCCTGATGCAAGGGTTAGCGTGTCCTCCCCCTTTCTTCGGACCTCGCACAGTACTGGATGTGCCAGTTAATACGACCGAGTTCTACCTCGAGTTCGGTGAGCCGCTCGTCCAGGCGCAGAGTAGTTCCATTAAACGTAGCCAGGGTCAGTTTTGTATGGCAGCCTCCCGTGACCCGGAGATTCTTAGCACCCCCCTCCCACCGTCACTCCGACCGCTGCCGTGATCGGGAACAGCGGGAGTGCCGGGAACTGGGGGCCGTTGTTTAGTTGTGTGTATCATACAAGGATATTTGGCCTTACTATATCACGTTGGCCAGACGGGTTGGTATAGGGTTTAGTTTCGAATTTTCCTTTTCTGTGCGCCATGACCTCATCCGTTTATCAGCAGGTCCACCACTCGCAGGTGAGTCTGGCTTGGACCCCGGGGTTGGTGGTAGGGCCCCATCGCACCCATCGGGCTTCGGGAAGTGGCGGGGTAATTTGCCAGGTACCTGTCGCTTGAGCCTGGGGGGAAGCGCGCGCGGCACCTTTGTCTAAGTTTTTTGAAACAAGTTTGGACTTGTTGTGAATCGTTAGGTACGTTTTGTTTGTGCATAGGTACGTAGATAATTAGTAAAATGATAACTCTTTCTTATTAAATTGAATAACGTAAAAACATATCACTATTCAAGTGATGAAATGTATTAAAATACATCATCAAAATAACATTTTTCTCGTATTTTAAAAGCATGTAACAACAAAACCATAGCACGCACAGGGTTAATGTAGCAGTATTTTTTGCTAGAAATTGTGTGTTCTATGCGAATATTACATTCTTTTTTTCTGGCCGGCACTTTCAGAATTGGCCCAAAAATGTATGAAACGTGAATGATCTCCTTTAAATTTGCATGTGGCGTTAAACATGAGATAACTCATCCATCAGAATTATTACTCGTAAAAATGTATAATATAGGTATAGTATACCTACTAGCTATTCCCTGCCACGCTTCGCTGTGACTTTTCATAGTTGCACTTTAAATGAGAAATGAGTAACAAAAATGAAGGAAAGGTAGGTACTTACATTTCAAAAAAGTCTTATTCTAAAAACTGAGCTGAAACCAAAATCAAACATTTTGCCATTTCCCTTACACTTTTTTATTCATAAAAATCCAACTCATGCCGAGGGCATTTCACTTGAAAACAAAATTCTGTTCTGTGACCAATGTTTAGCTATTAAAACAACGTGCGCGGGCATTGAAAAAATTACTTCAAAAATAACAATACAAAACATAGCCTGACCTCTAGGTAATACAAATGCTAGGAGGGCATAATTGATCTTCTATTTTTTAAAAATAATATAAGTGGTACATACTCGTACTCTAGTCTAATAGGTTGTTTAAAATATTTTTGTTCAAAATATTTATGTTGAGAGTGGTGCAAAATAATAGTCCGTTTTGATGTAAAAATACGAAATATTATTTTGTGACATTTTTTTTTATACTACAAAAGTGGCTGACAAACTTACGGCCCATCGGATGGTTGGTTACCGTAGCCTATCCTATGTACATTTACAACACGAAATACAGGTTTACAATTTTAATAGATTGCAAATTCAAACGCCTTCAGACAGTGTGGACCAGCCTAACAGAGAACATTCGAGATCAGACAGAGCATGTGTAATGTGACGACAATTTGCTCAATTTGTAGCAAGTGATGTGCACCATTTGCGCACCCGTTATACGACACGAGCGACATTTCTTTTGATCCGACTAGGTATCTCCTTAATAACTTTAATGGCGTGTCTGACTTTGAAAATCCAAATTGCGACAAATCAAAGTCTCCTCGAGATAAATTCAGAGTAAATTTTGTTAATAATTTATTGCTTTCCGTAGAATGAAGCTCTCTGTTACTTACAACTCGCGCCACATGACTTTGCGTCTATGAAGTTCGTCCGTTCGCGCTGCAGTTATGCATTTTTAGGTACTAGCTGATTTCACGCGGTTTCTCTCGTGTAGTTCCCATTCCCGTGGGAATACGGGAATAAAATATAGCCTATGTTCACCACAAAAAGTGTAGCTTCCCAACAGTGAAAGAATTTTTCAAATCAGTCCAATAGCTCCGGAGCCTATTCGTTACAAACAAACAAACAAACAAAAAAACAAATCTTTTCTCTTTATAATATTAGTATAGATTATGAAATAAACTACTGCTGAGGTGGGAAAGGTGCCCCTCCCGCCTCAGCTGCGCAGTAGTTTACCCAGTGATACCTAAGTGCATAATTGCGGCGCGAGCGAACAAACTTCATAAACGCAAAGTTATGTGGCGCGAGTTGTACCTGTTTCCATCAAACGCTTTTCTAATTGCAAGCAATATCCAGATCGTTTTTGTTGGAATAAATTAATAAAAAATATTTGAAAAATGTTTTGGGTCACCAGCTTTGACAAATTTTGTAGCGAGTAGTGTTGTTGATCCCGTGGTGCCGTTTCAGTATAGCTATATTTTGGACAACATCATTAAGAAGCCAATGTAAATAATTCTTTAGTTTACGATTGGTAGGTAACCGTTCAAGGGATTCACATTGTAAATTAGAACTTGTAAATTGAAGTGGAGCCTATAGTTAGGTTAGGTTAGTAGTATTAGCGTTCTAAAGGCCTGCATCTGATTCTCGGCCATTAAACTTCCGACGTAAATTCACATGTAACGCAAACTTTACAGCTCAGCCAACGAGGCTTACTGGAATATTGTTGCCAGTATTTAAAATAAAACTGTCTTGTATCGAAGCTAACTTCTTACAGGGTCAAGGTTAGTGACCTAGGTACCTTCTATTAATCTTCAAGGTCAAAGGTCGCTTTACATTCCACCTTAATAAAAAGGTTTGATTATGCGCTATTTGTTGAATAAAATAGTTATAATTATTTGCTACAACTCTAAATTAGGTAGGTATTCATAATTTGAATGGTATTATACCCAACCCTCGCCTACGACAAGAACGGTCATATTATTACCAACGTAAAAAAAAGAGAATTTTACAAGACATTCTGTCTTAAAAAATTCTCTTTCTGAGAAATGTTTTATCCAGCAAGCAACTCGCACACCAAAAATATATTTCTTTTGTAACGTGAAAGCACTCTCGTTATACGATACTTGCCTTATTTGAGGTGCACCATTGTGCTCATACCTTTTGGCAGCTCAAATATAAAGAAGGTATTATTATTTGTGTCAAATTCCTTGTGTGGCTGTATTAAATTACTTTTTTGACAGCCAGCCGAGTGCGTGTTTTATCATGATGTAGAATCTGACTCTTTTAAATCTGACTTTTCAGAAGAGGGGATCCATAAATACAACATTATTTTTATATATTCTGTTATATATTTATATATTTGTTTATATATTTTTATATATTATTTTATATATTTCTATATATTCTGTCCTCGATTAACAATTCAGTGAATTTTAAAATATTAGGTAGGTACCTACCTAGTTTAGTATGCGTTGCTTGTGATCATAGGATGTTTTAGATTTATGTCCTAATGATACGAATAAAGACGTATCATAATAGACACGTTATACACGAACATTGCGGCTTTCAAAAACAGCTAAACTTTTATAAATTTGAAAAAAAGAATTCTATAAATTATCTGTGGTAGCATGCATGAAGTCAATATCAGAGGAATGTGGGGAAAAGGGAAACTTGAATTTCACTTACTGAGACATAATATGGTTAATGTATTTACGGGTAAAGTACGTAATATTTAAATTTATAAAATGTTTACGTAGTTTATCGGATTAGTAATTATTAATGTAATTTCAAACTCAAACTCAAACTCAAACTCAAAAAAACATTTATTTCGCATAATCCTAATACATAGGCACTTGCGACACGTCAATGAATACAATGCAAATAGTACCACCATGGTACCACCAGTTCGGAACGCGGCCCGCTTGAGAAGAACTGGCAAGAAACTCGGCGGGCTATTCTTTTTGTGCACTACATATTTACAATAAGTAGACTCCATCAGTAGAGCAAGCAGATCACTTCCAGGCTTCCTTATCAATCAAATAATCGTCAATTGTATAGTAGCCCCTGCTGCACAATTTACTTTTTATACACTTTTTAAACTTAATTAGAGGCATGCTTTTAATTTCGCTTGGAAGCCTGTTGTAAAAACGTATACAGTTACCCAGGAAAGAATTACTGACTTTGTTCAGTCTACAATGATAAACGGCAAGGTTGTTTTTATGTCTGGTGTTCACATTGTGTCTATCGCTTAACTTAGTAAAACTAGATAATTTTTTCTGAACATACATAAGATTTTCAAAAATATATTGTGATGCCACAGTCAGAATATTTAATTCCTTAAATTTTTCTCGCAGAGAGACCTTTGGACCTAATCTATATATGGCTCTTATGGCCCGTTTTTGTAAAACAAAAATTGTATTTATATCTGCGGCATTGCCCCATAGTAGCATACCGTACGACATTACACTGTGGAAGTAACTGAAGTACACTATTCGCGCTGTTTCTACATCAGTCAAATGCCTAATCTTTTGGACAGCAAATGCTGCTGAACTTAATCTGCCAGCCAGTTTTTCAATATGTGGGCCCCACTGCAATCCAGAATCGATCGTCAACCCTAAGAACGCAGTAGATTTCACAAGTTCCAACTCTTGGCCATTAAGTTGCACATTGGTTTCTGCCTGTGTTACATTGGGCAAGGTAAATTTAATACATTTAGTTTTGTTTTCATTCAGGCTAAGATTTATTAGTGTTAAACCAATGTACTACTTTTAGGATTGCATTGTTAACATCGTCATAGTCATCTAGTTGTCTTTTAATTTTGAAAATTAAGGAAGTGTCATCTGCAAACAAAACAATCCCGTTAGTGTCCCCTACGTAATAGGGTAGGTCATTAATATAAATTAAAAATAAAAATGGTCCGAGTATTGAACCCTGCGGGACGCCCATAGTAACCACCGATCCCCCGGAACGTATGCCACCGACATCGACCCTCTGAGTTCTATTGTTCAAATATGAATTCAGAAGATCGAGAGCCTTGTTCCTTATCCCGTAGTGCTGTAGTTTCCTGATCAATGTCTCATGTTGGACGCAATCAAAAGCCTTAGACAAATCGCAAAACACGCCAAGCGCATCATGTTTATCTTCCCAGGCCTCATAAATACTCTTCAACAAATCTACACCAGCATCGGTCGTCGAACGTCCTTTAGTGAAGCCAAATTGTTTATTATGAAATAATTTGTGACTGTTAAAATAGGTCAGCATCTGCTCAAGTAATAATTTTTCAAATATCTTGCTCAAAGTCGGCAACACTGAGACAGGTCTGAAATTACCTGGATCAGAAGCACTGCCGGCCTTGAACAAAGGTATAACTTTACTGTGTTTCATTAAATCAGGAAACACACCACCCGAAACGCAATCGTTAAACACAGCTGCCAAGTAAGGGGCAATGACATCAATGACACTAGATACAGATTTTACCGATAGCCCCCATAGGTCTGCGGTTTTTTTAACATTAATAGCCCTGTAAGCTTTCAGAATGTCGTTGCAGTCAACAGTCGTGAATTCGAACGCGTGTTGACAGCTATCTACACATTCTGACAATATTTGCTCAGCGGAAGTGGAAGACGACCGAAGAGTATTCGTTATATGAATAGGTATATTACTGAAAAATTTTTCAAACTCAGTCGCTACTTCCAGATCCCCTGTGACGTGGCGCCCGTTTATCTTTAAATGAAAGCTTCGTTCACTCGTTTTAGACCTACCGCATTCAGAATTTACAATGTTCCAAGTAGTTTTAATTACATTTGTCGAAGCTGTAATTTTATTTCTAATGAAATTTGACTTTGCCAAGGAACAAACTTCTCTAAAGGTCTTTGAATATTTTTTAACATATTCCTTAAACTCAGGGTTAAAATTGAATGCTTTTCCGAATAAAGTTCATAAAGCCTCTTACGACTTTTATAAATACCAGGTGTAGCCCAGTCACTGAAAACAGACCTGCTTCCGAACGATACTGTTTTTGGTGTAAAAATTTTTCCAAACTCATCATGTATTAAGTTAAATAAATCAGCGTAAGATTTATCTACAGTAGTGTAATCGGGCAATTCTGTTATCTTTTTGGCTATATTTTCTTTGAAAGTTTCTAAGCGTTTCGAGTTGACTGGTACAAAACTGATTACATTCTTACTTCTGGAAACATTTCTAGCATACAGAACAGATTGTCCTCGATGATCAGATTTTACAGGGTCTACTATACAATTCTTAATGGGGTGTGTATTAGTGAAAATGTTATCAATACAAGTAGCACTAGTGCCAGTTATACGAGTAGGTTCTAAAAATACATTATGTAAACCAAAGGACTTAAATAAGTTCAAGATTTTCCGTCTCTTTGAAGGTTCCAGCGAAGAATCAAAAATATCTACATTGAAATCTCCACAAACAACTACTGCTTTTTTAGAGCTCTGGCATTTAAACAAAGCATCTTCCAGTATTTCTTCAAACTGTCTGTATGGAGCATCCGGGGGACTGTATACGCTTAACACAATGAACTGCTCGAACTCAATACTAGCTATTTCAATGACTCGTTCAACAGAGAGGCTTACTATGTCTTTACGTTCTTTAAATTTTATAGCCTTGTTAATAAGAATTAATGAGCCTCCACGTTTACATTTTATCCTACAGAAAAAGCTAGCAACCTGATGATTTTTAAAGTTCAACATTACTTCATGCTGCTTTAACCAATGTTCTGTTACACAAAAAATGTCTATTCCATTCAAATCAATGCACAGCTCCAACTCCAACTCCTTCCCGCCGAGCAGACCTTCTACATTCTGGTGCACCAGGTGTAAACCAGTATTTCCGTACTGAATAGATTCAGTGGCCGGAGGGGCCCTATGTTTATTATTTTGCTGTGGGTACATGTCAAATTGAGTGCAAGAGTTTTGCTCTTTTGTCTCATAACCTAATTTAAATTACTCGGATATAAACATATATCCTTAGTCCTACTATTACATACTATGTCATTAGACTGCTCAAAAGAAGCAGTTTGGGTAGCCAGGTTTTTGGCTAAAATATCAATATAATACTGTAGCGATTTTGCTACCTGTCTTTTACAATAATTTGAAAGCTTATGCTTTCCTTTAGTCAAATAATAATTATTTCTAACAATAGAGTTAGGCCCTTCGTACACTAGGCTACGCAAATCTTCGATACTAATGTTGTAAACTTAAGTCGCGAATATTTGGTAGCGCACGAACCGTACACACGAGATATCTCAAGACGCGATTTTGTCCATTCTTCTACTGTAGACATAGCGACAACACGTCTCAGACTAATTTAATTTACGAAATGTGTGACACAAGTGACGATGAAACTATGATTTTGCCTTACTATCTAAAGATAGTAAGCCAAAATCTTAGTTTGTCAGCCAAAATCATAGTTCGGTAAACCGAAAACGAAGAAATCGTCGTAATTGGAAATACTGGGTTCATCCATTTATAGAAAAAAATGTAAAGTGTCAGACTGTTTGTAGCTGCAAAAAAAATTACAACAAACAGATACTAAATTCAAATTGAATATTCAACAATTGCTCTGCCATCTTGGAAATCGCAGCGACGTTAGGCCCTTCGTACACTAGGCTACGCAAATCTTCGATACTAATGTTGTCAACTTATGTCGCGAATATTTAGTAGCGCACGAACCGTACACACGAGATATCTCAAGACGCGATTTTGTCTATTCTGCCACTGTAGACATAGCGACAACACGTCTCAGACTAATTTAATTTACGAAATGTCTGACACAAGTGACGAAACTATGATTTTGGCTTACTATCTTTACTAAAAGCAAAGAAATCGTCGTAATAGGAAATACTGCGTTCAACCATATAAAAAAAAAATGTAAAGTGTAGACTGTTTGTAGCTACAAAAAAATTACAGCAAACAGATACTTGTCCAGTTTAACCCTTCCAAGACACAAGCGTGTATATTCACTGCTAAGAAAACCCCATTTACTGTACCGCCATAATTCCAGGGCACATCTCTCACTATCTCTGAAAGCATTGGGATCCTTGGCGTTGACATTTCCAGAGAGGTTCAATTCCGGAGTCATTTGGTGGACGAGGCTAAGCCGGCGTCCAAGAAGCTCGGTGTGCTCAGCAGAGCGCGGCGGTACTTTACTGCAGTGCAAACACTGCTTCTGTATAAGTCGCAAGTGCGGCCGCACATGGAGTACTGCTGTCACCTCTGGGCGGAGCACCAGAATATCAGCCTCGTCCATTTGACTCGGTGCAAAGGCGAGCCGTGAGAGTTGTCAACGATCCTATGCTTACAGGTGAAGTGGAACCTCTTCGCGACAGGAGAGACTTTGCCTCCTTATGCGTGTTCTACCGCCTGTACAATGGTGTGTGTCCTGAGGACTTATTTGATATGATGCCCACAGTTACGTTCTATCATCGCACTGCTCGCCACAGACAGGGATTTCATCCTCACACTCTACGTCCGGAGCGTTCGAGCACGGTTAGATCCGATAGGGGCTTTCTTCCACGCACGCTTAGGTTGTGGAATGATCTCCCTGCCTCGGTTTTTCCAAACGCCTAAAGTATGGGGTTCTTCAAAAGGGGTCTTAAAAGGTTTTTACAGGGTCGGCAGCGCGAGAGTCGCTCCTTTCGTGTTGCAAACGTTCATAGGCTGCGGTGACCACCGGTCCTGGTGGGCCGTATGCTTGTCTGCCACCTTAGTGGTATAAAAAATACTAAATTCAAATTGAATATTTATGTCAATTGTTCTGCCATCTTGGAAATCGCAGCGACATTAGTAGCGACGATCTCGACCGGCAGGTAGCGCGCGACTGGCGTCGGCGACGAATGAACAAAATGTCGGCGACGCATGTCTGTGTACGAACCTCTTTGAATTTGTATTGCGGTAGTCGCTTAGAGACCAAAATCTTTGGGTATCGAAGATTTGCGTAGCCTAGTGTACGAAGGGCCTTAGTAGCGACGATCTCGACCAGCAGGTAGCGCGCGACTGGCGTCGGCGACGAATGAACAAAATTTCGGCGACGCATGTCTGTGTACGAACCTCTTTGAATTTGTATTGCGGTAGTCGCTTAGAGACCAAAATCGTTGGGTATCGAAGATTTGCGTAGCCTAGTGTACGAAGGGCCTTAGTGTCAATAATATTGAACTTTTTATTATAATATGCAATAGTGTGTAATGTCAAGTTCAATTGCTCCCTAAGCCTATACTCTGCAACTGGCATTGATTTACTGTAGGGCAGTGTATATATTATAATATTATTTAGGGTTAATGAATCTAATGTATCACAATACTTTACAAGGTCCTGTTTTGTTATATTGCCCCTGTTTCCTATAAAAATTACCAAATTATCCCTACTTTGAAACTTATGCCTACATATAGACTTCAAAATTTGGGTATATGATGCTGAAGGCATGCAATAATTTATAAATGACTCTCCCTGGGTAAATAAGTTTAATTTCAAGCCCATATCTTTTCCAATTTCATCACTGAACATAAAACTTTGACTCCCTGTATTATATGTGGGTATTAAACTAGGACTGTTTTCTGATTGGTTTAGTATACTACACAGCTGATCTGATGGGGTGTGTGGATTCTTTGCATCTGACTGGCTGCATTTGCAGTCACAATCAGAATGTGTTTTGTCTGATAGTGAGTCAAAACGGTCAGCATAATGTGATGTTGAGTTTATGAGTTTATCCATTGCCATAGAATACTCTCTGATAATCAGCTGTGATTTGTCATACATGGTCTTTACAGACTGTAATGATTCCTGTAGCTGTTGAATTTTTAAATTAAACTTTTGTGTATCAGCAGCATGCTGTTTCTGACTATTCTCTAGCTGTGTTGTGCATAAACTTAATTCATTAAATAGTTTCAATCTATTTCTACAATTTTTTATACTTTTAGAGAAGTTTTTATGTATTTTAAGTCGGTTTTGATTTTTCATTATTAATTTATTAATTTTAATATATTTCTTTATTCTTTTACCACTGCAATGATCTAAACACACTGATGGTGATACTACATGGTGTTGAGAGGTATCATTAGTGAGGTCAATGATATCAATGCATTTCGGACCCGCAGCAGCAACTACCTGTGGGGACCTGCCTATGAGCTCATCAAACAAGGTTTGATTTTGTTGGGTACTTACTTGCAGCGCGGCTTCTTCTAACTGAGTAATTTGTAAGTGAGCGTCACGGAGCTCCTGTTCTAGCTGGTCTATACGTCTTAGGGCATGTTCATACTCCCCACTACACTTATCAAAATTTCCTACAATTATATGAAGGTCATCTCGTTCCCTGGTCATTCATCTAACCTAATTTAAGTCATAAAATAAAAATATAACATTATCATACACAAACATTTATTTAATAAGTAATAATTTAGTACCTAGTAAGTAATCCAAATATTTGTAATTTAAATCATTTTAATAATCTTAATATATTATTATTATGTTTTATAATTTTTTTAAAGAAATATAATTACCTAAATAAAAAAAAATTATTCAAATAGCAAAATAAAACATTAGTACAAAATCTCCCCGAGATCCCCGGGCGCCAAACCACAGACATTTTCCTTGTGCATTCAATAATGCTTGCCGCCATTTTATCGATCCGAGAAAATGAAATAATATTATTTTCATTCCTTCTATTCGAAAAGTATCACTTTGCACCACGATAACGGGGCGCAAAATAGCTCTTTTCTGTTAAGAGCTTTTTAGCGGGCGGCAAAGTGATTTGAATTTGGAACTTGAACATTTCATAGAAATCGAACGCAAATTGTATGAATTACTGGCTGGTAAGTGTTGGCTGCACAGCGCGGTGTCCTGAGCTAACTAAAAAAAAATCTAAAGAGCGCGCCATTTGCCATTAATCTGTTCGTGTTCGTCATTATTATTGTTCTTGTAATCAGTAAACATATTTTATTGTATTCTGCAAATATAATACGTTCTACGTCAAGTTATGAAAGTGGCAATCCATGAACTCCTGGAACAATAACTAATAAAAGATAACTACGTCGTACAAAACTTATTTTTTCTCATAGAAGGGGAATGAAAAGTAGAGTATATTACTCGAGGGCAAATTATTTTTCCCTCGGGCGGTGTACTTTGAATCCCTCACTGCGCTCAGGATTCTACGTTAGAATCCCTCGCTGAGCTCGGGATTCTATTCTAGAATCCTTCGCTTCCCTCGTGATTCAAATTAGCGCCCTCGCCGTAAAAATACTATTTTGCCCCCTTGTTATACAATCTACTATATTTCTATTGTACTTACGCATGAAATGACACGTTTATATATTGAACAGTTGCTGTGTAGCTTGTGCATCATCTGAAGATACATGAAGGCGTGTTTTTTTTTCGAGTTTTCTTTACTAACAGAATTTAAAACAGTGCTAATAGAACTTTCGCTAACCCTATAGCCGCGTCACAGATTTTCAGGTAATTACCTACTTTACGTCTTGCCATTTTCAAGTGTCTATAACGTATCTATAGCACAGATTAAATAATAGTTACTACGTAACAGATACATCACTCCCATACTTAACCTCAAAAATATTAGCTATAACATATCGCTACAGTGGAAAACATGTTCTACGACGTATTCCGAGAGTCGAGATTCGTGCGCACACCGTATGATTGCGTCATCGAGTGACAACTATTGACAACATTAGGGTTGTAAGCACGTAACAAAAATACATTATAACTACAAAAAACAATAAACAGTGTCTGAAAAAAAAACTTAATAATATTTTATAACTTCTTCTTCTTTACATAAGAATTATATTATAACTAGCTGATGCTCGCAGCTTAGCCCTCGTAAAAGTTTGTTTCTTTTCCCGCTTCCACTGGGAACTTATTCCCGGGATAAAAAGTAACCTATGTGTTATTCCAGACTACAATCTATCCCTGTATCAAATATCAGCCAGATCCGTTAGCCGTTAGAGCGTGAAAGAGTAACAAACATTCACACATCATCTACACATACGCACTAAAACACTTTCGCATTTAATTTTAGAATATTAGTAAGAAGTAAGATGAAAAAAAAAAGCAAGACTAAATAAAGCGAAATATTATTTTACGCGGGAAATGTACATTGGTTGTGCGCACTTCGCTCGGTCTGGCGTGTGGCAGCCCTCTGCCGGTCGGCCACGTTAGTTCTGCGTCATAATACTTAGGAGTAGGTGCTTATAAAACGACTTGTAGCGAGTGACGGAGGCCTGTCTATAGTTTTTATATCATTGGATACGAATGGGTTTTTTGGGATGTTAATATATTTGGTCATACCCGGGATTCGAAGCCAAAATCCCCACTTACCAATACTTCACTGAGTAAGCTAGTATTTTTTTCTAATAGTAAAATAATATCATCACAAAATGAATTTTCTATGAAAAATAAATCATGAGTTTGCTATGTTCAAATTTTATTATGAAAACTAAACAAAATGGGAAGATGTAATATAAATAATTTCCTAAATTATACTGCTTCGTGAAAAATTCAAATCTAAAACAAAACCTTAAGTACCTACATCCAATTAATATTAAAATAATTTACCTAGGTAAAACATTGACAGCAACTGCTTTAAGACAACGCTACCCACTATCCTCTTAATTTAAGGCCGCTGATACGGCTAACGACCTTGACCATACAAAACACGCGTTGGAATAAGTTAAAATTCATACTTATTAAAATCGAATAAAACCAAATTCAAGGTGTATGTTTTAATTGTTTATATATTGGCATTTTTTTTTAGCGTCGATCAAAATTAAAGTCCCAACGGAAGAACTCGTGGCTCCGCGGCCTATTACGCAGGACAAATTCCAAAAAGGTGAAATGTGGGCATATAATATGCCTGTGCCTACCCCTTCGGGGATAAAGGCGTGACCATAAGTATATAATATGTATTCCCGCGGGACCGGCGGGTGAAACCGCGTGACGTCCGCTAGTTGGTAATAAATATTGAGGCTTGGCGCTGCGTTCAGCATCTTATGCTTTAGGTATAGTTCCTAATAGCAAAGGCCCTCTCGGCATTTTAAATAATTACAAAATGGTAATAAACTTTCCATCTGTTACTTGGGACAAAAACATTCCTAAAGTGGAGTCATTTTAAAAGGAAACATATGACAGTTCATCAAAATTCAAAAACGCAACCTTGTAACGGCGGGCATAAAATAACATATTTTTTAATTTTGTAAGAACTGCACAACGACTTAACTTTTTCAATTACGATTAAATATTTATTATAATAATGACAGATACGAGTTATTTTACGTTCTGCTTTCTTTTTCTTAAATAATAAATGTCTGAACTGACAGACGTCAAATGTTACCAATAAAATGACGCCACTTGAAATGTGGGCGTTTGGTATGCTTTTGTCTCTGAATGTTTAAATGTAAATATTTTATCAATTCGGTACGCTTCAATTATGTAGGTATCTTCTTGTCGACAGTTCAAACTATTTTCACATTTATAGGTACCTACTTAACATAATATTTATTTAAGTATTTCATTAGTGTGTCTATATTAAACTGCGTAGCTGCTAAATGATTTCGTATTTTATAACATAAAGCGAAGCCAAGCCCGTAAACTTTGTGGGATAGAAAATCCACCCTTTATATATCCCTGATCCCACCCTCTCCTTTCCGATCTCGAACAACACGTGCCGGGCAAAGACGCCACTCACACACAGTGGAGAGAATCTTCGCCAGAACTGAGCGTTTCAAAAGATCGTTCCTCTGTCGAACTATAAAAACTTGGAACGACCTGCCCGCACACGTGTTTCCCTCATCTTGCAATCCCGGGTTCTTCAAGAGGAGCGCGAAGAGGCACATCACAGGGCCTCCAACTTGAGGACCACTGTCAGAAGTGGCCCCCAATCGCTAGATGCGCCACGGCTTTCCATCAGGCTGGTGGCGATGGCGACGTCAATTTGTCGAGCTAAATATAAAAAAAAATCACGAAAATATACGCACCTTTATTTAACAATTTTGACTATGTGTTTGATTCTGATTACGAGTACCTACATACGAGTTCATATTGCTTCAGCGAAGTCATTATTGAAATGAAAAAGGAATTAGTCTTATATCTGTGATATTTTCTGAGTTTCTATTTATATCATTAATAGAATTGTGTGTTTGTTTGTTTATCCTTTACACATGGACAAACAAGACAATTTTACATCATCTACCTACCGTGTTTATTCAGGACACTTTTTGGCTCGATCTATTCTGCAGATGTTTTTGTATGCGGTGAAATATAAGTAGGCACCTCACTAATCGCCAAGTTCTACCTAGCGGGGAGGCTTAACGACTTTTTTCGTATGGAAATCCCTCATGGATGCTATGCCATACTCTTGCCAATTAAAACCACATGTTCTATTATGTTCACAACCTCATGCGAGTGAGAAAATGCATGTCAATGAAACTACCTTTTTTTTTTTAACTAGAGAGAAAAGCCATCATGGATGCTATGCCGGATTCCTACCCACTAAAAACCTCACGTTACGCCCAACAGCCTACGGTCTGGAGCCCCACGTAAGCCCTCGGAAGGATGTCCCAGGACTCTCAACACACCTACGGCTACCACTGCGGCCTAGGGGGTGGTTCGGGTGCTATCCCGCGTCTTTGGGGACTTTTCGGGTGCGATCCCGCTTCTTAGAGGAGGGCGGGCATGAATCGTCACGCCGTCGCCGACTGCGGAATTCGGGTGGGAGAGTCCACTCCCGCTCCCTCCCTGCCGTCTCTTTCACGAGCATGACCTGCTTGCAGAAAGAGGCGGCGCAGCTCGCACAATGGTGTCGAGCGAGAGAGTGTCCACGTCCAGATCTGCCCCGACGATGAAACGCCACGCTTTCTAGCCCGTAATGTACGGTGGTAGCAATTGGTTGCGTCGTGTATTTCCAAGACCCTTCTGAAAGCATAGGGGTGGAGATTGAACGCTGGGCATCAGAAGTACCTGTGTAGGAACGGGTGAGAGGGAAGTTTCTCCAACAATGGGAATATCCTCCGACCAGGCAAGGTGCCTCGCGGGCCGATGTTCATCGGTTGATGATGGACTGGAGCAGATGCATTGTATCATCGCGATTCAGAATTGTTTGAATATCGAACTTCAATTACTCTTCTTGACAAGTTGCGGTCGCCACATACCTTATACATCACATAACTAGCAGTGTGCCCGGCTTCCCCCGCGACTTAATTCGATTTGACTGCCTCTGCGGCGCAGTCAGTAGTGTAACCACCTGCCGCGCTGGAGGTCCTGGGTTCGATTCCTGGGTTGGTCCAAATATTTGTGCGATCCACAAATGTTTGTTTTCGGCTCCTCATCGATCCAACGAGACGTGAACAAATATCCGTACCCCGCAGACCTTCCCATACCTCATTGCAGTGTCTTTCAATTTCATCCCGTGTTCTTTCATTCCGGTTATCCCACCGTTGCACCATAAGTCCCCAAAGGTTCTCTATTGGATTTAGATCGGGTGATCTTGAAGGCCATGGTATCAAATGAATGAATGGATGTCGTTGAAACCATTCGCGGGTTACTCTAGCAGTGTGTAATCGGCAGTTGTCTTGTAAAAATTCATTTTCACGCCGCTCATTTCCCGGGTACACGTTTCGGACAGTCGGTAGCATACAATTTTCTAAAATTTCTACATAATTTAAAGCGTTTGCTCTGGGAGGTAAACTGAATAGATCACCCACTCCATCAGCCGACATCCAGCCCCAAAGGTTTGCACTAATTCGACCAGATTCCATATTTGGTACCACATGGGTTTCGCTGTATCTAGTATTATCATAACGCCAGAGAGTTACTCGACCATGTTGGCTGGACTTGAAAGTCTTTTCATCTGTAAATATCGTGCTGGCCCAATTAAAATTTAAAAACTCTCTTGCAAAATTCAAGCGTGCTGCTTTATGGGCTTCGGTCAAGTAAACTCTTTTAGCGTGACGCCTGTAGTGCAGGCCCATACTGTGCAAGTGCTTCCGCACCGTCTCAGTACAGACATCGAACTCTTCAGCATAATGAGCCGTACGTGTGAAACCATTATCTTCGTAAGCCCGTCTCATAGTTTCTCTTTGCATGTTTGATAACGCAGAAGGACGACCACTGCGCCTGCGATCTTGAAAATTGCCTTCCTCGCCTTCTCGTCTAATCCATAAACGTACGGTATACCGCGATATATTTAGGTTGCGCGAAATTTCGCTAATGTTTCGTCCCAAACGGTGTAAACTAAAAAATTGCGTGTACTTAGTGTACACACGTAAGAAGTGAAACTTCTTCATAAACTTAATTTTCACCTCACCTTAAATTAAGTCAAAAAGTACAAAAGTACAAAAGTCCAAAAGTCCAAAAGTCCAAAAGTACAAAAGTACAAAAGTCCAAAAGTCCAAAAGTCCAAAAGTCCAAAAGTCCAAAAGTTCAAAAGTCCAAAAGTCCAAAGTCCAAAAGTCCAAAAGGCCAAAAGTCCAAAAGTCCCAAAGTCCCAAAGTCCCAAGGTCTCAAGGTCCCAAAGTCCCAAAGTCCCAAAGTCCCAAAGTCCCAAAGTCCCAAAGTCCCAAAGTCCCAAAGTCCCAAAGTCCCAAAGTCCCAAAGTCCCAAAGTCCCAAAGTCCCAAAGTCCCAAAGTCTCAAAGTCTAAAAGTCTAAAAGTCCAAAACTCCAAAAGTCCAAAAGTCCCAAAGACCCTAAGTACCAAGGTCCCATCCAAAAGTCCAAAAGCCTAAAAGTCCAAAAGTCCCAAAGTACCAAGATCCCATCCAAAAGTCCAAAAGTCCCAAAGTCCCAAAGTCCCAAAGTCCCAAAGTCCCAAAGTCCCAAAGTCCCAAAGTCCCAAAGTCCCAAAGTCCCAAAGTCCCAAAGTCCCAAAGTCCCAAAGTCCCAAAGTCCCAAAGTCCCAAAGTCCCAAAGTCCCAAAGTCTAAAAGTCTAAAAGTCCAAAACTCCAAAAGTCCAAAAGTCCAAAAGTCCCAAAGACCCTAAGTACCAAGGTCCCATCCAAAAGTCTAAAAGCCTAAAAGTCCAAAAGTCCCAAAGTACCAAGATCCCATCCAAAAGTCCAAAAGTCCCAAAGTCCCAAAGTCCCAAAGTCCCAAAGTCCCAAAGTCCCAAAGTCCCAAAGTCCCAAAGTCCCAAAGTCCCAAAGTCCCAAAGTCCCAAAGTCCCAAAGTCCCAAAGTCCCAAAGTCCCAAAGTCCCAAAGTCCCAAAGTCCCAAAGTCCCAAAGTCCCAAAGTCCCAAAGTCCCAAAGTCCCAAAGTCCCAAAGTCCCAAAGTCCCAAAGTCCCAAAGTCCCAAAGTCCCAAAGTCCCAAAGTCCCAAAGTCCCAAAGTCCCAAAGTCCCAAAGTCCCAAAGTCCCAAAGTCCCAAAGTCCCAAAGTCCCAAAGTCCCAAAGTCCCAAAGTCCCAAAGTCCCAAAGTCCCAAAGTCCCAAAGTCCCAAAGTCCCAAAGTCCCAAAGTCCCAAAGTCCCAAAGTCCCAAAGTCCCAAAGTCCCAAAGTCCCAAAGTCCCAAAGTCCCAAAGTCCCAAAGTCCCAAAGTCCCAAAGTCCCAAAGTCCCAAAGTCCCAAAGTCCCAAAGTCCCAAAGTCCCAAAGTCCCAAAGTCCCAAAGTCCCAAAGTCCCAAAGTCCCAAAGTCCCAAAGTCCCAAAGTCCCAAAGTCCCAAAGTCTAAAAGTCTAAAAGTCCAAAAGTCCAAAAGCCCAAAAGTCCAAAAACCCTTAAATGACATGCTATCCCTGGATAAAGTACTCTAATTCGAATCCACCGTGGTGGGGAACAGAACAAAGATGGCGCGTAACCAAAAATCGTGACGTGACGTGACGTGACGCAAATTTTTTTCCAACGCCGATAAAGAAGTTTCACTTCAATAATTTCAGCCCTTTCGGCAATAGTTAAATTGCGTGACATGTTTACTTGACAAATGTTATTTCTTCAATAATTTCAGCCCTTTCGGCAATAGTTAAATTGCGTGACATGTTTACTTGACAAATGTTATTTTATTTTTCTCCCTTTTCATATCTTTCAAAAAAGAACTCAATACGGGAAATCATAGCTATAGAGATTATATTCATTTACGCTCTCGTTACAAAGTTACAATGTCTATGACTTCAAGAGATAGATTTACTGGTAGAACATAATAATACTTATGTAATAGAGAACTAAGGTTAAAATGTCATGCACATTTAACCTATATATGATTGGCTTAGCGACGACCAATCAGTAATCAATACTTCAAACTAAGTCTTAACGAAATTTTAAATGAATGGGGATTGTTATAGAAACTGATAAACGACTTTCTTGGCCGACTTTACATAGACATAAGACAGAGTATATTACCAGTTCCCGTCGCGTTGCGTTTACTCCCGTAGCGTTTCGTCGTTAATATTCAATACTACGTGTGAGAGAGAGAGAGAGAGAGAGAAAGAAAGGTTTCTCATGACGTGAATTACCGTCGCATTATTTTTAAAAACAATATTGTTTATATGAAAGAGGTAGGTATCCCGTGGCATTATTGTAGAAAAAAATAATGGTTATTGTAAGATAATACAAATACTATAGAACCATTAACCTCAACCGATTTTCTATGCACGTATTCGTGTTTCAAGTGACATTGAATCCCATAGGACTTTCACGTAAAAAGCAGCGTCATTACGCACGTCACACTTGTCACCCTTGTACTCACAAATGTTCTGGTAATGGCGCCTATATGAGACGTTGATAGATTGACATTCAGGCTCTGTGACAGTACCGTTGTGTGAGAAAATCTAAAAATAAAATAAAACGCGCCAAGTGCGAGCATACGTACGTTACGTAGTGTAGTGGTAGTTACGTAACTATTTAGTAATCTGTGGTGCGAGTCGGACTCACGCGCAGAGGGTTTCGTACCAAAAAAACGGCCAAAAATCACGTTTGTTGTATGGGAGCACCCCTTTTATTTTATTTTTTTAACGTGAGGGAAAATCTCCTACCGACTAAAAAACCTTACGTAACGCCCAACAGCCTATAGTTGGGAGCCCCGGGTAAGCCCTCGGAAGGATGTCCCAGGACTCCCAACAGATGGGAGCACCCCTTAATTCCCCCTTTTCTGATTTTAGTATTTTTGTCATAGCTGCAAAAGAAATACATCGTCTGTGAAAATTTCATCTCTTTAACTATCACGGTTTGTGGGATACAATCTCATGAGGGACAGACAGACAGACACAGACACACAGTCAGACAGACAGACAGACAGACGGACAGCAAAGTTTCATGAATAGAGTTCTGTTTTTACCCTCTGGGTGCGGAGCGGAACCCTCATATGGGGTGTGGTAACGGGAACAAAATTCCGTTTAACATTCCGAGTCAATAGAGCGGCGGGCTAGATAGAGATAGCAGACGTCATGCGCTTTCACCCGAGTAGTTCGCGTTCCCGTGGGAAAACGGGACTAAAATATTTTTTTTTTTTATACCACTAAGGTGGCAGACAAGCATACGGCCCACCAGAAGGACTGGTGGTCACCGCAGCCTATGAACGTTTGCAACACCAGAGGCGCCACACTCGCGCTGCCCATAGGCTGCAGTTACCACTGCAGCCTATGAACGTTTGCCACCTTGGTGGTATAAAAAAACAGTGAAAGAATTGTTCAAATCGGTTCAGTAGTTTCGGAACGTATTCGATGCAAGCAAACAAACAATAAAATCTTTCCTCTTTATAATATTAGTATAAATATATATATAGATCCCCTCTCGGCCTTTTAGGTCTTGTCAAGAGGCCTCTAATTATTAATTTCCGGACCAAAAATAATGAATCGTAAAATACGGAGTAATCAATATTCCACTCGAGTATTCCTTTGGGTGTTACGATTCAAATTTATATTTGAACTAGCTGACACCCGCAGCGTCAAGTTTTGTTCCCGTTTCCGCTTCTCGTGGGAACTTATTCCCGGGATAAAAAGTAGCCTAAGTGTTATTGCAGACCTATATCTATCCCTGTACCGAATTTCAACCAGATCCGTTCAGCCGTTAGAGCGTGAAAGAGTAACAAACATCCACACTCACAAACTTTCGCATTTACAATATTAGTAAAACTTATTATATTTTAAAAGGCTATTGGAATCTGATAACAGTCTCGGTGGCGTATTCGGTAGTGATACCGCCTGCTGCGCTGGGGCACCGGGTTCAATTCCCGAGTCGGTCCAAATATTTGTGTGATCCACAATTGTTTGTTTCGGAGTTTGAGTGTTTTCTATGTATAATATTTACGTATTTAGAGTATAGATAAGAAGACGAATAGTATGATACCTAAGTTATATCTTCTTCCTACAATATTGTACGTAGTTGACGGTATAGTTACACAATAAATTTTTGTATACAAAACAAATATACAATAAAAGTATACAAACACAATAAAATTATACAATACATTCAGAATTTCTTTTTCAAACAAATCCATGATAGATTCTATTTGGACTTCCAGGGTCACGGTCGAAGCAGGGAATTCAATAAATATCTACCTACCTACCTATCTACTAGGTTTTTTTTGGGTCTGTGGTACATACACAAAAAAAACCTAGTACCTTGATAGCACACTTCATAAGTATTTTATATTTACTTAAGTAGGTATCTTCTAAAAATACTCTAAGAAAAGAATCCTTTGATAAAAGCCTGCTAAATTTTAAACACTTTGTCCTTGTATTCTAAATGAAAAGCACTAAACCAGTTATTGTTATCAATTAGTACTACACAACCTTATAGAATTCGGGACTTCACGCGAAACACATTTACTTACATTTTCACACCGACGCACAGTAAATCGCCTAGAACATGCTAGCTGGACAAAATTCATGTCGTAATTTCCAGAAAATCTTAATCGTATAACGTAAACAACACCCCCAAACTCAAAATTACTATAATTGTTTTTGCGTAACATTCCCGAGTGATGAGTCACTGGGGTCATAAGCCAGGTAATTAGTTATATGCAAAATTTTACGTCAATCAGTTGCAATTTAACAACACTTTCGTGCACATCTTACAGTGGGTAATATTAAATTAGTGAAAGTTTTTTGTGATGGATATTATTTCTGATGGTAAGTTTAACATTTATATACATTATTAACTTTTAATTGCCCTTTATTTAATATTTCAGTTAGCTTTAAAAAATGCTCAATGAAAATGTTATGTTTTAAGTCCTAAAAAAACTTTAAAAGTCCAAAAAAAGAACACTTCCACCTCTTTCCGCTCCAATTTTTATGTATATCATATTTACAACCATATTCTTTGTAAAAATATACAGTGTAGCCAGCACACTTGAGTACAACTATTTTTTTTTATTTTTCTTTCAGAACACGTTTACTATATTTCAAGAGCAGCGTTTTTTGAAGAGTGGCTGAATCATGCGAAAGATGATAAAAACTCACAATTATTTGAATTTATTTCTTCAAAATTTCAGTGCAGCGACTTAACTGAGGACAGCCATTAAGAAATAAAGCTAAAAATAGCCACTTTTTCTAACAAGATTGCTTCGAAATGGTTGTCTTCAGGAAAATCGAAGGAGCGTTTTATAAACAAAAATAATACTTGGCTGGATGGAGAGAACATACAATTTATTGTACGTTTTAATGAGCCACAACCTTCTACGTCATGTCAAGCTGACACTCTTGCGGGTAGGCCTCAAAAAAATTTTAAAGAATCGTCTTTTAAGACAAAAAAGCGTCTCGCGGATCTCGTAAGTTCTAGAAGTGTAGATGAATTAGTGACTGCTGCTGAGATAGCTGTACGTTCTACAGGGCAAAGAAATATTGCTAGTGTAATTAGAGACATTAGTGAAAGCCCAGAAAAAAATGTTACAATCAGAAATACCAAATCAATTAGAGATTCTAGGCAATTAAGTAGTGTCGAAGCGTTAGCTTATTATATAGACTCTAAGTCGACTAGTCATTCCTATAAGCAAACTAGAAAGTGGTCCTTGAAAGCAGGACATAAAGTATTTCCATCATATTGTAGTTTGGTTAAGTCGAAACAAGCCCGCAGCAGAGGAGCTCACAATAACAGAAACTCGTGCTGAAATAAAATTGCAAGCTTTATTGAATAAAACCGTCGAACGATTAGTACAAGCTCAGAGTGAAGTTATAAGAAGTGTGCTCCCAACAACCTCATCATTTACACTTGTAAGTAAATGGGGGTGTGATGGTAGTTCTGGTCACAGCACCTACAAACAGAAATTTGAGAATACTGAAGATAAGAATTTTTATTTGTATTTTGCTTAGTGTCTCTTCGATTACACAATGGTACCAAAATTATTTGGCAAAATCCCCGACCATCATCGACAATGTATTGCCGTCCAATAAAATTTATTTTTGCTAAAGAAAGTAACGAGTTTACGTTAGCAGAGACAAATAAGTTGTTGGGAGAAATAAACGAGTTACTGCCTTCTGTTTACCATTTTGACGGTTCTCAAATTTCTGTCAAACATGAACTTCTGTTGACAATGACTGACGGTAAAGTTTGTAACGCCTAAACCGAAACTCGTTCATCTCAAAAGTGCTTCATCTGTGGTGCCACTCCTCAGACTATGAACGATGACCCCGCGGAGTTTAATAGTAACCAAGAACATTTTGGTTTTGGTTTATCTACACTACATGCTTAGATTCGTTGCTTCGAATGCCTTTTACACATCAGCTACAAATTGGGTATAAAGAAATGGCAGTCTAGAAGTGACGAAGACAAAGCAAGTGTAAAGATGCTCTCAGACGAAATAAAAAATAAATTTAAAAATGAGATGGGGCTTATCGTTGATAAACCAAAGCCAGGTTTTCCTTTATTCCATTTTTTTGTATTTAATCTTAATTGGTGATAATTTAGGTTAAGTTGTTCTTGATTTCTTTTTTATACTTAATTTTTTACAAATATTTTTTTTTTTATAATCCTGATTTTTTACTATAAAATGATACAGAATAACAACGTTACTGTCCTAACATCACTAAATGTATGTAGAGGAACCCTTAAATATCCAAAAATAATTTTGTCCATTTAGCATGTTCTAGACAGTTCACTGTGCGACGTTTCGAGCACGTTGCAGCGCCCGTGGTCGCGGTTGGACTGAGGCGAGAATCGACGAAAACCATGAAGTAACTTCTTGCCAAACTACCCTCCGCTATTGTCACAACGATGGATAAGGCCGGCGACACACTACACTCACTACGTCAGTTTTAATTGGCACAGTTTTACGTTCAAGTTTATTAATCACTGCATTCCACATCCCGGAGAGCTTATATCCATCATCCCTATTGAAATTTTTGTGTTTTTGAATTTCAATGGCTTCACGCACCATACGTGGATAATAGTGGCGATCAGTGGAGAGGACTTTTGGTTGGTGAAGTTCGATCCAGTGATTACTGCCCGTATCGAGGTGTTCTGCTATTGCCGATTTGTTAAACTGACGGTTTTTTACAGCTGCAATGTGTTCTTTGACCCTTTCCGCGATGGTCCGCTTGGTTTGGCCTATGTAGGAACTACCGCAGCTGCAATCCACTTTGTAGACACCTGGTGTTTGCAGAGGAATGACGTCCTTTGGACGAACACCAAAGGACGTCATTCTTCTGCAAACACCAGGTGTCTACATGTATTGTGTTATGCCTTTTTTTTAGACGTGAGGGAAAATCCATCATGGGTGCTACGCCGGACTCCTACCGACTAAAAAACCTCACGTAACGCCCAACAGCCTATGGTTGGGAGCCCCGGGCAAGCCCTCGGAAGGATGTCCCCCAGGACCCCCAACAGGCCACCATTGCGGCCTCGCCTCGGGGGTGGTTCGGTTTTGGACGAACACCAAAGGACGTCATTCCTCTGCAAACACCAGGTGTCTACAAAGTGGATTGCAGCTGCGGTAGTTCCTACATAGGCCAAACCAAGCGGACCATCGCGGAAAGGGTCAAAGAACACATTGCAGCTGTAAAAAACCGTCAGTTTAACAAATCGGCAATAGCAGAACACCTCGATACGGGCAGTAATCACTGGATCGAACTTCACCAACCAAAAGTCCTCTCCACTGATCGCCACTATTATCCACGTATGGTGCGTGAAGCCATTGAAATTAAAAAACACAAAAATTTCAATAGGGATGATGGATATAAGCTCTCCGGGATGTGGAATGCAGTGATTAATAAACTTGAACGTAAAACTGTGCCAATTAAAACTGACGTAGTGAGTGTAGTGTGTCGCCGGCCTTATCCTTCGTTGTGACAATAGCGGAGGGTAGTTTGGCAAGAAGTTACTTCATGGTTTTCGTCGATTCTCGCCTCAGTCCAACCGCGACCACGGGCGCTGCAACGTGCTCGAAACGTCGGTGTGAAAATGTAAGTAAATGTGTTTCGCGTGAAGTCCCGAATTCTATAAGTATGAGTGTAGAAAACCGCGATAGTTTAAAAATAACATTAGTACTACACAAACTCAAAAGGTTTATATCTTTTGAGACTGACTTTATAGGCTAATGAAGATAATCATCTCCGCCTTAAAAGAGATAAAGAGATAAAGTTCTTACTTAATATACCAAAGAGAAAACCATTCCACTAATATTGACAAAGCTTTTCAATTAACTAAGGGTCGGATGTCGTAAAGTTAAATAACTAAAGTCTATTAGGCATTAGTGTATTCTCAGTCGTGCTGAATTCTAGTGTTTCAATCTCGTATCTGAACCATACATCAACACGACTAGTACAGGGGGAGTAGACATAACATGTTTGCTCTATACAAATACATAATTATCTGTTTGTCACATAGAGCAACGCAACTAGTTCAAGGGGAGTAGACATAACATAATGTTTGCTTTATACATTATCTATCTGTCACATAGAGCAACGCGACCAGTACAAGGGGATTAGACATAGCATGTTTGCTCTATACATTATCTGTCTGACGCACAGAGCAACGCGACGAGTACAAGGGGAGTAGACATAGCATGTTTGCTCTATACACATCTGTCTGTCACATAGAGCAAAGCGATCAGTAAAAGGGGAGTAGATATAGCATGTTTGCTCTATACACATTCTGAGTGTTACATAGAGCAACGCGACAAGTACAAGGGGAGTATGCATAGCATGTTTGCTCTATACACATTCTGTGTGTCACATAGATCAACGCGACAAGTACAGGGGGAGTAGACATAACATGTTTGCTCTATACACATCTGTGTGTCACATAGAGCAACGCGACCAGTACAAAGGGAGTAGACATAGCATGTTTGCTCTATACATATCTGTCTGTCACATAGAGCAACGCGACCAGTACAAAGGGAGTAGACATAGCATGTTTGCTCTATACATATCTGTCTGTCACATAGAGCAACGCGACCAGTACAAAGGGAGTAGACATAGCATGTTTGCTCTATACATATCTGTCTGTCACATAGAGCAACGCGACCAGTACAAAGGGAGTAGACATAGCATGTTTGCTCTATACATATCTGTCTGGCGCACAAAGCAACACGATTAGTACAAGGGGAGTACAATATATGACGGACCTCGACAATTTAACACATTCTGTGATTATATTGTATGTAATTAATGAATGTGTTAAATAGTTTAGTCAACAGAACCTTAGTAAAAGATAATTTCAATAACTAAAAATTTGTAAAAAAAAAAGCAGTCAGTAACTACCCAAATCAGAGCAAGCTATTCAATTTAAAAACTAAACAACAGCGAAAAGGAATTATCTATAGCATCTGTAAGTACTAAGCAATCGGCTTTTGGACGAACTTAAAAGATTTGGAAAAGGCTTTCTGCCATAAAAGAGAGTACGGCCTTAAGCCGATCTGTATGTTTATATCTATACTAATGTTATAGGTATTTTTAATTGTTTGTTTGTTTAGAATCGATAACCGTAATCGTTAATCTTGTAATATCCTTCCGAGGCTTACATGTACTCCTCAAAACATTTTAAAATTATTTGACCATTACAAAGCGATATTATTCTTATTTACTTGCCTGCTTAGAGTATATTTATTTATTTACTCTAAGCTTGCCTGTTAGAGATTGCTTTTTAGCGATAAAGCAGCCCTATGTAGATTTATAAAATTGTAATATCTTTTTCTTTATATATTATTATATATAGTTCATTGTATTCTATTCTAAAAAATATTTATCATTGTCTCTCCACCCGAGAGAGCAATTTTGTCAAATTTTCATACATTATCGTAAATACGGGTATTATTTTATGGGTCCAATACGTGCCACGGGTTTCGTAGTATGGCACGGCATAGGCAAAACCTTACACACAACTAGTCAGCCATAAAAGAGGGTAGGTACCTAAACACGGACGTAATCCGATCTGTATGTAATCTTACTAATATCTTACTAATATTATAAATGTGAAAGTTTGTGAGTGTGGATGTTTGTTACTCGTTCACGCTCGAACCGCTGAACGGATTTGGCTGAAACTTGGTACAGGGATACATTATGGTCGGGAATAACACATAGGCTACTTTTTATCCCGAGAATAAGTTCCTACGGGAAGCGGGAACGGGAACAAATTTATATCCCGGAAAATTGTTCCCACGGGGAGCGGGAACAAATTTTACGCGGGCGAAGCTGCGGGCATCAGCTAGTTATAAATAATGCGAAAGTTTGTGAGTGTGGATGTTTGTTACTCTTTCACGTCTGAACGGCTGAACGGATCTGACTGAAATTTGGTACAGGGATACATTATAGTCTGGAATAACACATAGGCTACTTTTTATCCCGGGAATAAGTTCCTACGGGAAGCGGGAACGGGAACAAATTTTACGCGGGCGAAGCTGTGGGCATCAGCCAGTACTTTATACTTATACCACATATCCCAATACAATATTTATATAAATGGATAGTAATTTTGGCTTTCAAATGTAAGAAATGCGTATCTAACGCGATAGCGTGTAGTAGAGCCAAGTTCAATAAAATAAGTTAATTTACACTTGTGGTGTATATTACTTTTTTTTATTGAACTTGGCTTTATAGAAATATTTTTACTTGATTGTTTTGGTGGCACAGTTGTAGTGAATATAGTCAACCGTTGTTGATGCCTAGGGTTCGAATCCCAGGTCGGATCAAACCTTTTGTATAAAAGTTTTTTAGGTTGCTTGGAACAGCAGATAATCTAGGATGTCCCCTATTCTATCTAAGTCCTAAGTATACCAAATTGTAGTCAAAATGTTGCCTTCAGCTCGACAGCGACATCCAGGATCAACGGTTTAACGTGCCATCCCAAGCACGTGAATGAATTGTCCCAAAATGGTCAACCATTCGAGGAACACCATAGGTATCAAAGCTTGCTTACAGTACAGTGATTGTTTACAAAACTGCCCCCGAGAAAATGCGGTTCAAGACATAAATTCTTGTTAATTTAATGTACGCTAGGGCTTACTTCTTAACCTGATATATTTAATGGCTGTAGGGCAAGAACCCTGCTTTGTTTGTAGCTGAGAAGGCACATTCATTTTGCATAATTTACGCACAGTATCTAAATCTTACATCTTATTAACATTTTATGCGAAAGTATGTGAGTGGGGATGTTTGTTACTTTTTAACGCTCCACCGGCTGAACGGATCTGGGTAAAATTTGGTACAGCGATAGATTATAGTCTGAAAAAAAAATTAATCGAGGAATACGCGGAAACAGAAAATAACTTCCAGGCAGGAGGAGCCGCGGGCGTCAACATTAGTTGACGCCCGCGGCTCCTTATTAAATGTATATTCGTGTTTTAACATTATTAAATGTATATTCGTGTTCCTACATTTGAGATTGATTTAAAGGAATTTGAGAACGATTATGATTGAGCACATGGACCACATTTGCAAAGCGCGATTAATATTCAGCCTGAATACACATTATTGATTTAGTGACAATGGTACTATAATAGGCCGTACCATTCAAGAAGACGCACTTCTCTTTTCTCAAATCGCTTACAATGCAAGTGTGCGATCTGATCTGTTGGAACTCCCGAGATATCCTTCCGAAGGCTTACCCGGGGCTCTCAACCGTAGGCTGTTGGGCGTTACGTGAAGTTTTTTAGTCGGCAGGAGTCCGGCATAGCATCCATGGAGGATTTTCCCTCACGTTTAAAACCAAAAAGTGTGCAATCTTCCAAAAGTATTGTATTCACTACTAATTGCACTCATCGAGAAGTGTATCGAATGAATGAATATCGCGTTAGCGATTTGAGAAAGGAGTGGGTTGCATCTCCATGTATGGCATGACCTTAAGAGTCTGTAAGACGCCAAATAGACTATTACCTTGATCTAGATCTCAGGACTCGTGAGGTCTAATGAATTAAAAATTTTAACACAGACAACTTCAGTTCATAAACTAAAAAACGCAATGGGCTAAAAACACGATTGCTGATAAAATCCTCGATAGATTTTTGTGTTGAAAATACCTCGATTTCTTGAAATTTTAACCTAGATCTCATAAGTTTTAAGTTTTTTTTACAATATAAAATATTTATAAGAAAGACAATAGTATAATCTTCATTTGCACTAGACCACTTTTTTAATATTGGTTATAGTTTTTTTTATTATTAATTTATTTTGTTAAAAACGCACGAAAACCGATCGCATCTATCTCTGTCTTGCACGCTAAAATGTATATCTTCTATCTTCTTTCAACAATTTGGCGTTTGGAAGACTCTTAAGCCTTTTTTATAAGGATTTATGATGTGTGCGATGGAGACCTACATAAATGTTTAGGACCTAAAACAGTCTTACCTGTTAATGGTAAACCTGCTGAATAAGAAACGAAGTCATGGCAAAGAGAAGGATTCGAAACAAAGACCTGTAACAAACCCTTTAGAATAGTGTTATTTTTAATGTACTTAGGTGGCCATAAGCTGGCCCACCAGAAGGATGGTTAACGTACCCTATGGACGTTTACAACCCCAGAGACGACCAACAGTTGATTTTTTTTTTCAAACCACCCATAATGCCTTCAACTTGGCTTAACGACTTTTATATTACTGACAACCGGGACCAACTGCTTATTGTGCCTGCCGAAGCACGGAAACGCTCGCATATAAATGTCACAAAGTTGACCAGGACCGGCTAAAGTAAATTTTGCTTACTGCAGTGATCGTTCACAAAACACAGAGTCCGCGGGGCCACGAGCGCTTCAAAAGGGTTGCTACAAAGCTCAAAATGTATGTATGTAGTGTATGCAATCTACGTAAAGAGAAAATTAAATTACAAAGGGCAGACTTTGTAGCTTTTCCTACACAGTCTGCTTGAAGCTGAAAACCAACTCATGATTTGCATAGAACTTGTAAATTTGATGTATTACCCCAGCCAGATACGAGTAGTTTAGTTCACTCGGGACTACAACAAAGTGCAACACAGTTGAAACAAATAAATTGCTACCATGTAACAGTATCTCGTGACCTTTATAAGGCCATCAATCCTTCTTATAGCCTCCTAGCTTCGCCCAAGACTATTGGCCTCCATGGCCGTGGGCCTGAGGACGGTGAAGGGGCTGCTTACCGTCCTTACAGAAGCAGGACGACAGCTTGAAGTAAGGGATTCACGCACGCCATCTCTAAGAAGCGGGATGACACCCGAAATACCCCCAAAGACGCGGGATAGCACCCGAACCTGTCCTGAGGTCTGGAAACTGAGCCTGGGGTATCTTTACGAGGGCTTACCCGGGGCTTCCAACCTTAGGCTGAAAGAAAGAAAGAAAGGAAACTAACTTATTTCTGCTGCTAGGCAGGACGTCAAAGCATCGCTGAGAATTTTTCCACACGAAAACAAAAACCCTCCTAGCTGGTACTAGTAATAACCTTGTTTTACTCTTGTTACAGGCATAACATCAATCACCACTCTCACAGTGATATCCTTCGAGCGCTACATGATGGTGACCAGGCCTCTCAACTCTCGTCATCTGAGCTCCAAAGGCGCTGTCTTATCCATAATATTTATATGGACATACTCCTTAGCGTTGACAACACCACCTCTTATGGGGTGGGGTGCTTATGTGAATGAGGCTGCTAATATTAGGTAAGTATCTTAGTTTTTATAAAATACTAATTATAATACTTTGAAAACCAAACTTAAAAATTAGATTTCTGCTAGTCAAGTTCAGTCAATCTCTAGTAGATGAACTTGGCTGGTTGCCTATTTCAAAAAAAATCTTACATTATTTTTTCGATAAAAATAAAGTACTTACCTATATTATACTTTAATGCTACTTAGTATCACTTTACTACTAAAGAGAGCAAGGCAGTACTCAAGAATGTCAATAAATAGGGTCGTCTTCCATTCAATAATTAAATACTGAGAAATGAGAGGACAAAGAGGTGTAGAGGCACTAGTCAATAAACTTATCTATCTAAAATAGTACACGAGAAGGGAGACTGAAATAATCCCAAATGTGGACCACAGAAAGTTTTAGATAATAAATAAATCTATTTTTGGCGGAACTGGGCGGAACAATGGTGCGTTGCCGTGGTGAGATATAAGGTCAGACCTCGGGCAATCAATCGTTGACTTATAGTACACTTATATATAAAGTTGTAGATTCAAAAAACATTCCCCGAACATAACCCCTTTTTTAAACGTTTTATTTCTGAATAAAGCCAGGGAACCTGGTCACCTCGCTAAGAAATTACAGACATCCTGCCATCCTTGGTCGCCAGGATCCGGCGACCTCTTACCAGGATCCGGTGACCTCTCCCCACTGTTTTCGTAAAGACCACACTTTAGCCACCTTACGCCTGCTAGAGTGACAGCTTGCGCCCACAACTTCTATTCCTCAATATTCTGTAAAGAATCACTGCAAAACCACACGCTATGTTATAAAATATATGTGAACTTTAGCTAGAATTCCTTGTTTCGTATAGAATGAATTCTAATATTTACTCTAGCTATACTCGTGCCAACCCGTCTTGCCAACAAGGTAGTAAGGTCAGGTCAAACACCCTTCCAATGAGGGCACACCAAATTAAACAGCGGTCCCCAGTTTCTGATACACCTGCTTTTCCTGACCGATGGAGCCGACTAGTTCAACAGTAGAAGCTACGACTTCACAAACGTAAAGTTTCTAATCAAATGAACTGAGGACCTAAATAGAACAGGTCGAGGTTAGGAGCTAGATGTGGAAGACACAGGAACATTGGAAGATCACAAATATAACGTGAAAAAAATATCGGTCTCAAGCTGGATTTAAACCAGGCATTCCGGGCCAGACGCCCTTATCCACTGAACCACGGAGGCACAGCTCTCAACCGACTAATTATTTCACCTTACGTCTTGGGGCGACTTGATTTAGTTAACTTATCAATTGCTTTTAAAAATCATCTTTAGCAGTGGTAGAGCAATACCTACGTCTTGCAGTGATTGAATGACATTTGTTTTAAACTAACACGTGTTGAACTCATATTGTATCTAAAACGGGATTTCGCGCGGCACTATTTTACTATTAAATAAAGGTTTTCGGTACCTTCTTGTTCGACGTTTCGATAGGGTTACACGTAATTTCCTGAAAATGTCAATTTGTGGAAACACATGGCGCGCAACACTCGTTTTTAACAAATTGACATTTTCGAGGTTAGGTACTTTAAAAACTCCTGACACATAGCAGAATCTCCAGCGTATATGCATCAGTCGTCTCGGGACCACGATAGGTGTAAGCTTATCGAAACGTCGGGCAACAAGAAGGTACCGAAAATCTTTATTTAATAGTATAATAGTGCTGCGCGAAATCCCGTTTTAAGTACAGACAATATGAATATTGAATGATTATTCTTTACCCATCTATATATTTTGACAGTTGTTCGGTGAACTGGCACGAGCAGTCGATGAACACGCTCACATACATCATGTTCCTGTTCGCGATGGGCCAGATCATCCCCTTGGCGGTGATCTCCTTCAGTTACGTCAACATCATCAGAACTTTGAAAAAGGTATCACTTTTATTGTATTACTATTTAATTTTATCTTTAACATGACAAACTTTAAAGGGGATCCTTTTTTTCTCATCAATTTCAATACAGCCTATTACGTGGGACAGATTCTATCACGGTAAAATTTAGGCATATAATATGTCTCTACCTATCCTTTTCGAGATAAAGGCATGACCATAATCTATACTAATATTATAAAGAGGAAAGATTTGTTTTTTTGTTTGTTTGTTTGTTTGTTTGTAACGAATAGGCTCCGGAACTACTCGACCGATTTGAAAAATTCTTTCCCACGGGAACGGGAACTACGCGGGTGAAACCGCGTGACGTCCTCTAGTGTATATATATAATTTTTTTTTTTTCTGTACCACTTGGGTGGCAGAGAAGCTTACGGCTCACCTGATGTACCTATAGGCTATAGTGCAATCTTTATAATCTTAAAGCGCTCGTAGCCGCGCTTACTCAGTATTCTGTTAACGGTTAACCTACTTTTGCTATGGCTGTTCGTCAAATGGGTGACCACTTTGTGACATTTCAACTTTCGAGCGATTTCGTGCTTCGGAAGGCATGTTCAGCTGTTGGAAACGGCTGCCAGAAACATGGCAGTCGTTGTCCTAAGTTTGAAGGCTTTATGGCGCCGCGCCGGGCCATTTCTGCAAGGCAATAGACTCGCCACCTATTACGTGAGAAAAACCAACTGAAATATATTTAGGCGTACTACTACCCTCTTTTGTATAAATCACAAGGTCCTATGTGTTTTATGACAGAAACTTTCGACATTAGTGCCTATCTTTATTTTTATAGTTTTCAAAAAAATCTATTTAGAATGACAATTACAATAATAATGTAGGTAATCTGAAGCGGCCAAACTATGTCTATGCTAAGCAATTCTGTAACATAATATATTTTTCTTTTTCGCCAATTTTATTTTGTTAATTGCTGCAATGCCTGCAATCATCAATCATCATCATTATCAATCAATATCAATCAATCAATCAATATCAATATTAATATCAATACATCAATCAATACATCTATACTTACTTATAATAAATCCGTAAAAGTGAAAATTCTGTACATTCAAAATATCAAAAAAATAAATAGCAGCGGGTGTTACTAGACCGACACCAAACCCGAAAATGTGATTAAAAAATTTTTTGTCTGTCTGTCTGTCTGTCTGTCTGTTTGTTCAGGCATCACGCAAAAACTACCGGTTCGATTACGATGAAACTTAGTATAATTATTCTTTAATAGCCTGGGCACCACGCTGGGTACTTTTTATCCCGGAAAAGTATATAGAATTCAAACCAAACTAAATTTTGCGGTTCGATCCCTAGACCCAAAGTTATTATCAATTATTGCTTAAACGGTTAATGGTACGATGATGAAACTAAGCATGAGCGTTGTTTGTTACAATATGAAAAAAGTAATTTTAACATTTTTGCAAATTCCACCTCCAAAGGTATAAAAAAGGAGGGTAAAGTTTGTATAGGACAACGTGATTCCTTGGTCCGATCTACTTAAAATTTGGCATATAGCATTATTAACATAATTGACGGAAGACGTGATTCGTATTTTATTGAAATTTATACTATAATGAGCTAAAAAGGGAATATAAATTATTTTGGGGCTGATTTTCTCCGGAGTTGATATCAATACTCCTTAAATACTTAAATTACTTTTAATTTTGACACATAATTTGTGAAAGCTCAATACAATTTTATTGACGTTTTCATTAATGTTTTATTTCAAACTTCAAACAGATGATTTTACTACATAGCCATAAAGTTAAATAAAAAGCGATATTTTGGTATAGTATTAACCAAATATGCTTTATGGAAGTATTTTTGCTAATTTATTCAAATTTTGTGTGACAAAAACACATTTGTGAAAAGAAGAAGATAATTCTAAGATGGCTAGACAGAAAAAATGAAAGACCACCCTTTAGGTAGTATCCACTGGTCAATAAAATAACACCGCATGTTACCATCTACGCTCAATACTTGCGACAAAGATTTTCAGCAGCCCTAAGCGACTGATCATGGAAGGCATGAACTTTATTCTATATATAGTGCCGACCATAGATTTAGAATGTACAAGATAAACAGTGTCAGATAGAAAACGAAACCAAAAAAGAAATATCTATGTGTGAAAATGAATATATGAATATCTATATTATGTTATTTAATATCAAATTCACACACTGAACTCGACACCATCGTAGAAAATATTAAATTTTCCATTTTATTCGTAAGATCACTACAGAATATTGTAAAATATGAATGACATATTATCACCACGGGTGCTAGGGTGATAAATTAGGAGTATACAAGTTGCTATCTCTTTTCCTCTCGAGCTATGTGTATGGGACTGTCATACTGAATTTCGAAGTTCAAAATCGCGATGAACTGTAGCCCTAAAGTACCGAAACGCGACTAACGTTAGTGCGAAAGTACGCAACATCGATACCCATAATTTCGAATGTTTTCCACCGCGAAGCACGTTAGTGCGAAAGTATTTCACATTGATTCACACATTGTCGAATGTATTCCAGCGCGATGCACGTCAGTGCGAAAGTCTAGTAAATGCGAAGGCATGCCTTTTTTTTTTAACGTGAGGGAAAATCCTCATGGATGTTATGCCAGACTCCTACCAACTAAAAAAAACCTCACGTCAGTCGGGTGTGATCCCGCTTCTAAGGGGTGGCGTGCGTGAATTGCTCACGTCACGTTGCCGTCATGGGCCTGCTTCTGTAAGGACGGTGAGCCGCCCTCTCACCGTCCTCAGGCCCCCGGTCATGGAGGCCGATAGTCCTCGGCGAAGACACGTCGGCGGCGCCCAGGCCGTCGACTGCGGAACTCGGGTGGGAGAGTTCTCTCCCGTACCCGTCGCGCCGCCTCCTTCACGAGCATGACCTGGTCGCGGACCTGGCGCTGTTGCGCCTACGTCGTGCACTCCAACAGCGTGTGGAGCACGGTGTCATCGCTGCGGTCCTCGCAGTGCTGACACTCGGCCGTGGTTTCCCGGTGTTTTCGCCACAGATATCTACCGAAGCTACCGTGCCCGGCAAGCATCTGTGTCAACCGGTAGGAGAGAGCACCGTGTCTCCTCTTCAGCCACTCGTCCATGACCGGTCTGACGGCCGCGATTGTGACGAATCCCCCCTTTGGTTGCTCAAGTCACACCTTCCATGTCTCCACGGTTTCCTGTTGGAGTAGGGACCGCTGGGCCTCGATTTCTCGATAAGCGGGCCTTTGGCCCCGCTCCAGCGCCTCCTTGCGCCATCTGAACAGTGAAACAAGGGCTCTCGCTTCCAGGTCCCATGGAGGGGTCCCGGCTAGAAGACATGCCGCATCACCGGAGATCGTGCGGTATCCCCTTATCACCCTGATGGCCATCGCTCTCTGCAGGACCAGCAGTCTAGCCTCATTGCTGGCCGTCAGGGTTTCCGCCAATACAGGAGCTCCGTATAGAGCCATGCTTCGCACGATCCCCAGATAATGCGAAGGCATGCTACTTCTTGCTTTACACAGAAATGTTTACTGTAAATCTATGATTGACGAATCGATGTTTTGTGTGAGTGTGTAAAGTTATAGATTTACTGGAACTTGAATAAATAACAGAACAAAGTCAATTTTTATATAAGTGTCAAAAGTGAAACAATAAAAAAAATAAGGGAAAATAAAATTGAATGATTAACCAACAAAAAGATATTTACAACATCAAAAAAAGATAAGTTTGTTAAAAACAACTAAAAATTACGAATTGGATTAGGTTATTTATAATTCATCGGAACAAAATGTAATTGGGGTACAATAGAGAGCTTTTTTCTTATATAGGTGTAAATACCTAATTTCTTTAAAAATCACTCTAAGATACGCACTCAATGAACTAAAAATTAATCTGAAATTCATATTTGTAGCCTTCGAGTTAGCAGAAAATAGGAAGTGTGTCTATGCGGCATGCCTTCGCATTTACTAGACTTTCGCACTGACGTGCATCGCGCTGGAATACATTCGACAATGTGTGAATCGATGTGAAATACTTTCGCACTAACGTGCTTCGCGGTGGAAAACATTCGAAATTATGGGTATCGATGTGGCGTACTTTCGCACTAACGTTAGTCGCGTTTCGGTACTTTAGGGCTACAGTTCATCGCGATTTTGAACTTCGAAATTCAGTATGACAGTCGTACTGGGACTGTCATACTGAATTTCAGTATGACAGTCGTGTACTGGTAAATGAGGTCTCGCTCGCACGCTATGTGTATCTATTGAAAGTAGCGAAAAATTCTAAATCTATGGTGCCGACTGCATTCTGTCAGGAAATAGACTCAGTCTTTGAAAAATACGGGAATGGCCTCTACGTAGACTACATTCGAAAAGACTGAAAAGAGCCATTACAATAAACATGAGCGCTCAGCTGATGAAATTTACATTGTTATTACGTTACCAGGTCTTGGTTGGACCATCCGTATTAGGAGGACAAAGTCTACAGTAGTTCGGTTTGACTAAACGTTATAGTCTGGGACTACCTGAAGGAGGAACTAAGTTACGATGTCAATTGCATAGAACAGAAGTTGTCAAGTAATAGTTTACCCATTGAATTAATAAATGTATTTAATAAATAAATTTACTAAGCTCCTATCATTATGCATTATGAATTTGTTAATCAGAAATCTATCTAACTAGGTATTATTATACATGCGAATGTTTGTGAGTGTGGATGTTTGTTACTCTTTCACGCTGTAACGGCTGAACGGATTTGGCTGAAATTTGGTGCCTACAGAGATACGTTATAGTCTAGGAACAAAATTTTACGCAGGCGAAGCTGCAGGCATCAGCAAAATAAAAAATAACTAAATCGTAACAGGTCGCTGTTTGTACATTGAAGATATATAAGAAAAAAGTTTATAGGGACTTTATGGACGCAATAAAACCCAAAACAATGGTTTTTAGAATTATCTGTTTGTCTGTACGTTTGTGCACGCTAATCTCAGCAACCACTCAACCGATTGCAATGCAGTTTTCTTAATTACGTTGCGGTTTGCTCCACTAAACATTTTAGCGTTTGTTTCATGTCAATCGGTTCATAAATAAAAAGTTATATCAATTATAAAGAATCACATATAAAATACAGCGTACGAACACAGATTACTAAATAGTTACTACGTAAGTCGCAGGCAACAGCTAGTAGTTAATATGCCCCCCTTCGCACAGCTCGAGTAATAATGAGACGTAGCTGTTTCAGAGTGCCAACCCGCTTAACCCGGTGAGCCTGGCTTGGGCCCAAAAGATCTCAATATTGACCGATGCCGACACAGATTTTTCTAGCCAATTTACGCTACTTTAAAAACTCACACGGTAATAGACTCACCACCTTCCTATTACATGGAACAAAAATACAAAGGTGACATGTGCTTACGCCTTTTCCTTAGAGGATTACGTCGACGCGACGCGACTATTATATGTTTAGGGTATACTAGATAGCGCTCGCGGCTACGCCCGCGTGGAGTTCTGTCCTCGTTCTCACATCCTATGGGAACTGATTTCGGGGTTAAAATGTATCCTAATTTGTTAGCTTTGTGTTACTCCATATTATAATTTATCCCTGTGTCAAATCACATACCTTCACATTGAAAAATATGAATTAATTATCAGCTGCGATGACCATTTTTTCACTTACGGCTACGGCCATCCCGTAAGCTTGCCTAGCACCTTATTGAAAAAAAAACAGCCGGATCTGTTCAGCTGTTAGAGCGTCAGAGTAATAAACGTCCATTCAATCATACATCCATTTATTTTAACGTGAGGAAAATCCTCATGGATGCTATGCCTACATAAACTAAAACCACACGTATTCTACCTAACAGCCTACGGTTAGGAGCCCCAGGTATGCCCTCGGAAGTCCCCTCAGTACTTCATGCACCCATAATTAAAAACTTTCGCATTTATAACTAAGAGAACATAAAAACTCGACGACAGTAAAATAACTATTTCAAGCATTATGGTTCCGGGTCTTCCAATGAAAACATTCAATTTGCTTCTTCGGAAAATTAATTGAATGTTTGCAATGGAAGATTCGTAACCATAAACATTAATAATGAAGCCCTAATAGCAGTGGTCGACCCTGCTTCCCGGAAATCGTCACCATTCATTTATGAAACTTTCTACATTAGTTATATTGAAAATCCAATTTAGGCGGGAAAGTTATAAAAAAGTTAGTTCCGTTTTCATAACAGGAAAAACGTGTCTTCACGGATTGATAATTTTTTACTTTTTAACCTCCGACGTAAAAGAGGAGTTGTGACCGCTCTGTAAGGTTGCAAAATATTCAATCACTCTCTAACGGCTGAACGGATCTGGCTGAAATTTGGAATAGGGACAGATTATAGTACAGAATAACACATAGGATCTAATTCCTGGAATATGTTTCCATGTAATACAGGAAAGAACACAGAAATTTACACGAAGAAAGCCGCGGTCTTCATCTAGTAAAATAATGAAAAAAAAATGTTATCAAAGTGAATAGATCTGTATTATAAAACACATTTTTACAAGAAAAAAGTTGTAAATTACTTCGTCAAACTGTGAAGGGACTGTAAAAAATAGCGGCAATTTAAGTTAAGGCACTGATTGGTTAAAATAATGGAGCTTGTCATCTTTGACAAAAGCTACTGAATATCAGTAAAGCTTCAACCACCTATAACGTGGGACAAAAAACTATAAGGTGAAATGTGGACGTCTGCTATGCTTCTACCTACCCCTTCGGGGATAAAGGCGTGACTATATGTAGGTATGTATGTACTAATGTGTGCAGTCAAATACGACAGCACACCAATTCAGATTTTGAAGATGAAGTACACAATTAACTTCTAATTTAATAAGACAATAAATTAAAATCTATTGTATTGTTACTAGCAGACGTCAAGCGGTTTCACCCGCGTTGTTCCCGAACCCGTGGGAAGACGGAAATAAAAATATATCCTATGTCGATAGTGGATAATGTAGCTTCCCATCAGTGAAAGAATTTTCAGATCGGCTTAGTAATTTCGGAGCCTATTTAATGGAAACAAACAAACAATCAAATCATTCCTCCAATATTAGAATTAGATTACAAATATTTCAAAATACAAAATGTATTGTAGCAAAATAATTTCGAAGGTTTCTGAGCTCAAGGCGCTAAATTATCAGTATCATATAACGATAGCTGGATTAAAGGTTAACATTTCTGTAAATATTTTGTTCCATTGAAATTTTACAATTAATTTTGGATCCGAAATTCTCATGTTCCGGAATAATTTGAATTTTGATAATATTCGAACATTTTGAAATTTGTTTAAATTGTTAGGTTTATTATTGTTAGTTAAGTTTCATTACGAAATTTAAGGAGATCCTCCGTTTAAATTTATTGGGAGTTTAAATTTCAGTAAACCAGAAACGTTCTATAATCTATACTTTCTAAAATTATAAAGAGGAAAGATTTGATTGTTGGTTTGTTGTGTTTGTTCGTATTGAAATGGACAGGTTGCCATTTTAGTGTCAACCGGGTCCATCGGCTTAACATGCTTTCCAAAAAAGCTGCTTACAAATAAATGTCACAAAGTGGTCACATAGTGGTGGTCAAGCATCCAAGGACCCACCATAGTGAAAGTAGCTTACTACAGTGATCGTTTACAGAACACTGAGACCTCAGGGTCACGAGCGCTGCCTGCTCTACATAAAGACTTTTTTTTTATATTTGCCAAATTGACGTCGCCACCAGCCTGATAGAAAGCTGTGGCGCATCTAGCGATTGGGGGCCACCTCTGACAGTGGTTCTCAAGGTGGCGGCACTGTGATGTGCCTCTTCACGCTCCGCTTGAAGAACCCGGGATTGTAAGATGAGGGAAACACATGTGCGGGCAGGCGTTCCAGGTTTTTATGGTTCGACAGAGAAACGATCTTTTGAATGACGACGACAATGTTCTTTTTTTTTTTCAGAATTCCCAACGCCTCGGCCGAGTGTCCCGAGCAGAGACAAGGGCCACAGCCATGGTGTTTATAATGATCGTTGCGTTCACCATCGCGTGGACACCGTACTCCGTGTTCGCTCTCCTCGAACAGTTCGCCACCGAGAGAATCGTAAGTATAACCACAGCCCCAGACAAGTGGCGTTAATCGCGACCGAAAGAAAATAATAAATCAACCAATCACATCCAAGCTCGTGATTCCGCCGCGACGCGCGATTCGTACGCCGACGACGAGCTTGGATATGATTGGTCGACCTATTCTATTCCTTTTGTTTGTGATTTACGCTTGAGCCATTTTGTCTAAGGGGGCAGGGCGGAAACTCTATTCAAAATGATTTGGTTTTAATTCTGTCACCTTGACTAAATACTCGTTATGTTTGTAAAGAGCTTGAATGTGTGTGTGACCACTGACCACTAAGGCTAAGCAAACATTACGTCAAAATACCCGCCAACTATAGTGACAGCTGTGGCGGGGGTGGGGAAGCTTGCTCAGTGGGAGGCAGGGAGTTGCCTATCTGTATGTAATACTATTATAATATCTTTGGTTTAATCTACTACACTGTGTTCAGTATTTTACACCAATACCAGCTGACCCGCGCAACTTCGCATGCGACGTTTTTTTTATATAAAAAAATAAAACCTATCCTATGTCCTAAGTCAGTCAGAACAGATTCAGCAAAACGAAAAAAAATATTATCAATAGCATACAAACATCGTGACAGGGTATTTTTATATCAAGCTAACATTATTTTTATATAAATGCAAAAGTTTTGCGGACGTCTGAATGTGAGGATTGTGACACGTAAAAAATGTGTTAATGTTTGTTACCCTTTCAATCTTTTTAACGACTGCACGGAACTGGCTGATATTTGGTACAGAGACAGATTAATAGTCGGTAAAAAATTTCACGCGGTTGAATCGCGCGCACTACAGAAATCAGAAAATAGCATAATAACAACATCTCCTCTTTCCTGATATCTGTGGCGGGCATCATCTGGTAACATAAAAAGGCTACAGGCTTTTTTTTTTACTTGAGGGCAGACCTCAGAGGATGTTATGCCGGACTCTTACCGACTAAAAAACCTCACGTAACGCCCAACAGCCTGTGGTCGGGAGCCCAGGAAGCCCTCGGAATGATGTCCCGGTACAAAGGCTAAAGGCTGTGAGATTGGATATTAGGGATAATAAGACGACAGCGTGACGTCCGGATTCATGCACGCCCCCCAAGAAGCGGGATAACACCTGAACAACCCCTCAAAGACGCGGGATAGCACCCGAACCCATAGTTGAGGCCGCAGTGGTAGCCGTAGGTCTATTTTGGAAGTTCTAGGGTATCCTTCCGAGGGCATGGCCGGTCCATGGATGGGTGACCATCCATGTGATCACTTTGTGACATTTATTTGAGCGTTTCCGTACTTCGGAAGGCCCGTTAAGCCGTTGGTCCCGGTTGCCAGTAAAATGGCAGTCGTTAAGCTAAGTTGAAGGCTTTATTTCAACAGCAGACAGTCACAACCTGCGCTAGTCCATATTAACACGGCTATACGGCTCACCACCTATTACGTGGGACAAAATTATACAGAGGTGAAATGTGGGCATATAATATGCCTCTGCCTACTCCTTCGGGGATAAAGGCGTGACCAATATGTATGTATGTAAAAAAAGGGGATCAAAAATTATGACCCAAACAAAATTGCGCGGTTCAGCTAGTATACATTACATTATAATATAATACAAGGCTTATATAGATATAAATAACATAAAGATGAAAGATGTAATGTAATTTATGCTTAAAACATTTAACAAACAATATGTTCTAAGAAACTTTGCAGAAATGTAATCTTAAAACTTAATTATTTCGTATGAGATTGTGAGTAAATTAATGTTGCATTCCTCTCATATTCCACTTAAGAGGAAAGGAGGTCGTAGAAACTTGAAAATTAAGTTTCTGAACAAACTTTATGCCCTTGTGTCTCTGAAAATCAAAGAGTGTTCAGAATCTTATCGTATAGTCGAAGTAAAATTTTATAATATTTTCAGATTTTAAAAGATATTACATATACTGAATATTCAAATTCGAATAAGAAAGAGTAAGACGTTTTCTATTTATTAAAAGTTGTCAATTTTTACCAAAAACAACAAGCTAAAAAGTGGTTTATATACTAAAATTTCAGCATTTTCTAAGGATTCCAGTGATTACTCGTATTAAGATAATATCTAACACCAAAATAATACAGATAGACGAAAGGACGTACATACATACATATAGTCACGCTTTTATCCCCGAAGGGGTAGGCAGAGGCATATTTTACGCCCACATTTCACCTTATAGTTTTATGTCTTACATAATAGGTGGTGAGTGTATTGCCGTATTAGGAGTAAGGTTTATTTTTATAACGATGAAAAACCATAATTTTAAGATCTTTAACTGGAACAGGCCAGAGCGTTTCAAGATGAGCCAGTTGAGTTAGGTATAATAATGAAGAGTTTGTTTGTCTTTTTGTTTAAACGCCAAGATCTCAGAAACTACTGGTCGGATTTCAAAAATTCTTATACCTTCCGATGGTCCATTAACTGAGGAAAAATCTAGACTACATATTATCACGCTTCGACAAATAGGAACAGAGCTGAAGCTAAACTAAACTTTCCATATTACTATCGTTCTATGAATAAACATTCTTCGCCAGCGGCTCCGACACTTCCGCATCCTAAGTAATCTGCTGAATCTTTTTGAAGAACCCCATACTGTTGGCGTTTGGGAAAACCGAGGCATAAAACAATCTATTTAGTCGGGAAAGGGTAATAGACAGAATCTTTCTTTCAATAAATTTTAAGTAAGTACCTATCTTATTCTACAGAACAATTCAATTCAGCAAACAGAATAATAAATAAAATAAAAACATTAATTATTTATTATGGACATTTCACACAACGCTATCTGATCCCAAAATAAGCTAGGAATAATCTGCCTGTGTTATGGGTATCAGACCACGGATATTAATACATATATACTTTTAAATACATACTTATCATTCTTATTTTTTTCTGTAAATATTTAATTCATAGTTTATAGTTGTGTAAAAATATACTTATCATACATAGAAACACCCAGACACTTGAGACAAACATTTATGGGTCAAACAATTTTTTTGTCTCCGGTGGGAATCGAACCCACGACCTCGTGATCTAGACCAACGAGGCAGTCAAAGAGAATCCAACTATTAACCAAGAGAAACAAACACTCGCGCTGCCGACCCTGTATAAACCTTCTGAGACCCCTTTTGAAGAACCCCATACTGTTGGCGTTTGGGAAAACCGAGGCATAAAACAATCCATTTAGTCGGGAAAGGGTAATAGACAGAATCTTTCTTTCAATAAATTTTAAGTAAGTACCTATCTTATTCTACAGAACAATTCAATTCAGCAAACAGAATAATAAATAAAATTTAAAAAAAAAATATTTATTATGGACATTTCACACAACGCTATCTGATCCCAAAATAAGCTAGGAATAACCTGCTTGTGTTATGGGTATCAGACCACGGATATTAATACATATAAACTTTTAAATACATACTTATCATACATACTTATCATACTTATTTTTTCTGTAAATATTTAATTCATAGTTTATAGTTGTGTAAAAATATACTTATCATACATAGAAACACCCAGACACTTGAGACAAACATTTATGGGTCAAACAATTTTTTGTCTCCGGTGGGAATCGAACCCACGACCTCGTGATCTAGACCAACGAGGCAGTCAAAGAGAATCCAACTATTAACCAAGAGAAACAAAACTTTATGAGCAAGATGAAGAACGTAACCTTTTAGAGACCTACTGTATTTCTCATATATAAATTCGTATTTACTGGGAATTTATCGAAAGATTATCTTTTATTCGGAAATAAAAACGAACAGAATTTTATATTAACTTATACTCGTATCACACTTACATCGACTTTGCCCGGGAAAAGGTCTGAGCGATAACGTAAATTGTATCCCATCCCACGTGAAGATACAAAAACTCAACCAAAAGTGTATCTACGTACTAAAAGGGCTTAGTTCTGTTTCAATTTGTATTAGAACGTAAACTAGGTATTAAGTTTAGTGTCAAAGTGTGGGCAGGAATATGAAAAAGACTTTTACTGTACTTACAGTTTTTTTTTCTAGCCTAGTTGAAAATCCAAGATATCTGTATTTTTTATTTATATTAAACTCGCCAAATTGACATCGCCAGCAAACTCAAACTCAAACTCAAAAAAACATTTATTTCGCATAATCCTAATACATAGGCACTTGCGACACGTCAATGAATACAATGCAAATAGTACCACCAGTTCGGAACGCGGCCCGCTTGAGAAGAACTGGCAAGAAACTCGACGGGCTTTTCTTTTTGTGCTCTATTTACAAAAATTTAAACTAAAAATCACAAACTATTGCTTGAGAATGCAGTAGAGCAAGCAGATCATTTCCAGGCTTCCCTGTCAAGCAAATAATCGTCAACTGAATAGTAGCCCCTGCGGTACAATTTACTTTTTATACACTTTTTAAACTTATTTAAGGGCATACTTTTTATTTCATTTGGAAGCCTGTTGTAAAAACGTATACAGTTACCCAGGAAGGAATTACTGACTTTTTTCAGTCTACACTGATGACAAGCAAGGTTATCTTTATGTCGGGTATTTACACTGTGTATATCGCTTAACTTAACGAAACTAGATAGATTCTTTTGCACATACATAAGATTTTCAAAAATATATTGTGATGCTACAGTCAGAATATTTACCTCTTTGAATTTTTCGCGCAGAGAGACCCTTGGACCTAATCTATATATGGCTCTTACGGCTCGTTTTTGTAAAACAAAAATTGAATTTATATCTGCGGCATTACCCCACAGTAGAATACCGTAAGACATAACACTGTGGAAGTAACTGAAATAAACTATTCTAGCTGTATCTACATCAGTCAAATGCCTAATCTTTTGTACCGCAAATGCTGCTGAACTTAACCTGCCAGCTAGCTTTTCAATATGTGGACCCCACTGCAATCCAGCATCGACCGTCAACCCTAGGAACGCCGTAGATTTCACAAGTTCCAACTCTCGGCCATTAAGTTGAACATTGGTTTCTGCCTGTGTTACATTGGGCAAGGTAAATTTAATACATTTAGTTTTGTTATCGTTCAGGCTAAGATTATTAGTATTAAACCAATGTACTACTTTCAGGATTGCATTGTTGACATCGTCGTAGTTATCTAATTGTCTTTTAATTTTAAAAATTAAGGAAGTGTCATCTGCAAACAAAACAATCCCGTTGGTGTCCCCTACGTAATAGGGTAGGTCATTTATATAAATTAAAAATAAAAATGGTCCGAGTATCGAACCCTGTGGAACGCCCATAGTAACCACCGATCTCTCTGAACGTGTGCCACCAACATCGACCCTCTGAGTTCTATTGCTCAAATATGAAGTCAGAAGATCGAGAGCCTTATTCCTTATCCAATAGTGATGCAGTTTCCTGATCAATGTTTCATGTTGAACACAATCAAAAGCCTTTGACAAATCGCAGAACACACCAAGCGCATCATGTTTATCTTCCCAGGCCTCATAAATACTCTTCATCAAATCTACACCAGCATCGGTAGTCGACCGTCCTTTAGTGAAGCCAAACTGTTTAACATGAAATAATTTGTGATTGTTAAAATAGGTCAGCATCTGCTCAAGTATTAATTTTTCAAATATCTTGCTCAAAGTCGGCAATACCGAGACAGGTCTGAAATTACCTGGATCAGAAGCACTGCCAGCCTTGAACAAGGGTATAACTTTACTATGTTTCATTAAATCAGGAAATACACCCCCTGAAACGCAATCGTTAAACACAGCTGCCAAGTGGGGGGCAATGACATCAATGACACTAGACACAGATTTTACTGATAGCCCCCATAGGTCTGCAGTTTTTTTAACATTAATAGCCTTAAAAGCTTTCAAAATGCCATTACAGTTGACAGCCGTGAATTCGAACGCGTCTTGACAGCTATCTACACATTCTGATAATAATTGCTCAGCAGAAGTGGAAGACGACCGAAGAGTATTCGTTATACCAACAGGTATATTACTGAAAAATTTTTCGAACTCAGTCGCTACTTCCAGATCCCCTGTAACGTGGCGACCGTTTATCTTTAAATGAAAGCTTCGTTCACTCGTTTTAGACCTACCGCATTCAGAATTTATAATGTTCCAGGTAGTTTTAATTACATTTGTCGAAGCTGTAATTTTATTTCTAATGAAATTTGACTTTGCCAAGGAACAGACCTGTCTAAATGTCTTTGAATATTTTTTAACATATTCCTGAAAGTCAGGGTTGAAATTAAATGATTTTTCCGAATAAAGTTCATAAAGTCTCTTACGACTTTTATAAATACCGGGTGTTGCCCAGTCACTGAAAACAAAACTGCTTCCGAACGATACTGTTTTTGGTGTAAAGATTTTCCCAAACACATCATGGATTAAGTTGAATAAATCAGCATAAGATTTATCCACAGTAGTGTAATCGGGCAATTCTGTTATCTTATTTACTATATTTTCTCGGAAAATTTCTAAGCGTTTTGAGTTGACTGGTACAAAACTGATTACATTCTTATTTCTAGTAATTTTTTTAGAGTACAGAGCCGATTGTCCTCGATGATCAGATTTTACAGGGTCCACAATACAATTCCTAACAGGTTGTATATTACTAAAAATGTTATCAATACAAGTAGCACTAGTGGCAGTTATACGAGTAGGTTCTAGAAATACGTTATATAAACCAAAGGATTTCAATAAATTTAACATTTTCCGTCTCTTTGTTGGTTCCAGCGAAGAATCTAAAATATCTACATTGAAATCTCCACAAACTACTACTGATTTTTTAGAGCACTGGCATTTAAACAAAGCTTCTTCCAGCTTCTCTTCAAACTGTATGTATGGAGCATCCGGGGGACTGTATACGCTTAATACAATGAACTGCTCGAACTCAATACTAGCTATTTCAATAACTCGTTCAAGAGAGAGGCTTACTATATCTTTACGTTCTTTAAATTTTATAGACTTGTTAATAAGAATTAATGAGCCTCCTCGTATACATTTTGTCCTACAGAACGAGCTAGCAACCTGGTGATTTTTAAAGTTGAACATGACTTCATGACGCCTTAACCAATGTTCTGTGACACAAAAATATCAATGTCATTCAAGTTCATGTACAACTCCAACACCAGTTCTTTCCCATTAATAAGGCCCTCTACATTTTGGTGCACCAGGTGTAAACCATAATTTTTATGATTAGTAGATTCAATGGCCTGAGAGCAGTCAGATTCAAAATTTTGCTGTGGCTGATGTAAAACTAAATTGCCAGATTTAACATTCATTGATTCGTATATTATGTCAAGCTTAGTGCAAGAACGTTGCTCTTTTGTCCCATAATCTAATTTAAATTACTTGGATATAAATAGCTATCCATAGTTCTATTATCAGTAATGTCATATTTCTGCTCAAAAGGAGCAGGTTGGGTAGCCAGATTTTTGGCTAGTATATCTATAAAATAATGTGCGCCTGATGGGAAGTCATGGGGCATCTAGCGATTGGGAGCCACTCTCACAGTCCGTAAGACTTCTGACAGTGGTCCTCATGTTGGCGGCCCTGTGATGTGCCTCTTTACGCTACGCTTGAAGAACCCAGGATTGTAAGATCAGGGAAACACATGCGCGAGCAGGTCGTTCCAAGTTTTTATAGTTCGACAGAGAATAGTAGATTGTTAACCGACGGTTGAAAGAATCATTTCCCGAGGTATTTAGACGTGGCTATAGTCCGAGTCGGAATTGATTCTTTTACCCGTGTTAAACACTCTACTTTTCATTTCGAATATGAGGACTTAGATTATAGAGTAAACTCTATATTAGAGAGAGTCTATATTCTTTGTATGAGGAAAATAAAACTAAAATAGTTGTTTATCTAGTAGTTTATCTAGTTTATATTGTTGTTTATCTAAACCAGTGATGGGCAAAGGACGGCCCGGATAATACGGAAGTATTTAATCCGGCCCGCCGGATATCCTCCGGCACCTGGTATATGGCCCGCGATAATTATATTTTGACGGTCCAGAAATATTATGTAGATTCTACTTTGTAAAGCAATAAACACATTGGTGAAGACGGTGAAGTGAACAGACTTTTTCGACCATGAAATTGCTGAACAACTCAATCGCAAAACGACTTACTATTGAACACCTTTTGGCGCTGCTAAAGTTACTTCGTCACAACACGAACTTGCATTTGAAATATAGCACATAAGAAGCAATTTCCTCCGTCCTACACGCCTACCATGGCATGGCAGAGCCTTGCAAATACCAGTTAAATTCTAACTTTCAACGTTTGTGCAAGTGTGTAAGTTTACTGTATTTTGTATATCTTATGATTAAAAGTTTAGCACAAAATACATTTTAGGGTTCAGTACTCGATGGGTAAAAACGGCCCTATTTATGAGACTTCGCCATCCATCTATCTGTTCGTTTGTCCGTCACGAGGCTGTTTCTCAAGAACCGTGATAGCTAGAGAGCTGAAATTTTCACAAATGATGTGTTTTTGTTGCCGCTATAACAAAAAATCAGAAAAAGGAGGAAATTAAGGGGGGGCCGTACAAAAAATGAGACTTTTTTTGTACGGAATTCTCTGAGCAAGAGTCCGACTCGCACTTGGCCGGTTTTCTATAATTCTGGCCCCTTACCTGATATTTCTTAATTTTTCTGGCCCCTCGTTAAAAAAGTTTGCCCACCACTTATCTAAACTATTGCAATTACAAACTATTAACTATTGCAAACGACGAAGTTTTAAATATGGAACTCACCGCGTAATTGTCGCAGCTTATTCCGTTCAAAGAAGTTTGCGCTAAGTTCACACTGGCTGTTGTCACATGGTGTGAAAGTCACATGGCCGCAGCATTTTTTTTTAATTAGTTTTTTTCCACAGCTGACAGCAGTTCTATTTTTAAAGTTCATTTCGGCCCTGAGTGCGAGGCCGCATCTGCGTTTTTCCGCGGCGGTTTCTAACCTCAAAATGTCCTCAAACTGTCAAAATCAATGAAATCAAGTCAAGACAATGACTGCCTCTGTGGCGCGGTCGGTAGTGATACCGCCTGCGGCGCTGGAGGTCGTGGGTTCGATTCCCACCGGAGACAAATATTTGTGTGACCCATAAATGTTTGTCTCAAGAGTCTGGGTGTTTCTATGTATAATATGTATGTATTTAAAAGTATATAAGTATTAATCCGTAGTCTGATACCCATAACACAAGCAGGTTATTCCTAGCTTACTTTGGGATCAGATAGCGTTGTGTGAAATGTCCGTGAATATTTATTTTAGAATATTTATTTATTTTAAAAAATGTAAATGTTTTGACATTTTGAGGTTAGAAACCGCCGCGATAACCGCAAGTGCGGCCTCGGCCTTAGGTGGGAAGTAATTTGTATGAGGTTTGCCTCCCTAGAGAGGGAAGCAGCTTTTACCACCCAATAATCAGATCAAAACAAAACTACTTTCCGAGTATGAGAAATGAAAACGATATTTGGGATCGCTCAGTTCTGGCGAAGATTTTCTCCACTGTGTATGAGTGGCACCTCTGCACCGGCATGCGTTGTAAATTCAAAGGAAAGTTATTAAAACGTAGTGAAACGCGAGTTATGTCAACAGGAAATCACAGCGGGACATTCATATGATTTTGCGTTTACAAAACAGTAAAGACGGATTTACATTACGAAATTAGTGGCATAAAACTAATGTCGTGACACTAATTTCGAAATGTAAATCCGGCTTTAATGCTAAGCTAGCTCTAATTCAATAGTCCTGGGGTGATCCTTCCGAGGGCTAACCCGGGGCTCCCAACCGTAGGCATTAGGTAGGGAACGTGGGGTTTTTAGTCGGTAGGAGTCCGGTATAGCATCCCTGTGGGATTTTCCTCGCGTTAAACAAAAACTTTAATTCATTACATAGGTATTTTATTTGCTTTATTTTTAACTTTAGAGTGCTAGTTTTAGCCCCTCTCTATAAAATAGAGTGCAGAGGGGCTTATGGCGAGACTTTGTCTGTAGTCTGTGACTCTGTTGCATTAAACTACGTCACTAGGTCACGTGAATCATCTGTTCAAAGTTGAAATAAAACAAAAATGACAACGTCAATCGGATTGAACTTTCACTTTCACAATAAACCTGTTAGAGAGGGGCAGTCTGGTGAGAACGATCTCACGGCTTTCTTGTTCTGTATTAAATTCAAACGAAATCTTGTAATAGTAAAGGAAAGTGATTATAACGTAGTGAAACGCGAGATAAGGCAACAGGAATTCACAGCGACATTTAACATGATGTTGCGTTTACAAAACGGTGAAGTTCAGCTAGCTCTGATCACAGATTACTATTCACACAGGTCACCCTTCCGAAGGCTTACCCGGGACGAGAGAAACTTTTAGTTATTTTTTTTTTTTTTTTTTTTTTTTTATACTACTTAGGTGGCAGACAAGCTTACGGCCCACCGGAAGGTTGGTAACCGTAGCCTATAGACGTTTGCAACACCAGAGGTGCTACACACGCGCTGCCGACCCGGGCGCAGGTTGTGACGACCCACAGTTGAAATTTTTCAAGCCGCCCATAAGGCCTTCAACTTGGCTTAACGACTGTCATTTTACTGACAACCGGGACCAACGGCTTATCGTGCCTTCCGAAGCACGGAAACGCTCGTAAATAAATGTCACAAAGTGGTCCACGTGGTGGTCACCCATCCATATCCGAAAAATATGAATACGTAAATATTATAGCTACCTATAATAATAATAAAGGTTCAATACTTAGGGTACATAGGTCATAATATAATAGTTATTTTTTACTTTTTACAGGTTTTTTTATTGTCCTTTTTTTGTGAGTCGGGGGTTTTTTATTTGCTTTATTATGAACTTTTGAGTGCTAGTTTTATTCGTAAAAGTGAGGTACTGAGTGTTTAAATATCAATGATCAATACATTGAGTTGTTATTTCTACATAGTAATAATAATTCAATGAGTCAAAATGACAAATAAGTACTATAAGAATAAAAACCGGCCAAGCGCGAGGCGGACTCGCGTACACAGGGTTCCGTACCAAAAAATCACGTTTGTTGTATTAGAGCCTCCCTTAATCCCCCCTCTGATTTTAGTATTTGTTGATAAAGCGGCAACAGAAATAATCTATGAAAATTTCTGCTCTCTAGCTATCACGGTTCCTGAGATACAGCCTCATGACGGACAGACAGACAGACAGATGGCGCTATCCATCTGTCTGTCTGTCTGTCTCATGAATAGTGTTCCGTTTTTACACTTTGGGTATAGAACCCTAAAAAACCTCCGAACCTACCACTTTGCCCCAACGGGCATTCAAGCGTTTAAAGGAGAAATCGACTGATGTATCTGATACTGACAGCCATCACAGGGTTGGTGCCTTTTTGCGAGTTTTATTTAAAACGGTCGGCCATTTTGATTTCATTCTGTCATCGGCATGAAAACTGTAAATCAATATAGGCTCAGACAATATAGACTCCTTGAAAATAATATCATACTAAACAGCAGCTGACTTCTATTATTATTGAAATGGAGTTGCTACTGATTGTTAAAAAAATACTTAGGTATTACAGTTGAAAATATAAAATATCAACAAATTTAAGATAATATAGCATAATTAGCGGACGTCATGCGGTTTCACCCGCATAGCTCTCATTCCCGTGGGAATACGGGAAGAAAATATAACCTATGTTCACCGGGAAGAATGTAGCTTTACAAAAATGAAAGAATTTTTCAAATCGTTTCAGTAGTTCCGGAGCCTATTCGATGCAAACAAACAAACAATGAAATCTTTCTGTTTTATATTAGTACTAGCGAACGTCACGCGGTTTCACCCGCGTATTTCCCGTTCCCGTGGGAATACGGGAATAAAATATAGCCTATGTTCACCGCAAAGAGTGTAACTTTCTAACAGTGCAAGAGTTTTTCAAATCAGTCCAGTAGTTCCGGAGCCTATTCATTACAAACAAACAAAAAAAACAAATCTTTCCTCTTTATAATATTAGTTTAGATAGATTAACTTTTAACCTTACGCGTTGCTTGATATTAATAATTACATAAAACGAGTATTAACGCGATCATGCATACCTTAAAATTGAGGCTTGACATTTCGGCTGGATTGCACCAGCCGTGATCATAAGCAGACTGAAGAGGCGGTGTCACTCCGATTGCGAGGTAGAATCCTCCAAATGTACCCTTACATTGTCGACTCACGCACTAGTACACACTACACTGACAGTGTCCTTATTCTGGAAGCCGTCCCGTCTGGACCGCATTAACCGCGTTAATACCCGTTTTATGTAATTATTAAAATAGCAATATATCTACAACCAGGTAAGACAGGGTTCTACCGAGATCTTTGGAGCCCAATCAATCTATGCTTCACCTGCAATTATGGAACACCTTGACATAAGGAACTCAAGCCTCGAAACGAACTCTTACTGAAATGACAACTTTTCAAAATGAAATTGGGAGAGACCCATCCTGACATTGCGTACGACAAAGGACCGTTAAAACTGAATTGAGGTCATAAATAAATCATAATAAATGAAGACTTTGATACTAAACATGAAGTAACCTCGCTATTTATGTCGGAAAATTCTATAATTATATCGAGACATGTTGCCCTTTGAGTCACTCAAGTTGTGACGAGTGCTCTTTCTAATTTCATGATAGGTAGGTACTACCTACATGCCTGCTTACCTGCCGGGGTTCAAAATGTCAAAAACATTAAAATGGGCCTATTTTACGCTTCACTTCTGCCTTGTTACTTGTAGAAATCCTCATGGATGTTATGCCGAACTTTTACCGCCTGAAACCACATATCACTGCCTACAGCCGGATGTCCCGGCTAAACCCTCCCAAGGATGTCCCTGGGTTCTCAACAGACTTTGGCTACCACTGCAACCTCACCAAGGGGGTTACCCAACCCCCTTGTTGAGGTTGATTACTATCCTGGATCTTTTGGGGTTGATTCGTGTGTTGATTCGGCTTCTTGAGGCGTGCGTGAATGCTCCCACGTCACGTCGCCGTCTTAGCCTGCTGTAAGGACCGCGAGCAGCCTTTCTTATTTACATGTTTAAATTTGTTCCAGTTCTCACCTGGAGCCGGTGTTATACCAGCACTGGTCGCCAAGAGTTCTATCTGCTACGATCCTCTTATTTACGTTGGAATGAATACTCAAGTAAGTAGTACAAAAAATGAGAGCGCAGTAACATATTTTAATATGTTGTTTAGCTGCTAAATCTAATCAAATCAGCCTATAGCAGTCCACTGCTGGACGTAGGCCTCTCCCAAAATGCGCCACAATATATATGATCCTGCGCCTTCCGCATTCAGTCTCTCCCTGTGACCATTTTCGGGTCGTCGGTACATCTGGCGAGGGTCCTACCCAACGTGTATCAACTAACTGTAATGTATCTAACTAAATATCTGAGACATTAGTTGTTTACCTGTACGATTGCTATTGAAATGGTCTTGGGTTCGAATCCCGGTATTTTGTGTATGTGTAACTTCTGTAAAATGTTACGTCTAGAGAACAAACATAATTCATAGCACAAGCTAACATTAGCTTAATTTCCGCTAGATGATGCTGTGTTAGTGATATAAATATAAATTGTAATATCTATTGTTACAGTTTCGAAACTCAATCAAACGGATATTTGGTATTCACTCCAAGGGCAATCTTTCACGCTCTGAAAAAGGTTATCAAAACACTAAACTTTCACCAGCCAACAAAATGTCCAGTTACAATACTCGTATGAATTCATCAGAAACAAACTTTTCCAGCGTACAAAGAAACAATAATCCGAAAAAAATAAATTGCAATGATGAAATTTCAGAAACCACTTATAATGAATACCATCGAACTTTTGCAAGGGATCCAGAACTTTGTACAATACCTGAGAGTAAGAATTCTGATGCCGAGAGATCTGGAGACACAATGTGTGATGAAGATAGTGGCAACAACATCAATAATAAAAGACATGAGATATTTGGTGAATCCTGTAAAATGTTGAACGACAGATCACCTGTCCTTACTTTCATGGATTCTGAACGATTGTTATTTACTAAAATATCAGAGCATGATGATTTTGAACACGATGCCAGCAATGTCTTTGGGAACGAAGGTTACGAAGAACATGTTACGGATATGACTAATAACGACAATTGCAAAATTGAAAACGCACAGCAAAGCAATGGAAGGCAAAAGGTTATACGACAAAGTTGTTCTTTAGACTTCCCTCGTCTTACAGCTGAAAATAAAAAACGAAAACTGTCCATTGAAACGAAATTGGAGAGTTTCGTCCAGCCTAAAGGATTTTTCAAGGAGACAATTAATAAACTTTTTGATCAAGACGCTAAACAGGTACAAGACTGTTTTAAAAGTTATTTGTGTGATGATAAAAGTGAATGTGGTCATGATAACCTGTAATTTATAATGTTGTAAGATTAATTTGGGAACAAAGTCAAATTATTAGATTTATATGTGCTATGAGGGAGCACAGAAAAAAAACGATTTAATGAAGTGTATGTGCGTTCTATTAATTTAATTACAGGACTGTGAGAGTGGCTTATACTGCTAAAGATGTAATTATACTCCAAATAGACGCTTTATCTTCAAATTTTAAATCATATCGTCACAAATTTCAAATGTCAAGTGATAATAATCAATTGGGAATTACTTTAATGATTTTCTGTGAATATCTTCTTTAGAGGTTTAACAGATATAGGTCAAAATTATTTAAAATTTTCTAATAAAATGGTGCTGACCTATATAGAAAATGTCCATTCATAAGAATAACGTTATTAGTCAAAGATCTGTGATATAGATACGAGTGCCAAGATAAAAATAAGTATATTATTTAGTTGGTATAATCTGGTAAGTATAAATGTGTGAGGTGTATAGTAACATTGGTTCAGCATTACAGTTAGAATGTTATGACTTCGAAATAACGACCACACAATTTAATAAACCTCTATTATTACGGATAAAAATTTCTGGCTGCCAGTTGAGGTACTGGCAATGATCTTTGTTTATTAGTCCTTGTTAGTTTAGTTCAAAGATTTCGTAACATAACATATATCTAGATAAAGCCACTAAAATAACGTTAGAAAGTTAAAGGCATCCTTCCATTATGAACTTATTTTCGCTGTTTTACCTTTCAAATTGTGAAAGTAAATTATGAATATTTTCTGATATATTTTGGGGAAATTCATGAATGTTATGAGTTTACGAATGTCATAACGTTGCTGAATTTACATTTCATATAAGTAATTAGTGAAATAACATTTGTGAATTGTGCGTTCAATTACCTACCAGGTACTGGGTTTCACTTTTATCGAGAGGGTAGGCTTTACCCTCTGTTAAGGCGCACCCTTATAGGAGTACGCTTTTTTGTATAAGTTCCATAATACAGCCAATTGATTTTGCAGTGTGATAAATATGAATACGATTTCCTCCCGCAACATAATGACGTACAGATAAATATGGTATGGAGCAAACATGCTATGTCTACTCCCCTTGTACTTATCGCGTTGCTCTATGTGACACACAGTATGTGTATAGAGCAAACATGCTATGTCTACTCCTCTTTAACTGGCCGCGTTGCTCTATGTGACACACAGATGTGTATAGAGCAAACATGCTATGTCTACTCCCTTTTTACTGGTCACGTTGCTCTATGTGACACACAGATGTGTATAGAGCAAACATTCTATGTCTAATCCCCTTTGTACTGGTCGCGTTACTCTATTTGACACACAGATTTGTATAGAGCAAACACGCTATGTCTACTCCCCTTTTACTGGTCGCGTTGCTCTATGTGACACACAGATGTGTATAGAGCAAACATGCTATGACTACTCCCCTTTTACTGGTCGCGTTGCTCTATGTGACACACAGAATGTGTATAGAGCAAACATGCTATGTCTACTCCTCTTGTACTGGCCACGTTGCTCTATGTGACACACAGATGTGTATAGAGCAAACATGCTATGACTACTCCCCTTTTACTGGTCGCGTCGCTCTATGTGACACACAGATGTGTATAGAGCAAACATGCTATGACTACTCCCCTTTTACTGGTCGCGTTGCTCTATGTGACACACAGATGTGTATAGAGCAAACATGCTATGTCTACTCCCCTTGTACTGGTGGCGTTGCTCTATGTGACACACAGATGTGTATAGAGCAAACATGCTATGTCTAATTCCCTTGTACTGGTCGCGTTGCTCTATTTGACACACAGGTGTGTATAGAGCAAATATGCTATGTCACTTTCCCTTCTACTGATCACGTTGCTCTATGTGACACACAGATGTGTATAGAGCAAACATGCTATGTCTACTCCTCTTGTACTGGCCGCGTTGCTCTATGTGACACACAGACGTGTATAGAGCAAACATGCTATGTCTTCTCCCTTTTTACTGGTCACGTTGCTATATGTGACACACAGATGTGTATAGAGCAAACATGCTATGTCTACTCCTCTTGTACTGGCCACGTTGCTCTATGTGACACACAGATGTGTATAGAGCAAACATGCTATGACTACTCCCCTTTTACTGGTCGCGTTGCTCTATGTGACACACAGATGTGTATAGAGCAAACATGCTATGACTACTCCCCTTTTACTGGTCGCGTTGCTCTATGTGACACACAGAATGTGTATAGAGCAAACATGCTATGTCTACTCCTCTTGTACTGGCCACGTTGCTCTATGTGACACACAGATGTGTATAGAGCAAACATGCTATGACTACTCCCCTTTTACTGGTCGCGTTGCTCTATGTGACACACAGATGTGTATAGAGCAAACATGCTATGACTACTCCCCTTTTACTGGTCGCGTTGCTCTATGTGACACACAGATGTGTATAGAGCAAACATGCTATGTCTACTCCCCTTGTACTGGTGGCGTTGCTCTATGTGACACACAGATGTGTATAGAGCAAACATGCTATGTCTAATTCCCTTGTACTGGTCGCGTTGCTCTATTTGACACACAGGTGTGTATAGAGCAAATATGCTATGTCACTTTCCCTTCTACTGATCACGTTGCTCTATGTGACACACAGATGTGTATAGAGCAAACATGCTATGTCTACTCCTCTTGTACTGGCCGCGTTGCTCTATGTGACACACAGACGTGTATAGAGCAAACATGCTATGTCTTCTCCCTTTTTACTGGTCACGTTGCTATATGTGACACACAGATGTGTATAGAGCAAACATGCTATGTCTACTCCTCTTGTACTGGCCACGTTGCTCTATGTGACACACAGATGTGTATAGAGCAAACATGCTATGACTACTCCCCTTTTACTGGTCGCGTTGCTCTATGTGACACACAGAATGTGTATAGAGCAAACATGCTATGTCTACTCCTCTTGTACTGGTCGCGTTGCTCTATGTGACACACAGATGTGTATAGAGCAAACATGCTATGACTACTCCCCTTTTACTGGTCGCGTTGCTCTATGTGACACACAGAATGTGTATAGAGCAAACATGCTATGTCTACTCCTCTTGTACTGGCCGCGTTGCTCTATGTGACACACAGACGTGTATAGAGCAAACATGCTATGTCTTCTCCCTTTTTACTGGTCACGTTGCTATATGTGACACACAGATGTGTACAGAGCAAACATGCTATGTCTACTCCCCTTGTACTGGTCGCGTTGCTCTATGTGACACACAGATGTGTATAGAGCAAACATGCTATGTCTACTCCCCTTGTACTGGTGGCGTTGCTCTATGTGACACACAGATGTGTATAGAGCAAACATGCTATGTCTAATTCCCTTGTACTGGTCGCGTTGCTCTATTTGACACACAGGTGTGTATAGAGCAAATATGCTATGTCACTTTCCCTTCTACTGATCACGTTGCTCTATGTGACACACAGATGTGTATAGAGCAAACATGCTATGTCTACTCCTCTTGTACTGGCCGCGTTGCTCTATGTGACACACAGACGTGTATAGAGCAAACATGCTATGTCTTCTCCCTTTTTACTGGTCACGTTGCTCTATGTGGCACACAGATGTGTATAGAGCAAACTTGCTATGTCTACTCCCCTTTGACAGGTCGCGTTGCTCTATGTGACACACAGATGTGTATAGAGCAAACATGCTATGCCTACTCCCCTTGTACTGGTTGCGTTGCTCTATGTGGCACACAGAATGTGTATAGAGCAAACATGCTATGTCTTCTCCCTTTTAACTGGCCACTTTGCTCTATGTGACACACAGATGTGTATAGAGCAAACAGCTATATCTACTCCCCTTGTACTGGTCGCGTTGCTCTATGTGACACACAGATGTGTCTTTACACATCTGTGTGTCACATAGAGCAACGCGACCCGCAAACATGCTATGTCTACTCCCATTTTACTGGTCGCGTTGCTCTATGTCACACACAGATGTGTATAAAGCAAATATGCTATGTCTACTATCCTTGATGTGTTGCTCTAATTGTCAGTATATCTCATACTTATTGATAATATTAAATTCCTTGAGTGTATTTCATGACTACTGAAAAATAACAGGTTAAATATTTTCCGACCATTACTGTTTCATGATAAACCTCTTTGGCAAATTTGTAATCCTGTTAATAATTTTGGCTTTAATGACAAAATTGTTTATTTTCTTGACAAATCAAATCATTTTTATTGTTCCACTGCATGTCATAAAACTTACCGATTCATTGATTTTCATGTTTAAGTATAATAAAAATTAATAATACCTATGAACAGGTAACGTTAAACAACATGATGCCACCGTTTGATGTAGTTAGATAGTAATTTTAAATTTAAATAAATCTTATTTTAAAATTAGGTAGATTATAAATTTATAAACTTATCATAAGTTAGCTAATTGAATGTCGGAGCTTAGAAATAATAAAAAAACGAAATTATAAACAATTTTTATATTTTAAAATTAAGGAAATAAATTTCTATTGTAAGTTTTAAAATATATCTATTTTAACGTTATACTCAAACAATAGATTTTAAGAACTGATGTCCATTTTGTTATTATTTTGTTCATTACGAGTATAGAAATTTCAATGTATGATACTTTACTGAATACTTATTGATATAAGTTTATATAACTACTATATTATAAATGTCTATAATAATTCGTCTACGTCTTCATAATACAATTTATAATTATATTTTAGTACCTACCATTTTGTTTTGTCTTAAGATTTTCGCTATAAACAAATCATAGATAACTTGGTTAAATGTTTTAATAAAGTAATATAATTCAGTATAAACTCGTATTATTTATTAACCCAGGGTTTGCAGCAGTAATCATTTCGTTTATGCAATGATTTGTATAGCTTCGAGATCAACCGCAGACAATAATAATAATAATAATAAATATTGTTGGACATTCTCACACATCATCTAGCCCAAACTAAGCTATAAAGCTTGTGCTATGGGATCTAGATGACTGATAGACATACTTATATATTTCTAAATACATACATATTATACAGAGAAAACACCCAAACTCCGAAACAAACATTTGTGGATCACACAAATATTTGGACCGACCCAGGAATCGAACCCAGGACCTCCAGCGCCGCAGGCGGTACCACTACCGACCACGCCACAGAGGCAGTCATGTTAAAAAATCAAAATGTTAAAAATTACCGAATTATCAGACCCCGGTTAACCTATGACCACTAATTTGAGATCGAAAGCTTCTGCATCAGTTTCAGCAAAAAATTACGTTTTTAGGGTTCCAAACCTCAAAGGAAAAAACGGAACCCATATAGGATAGGATCACTTTTTGTCCGACCGTCTGCCTGTCAAAGACCCTTTATCTCATGAACGTGTATTTCCCCTCCCGATCAAAGTCATACTCATAGGTTTAATGGCTGAAAGCTATTAAAATATAAACACAGTTATTAAGTCCTTAGTCTGTAACATGCTCGCCACGCCCGCCTGACCTATAGCCACTTAAATACTCCAGCCCAGTCCCAAAGCGATTTGCTGAATACACACACACTTAAGAGCCTACCAGACGCCAAATTGTTAAAAGCAGATAGCAGATATACATTTTAGCGTGCAAGAAAGAGAGAGATGCGATCGGTTTTTGTGCGCTTTTAACGAAATTAATGAATTATAAAAAAAAAAACTATATCCAATATGAAAAAAATGCTCTAGTGCAAATGGAGATTTAACAATTGTCTTTCTTATAAATATTTTATATTATAAAAACAACTTATAACATACGAGATCTAGGTAAAAATTTCACTTAATCGAGGTATTTTCAACACAAAAATCTATCGAGGATTTTATCAGTAATCGTGTTTCGAGCCTAGAGCGTTTTTAGTTCATGAACTGAAGTTGTCTGTGTTCAAATTTTAATTCAGTAGACCTCACGAGTCCTGAGATCTAGATCAAAGTAATAGTCTATTTGGCGTCATGTGGACTCTTGAAAGACTGCCACGTTGGTCAAGATGTTTGAAGTGCGAATGCGGATCAAGAGGTCGTGGGTTCGATTCCCACCACTAAACTCTTCCTAGTCTGTACTAAATTACAAGGAGATTTTTTTTTATTATTTATGCTAGTGATTGACGGCACTTGATGAAACTTGCTGCACATATTGAAAAAAAAAATTGACACAAATTTAGTATAGTACAAGTGTCGTTTTTCAGTATTGCTGTATGTAACGTATAAACTCAAAAACTACTAGACCTAAACCTAAAGCTACATTACCTAAAATAGTTTATATTTTGTCCCCATATTCCCACGGGAAAAGAAACTACGCGGGTGAAACGTCCTGTCAACTATATTTCTTTGTTTGCATTAATTAGTCTCCGAAACAACTAAACTGATTAATAAAAGTGTGTGCGCGTAAACTTTACGCGCGACTGAAGTAAAACTTCTTTGCCATTGACGGCATCAAATGTTATATTAATATCATTCATTCGAATTTTGAATAGCGGAAACTACGATTTCGCTATTCAAAATTCAAATAGCGTTACTTCCGTCAGAAAAAAAATCTGGTTTACTCCCTAGGTCACGCCTTAAGAAGTTTTACTCCAAAAATTTTATTCACTATTGGTGACAGGCTATATTTTATTTCCATATTCTCATGGGAACTGGAACAACACGGGGCAAACCGCGTGACATCTGCTAGTCTTGACCTAAATACTCCAGCACAATGTATCATCATGGAAACTTTCTACAACTTATTATAACTTTAATTCTACAGGAATTAAGGTTTATTTTTATGTAAATATCATGCCAATACATACCTACATACATACATATGGAAACGCCTTTATCCCCGAAGGGGTAGGCAGAGGCATATCATATGCCCACATTTCACCTTTTTAGAATTTGTCCCACGTGATAGGTGGTGAGCCGTATTGCCGGGTTGAGATGGACAGGCGCAGGTTGTGACTGCCTGCTCTTCAAGCCGCCTAAAAGGCCTTGAACTTGGCTTAACGACTGGCAACCGGGACCAACGGCTTAACGCTCAAATAAATGTCACAAAGTGGTCACTGGGATGATCACCCATCCAAGGACTGGCCATAGTGAAAGTTGCTTACTGCAGTGATCGTTTACAGAACACTGAGTCCGCGGGGCCACGAGCGCTTCTGCTAATACAGATTCCATAAAACATAGCGTGCATAAAACAAGGTCTTAATCGTTCCCCAGAGTTCATTAAAGCAATTTATACTGTATTCATACTCGTATTAGACTGAAAGCTCAATTATGCTAATCAATTACTTATGAATACGGAGGATCGTTTGTTACAAAATGGACTTATCGATTAATACTAGAGAAAGGGTACGTTACAATGCCGAAAGTTCTTAATACCTACATCTGAAAAACCTACGCTCAAAACGACGAAAATCAAAATACCTAAGGTACGAAATAACTATACCCGATATATCGAAGCTCAATATGTCTAATTTCAAATAAGCGAAAGTTCTAAATCCCGATAATTCCAAATCACGCGAGATTCAAATCCCGAAGGTTACAGTTGGAATACCGAAGTTCAAAATCCCGAAAGTATTGTACACTTGGTTAGGTTAGGCCAGGCCTCCGTCACTCGCTACAAGTCGTTTTATAAGCACCTACTCCTAAGTATTATGACGCAGAACTAACGTGGCCGACCGGCAGAGGGCTGCCACACGCCAGACCGAGCGAAGTGCGCACAACCAATGTACATTTCCCGCGTAAAATAATATTTAGCTTTATTTAGTCTTGCTTTTTTTTTCATCTTACTTCTTACTAACGTTCTAAAATTAAATGCGAAAGTGTTTGAGTGCGGATGTGTAGATGTGTGAATGTTTATTACTCTTTCACGCTCTAACGGCTAACGGATCTGGCTGATATTTGATACAGGGATAGATTGTAGTCTGGAATAACACATAGGTTACTTTTTATCCCGGGAATAAGTTCCCATTGGAAGCGGGAAAAGGAACAAACTTTTACGCGGGCTAAGCTGCAAGCATCAGCTAGTTATAATATAATTCTTATGTAAAGAAGAAGTTATAAAATATTATTAAGTTTTTTTTTTCAGGCACTGTGTTTATTGTTTTTTGTAGTTATACTTATTTTTGTTACGTGCTTACAACCCTAATGTTGTCAATAGTTGTCACTCGATGACGCAATCATACGGTGTGCGCACGAATCTCGACTCTCGGAATACGTCGTAGAGCATGTTTTCCACTGTAGCGATATGTTATAGCTAATATTTTTGAGGTTAAGTATGGGAGTGATGTATCTGTTACGTAGTAACTATTATTTAATCTGTGGTTAGGCTAGAACTGCGACCATAACGCACGAGACGACCGAGCCGCGGCAGCGGCCGGCGAGTGCCCGAAACGAATTCTACTTATGCACACTTTCGGTTTGATAAATTTATCTTTTCGTAACAGAAGGGGCATTTAAACACTTCAGGACTCAGCTAATTATTTTATTCTCCGTATAGACGCACAATAATTTGGGCAGAGCTTCGACTAGTTTCAGTATACAGTACAGAATGACCGACAAATGTGCTCGCACTGTCTTTTAAAGATGTACACTCGGAAATTGCGTAACTCCTTATGTCAACTGTCATAGTGATTTGAAGCGTGGCGTTACATTTTATAAAATTGCATGGTTGCATTTTTCATCTTTGACAGATTATTAACTAAGTAGAATTCGTTTCTGGCACTCGCCGGTCGCTGCCGCGGCACGCTCACTTCGCTCGCTCGGCTCGTGCGTTATGGTCGCAGTTCTAACCTAACCTAACCAATTGTACAATACTTTCGAAATTTTGAACTTCGGTACCTATACCAAACGGTCGGTATTTTAATATTCGGCATTTTAGTATTAGGCGTTATAAACGGGACCTCTGTTCATGAAATTTCGCCGTCCGTCTGTCTGTCTGTCTGACTGTATGTCTGTCTTTCTGGACATACAGACAGAGTTACTTTCGCATTTGTAATATTAGTAGGGATAGGTATTCAAATGAATAATATATGATAGGTTATATTGTCTGGCAGAGGTGTAAATGCTCCATGAACATTCTTCCGATGGCCTGGCCGGGGTTCTCAGCCGTAGGCAGTGGTAGGGCACCGTGTGGTTGTTTTTTTGAAAAATCCTCATGGATGCTATGCCGGACTCCTACCGACTAAAAAACCTCACGTCTCCTGCCTAACCGCCTATGGTAGGGCGCCCCGAGTAAGCCCTCGGTAGGATACCACTGGACTCACCAACAGACCTACGGCTACCATTGTGACCTCACCTAGGAGGGTCGGGTGCTATCCCGCGTCTTTGGGGGGTTTTTCGGGTGTCATCCCGCTTCTAAGGGGGGGCGTGCGTGAATCACGTCACGCTAACTATCGTCTATGGCCTGCTTGTGTAAGAACGGTGAGCAGCCCTCACACAGTCCTCAGGTCGGCGGCGAAACAAGTTGGCGGGGACACTAGCATAGCATTCATGAAGCATTTCCTCAAAGAAAAAAGAAGGGACTTAAATAAAGCTGCGCGGGTCAAGTAGATAATTTTTATAATTAAGACCACAAGCTAATTATCTTTTCTAAAGGCTCTCTTTTGTATTCTCTTTACTTATTCTTCATTAAACGTGAACAGTAAGTCGTTAATTAAGCTAATTAAGAATAAACTCCTCGAATGACAAATAACGGAATATTAATCAGAAAAATTTCAATAGACAACAAAAATGTTATCAACATTTTTCATTAGAAATACGATCTTCAACAAAGCTTAAAGAAAATTAATAAAAATGCTACGAAATTTGGAAGGCATTTTTTAGGGTTCCATACCCAAATTGTAAAAACGGGACCCTATTCATGAGACTTCGCTCTCCGTCTGTCTGTCTGTCTGTCTATCCGTCACGAGGTTGTATCTCAGGAACCGTGATAGCTAGAGAGCTAAAAATTTCACAAATGATGTATTTTTGTTGCCGCTCTAACAACAAATACTAAAATTAGAAGAAAAGGGGGGCTCCCATTCCAGAAACGTGATTTTTTGCCATTTTTTGGTACGGAACCATTCTTCCGCGAATCCGAATCGCACTTGGCTGGTTATTTTATCTCTCATCATTAAACATCAAAGAATAATTCTGTGGCCTGGTGCTAAAAGGGCCAAAGTACGTTTTTGTATAGAACGAGATTGTACTTGCAATTTATTGAAAAACTATGATATTTTTTTGTGCTAAAAGGGCGTTCGTTTATCAACCATCTTTCAAAAGTTACTATGTAAAAAGGCCAATGTAATGTGCGCTTTCATACATTTTATTAAAAAATAATACATGTTAAAAGGGCTTCAGTACACTTATGCCGATAGAAAATTATTATTTTTCACTTTGCTAGTAGTAGAGTAAGAACTAAAACGATCAAAGTTGACATTGGTCCATTTTGCACAGATTCAGTAATATTTTTACTATTATAACCAATTGTTAAAAAGGCCAAAGTTAACTTCGGTCATATTTGCAACCAAATGTTAAATAAAAAATTAAAATGTCATCTCTGTTAAATAGGCATCAGATTACATTGGCCTTTCTTACGTGAATCTAAACGGCATTTTTGGTGGTTTATTCCGTGGTATTGCGTACCAAACATTATGTCACATGTCACACCCAATGTTTAATTGTCAAAATTAACCGGGATAATATTGAGTTTTTTTAAAAATCAGCCTATGACAGTCCACTGCTGGACGTAGGCCACTCGCAAATTTCAACACAATACACGGTACTGCGCTTTCCGCATCCAGTCCGTCCCTGTGACCTTTTTCAGGTCGTCGGTCCATCTGGCGGGGGTCTTTCTAACCCACGTGAACTAAGTCGCGGCCGCTACTCCAGAACCTGTTTGCTCCACCAACCATCGGTTCTTCTACAGATATGATCAGACCACTGCAACTTCAAAACTTCTCTTACGGATAACAACGTTCCGGATTTTATCCCTCAGAGACACCCCGAGCATAGTTCCATTGCGTTCCACGTCACGGTACCGTAGGTCATAACTGATAGGATGCACTGGTTATATAGTCTTCAGTTATTGCGGTATAGGCGAATGGAAACCCCGGCGTATTTTACTACATGCTGCCCAGCCCAAGCGGATCCTTCTCGCTATTTCCTATCCCAGGGTAGGTGTATTCCTGGACAACCCCTAACCTTGATCCTTGGTCCCGGCACGACGTGCTCATTGAACATGTCGAGACTCTCCACTTAGACTGTGCAGCATTCCATTCAACTATTCCAGCGTTGTCATCGGCAAACCCAAGGTGTGAGATGCGTTCACCGTTTATTTTTACGCCCTATCCATCCAAGTTCTGCGATTAAAGACGTCCTAAAGCGCATTGGTCAAGAGTTTCGGGGATGTCACATCGCCCTGTTTTACACTTCTGCGCAGTGTTATAGGATTGATCTTCTTATCCTCTAACTGGATGGTCATGGTAGCGGTATCATACAAGGATCTCAACACCTCGATATAGCGCCAATCAACACGACACCGCTGCCGAGTGTCCAGTACTACCCAGGTATTGATAGAGTCGAAGGCTTTCTCGTAGTTCACATAAGCCATATACAGCGGCTGATTGTACTCGCTTGTCTTCTGTACAATCTGCCGAACAGTATGGATGTGATCTACCTGTACTGAAGCCTTTTCGAAACCCGGCTTGCTCTTTGGCTGAAACTCATGGAGGCGAGGCTGTTTGTAACTCCCGAGAACAACTTGTAAGCATGGCTCAGGAGTGTGATGGATCTGTAGTTCCTCAGTGAGGCTTTATCGCCTTTTATGAAAAATAGAGCCACCGCACTCCCGCTCCACGCACTGCGTACTAGGCCCTGCTGGAGGACGGAATAACTCATGCTCGTTAGCTCTCTGTGGACTGGTGTCCCACCCGCTTCAAGGAGCTCAGTCGTAATTTCGTCCTCTCCAGGGGATTTGCTGTGTTTGTGTTGTGAGAGCCGCCTTGACCTAAACTTATTGATCATGTGATTAGTGCCAATTATAATACTCTGGCATTTGTCAGGGTTAACAGCCAGCCCAAACCTACCACACCATCTACCTATCAGGTCCAAATCCGCATTTACACAATTTATCGCCTCTGCAATATTATCAACAGAGGCTTGACTATATAATTGCAGGTCATCAGCATACAGGTGATACGCACACTGAAGTTCGGAGGTTAAGATGTTGATAAATATCGAAAAAAGAAGAGGAGATAATATACCGCCTTGAGGGACCCCAGAGCCAAGATTGCACCAACTCGATGACATCTCGTCCTGTCAATCTGCAGTATGTCCTCTGTATAGTGGCGTGATAATGGGGCTCTGTGGTCGTCATCGCTTAGTCCCGTTCGCTTTTTTGTCCAAAATGCATAGAGGTCTGTGAAGAAATACTCGATTTCCTCGAGAATCTCGAACCTTGAGATTAAGGTTCTGCCATTCGCTGTTCTGACTTTCGTCGTACGGGGTCTCCCAAGCTGCTGAGCAAAGACTTTAGTGCCCCTGTTCTGCTCAATTGCAGCCATGACGACACTGGTGCTGTAGCGTTGCCATTCTCGGACAAAAACCTTCGGGACACTTGCTGTAGCGTTTTGACCACTGTGTTGGTTTTATCGTGATAGTTGTCAGTGGTTTCCAGCAGGTCGAAACGATTTTGAAGGATCAGTTGGAGCTTTTCTTTTGGACTAGGCTTCATCATCCGGGCCGTTTCGGCGCGGAAGTCTAAATTAGGGATGCTCGGACAAGTCGGTTATCACCCTTTAATCACAGAAACATCTCTAACAAACACTTCCTGTCCGTTAAGATAAAGTCTATCTCGTTCCTTGTGACCTTGTCAGGGCTTCACCAAGTCCTCTTCCTGTGGGGCTTCTTCTTGAAAAATATTTCTTTTTCATCAAATGCTAAGTTTAAAAAGAAACGGAAATATGACACGATCACAATCAGAAGATACTGCACCAGTGGCACCTCTCATGCCCCTAAATCAGAGACTTACTAAAAGCCCTGCACCAAAAGTCAGAGACCTGCAATCGTTTCTGGAATACCTCCAACCATCCAGTCGTCCATTTTATGAGTCTTTGGAGACAGGCCCTGAAATGGAGGATATTGTGACATGTTCTGATGAAGTAAAATAAAAATATTATAATATTTCTTAAAAAAAACGACATTGGCCTTTTTAACTTTATACATAATTAGGCACTAACATAATAAATATCATCACTGCTAAAAGGGCTTAAGTTGTTTATATTTTCCAAAATACAACCTTTTTTATATTTTAGAATTTACTTCATAAATCTACTTAAAAACAAAAATCGAAATAAAGTAATTTTTTCTTGCCATATTACAACATAACACGTAAATAATAATTAAGAAAGCTGATGCAATGTTGTAACTCTCATAACTGAAAACAATGATTATTGCTATTGGCCCTATTAGCACCAGGCCACAGAATTTATCTTCTTAATAAGCTGAAGTACAATGTTTTATAACTTGAAATATCCTTTGAGTCACTATCGTAACCGTGCTTAGTAACCAATTACCTAAAGAAGAAATTGACATATTATCTCGTAACCAAGTAACAAACTGAGATATTTAGACAATTTTTTTTATACCACTAAGGTGGCAGACAAACATACGGCCCACCAGAAGCACCGGTGGTCACCGCAGCCTATGAACGTTTGCAACACCAGAGGCGCCACAATCGCGCTGCCGACCCTGTAAATACTTTCCAAAACCACTTTTGAAGAACCCCATACTGTAGGCGTTTGGGAAAACCAGGCAGGGAGATCAATGTAGAAAAAAATAATTCCCTGTTTTAATTTAAAAGGAATTTAGGTAACACTATTTTGTTTTATAGATCTTCATTATTTTTTGCAAATTGAAGATGAAAAATGAAGTTGAAGATGAACAAATTACATTAAGATCGGTAAAACTAATGAAGAACGATAAAACAAATAAAAATCGAAAATGAAAATCAAATCAAGGTGGTTACGGAAAACTAGTGTCCGACCGAAACTGGTTTTCCGGCCGAAACCGAAACCGAACTTTCGGCCCCAGGGTCAGTTTCGGCCGAAACGGAAACCGAAACCGAAACTCACGTGTTCGTATGAAAAAAAAAACCAGCCAAGTGCGAGTCGGATTCCGCACAGAGGGTTCCGTTACAAAAATTGGCCACCAAAATTACGTTTGTTGTGTGGATGCTTTCTTCTGATTTTAGTAGGTACTTTTTGTTATCGGCATCAGAACAGGGTGAGGTGGTGGTGGCAGTGTCTCTTGACATCGCCAACGCTTTCAGCACCTTGCCCTGGAGCTGCGTTTGGGAGGCGCTTATTTACCATGGAATGCCTCCATACCTCCATCGAATTGGCCGCTGGCTAGGGCTGGGTCCGCGAGATGTGTCGTTCGGTGTTCCATAGGAATCGGTTTTAGGACCGCTTCTGTGGAATATCGGTTACGATTGGGTGCTGCGTGGTCCGTTGCTCAGAGGTGTCGGTGTAACGTGTTACGACTCCCTCATTACAGCGCGAGGAGTAACGCACCGAGACGCAGCCCAGAGGCCACCTGCGGGATCCAGCTTACATACAGGGGGCGTCAGCATCGGCATCGAGCTCTCGATGACGTATCTGGGGCTCGTACACGATAGCTGGTGAAACTTCGGATACCACTTCCGAAGTTTGGTCCCATAGCTGAGGGAGGAGGCATCAGCCCCACTCTCGCGGTTATTGCCCAATATCAGGAGACCCAACGCTCCCTGCAGAAGACTGTACCTAGGGATCGTGCGGAGCATGACCCTATACGGGGTCCCCGTATGGGCGGAGATCCTGAGGGCCAGCAATGTGGCTAGATTGCTTAGCCCGCAGAAGGCGACGGCTGTCATGGTGATAAGGAGATACCATACGATCTCAGTTGAGGCGGCATGTCTTCTAGCCGGGACTCCTCTATGGGACTTGGAAGCAAGGGTCCTTGCATCATTGTTTAAAATGGCGCAAGGAGGCGCTGGAGCGGGGCCATAGACCTCTTCCTGTGAGCAGGTCATGCTCGTAAAAGAGACGGCGGGGAGTAAGCGGGAGAGACGTCTGCCACCCGAGTTTCACAGTCTGAGGCTGCGCCCCATACTATCAGCCTCCATGACCAGGGGCCTGAGGACGGTGACGGGGCTGCTTACCGTCTTTACAGAAGCAGGCCTTAGACGATAGTATGATGTGAGAGATTCATCCACGCCCCGCTCAAGAAGCGGGATAACAACTGAACAACCCCCCAAAGACGCGGCCGCAGTATGCATCATTCCGAGGGCATACTCAGGGCTCCCAACCGTAGGCTGTTAGGTAGGATACGCGTGGTTTTTAGTCGGTAGGACTACTGTACAGTGAAAATTTTAGGCCACTATCTGGCACGGTTCCAGCGATACAACCTCGTGACTAATAGACAGATGGACGGCTAGGCCTAATGTCTCGTTAATAGACTTTAGCCGCTCCGTGTGTGAGTTAAACTCGCACTTGGCCGGTTATTTTTTCAATAGGTGCAGCAAGTTCCACCAACTGCCATTAATCAACGGTATAAATCTTCTCAAGTGTTCATTTTAGAAATATCTTCACCTAAAGATGAGTTTCTTTCTTTTACGTGTGGAATTACTTATAGATGCTATTGCGAACTCCTCCCGACTAAAACCACACGGTGCCCTGCTACTAGCTCTTGGCTGGTTTTGGTTACATTCTAGAAGTATATAACTAGAACTGGACAACAGTGAGCCGGACTAGCGCGCATTGGGTTCCGTAGAAGAAAATCAGCAAAAAATCACATAAGTTGTTTGGGAGGCCCCCTTTAATATTATTAATTTGTCTATTTTTATTATTTGTAGCTATAGCGGCAACAAAAATACATCATCTGTAAAAATGATAATTGTTTAACTATCACGGTGCATGCGTCTGCTGACAGACAGACAGACGACCAACGAAGTCAACGGAACCGACAACAAAGGGGTAGGGTTATGTAATGTCCTAGATCACCTCTTTAGGATTCCGTAAAAATTGTATAATTATAACTATTGATTGGAAGTCCCTTCGGTTAGTAACATATTAACTGGTTGGGCTGACCCTAACCACGTCACAAGCAGAGCTAGGCACTTGAAATTCGTGAACACGTGAGTTTCGGCCAGGCCGAAAGTTTCGGCCCATTTTGGCCGAAACTCGATATTTTGGCCGAAACTGGCCGAAACCGAAACCGAAACTTCGGTCGGTCACTACGGAAAACTTATAATGGTTTGCCAATACACAGTGTGACATAATGCGAATGTGACATAATGCGCCAGGAGAGTTACGAACACAATATCTGAACATATTCGCATCATTTTCATTTTACCTTTTCATTTACAGACTTTAATAATTGCATTCCTACTCCTTGCAGACTTTAATAATTGCATTCCTGGTATATAGCGGAATGAAATCGAAAATGATGCAACAGCTGGTGTATTTAAAGTCTATAAACAGGATAAATCGTTTATTTTTAAACTCAATCTCGTAAGGCCCGTTAGTAATTTTTGTACTTGGTAAAAATGCTTGAAAACGCAATCCGCAACGCTTCTTCTTCTTCTTATCAAAGACTAGCTGACGTCACGCGGTTTCCCCGCGTAGTTCCCGTTCCCGTGGGAATACGGGAATAAAATATAGCCTATGTTTACCGCAAAGAGTGTAGCTTCCCAACAGTGAAAGATTTTTCAAATCGGTCCAGTAGTTTCGGAGCCTATTCGTTACAAACAAACAAACAAAAAAACAAATCTTTCCTCTTTATAATATTAGTATAGATTCTAAGTAAATTTTTATACAGTTTTGTCATAAAACTATGCCGTCTCAACCGCTCTGTCAGTGGCGTTGGCGTTGACCCCGAACTGTTGACGTATCGCGAGGTGATACTTTTTGCTATGTCTCACAACTGTGTAAGTATCGCCTAGCGATACTTTAATAATTCACACACAGGAGGACAGGACAGGGGGTCGTCGGCCTTAGAGCAGGATGTAGGACAAAGGGGACAGTGTAAACATTGCCTCTATTTGAATATTAACTTTTACACTGATTTAAGAGTGTTTATCTATTCAATTTGTATTCAAAAAATCTAGTTACGTGCAACTCATAAGTGACAATGTTGTTTTCCAAGATTATTAACAGTTAGTGAAGATATAGTGATATCAAGTGATTTTCAAACAATAACAATAAATTAAACGTAAGCCACACCAAAATCAAATTATGTGCAATAAATATTACATGGAACAATAAAACAGTATTTGAGGACAGTTATTATTAATGAAACAGTGCCAAAACGGAAAAAAGTTTGCGATAAGATCGTTACCTTCATTTATTTTTCAAGTTGGACTCATTATGTCAGTAGGCGATCACGAAATACCAATCACGTTATCGATGCATACAGACACTTATTGAAACAAATCGGCTATTTGACCAATGTTGTTAATTGCTCCCGTGGCTGGGTGGTTTACGGCTCGGGTAACTTGAAGTCACGAGAGACGTCGTTTCAAAACCCACTTCGCCAAAACACTTTTTGTAAATTGTTTTAAAGTATTTTAATAAGTAAATTGAAATGGAAGATGAATATGTAAATATTAAGCAAAGAGGGCCGAACAAACATAATATAACAATCATCGACAGTGAATGTGAATTGGACTTGTCATTCCAAAGTCTACCGACTGCAAACGAAAACATCATTGGACTAAAAGATGAGATAAACAAACTAAAAATAGAACTGCAGGCGGCGAATAATGAAATAGATAACTTGAACATAGAAAATAATACCTTAAAAACTAAACTGCAGACATGTGAAAACAAAATAAAATTATATAAATCAGTTGGAGTACGGGATAGTGGTAACAACATGAGCCCTGAGGCATCACATATGAAGTTTTATTCACCACAATATCAACGACGGTTTCGCACTTGTGTAGCGAAAGCAGGCTATAACGTCATAAAATCAACTATGATACCTAAATACGATAATACTCGTATAGAAAATATGGGGCAATCTATCTCTAGCACGACGCCGCAAAAAACGAGTTCTGTTAAATACACGTCTGAATCCCAGAATAAAGAAAAATTAGAAATTAAAAAAATTACTACAGTACCAAAAAAGCCACAGAAGAACAGGCAGGAAGTCGTTCATATTCGAAATCCGTCTCTGGCGTTTAATCAAGGAATTTATAGTAGCAAAAAAGACCTTCAAGTAAATGAAACTTTGCTCAACGTGGATTCCAAAAACACCAATCCATTATCGTGTAACCAGGAAAAAGCCCCGTGTCCAGATAATACTAAACCTAAAATTACAATACTTGCAGACCAGTATGGGCGTGGTGTTCGAAAAATATTGCAGGATTACGTCGGGGACTCGTATAGTGTAATTTCATTTATTAAACCAAATGCACCGATGAAGGACATACTAGCGTCATTTGCATCTATGTGTAAGGATCTCAGAGGTGACGACTTTGTTGTAATAATGGCAGGCGCAAATGACAAAAATCCTTTGAATCTTATGACATCTCTATATGAAACTTTACAAAGCGCTAACAAAACAAATGTCATAGTCTGCAACGTTTATTACAATAAATTCTTAAATGTAGAAAAATTAAACAGCACCTTAAAATTTATTTGCACAAATAGTAAGAACTCATCTTTTCTCCCTCTAGACAATCATTATAACGTAATTTACCAATTTAATTTGTTGCAAGCTTGTCGTTTATTACATAGGCAAATATTACATTTGAGCTATAAACGTAAGCATTTTAAATATATAAATCAATCTAGTAAGCTTAACAAAGAATTAACTTCTACAAAAAATTTGAAAGATGCTAGTACGCAAACCGTAAACATAAACGGTTTAGAGGAGGAAAATAGTATAACACAGCCAAGTCCTGTATTACAGTCACAGTTTTTTCTTGATTAATGGAAGGGATTCATTACTGTGCATGCCTGACCAACCTTATTCTAATTATAGTTTTCTCAAAATCATCCATCAGAATGTATGTGGAATTACTAGTAAGAAATTAGAATATGAGCTATATATACAGTCAATTGACAAAAAAATAGACTACTTATGTATTACGGAACATTTCTTAAATAGCAAGTCAGTAAAGGCATTTAGTTTCAGTAATTTTATCTTAGCCACATATAACACAAGAAGTAAGAAAGAACGTGGAGGTAGCCTTATTTTGTGTGACAAGAATAGGGAGTTTGAAAATATTGAAGTTGTTAATAAATTATATAAATCCGAATACTTTGAAATATGTTGTGTAAGGGACGTGGAAACAGACCTATATATATGTTGCTGTTACCGAAATCCATATAATACTAACTTTGAAGGTTTTGCGCTACAATTAGAAAAGCTATTGACATATATGTTTCACAAAAGATGCATTATATGCGGTGATTTTAATGTTGATGTCCTTAAGGAGTGTAAGACACTGTCCGAGTTTATATGTATTTTGAAGTGTTACAACTTTAGGTATCTGATAAATAGCATTACATTCATCAGAAATGATGCCCTTTCATGTCTGGACAATTTTCTAACCAATTTGCCTGATAAGTCTATAACGCAATGTACTGTGGATCATAATGGTCTTTCAGATGGGCATGGTGCAATATTCTGCGATATGAAATTGGAAAAAAGAGATGCAAAAACTTATGCTGCAAAGCGTATAATTAAGCGGAGAAAACGAGTTTTTAACAAAAAAAGTAAGTCTTCATTCACAATGGCGGTATCGAACCAAGAATGGCATGAATTAGGCATAAATAGTTTTTTAAGGGTTTTTTCTACTATTTTTCGAGATTGTTACAAGAAAAAAATAGTTCAAATCAGGCCAGAAAAGAGTCTTTCTATTAAATGGATTACTAGAGGCATCAAAGTCTCGAGTAAAATGAAAAGATTTCTTTCAACACAGGCCCAAATTGAACCCAGCTTTAAAAAATATAAGACTCACTACATTCGTATTTATAGAAGAGTTATTAAGCAAGCAAAAAAACTAGCCATTGAAAAACATCTGAATTCCGCAAAGAACATAAGCAAAGAGACTTGGAAGCTGGTCAATGAATACAGTAACAGAAGGCGTCTACAATGTAAGAAGAATATTGTTTTGCATGTAGATAATGAAATTATAGATACTCCACGAGAGGTTGCAAATACTTTTGCTGAAAATTTTGTATCCAAGATTAAGCATGTAAAGAAAGACTCTACGCTTGCGCTGAATTATCTTGTAGCGTTAACTGCCAAAGTGGATTCAGTTTTAACTTTCAGTCCCACAAGTCCTGGTGAAGTCACCAAAATAGTAGACCAAATGCGAAATACAACGGCATCCGGATACGATGATATACCAATTACAATTATCAAAGAGAATATCGATGTACTTGCATATCCGCTTTCATGCTTTTATAATCAATGTTTGGAAGAGTCGGTTTTCCCAGATCAAATGAAAATGGCTAAAGTGATTCCAATATTCAAAAAAGGTTCCAAGACTGATCCGAACAATTATAGACCAATTTCACTACTACCTACGCTGTCAAAATTGTTCGAAAGGATCATCAAAAGTAGACTCGTGTCCTATCTTAATTTAAGAAGAGTGATTAATAACAGACAATTTGGATATCAAAGGGGAGTTGGAACTGCAGACGCCATCAACACATTAATATATGACATTATTGCAAAAATGAATAAAAAGATGAAAGTAGCAGGACTGTTCATTGACCTAAGTTCTGCTTTTGATGCGATTGATCATGTGCTACTTCTGGAAAAACTTGAATACTATGGTGTAAGGGGAGATGCATTGCAACTAATGCACTCTTACCTGCAAAACAGAAGTATGTATGTTGAATTAAAACATATAGATGACGAAAATAATGAAATAGTTTGTACGTCCAAAATAAAAAGCACAAATCGGGGTGTACCTCAGGGATCTATATTGGGGCCAATATTGTTTATCCTATTTACTAACGACTTGATAAATTTCATAGAAAGTAAACAACCAGATGCGAAAATTACTGTTTATGCAGATGATACTAATGTTGTTGTGGGAGCTGATAATCTAAATAATTTGACTACATATATAAAAAATATTTTAATAATTTTAGAGGAATGGTTTACAGCCAATAATTTAATAATTAATACGAATAAAACAAGTATCTTATTATTCAAGTCGACTTCTCGAAAAAATGACGAAATAGATATTATATTTAACAATGACAAAATTGAGACAGTAAGCAGCACAAAATTTCTAGGAGTTCATATAGATTCTCAGTTGAATTGGAGGGAGGAACTAGAATCATTGAACTCATCAATTTCTTCTGCATGCTATGCGTTAAGGAGTCTTAGAGATGAAATTAGTTGCAAACAACTGAGAGCTGTCTACTTCGCACTGGTTGAGTCTAAGATAAGTTACAGTATAATGTGTTGGGGCAATAGTTATGATTATAACATACAAAAGGCTTTTGTCCTTCAAAAACGGGTTATTAGAACCATTGTTCGAATTCCGCAGTGGGAGTCCTGCAAGGACCACTTTAAGAACTTAGGTATATTGACAATTCCCAGTCTGTATATATTCACATTATTAAGTTTCTTTGCAAAGTACATACAAGAATATGAAACACCAGATGAAAGGAAAATTAGGGAAAGAACACGACGAAAGGTTATAATGAATATGATAGCACCTAAACTGGACATAGTGAAACATTGCGCCAGATATCAAAGTGTGGAACTATTTAACAGATTACCAGCGTATCTAAAGGACATAGTTTATAGCAGATACAAGTTTAAAGCGCAATTGAAGGCCTTCCTGTTGGACAAATGTCTATACTCCATAGATGATCTTAAGGCGGATGGTTAGCCTGTAAGACATCAAGATAAATTGTACAGGGTTGACTTAAATTTATATTTGCACTGAAAATGTGATATTGACATTTAGATTTAATTTTATATAATACAATTTAATTTTGCGTTATGAAGTGACATTATTGACATGATTTAGAAATTGTTATTGTGGTATTATTTATTTCTTTATTTGACATGTCTTCTTTTAATTGTATTTCTTTATTCTTGACATTTGTTATAATTTGAGTATAATTTTAATGTGCATTTGTATTGTGAATTTCAAACACAATTTATGAATTGTTAGTGAAATAAATGAAATGAAAAAATGAAATGAAATGGGGGCATGCATGCAAGTGCGACATTTGAGACCATGGTGCGAGCCATGATCTCCAGCGAGAGTAAGTCCACCAGTGGGTCATGCTCGTAAAAGAGACGGCGGGGCGGGAACGGGAAAGAACTCTCCCACCGAGTTCCGCAGTCGGCGGCTTGGGCGCCGCCGACGTGTCTCCCTCCATGGCCAGGGGCCTGAGGGTCGCTCACCGTCCTTACAGAAGCAGGCCCATGACGACAGCGTGACGTGAGCAACCCACGCACGCCCCCCCTTAGAAGCGGGATCACACCCGAAACCCCCCAAAGACGCGGGATGGCACCCCTGGGCGAGGCCGCAGTTACGGCTGTGGGCCTGTTAGGAGTCCTGGAACATCCTTTCGAGGTACACCATGTTGTCCCAACCATAGGTTGTTGGGCGTAACGTGAGGTTTTTTATTCGGTAGGAGTCCGGCATAGCATCCACGAGGATTTTCCCTCAAGTTAAAAAAAAAAGCAAGTGCGACATGAACTGCACGAGGGCGCTGCAGTCACATGCCTGTAGCGCTTCTGTAAACACATTATGTTAACAGAATATCATGTGCATGGCCTCCTGTGACTTTCGGTTAATTAACTCCTTTGCACCTCTTGACTTGGACAGTAACATTATGCCGTATCAAGTTGCCGGATTGATCAAATCATACGGGAGCTATGCGTGTAATAAAAAATAAACCACTCAGTTCAAGTTAGAAAAAACCGTGCAAAATTAAATGGCATTTTTTCTTTTCTCGTTTTTAAACCTAAATGAATTTTATTTCAAACCCCTCTAAAATAGATGGACCCGCAAAATTTTATTTAATCCTGTCAGAAGAACGTAAATCACAAAGTTTTTTTCAATGCGTCGAACTTTCGAGTGCATTTTCATTGGCATTATTGAATTAAAAGCTGTCAAAGCCACAGTCCAAACAGTGTAAATCATTGCCGCAATGCAAACTTTCAGCATGCTTACTCATTGAAATGCAGTTTAATTCATGTTTTATTCTCTACAGTTTCGTTTGTGTTAGGTAGATAAAATATTATTGGGGATGTTTTACACAGCGGCGTTATCCAGTCAAAATTTGCTTGTGATTATGGAATTAGATATTTATATCAAAATATTACTAATCTACACACGAACCACTTGGTGCCACTTTTGACCCTGCTATAACTCAAAACCTCTTTAACGTAAACACATAAAACTACGTATGTTTCCAGTATATCTATAAGGACATTTAGAAGTTCAAATTTCATGAAGCTAGCTTAAACGGTTATAAAGATATGAAGGTCAAGAAATCGTAAATTTTAGCACTGACTGACTGACATATAGTACCTAAATCTAAACTCCTTCCAGATGACCCAGAAGGATGAAATTTGGAATTCAGCTAGGTGTGTAAAAACTATGCTTGGCTGTGGGCTTCGCCGCAAAAAGAATGGAGATCTAAATGCATGCCAAGTTCTATACAGAATCCAAATATGTATTTATGGGAACCAAATAACATTATGAACAAGTATTAAACACTATCCCCCATATTCATACTCGTTTATTAAACCTATTTTAGTTAAAACACACTTTAAGTCTATTGCTGTCTCTAACCATACGCTGTCATTGGTTAGAGACAGCAATAGACTTAAAGTGTGTTTTAACTAAAATAGATTTAATAAACTATTATGAATAAGGGGGTATTTCTTTGCTTTATTGTAGACCTATAACAATTGCTGTAATTTTAAAAAAATGTGAGGTCATTAAATAGATTAGATTTGATTTGGCCAGTTTTCTTTACATCAGTCATTTTATAAAGTTATTTAGCATACTTATATTTATATATTTTTAATTCTGACAAAAACTAATAATAACTGCTATCAAATACAATCAAAATTGTCTGTAATTATTGTATTAATATTTAGTAAATAATTATAATCTGCTTTATTGAGTTATAATAACCATATTTTGCCAATAGAAAGCTACGATAATAAGTAGCTTCCTATTGGCAAAATATGGCAAAGTAAGTAGCATGAACTGTTCACTTTCACGCTACCGATAAAACAGCTACGGGAGATTTTTTATCACCGTCGTAGCACTTCGTAATATCGTAGCTTTAGGCACACATTATTGTGTCGACGCTGCCACTTGGAGCCAAATGAAACTCTATATAATTTGATATCTTGAATATATTGAGATACGGTAAAATGTTGTACTCGCAGCGGCCGAATATTTAAATAAACGAGAAACGTTAATTGTAGGTTAATCTAGTTATTAAGTAGGTAATTACAAAATAAATGGGTACTTTGTACAATACAAACTTGCGCCGCGAGCTCCTACTTGCAAATTATTAGCAAGAAAAAAATGAGTTGGTGAAATAACAAAAAGATCTGTAAAAACGATCAGGCGCTTCGAGCCTGAACACTGAACACATTGCTTTTACCTGTTTTTACCTAAAACACCGCTCAAAAGCGAGTCGGAATCGTCCACTGAGGTTTTCGCATATTTTTACTACATAAACAGCCGAATTTTTTCTTCCCATTAACTTAGAAATGTGATTTCTTCACAGACCTTAAACCTAAGTGCATGTTTTTTATTTCATCGCGAGACGTTTTTACGAGTTCTTGAGATATAGGGTATTGACAGTCTGACGGATGGAAAGACACCGCATTGATCCTACAAGGGTTTTTTTTTCCTTTTCAGATACTTTCTTTTCAGACACTGGCAATTGGTTCATTGTAATTGTGATAGACTTTCAGGCCTGAGTATGACCCACAGATTACCTACTACAATTAGGTACTTCGTAACAGATAAAACACAGTACAGACACCCATAGTGTTATTCAACGTACTTGACGATGCTATCAACCGCTGTGTGCAAATAATGTATCTTACTTTAGTGATAGGCTTTCTCGGTTGCCTCTTTACAGAAAAGTATATTTTATTTATGAATCTATTTCAGAAATGTACGCTTACAGATTACTGTCATGGCGCTGCTGGCGTGACAGGAAAACATTTGGAGTAAGGTTCACTTACATGGTGACATTAAGCCAAATATAGTTTTATGGCACATGGCAACATGGCCAAATAAAAATACCTAAGTTAATTAGTATAAATAAAAAGTGATAGGGAGTAGCATACTATGCACCCACATTTCACCATTGTTATATTTAGTAGGTACCTACCCTACGAGTATGACCAATGTAGTGATGGTAAACCTATTTACTGTGTTGAAATGGACATGTGTTTATGGCACATTTTTTTTTATTAAATCAATCAATGAAATCAGCCTTTGGCAGTCCACTGCTGGACGTAGGCCTCTCCCAATCCACGCCACAACGCACGGTCCTGCACCTTCCGCATCCAGTCCCAGCCTGCGATGCCAGGTCGGCGGTCGATCTTGCTGGTGGACGTGCTACCCCACGTTAGCCATCGGCCAGCGGTTCTTCTGCAGACGTGGCCAGCCCACTGCCACTTTGATGTGCTTATTCTGCGAGCTATATCGTCCACTCTAGTTCTCTGCCGGCTAACCTCATTTCGAAGTCTATCCCTAAAAGATACTCCAAGCATAGCCCGTTCCATAGGTCCCTGCGCAACTTTGAGGGCATGGACTAGCCCCTCTGTAAATGTCCACGTCTCGGCACTTTAAGTCATAATAACTGGTAAAATTACATAGTTAAACAAAATAAAAGGTAGCATCATTTGATTTAGTCTCTGTCCACTTACTTACTGGCTCGATTCCAAGTTAGCAAGAAATAGTATTAACTGACGTAAAGTTTTTCAAAGGCAAACTGTTGTTCTTTGCTATTGCTATTTAAACAAACTTGTACACAATAATGACACTTGAGAAAATATAGAAAACAAGAATAATCGGGTTGTTAGAAGTTTTGATTCTACCAATTTATATAAACGCTGTTCAGTTTCTACAAAGATTTTTGATTTTATTTTTAGAATTTGTCTTTCCCTAGGATTTAACTGTCTCTCTTTGACAAATTTCATTACAAATCACTCAGCCGTTAAGTCTTGAAAAGGCAAAATATGGATGATGATGAGTACCTACCCAGATTTAGTTTATATTTTATTCCTTTTTTTAGAAATATTGTAATAGGTACTTTTGTATTAGTAGGTATAAGTTCAATGTTTCCATTCTACGGAACCTAAAAGTAAAAGTTTCAAAACCCTCTGCTAACCTTTTAGAACACTATAAATCAAGATGTCTCAGAAACTACGTTAAAAACTTTTTTAATAAGATAGTTTAAAAGTTACAGCTGTGCATCTCGGCACCCACGACGGTTTTATAATCACATTTTCTAGAGTCCCGTATCTATAAGGAAAAAACGGGACACAATTACTGTGTGTCTCTCTGTCACCAGGCTGTATCTCAAGAACCGTCATAGCTAGATACATAGTTGAAATTTTCGCACATGATGTATCTATGTATTTCTGTTGACGCTATAACAACGAAGACTTATACAAAAAAAAGTGAGAAGGGGCTCTTATACAACAAGTGTGATTTATTCGCCTGAAAGGAAAAAGCGGAACCCATTAAAGATCACTTCGGTATTCGTCAGTCCACGCGTCCGTCCGCCCATCCGTCCTTCTGAATGTCAAGACCCATTTTCTCGTGAACGCATAAAGATATCGAACTGCCTGCACACGTTTTTCCCTCATCTTACAATCCCGGGTTCTTTAAGAGGAGCGTGAAGAGGCACATCACAGGGCCGCCAACTTGAGGACCACTGTCAAAAGTGGCCCCCAATCGCTAGATGCTACGGCTTTCCATCAGGCTGGTGGCGACGTCAATTTGGCGTGCTGAATATAAAAAAAAGAGTTAAAATCAATACCATATATCAAGGTCATAGTCACTTGATGCTGTAAAAAAATCAAACTTCTAAGTTAACTCAGAAATAAAACCGGTCAAGTGCGAGTTGGACTCGCCCATGAAGGGTTTCGTAGCAGCAAGTAACGTAATATACAAGCTCTTATAGTCCATTGAAATGTTACATGAGCTTTGCATTTATTAGAGGATGCCTCTACGTTTTTTTTGTAAAACTCATAGTTTCCGAGATATTGCGAAAAAAATGTTTTTTCCCCCCTCTTTTCAAGATGGCGGCCGGGGAACAAGGGTGGCGACCCCACAAACTTGAGGTTAAGCTTCTATTGACCCCCTACATATGACCTCTAACAAATGCAATATTCGATCCTTAAATTGTAACATTTCAATGGACTATTATAGTTCGTTGTAACTTTGATTGATGTTTTAACACGTTCGCAGTGGTAGTGAGTTTTCTAACCGAAAATTGCGGTTTAAGACGTATTAAAAAAAACTACCAGCTCTATCTCGTTCAAACCAATTTTCGTTGGTAGTTTTTATGGCAAGTACTTCATATAATCTTTTTAGATTTATCATTTTCTTAGTTTAGAAGTTAGAGGGGGGGGGGGACACACATTTTTCCACTTTGGAAGTGTCTCTCAATTCATTTTAGAAAAAAATGACATTAGGAACCATTAGCATTTTGAAGACACGGGTTTGACGAAAAAAAAAATTTTAAGTTTCAGTTCTGAGTATGGGGACCCCAAAAATTTTCACTACTTTTTTTCTAGTTTTATATAAGAATCTTAATGCGGTTCACAGAAAACATCTAGTTACCAAGTTTCAATAGCATAGGCCTTATAGTTTCGGAGAAAAATGGCTGTGACACACGGACGGACAGACAGACAGACATGACGAGTCTATAAGGGTTCTGTTTTTGCCATTTGGCTACGAAAACCTAAAAAGTTACGGGTTACCCGCCCAATATCATCGAGAACGTGTATTTCGACACTCCCAAGGGAATCAATATTAATAGGGAACTTCCCGTTAATCTAGAACTATGAAATTTGGTAAGTTTTATCTTCTTATTCCCAAATATAGAGAAAAGTCTAAAAACGGTACTTTTGTGGCGAAATCATAAAAAGAAACTGTGTTTAAAGTCGGCAATATAAAAAGTAATTTACAAAATACCTACAGAAAACAAGAAAGATTTAGGCGTGAAAACGTAACAGAGAGACAGACAGACAGAGTTACTTTCGCATTTATAATATTAGTAGGGATAAAACGAACTATTACATAACGTGTGAATTAAAAAATTTCCCACAAAACCGTACAGACAGTTTGAATTTCTTATTTTCTGTATTTTCTTTGGTTTTAGTATACTTCGTTCCACTGTGTGTTGACATAATGAAATTTAACTCTTAACTTTTTCAGTGAAGATTTAAGGCATTCAGATTAGTCGAGATTATGTTATGTTTTTTGCCCGTTATTTTTGAATTGATTTTTACGATGTGCGCGCACAATTAAAAACCGGCCAAGTGCAAATCGGACTCGCGACTCGGTTGGGAGCCCTCCTTAATCCGCTTTTTTCTGATTTTAGTAGGTATTTGTTGTTATATCGGCTACAGAAATACATATTCTGTAAAAATTTCAGCTCTCTAGCTATCACGGTTGACGGACAGACCGGCCAAGTCTCATAAATAGGGTCCCGTTTTACCCTTTGGGTACGGAACCCTAAAACTGAACACTGGTCCCGCAAAAAAAAGAATCAGTATTTTTTTTCAAGTGAAACTTCCTCGGTGAGAATTGGGAAATGTCAGTGTCAAAGGGCATAATGCTTGATTTTGGTTCGGGCACAGTTTTCATAGTTAGACTTTTTTGAAAGAGTAAGTACCTACCTATACTATGTGTAGTTACTCTTTTCGTTTAGTGCAACTATAAATATAAAAAGTCACAGCGATGCGTGGCAGGGAACTGCTATACCGTATTTACTTAGCTTGAGACAAAGTGTTAACAACATTCTATTACTATTTACATTTTTATTACTTTTTACACTAAATTAAATATAAACGGCATGTCAAAGATGCCTATTTAGTCTTATTTTACTTTCAAATTTTTATCTATTAAACACACAATACATTTTACGCCCCAATCGTGTAAAAAAGCTTGATAACTACTGTTTTCTTTGTTTATGTTTTGTCGCACGGCCAAATAAGTACAGTAATATCACATAAGCCTATTTCACATCCAACCCAGGTCTTCCAGGATGGCTACCAGACCCTTGATTGACCTCGATTGACCTAAGTAACATCAAATTTCGATTTAAATATAGAAGATACATTAGTTCAGCTAGTTCATTAATAACTTTAATCAAATTATTGTACTACATACTGTATTAAGCCAATGTTACCCTCAGGCACTTTACCAACTGTTGCCTATGTTTACTTACTAACCTACTCCGCAAACATAAAATTAAACCCTGGAGCACCTAGAGTACCTACTACAATTTCGGGTGCGAAAGTTAAGTATCTTTGAAAGGGTATATCAATATTGGTAGAAACCTGCGGGCAAGTTAGTTCGAGTATTTTTGATACTAAATAATAATCACCTTTACCGTATCAATATGACTGCAATTGTAGCCATAGCACAGGGCGGAAACTCCATACAAATGATTCGTTTTAAATTCCGCCTACTACAAATAAAAACACGCTATGAAAATGAAAATGAAAATGAAAATATTTTATTTCGATAACAAGATAGGTACATAAAACTATTGTTGTTGTAGAAACCTTCTATTAAGTGTAATACACCTGTGTTAGACGGTCTCGCTCCTCTATAACTATAACCAAGCAGTACCAGATGTAATCTCTTAAGCTCAAAATATATTATTACATTTTTCGTAAAAGAATAATAATAACAAAATAGTATAGTGTGTGTGTGTGTGTGTGTGTGTGTGTGTGTGTGTGTAAGTGTGTGTGTGTGTGTGTGTGTTTGCATGTGAGTGTGTGTGTGTGTGTGCATGTGAGTGTGGATATTTATTTTTGTGTGTGTAGGTGTGTGTAAAACCATGTATGTGTTAAGTGTTAAATTAAGTATGTAAATAATTTTTCTGTTTCTTCATAGTTCAGGCCCGACAGCCACTTAGTAACTTTCTTTTTACATTCGTATAATGTTAACAGGTAAATATCTAATTCTTTATTTATTAGGTTGTACAAATGAGACGATTGTCTGATATAATGTCGCCGTGCAAAAGATGTCTTGACAGGTGCTGCGTGTGCAACAACGTGCTTTCTACGTTTCAGCTGGTAGGAAGGGCAAGGTACCAACGTTTTATGTTTTTTTAGTATGATGTTAAGTGTGTACAGTTTTCTAACAGTCAGTAGTTTACAGTCCAGATATAATTGATTTGTGGAGTAATACCGAGGCTTAAAAAGTGCTATTTTTAGGAGGGCTCTTTGAGACCTTTCAACTTCCAAAAACTTTACCTTTGTAGCACCTCCCCAGATGGATATGCAATAGGCCAAGACTGACTGCGCTAAAGCCACGTATATTAATTTTATCAATTTTAACATCGCAATTTTACGTAGTTTTAGGAATATCCATGAAAGCTTTCTCATCCTATTGGCAATTGCCTCTAGATGGGAATGCCAGGATAGGTGTTGATCCATAATAACCCCTAGGTATTTAATTGACGAGGTTTTATTTATAATGGGACATGTACAAGAAGCCAAGGAAGCGTTGCAATTATGTTCATGAATTCTAATTTCAAAGTTTGCGGGAGGTTGAGTATTTTTATATATTGAATACCATATGTACTTCGTTTTTTGAGAATTTAAGGTAAGCAAGTTGTGTTTTAACCATAGATCAATCTCAGCTAGTCCGTTTTCAGTGTCTGTATGAATAGATTGTATAGATCTTCCTGTAAAAACAATCACTGTGTCGTCAGCATACGAGAACACTGTAGCATTATGCAACTGCATGTTGAGCAAGTTATTAATATAAATTAGGAAGAGCGTAGGCCCCAATACGCTCCCCTGAGGAACATTTGAGTACTCGCTTCTGTGGACTCCAACTTTAACGCACTGTTTCCGGTTTGTGAGATAATCTTTGAAAAGTGCTAATGGTGTGTCTCTTATTCCGATATACTCGAGTTTTTGTAGAAGTGTGGGGACAGAGACGGTGTCAAATGCCTTTTTTAGATCAAGAAAAACTGTGAGGCACTTATTACCTTTATCTAATTGTTGCACTATTATGTTCGTTAAGGCTGCAATAGCGTCTTCCGTGGATTTGTTTTGACGAAAACCAAATTGACACTCTGACAAAATATTATATTTATTTAGATAATTAACAAGTTGTTTATTAATAATTTTTTCCATAATTTTAGAGAATGTTGATAGCACTGATATTGGCCTGTAGTTGCCAACATCGTCTCTGTCACCACCCTTGAATACAGGGGTTATAATAGCACACTTAAGAGAGTCAGGAAACACGCCTGTATTAAAGCAGATGTTAATTAAGTGAGTTATGATGGGAACCAAATTATATCTGGCCAATTTGACAAAGGAGGTAGGAATGTCGTCCCATCCAGTTGCACTTGAAGACTTTAAATTCATTAGAGTCCTTTCAACCTCTTCAGTGTCCGTATCCAGCAGAACAAAGGAAGAGAGCTGACGAGACTGGGGCACAATGTACTTTTTGTTTACACAGGTAGGGGTCAAAGGGATATTTATTTTAGATGCGAGATCACTTCCAATGTTTGCAAAATACTCATTTACTGCATCCACTGAATTCTCGGGTGTTTCCTTTATGCAGAGTAGCTGTGTATTTTCAGTCTTCGATTGTTTGCAGTGAGTAATTTTTGATATTGTTTTCCACAGACTTTTAGGGTTATTTGCTGATTCTTCAAGTAAGTTTTTCTCATATTTTCTTTTAACCTTTTTTATCAAATTATTGCAAAAATTGCGGTAGCGCCTATAGGTGATCTTCTGTATGTCGTCATTAGGATTATCCTGTACTTTCATTTGCATTCGGTTCCTGTTACGGATGCAGCGAAGTATACCCGGAGTAATCCATGGTTTAATTATGCGTTTATTATTTGAAATCTTAATAGTCTTTGCATTTTCATGCAAAGAGTCAGAGACTGCTTTAGTTAGTAAATCGGTAAGTTGATTTGGATTATCACATTGCAAAAGTTGGAAAGTATTTTTCTTTTCTAAGCTCAATAGAGCTTTGTCGTAGTCTACCACTGTTTTAATTTTGGGTGTTGAATATTTGTTTTTAATTTTTGACAAGATCAGAACAATTAAGGCATGATCTGTTATTGTAGTGTTTAAAATAGCGATTTGAGCAGAAGTTATACTTTTGTCTAATTTTATCATGAAATGATCTAAGCAGCTTTCTAACCGAGTGCGAAAAGTGTGCCCGGGCAAGATACCAAAAGATGCCAAGGAATTAAGGTCTATTTCTTCTTTCAAACGAATCTTCAGTTTCTTTAATTATAAGGTTTATATTTAAATCTCCAGTGATGATAACATTTTTGTGGCATTTTAAATTGTCTAAATGGTTGCAGAGTGAGTCTATAAATGGTATAGCATTCCTATTTGAAGGAGACCTGTAAATACCCAAGACGACAATGTCATGCAGTTCAGTTTGCAGGCAAGACGCGTCCTGCAGTTTGACTTCTATAATATTAGCCTGAAGAGTGTTTTTAACAAAAGTAACGACACCATCATTTTGATTAAGATAGGTTGAGGTAAAGTGCGAGGAATAACCATCAAGACACGGGATAGGTTTGTTTTCCTGTAGTCTGCACTCAGTGAGTATCATGATTTCAGGTGTTAGATTAATTGAAGTTAAGTTAATGTTTAAGTCATCTAAGTTGCTATACACAGATCTAATGTTTTGAGAAATAATTAATATGTCATTGTTTTTGATTTGAAGTTGTATGTGAAATTCCTGGGCGTTACATTCGATAGCGGATGCCATTTTCAGACCATCCAAGTTGGTTACAGTATTAAGCTGATTATTCATAATTATTATTATCAAAAGACACTGCATTCTTTATCCAATACGTTTTAAGAGTGGAGTAAAAAGGTGAGTTCGCTTGTATATAATTGGTTAAGAGTTTATATATATTTATTTTACATACTTTATAGCGTTGAGTATTCTGAAGTACGAAAGTGTAAAAAGTGTATATGTTGTTGTGGTAGTGTTTGTATAAAATATTAAGACTACAATTATAAATTAAGTAAAGTAAGAAGTTCAGTAATAACAAAACAAAACTATTCTTAACTAGTCAGGCCATATTCAAAAGTTCGGTACACTGTGCTTCTGACTTTATAGTGATGATGGGCGAGTTCTCATCCCTCCTTACGTAAATCTTGCCGTATGCCGTCCAGCAGAATTTATACTTTTTGCTTCTCACGAGGTCTCGAGCTAAAAAGTACAGTCGAGCTCCTTTACTTGTGAGATTTTCGGAGATAAACACAGGGACATCTTCATTTTTTCTGAGACCTAAGTTTTTGGCAGTTAATTTAGTTTTGTTTCGGATATTGAAATTTTTTGCCATTTTCATTAGGTCAGTTTTAACGAAAGTGGAAGTAGTCTCAACTATAATTGGCGTATTTCACGGTCCTCCTTTTTTCCCTCGTACTCTATAGATGTCAGTTATATCCCTTTTGATAATTTCACTGCCCACAGTTTAAGACAAAAGCATTACCATATTCAATAAATCCTCTTTTGATTCATCATCCTTACGAGGCACATTTTTAATTTCAAAGTTTTTTTTGCGGTTTGACATCAACATGTCCTCAATTCTATGTTCCAGAAGAGTTATATGCTCGCGATCTTCTTTTTTCTCTCGTTCCAAGGTATCAGTTTTGGATTTTAGCTGCACATTTTGTTCTGTGAGTAGAGAAATGGAGTCGATAATTCCACGGTTAGACTCTTGAACGTCCTTTAAATTCGATAACAATCTATCGTACTTTTCATTTTGTTGCGCTTTAAAATCGGTAAACATTTGTTTCATTTCCGACATAAAAGTTGACATATTCCCCACATCTACGTTCTCCAACCGTTTGCGCTTGGCGTTCCTGAATGTAATGTCAGGAGAAACATTCAAACTAGGGGAGTCCTGCACTAGGTTTATTGCAGGTTCAGACGTACTGAGTGTAGGCGTATTAAGCGCCTGCCGAGAAACATCAGGCAATGTGTCGACTGTCACGTTATCTGCTGCATCTACAGTGACTGCGCCCGTTTGAAGCGCCCGTGACGATTGAGGCGGCGGAGTTCGCTTTAGCGGCATAGTTAGGTACCCTGTAGATTAGTACTAGGCTATCAGAAATATCGGAAAGCAATATCGGACGTGTTACGGTAGGGTTCAGTTTATTTTGGTCGGTATCGACGAATTGATACAAAGCTGCTTTCCGTCCAATACAACTTGACCTCCCGAAGTAAATAAACAAGTTGTGATTTACTCACACAGGCGTCCTTTTGTTGTTTCTTGAAGATGTTCTTTACCCCACACACACGTCTGCATTCACACCAGATGTTTGCGGTTTGCAGCCAGGTCGACGCTCAACTTGCATCGTTTTATGCACTCCTAATTTTGTGTAGCAATTTATCTATTTGATTTTATTTTATTTCTTGTTTATTTAAATATCAATTAATATTTACAATAATTTTTAACTAATCGCTATTCACATATTACACGTCTGAGCTCCTCAGAGATCCAGGGGGGAGAGGAATGCTCCTACAGAGCTTGAATATGTGTGTGATTCTAAGCAAATGTTCCCTCGTATTACCCGTCAACTATAATGACAGCTGAGGCAGGGGTGTGAAAGCTTGCTCAGTGGGGCTGGAGACCATGGCCCTCACCATGGTCTCCAGCGTGAGAATGCCCACGTCCAGGCCTGCAACGAGGTCTTGGCGCTACAGTGCCCAAGCTGAGCACTCTGCCAGTGTGTGCTGCAGTCACTGCAATGCTGGCACTAGTGCGTTACCTGCCGGTGTATGTGCCTCAGATACAAAGCACCCGTGCCCGGTAAGCATCTGTGATACTCGGTAGGTTAGGCTGCCATGGCGTCTCTCTCACCACTCTTACATAATCAGCTTCACCGCCTCATTAGTTTTGTGTTCCCACTTTGGTTGCTCAAGTCGAACCTTTCATGTCTCCTGCTAACGCCCTCTACTTGTATGCTGGATCCCGTGGGTGGCCCCTTCCGAGGTTCGTAAAAGCACAGAGCCTCGGTGAGGCCTCTCCCAATGGATATTATTCAAAATTGGTAATTCAAAATAAAAATTAATTTATGGTCATATTTTTGTTTTATTGTCCCGGTCTGATAATGCCACCCCCTAGGCGGGGCCGCAGTGGTAGCCGTGGGTCTGTTGGGAGTCCTGGGACATCCTTTCGAGTGCTTACCCGGGGCTTCCAACCATTGGCTGTTGGGCGTTAGGTGAGGTTTTTTAGTCGGTACGAGTCCGACATAGCATCCATAATGGATTTTCCCTCACGTTAATAAAACGGTCTGATAATGCAAACTCTGACTAATTTTACAACAAAAAAAGACGTGTGGCACTCGGGGACTGCCGCGGTAAAGCTATTACATAGCATTTTTTACCAACTATGCTAGTATAATTATTTCTATATAAGAATACTAGCTGATGCCCGCAGCTTCGCCCGCGTAAAATTTGTTACCGCAGGAAGTTATTCCCGGGATAAAAGGTAGCCTATGTGTTATTCCAGACTATAATGTATCTCTGTACCAAATTTCAGCCCGATCCGTTCAGCGGTTTGAGCGTAAAAAAGTAACAAACATCCACACTCAGAAACTTTCGCAAGTATAATATTAGTAAGATTTTAAGGCCTATGTTCAACAAAGTAAAGTACCAAGTACCTACTTGACTGTGGACATTTGGGCTTTTGGACTTTTGGCCTATTGGTCTTTTGGACTTTTGGACTTTTGGACTTTTGGACTTTTGGACTTTTGGACTTTCGGACTTTTGTACTTTTGGACTTTTGGACTTTTGGACTTTTGAAGACCCAAAAGTCCTCAAAGACCGAAAAGTCCCAAAAGTCCCAAAAGTTCCAATAGTCCCAAAAGTCCCAAAAGTCCCAAAAGTCCCAAAAGTTCCAAAAGTCCCAAAAGTCCCAAAAGTCCCAAAAGTCTCAAAAGTCCCAAAAGTCCCAGAAGTCCCAAAAGTCCCAAAAGTCCAAAAGTCCTAAAGTCCTAAAGTCTAAAAGTCCAAAAGTCCAAAAGTCCAAAAGTCCAAAAGTTCAAAAGTCCAAAAGTCCAAAAGTCCAAAAGTCCAAAAAACCAAATTCCAAAAGTCCAAAAGCCCAAAAGGCCAAAAGTCCAAAAGTACGAAAGTCCAAAAGTCCAAAAGTCCAAAAGGCCAAAAGTCCAAAAGTCCCAAAGGCCAAAATTCCACTCCACCTAACCTCACCACACCCCACCTCACACCAATTCACCTCACCACACCCCACTTCACTTCACCCCACCCTACACACCTCAGCCCACCCCACTTCACCCTACTTCACTTCATATACATAGGTACACGTTATGCAAACGCTCACGTGTACACGTTGGTATATGAAGTGCGAGATACACGAACGTGGCCGAGCGTGGCCGAAGGTAGCCGAGAGTGTGATTTATTTTCGTGACACAATTTCTGGATTCGGTCTCCACGCAAGGCCCGCGATAGAAGCTATGCGATAGCTAAATGGGTATTTTGTTTTAGAACTTTTTAAGAAGAACAATTATTTTGTAATAAATTATTTTTATGTAACTTCAACCATTTACGCAGAGGCGCAACGAATACTCTTATAACGATTAAATGTTAGTTAGGGTACTCTTCTATCCCATCAGTTTCTGACACGACACTCCCGGGTACGTGAATTAGTGCCTCCACCACATCTCTTGCGTCTGTCGATTTTAATTTCAGTCCAGCCATTCGCTGCCTCATCCTGCTCGTTGTCCTGCACGTTGTTCTGCAGACATGCATGACGGCGTGTGTGTGCCTCAGCAGGCACAGGACATCGGCATCATTTAAATCCTCCAGGATATCAGTATAGGCCCCATTCTATGCCGCGCCGATTGTTCTTTGCGGTATTCAGCATTATACCATCTATTTTCTATGGATGGTTGTGTTGTTAACTATTCATAACCATCCTCTAAGGTAGATACAGTATGTATTTTCAAAAGAGTTTGTGAACTCTATTTTTAATTTCTTTTTCAGAATATTGATGACATTTGATTGATGTCATTTTATACACGTTACGTCTACTACATTGATACATGTAATAAAATTCTAACACGCCGGTGTTTGTATGTAAATTGTTTATACTGAGGAAAATTCTATACTGAGGAATAGCTTTAACCATTAAGCTCTATTTTGATTAAGCAAACAGGGCAGATTCACACGCTACTTGATGAGTATGATTAATAAATACCTCTAATTTCATAGACCTTTTGTGACGTAAACAAAGTTGCGAGAGTCAGCTAGTTAAAAGATATAACAATAGGTTTCTTCTTATCTACTTAAAAACTATTTTTACAAATTTTATGGTAATAATAGACATTCTTTGAAATATGCATGTATGGTATTGTTGTGACTTTTATGACACGTTTAAAGTACATAGGTATGGGATAGATGGCGCTCGCGACTACGTCAGCGTGAAATTTTATTCCCGCTTCCCATGAGAACGTACTCTCGGGTTTGGTTATCTTTATAGCAGTATTATATTGTTAGCAATCATCAGGAATGTTAATGAAAAAATATACACGGAGATTTACAAAGCAGATTTTCATCACTTTATTTAACAAATTTACTACACCCTGAACGTAATCATTACACAAGTAGCTAATCAGTAAGTAACTTAGAACATTCTTACAATCACGGCGACACTGATATCACATGGATCACACTGATCACCAGGGTGTGTAGTTCTTTATTCTGCAGCGGTCGACCGTCGAAAAAGAACCGTCCACTACATTGCACGCCATTTTATATTAGAAAACTAGTCATAGACAAGTCGACTTCTACACGGCCTCTCCTGACCATGCGTCGTCCTCGACTGCATATAAGATGTCTGAATCTGAACAGTCATCGGTTCAGATGGACTAGCTTCAGGATTTGAAACACGCTTATCGGCATGAGCTGCGATGCTTCCATCGAGGCGGCTTCTTAAATCAATTAGAAATAACGTGACATTACTATGTGCCAATATAACTCAGAAAGACCTAATTGTTGTATCCATCAACCTTTCAAGGCCTTCTAACGTACAGCCCAAAATACATTGGCTAAGATAAATAGCACACAGCTTATCACACGTCACCACATTCATTCAATTTGATTACGTTCGCACATAAAATAAGTGAACACACTATATAAGGAATTCTGATTCATACGAGATTTATGATTCATTCAATTTGAATTCAAGTATTTAACATTCATCCTCACTCTACCAATTCATTGTAGGGCAAACATCCCTCAGTCTGTTCGCCGAAAAGGAACGTCCCGCAGTCCGTCCTTTACAAGGGGATTGGCATCCCACAGGCGTACCAATAGGAACGTCCCGCAGTCCGTCCTGTACACCGACATTCATCTTTACACTACCACGTAGGGCAAAAATCCCGCAGTCTATTTGCCGAAAGGAACGTCCCGCAGTCCGTCCTCTACATGGAGTTGGCATCCCACAGTCTGCCAATATGAACGTCCCGCAGTCCGTCCTATATACAAAACTAACACCTATACATAAAACTAGTACCCATATATGTACAAAAGTTGTACCCATACAGAACACTGGCACCCAGCATGTGTCGGCATGGAACATCCCGCAGTCTGTTCCTTCACCAACACTGGCTGCGTTCAGATGACACGCACCCGTCAGGCATACGCCACTTAAGTCAGCACCGACAACTCATTCAGTTACAGCAGGTCACTTTTATTCTCTAAGGGGTAGGGCAGAAGCACATTATATGCCCACATTTCACCTATAGATGTTGTACCACGTAATAGGTGTTGTGCTGAGTCGTATTGCCGTGCTGATATGGACAGGTGCAGGTTGTGACTGCACACTGTTGAAAAAATTTAAGCCGCCCATAAAAGCCTTCGACTTTGCTCAATGACTGCCATTTTACTGGCAACCGGGACCAACGGCTTAATGTGCCTTCCGAAGCACGAAAACGCTCGCAAAATAACAAAGTGGTCACGTGGTGGTTACCCATACAAGAACCTGTCATAGTAAACGTTGTCAATATTACCGTCAACTCGCCACTCGAAGAATGCAGTGCAGGTATCAGGCCACCATTCGTCCTGCTATACCACCATAAACTGGGCCGCACGCAGCCTGGTTCAATCATGTCATCCGCTCGGCAGCGCTCGCATGACTACGTATGGACCACCATATACCATACCAGGGTCCAACTTGCATTTTTACATTGAACCTGTGGAGACACAAAATTGTTAACATTTAAACACAGGAGGTGAACCTCTATTATGATCCACGTGTGAACCTTACTGAACCTAGTTACTCTTCAGTAACCCGGCCGTGGGGACTTCTGCACCTTTTTGTTTTACAGTTTAGTTACAAACTTCTCAATGGCACATCTCAGACTAGCGACCAAATCACTGGGTCGGTAGTTTAGTTTCCCTTTATGAGACCCAGGGGAAAAAAGAGACGTCCTCCATTTAATAACGTTAAGGTCAGCTGTAACTTCCACAAAAATACTTAAACACAAATATTTAAAGTGTTCATCCGCAATACCTCGATACTAAGACCGCTGCAACGAGCCCCATCTTGGTGCAAATGCTGCATCTCTCTGAGGATGCGGGCATCTCGCAGACTACCCATTAGAGCAGTAAGTTCGACGCTTCCATGTCGCTGAAATAGATACCATTAAAGCAACAGTACGCCAAATTTCAGATCGATCAGTCCTGCGAAGCTTAGGAGAAATTCCTTCATCACCTAGAAAGTGATGATGTTCAAAATGTATAGCTAAGACACATTAATCACCTCGGCTCTGAAATAAAAACAAATCGCATCCAAATTGGCCCATCCGTTAGGCAGCTGTGATGCTACAGACAAACACACAGGTTACACCCACAACAACACGTGTTTTCGTCGGGAGTCATTAATTGACCTCGATTCAGATCATTTTGAGTACAGTTCGAGCGTAAGTGGACCTGTCTGTTTGCGTGGTGCATCTTTGGTGTAACGTAGTACCTAAATCTCTGGCCCCATTTCTTTCACGAATTTCACACAACCAGCAGACTCTAACCTTTGACAGTAAAATCAGCGTTGCTGTACAGAAAAGGAACACTACATTTGTCATTGTCCCAAACCGTTCGGCTACATCCTGTCTAGAATTCAATCCAATGCATGCATCCAAGTATAGGTATTACTGGAAACGGGGTTTTATGTTCTTAAAAAAAACTCAAGAAGCACAAGTTTATGACTTCTCAATCAATCATCAATCAAATCAGCCTACAGCAGTCCCCTGCTGGATGTAGACCTCTCCCAATTTACACGGTTCTACGCCTTTCGCATCCTTTCCTACGGCCTTGTCCAGGTCGATGATTCTACTACAGATAAGGCCAGCCCATGGCCACTATGATGCACTTACTCTGCGAGCTATGTTGACTACTCTGGTTCTCTAATAGATAACACTGTTTCGGATGTTATCTCTCAGAGACACCCTAAGTGTAGCTCGCTCTGTTCTAAGTAAAACACATTTACGCAAGTTGATCGAAAAACTCGCTTTGGTACACTACTTCATGTGACAGAACCATGCCCTTCTCTGCAGTCTATTCTTTTTGTGTCCAGTTAAGAGGCCTTGATATTTTACTGACCTGACCGATATCATTTCGATTGAGATAATCAGCATGTGGCAGTACAACTCCTTTTCTTTGCTGGAAAGCGGAATCCTGTGTTCGGATCGACCATTGGGCGCCTCTCAGAAAAAAAAGGAGCTGACCATTTTTATGTTTTGTCAATTTGAGAGTAACCTAATAAAGTAATAACAAAAACGTTGAGGGTAACTTAACAAAGTTATAGCAAAAGTGTTATGAAGCCTTTACGACAGCTAACGATTACTTTACCGAATGGAGTATGCTACCACACGCTTCTCATCATCAGCATAGGTCAATACTAGATACTACTAACCTGCGTACCTAACTTGCGTCCGTGTGAACCTCCGTGGGAGGTTCTGATTCTGGGTTCACTGGTCACTCTCGTCAGACAATCGTATCAAGCCTTGTCTAATTTGTTATTGATGTGAACTCCAAATAAACTTTTCAGTCAAACCTTGTAGCACGATTCTGGATATGTCTTCGAAAATATCCTACAAGATCTAGAATTTGTCGGATCTGTAAGAGTTTTAAGGGAATAGGTGAAAATTATAAGGCCTTTACCTTTTCGTAAGCTTGGCACTTCCCGACCCTAGCTGAGGGCGCGTGCGTGTAGCACGCACCCGTGCGCATCGCGTAGACGCGCATAACGCGATATCAATGCACGCGCGTGTAGCGTTTATCAATGCGCGTCGCGCAGACCAGCGTGCAGCGCGTCCTTAGACCATATAACACGGGACTAGCCTTTGCGAACCACCGCATACAAAAATATTCTGCCAGTTTTCATACAAGTTTAGGGGGAAACACAAAGACATATAAAATTTCATTGCATTTAAAAATGTATTAATCGACAAACGCGTAATGGCTGTTGTGTGTTAATTGTTATTGTACAGTCAACTACAATGAAATGTACTAGTTTAATCATATAAAATGATGTACTGATGTACAGGCTTTTTATAAAGCCAAAAGACCAAATGGTCATGTGCAATGGCAGAAAACAATGCTTAAGTAAGGCGCATCCTGTGGTTAGATGATCTAAGAGCGCGTCGTGTGAACTAGCGCGTGCAGCGCACACCAACGCGCAGCGCGTCGTGTGAACTAGCGCGTGCAGCGCACACCAACGCCCATCGCGTAGACTAGCGCTTGTAGCGCGCACCAACGCACGTCGTGTAGACTAGCGCGTGCAGCGCACACCAACGCGCATCGCGTAGACTAGCGCTTGTAGCGGTCACCAACGCGCGTCGTGTAGGCTAGCGCGTAAAGCGCCCATCAGCGCACGTCGCGTAGACCAGCTTGCAGCGCGCGTCGTGTAGACTAGCACGTGCAGCGCACACCAACGCGCATCGCGTCGACTAGTGCTTCTAGCGCTCAACAACGCCCTTCGCGTTGATTTAGGACTTCCGGATCGGCGGACAGGAGGATTATCGCCGTTACTGTATAAGGAGAGTGACAAAGGACAGTTTCTAGTCACTTCAACGATTGATTAACTGTGCACAAACCTAATCGCACCACGCGTCAATGCGTGAATTAACGGGTCAAAATTAGACTCATAAAATACTGCATTCTAAAGGGGTTGAATGCTTGAATCGCGTTCATAATCATTTGTAACGTTTGAAAAGTTCACGGGCTTGCCACTTTTGGTACTAATTCGCTTCTTTTATGGCAAGTTGTAGAAACATCTCACTTTTAACGATACCGTGCGTGTAACAACGAACGAGATCGGATCCGGGACCGCGATGGCAGTGTCTAGGATCGCGACGGCTAAGAACGGTATTCCCGTAATATCCTTCGTGACCAATTACACCACACGTGGCACTCACGATGGTCCACTCAAATCATCAATCCACTATGCAATTTACGGCTTGAATTATGCGTTTTAGGCATAATTACTCGAGAAAACACACACACAAATTGCGTAAAACATACACAACTCGCTAAAAGAGGGTACTTTGTAATGATTACGTTCCTTTTGTTTCATGATACCTCTCGTTCGACTCGGTGAGTTGGCGATAAGGTAAGAATCCCGCTTCTGATGTTAGCAATCATCAGGAATGTTAATGAAAAAATATACACGGAGATTTACAAAGCAGATTTTCATCACTTTATTTAACAAATTTACTACACCCTGAACGTAATCATTACACAAGTAGCTAATCAGTAAGTAACTTAGAACATTCTTACAATCACGGCGACACTGATATCACATGGATCACACTGATCACCAGGGTGTGTAGTTCTTTATTCTGCAGCGGTCGACCGTCGAAAAAGGACCGTCCACTACATTGCACGCCATTTTATATTAGAAAACTAGTCATAGACAAGTCGACTTCTACAATATATAAATTAACAAAACAAAAAATAATACTGCATTGGTGATAATAATAATAAAATGTATGTATATAGAGTACTCACTCATTTTCTTTCACTATTTTCGGTGACTTTCTTCATTAATAAATGCACTTTGTTTATTAATATTTAAAACACTTTTTACACAAATTATACGAGTACAGTTCACTGTTGTACATAGATGATGAATACCTATACACCTATAGTCGAATTTTTATTTAGACGAAGTAAATTGACAGCAACTAATGTAATTGACAGCATCGAAATTGTCATTTCACATTAAGAACTCTAAATTCGACCAGCACTCTTAATTCAACTATGGTCGAGTGGTTAAGACGCGGATCGGTACGCAGAAGGCGCAAGATCGATTCTGGGTACAAGCATCAATTTTTGGAATATTTGACATGAATAACGACTGCAGAGTTCATAATTGACGTAAACAAAAAATTTATGAAGTGCGAGGTACACGAACGTGGCCGAAGGTTGCCGAGAGTGTGATTCGGTTCCTTTCGACGCATATGATATATTATGTTCCTTTTTCGTGACACAATTTCTGGATTCGGTCTCTACGCAAGACCCGCGATAGAAGCTATGCAATAGCTTAAAAATAACATCGTATGTGACGATTTTGGAACAACAATAAGAAATCATGAACTTCGTTTTTATCTAAGCGACCAAAGTACTCGTTATCTTAAATACAACATAGCGCCTTTCGTAACATAATTATACAGAAATCGGAGATCTATCACGGGTATACTACGCCAAATCGAATGCCAAATAATCGAACATCCAAATACTCGAACGTTCAAAATATCGAACATTGATATTGTAATCTTCGATATTTTGAACGTTCGATATTTTGAACGTTCGATATATTGAACGTTCGATATTTTGAACGTTCGATTATTTGGCATTCGATTTGGCGTAGTATACCCGTGATCTTAGATCATCTAACAGCAAGCACATGACCATTTGGTCTTTTGGCTTTATGAAAAGCCTGTACATCAGTACATCATTTTATGTGATTAAACTAGTACATTACATTGTAGTTGACTGTACAATAACAATTAACACACAACAGCCATTACGCGTTTGTCGATTAATACATTTTTAAATGCAATGAAATTTTATATGTCTTTGTGTTTCCCCCTTCACTTGTATGAAAACTGGCAGAATATTTTTGTATGCGGTGGTTCGCAAAGGCTAGTCCCGTGTTATATGGTCTAAGCCCGTGATAGATCTCCGATTTTTGTATAATTATGTTACGAAAGGCGCTATGTTGTACTTAAGATAACGAGTACTTTGGTCGCTTAGATAAAAACGAAGTTCATGATTTCTTATTGTTGTTCCAAAATCGTCACATACGATGTTATTTTTTTGTTGTAAAATTAGTCAGAGTTTGTATTATCAGACCGTTTTTTTAACGTGAGGGAAAATCCATTATGGATGCTATGTCGGACTCTTACCGACTAAAAAACCTCACCTAACGCCCAACAGCCAATGGTTGGAAGCCCCGGGTAAGCACTCGAAAGGATGTCCCAGGACTCCCAACAGACCCACGGCTACCACTGCGGCCCCGCCTAGGGGGTGGCATTATCAGACCGGGACAATAAAACAAAAATATGACCATAAATTAATTTTTATTTTGAATTACCAATTTTGAATAATATCCATTGGGAGAGGCCTCACCGAGGCTCTGTGCTTTTACGGACCTCGGAAGGGGCCACCCACGGGATCCAGCATACAAGTAGAGGGCGTTAGCAGGAGACATGAAAGGTTCGACTTGAGCAACCAAAGTGGGAACACACTACTAATGAGGCGGTGAAGCTGATTATGTAAGAGTGGTGAGAGAGACGCCATGGCAGCCTAACCTACCGAGTACCACAGATGCTTACCGGGCACGGGTGCTTTGTATCTGAGGCACATACACCGGCAGGTAACGCACTAGTGCCAGCATTGCAGTGACTGCAGCACACACTGGCAGAGTGCTCAGCTTGGGCACTGTAGCGCCAAGACCTCGTTGCAGGCCTGGACGTGGGCATTCTCACGCTGGAGACCATGGTGAGGGCCATGGTCTCCAGCCCCACTGAGCAAGCTTTCACACCCCTGCCTCAGCTGTCATTATAGTTGACGGGTAATACGAGGGAACATTTGCTTAGAATCACACACATATTCAAGCTCTGTAGGAGCATAGCGTGTTTTTATTTGTAGTAGGCGGAATTTAAAACGAATCATTTGTATGGAGTTTCCGCCCTGTGCTATGGCTACAATTGCAGTCATATTGATACGGTAAAGGTGATTATTATTTAGTATCAAAAATACTCGAACTAACTTGCCCGCAGGTTTCTACCAATATTGATATACCCTTTCAAAGATACTTAACTTTCACACCCGAAATTGTAGTAGGTACTCTAGGTGCTCCAGGGTTTAATTTTATGTTTGCGGAGTAGGTTAGTAAGTAAACATAGGCAACAGTTGGTAAAGTGCCTGAGGGTAACATTGGCTTAATACAGTATGTAGTACAATAATTTGATTAAAGTTATTAATGAACTAGCTGAACTAATGTATCTTCCATAAGTAAATCGAAATTTGTTGTAACTGTGGTCAATCGAGGTCAATCAAGGGTCTGGTAGCCTTACTGGAAGGGATGTAAAATAGGCTTATGTGATACCTATGCTGTACTTATTTGGCCGTGCGACAAAACATAAATAAAGACAACAGTAGTTGTCGAACTTTTTTAGACGATATTGGGGCGAAAAATGTATTATGTGTTTAATAGATAAAAATTTGAAAGTAAAATAAGACTAAATAGGCATCTTTGACACGCCGTTTATATTTAGTTTAGTATAAAAAGTAATAAAAATGTAAATAGTAATAGAATGTTGTTAACACTTTGTCTCTAGCTAAGTAAATACGGTATAGCAGTTCCCTGCCACGCATCGCTGTGACTTTTTATATTTATAGTTGCACTATATGAAAAGAGTAACTACACATAGTATAGGTAGGTACTTACTCTTTCAAAAAAGTCTAACTATGAAAACTGTGCCCGAACCAAAATCAAGCATTATGTCCTTTGACACTGCCATTTCCCTTACACTTTTTTATTTTATAAAATCAAATTCACACCGAGGAAGTTTCACTTGAAAACAAAATTACTGATTCTTTTTTTTTCTGGGACCAGTGTTCAGTCTTAGGGTTCCGTACCCAAAGGGTAGAAACGGGACCCTATTTATGAGACTTGGCCGGTCTGTCCGTCAACCGTGATAGCTAGAGAGCTGAAATTTTTACGGAATATGTATTTCTGTTGCCGCTATAACAACAAATACCTACTAAAATCAGAAAAAACCGGTTTAAGGAGGGCTCCCTTCCGAGTCGCAAGTCCGATTCGCACTTGGCCGGTTTTTAAATAATTGTGCGCGCATATCGTAAAAATTAATTCAAAAATAACAGGCATAAAAACATAACATAATCTCTACTAATCTGAATGCCTTGGATCTTCACTGAAAAAGTTAAGAGTCCATCTGACGCCAAATAGACTATTACTTTGATCTAGATCTCAGGACTCGTGAGGTCTGATGAATTAAAATTTGAACACAGACAACTTCAGTTCATGAACTAAATACGCTCTAGGCTCGAAACACGATTACTGATAAAATCCTCGATAGATTTTTGTGTTGAAAATACCTTGATTTCGTCAAATTTTAAGCTAGATCTCGTATGTTATAAGTTATTTTTATAATATAAAATACTTATAAGAAAGACAATAGTAAAATCTTCATTTGCACTAGAGCATTTTTTTTCATATTGGTCATAGTTTTTTTTTACAATTAATTTATTTCGTTAAAAGCGCACAAAAACCGATCGCATCTCTCTCTTTCTTGCACGCTAAAATATAAATCTTCTTTTAACAATTTGGCGTCTGGTAGGCTCTTAAGTGTAAAATTTCATCATGTCAATACGCAGTGGAACGAAGTACCCATACTAAAACCAAGGAAAATACAGAAAATAGGAAATTCAAACTGTCTGTACAGTTTTGGTAGAACAAATTTTAATTCATACGTTATGCAATAGTTCGTTTTATCCCTACTTATATTATAAATGCGAAAGTAACTCTGTCTGTCTGTCTGTCCTCTGTTACGTTTTCACGCCTAAATCTTGCTTGTTTTCTGTAGGAATTTTGTGAATTACTTTTTATATCGCCGACTTTAGACACCGTTTCTTTTTATGATTTCGCCACAAAAGTAGACACTTTTCTCTATATTTGTGGAATAAGAAGATAAAACTTACCAAACTTCATAGTTCTAGATTAACGGGAAGTTCCCTATTAATATTGATTATCTTGGGAGTGTCGAAGTACACGTTCTGCGTGATATCCATACTAATATTATAAAGCTGAAGAGTTTGTTTGTTTGTTTGAACGCTAGGATCTCAGGAACTACTGGTTGGATTTCAAAAATTCTTTTACAGTTTGATAGTCCATTTATCGAGGATGGCTATAGGCTATATAACATCACGCTAAGAAGAGTAGGAGCGGAGCAGCAAACAAGAATGTTTTGAAAACGGAGAATATTTTTACCACCTGAGAGCTTCCGAGGCGTACGCTGCGTAAATGGTTAAAGTTAGGTAAAAATTGTGTATTACAAAACTGTTTCTCTTAAAAAGTTCTACAAAAAAGTCCGCGACAGCATATATCTATCTTTTAAGGTTCGCTCACAATAACCTAATTTGTCTATCTCTTAAGGTTCGCTCACGATATATTGAAACTGAAGAGTTTGTTTGTGCTAGGATCTCAGAAAGCACTGGTTGCATTTCAAAAATAATTTTACAGTTTAATAGTCTATTTATTGAGGTTGGCTAATGGCGATGTAACATCACGCTAAGACGAATAGGAGCGGAGCAGCCATGAATAATGTTTCGAGAACGGGGATTATTTCTTTCTTTTGAGAGCTCCCATTGCGGACGCTGCATAAATAGTTAAATTTACGTAAAAATTGTGTATTACAAAATTGTTTCTCTTAAAAAGTTATAAAAAGTCCATAACAGCATATGTCTATCTTTTAAGGTTCACTTACAATAACCCTCTTAAGTTTTAAAGTATGAGCGACGCGACGGGAGTAAACTTGGTCTGCAGTGGCAGCCAGTCAACTGATCGATAAAAACCGGCCAAGTGCGAGTCGGGCTTGCACGCGATGAGTTCCATACCGAAAAACGGAAGGTTGGAACTAGAAGCGACGGGAAACATTATATCACTTTAACACTTCTTTTCTTCTCAATCTCATGTGAAGCAAACGAAGATATGCGGTTCAGCTCTAATTAATTCAAGCGACGCGACGCGACGGGGGTAAATGCAACGGGAAACATTATAACACTCAAAATATTAATTCCATACCTCTCCCTTTCTTACTCTCATGTGACGCAAACGAAGTTGCGCGGGTCAGCTAGTACTATATATATTGGGTGACCGTTACTTTTTTCTGCGTTAACTTAGAAGTTAGATTTTTTACAGCATCATGCCACCATAGACCTTGGTCTGTATTCATTGCTTTGAGATATGGTATTGATTTCAACTCGAAATCTTTATGCGTTCACGAAAAAACGGGTCTTCACATTCAGAAAGACGGATGTGCGGACGGACGAATAACGCAGTGATCCGAGTTCCGTTTTTTCCTTTTAGGTACGAAACCCTAAAAACGGCAAATAAATCACACTTGATGTACAAGAGCCCCCCTTTTTATTCATATTTCTTTTCTCTTATTAGTCTATGTTGTTATAGCGTCAACAGCAATAGATACATCATGTGCGAAAATTTCAACTATGTATCTAGCTATGACGGTTCTTGAGATACAGCCTGGTGACAGAGAGACACACAGTAATTGTGTCCCGTTTTTTCCCTATGGATACGGGACTCTAGAAAATGTGATTATAAAACCGTCGTGTGAGCCGAGATGCACAGCTGTAACTTTTAAACTATCTTATTAAAAAAGTTTTTAACGTAGTTTCTGAGACATCTTGATTTATAGTGCTCTAGAAGTCTACAAGGTTAGCAGAGCGTTTTGAAACTTTTAGTTTTAGGTTCCATAGAATAGAAACATGGAACTTATACTTACTAATAAAAAAGTGCCTATTACGATATTCCTGAAAAAAAAAAGGAATAAAATATAAACTAAATGAAGATAGATACTCGTATCTATATTTTGCATTTTCAAGACTAAACGGCTTAGTGATTTGTAATGAAATTTGTCAAGGAGAGATGGTTATATGTTAGGAAAGGACATAGGTACCTACCTAATCAATCAATACATATAATAAAATTGTAACAGGTCGCTGTCTCTACATGGAAGATAAATAAGAAAAAATACAATTCAGTCCTCGCCGAAGGCGTGGACTGAATTGTTTTAAAATAGACCTAATCTTTAAGCTCTTTTATGATAAAGCAAACAGGGCAGTTTCACACGCTACTTGATGAGTCTGTTGAAGAAATACCTCTCCTTTCATACAGCTTATGCAACGTAAACGAAGTTGCGGGGTCTTAAAATAAATTTAAAAATCATTGAATAGGAACAACGTTAAAGAATAAATTTTAGTAGAATAAACTTCTAACAACTCGAATATAATAATGACACTTGAGAAATATAAAGAAAACAACTTTATTTGTTTTAAACTAACACGCGTTGCACACATAATGTATTATAAACGGGATTTCGCGCTGCACTATTTAATCAATAGGTACATATAATAAAATCGTAACAGGTCGCTGTCTGTACATGGAAGATAAATAAGAAAAAATATTATAGGGGGGCTTTATGAACGCAATAGAACCCAAAACAATGATTTTTAGAATTTTTGTCTGTTTGTCTGTATGTCTGTATATCTGTTTGTCTGTACGGTTGTGCACGCTAATCTCAGTAACCGCTCAACCGATTGCAATGCGGTTTTTTTTATTGTGTTGAGGTTTGCTCCAGTTAACATTTAGCGTTTGTTTTATGTAAATCGGTTTAGAAATAAAAGAGTTATAACACTTTTAAGAATCAGATATTTTGAAAATTTTAATTGTTCTTTGAATGTGAGTGAACCTAAACTGACGTGTTGGCTTAATCATAAAAGAGCTTAATGATTAAGATTAAGACTATTTTTAAACAATTCAGTCGCCGAAGGCGTGGACTGAATTATTTTAAAATAGACTTAATCATTAAGCTCTTTTATGATTAAGCAAACAGGGCAGTTTCAGACGCTGCTTGATGACTCTGATGAAGAAATACCTTTCCTTTCATACACCTTATGTGACGTAAACGAAGTTGCGGACTCAGCTAGTATTAAATAAAGGTTTCGGTACCTTCTTTTTTCCCCGACGTTTCGATAGGGTTACACCTATCGTGGTCCCGAGGCGACTGATGCTTGTAGGCTGGAGATTCTGCAATGTGTCGGGAGTTTCCGAAGTACCCCCGAGATTGTCAATCTGTGGAAACACACGGCACACAACACTGACCGTATCCGCGGACGCGTTCACTATTTTATCGCGAGACTTTAAGGCACCAATTACCGGATTCCACGCTGTTGAGAGCTTATATCCGTCCTCCCGGTTGAAGGTCCTGTGCTTTTTTATTTCGACTGCTTCCCGAACCATCCTAGGGTAGTAGTGTCGGTCGGTAGACAGGATCTTCGGATTATGAAGCTCGATCCAATGATTGGGTCCCTCATTGAGTAAGTGCTCGGCAATAGCTGACTTATTTGTTTGAAGGTTTTTAACCGCAGCTATGTGCTCCCTGAGTCTTTCGGCAATGGCTCGCTTTGTTTGGCTGATGTATGAACTTCCACAGCTGCAGTCTATTTTATAAACCCCTGGCGTCTGGAACGGAACTATGTCCTTGGGAGTCCGTAACACGTTTGCTACTTTGGTAGCCGGAACATATACCGCCTTAATGGAGAATCTGTTTAATGCGGCTCCAATCAAACAACTTTATATTTCTCAAGTGTCATTATGGTGTACAAGTTTGTTTAAATAGCGATAGCAAAGAACAACAGTTTGTCTTTGAAAAACTTTACTGCAGTTAATATTATTTCTTGCTAACTTGGAATCGAGCCAGTAAGTAAGTAGACAGTAAATAAATCAAATTTCTTTCATTTTGTTTAACTACTTATGTATTTTTTTTACCAGATATAATATGCCGAGACGTGGACACTTACAGTGGGGTTAGTCCATGCCTTCAAAGTTGCGCAGCAAACTATGGAACGGGCTATGCTTGGAGTATCTCTTAGGGACAGACTCCGAAATGAGGTTATCCGGCAGAGAACTAGAGTGGTCGACATAGCTCGCAGAATAAGCACATCAAAGTGGCAGTGGGGTGGCCACGTCTACAGAAAAACCGACGGCCGACGGAGTAAACGAGTCCTGGCGTGGAGACCACGACTCGGCAATCGCGGGGTAAGACTCACCCACCAGATGGACCGACTACCTGGAAAGGGTCACAGGCTGGGACTGAATGCGGAAGGCGCGGGACCGTGTGTTGTGGCGTAAATTGGGAGAGGCCTGCGTCCAGGAGTGGACCCCTTAGGCTGATTTGATTGATGTAATTTAAAAAATGTTTTTTTAATAATTTTATGAAAATGAGAGTGCATTAGGGTATTGCTGACATTTTTGGAGTTCAAAGCAGTCTCACGACTGTCAGTTTACCTGTCTGTATATTATATTATTCTGTAGTCAGCCTGTGTAACCAAACTGAATCCTGTGGCCGTTATCGATCATAACCCGCTTACTCAGTGTTCTTAAACTTCATGTCCATTTCAACACAGTAAATAGGTAGGTACCTACCTACTAAATATAAAATAGTCAAATGTGGGTGCATAGTATGCTACTGTCTATCTCTTTGGGTGTGACTACAAACAAAACTATATTTGGCTTAATGTCACCATGTAACTGTACCTTACCCCAAATGTTTTATTGTCACGCCAGCAGCGCCATGACAGTAATCTGTAAGCGTACATTCCTGAAATAGATAAATAAATAAAATATACTTTTCGTAAAGAGGCAACCGAGAAAACCTATCACTAAAGTAAGATACATTATTTGCACACCGAGGTTGATAGCATCGTCAAGTAGGTTGAATAACACTATGGGTGCCTGTACTGTGTTTTATCTGTTACGATGAACCTAATTGTAGCACAGATTATATAATATACTAGCGGACGTGACGCGGTTTTACCCGCGTAGTTCCCGTTCCCGTGAGAATACGGGAATAAAATATAGTCTATGTTCACCGCAAAGAGTGTAGCTTTCTAACAGTGAAAGAATTTTTCAAATCGGTCCAGTAGTTCCGGAGCCTATTCGTTACAAACAAACAAACAAAAATACAAAAAAACAAATCTTAATATAATATTAGTATAGATTCTATTGTAGTAATCTGTGGTTCATAGCAAAGGTCTGAAAGTCTATCACAATTTCAATGAACCAATTGCCAGGGTTCCGTATCTGAAAAGGAAAAAAACAAACCTTGTAGGATCAAAACGGTGTCTTTTCATCCATCTGGCTGTCCTTTATCTCGAGAACTCGTAAGAAGGTATCGCGTCGCGTCCCTTGGAGCTGTGAAGAAATCACATTTCTAAGTGAGTAAAAATTTTTTAACAAAAAAACCGAATTCAAACAAAAACTAAAAAATTAAAAATAAAATTAACTTGGCACAAAGTAATACGTAAGCATATTTAGATTTATCATAATAATATATTATTGAATGTAATACTGAAATCAGTGCTAAGTAAAACTATGGGTTTAGGTAGGTATCATTAATATCTCACAGAAATATTCTGAGTTAAAAAAACGGTCTGATAATGCAAACTCTGACTAATTTTACAACAAAAAAATAACATCGTATGTGACGATTTTGGAACAACAATAAGAAATCATGAACTTCGTTTTTATCTAAGCGACCAAAGTACTCGTTATCTTAAGTACAACATAGCGCCTTTCGTAACATAATTATACAAAAATCGGAGATCTATCACGGGTATACTACGCCAAATCGAATGCCAAATAATCGAACATCCAAATACTCGAACGTTTAAAATATCGAACATTGATATTGTAATCTTCGATATTTTGAACGTTCGATATATTGAACGTTCGATATTTTGAACGTTCGATTATTTGGCATTCGATTTGGCGTAGTATACCCTATCATAACATAATTATAACAAAATAATTATAAAATTACATCTCCTGTAAAATTAAACATCTGCCGCTTACGATGTTCTTCCATAACAGGCTCGATTTAGTAGTACCTTCCACGATAATTTGGCGACCATGACAGAATACAAACTTACAACATAAGGATTTACATGACTGGTCACTTGTCTTTATGTCGGAATGTTGAAAACAGTAAGCTCGTTAAATAACAACCAAAGTAAGCTTACTTTGGTTGTGAAAACCACCAGCTCATCAACCACCTCTTTATCCTTCGTTCTTCCGTCAAAAACTCTCAAACACAGCACACGACTGAACAAAAATTACTATGTAATATTTTTTTTAATTTATGTATTTTTATTAAATACTAGCGGACGTCACGCAGTTTCCCCGCGTAGTTCCCGTGGGAATACGGGAATAAAATATATCCTATGTTCACTGCAAAGAGTGTAGCTTCCCAACAGTGAAAGAATTTTTCAAATCGGTCCAGTTGTTCCGGAGCCTATTCAATGCAAACAAACAAACAAACAATCAAATCTTTCCTCTTTATAATATTAGTATAGATATAAATAATTAAATTAAAATAAATACAACAAAGAACTAAAATTAAACGGTTACTCAAAAGAATTGAAACCCGGTCTAATACGGCCTACTGAACATCCCACCCCCGATCATACTCGGCGCTACGTATGTTCGCAGCGTTGCCGCGCTGGATAGCGATATCTATCCTATTTGAATAAAAATATAATAAATTCATAACTTAGGTACTTACTTTTTGAATATTTTTTTAGATACTTACCAGAATTAATTTTTCAAACTGGGTTAAAAGTTTCAAAGCAAAAAAATACAAGCCGTCCCGTCCCATCTCGTGTGGTTCTTTAAAATTGGCTGAAAAGTTTCACCCTAAAAATACAAAAAAATTAAACTTTTGAAAATTATTTTAATCATATTCAAATACAAATGGTGGATAAATTAGGCCATCACGCTTCTATTTGTACAGAAGCGTCCTTTGGAAACTTTGATGGCCTAATTTACCGTTTATTATTTGAATATGATATAAAAACTAGTCAAAAGTCTGTCTGTCTGCGCGTAGTTTGAAAGCTGTTTGTTCGTATTACTATTGTTCTGCCAACCATACAATTATATTGATAGTGTTTACAATACCAGTTAGTCATATACAATACGGGCAATACCTTATCTTTTTATCTCTTGGTCAATATTTTAATCTAGATTCAAAACCTGGTACCATTTGTGGCGGAATAAAAAAAAATACTTAAATCACAAATTTTCTTGTTATGCCAAAACACCAGCTTTCGTACAAGTTGGTGAATTAAACTATACATATATAATCACGCCTTTATCCCCGAAGGGGGCAGAGGCATAGTACCTATACGCCCACGTTACACCTTATAGTTTTATGTCCCACGTAATCGGTGGTGAGCCTATTACCATGTTGAAATGGACAGGCGCAGGTCCCCGCGACCTGCAGTTGAAATTTTTCAAGCCACTTGGCTTAACTTATTTATTTATTTATTAACGATTGTCATTTTACTGTCAACCGGGTTTTATTTTGAGTTTTCCTTCTCTACGTATTGGATCTTTTTGGGAAAGTGTTCCCTTAGTCGCCCCACAACACACTCGAGATGTATAGGGGTAGCGACATTTTGTACTCTTACCCGTCGTTTCACGGGACCCCGTCGCCACACGGGTGAATCAAACTACAAAATAATAAAATAAAGAGGATGTTTGCAGTGGACTACTGGACCCTAAATACGGATGTAAACGTTTTCGAGGAAGTAGATAACTACTCAAAAAGATCCTTCCACGAAAACCGAATTGTTTAGGTAAACAACTCGGTTTCTACAGCGGAGGTTAGTTAACAAGATAGATACATGTATGATCTATCAAAAATACAAGAAGCAAAATATACAAAAGTTTCATTAGTCGATAAAGGGTTGGAGGATTGCTTTAAGATATTCTGAAAAATTTACATAAATTATAGGTATCTATCGTCACGATTGGAATAACTAAATACTTTATCAAACGAGTTGAAACGAAATCAAATTTGACCTTGATATCTAGTTGAACATTTTGCTAAAAATATTGTCGCCATCTAGTTACATTTGAGGATTCCCACACTGACAGGTAGGCGGCCAGGTCTGTGGAGCGAGTTACGAGTGTAACCGATTTTAGTTCCTGTTCGTGTATCTGTATAGAATAGGTACCTATATTATATAATCTGTGCTATAGGTACTACATTCTGGTAAGCAACACAAACGATTATAATTCAATATTTACCTGGCTAAATTCATATTCAACCAGTTTAATTACGACGCGCGCTGCCAGCCTTATGGATAGCCATAGCCACGTTGAGCAGGTTAAGGGTCTTAGTACACAAGACTATAACGACAGTGGTCGGTGGTCCTCAAGTTAGCGGCCCAGTGAAGCCGAAAGATGAGCCTCTTTAAGCTCCGCTTTAAGATTTCGGAGCTTTGAGATAATCTCTCAGATAAACAGGCTCTCAGAGTTTCAGTGCTTTCAAGGAAGTTTGTACAGATTTCGACAGAGAAATGATATTTTACTCGTAAATAGAGAACAATTTTTTTGAGCTGTTAATTAAATATGTTTTCCAACTGATACCAGTTGAAAAACATATTGAGCAGTTATTTAATTTAATGGTTTAATTAATTAATTTAATTAATCAACTGTGATTAATTATTGCGACAGTAAAACATGGACAGTTATAAAAAATCAATTACAGTAGACCCGCGGTAATCGGACAAACGTTTTGCAGGGCAGTACTCCCCAAGACCCAAGACCCCCTATTGTTCGGAATTTTTTACATAAGAGTACCTTGTAATCCGACAAATTACAGATCCAAAAATGAGATCCAATGTGTCGCTGTAGTAGGTACCTACACATTCTACAGATGTCGAATTTAGTTAAATAAAAACCGGCCAAGTGCGAGTTGAACTCGCCCATGAAGAGTTCCGTAGCAGCAAGTAACATAATATACATATAAGTTCTGGTAGTTCGTTGAAACTTTCATTGAGGTTTTAACACGTTTGCAGTGGTAGTGATTTTTCTCGGCGAAAATTGCGGTTTATGACGTATTAAAAAAAAACTACCAACTCGATTTCGTTCAAACCAATTTTCCTTGGTAGATTTTATGGCAATGTATACTATATATTTTTTTTAGATTTATAATTGTCTTAGTTTAGAAGTTAGAGGGGGGGGGGCACACATTTTTCCAATTTGGAAGTGTCTCTTGCTCAAACTATTCACCTTAGAAAAAAAAAATGTTAGAAACCTCAATAGCATTTTGAAGACCTATCTACAGATACCCCACACGTATGGGTATGATGAAAAAAAAATTTTTGAGTTTCAGTTCTGAGTATGGGGACCCCCAAAATTAACTGCTTTTTTTCTAGTTTTATATAAAAATCTTGATGCGGTTCATAGAATACATCTACTTACCAAGTTTGAACAGCATAGGCCTTATATTTTCGGAGAAAAGTGGCTGTGACACACGGACGGACAGACAGACAGACAGACATGACGAATCTATAAGGGTTCCGTTTTTGCCATTTGGCTACGGAACCCTTAAAAACCACACCAAAATATTTAATAACTTTTACATTATAAATAATTCTGATTGAAGCAATCTAAAATATATTTTTTCAGTTATAAGCCCGCTCAATATTGAGCTCAATTGTTTATATAAGCGATAATGTGACGATCGTCAAAAAATCCGTAGGTACCTATTATTATGTCCTCTCGAATTACAGGGGGTGCCGGATTACCGCGGGTCTACTGTACTCGGTTATTTTATCATACAATGTCAACTCTAAAAATAATTGAGCAGTCCACTAACTGAATGAGCGGTAAAGTTATGGAATGAGCGGTTCGATAAATAGTTCGTTGTGATAGCAGCGCAATCCGACTTGGTTAGGTTAGGTTAGAAGGCTAGGACCGGAGCGGAGATTATTTTTTTTATAACCACGCAGTAATAAGTTATTTTTCTGCGCTTCTTGGTACTAGTACTAATTTAAGTACTGTTTTTATTTTATTTTACCACCTCATTGTTTATAGAATTGCATGGATTGAGAGTCCTTACCGACAAATTCCGATTTATTACTGCCCACACGTGTAGCCGCTCGTTCAATAATTTTTACCGCCCGTTTAATTATTTTCCTGCTCAATTATATAATCACTGATCCATTTCATTATGTGTTATTAATCATTTTTGTTTACTTTAGAAAGAAAGAAGGAAATATTTTTTTTATCAGTAGCTTTCGAGATACATGATAACGAGAGAGAGAGAGAAGAAATAATCGGTAAAAAATAACAATATTGTGATTTTTTATGCAATCCCTCAAGCGTGCTTAATGAGGCCTGGTTCAGCGTGTGTTAGACTGGTGCCTAGCTCTGGTTTTCAACCAGACCCATAACGAGCCACGGATGCCAATCGGTCTCTAGCCGTCGAGTAAGTAGGCACAAAAAAAATTAAAATATTAAACACAGTAAACAAAACAGTAACAAAACATAAAAAATAATAATAATAAAAAATAAATCTGCAAAATTACGAAAGTAAAATTAAAAATGATAGTCGCATCAGCATTCCTTTTTTTTACTTAACTGCTTAGTTTTAACTGCTGAACTAGTTTAGTTATTAAATGTGCCATTTATAATTTTTTACTTACCAAAACTGCTATTTACACTACTGAATGCGTCACCGAGGCAGTCAATTTTTGTAGAAGTCGTTTCTACTGAAGATTTTCTCTGGCCGACACGCGCTGGTTGGGACTTGGGGTCGGAAAGGAGAGAGGCCATTCAGTTTGAGATGTCTTCAGAACACTCGTCGTAGCATTATGTAACGCCGCCCTTAAATCACTAGGACATTTGACATAAGAAGTACGTAATTTTTGAGTGTATAATAGAGAGTGTCTGTATATAAGAGAGTGCGAGCCATTTGTCGGGTCATTCTGTACTGTATACTGAGGCTAGCGAAAACTCTGCCCAATTTATTGTGTGTCTATACGGAGAATAAAGTAATTAGCCGAGTCCTGAAGTGTTTAATTGCCCTTTCTGTTACACCTAACAATTCAGACAGCGAAAAGCCTACCCTTTTTAGGATTCCGTACCCAAAAGTGCAAAAACCGAACCCTATTCATGAGACTTCGCTGTCCGTTTGTCTGAATATCTGTCTGTTTGTCTATCTATCTGTGCACAATATTGATTGCGGGTCTTTTTCGCGTAAACATTTCGAACTTCGCTAACCTCTCGACTTTCGGCTATGTTACAATAGCCGTGGTCACGAGTAGACTCAACTCTACTCAAGTCTACTCGTGACCACGGCTATTGTAACATAGCCGAAACGTCGAGAGGTGAGCGAAGTTTGAAATATTTACGCGAAAAAGACCCGCAATCAATATAATGTGTAGTGCAAGTCGTGTTAGTTTAAAAACATTATTATCTATCTGTGCGTCACGAGGCTGTATCTCAGGAACGGTATATTGACTATAAACGGACTGATAGTCAGACTGATGTATTTCTGTTGGCGCTATAATAAGGCGCAAAAATCAGGTAACTATGTTTGGCGACATAGAGAATTGATGTTTTCACACAACGCTATCTGCTCCCAAAGTAAGCTAGAAATAACCTGCTTGTGTCATGGGTATCAGACCACAGATATTAAAACTTAAATACTTTTAAATACATACTTATCATGCATCTAACATCCAGATGGTGTATCTAACACCCAGACTCTTAAGACAATCAATTATGGATCACACAATTTTATGTCTCCGATGGAAATCGAACCCACGACCTCGTGATCCGCTGTCGCACATTTCGACCTCTAGACCTTTTTTAGGGTCGGCAGCGCGAGTGTGGCGCCTCTGGTGTTGCAAACGTTCATAGGCTGCGGTGACCACGGGTCCTTCTGGTGGGCCGTATGCTTGTCTGCCACCTTAGTGGTATAAAAAAAAAACCAACGAGGCAGTCGACCTCTAGACCGTAAAGGCGCTGTGGGGGTTTTTGGAGTAAAAACTTAGGCATTTTGCACTGGGGAAAAGCACTTGGGATTGGGGCCCCTTCGTTACGCCTCCTGACACCTCGAATATCATTCTGTCATTCTGATAACAATCAAAAAATACATACATACGTATAGTCACGCCTTTTATCCCCGAAGAGGTAGGCAAAGGCACATTATATGCCCACATTTAAACTTTTAGATTTTTGTCCCACGTAATAGATGGTGAGCCGTATTGCCGTGTTAATATGGAGAGGCACAGGTTGTGAAACACCCATCCATGATCAGCCACAGTAAATGTTACTTACTACAGTGATCGTTTACAGAACACTGAGTTCGCGGGGCCGAGCGCTCAAAAATACACACCTATTTGTTCAACTTTTCTTTTCTGTTAGTACTCCCAGAGTATCACTATTTTTAGGTATTTATGAGACTTGATTAAATCTTATTTAAAATATGTAAAATTTATGATTGGTTAAACCCTTTGGGAGCGGACTCTATCTCACCAGAGGAGCTTTTCACATCACAGTGAAATGAAATGAATTTCTTTACTAGTTAATATACTTACCTTTTCAGAGTATGATCACAGCGTTAGCAACGACAATAATAAATCAATACTACGAGTATTTTTCACTGAATCTATGACTAGTATTTCTGCGTAGAGTAGACCTCGCGCGAGTGTCCTAGAAAATCTTTGAGGAATTATATCCTTTATGTTTCAACTAAAAATCATCAACATACGTTCATAAATAACGCTACAACAATCTTCATCCTTTTTCTCCCCCATTTTCCTCCTATCAAAAAAAATCTCTCGACAAAAGTTGTATTTTAAATCAAAGAACACGTGTGTCAAGTTTGGTGGAGATCGATTAAGAAATGCGACTTCTAGATGGAAACTGACATACACACAGGCATACGGACGAAAGCAAATCGTCCATACTGTCAAATCGCTGACTCTCGTTCGGTTCGTTCGCTCGTTCAACGACTCTCGTTCGCTTCGCTCGCCTAGTCGAATACATTTTGACCAATTCTAGATACCTATCTAGAATTGATCAAAATGTATTTGACTAGGTTGACCTAGGTTTTTAGGGTTCCGTACCCAAAGGGTAAAAACGAGACCTATTCATGAGACTTCACTGTCCGTCTGTCTGTCTGTGTGTCTGTCCGTCATGAGGTTGTAACTCAAGAACCGTGGGAGCTAGAGAGCTGAAATTTTCACAGGTGATGTATTTCTATTGCCGCTTTTACAACAAATACTAAAATCAGAAAAAAATAAAAATTAAGGGGGACACCATTCAACAAACTTGACTTTTTGCCGGTTCATACTTATAGAACTCGGTACTTCACACGAAATACATTTACTCAAATACACCGGTTGCACGTTGCAGCGCTGTTGTCGCGGTTGGATTTTTTGCCGGTTTTTGGTACAGAACCCTCTGTTGGCGAGTTCGAGTCACACTTAGCCGGTAATTTTTTACTTATTATATTTACGACTAGCGGACGTCACGCGGTTTCACCCTCGTAGTTCCCGTTCCCGTGGTAATACGGGAATAAAATAGCCTATGTTCACCGCAAAGAGTGTAGCTTCCCAACAGTGAAAGAATTTTTCAAATCGGTCCAGTAGTTCCGGAGCCTATTCGTTACAAACAAAAAACAAATCTTTCCCCTTTATAATATTAGTATAGATACTTACATCAAATACAGTTTGGTACTTGGCTTTACCTTTAGGAGTTTATGGTTTGTTATACTCGTAGTTATAAATAACTAGCTGATGCGCGCGGCTTCGCCCGCGTGAAATGTGGTTCCCGTTCCCGCTTCCCGTGGGAACATTTTCCCGGGATACAAAGTAGCCTATGTGTTATTCAAGACTATTCTCTATCCCTGTACCAAATTTCAGCCTGATTCATTCAGCCGTTATAGCGTGATTGAGTAACAAACATCTAAACATCCAAACATCTTCACGAACTTTCACATTTATAATATTAGTAGGAAGTAGGATACTTACCTTTTGTGGTTAGTAAAATCGTTGGCGAGTAAAAACGTGAGGGAACTTATGGTTGGTCCACTGGATGCAAGAATAATAACAAACGCTGGAGAAATATGAATTCATTAGCGCAAAATAATGAGCGTCATAATTACTGACGGGAAGTATCCAGTTACTATTTTGAAAAATTTATTACTCAAAGTGTTATTCTGTGAGGAAATAGATTTTATTTTCAAGGTTTTAGCTTTTCAAGGTTGTTGTTGGTATTTCAAGGCTTTTATTATTTTTGTGTAAAGAATATAATAGACAGCTTTAATGTAAGTATGTACTGCGTATGGCGACAGGACAGAGTACAAAATGTCGGCACTCCAATTCATACAGAGGGTGTCGTAGGAGGCGAGTAATTAGTCGCCTACGCAATGTATCGTTTCTTAAGTGTTTCTATTTAATTTCCTTACGTAAGTAAACGTAAAGAAGGAAAGGAATCCATTGAGTAGAGAAGAAAAACCTGAAATGAAACCCGAATGTTAGTAAAATGACAATCGTTAGGCCTAGTTGAAGGCCTTATGGGTGGCTTGAAAAATATCAGCTGTAGGTCATCACAACCTACGTCTGTCCTTTTCAACACGGAAATAGGCATGAGATTTCATGGTGAAATGTGGGCATATAATATGCATCTGCCTACCCCCTCGGGGATGAAGACGTGACTATGTACGTGTATATGTATGTATGTATAATTAATGTGTATATATATATCTATGTTATTAAATGTATATATGTGTATATATAATTTTATATATCGACGGTTAAGAACCAAATACTGCTATCTACTTTTTTCGATAATTTGGTTTTTTGTTTAGGTATACTAAAAAATATTGCTTCATCAGTTGTCAAAGACATAAAATATCGAGAACGCATTACTTTTAACATTATCAAGAAAAACCAATTACTGCTAAGTTCAATAATTAAAACGAACACTTTTTGTTGCTGGTGATAGCGACTAACTACATTATGGAAACAAATGCTATCTACGTTCGTGATATCTTTTCTGGAAGAATCTGCCATATACACATCGAAGCGTCTATACCCCTTCATTTTTTGATGCGGACTGAGCGTTCGAGCAAGATCCCAATAAAGAAAACGAAGTATGATCACCTGCAACAGTTGAAGACTGTTTTGCCACGAGATTGCCATAATTTTTTTGATTCTCTCCCCTTTTTTTTTTTGATGTGAGGGAAAATCCTCGTAGGATGCTATGCCGGACTCTTACCGACTAAAAAACCTCACGTAACGCCCAACAGCCTATGGTTGAGAGCCCCGGGTAAGCCCTCAGGAAGGATGTCCCGTGACTCCCAACAGACCTACGGCCGCCACTGCGGTCTCGCCCAGGGGGTGGTTCGGGTGCAATCCCGCGTCTATGGGGGCTTTCGGGTGTGACCTCGCTTCTAAGGGGGGGCGTGCGTGAGTTGCTCACGTCACGCTGCCGTCATGGTCCTGCTTCTGTAAGGACGGTAAGCGGCCCTCTCACCGTCCTCAGACCCCCGGTCATGGAGGCCGATAGTCCTCGGCGAAGACACGTCGGCGACGCCCAGGGCGCCGACTGCGGAACTCGGGTGGGAGAGTTCTCTCCCGCACCCGGCCCGCCGCCTCCTTCGCGAGCATGACCTGCTCGCAGAAAGAGGCGGCGCAGTCCCACTTACTCCCGCTGGAGAGCATGGCTCGCACAATGGCCTCGAGCGAGAGAGTGTCCACGCCCAGACCCACTACGAGGACCTGGCGCTGTTGCGCCCACGCCGTGCACTCCACCAGCGTGTGGAGCGCCGTGTCATCGCTGCGGTCCTCGCAGTGCTGACACTCGGCCGTGGTTTCCCGGTGTTTTCGCCACAGATACCTACCGAAGCTACCGTGCCCGGCAAGTATCTGCGTCAACCGGTAGGAGAGAGGACCGTGTCTCCTCTCCAGCCACTCGTCCATGACCGGTCTGACGGCCGCGATTGTGGCGAATCCCCCCTTTGGATGCTTAAGTCGCACCTTCCATGTCTCCACGGTTTCCTGGTGGAGCAGGGTCCGCTGGGCCTCGATTTCTCGAGACGCAGGCCTTTGGGGGCCAAAGGCCTGCTCCAGCGCCTCCTTGCGCCATCTGACACTGAGAGTGAAGCAGTGAGCAAGGGCTCTCGCTTCCAGGTCTCATGGAGGGATCCCGGCTAGGAGACATGCCGCCTCACCGGAGATCGTGCGGTATCCTCTTATCATCTTGACGGCCATCACTCTCTGCGGGCTCAGCAGTCTAGCCTCATTGCTGGCCGTCAGGGTCTCCGCCCATACGGGAGCCCCGAACAGGGCCATGCTTCGCACGATCCCCAGGTACAGCCTCCTGTAGGGAGCGTTGGATCCCCTGATGTTGGGCATCAGCCGCGCGAGTGCGGCCGATGCTCCCCTCAGTTTTGGAACCAAACTTCGGAAGTGATGTCCGAAGTTCCACCGGCCATCGAGTACGAGCCCCAGATACTTCTTCGAGGGCTCGATGCCGATGCTGACGCCCCCAACCTGTAGGCTTGATCACCCAGGTGGCCCCATCCGAGGTCCGTGGAAGCACAGAGCTTCGGATTTGTGAAGGGCGACCTCGAGACCCAGCCGCCTTGATTCTCTCCCCTACGTTTAATTAAATTTTATAACTAGGTACATTGTCATTGTTTTTTTTTTCTTTTTTGTTCTTGATACTCTGATTTATGCTCTAAAATAAACTAAGTTTCTCTATCAAATCGAGTTTATATTGTTATAATTACCTGCTAACTACATTGCTATCTTGAAAATGTTTGCTTATATTAAAAACAATAACTGCTAACTACATGGGTAAATCCTTTCCTTTGAATTTTAATAAGAAAAGTTGTTACCAGTGCTAGTATAATCTTTTTGAAAATAGTGTGTGTATAAATAAATACATTTTCTGCATTAAATCGATTTTCCATTGATTATAAATGCCTGCTAAATACATTGCTACCGTAGTAATTTTAGCCTATATGTAAAACAATAGCTGCTATCTACACTAAATACCTTTTCTCGTAATTTCTAATAAAAAATGTGGTTACCAGTTATAAGGTATAGTATTTTATAAGAATATTGCGTGTATAAATAATCCAGAACTCTAATATTAAATTTTTAATAAGTTTTTTTCCTCTCCTGTAAAGTTGACGTTTTGTAGATAGCAGTATTTGGTTCTTAAACGTCGATATGTATGTGTATTATTGTGTAAATTTTATTTATGTATGTGTATATATAACAATATCTATATATATATTATGTGTATGTACATACAAGTCCCTTACTAATTCAACCATAACCCTAACCCTTCTCACCTTAATCGGGAATTCTGGGACATGCTTACAAGGACTTATCCGGGGTTCCCTGCCGTAACCAGTGGTAAAGAACCGTGTGGTTTTATTCTATAGAGTCCGACATAGCATCCATGAAGGAATTCCACACGAAAATCTCTTCACACTTCATTTTTAATCATTCATTCATTCGATTCAAATAATCTATACTTTCTATGCTAATATTATAAAGAAGTAAAGTGTAACGTTGTGAAGCAACGAATAATAATCTATTAATTCATATTATTATAACAATTAGTTTGTGTATATTAAAAACCATTTTATAATGAAAATTGTTGAAAGCGCCATCTGCCGACAAATAGTCACATTAACACTAGCGCGGGTTAACTCGCCAAGTAGGTAAATGACGTAGGACGTAGGGACGCTACTAGCCGCCAGAGGCGCTGTTCAATGCTATAAATAGGAGTGCACGCGCAGTTTCGGGAACCACATCACAAATTTAAAATATACTATCGCGAAAGTATCAGTGCATCAAGAAATATCTTTAAAAATAAATATAATTGAATAGGGAGCGAAATTCTCCCTAGGTGAATAATTGTCTAGCTTCAAACGACGAGTACCCCATCCTTGGGTGAGTTAAATTGTGTATAACGTAATCTAATTTTTAAACTGTGAAAATTAACGGCTGTTGGTCCACCCTGTTATAAGGGTGTAGTTAAAAGGGGTGTGAAAAAACATCTTTGTAAAATTAGTGCTGTAAGCAGATATTGTAAGACTTCCGACTCCTGCAATGGTTAGCAGGAGCCGGCTGTCTTTGGGAATATGCGGGGAAAAAGGGTTCAAGCTAACCCCTAATCTGGAACATTCCAGGGTCCACCCTTCGGGTTCCACGAGTGAACATCCACCCTACGGGTTCTAAAGAACCATTCACCCTACGGGTTACAAGAAGCTCACCCTCTGGACTTGTGCTCCGGGTTGAGAACACCGTGCCATTCTACGTTGTGGACGGCACGGCCACTTCAGCAACTGCAGCATCCTTCAGGAACCCCGCGAAGACTATCGGAAATCGCAAAGCCTCTTGCTGCTTGACCACAAACCACGACCCCGAGTTTTTTTTAATTTACAATAAACCAGCATTTTAAATTTCAACATTACTTTTTATTCATCTCTTCAATTTCCTGAAAGCTCACAGCTTTCCAAAAGTTTGTGTGTTTGTTAAATTGTAAGGGGTAATCTCGGGATCTACTGAACCGATTTTAAAAATTCTTAACTTAACTTAAGCAATAGAAAGCTACGTTATTGTGGAGTGTCATAGGCTATATAGCATCACGCTACAACGAATAGGAGCGGAGCAGTAATAGTAAATGTTTCAAAAACGGGGGATAAGTTATTCCTTTTGGGAGCTTCGTTGCGTGTGCTGCGTAAATATTTATAGTTATTTAAAAAATATGTACGACTACTAAAAAGTTCTAAAAAAATTGCGCGATAGCGTGTGTCTATCTTTGGGTTGGTGCACAATAACCATTTTAATGGCAATAAATTTTTTTCTACAATAATGCCACGGGATACCTCTTTCATAAACGAAAATGTTTTTAAAAATGCAACGGGAATACACGCTACGAGAAACCTCTCTCTCTCTCTCACGTAGTATTGAATATTAACGACGAGACGCTACGGGAGTAAACGCAACGCGACGGGAGTAAATGCGACGGGAACAAGTAATACTCTCTCTTATGTGGCGCAAACGAAGTTGAACGGGTCAGCTAGTTACTTAATAAAATAATATCTGTGGTTGTACCGAACTGACTGGGGTATTAAATCTGTTCAAAATGTTATGCTTTGACTACCTAAAAGTGTATGATTTAACCACAAACAAAACCAACTACCCGAATTATCAATTTATAATTCATCTATGTGCCAAATTCAAACGAAACCTACTCAACCGAATATAGGTCGTAGAGCTTTAGTAATATTGGCAGGTACTAAGCACTAAGTAATTCATAAACACTTACTTAATACTTAAAAGCTAATAATAATCTATATATGTGCCCAATGCTAAAACTATGTAATATTCTTTGAAAATATGGCGAAAGGTTCAATGAAGAATTTTGAACACAGTTGTATGTAATTTATTTAAAAAAGGTTACTAAGTCCTTTTTTAAATGAATTACTATCAAATTTCAACGGCTAACGGGTCCCTATTAAATGATGAAATCTATACATTCACATAAAAAAACAACGGTAGAGGGTCGAAAATATGTAGATTGAAGACATTTCGATTTTCTTTGGCAAGGCAATCTAAAATCGATAGGTGCTGAAACTGAAGCGAAGAGGGTCAATTAAATAAATTGTCTGTCTTTCTGTCTGACTGTCTGTATCCTACTAATATTATAAATGTGAAAGTTTGTGAAGATGTTTGGATGTTTGTTACTCAATCACGCTCTAACGGTGGAATGGATCTGGATGAATTTTGGTACAGGGATAGAGTATAGTCTGCAATAAAACATAGGCTACTTTTTATCCCGGGAAAATTTTCCCACGGGAAACGGGAACGGGAACCAAATTTCACACGGGCAAAGCCGCGCGCATCAGCTAGTTCCATATAAGTATCACGAGTATCACGACGAAACTACTCATTCAATTTAAATGATACTTGGCACATCCTGAGCCTATACTCCGAGGAAGATATTAGGATACTTTTGATCATAATATTCCAGTTGCGATTTCTGAATTGCGTAGTCTGATTTCAATTATTCTTTTGGTGTTAGTCTGAAAGTACTTTAAGGATCATTTCATAAGAGATATTATGAGATATTCAGAATTTAGAGACATCTCAACACAATAGAATTTCGTCGTTGCACCTGACAAGTTCCATATGTGCATTTTTTCGATTTTTTGATTTTTGCATATTTATGATCTCCGTCTAAATCTACACATGCTAGTAAAATCCGTTGTGTAATATTTAGCTTAGAACCAATTTTGCAAAATTCCGTATGTGTTTTAAGCTTTGGAAAAAAACGTTATGTGCACACACGCACATATGGAATATGCGATCTTGCCAATATCGCGCGGAAAACATGATAAATATGTAACATTATGGCGACAAACATGGTCTAATGTGACGTTAACCATCATTTTAATTAGTATTGAAAAGAAAAGTGTGTCGTAATTCGTAAGTAATGTGCTTTTTATTTATTTATTATCATTATTTGATAAGTTTTGTTATGGATTGAGTCCTACCCACAATATAGGGGCCACTTTCCGGTCTTACCTGCAAGTGGTGCTCCTGCTGATTAACGGATGAGGTCATGACGAAGAAAACAACAAACAAAATAAAATACTACGCACTACTTAGCCGTCTGGTCAACGTCGTACAATAAGGCCCAAACCCCTACCAATATGAAAGCTTATAAAAATAAACGGCCCACAGTTCCCTGCACTTGCGCTGTTCCGGTCGCAGTAGCGGTCACAACAATGGCGGGAGGGAAGTGCAAAGAATTTACGGGCTTAGACAGGCTACCATTCACGACTGATCCTGGCTCCATATAACGACGCCCTTTAGGTACACTCCATAGCTGAACGAGCATCTCATCAAACTCGAGGTAGAACTGAGTCGCAAAGACATACTAGACTTGTGCGAGGTCCGAATAAAGGGTATCTTCACTTACACACTTCAATCAAGGAACACTAGAACACGCCAACCCTCACACCAGATGAAATGCTCTATTTTAAGCAAAGTGATGAAGGGACCTCCGACGGTGGTGTCGATTTTACGGTGAAAATTTACCTCATTAACAGTGGTGTGGAAGTCAGCAGTGTATCAGCTCGGGTAGCATATCATATACTGGAACTCATTGACAGGAACTCCCTGAATGTGATACAGGTGTTTGTCACTACCTCGAGAAGCACGAAAGAGGCAATCGAAGCTGTGTATGAAGACATAGCAAAGATATTACAAGGCACTGCCAACTACAATGTTAATGGGGATTTTCAACACCAAACTGTAGGGTATAAGGTCGCGGCAAAACCGTGATACGGAATGACTGAGGCACATACCTACTTGTTGATTTTCGCGCTCGAGCAACTTAAAAATACAACACCTTAAATTTGGTGGGACTCAGGTCCTTAAAGTGTATTAAATTTCATTCTTCGGCTCGAACAGATGGCTAAAGCGGGGAGAGGGAGTGTGGTGACTCTGATCTTTAAAAAAAGGTGACAAGACCTGCCCCATGTCACTTGTGCGCGAGCCATGTTTACAAGTTATTCTCGAGAATAGTGTCACAAATTGCCTCACCGTAAAGAAACGACGTAGCCGGGACTAATCCTAGTCGAAAGATTGAGGCTTGGGGTTGCCCAGGAGTCTACTTACCTTGAAACCTGATTTGAAACGATGTTATCCGTCAGAATACCAGAGTTGTCGACATAGCTCTCAGAGCATGCGTTTTGATGGTAGGTACACATTTATAGAAGAAACGATAGCCGAGCTTGATGAACGTAGAATAGGACGATCCCCCTCCTGATGGCTCGGCCGCCTGAAAAGGTCACAGAGAGTGTCTGAATGCGGAAGACGCAGGACCGTATGTTCCGGGGTAATTTTGATTGCCTGAATATGATTACCTAATTAAGAATAGGCATGAAACTGACCACGGTTACGACATAAGATCGTACGTAATTATTCAAAAGTTTAAGCTCCATTTATTTTGTTCTGCACTCCGCATTGGACTCGTGTAAGTGGATTAAGGACTTTATAGAGGAGCTTATATTGTGACTTTTAGATATTTTAACATACTTTTAATTTAACATTTACGATTAACACCAGAAGTTTCAATTAATACTAATACATTACAAAAAGACCGACCAATAATTGTGAAAATGAAAGTAGTACACTGAATGTTTAATGCCGAAATGTCACATAATAGACTAGCTTTTGAGAAAACAGTGTTAACATTATCCCTTATGTGCATGAAAATGGCACATGAATAATTTGCATGCGCAGTGCCAAAACAGGTATGTGCAGATTTACAGAAAAAAAATATTAAATCTTCAAATATATGCAACATTGCATTTCAAATGTATCTCTTACATATGTAAAAAATGAATGTTCACAATACTGCATTTACAGATTTTTGATTACTTACACACTTTTTGAAAAAACATGTTTTTTTTGAGTTCCCCAAAACCTTGTAAAAATCACATCTGGAACTTGTCAGGCGCAACGACGATTTAAGGGTTCCTTTGAATTTAAGGGGTCTTTCGTGTTTGCTAATCGTTAAAGAGCTCTCTCTTATGTGACGTAAACAAAATTGCGAGTGTCAGCTAATCTTACTTCTTACTTATCTTATCTTACTTCTTACTATATTATAAATGCGAAAGTTTGTGAGTGTGGATGTTTGTTACTTTTTCACGCTCAAACAACTGAACGGATCTGGATGAAATTTGGTACAGAGATACATTATAGTCTGGAATAACACATAAGCTATTATCCCGGGAATAAGTTCCTACGGAAAGCGAGAACGGGACCAAATTTTACGCGGGCGAAGCTGCGGGCATCAACTAGTCTCTAATAATGTGATATCCTAGTGAGTTTGTAGATAATCTGCATTGTTAAAACTTTTTTATTCAAACTTTTTCAATGCGCTCTTGTTCAAATTCAGACCGAGCACTCAGGATTTCTATTACTACGAGTAGGTATACTAAGAAAGTGTTCTAAAAATATCAAAGTACTTTTTGCGCAAAAGAAATGTTTTTTCTTTTCTCTAGCTTTATGTACAGACGAATTTAAGCATGCATGGTCAATCCGAAACGAAATTGCTTTGCACTGAGAATTGACGCCATCTATCGGATAACATTGGAAGTCAAGTATCTATCGTTGCCGATTTTTTAATACCTCACACAGGAACGTGATTATTGTCAAAATAGCAACTCATTGATCTTTTAGTAATGTAAATATGCCATCTAGTACATTTTTTTTGTGATTCTAAGGTGTCTATGCAATATAATATACGAGTAAAGTTGCGCCATCTAGTGGAGTTTTTGTTAATTTGGACTTAAATGTGCGTGGGATTATAGATCATAAGGGGCCCATGCATTATTGGAGGTGACTGTACCTGTGACTTTGTACGTGGGTGGGTGGGAATTTATTTTAAGAGACCCTCAATGCTGGGTAGGCGTAGACGCGCTTCTCTATCTAATAAGAGTCTGCTCGATTCACGGCGTATAATTAAGGCTCTATTATTACCGGAGCCTTCTTATTAAAACCAATATTATAAGGACGATATACTAGTTTATTTGTATCTAATAAATAAACAGTGAAATTGCTACATTTTATAGCCAATTTATTTTGAATTATATAGGTTAGTATCCAAGGAAGCGGAATCAAAATTATGGCATATTTCCATTGAACGAATATTACTACGTATTTCTAATAAAAGAATAGAATAGAATAGAATAAACTTTATTTGTACACCAAGTTGAAAACAAGTTTACAATAATACTAACAGAATGTTGTACAAAGGGCGGCCTTATCGCTATAAAGCAATTTCTGACAGGCAACCTTGGGATGGACTGAAAAGATGTTAATTATAAGTAAGATGGGTAGGTGCGGTGTAGAATTATTTAGCAACAGGTACAATAACTAGATACTATCAACATTTTTTAATTACATAAACATACATACATGCATACACAAACATAAATATATATATATAAAAATACATATATACACATACATACATACATACATATATATCAACATACACTTAAAAAGACAACAAAAATTTGATCTGGAAAATTATTCACCTTTTATCAATATAAGTTAGATGTGCAAGTTCAGATAATATTCCTTCACCAAACGCTTAAATATATCTAGAGTCTGGGCCCGTCTAATCGTTACTGGTAGTGTGTTCCACAACCGTACAGCCTGTACAGTGAACGATTTATCGTAGAAGCTAGTGGAATGAGTGGGAACAGCCAATACCAAAGATTCCGATGACCGCAACGATCTTGAATGTGTGTCATTTAGGAACATGAATCGTTCTTTGAGATAAGTTGGGGACCGAGGATTGAACAGTATATTGTAAAGTATGGAAAGGATATGAGTATTTCGTCGAAGGCGAATTGGTAGCCACTCGAGCAAATTGCGATATTCAGTAACATGATCATATTTGCGTAGCCCAAATATAAATCTTATGCATAAGTTTTGTAGGCGCTCGAGCTTATCAAGTTGCTCTTCAGTGATATCGAGATAGCTGACATCGGCATAATCTAGCAAGGGAAGAAGGAGAGATTGTGCAAGCGCAATTTTGGTAGCCGTTGGTAAGAAATTTCGTAATCGACGCAAAGATCCTGCAGATGCAAACAGCTTCCGGCTTACCTCTTGCATTTGTGGTCGCCAAGAAAGAGTGTCATCTACCAAAATACCCAGATTTTTGACAGTTGCGCTTAGGGGTAACGCAACTCCATTAAATATGATGTCAGGCAATTGTGTACGATCAATTTGTGACACCATCTTGGAACTACCAATAATTGCCACCTGAGTTTTCGAAGGGTTTACACTAAGCCCATATTGCTTGCTCCACCTACAAATTCGCCTTAAATCAGAGTTAATGATAGATATAGCTTCGCTGATTTCATGGACTGGTGCTTGCATATAAATCTGTAGATCATCTGCATAAAGGTGGTAGGATGATAGTAAAGATTTAGAGATGGAATTAATAAAAATAGAAAAAAGTAATGGTGATAAAACGCCACCCTGAGGCACGCCCACAGACGTGTCGCACCAAGAAGAAAATGATTCTTCAATGCGAACACGCTGACGCCGACCGTACAGGTAACTATGAAACCACTCAATAACTGTTGGAGATATGTTAATCGAGCGCAATATGCCGAGCAGGATTTGGAAATCCACTGTATTGAAGGCGTTGCTGAAATCAAGTAGGGAAATTACAGTAACATTTCCATTCTCCATGCCCAGTCTAATGTCGTCAGTCAGTCAATCAATTATGTTGTAAAATTTGCATTCAAGGGTTAAATGAGAGCTATTGAGATCGTAGTATGTCACAGAGGCATACCTAGTGAATATTAGGATATACACTTTGTCTCCTCTTTCATATTAGGTAGGTTTCATATAGGTTGTGGAATGATCTCCCTGCTTCGGTTTTCCCAAACGCCTACAGTATGGGGTTCTTCAAAAGGGGACTTAGAAGGTTTTTACAGGGTCGGCAGCGCGATTGTGGCGCTTTAGGTGTTGCAAACGTCCATAGGCTGCGGTGACCACCGGTACATCTGGTGGTGCTTGTCTGCCACTCTAGTGGTATAAAAAAAAAACCTTTGAATTCCACCAACCTTAACCATACGCGACACACGTCCTTCAGAGAAAGAAATGTAGTCTTTTATACCTCGCTTATTTTATTCGTAATTAGTAAACAAGGAAGCCGTGAGATCGTTCTCACCAGACTGCCTCTCTCTAACACGGTAATTGTGAAAGTGAAAGTTCAATCCGATTGACGTTGTCATTTTTGTTTTATTACAAACTTTGAACAGATGATCCACGTGACCTAGTGACGTAATTTAATGCAACAGAGTCACAGACTACAGACACAAGTCTCGCCAATAGTCCCTCTGCAATCTATTTTATAGACAGGGGCTAAAACTGGTTCCTTTATCCCTCTGTTCTCTCCTGTATATTTTTATTATTATTATTAAACGGTTTTATTTAGCTTACCCCGTTTGTTTTATTATTTATTCTTGGGTCAAATTTAGTAATTCAAATTTCACCCTCTTCCTGTCAACCGATTAATCTGAAATTTTGTATACACTTTGGATTTTGATGACAATACAATTATGTTTATTCATTATCTTTATAAATTCAAGATGGCCGCCGCTACAAAATGGCGGATAATTTATTTATTATAAATCACATCAATATGGGTATGAAATGAAAGGGCTCAACAAGCAGAATACAATATACTATAAAAAATTGAAATCCAAGATGGCGGCCGCTACAAAATGGCGGCTAACGTAGGTTTTATCAATATGGGTATCAAATGAAAGGTCTCAACAAGCAGAATACAATATACTATAAAAAATTGTAATCCAAGATGGCGGCCTCTAAAAAATGGCGGATAACTTAGGTTTTATCAATCCCATCAACATGGGTATCAAATGAAAGGTCTCAACAAGTAGAATACAATTTACTATGCAAAATTGAAATCTAAGATGGCTGCCGCTACTAAATGGCTGATAACAATTTTTTAACAATCCCACCAATATGGGTATCAAATAAAAGGGCTTGACAAGAAGAATACAATGCACCATACAACCTCAATATTTAAGATGGGCGCAGCCACTAAATGGCGAATAATAAAAAAATAAAACAATAGGTTTCTTCTAAAACTGGGGGTTTACCAGCGGAACTGGAAATATTTGTGGGGGCAAAAGTCATGCTACGGTCCAATATTGACGTTTCAAAGGGATTAGTAAATGGCGCTATAGGCTACATCAACGAAATCGTTTGGCCTCAATTTCGTCGAACTCAGATGTATGCAACAGATGTACCTTCCATCCGAATTGATTTCGCAAGAGACGGAGTACATCTTATACACCCGAAAGCTATACAGTTTCCAGCTAAGTACAATTACGGGACGGCTGAAAGAAGAATGTTGCCTTTAATACTATCATGGGCTTCTACAATACATAAAATGCAGGGCAACACTGTGGATCACGCAGTCGTATACTTAGGTGCGAAACTGTTTGAAGAAGGTCAAGCCTATGTGGCTCTTAGTAGAGTAAGATCTTTGCAGGGACTACGTATAGAGAAGTTGGACTGCAATAAACTAACGGGCAAGAAACCTTGCAATAATGAAGCACTAAATGAATTAAACAGAATGCGAAATAAAAACTAAAAACTAGAAAATAAAAATGGGTAAAAAAACTTTTTAAGTTAAACGGTTTTATGTTAAACATACATTGCAATGTTTAACATAAATGTACTAAAAACCAAAAAATAATAAAACAGATACAGTCGTGGGAATTATAAACATATGCATAGACTAGACTAAAATAAAACCGTGGGGCACGGAAAAGAAATGTTTCAACTAGTTTATCGTTGGACATTCACACTGCTGGCTGGCGAGGAATCGTTTCACTGCTCGTAGTTTGTCTTTAATCGACAAAACATATGATAAAAGTACTAATCGCTCACCACTATGAAACCGCGAAAACTCGCTTATAATCGAGCTTGCTAGCTTGTTTCCACATTCTAGCCGTACTTATCACACGCCCATCGTTATCGGTTGAAGAACTGCCTAATAATAGTGTAACAATACAAAATAAACATTTTAATCAACGATTGTAGACAATTGACGTGCCCCACGGTTTTATTTTAGTCTAGTCTATGCATATGTTTATAATTCCCACGACTGTATCTATTTTATTATTTTTTGGTTTTTAGTACATTTATGTTAAACATTGCAATGTATGTTTAACATAAAACCGTTTAACTTAAAAAGTTTTTTTACCCATTTTTATTACCAACTTTCCCTCACTTTGCCGACGAATTGTTTTTTCAACATCAAACACTTTTCACGGAGCTCATGCCAGGTAAACATGGCATTATCGTAAATTCACGCTGCTATTATGGCCCAAACATGGCTTTTCTGGGCTCATCCATAGATAAAAAATAATCATAAATTTGTTTTACTTTGCGGAACGTTACTTACTTTGTAGGGAGCGCGCTTCTTTGATACATTTTATCAACAATATTAACTGTTGATAGACTGTTTCGTTAGGAAGGCAAGTTTAGTAGGTAGCATAAAATAAATTTGCATTTTACTTTACTACTTTAATGTTTGACTGATTGTTATTGGTTAGTGTACCTGACTACGGAGTAGGAGGTCGTGGGTTTTATTCCCACCCACGTCAAATCTCTTTGCGTGATGAGCACATTGATTTGATCGGTATCTGCGTGATATTTATGTATAATATGGATGTATTTAGAAATATTTAAATATGTTTATTAGTCGTCTAGAACCCATAGCACATACTTATATTAGCTTAATTTCCACCAGGAAACCGTGGAGACATGGAAGGTGCGACTTCAGCAGCCAAAGGGGGGATTCGCCACAATCGCGGCCGTCAGACCGGTCATGACGAGTGGCTGGAGAGGAGACACGGTGCTCTCTCCTTCTGGTTGACACAGATGCTTGCCGGGCACGGTAGCTTCGGTAGGTATCTGTGGCGAAAACACCGGGAAACCACGGCCGAGTGTCAGCACTGCGAGGACAGCAGCGATGACACGGCGCTCCGCACGCTGGTGGAGTGAACGGCGTGGGCGCAACAGCGCCAGGTCCTCGTAGTGGGTCTGGACGTGGACTCTCTCTCGCTCGAGACCATGGTGCGAGTCATGCTCTCTAGCGGGAGTAAGTGGGACTGCGCCACCTCTTTCTGCGAGCAGGTCATGCTCGTGAAGGAGGTGGCGGGGCGGGTGCGGAAGAGAGCTCTTCCACCCGAGTTCCACAGTCGGCGGCCCGGGCGCCGCCGACGTGTCTTCGCCGAGGACTATCGGCCTCCATGACCAGGGGTCTGAGGACAGTGAGAGGGTCGCTTACCGTCCTAACAGAAGCAGGCCCATGACGGCAGCGTGACGTCACGCCCCCCCCCCCCCCCCCCCCTCGCCCCTCTTAGAAGCGGGATCACACCCGAAACCACCCAAAGACGCGGGATAGCACCCGAACCACCCCCACAGGGCGAGGCCGCAGCCGCGGCCGTAGGTCTGTTGGGAGTCCTGGGACATCCTTCCGAGGGCTTCAACGGGGCTCCCAACCGTAGGCTGTTGGGCGTTACGTGAGGTTTTTTTTGTCGGTAGGAGTCCGGCATAACATCCATGAGGATTTTCCTTTACATTAAACAAAAAAAAATCCGTAAATGTCTGTTTGCTTAGATCTTCTAAACTACTCAACGGATTTTAATGCAGTTTTCAGCAATATATTGATTCGAGACTAAGGTTTATATGTACACAAAAGCCGAGCTGTAAAATAAACGAAGTAGCGTGGGTGCGTGGGCTATAGTCTGGCCATAACTGCGTGCAATCTCCGAGGTATGCGCGGCGAGGTGGGAGCCGGGGAAAAAAGAGCATGAGTTCACATGCGATTAATACCCATCGGACCAATCTTACGATATCAGTTCACATTTTTAAAACTGATGAATTTTTCTTCTGATAACTCCAAGATCAAAATCATCGACAACATCAGCAGTTATGGCCAGACAATATAGCAACCGGTCGCATGGAAATATATAATACTAGCTGACCCGCGCAACTTCGTTTGCATGATAAATGAAGAATCGCTCGGCCGATTTTGTGCAACCTTCACATAAACCATCTACTAAATAGTCCGAACAAAGCCTAAAAGTTTGTTTTGGATAGGTGAGCCCGTTCTTGAGTTATAAAATTACAACGAAAAGTGGCATTGATTTTTATACATATAGATTTTTTTACTATTATTATTACTCACATTTCACAGAACGCTGGGTCAGTGGGACACTTCACTATACAGTATAGATAGAGATACCTATAATTCAATATATGTCAAATACGTTATAGAAATACAACATGTTTGTGTTTCTTGAAATATCAAGCTCCTTGGCAAAGGCAAGGTTGTTATTTCAAGCTTTGAAATATAAGAGTAGTGAAATATTGGGCACTCTGTCCCACTTTAAGTTCGCATCGTCGCTGCCGCTCCTCGCTCACGTGGGACAGAACTCGCCCAATATTCCACATTTTAAAAATGTAACCTAACCTAACATTATTATAAAAAATAATTTAAAAAATAAAATTTGCTGAAGCTCCCTCCATGTTCATTACTTACCATTTATAACCCACAACGTTTTCTGTAACCAGTTGGGTTCGACTACTTCTAGTTATAAATATTTATGTTATTAATTCATCTTTTCATTATGAGTCCATCAGTATTGCATAGCAAACATGAAATTCGTTAAACAAAGACAATCGTTAAAGGTCAATACAATCTGTGATGATTTGACAAAAAAGAAATTACGTCATGGAGAATTATTACCGAATACTGTACGTTGCATCATTTGTGGGCCATCGAATTGTGGAAAAACTAATTTATTAATTGGTCTTCTATTGCATGAAAATGGTTTGACATTTAAAAATGTTTATGTATACTCTAAAACTCTACATCAACCAAAGTACATCTTTTTAGAAAAGGTTTTACAACGAGTACCAGGTATCACTCTTCATAAATATCAGACAAATGATGACGTTTTAAAAGTTTCAGATGCAAAACCAAATTCTGTGATTATTTTTGATGATGTAGCTTGTGAAAATCAAAGTAATATGCGTGATTATTTTGCCATGGGAAGACATAAATTGATTGATAGTTTTTATTTAAATCAAACTTATACCAAAATACCTAAACAACTTGTAAGAGATAATGCTAACCTAATTGTGCTTTTTAAGCAAGATGAAGTTAATTTGAAACATGTTTATGAAGAACATGTTAACACCGATATGACATGGTTGAAATTTCGAGAAATGTGTTCCTTAATATGGAAAGAACCTTTTGATTATGTGGTAATTAATAAAGATTGTTCTAAAAACAATGGTTGCTATAGAAAAACGTTTGACACATTTGTATTATTGGATGAAATTTGAATATTTAAGTAGACTGCAGTCTGTTTATTGTTATTCTTTAATTGATTCTTATTCGATTACCACCTATTTTACATAATGGATAAATCATTGAAAAAACAAATTGTTGATGCGACACAAGCTGTCAAGAAAAAAATACGTAAAATGAAGGATTTTGAAGATAATAATAAGCATGCTCTTGATACAGTTTTTAAACCTGTCACAGAATCTCTCAATTTAATAGCCAACACTAATAACCACTTAGCTCTAACAAAAAAGGAGGAAAAAGTAGAACCCCAAGAACCACAAGACCAAGATATGAAAGAAACAGATGATAGCAGTATTGCTAGTAACGAAACGGAACCCTCATCGGACTCTTCATTTCAGTCATTAGTCGGTACTAATCCAGATGCATCATCTTGGTCGTTATCTTCACAAGTACTATCAGATGTTCCATTTGGTATAAGAAATGAACGTGGAAAGCTAATGTTGGGTTCCTCTAACATAACTATTGGGGACAAAGTTATTACTGTAGCCGGACACAAATACGAAAGTACACCTGGGTTGCGAGAGTTACTGTTAAAAAAAGACATTGATCTGAGCTTGGTTAATGACTGTGACAAGCAAAATTATAAGACAATGTTACTTGTAACGAATGCACATCGTCGTGATTTCGATTCAAAAAAACCAATTAAAAGTAATAAAGGACAAAAATATTTGCAAGTTATTAAACCACTTTTCGATCAAGAAAGTAGAAGTCCAAGTTGTAGACAGAAAGTAGGAAAAGGATTACCTTTAACAAAAATGTGGAAAAAAAAACACAGATTTTGTATATTGGGATGATCCCAATGAATTGGTTGATAGATTAAAGTTATTAATTGCTTCTCGAGATGCCGGTAACACAGGACTAGACAATGAAATAATATCTATCATTGAAGAACTACGTGAAAGCAAAATCATTAAATAAATAGATCTACTAATGTTATATGTGTGTCATTTTACTATATACCGTTCAACATAATACACCTTTAATATGAATGTAGACAAATTTGGTCATTATATTCATAAGCGAATGCGGATATCAGAAATACTTGATTTTAATGATAACGCATTAATAAAATCTGATTATGGAGATTATGACTTGAAGACATCGAGGCTAAAAGTTGTTAAACCTCCTCAAGACGCAGATGATGCAGTAAATAAAGCATATGTAGATGAATTGAAAGGTGTACTAGTCAATGACTTACGAAAATTGCAAATTTCTATTCCAAATAGTGTTCAAAACCACATAGAGAAAGCTTTAAAAACAATAATGTCTGAGATAGAGACTCATTTGGAAAGCAAATTTTACACAAGAAAAGCAGTTGATAGACTAGTTCAAGACGCAATTCAATCTATATTAAAAGATCGAAAAACATAGCCCTTAAAGTTTGTTAAAATGACGAAACAACAAATCGTCAATGAAATACATAAAGCAGCACGATTGTTCTAAAAAGCAGCACGAGATTGTTCTAAAAACAATGGTTGCTATAGAAAAACGTTTGACACATTTGTATTATTGGATGAAATTTGAATATTTAAGTAGACTGCAGTCTGTTTATTGTTATTCTTTAATTGATTCTTATTCGATTACCACCTATTTTACATAATGGATAAATCATTGAAAAAACAAATTGTTGATGCGACACAAGCTGTCAAGAAAAAAATACGTAAAATGAAGGATTTTGAAGATAATAATAAGCATGCTCTTGATACAGTTTTTAAACCTGTCACAGAATCTCTCAATTTAATAGCCAACACTAATAACCACTTAGCTCTAACAAAAAAGGAGGAAAAAGTAGAACCCCAAGAACCACAAGACCAAGATATGAAAGAAACAGATGATAGCAGTATTGCTAGTAACGAAACGGAACCCTCATCGGACTCTTCATTTCAGTCATTGGTCGGCACTAAACGCACAAGTCTATGACGACGACTGCATTAAACGCAAATGTCGATGTTTGCGTTTAATGCAGTCGTTGTCATAGACTTGTGCGTTTAGTGCTTCATCGCATTAGCAACTACGTACAACCAAGATGTATGCAGTATGCATTTGCGCTTCCACACTTAAAGCACAGTCGTCAGACATCGACATTTGCGTTTAATGCAGTCGTCGTCATAAACTTGTGCGTTTAGTGCTTCATCGCATTAGCAACTACGTACAACCATGATGTATGCAGTATGTATTTGCGCTTCCACACTTATAGCACAGTCGTCAGACATCGACATTTGCGTTTAATGCAGTCGTCGTCATAAACTTGTGCGTTTAGTGCTTCATCGCAATAGCAACTACGTTCAACCATGATGTATGCAGTATGTATTTGCGCTTCCACACTTATAGCACAGTCGTCAGACATCGACATTTGCGTTTAATGCAGTCGTCGTCATAGACATGTGCGTTTAGTGCTTCATCGCATTAGCAACTACGTACAATCACGATGTATGCAGTATGCATTTGCGCTTCCACACTTATAGCACAGTCGTCAGACATCGACATTTGCGTTTAATGCAGTCGTCGTCTTAGACATGTGCGTTTAGTGCTTCATCGCATTAGCAACTACGTACAACCAAGAGGCTAAGAGACAATGAATGCAGTATGCATTTGCGCTTCCACACTTAAAGCACAGTCGTCAGACATCGACATTTGCGTTTAATGCAGTCGTCGTCATAAACTTGTGCGTTTAGTGCTTCATCGCATTAGCAACTACGTACAACCATGATGTATGCAGTATGTATTTGCGCTTCCACACTTATAGCACAGTCGTCAGACATCGACATTTGCGTTTAATGCAGTCGTCGTCATAAACTTGTGCGTTTAGTGCTTCATCGCAATAGCAACTACGTTCAACCATGATGTATGCAGTATGTATTTGCGCTTCCACACTTATAGCACAGTCGTCAGACATCGACATTTGCGTTTAATGCAGTCGTCGTCATAGACATGTGCGTTTAGTGCTTCATCGCATTAGCAACTACGTACAACCACGATGCATGCAGTATGCATTTGCGGTTTTACACTTATAGCACAGTCGTCAGACATCGACATTTACGTTTAATGCAGTCGTCGTCTTAGACATGTGCGTTTAGTGCTTCATCGCATTAGCAACTACGTACAACCAAGAGGCTAAGAGACAATGAATGCAGTATGCATTTGCGCTTCCACACTTATAGCACAGTCGTCAGACATCGACATTTGCGTTTAATGCAGTCGTCGTCATAGACATGTGCGTTTAGTGCTTCATCGCATTAGCATCTACGTACAACCACGATGTATGCAGTATGCATTTGCGCTTCCACACTTATAGCACAGTCGTCAGACATCGACATTTGCGTTTAATGCAGTCGTCGTCATAGACATGTGCGTTTAGTGCTTCATCGCATTAGCAACTACGTACAATCACGATGTATGCAGTATGCATTTGCGCTTCCACACTTATAGCACAGTCGTAAGACATCGGCATTTGTGTTTAATGCAGTCGTCGTCATAGACATGTGCGTTTAGTGCTTCATCACATTAGCAACTACGTACAACCACGATGCATGCAGTATGCATTTGCGGTTCCACACTTATAGCACAGTCGTCAGACATTGACATTTGCGTTCAATGCAGTCGTCGTCTTAGACATGTGAGTTCAGTGCTTCATCGCATTAGCAACTACGTACAACCACGATGTATGCAGTATGCATTTGCGCTTCCACACTTATAGCACAGTCGTCAGACATCGACATTTGCGTTTAATGCAGTCGTCGTCGTAGACATACGCGTTTAGTGCTTCATCGCATTAGCAACTACGTACAACGAAGAGGCTAAGAGACGATGTATGCAGTATGCATTTGCGCTTCCACACTTATAGCACAGTCGTCAGACATCGACATTTGCGTTTAATGCAGTCGTCGTCATAGACATGTGCGTTTGGTGCTTCATCGCATTAGCAACTACGTACAACCAAGAGGCTAAGAGACGATGTATGCAGTATGCATTTGCGCTTTCACACTTATAGCACAGTCGTCAGACATCGACATTTGCGTTTAATGCAGTCGTCGTCGTAGACATACGCGTTTAGTGCTTCATCGCATTAGCAACTACGTACAACGAAGAGGCTAAGAGACGATGTATGCAGTATGCATTTGCGCTTCCACACTTATAGCACAGTCGTCAGACATCGACATTTGCGTTTAATGCAGTCGTCGTCATAGACATGTGCGTTTAGTGCTTCATCGCATTAGCAACTACGTACAACCAAGAGGCTAAGAGACGATGTATGCAGTATGCATTTGCGCTTTCACACTTATAGCACAGTCGTCAGACATCGACATTTGCGTTTAATGCAGTCGTCGTCTTAGACATGTGAGTTTAGTGCTTCATCGCATTAGCAACTACGTACAACCACGATGTATGCAGTATGCATTTGCGCTTCCACACTTATAGCACAGTCGTCAGACATCGACATTTGCGTTTAATGCAGTCGTCGTCGTAGACATACGCGTTTAGTGCTTCATCGCATTAGCAACTACGTACAACGAAGAGGCTAAGAGACGATGTATGCAGTATGCATTTGCGCTTCCACACTTATAGCACAGTCGTCAGACATCGACATTTGCGTTTAATGCAGTCGTCGTCATAGACATGTGCGTTTAGTGCTTCATCGCATTAGCAACTACGTACAACCAAGAGGCTAAGAGACGATGTATGCAGTATGCATTTGCGCTTTCACACTTATAGCACAGTCGTCAGACATCGACATTTGCGTTTAATGCAGTCGTCGTCATAGACATGCGCGTTTAGTGCTTCATCGCATTAGCAACTACGTACAACCAAGAGGCTAAGAGACGTTACCATAGCGGAGATGAGTTCTTATGTATCTAGCCGGATGGAATTAACCTTAGACCGTCGCTAGTAATTACACAAGAGACAACTCGAATGGTAATGGAAGTCTTTTGAAATTATGAGATTATAAGCTAAAACAAGGCTGATAGCTTGTCGTATTCAAAATTAGTGTAATTCATTAACAAATAACAAGCAATCGAACATTTTTCCTTGGACGTATTATAACTGTTAAAAAGTATCAACTAAGATATTTAATAAATAGTCAATGCAGGAAATATTTAGGGTTGTCACACTAACAAGGTATACGAGTACAATTATACTAGTATCTGACTCCGGTTTTGATACTTTTGTATTTTTGTTAATGTTGAAATTCTAAACAGCGATTAAGGTTGTCAACAATACAAATTTCAAACAGTACAATATTTATTATATATTTAAAATACCTCAATAAAGATACCTCAATGAAGCGCTCGTGGCCCTGCGGACTCAGTGTTCTGTAAACGATCACTGCAGTAAGCAACTTTCACTATGGCCGGTACATGGATGGGTGACCATCCATGTGATCACTTTGTGACATTTATTTTAGCGTTTCCGTGCTTCGGAAGGCACGTTAAGCCGTTGGTCCCGGTTGCCAGTAAAATGGCAGTCGTTAAGCTAAGTTGAAGGCTTTATTTCAATAGCAGGCAGAGTACAACCTGCGCCTGTCCATTTAAACACGGCAATACGGCTCACCACCTATTACGTGGGACAAATTATACAAAGGTGAAATGTGGGCATATAATATGCCTCTGCCTACCCCTTCGGGGATAACGGCGTGACCATATGTATGTATGTATGTAATAAAGATAATTTATCTTTAGTATTAATAGGATCTTATTATCTATAAGTATGATAATTACGAATAATACGAATTAATAGAGCAATCTATGAGTACCTAAGTAATTCTTTTTAACGTAAACAACTTCATAATTCTTGTTTTTGTATTTCATGCTACTAGTTTACTTACTAATTATACTAATTACTTTGGTATAAGGGTTCTTATAAATTTTCATCATGTACTGTATTGCAAATTACTATATTACGGTAATTTACGATTTACTGCTAACCCTATTTGAAACTACAATCTTGCAAAAAAATAATATTAGGTAAACAAGGTGTGAAAATATGTGTAACTTAAGACATCATAACATACATACGTCATATGTCTTAAGTTACATACTTCGAAGTAAAATTTCTTAGAAATGTGAAATAGGATATCACTACGTACGTACTTAGTAGTAGTAGTAGTGGACTATTGGACATACTGAAAAAAATCTTCAAAACCTGGGACCTTGGTAGCGACGGTCACAACCTCATAACACCTGATGGTATGCATCATCATTCACGTTACAACACGTTTACAATTATGTGCATTAACATCATTCTTAAGACATGTTTGAACATGTTCGTCATAGTGAACGATGACATTTGCAAACTTGTAGGGAGTATCTCGTTACAACTTATTGCAAAATAAACTAAATCAACAGGTCAGAACTTGAATTAATACGTAGTACAGTGTATGTGTCACTAGCGGGTCATGTTTCTATTTAATTCACCTTTTACTCATAATTACATTCAGTTTCATACTTGTTCTCTTTACATTCACACAAAGCAGTCTTTTAATTAATAATGTTGAAGCAACAGCAGTGCATCTCTGAACCTCAAACCAGTTACTTTGCTACAAGGAATAGGAGGATTCCAAAATACGTAATTAAAATAGATGTATTAGAAGCTGAAGATACATCAGATAACGAAGTAGAAATACATACAAGAGTGAAAACCCAATATATTGTTTACGATCAGTGGGATGAAATATATTATAAAACAGAGAAATTACTGAGCCAAATATTTAAAACGTTAGAAGATCGTGGCAGAGGAGGACGAGGCCAACCAGATATACCTCAACATTAATACATTATAAATAATGGCAGACGCATATGGTGACGGTATTGTTTAATACGCTCAAGACCCCTTTGACTTCTCACATATTTTACCTCTTTCACCTACGGAAGTTGAACCAAAAAGAAGAAAACCAACTATTTGTAGAAAATCTAAAAAGACAGCTCATAAATCTTTTGTAATCAGCAACCAACCAAAAGGAGTCAAGTTAATTCAGATAAAGATCTTGGACATCACCAGCGACAAAGACAAACCTTCGTTGCCGTTTTGTGAAGATAGTGACAGTGTGATACTTAGTGCTCAATACGTAGTTCATGATACAGTTGATGAAATCATGGACATGGCTGAAGGTATTATTAAGAAAATATCTAAGAGAATTCATGGTGATAGCTTATCATTTTAACTAATGTGTTTTTAGTTTTAAGTAAGTTATACATCACCTTAATACTTAGAGATGTACTGCTGACGCTTCAACATTTTGTACGCGTCATTTTATATCATTGTGTTAGGTTTAAGATCAATGTAATTTTTTGAGACATTAAATAAATGGTATTATGATTAATTTTTTTTTTTATTTCAATTTCGACTTGGGTAGGAAATAGTATGAAAAACAAACACAGTATAGTAATAAAACATTTATTCGGTTTATTAAACTTATGGAATACAAAAAACATTTTCTAACAGAAGAAAACAATGATAGATTATAATAAATATGTGGTACATCCAACTAAAAATAACAGTTCTACTAAAACTATCAAACCAATAAGAGCTCGGTCTAAAAGGGTTATAAAATTGAATAACAATAATAAAGCATTTCTTAAAGCGATCGGTTTGTTAAAATGAATATACTAGATGTTTTGTCCACTCCTGCATACAACAACGCTGTGGAAGGAATTGAATTTCACTCTTACAAGCCTTACGTAACAAGTTTCAATAGAAGCGATGAAATCAGGATACCTATTAATCAACAAGACTTGTATATATTACCATCAGCAAGCACTTTGTTTTTGGAAGGAACTGTTGTTGTAAACAAGGGTGGAAATTCGAAGGAAAGAGTCAGTAGCGTTCATTTCACAAACAATAGTCTACTTTACTTGTTTCAAGATATAAGGTATGAGATAAACGGAGTGGAAATAGATAAAATAAAAAACGCTGGTATAACTACCACAATGAAATCATTAATATCAATGAACGAAAACGAGGCTAAAGCATCTAATGCTTGGGGATGGAATATCGAAGGCATAAATAGTGCAAATGGGGGAAGCTTTTCTGCTTCTATACCCCTCTGTAACATTCTTGGTTTTGCAGAAGATTTCAAGAAAGTAGTGATAAACAGCAAACATGAATTAATATTGTTACGAAGTAATACTAATCTGAACGCCCTAAAACTTAACGATGGTGAAACTGTAGAAGATATTATTATAAATAAAATAATATGGCGTGTACCACATGTCAAAGTGTCCGATAGGGAAAAAATAAATATGTTAAAACTGTTAGAAAAAGATCGACCACTCCAGATGATATTTAGGAATTGGGATTTATATGAATATCCGGCTTTACCAAAAACTACTAAGCATACTTGGTCCATAAAAACATCGTCGCAAATAGAGAAACCAAGATTTGTTATTTTCAATCCACCAAATGTGTCTTCTTTCTTCATCAGTTAGCGAGGAGACCGGGTAAGGAGGTTTTATTAAGAATATATGAGTATGTTCCAACGTAGCTACAGCTAATTCTTTGACTATAAAGTTATTATAACGATCTTTAAAACCCTGAACATCTACTATAATAGTATTTTTGTTCATGATATCTTTCTCACGATGCTACTTAATGGCTTATACTCGATTATACAGTCGTTCAATATAAGACAATATGCTGAAGTTTGATCTGGTATATCAATATCACTATCAATTTCCACTCTAACATCCACAACAGGACCTGATTTAAGATTATCTGGTTGTCTAGAACAATCTACTACAAATAACGGAGCAATATTTTTAAATTGTTTCTCATTTAATAACGGCTCGGCGCGACGTCCATAATACGACTGTTGAAATCTAGTATATTGTTCATATATTAAAGCAATTCGATTATTCGAGAAACTTGAATTCAAATTTTCATAAGGGAAGTAGGTTGAATTTAGGTATACTCTAACATCACGAACATCACAGTGATCAAACTTAGACATATCCAATTTAGAATTATTTTTTCTATTTGTTTGCGGACCAATAATAACAAATCTTGGTTTCTCTATTTGCGACGATGTTTTTATGGACCAAGTATGCTTAGTAGTTTTTGGTAAAGCCGGATATTCATATAAATCCCAATTCCTAAATATCATCTGGAGTGGTCGATCTTTTTCTAACAGTTTTAACATATTTATTTTTTCCCTATCGGACACTTTGACATGTGGTACACGCCATATTATTTTATTTATAATAATATCTTCTACAGTTTCACCATCGTTAAGTTTTAGGGCGTTCAGATTAGTATTACTTCGTAACAATATTAATTCATGTTTGCTGTTTATCACTACTTTCTTGAAATCTTCTGCAAAACCAAGAATGTTACAGAGGGGTATAGAAGCAGAAAAGCTTCCCCCATTTGCACTATTTATGCCTTCGATATTCCATCCCCAAGCATTAGATGCTTTAGCCTCGTTTTCGTTCATTGATATTAATGATTTCATTGTGGTAGTTATACCAGCGTTTTTTATTTTATCTATTTCCACTCCGTTTATCTCATACCTTATATCTTGAAACAAGTAAAGTAGACTATTGTTTCTGAAATGAACGCTACTGACTCTTTCCTTCGAATTTCTACCCTTGTTTACAACAACAGTTCCTTCCAAAAACAAAGTGCTTGCTGATGGTAATATATACAAGTCTTGTTGATTAATAGGTATCCTGATTTCATCGCTTCTATTGAAACTTGTTACGTAAGGCTTGTAAGAGTGAAATTCAATTCCTTCCACAGCGTTGTTGTATGCAGGAGTGGACAAAACATCTAGTATATTCATTTTAACAAACCGATCGCTTTAAGAAATGCTTTATTATTGTTATTCAATTTTATAACCCTTTTAGACCGAGCTCTTATTGGTTTGATAGTTTTAGTAGAACTGTTATTTTTAGTTGGATGTACCACATATTTATTATAATCTATCATTGTTTTCTTCTGTTAGAAAATGTTTTTTGTATTTCATAAGTTTAATAAACCGAATAAATGTTTTATTACTATACTGTGTTTGTTTTTCATACTATTTCCTACCCAAGTCGAAATTGAAATAAAAAAAAAATTAATCATAATACCATTTATTTAATGTCTCAAAAAATTACATTGATCTTAAACCTAACACAATGATATAAAATGACGCGTACAAAATGTTGAAGCGTCAGCAGTACATCTCTAAGTATTAAGGTGATGTATAACTTACTTAAAACTAAAAACACATTAGTTAAAATGATAAGCTATCACCATGAATTCTCTTAGATATTTTCTTAATAATACCTTCAGCCATGTCCATGATTTCATCAACTGTATCATGAACTACGTATTGAGCACTAAGTATCACACTGTCACTATCTTCACAAAACGGCAACGAAGGTTTGTCTTTGTCGCTGGTGATGTCCAAGATCTTTATCTGAATTAACTTGACTCCTTTTGGTTGGTTGCTGATTACAAAAGATTTATGAGCTGTCTTTTTAGATTTTCTACAAATAGTTGGTTTTCTTCTTTTTGGTTCAACTTCCGTAGGTGAAAGAGGTAAAATATGTGAGAAGTCAAAGGGGTCTTGAGCGTATTAAACAATACCGTCACCATATGCGTCTGCCATTATTTATAATGTATTAATGTTGAGGTATATCTGGTTGGCCTCGTCCTCCTCTGCCACGATCTTCTAACGTTTTAAATATTTGGCTCAGTAATTTCTCTGTTTTATAATATATTTCATCCCACTGATCGTAAACAATATATTGGGTTTTCACTCTTGTATGTATTTCTACTTCGTTATCTGATGTATCTTCAGCTTCTAATACATCTATTTTAATTACGTATTTTGGAATCCTCCTATTCCTTGTAGCAAAGTAACTGGTTTGAGGTTCAGAGATGCACTGCTGTTGCTTCAACATTATTAATTAAAAGACTGCTTTGTGTGAATGTAAAGAGAACAAGTATGAAACTGAATGTAATTATGAGTAAAAGGTGAATTAAATAGAAACATGACCCGCTAGTGACACATACACTGTACTACGTATTAATTCAAGTTCTGACCTGTTGATTTAGTTTATTTTGCAATAAGTTGTAACGAGATACTCCCTACAAGTTTGCAAGTGTCATCGTTCACTATGACGAACATGTTCAAACATGTCTTAAGAATGATGTTAATGCACATAATTGTAAACGTGTTGTAACGTGAATGATGATGCATACCATCAGGTGTTATGAGGTTGTGACCGTCGCTACCAAGGTCCCAGGTTTTGAAGATTTTTTTCAGTATGTCCAATAGTCCACTACTACTACTAAGTACGTACGTAGTGATATCCTATTTCACATTTCTAAGAAATTTTACTTCGAAGTATGTAACTTAAGACATATGACGTATGTATGTTATGATGTCTTAAGTTACACATATTTTCACACCTTGTTTACCTAATATTATTTTTTTTGCAAGATTGTAGTTTCAAATAGGGTTAGCAGTAAATCGTAAATTACCGTAGTATAGTAATTTGCAATACAGTACATGATGAAAATTTATAAGAACCCTTATACCAAAGTAATTAGTATAATTAGTAAGTAAACTAGTAGCATGAAATACAAAAACAAGAATTATGAAGTTGTTTACGTTAAAAAGAGTTACTTAGGTACTCATAGATTGCTCTATTAATTCGTATTATTCGTAATTATCATACTTAAAGATAATAAGATCCTATTAATACTAAAGATAAATTATCTTTATTACATACATACATACATATGGTCACGCCGTTATCCCCGAAGGGGTAGGCAGAGGCATATTAGAATTTCAACATTAACAAAAATACAAAAGTATCAAAACCGGAGTCAGATACTAGTATAATTGTACTCGTATAACTTGTTAGTGTGACAACCCTAAATATTTCCTGCATTGACTATTTATTAAATATCTTAGTTGATACTTTTTAACAGTTATAATACGTCCAAGGAAAAATGTTCGATTGCTTGTTATTTGTTAATGAATTACACTAATTTTGAATACGACAAGCTATCAGCCTTGTTTTAGCTTATAATCTCATAATTTCAAAAGACTTCCATTACCATTCGAGTTGTCTCTTGTGTAATTACTAGCGACGGTCTAAGGTTAATTCCATCCGGCTAGATACATAAGAACTCATCTCCGCTATGGTAACGTCTCTTAGCCTCTTGGTTGTACGTAGTTGCTAATGCGATGAAGCACTAAACGCGCATGTCTATGACGACGACTGCATTAAACGCAAATGTCGATGTCTGACGACTGTGCTATAAGTGTGAAAGCGCAAAATGCATACTGCATACATCGTCTCTTAGCCTCTTGGTTGTACGTAGTTGCTAATGCGATGAAGCACTAAACGCACATGTCTATGACGACGACTGCATTAAACGCAAATGTCGATGTCTGACGACTGTGCTATAAGTGTGGAAGCGCAAATGCATACTGCATACATCGTCTCTTAGCCTCTTCGTTGTACGTAGTTGCTAATGCGATGAAGCACTAAACGCGTATGTCTACGACGACGACTGCATTAAACGCAAATGTCGATGTCTGACGACTGTGCTATAAGTGTGGAAGCGCAAATGCATACTGCATACATCGTGGTTGTACGTAGTTGCTAATGCGATGAAGCACTAAACTCACATGTCTAAGATGACGACTGCATTAAACGCAAATGTCGATGTCTGACGACTGTGCTATAAGTGTGAAAGCGCAAATGCATACTGCATACATCGTCTCTTAGCCTCTTGGTTGTACGTAGTTGCTAATGCGATGAAGCACTAAACGCACATGTCTATGACGACGACTGCATTAAACGCAAATGTCGATGTCTGACGACTGTGCTATAAGTGTGGAAGCGCAAATGCATACTGCATACATCGTCTCTTAGCCTCTTCGTTGTACGTAGTTGCTAATGCGATGAAGCACTAAACGCGTATGTCTACGACGACGACTGCATTAAACGCAAATGTCGATGTCTGACGACTGTGCTATAAGTGTGAAAGCGCAAATGCATACTGCATACATCGTCTCTTAGCCTCTTGGTTGTACGTAGTTGCTAATGCGATGAAGCACTAAACGCGTATGTCTACGACGACGACTGCATTAAACGCAAATGTCGATGTCTGACGACTGTGCTATAAGTGTGAAAGCGCAAATGCATACTGCATACATCGTCTCTTAGCCTCTTCGTTGTACGTAGTTGCTAATGCGATGAAGCACTAAACGCGTATGTCTACGACGACGACTGCATTAAACGCAAATGTCGATGTCTGACGACTGTGCTATAAGTGTGAAAGCGCAAATGCATACTGCATACATCGTCTCTTAGCCTCTTCGTTGTACGTAGTTGCTAATGCGATGAAGCACTAAACGCGTATGTCTACGACGACGACTGCATTAAACGCAAATGTCGATGTCTGACGACTGTGCTATAAGTGTGAAAGCGCAAATGCATACTGCATACATCGTCTCTTAGCCTCTTCGTTGTACGTAGTTGCTAATGCGATGAAGCACTAAACGCGTATGTCTACGACGACGACTGCATTAAACGCAAATGTCGATGTCTGACGACTGTGCTATAAGTGTGGAAGCGCAAATGCATACTGCATACATCGTGGTTGTACGTAGTTGCTAATGCGATGAAGCACTAAACTCACATGTCTAAGACGACGACTGCATTAAACGCAAATGTCGATGTCTGACGACTGTGCTATAAGTGTGGAACCGCAAATGCATACTGCATGCATCGTGGTTGTACGTAGTTGCTAATGTGATGAAGCACTAAACGCACATGTCTATGACGACGACTGCATTAAACGTAAATGTCGATGTCTGACGACTGTGCTATAAGTGTGGAAGCGCAAATGCATACTGCATACATCGTGGTTGTACGTAGTTGCTAATGCGATGAAGCACTAAACGCACATGTCTATGACGACGACTGCATTAAACACAAATACCGATGTCTGACGACTGTGCTATAAGTGTGGAAGCGCAAATGCATACTGCATACATCGTGGTTGTACGTAGTTGCTAATGCGATGAAGCACTAAACGCACATGTCTATGACGACGACTGCATTAAACGCAAATGTCGATGTCTGACGACTGTGCTATAAGTGTGGAAGCGCAAATGCATACTGCATTCATTGTCTTTTAGCCTCTTGGTTGTACGTAGTTGCTAATGCGATGAAGCACTAAACGCACAAGTTTATGACGACGACTGCATTAAACGCAAATGTCGATGTCTGACGACTGTGCTTTAAGTGTGGAAGCGCAAATGCATACTGCATACATTGTCTCTTAGTCTCTTGGTGGTACGTAGTTGCTAATGCGATGAAGCACTAAACGCACATGTCTAAGACGATGACTGCATTAAACGCAAATGTCGATGTCTGACGACTGTGCTATAAGTGTGGAAGCGCAAATGCATACTGCATGCATCGTGGTTGTACGTAGTTGCTAATGCGATGAAGCACTAAACGCACATGTCTATGACGACGACTGCATTAAACGCAAATGTCGATGTCTGACGACTGTGCTATAAGTGTGGAAGCGCAAATGCATACTGCATGCATCGTGGTTGTACGTAGTTGCTAATGCGATGAAGCACTAAACGCACATGTCTATGACGACGACTGCATTAAACGCAAATGTCGATGTCTGACGACTGTGCTATAAGTGTGGAAGCGCAAATACATACTGCATACATCATGGTTGAACGTAGTTGCTAATGCGATGAAGCACTAAACGCACAAGTTTATTATCAGAAATGTTTTTGGGCATTCTACTCCACCGAGAGTGACTGCGGCGAACGCAGTGAGCCGGAGGAATGGAAGGTGGAGTAGAATGCCCAAAAACATCCTACTTAGGTATAAGCAATTGAGGTTGATAATAGATATCTATTATTTCGTCGGTCCTCTCTGTATGTAAACCGGCCAAATGTGACACGGACTCGCGCACGAAGTGTTTGTTTTTTGTTTGTTTTAAAAAAACGACAAAAAATCATGTTCTTCTATGGATAATTATTTTTTTTAATGCTTTTAGTATTTATTGTTTCAGCTCTCTAGATATCACGGTCTATGAGATACAGACTCATGACAGACAGATGTACAATGAAGTCCCAGTACCTAATAGGGTTCCGTTTCTACCCTTTGGGTACGGGACCCTAAAAATGAACAGAACCAAAGGGGTACTTACTGAAGTTTGATACTGGTTTTGTAATAATCGTTGTCATGTTTTGGTTCAATTCAATGTGTACTAAGCGGTTCGTAATAATGTCTTGCTTGGGTTCAATGTGTGCTAAGCGGTTCGTAATGATATCTTGTTTGGGTTCAATGTGTGCTAAGCGGTTCATTTATATGTCACAGGCGAGGATGTGGGACATAGTTACTTATCAATTATAATAATGAGAAGGTATTATGTTAAGATATAATATGTATAATGTAAATTCAAATTAAGTCAACAACGATCCAATTAGGTAGGTAGGTAACTGTTTAAACGATGACTACATTGGGTATTCTTGTTCTATGCTGGGTCAGGCATCGTTTGATTTTTTATTAAGTTAATATTAGTTCTGCGTAAATATGAATGTCAATTTGGTACGATACTAGCCGATGTCATGTGGTTTCACCCACGTAGTTTCTGTTCCCGTGGGAATACGGGAATAAAATATAGCCTATGTGACGCGAGTAGTGTTAGTAGCTTCTCAACAGTGAAATATTTTTTTAAGGTACGTTAAAGGTGTTTGAAAGATACAAGCCGTTAGCTAACCCAAGAGCTTTCACAGCGTGGGCGCAACAGCGGCAGGTCCTCGTAGCAGGTCTGGACGTGGACATTCTCTCGCTGGAGACCAGAGTGCGTGTCATGATCGATTTTTCTATGCCGCCCTAAAGGCCTTCAGTAGTTTAACTTGACTCAACGAATAGGTACTATGTTACAATTTACCGAGGTCAATCTAAAGAAGCACTCGTATATTATAGAAATACCGTTATATTATTTACATTGGGTACACTAACAATAATGACTTTTTAAAATTACTAATGCCCTGAAATGTTCCTTTTATGTCATAAGTTTTGCTATGTAAGTGACTTGTACCTAAGTCTTCTTGAGAGTCTTCATAAACCGAAATAGCAAGTCCGATAACTTATCAATTTATGCATATAAACATTATTGTCCACGTGCAACCCTTTTTGCCATTTTCGGGTAAGGTGCAGTTCGTTATAACTTCGAAAATTTATGCATAATACGTATGTAGGGTATGTTATTGTGGCATTATTTAAGAGTCCATATGACGCCAAATAGACTATTACTTTTATCTAGATCTCAGGACTCGTGAGGTCTGCTGAATTAAAATTTGAACACAGACAACTTCAGTTCATGAACTAAAAACGCTCTGGGCTCGAAACACGATTACTGATAAAATTTTTGATAGATTTTTGTGTTGAAAATACCTCGATTTCGTGAAATTTTAAGCTAGATCTCGTATGTTATAAATGGTTTTTATAATATAAAATATTTATAAGAAAGACAATAGTAAAATCTTCATTTGCACTAGAGCATTTTTTTCATATTGGGTATAGTTTTTTTATAATTAATGTATTTCGTTAAAAGCGTACAAAAGCCGATCGCATCTCTCTCTTTCTTGCACGCTAAAATGTATATCTTCTAGTGACCGACCGAAGTTTCGGTTTCGGTTTCGGTTTCGGCCAGTTTCGGCCAAAAAATCGAGTTTCGGCCGCAGTTTCGGTTTCGGCCAAAATGGGCCGAAACTTTCGGCCGGGCCGAAACTCACGTGTTTATGAATTTTGAGTGCCTGACACTGCTTGTGACGTGGTTGGGGTCAGCCCTGCCAGTTAATATGTTATTAACCGAAGATTTACAGATTTTCAAAGGACTTCCAATCAATAGTTATAATAATACAATTATTACGGAATCCTAAAAAGGTGATCTAAGGACATTACATAACCCTACCCCTTTGTTGTCGGTTCCGTTAACTTCGTTGGTCGTCTGTCTGTCTGTCAGCAGGCTGTAACTCATTCACCGTGATAGTTACACAGTTTTTTTACAGATGATGTATTTCTGTCGCCGCTATAGAACAAACAATAGAAATAGACAAATAATTAATATTAAAGGGGCCTCCCACAACAACAACAAACGTGATTTTTTGCCGCTTTTCTTGAACGGAACCCTTAGTGCGCTAGTCCGGCTTACTGTTGTCCAGTTTTAGTTATACACTTCTAGAATGTAACCAAAACCAGCCAAGAGCTAGTAGCAGGGCACCGTGTGGTTTTAGTCGGTAGAAGTTTGCAATAGCATCTATGAGTAATTCCACACGTAAAAGAAAGTCATCTTTAGGTGGAGATATTTTTGAAATGAACACTTGAGAAGATTTATACCGTTGATGTTTGTGGCACTTGGTGGAACTTGTTGCACCTATTGAAAAAATAACCAGTCAAATGAACACTTGAGAACATTTATACCGTTGATTGATGGCACTTGGTGGAACTTGTTGCACCTATTGCAAAAATGACCGGTCAAGTATTTGGAACTCTCGCACGGAGGGCTCAAAGCGGCTGCGGGACCCTCTGTCTATTAGTCACGAGGTTGTATCGCTGGAACCGTGCCAGATAGAGGCCTAAAATTTTTACTGTACAGTAGTCCTACCGACAAAAAACCACGCGTATCCTACCTAACAGCCTACGGTTGGGACCCCGAGTATGCCCTCGAAATGATGCATACTGCGGTCACGTCTTTGGGTTGTTGTTCAGTTGTTATCCCGCTTCTTGAGCGGAGCGTGGATAAATCTCTCACGTCATGCTATCGTCTAAGTCCTGCTTCTGTAAAGACGGTAAGCAGCCACGTCACCGTCCTCAGGCCTCCGGTCATGGAGGCTGATAGTATGGGGCACCACCGCAGACTCGGGTGGCAGAGTTCTCTCCTGCTTCCTCCTCGACGTCTCTTTTACGAGCATGACCTGCTCATAGGAAGAGGCCTATGGCCCCAATCCTGCGCCTCTTTGCGCCATTTTAAACAACGATGCAAGGGCCCTTGCTTCCAGGTTCCATAGAGGGTCCTGGCTAGAAGACATACCGCCTCAACTGAGATCTCCCTGACAGCCGTCGCCTTCTGCGGGCTAAGCAATCTAGCCGCATTGTTGGCCATCAGGATCTCCGCCCATACGGGGGCCCCGTATAGGACCAGGCTCCGTACGATCCCAAGGTACAGTCTCCAGAAGGGAGCGTTGGGTCTCCTGATATTAGGCAACAACCGCGAGAGTGCGGCTGATGCACCCTTCTTCAGCTATGGGACTAAACGTCGGATACCACATCCGAAGTTCGACCGGCTATCGAGTACGAGCTCCAGGTACGTCATTGAGAGCTCGATGCCGATGCTGACGCCCCCTATATGTAAGCTGGATCCCGCAGGTGGCCTCAGGGCTGCGTCTCGGTGCGTTGCTCCGCGCGCTGTAATGAGGGTCTCGTCGTAACACGTTACACCGACACCTCTGAGCAACGGACCACGCAGCACCCAATCGTAACCGATGTTCCACAGAAGCGGTCCTAAGACCGATCACTATGGAACACCGAACGACACATCTCGTGGACCCAGCCCTAGCCAGCTCGGGTAAATTATGGCCCTCTCGGAAAGATAGGCCCCCACAATTCGACGGAGGTATGGAGGCATTCCATGGTAAATAAGCGCCTTCCAAGCGCAGTTTCAGGGCAAGGTGCTGAAGGCGTTGGCGATGTCAAGAGACACTGCCACCACCAATTCACCCTGTTCTGATGCCGATAATAAAAAATACCTACTAAAATTAGAAAAAATCATTCACACAAGAATCGTAATTTTTGTAAGGGTGCGGAATCCGACTCGCACCTGGCTGGTTTTTTTTTTTTTTTAATATGAACACGTGAGTTTCGGTTTCGGTTTCGGTTTCGGCCGAAACTGACCCTGGGGCCGAAAGTTCGGTTTCGGTTTCGGTTTCGGCCGGAAAACCAGTTTCGGTCGGACACTAATATCTTCTATCTTCTTTTAAAAATTAGGCAACTGGTAGGCTCTTAAGTCAAAGTAAAGGAACGTAAAGATTATTTTATTCATGTTTGAGATGTTTATCAAAACATCTACATACATTATCCTTTTATTTCCATGAAGTGATTTTCATAATTTAAAAATTACGCCCCAGGCCACGGGTTCCTACGTAACTCGTGTTTTTGCTTTTCTGGGAGTGTTGTTTTTTATACGTTTATGTAAATAAAACGAATTATGGTTATTATTACATTAAAAGCGACTCAGCTCGCGTGAAATTCTGTTACCGTTGTGCATCCCATGGAAACATAATCCAGGGATAACGTAGCCTATCTATAATATTATAAAGAGCCGGAGGGAGGAGAGGAAAGTTTTGTTTTTTTGTTTGTAACGAATAGGCTCCGGAAGTACTGGACCGATTTGAAAAATTCTTCCACGGGAACGGGAACTACGCGGGTGAGACCGCGTTACGTCCGCTAGTGTCTTATAATATACTAGCGGACGTCAGCGTCAGGCGGTTCACCCTCGTAATTCCCGTTTCCGTTGGAATACGGAAATAAAATATAGCCTACAAGAATGTTAACCTCAAAGAGCCCGTTAGAAGAGCTCCGCTTACCAACAGTGAAAGAATTTTTCAAATCAGTTCTGTCGTTTCGGAGCCTATTCGTTGTTTTGCTGTTTTGGTAAGGAACCCTCTGTGCGCGAACCCGACTCGCTCATGACCGGTTTTTAACATTACACGACACAACAGTCTAGTCGTATTACAATGCCATTATAAGAAGAAATACACATTATTTTTATGTTTTAGTATTTCTCGATATAACGGCAGCCGAAATACCTATAGGTAGGTACATAATCTGTGAAAGTTTCAGCTCTTTAGTTATCACGGTTCATGAGATACCGCCTCATGACAGACAGACAAACAGACTAGGTGTGTGCTTCAATTTTCGATTTACGAATTTTCACGATTTCAAAAATTCTTTACCGACGAAGTCGGTTTTATTTTTGTTAATTTTTTTGAAACATCATTCTATAGCCGAAGGGCAAACAGCTCTTTTTTGGAGTGGCGAGAGTGTCTCCGCCGATGGCGATTTTGGATTTTTACAATATAATTTCCTTATATAATTTCCATGTTTCAAATTTGCCTGGCGTCGCATAACTGCTCTATTTTTTTTTCAGGAAAAAGCCTTGGGCGATTCGTCCTAAATAAGCGACAATTAATAGGTATGATGATCACTCCATTCCATCCATTGCTATTTCCTGCAAATTTTGTCAAAGAATATAATTATACCTACTAATAAAATTGTACTACAGACTATTATCAAAGCCCACTTCTGCCATCTTGGTTTTTTAGGATAAGCTGATCTTATAATGTAGGCATCCTGCAAGAAGCGATTTTTCAAAATTCCTTAAATAACGACGAGTAGGTATAATATTTCGAGGTTGTACAAACGCTACAGCAGTGTATCGTTTGTACAACTAGTTGAACTACATAGTTGTACTTCAGTACCAGGGGGAATCAATCAATCAATCAAATCAGTCTGTGGCAGTGCACAGCTGGACGTAGGCCTCTCCCAATTTACGCCACAACACGCGGTCCTGCACCTTCCGCATCCAGTAAGTACCAGCCTGCGACCTTTACCAGGTCGTCGGTCCATCTAGCGAATGGACGTCCTACCCTACGTTTACCGTGTCGCGGTCTACACTCTAGAACCCGTCTGCTCCATCGGCCGTCGGTTCTTCTGCAGATATGGCCGGCCCACTGCCACTTCAATGTGCTTATTCTGCGAGCTATGTCGACCACTTTAGTTCTCTGCCGGATATCCTCATTTCGGAAGCTATCCCTCAGAGATATCCCAAGCATAGCCCTTTCCATAGCCCGCTGCGCAACTTTTAGAGCATTGACTAACCCCACTGTAAGTGTCCGCGTCTCGTCACCGTATGTCATAACTGGCAGAATGCACTTGTTGTTGAATTTCCTCAGGATCGCAAAGTTATGAACTGGCGATCAGAAATATATGTATCGCGGATGTTCAAGACGTGGCCTAATAAGCATTTGCGCATAGAGCAACCCGACCAATGACTTTGATCGGAAGGGGAGACGCCGCGCCATACAGGGACTTTCAATACACTTTCGACACACTATCAATACATCAATACACCAGACCCAGACAAAGCGACCAGAAACAAAAAAAATAGGCAGGTACATAAACTGTGTGTCTGAAATTATAAGTGTAGGTGTTGTTTTTTGTAAGTTCCTCAGTGACAGCCGATTGCTTTTGTAGTGGTATAAAATACGATTTCGTGTCACAGTTTTGTATCGGGTAGACATAATATAAAGGCGCCTACCTATAATGGAGGTCGTGTTGCTCTATGGCATTAGCGCGACCGAATTGCAATAATACCAGAATCATTCGTCCATTCAAAACTTGTCTTTCGTGTGAATGAGCTTTCTTCAAGCTGTTCCTTGAAGGTGCAAAAATGTGTTCCGAGAAAATATTTATGATATTATTTTTCTTCTCTTCTTCGTGAATTGTGTATGAGTGTAGTCAGCATTAATAATATTATAGAGGCGATCATCAAGTTCAAAATAATCTTTTCAAATATAAACACAATAATTACGCTTATTTGTTGAAGCGCTCGTGGCCCCGTGGACTAAGTGTTCTGTAAACGATCACTGTAATAAGCAACATTTGCTGTTTCCGGTCTGACCACCTCATCATGACCACTTTGTGACATTTATTTGCGAGCGTTTCCGTGCTTCGAAAGGCACGTTAAGTCGTTGGTCCCGGTTGCCAGAAAAATGGCAGTCGTTAAGTCAAGATGAAGGCCTTTATAGGCGGATTGAAAAAATTCATCAGCAGGCAGTCACAACCTGCACCCGTCCATTACAAACGGCAATACGGCTCACCACCTATTACGTGAGACAAAAATGTAAAAGGTGATATGTGAGCATATAATATGCCTCTGCCTACTCCTTCGGGGATGAAAGGCGTGATCATATGTACGCTTATATCCCCGAAACGGTAGGCAGAGGTGATTAACTGGCTCTCTTTTAGCCAGTAGTTTTGTTCGCTCCATGTAGGTACTAGGGGGCAAACCTACTGCCGTCACTGAAAACTTACATACCTACATACTCTACATAGGTACATTATAGTCACGCCTTTATCTCCGGTGGGTTAGGCGGAGGCATAGTACACGGCCCGTATTCACTTCATAGTTTTTGTCCCAAGTTTGCGTCCGCGGCGAGTGTCCGCACGCGTAGTTGATAGTGTAACAAACCCATCCGCATTAGCGAAGGCCGTAAGGGCGCCTTCAAATTAGAAGCTTGAAGAAGTGCTTCAGTCGCGCACTCGCGCCACTAAAAAAAAGCGCTGCAGTGGCGCGCCTGTCGCGGCGCAGACGCGCGTCAGTAGTGCTTCAGTAAATTCTAGTGATGGTCGTTAAAATACGTTTGTTACGAAATGGATTCTTATGAAACGCATTACTTTTTTAATTTTATCAAAAAGACAAAATGAAACATATTAGAAAGCGTTCCTTACCTTTATTTTGTTTAAATATTAATAGTGAATTTTACCAAATACGCCAATATGATGGACAAAAGTTTTGGGTAGAGATAATAAATTCTGCAACTGCGCTTCTTAAAATTGTATGAAAACTAATGGTGGCGCCTCTAGCGCACCACAGTGGCACCACTGCAGCGCTTCTTCACGCCTCTAATTTGAAGGCGCTCTAATACCCCCTTTGAAGAACCCCATATTGTAGTCGTTCGATAACACTGAAGCAAGGAGTTCATTACACAATCTAGGGTACTCGAAAGGAATCCCTAACTGCCCTGATGGACAGGACTTCTCAGTCATTGGTAGCATTTCCAGGACGTATATTCTGTTGCGACAAACTGGCTGATAATTCAAATATCAATAGCGGGCAGTCACATTCTGCGCCTGTCCATATCCACACGGCAATGCAGCTCACCACGGGGACTAAATCTAAAAAGTGTTGGGATATAATATGCATCTGCGTACCCCTTAGGGGATAAAGGCGTTACTACTTATATGGCTATTTCTAAAAGTCAACCATAAATTCCCTCTTCTGGATGATAGTCTGTCACCTTGATTATAAATGTATACGATTCCGCATACTCAACTTTGAAAAGGTTTTTTTCATTTCTCATACTCGGAAAATAGTGTTTTCTTGTCTGGATCTGACTATTGGGTGGAAAATGCTGTTTCCCTCCCTAGGGAGGGAAAAACTCATACAAATTACTTCCCATCCAAGGGCCGGAATGAACTTTAAAAATAGAACTGCTGACAGGTCAGCTGTGATACTGAAGAGATTTGTGTAAAAAAAAATTAAAAACAAATGCTGCGGCCATGCGACTTTCCAAACAGCCAGTGAGAACTTAGCGAAAATTTCTTCCGACCCCATACACGTACAATAATATTGATCAACATAGCAATAAATTGACCGTGTATGGGTAATATTGAGGTTTGAACAGACTATATTCGGATGGAAATAAATATTGTGGCAATATTATTGAGTCAATAATATTGTACGTGTATGGGGCCGGTAATCTCTGCAACAATTACGCGATGAGTTCCTTCCATATTTAAAATTTAAAAAGTCGACATAATTTATTTGTTATTTATCTGTAAGGCCCTTCGTACACTAGGCTACGCAAATCTTCGATACCCAACGATTTTGGTCTCTAAGCGACTACCGCAATACAAATTCAAAGAGGTTCGTACACAGACATGCGTCGCCGACATTTTGTCCATTCGTCGCCGACGCCAGTCGCGCGCTACCTGTCGGTCGAGATCGTCGCTACTAATGTCGCTGCGATTTCCAAGATGGCAGAGCATTTGTTGAATATTCAATTTGAATTTAGTATCTGTTTGTTATAATTCTTTCGCAGCTACAAACAGTCTACACTTTACATTTTTTCTATACATGGATGAACCCAGTATTTCCTATTACGATTTCTTCGCTTTCGATAAAGATAGTAAGCCAAAATCATAGTTTCATCGTCACTTATGTCAGACATTTCGTAAATTAAATTAGTCTGAGACGTGTTGTCGCTTTGTCTACAGTGACTGAATAGACAAAATCGCGTCTTGAGATATCTCGTGTGTACGGTTCGTGCGCTACCAAATATTCGCGACATAAGTTGACAACATAAGTATCGAAGATTTGCGTAGCCTTGTGTACGAAGGGCCCAGAATTCAAACCAATTATTGGGAATAATCTTTTATGGTAAGGTTTGAATTTTATTATTAGTTTTATTTTCCTCGTATTCGAAATGAAAAGTAGAGAGTTTAACGCGGGTAAAAGAATCAATTCCGATTCGGACTATAGCCGCCCTCGCTGCGCTCGGGCGTCTAAATACCTCGGGAATTGATTCTTTCCACCCTCGGTTAACAATCTACTATTTCATTTCTCATACTCGGAAAATAGTGTTTTCTTGATCTGACTATTGGGTGGATAATGCTGTTTCCCTCCCTAGGGAGGGAAAACCTCATACAAATTACTTCCCACCCAAGGGCGGGAATGAACTTTAAAAATAGAACTGCTGACAGGTCAGCTGTAATAGTGAAGAGATTTGTGTAAAAAAAAAAATGCTGCGGCCATGCGACTTTCCAAACAGCCAGTGTGAACTTAGCGAAAATTTCTTCCGGCCCCATACACGAACAATAATATTGATCAATATAGCAATAAATTGACCGCGTATGCGTAATATTGAGGTTTGAACCACAGAGCATCGCGCGCCTCTACAGAGGGAGGGGCCAAAGCTTTCAAACCCCCTCTGGCAATAATGTGACACATAATGTGACATATCGACGACAAAAAGTGCCCAGTTCCATACAAACTGAAGGAAGATTTCCCCCCGCCACCCGCAAAATATGACAGAAAATTTTGTACCGAGCAATCGTTCTATGCCGTCTCCCCTCAGACAGTTCGCGTTGCTCTATGGTTTGAACAGACTATATTCGGATGGAAATCAATATTGTAGCAATATTATTGAGTCAATAGTATTGTAAGTGTATGGGGCCGGTAATCTTTGCAACAATAAAATTACGCGATGAGTTCCATATTTAAAATTTAAAAAGTCGATATAATGTAGTTGTTATTTATCTGTAACAGAATTCAAAACAATCGGTAATAATCTTTTAGGGGCGGCGGGAAACTTTCAGACAAGCATTACATTGTTTTAATAATTTTTCAAAACTAGTGTAATTTTGAGTGTTTATGTGTAATTTATGGTGGATTATTAAACATAAAGGTTCGACAACGTGCAAAAGTGTTGGAAAGTGATAAAGCGCAGTGAAACGCGAGTTTTTAGGTTTGTCGACGAATTCCACAGCAAGCCCTAGTAAGGTACCACCGCCTTACTAGAGTAGAACTTAGTCCAAACTTGGACATACATGAATACGCTGCTCATATGAAGAATCATAATATGAAAATGATTTATATTATTTTCACAATGAAATTTACTTGACTTTGGCATACTCTCAAACCGAGAAAGTCCAAGAAAAAGAAGAAAAAAAAAAAAAAAAAAATCTTTTAGGGTATGTAAGGTTTGAATATTATTATTAGTTTTATTTACCTCGTATTTGAAATGAAAAGTAGAGTGTTTAACTCGGGTAAAAGAATCAATTCCGTCTCGGACTATAGCCGCCCTCGCTGCGCTCGGGCGTCTAAATACCTCAGGAATTGATTCTTTCCACCCTCGGTTAACAATCTACTATTTTTGTTTCAAAATTCGTGCGAGCGGCCATATCTTCTTATTCTTCTATATGTATAAAAATGTTGTGTGCGGTTAAGTACCTATACGCCTCTTGGACAACTCTAGTGGCGCCGCGTGGTGGCCGATATAGGCAATACGTGGACGTTAGAGTACGGTCAGCTGTACGGTTTACGTTTGTAATTCTCTCAAAAACGTTCAAAAGTGGTCTCTCCAAAAACGAAAAATGGGTGGTACGAGATACTGTTGTGTTGTGGGGTGCAAGAATTCCCAATCTCGGAGTCGGGATTTGACTTTTTATTCGTTTCCGAGACGAAATTGGGAAATTAAAAAAAGAGATGAGTGGATAAAAGCCGTCAGAAGAATGTAAGTATAAAAATTAGGTATAACGATTTGATAATTATTATAACTTAATATAATAATAGTTAAATACTAAAACTAACATTAGGATAAGTTATATTGTTACTAACACCATATGGATCTGAGTCCGAAATAAATTATTTGAATTGAATTGATTTTTTCGATTTTTCGCCAAAGAATTCTGCATAAATATTCTGGAATCCACTCTTCATTATAGTTTGGCTCATAATATTATAACAAAAACAATTTTTCTACGAACATATGGTAATTTGCTTAATACATAACCAGAAGTCATAGGTGTCTCAACTAGTACTCATTCCTGCCAAGTCGTGTTACAATCAAAGACGTATCTTAAATAGACACGTTATACTCGAACATTACGGCTTTCAAAAACAGCTAAACTTTTCAAAATTTGAAAAAAGAATTTTATATGTGTCGCACCGTACCACAGACTACAGAGTACATTTTCCTGGTGTATTAATTATGCTAGACGCCATTTTAGGCGCGAGAAAATAAAATAATTTTATTATTTCTGTTTTACTTGCGAATGAAACGACACGTTTTTATATTGAACAGTTGCTGTGTAGTTTGTACATCCTCTGAAGATATATGAAGGCATGTTTTTTTCGAGTTTTCTTTACTTACAGAATTTAAAACAGTGCTAATAGTACTTTCGGTAAGCCTACAGCCGCGTCTGTGAATTTTCCGGTAGTTACCTGATTTTTGTGTTGCCATTTTCCAGTGTCTATAACGTATCTATAGTTTTTATATCATTGGTTACAATGACCATTTCACGCGGGTAAACCGTTGTACAATGAAACTTTTTTTTATGGCTGTGGCATCAAAAAATCAACATATGATTATTCCAAAAATCGCGCGTATTTGCGTCACGACTAAACATCGCATGTAATTAGGCTGTATGGATAAATTGCCTTTGCCTTTCACTTGTGGGATTATAACAATAAAACAACTGTCTAAAATACTGTGGACTGTGGCCGTGGCCGAGGAATATTGACGATACAGTTGAAAGAAAAGTTCAAGTATATTCAGATCAAATACTATAGATGCAATAGAAAACAAAAGCATCAACGAAGTGAACATCTATGTCCCGTGCAACTCTACCAATACTCTTTTACTTTTACGTTCTTCTACGCCCGTTATAAACTTTAATAGCTATACCATCCAGAATGTAAATTACTATAATTCATTAAAGTTCCCCATTGACGGTTTTTTTGTATTTATTTATTTCATGGTCGTAGAAAAAGTTTTGTATGCAACTGCCGCTTACAGCTATTGTAATACTCGTGCTGATCTATTGTGCTATCACCTCGTGTTACAATAGCTATCATTGCTCGACAGTGGCATACTTAAATAACTATTCTTATGACGATAAACAAAACAATAATCTCAAATTTGTAGCGACTTGTATGCGCATCAATGTTCACTGTCATGTGAAGAACGACCTCGAGTTGTCACCGCTAACCGACAGTTGGCGCTGCCGTAGCTTCGGCACGATATCCAAGAGGCCTATTACAAACTCAAAATTTACTTAATCCACTGAGCTCAAAATTGGACACGATAGTACAACAGGATTCAGAGATGGTTTTAGGCTACTTTATACACTTTTATCATAACAGCAATAAGAATAAAACAGCTTTAAAAAGTGATTTTATCTATAGATGGCGCTGGTCGTTTTTTTTTTAAATTATATGCTGCCAGCTTCAGAACAAAATATTATAAACAACCTATTTAGATGGTACCTACCAGATTGCTGTTTATAAGAGAAGTTTGATTGCAACCTCCTTGCATTCAGAATAATAAAAGAGAGTACTTACCTAATAAAGAGGTCAGATATGTTTTGCATGTTATTTTTAAAGTTAGAGTTTTGGCGCGTTAGGGAAATATTATTAGAGTGAATTTATTTTTTTGAAGCGAGCGCACGATGTTTTAAAAACTGAACGTTGATCACAGAATAGAATTTTTTTTTCAAGTGAAGCTTCTACTGATTTGGATGTTAATTGTATTTTCATAAAGATTTATAATTTTGGTTACGGCTCAACATTAAACTTTTTTGAAATGTACCCACCTTTGGTTTGTTACTCATTTCTCATAGGTACATGAAACCACCATAAAAAAGTCACAGCGAAGTGTGGCAGGGAACCACTAGTTACTCATAGAAATCAAGTAGAGGTTTGGGGTAGGTAAAGATTAAAACAGTAGGTATTATTGTTGAAGGGTTTAATTTAAATAATGTCTATTATATAATTATTATATTAATATACTATGAGCTTAAGCAATACTGAACAAAACAATAAAATTTACAAATGTCAAACGTTTACGTACGAAGTTTTTTTTAATAAATTATATACTCTATTACACAGGGGGTAACAAATTTTGGCGAAATTAAAATTAATATTTACATGGAAACTTATTATTGATTACAAACATTTGAGAATAAATTAAAATTAACCTTGAGTTATATAAAATGTAAAATTTATCCAAAATTGTCTACTGTTTATTCATACAAAACTCCAAAACTGTTGTAATTCTATATAGGTATATCAATTCCTACTTGTAGGTACGTATTCTTCAATAACATTACATCTACGATAGTGTTTACGTCAATTCCCACACTAACGTCTGGCAATATTAATTAGTTCAGCAAGTGAGACACCCTTTAAAAAATCTTCATCCGGTTCGAAGAACTAGTTATTATGCTACCTGGTCCTTCGAGTCAAATAATAGTAGTTTATGACACTGTTGCATAATAAGGGTTCTTATAACACGAGTGTGTTTTAAAAAAAGGAGCCGTAGGCGAGTTTTTTTATAGTATCACACGAGTGTTATAAGACCAAGTTATGTACAGTGTCATACACTACTTTATCTACTCTCATACTATAATACCTGATTTCATTTTGTTGTGATATATAGTTGCTCCTTGATTTCGCCGGTAACAGGTTCATGGTCATGTTTGACGCAGTTTCCAGAATGTTTGGTGGTGTACAATTACCACCATTCTCGCTTTAAGACATGTTTTTACACAAAAACTAATTTATTTTACAAACAAAACCAAACTTTGTTTAATTTAAATGTAAAATGTTGGCGCCAAGGCGCAAACATCGATTGCGCATGCGTGTTTCTTTTTTTTTTTAGGCTGCGGAGACCATAGATTTAGGATTTTTCGCTACTCTGGAGACACAATTTTTTTTTAAAGTAGAGGTTCAAACTTCTTTTTCAGCTGGAGATTGTTTATGGTGTATCGTAATGATTAAAAAGTTTTATTATGATACAGGTGTCCATACAAGACTTGTATCGTAATAAAACTTTTTTTTTGGCCTGTGCGTAATGTTTGTCATAATAGTATTGATTTCAATTTTATAATCTTTGTATTATAGTATCAGAGTAGATAAAGATTATTATTTTCTTTTTGATGATTTCCGGCTTGTTAAAGTATCAGTAAATTTATTGTCTTAGTATGATCTATGTATTATCTTTGTTTCATATAGATTCAAATAGCAGGACGTTACTTTTACAATATGCTACCTTTATGAGACAGTACCACATTACATAAATATTGTGTAGACTAGTGTAAAATTCTACTCGGTCACATATTTATGCTTTGTTTTATATCAAAGGTCTGCGTTAACATTTTGGGTCATTATTTCAATTTTTATATACGGTACATCATTTTGACCTTTAATCTTTATGCAAAAAGGTCGATTATACTATAAACTTTTACCAAGAAATGTGACATGATTAATGGAACATTATATCGAGAGAAGTCGAATATTCTCCACACTTATTGAACCAACATAACATTGCCAGCATGACAAATCCCTTTTTATTGTGTCGGTATTATTTAACTACAGAAAGGTATAGGTACAATTGAGATATGTTAAAATCAACAACATTCATACTACCAATCGTTATTACAATCAACATCGTTTCGGAAGAGTTAGGGTAACATTACTACAATCGATTACCTAGTAACTAATCGACTAAACACTCATTTTGATTAGTCGATTTCATAATTTATTAGTTAATCGACTAAACACTCATTTCGATTAGTCGATTTGATAATCTATTAGCTATTCGACTAAGCACTCATTTTGATTAGTCGATTTGATAATCTATTAGCTAATCGACGAAGCACTCATTTTGATTAGTCGATTTGATAATCTATTAGCTAATCGACTAAACACTCATTTTGATTAGTCGATTTGATAATCTATATATTAGCTAATCGACTAAGCACTCATTTTGATTAGTCGATTTGATAATCTATTAGCTAATCGACTAAACACTCATTTTGATTGGTCGATTTGATGATCTATTAGCTCATCGACTAAACACTCATTTTGATTAGTCGATTTGATAACCTAGTAACGAATCGACTAAACACTCACTTTAGTTAGTTGATTTGGTTAAATTATCAACTAAAACCTCATAATTTCCTTCAGTATAAAACTCGGTATTTATTCTACGGTTACTCAAATCACACATTGCTTAAAGATACGTCTAAATTAACTCGATTATGGAATAACATGCAGTCTTGACTACATCAGTCGTAATTCTGTAAAATCATCGAAAAGACTGTGTGACCGTAACATGAGGAAATGATATTTGTAAGACACACTTCACAACATTAAGGAACCAATAGTATGTTTAAGCCGTTGGACCTGGTTGGCAGTCGATAAGCCAGGCTTGAAAATTTCAATTCAAGTAGGTAGTCATAACCTGTTCCTTTCTGTTGAAAATACATTATAAGGCGCATCACCTATTGCGTGGGACAGAATACATACATTATGATGAAATATGTATACTATGCTTCTGCCTACTCCTTCAGGAATTAAGGCGTGACTGATTAGTAAAATATTATTCAGCGTGATCGTTTGTTCGTTCGCGAGTTTCTCATCGTGGGAAAACTTATTAACAGGGCTTCCCTCAATCGAAGCAAAAATTTCTTTCATAGCCTCTACGACATGGATAGCTCTAGGGATCTCCTAAAGACGCGGGATAGTACCCTAGGTCAGGTCGCGGTTCTAGCCAAAGCTTACCCGGGATTGGTGTGGTTTAAGTCGGTAGGAGTTCGGCATAGCCCTTACGAGGGATTACCCCACACTTTAAAAAAATCTCCAGGGATCTTAGCTTTCTGGAGTTTGGGTGAGGTTTCCTTAATATTGTGTAGTGTACCACTTTTATGGGTCTGTTAAGTCAGTTTCAGGCCTATATATAGCACTTAATCAAATTACACCCTATTTTACTTGTAATGGGCCAATAATTATGGTAATGTACACTTAGATATTAGTCACTGGTGGTTTTCTGTTACTTAATTTATTTAATATAGTAAATATACACAAGAAACAGTTTTCCGAGTTTTAAACTTGCTCAAACATAGACAAACAGACTTTCAGACTACAACTGACATTATTGGAAGGTCTTAAAGATATTTTTGTAATTCTTGCAAACAAACTGTTTCTTGTGTCATCTTACAAAATTTTATAAACATATTTGGTAATAATCCATCGCTGATAGTTTCATTAAACAGACATTGTCAATTTCATACCCATCGTTTACAAAACCACGGCATCAAAACGTCATAAATTAGGCACCATATTTATGATAATTTAATAAAATAAACTAATCCAAAAAATGGCAGCTGTTGTTTCGTTGTCTACCTAAAGGTTTCTACATACACTTTCCTCTTATAATCTCAATATTTTGTGACTCCATTCGGACCAATAAGTCCCTTACTCGATAAATATCACGGTTATTATTTACGCTAATCGAATCCGGCGTCGACAATCGATTTGATAAGTGAAACTTCAAAGCTAACATACTACACTAGCTGAAGGTATATCAAATACTTCTAATCAACATTCAAAGCGATACATCATCGAGTAATCAACCTTAAAAGACGAAATATTTAATATTTTGCTCAAAATCGAATCATTATTCAAATCGCTCGGATAGATCTGCAAAAGAACTCGATTCGTGTCTATCGATTATCTACTCGATTCAATACACTTATCGATATCTTGTTGAGGCGCCAGACACTACGTTATCCTTCTCTAACTAACCTTTAGTTCAATTCATCTGTCTTTCTCTTGAATCTTCTCTACAGACCCCCCTTGGAGGTGAATCCCTCCCTTTGTGACCGACTTTAGAAGTCTTCCGTGACCTTTTGAACTTGGCTACGTCATCGCCGAAAACATCGCCGGTTCTTAGCGCTGAGATGAGATCGTCGAACTCTCCTTTTTGGCCGTTGGTCAAGGTCCCTTCGCGTGACCCGTCTGAATGTCCGTTGCAGTCGCCGTTGGTTTTGCCCAAAGATTTGCCCACTGAGCTGAGTAGGCTGGATGCTTGTTTTCTTTCCATGGTGCGTTTTTTGAGCTGCGAAAAAATAAATTTTACGTTTAATTTTTGCTTTTTAGAGCTACTTCAGTTCAATCAGTGCATACAACTGAAGATTGAAAGTATATTTTGCTCTCGTTAAGAATGTAGTGACTCTCGTTATCTCCTGAACTAGTCTCCTTATAATCCGTCAAGTCGACCTACACGAACCTTCTGCTTATGTCCTGTCGTTCTTGGGCACTAAACAACAGCGGCTCAGGATCGCGTAGCTCAATAAATTTGAATTCATTATATAAACCTACACAACGCGTCGAGCGCTCCGAACAACTGTTCGTTGTACGTTGTATATGTCAATGGGTATACATACCTCCTGCTCATGCCTCGTGCGTCTCTGCTCCTCGTCCCGTCGCCGCCTCGCCGCGTCACAGTCCGCCCGCGCGTCGTGCAACTGCGCTAAGAACGCGTCGAGTGCTCCGAACAACTGTTCAGGCGACGCGCTCGCTTCTTCGCCGAATGTGTGGGCACACGTTTCTAGGCGGCTTTTCATGTCCTGCGAATGGTGGATTCATGTTTATTTCTGATGGCAAATTTTACAGATATCACAGATTTACAGTAACGAACGTGTAAAGGGTCAGATCATACCAAACGGAAAATACTCGGGATTTTGTTCACACCGAGAGTAAAAATGCACTACGGACGTGTCGCGCCGCGCGCTGTGGCGGCATCGTGGAAAGAATGCCCGAGACCACGCGAGGACGTCCGAGTCTGCCCGAGGACGCGCACGCCTTCGTGCAAGGTAAGTGCAATTGCCAGTTCGCAGAAGTTCGCAGAAGTGATATGTTCTTGAATATGATAGACTGGGATGTAATCATATTGCACTTTTGGCAGAAGAAGAAGAAAAACACTTCAATGCCTGTAGAAATCACTGGCGACACTGAAGAGATGCGAACGCCGCGCAGTCAGCGCGAGCGGCGCGGTTCGCTCACGCTCGGGAATTGTCGCACGGCCTCGGGGCTGCCCGAGCGGTATCGAGGATGCGCGCGCGTCTTCAATGACGTAAGCGGCCGAACGTGCGGGCACGCGACTTGGACGCTTGTTGATGTCCGCGTCGGATTTTGAACCTAAGTCCATGCTAATACAGTTTATTATTCAGTGATATCAAAAAAGTGCGCGATCATTTTTCCGTTTGGTATGAACAGACCGCAAAGGACAAATTAGATACATAAAATCAGCAGAACGACTATGCCTGTGTGTTTTTTACATTGTAAAAATTAAAGTACCAAGGCAGACAAACCTGGCTCTCGCAACACTTTCAAATGACGATTGCAACCTATATTCCTACTAATAAAAAGCCAAGACCACACCAACCTGGAAGAGGTCCTCCAACTGCGTGAAGGTACACACAGCGTGTGCATGGAAGTCCCTCATCACAGGCAGGAACATATCGTTCTGCGACCTGTGAGGCAACGCTGAGTGGTACTCCAATTCTCTCGCTACTTCTCTTAAACCAGTACGTAGAGATCCGACGTCCTTTTCCAACTGTTCTACGCATACTTTTGCTGCGGCTCGCACGTGTGGTAAGTCTTCTTCTAGTAGGAGGATGTCTTTGAACTGTAATGATAAAAATAATGAGGGTATTGGTTAGAGTGAAATGGATTTTGAAATGTTGTGATGGATGTGGGAGTATATCTGTTGAAAATAAAAATTTAGCGGAAATTTGTGGGATTCACGATAGACAAATAACAAAATTCAAAGATTTAGGAAAAGGTCTATTGAATGGTTCGAAAATAACGATGAATGTAGTTAGTTGAAACTTATTAATCTATCAATGCAAGGCTCGAACCGCTAATTTAGATTTGGTTCAAATATCCGCTATCATCTCACATCAATAAATAAATATGTTGTCGACATCTATTATGAAATATTTTGAATGAAGAATCTATTACGAAATAATTTTGAAAGAAATTCAAAAATAAAGCCAATACGATGCAAGATTGGAGTTAAGCCCACGACTTTTACCTTCTGCGATAGGTTCAATAAGCTGCGATAGATGGCTTTCCGTCCAAAGTCCACATGAGCTATCCACTTCAAATTGTGTTAAAATTTCTCACACTTCCCGTCAGCTCAACGTCAAAGTCATTTATCACAACTTTTTAGGAACTATTTTTGAACTTTAATCTAGAAAGTTGACCTACCTACAAACTTGTAGGCCTAGTTGAAATCTATGAAGGTTTTGTTGATGGATGATAGTGCTGATTGTGAAAAATTGCTTACACTATGACGAATACAAATTCTACACGAATCTAAGGAAAGGTACAGATATAATTATAGAAACATCGACTTATCGATAAAGCATGAAAATGGTGGTTACACATTTCTGGCGTAATGTAGGTATATTTTGCAGGAATTGGACACGATATTGACATAAATATGTGCGAGTGTATTTCATGTAAAAAATTTGATAAATTTGTGACACTGTTACAGATTCGTGACATAATAACGTGACACTCCGTCCGCTCGTATTTAAAGTCTGTGTATTACACAATGATATATGAAAACTATAGATACGTTATCAACACTGAAAAATGGCAACAAAAAAGTCAGGCAATTGCCTTAATTTTCATACATGCTATCATAGATAATTTCATAGAAATTCTTTTTTTGAATGTATAAAATACTAGCTGACCCGCGCAACTTCGTTTGCGCCACATAAGAGAGAGTATTACCAGTTCCCGTCGCATTTACTCCCGTCGCGTTGCGTTTACTCCCGTAGCGTCTCGTCGTTAATATTCAATACTACGTGAGAGAGAGAGAGAGAGAGAGAGAGAGAGAGAGAGAGGTTTCTCGTCGCGTGTATTCCCGTCGCATTATTTTAAGAACAATTTCGTTTATGAAAGAGGTATCCCGCGGCATTATTGTAGAAAAAAATTGATGGCCATAAAAATGGTTATTATGCACTAACCCAAAGATAGACACATGCTATCGCGCAATTTTTTTAGAACTTTTTTAAGAGAAACAATTTTGTAGTACATGTTTTTTACATAACTATAAATATTTACGCAGCACACGCAACGAAGCTCTCAAAAGGAATAACTTTCCCCCCGTTTTTGAAACATTTACTATGACTGCTTCGCTCCTATTCGTTGTAGCGTGATTCTATATAGCCTATGACACTGCACAATAACATAGCTTTCTATTGGTGAAAGAATTTTTAAAATCGGTTCAGTAGATCCCGAGATTACCCCTTACAATTTAACAAATATACAAACACACAAACTTTACCTCTTTATAATATTAGTATAGATTTGCCGTTTTTGAAAGCCGTGATGTTCGTACATAACGTGTCTATATTATAATACGTCTTTGGTATTACATGTTTTTTTAACATGGCATAGCATAGGTATTTAATTACTAAGTCTCACATACATACCATTGAATAATATTACAGTTTACCAAACAATATTTAAGCCATGTTCTTTGTGAGGAAGTCAGTAATTTGATTTCATTGGTAGATATAGTCAATTAAAAATATAAATAATAAATAAATATGTATATTATATATAAATATAAATATAAAGCATGCTGTGGTAAAACCACAGCCTACAGATCGTAGGTTTTCTCTGTATACTGTGGTAAAACTATGTCTGAACTATTGCAAGTTGGTTCGTAACATAGTATAAAATGAATTCACTTTTTCTGTACCAATTTATGTTTGCCTGATATTTTAAACAACTCAACGGGTTTAAATGCAGTTTTTAGCAGTGAATAGAGTAATTTCAGAGAAAGGCTTTATTGTCGTAGTACAGAAAAGTCGAGCTGTAACGTAAGCGAAGTAGCGCGGGTCAGCTAATTTCACATACATGGGTGATAATTTCACAATCACATAGCAATGAAAAAACATAACTAATGAATTCACTCGACATGATGAAAAATGGGTGTTCTGCACAAGACTGAACAAAGCTATGAATGATGGGACATCCAATGGGTTTGCACCATGAATACCACTTACGTTTGCTGGCTGCGTGGAAAAAGGAACGTTATATGTATACAGATAAGACCCAATTTAGATTTTGCGTTGTACCAACGCTATAATATCCAAGGTAAATACTTTAAACACAAAATGACAGTACTGTTTAAAAACTCCAAATACACTTGGCAAAAAGAATTATCCTGGAGCATCGAATTATTGGCTGATTTAGCTAAATCAGTCAATGAAAGTTATTTCGTAGAAAATAATAATAATACATGATCTCTGTAGAAAATGGGAACGCTCTTCCAGCGCACGCGTTTTCTCCTCTAATTACAACCAGGTTCTTCAAGCGGAACTTGAAGAGGCACATCAATTTGGCCGCCAACTTGAGGGCCATTTGGCGATGCCATTTTGGTGAGCTAAAGGTAAAAAAGTTTAATAACAACGAATAGTGACGTATTGATTTATTACCTGAGTCTCCAACATCTCAACGAGATAGTGCAGTAGCGTTGTGTTACGGGATACAGAGGACTTAGTATCAGCCAACTTGTTCAGCGAAGACAGACGGAATCCGGACGCATTGCCACGAGCACCTCTGCAAATTTACACATTTATAATATCAAAAAGTGAAGCAGAAAGTTCGTTTACACTTTATTAGGAAGTGTAGTATAAGTACCATCCATAAATGCCGGTATTTCTAGTAAAAATCGGAGGCTTATCAGGTATTTCAATATTTATAAAGACTACTACGACGTGAGTTTCTTGGAACGCGCGAATATAATTTGGATACGTTACGGCCTACCCTTCATTTCGCAGCGCCCTGAGTCGCCGGGAGCGCGTCATGTCTCTAGCGGCTCACTGTGCCTCGCTGGTGCCACGCTGCACTAGCTACACCACTTACCGGTTCATGTAGTTGCCGAGCGCCAACACCACCTCCAGCAGCGCCCTGAGTCGCCGGGAGCGCGTCATGTCTCTAGCGGCTCTAGACTGTGCCTCGCTGGTGCCACGCTGCACTAGCTACACCACTTACCGGTTCATGTAGTTGCCGAGCGCCAACACCACCTCTAGCAGCGCCCTGAGTCGCCGGGAGCGCGTCATGTCTCTAACGGCTCTAGACTGTGCCTCGCTGGTGCCACGCTGCACTAGCTACACCACTTACCGGTTCATGTAGTTGCCGAGCGCCAACACCACCTCTAGCAGCGCCCTGAGTCGCCGGGAGCGCGTCATGTCTCTAACGGCTCTAGACTGTGCCTCGCTGGTGCCACGCTGCACTAGCTACACCACTTACCGGTTCATGTAGTTGCCGAGCGCCAACACCACCTCCAGCAGCGCCCTGAGTCGCCGGGAGCGCGTCATGTCTCTAGCGGCTCTAGACTGTGCCTCGCTGGTGCCACGCTGCACTAGCTACACCACTTACCGGTTCATGTAGTTGCCGAGCGCCAACACCACCTCTAGCAGCGCCCTGAGTCGCCGGGAGCGCGTCATGTCTCTAGCGGCTCTAGACTGTGCCTCGCTGGTGCCACGCTGCACTAGCTACACCACTCACCGGTTCATGTAGTTGCCGAGCGCCAACACCACCTCTAGCAGCGCCCTGAGTCGCCAGGAGCGCGTCATGTCTCTAGCGGCTCTAGACTGTGCCTCGCTGGTGCCACGCTGCACTAGCTACACCACTCACCGGTTCATGTAGTTGCCGAGCGCCAACACCACCTCTAGCAGCGCCCTGAGTCGCCGGGAGCGCGTCATGTCTCTAGCGGCTCTAGACTGTGCCTCGCTGGTGCCACGCTGCATTAGCTACACAACTCACCGGTTCATGTAGTTGCCGAGCGCCAACACCACCTCTAGCAGCGCCCTGAGTCGCCGGGAGCGCGTCATGTCTCTAGCGGCTCTAGACTGTGCCTCGCTGGTGCCACGCTGCACTAGCTACACCACTCACCGGTTCATGTAGTTGCCGAGCGCCAACACCACCTCTAGCAGCGCCCTGAGTCGCCAGGAGCGCGTCATGTCTCTAGCGGCTCTAGACTGTGCCTCGCTGGTGCCACGCTGCACTAGCTACACCACTCACCGGTTCATGTAGTTGCCGAGCGCCAACACCACCTCTAGCAGCGCCCTGAGTCGCCGGGAGCGCGTCATGTCTCTAGCGGCTCTAGACTGTGCCTCGCTGGTGCCACGCTGCATTAGCTACACAACTCACCGGTTCATGTAGTTGCCGAGCGCCAACACCACCTCTAGCAGCGCCCTGAGTCGCCGGGAGCGCGTCATGTCTCTAGCGGCTCTAGACTGTGCCTCGCTGGTGCCACGCTGCACTAGCTACACCACTCACCGGTTCATGTAGTTGCCGAGCGCCAACACCACCTCCAGCAGCGCCCTGAGTCGCCGGGAGCGCGTCATGTCTCTAGCGGCTCTAGACTGTGCCTCGCTGGTGCCACGCTGCACTAGCTACACCACTCACCGGTTCATGTAGTTGCCGAGCGCCAACACCACCTCTAGCAGCGCCCTGAGTCGCCGGGAGCGCGTCATGTCTCTAGCGGCTCTAGACTGTGCCTCGCTGGTGCCACGCTGCACTAGCTACACCACTCACCGGTTCATGTAGTTGCCGAGCGCCAACACCACCTCCAGCAGCGCCCTGAGTCGCCGGGAGCGCGTCATGTCTCTAGCGGCTCTAGACTGTGCCTCGCTGCACTAGCTACACCACTCACCGGTTCATGTAGTTGCCGAGCGCCAACACCACCTCTAGCAGCGCCCTGAGTCGCCGGGAGCGCGTCATGTCTCTAGCGGCTCTAGACTGTGCCTCGCTGGTGCCACGCTGCACTAGCTACACCACTCACCGGTTCATGTAGTTGTCGAGCGCCAACACCACCTCCAGCAGCGCCCTGAGTCGCCGGGAGCGCGTCATGTCTCTAGCGGCTCTAGACTGTGCCTCGCTGGTGCCACGCTGCACTAGCTACACCACTCACCGGTTCATGTAGTTGCCGAGCGCCAACACCACCTCCAGCAGCGCCCTGAGTCGCCGGGAGCGCGTCATGTCTCTAGCGGCGCGCAGGACGAGGGCCGCCCGTGATTGAGCCTCGTTGGCAGCTACGCTGAATTTCTTCTTGAACAGTAGAGTTCGCACGCGTTCCGAGTAATGTGGGATTCTGAAAAACACAGTACATATCGGTACAAGTTCGTGCCCCGAGCGCATAGTGCGCAGGAGGCTGTTACTATAAAATTAAGAATAGCGACCTGGCGTTTCTGGGTTACTTCAATTGACACCACACTGTGCTGCTGGGGTTGCTCGTTCGCTCTCTCCCATGGCCTGATCCAAGCGGTACGCAGGATTAAGCACATACCGGACAGGTCAGACCATCAACTCACTACGCCGGACTTACTGCTGACAAGTTATTCAGCGCAGTACAGTGTGTCGGTGGGCGCTACACTGGGTACCTCTGTACATTGTGTTATACATACTCGAATGCAGGTGTAGTCCTCTAAACGTGCAGTAGAGGTGACACGGCGCTAATCAATCAATCAATGGTCGTCTCCAGCCACTCAGTGTGGTGGCCATCGAAGTCCCCCAGAAACACCAGCTCGGACTTTTACCACTCATCAATAGTCGTCAATAATAAAGACCATTGATTAGCGAATTGATCGTTTCCGAAAATGATCAAAGAGTGACCTCTTAGCGGTCGTTACACTCACACTAACACACTTGGGGTGCGTCTATAGAGAAGCATGCCGATTCCTTGGCTATAAACCTAGACATCGCTTAAGCCTTCAATAGAGTATGGCATGTGTCGCTTCTTTCCAAACTTCCTGTTTATGGTATACTACCTAAGTTGTGCCGCTAAATGGCCAGTTTTCTGCACGAGCGACGAATACGGGTCTTATGTGATGGTCAGGCTTCCTGCGTTTTGCAGGTTAATACCGGCGTACCACAGGGTACTGTGCTGTCGCCATATTATTTCTTTTGCATGTCAATAATATGGTGTTCCTTGGGAGCAATCATTGTTATACAGATGATAGCACTCAGCACTATTCTCTGTCCAGCTAGCTGACGTCCGACATGGAAGTCAAGAGGCGATAACTCATGGCGAATAGGCTTGTGTCCACTAAGAATAAATCTGATCGATGTTTGTTTCTAACGACTCTGTCAAATACATAAATAACAAAGAGTAATATAAATTGGTACACAAGCTTAGGATTACTATTATTTTTAGAAAATAAGATTGGTAAAAAAGACATTCAGTCACGTGACATCAAACACCATCAGATAGTGTGACGTCACAGTTTGCTTCTTTGACGTTTGACTCACTCTGACAGTCGTATCATCTTGTGTAATTGTTTTGGTTCTCGTACGTTTTCATAAAATAGAACGATGGATTTTATCTGAACCAAAAGCGTTACTTTTTATTTTCGTTAGCTTGAATAATATACCCCCTAAAACACATTTACTTTTGTTTTGTTTGGCAACAAGTGACGCCATAAGGCGCCATAACAGTTTGGAGCGTTTTCAATACAAAGGCGATTGCCCACCTTTCAATGGACCGCCGTTTCATAACAAATAATTTAGTATGACAGTGAAAATTGGATATTAATTTGGATGGATATCGTACTTTCATAGGAAATAAAAAATATTCTGTTATTTTGTAGGGTTTTCTCTCATTCTTCGTTTTGCTGTTCAAATTAGAGGTTAGTTTTGAAGCAAATGCCCATCCATTCGTCAACAATTTGTCCAAAAAATGCTAATCGTTACATAGATGAACGTGGGTTTAATTCAAAAAAGATAGAAGTAATACTTCCAACACACTTATTTATAACTCTGAAAATGTGTAAACTTATCACATTTCAACTTATTCAGATAATGTAGTAAATAAACAAATTGGATCTCGGTTGTTCCATAGTTACTTACAATTTAAATATCAATCCTGATCATAATCACTTTATAGGAATCATACATTGTTTTAAACAAACATTTCACACCAATTTACCTTTAGAATATAAAATAATTTCATGAAAAATACTTCGGTGATAAAACATTTTAACTGTCATTTTTCCTTGTTGTTGTTGCTTTATTCGTCCAAAGGACAGGCGAAGGTATTTAAAACCATACTGCCAACTCTTGTATTATTTAATATTCAGCTGTTTATGTCATTTTTCTCGGTCTTCGTCCTCTAAGTCAAAGTCAAGTACGGTCCTAAGTTAAAGTCAGTCTTCTCTAGTAAAGCGGTGGGACTTTACTAGAAGTATCTCAGGAGTTTGTCGAAAAATTAAAGAGTCACGTTTCACTGCGTTACATCACTTTCCAACACTTGTGCACGTTGTCGAACTTTTAGGTTTAAAAATCCACCATTTTTACTCATAAAACACTCATAATACACTAATTTAAAAAAAAAAATTACAACGGAGTAGTCCGCTTGTTTCCAATTTCCCGCGCAAACGCCCATTTTTTCCTTGTCATTAAATTATTTTTTCTCAGTCTTGTTTGTCTTTGGTATAGTGTTGTAAATAAATCGGTTGTACTCACTAATTTGATTTTAAAAAGAGGTCATCGTCAACGTCGAGGCAGAGGATGTATCAAAGAAAGTGAACAATTCACACAGCGTGGCCTTTTTATCTGATCTACTGCAAAACCGCACATTCGTTACCGAAAAGACGTTTTGTTCAAAAGTTTTCAATTTTTGACAGTTCGTATTTCGTTCAAAGAGCTTCTAGCATTTTTCACAAATTCACAAGCGGCATGGTCTCGTATCTGATGGACTCGCAACACGGTGAATAACATTGAGTCAAGACTGATATTTTATTTTTAAATAAAATAAAAAACGTTTATTTTTAATCACTAGCCAAGATTTCTACTATAGTTAGAATGCTATTTTATATGAAAAAAGAAATAATCGGCTAGTGATAGCACCTACTTCTATGTCAACCATAGATTGAGAATTTGTCGATACTAAGTCTATGATCTCAACAACATTGTTGCATAAACTAATCCTTTTGAAACTATCTATGATAATGTGCATTTGAGTATGTATAGGCCCCGCACATTGATATTTGCGATTGGCGGCCATCTTTGTCACGTCAGTACCATTCATTTGGTCAGTCCGCTACGCGTAAAAACGATAACACCACGAATTATATCAAAGTTTAAACGCCACAAAAGATTTTGATCGAGTGAATTAAAAGATTGTTAAAAAAATATTCCATGATTTATCAATTTACTTAGATAGCCATACACTTTTTATTAAGGTTTTTCAAAAAGAAACGATCTGTGGGCGTTCTCCTTTAAATTAATTTTTTAAATCACAAAATAAACTATGTTAATGATTGTTTTAAATCAAAGTAATACATTTTTGTGATCATATAAATATAAAGCTACAGAATTAAATATTCTTTGAAATTTAGGACACAAGCCTATTTCCCCAATGGGGTTTATATCCATCCTGGTCAATTTTGAATACCACAAAGACAAAATATCCAACATTTCTAAAATCTAACACTCACTTGGAGATCTCATAAAGGAATCGGTCGGCCCTCGCCATACTGTCTAGTTCATCTTGATGCTCCTCCAAAAGGGCGGCCTCTTCGGCGCTGGGCGTGAACTTCACCAGCTGTTCCACCATGTCTATGGGCAGTTGTTCGCCGCTGTCCATACGGAGGATCGCACTGGAAAGAACATGATTTATATCGCCAACGACAGTCTTCTAGATAGTGTCAAATTACATCACAATTTTGTTTGAATTCTACATCGCACTAAAAATACCGACTAGATTGAGTCAAATCCCTTCATGGTCAACTGAGCCCACATCCCATTTAGCCCGCGGGCTCAGTTGACCACGTTCGCTTTTTTTTGGGAGTAACTCAACCCACTAACCAGCCAACTTGACCTGCGGGCTCAGTTAACCACTTGCTACGACTATGGGTCTACTCAGCCCGTGGGCTCAGTTAACCACTTGGCACGGCTAAGGGTTTACCCAGCCCACATCCAGTGCGCGGACACAATATGCAAATTGGCAGATTTAGGGAATTACTATAAGATTCTTTCAATAATTCAAAAGTATATAATAGTCATAATTAGATTGAATGGATCGCAGTATGCCATTGCATCAATAAATAGCTAGATTGTAGTTATTTAGTTTTAGGGTAAGAAATAAAATATTATTTTTATCTAAATAAATTTCAAATAAAAAACCATTCGCTGTTTGTTTAAATGTTTTAATTTATGCAAAAAAGAGCAATAATTCAATGACAGATAGATTCGGCAGTTTAAATGGATATTTTGTTTTGTCAGTGTGCTGGGTAAACCCTTAGCCGTGCCAAGTGGTTAACTGAGCCCACGGGCTGAGTAGACCCATAGTCGTAGCAAGTGGTTAACTGAGCCCGCAGGGCAAGTTGGCTGGTTAGTGGGCTGAGTTACTCCCAAAAAAAAGCGAACGTGGTCAACTGAGCCCGCGGGCTCAATGGGATGTGGGCTCAGTTGACCATGAAGGGAGTCAAATAATATCCAATAACGTGGTATCTGCTGCTGGAAGTGGATTGTGAGATGCTTGGGAAAACTGAGACAGGAAACTTATTCCACAACCTACCCGTATGCGGAAGGAAGTTCATATTGGACCTTATGATACTCATTAATTTCCCTTCGTTAGGTCATAAACTTTATTTTTGTTTATTTTAGTATTACCAGCTTCGATAACTGTGCTTTTATCATTATTTTGTGTTGTGTTTCTTACCGACAAATCTCTTCATCGCTCATTTTCAACTTGGACAGTAGAATGGTGCAGTTCTGAGCTCTGCGTCCGTCGATCACTGACAGGATCTTGGTGCGAGGCTTAGAGCCCAATTGTCGCAGGTCTTCTACTGATCCTTCGTTCTGTGGAATGAATAGGAAGTTTTTATTTTGTTATAAATTAAGTAGAAAATTGACGAGATTTTTTTGACAGCTCTATGTATTTTAGTGTGTGTGATATCACGAACTTAAAACGTTTTCAACTATGTAATCCCTTCTATTGAAACCCACGTGAAAGGGGCTGAATATATCCTGTCCTTTCATTACGGATTAGCGAGACCATATTGAGTGAAATCGAAGTCATGTTTGCACTCAAAATATCTTTAGAGCTTGCCTAGAGTTATCTAAAGTAAATTCTTGAGACTTTGCTAAAAGGCGGATTTTTGAAGAAAAATAGACCTACAGAATACAGAAGAGCTGATTTGAGGTACCCTTTGAATATGAAACATTAAATTAATAGTGTAAGCGACTCACCTGAACACCATTCTTTTGATAAGCGCAGAACATCTTATCAATCGTATGCAAATCCATCATATTATACAACTTTGAATCATCCAACTCCTGCCATATCGTTCCAAGTACCTTAGTATCTGGTAATTTACTCCAATTGAAACTTTTCAATGGATTCCCGGGAGTGGGAACGTTCTTTTTGGCTTTGGGGGCGGAGGGGGCTAATGGCGCTAGGGGGGCGGGGGGAGGCATGGGGGCGGGAGGTGCGGGGGGAAGGGGAGGGGGACATAAACTGGGCGGTGGAGGGGGAGGGGGGATTGAGGAGGTTTCTATGACGGCGCTTTTTAGGTTGCTGACCTGTGGGGAAATAGAAGAATAGTTGTATAAAATAAGTAAATCATTTAAGTTTATAATACCATTTATTGATAATAATATGCGTTCATAGTCAAAAATATCTGATATGATCACCGTTGTAAAATCTCCTAAGAAGTCGATAATTCGACATTGCAAAGTTTGCAATTTTTATGACTGACATTGTTTAACAATGTCAGTCATAAAAATTATTCACAAGACTGACAACGCCCCGTCTAGGTGTCGACGAATTTCTACCTATTGAAGTGAACTGGTAAGAATCCCATTAGGCTGGCCGCATTACCAGGCCTCCGTCACTCGCTACAAGTCGTGTTATAAGCACCTACTCCTAAGTATTACGACGCAGAACTAACGTGGCCGACCGGCAGAGGGCTGCCACACGCCAGATCGAGCGAAGTGCGCACAGCCAATGAACATTTCCCGCGTAAAATAATATTTAACTTTATTTAGTCTTGCTTTTTTTTTCATCTTACTTCTTACCAATATTCTAAAATTAAATGCGAAAGTGTTTGAGTGCGGATGTGTAGATGTGTGAATGTTTATTACTCTTTCACGCTCTAACGGATAACGGATCTGGCTGATATTTGATACAGGGATAGATTGTAGTCTGGTATAACACATAGGTTACTTTTTATCCCGGGAATAAGTTCCCATTGGAAGCGGGAAAAGGAACAAACTTTTACGCGGGCTAAGCTGCAAGCATCAGCTAGTTATAATATAATAAAATTCTTATGTAAAGAAGAAGTTATAAAATATTATTAAGTTTTTTTTTTCAGACACTGTGTTTATTGTTTTTTGTAGTTATATTTATTTTTCTTACGTGCTTATAACCCTAATGTTGTCAATAGTTGTCACTCGATGACGCAATCATACGGTGTGCGCACGAATCTCGACTTTCGGAATACGTCGTAAAGCATGTTTTCCACTGTAGCTATATGTTAAAGCTAATATTTTTGAGGTTAAGTATGGGAGTGATGTATCTGTTACGTAGTAACTATTATTTAATCTGTGGCATTACCATGTTGTGTATTAATACTTATTCTCTGAGCAAGAAAAAGTTTACGCTTGTAACCACGGGAGGAATAAATCAGTCCCTTTGCGATGTCACTATAAAGCTTATGAGCACTTGAGCTCACGCCAAACGGCTTAAAAAATTATAGTAAATCAATATAATTTACTTTCATTCGATCCCTTACCTTAGCATCATCAGGTATGCTCCCTTCACTGACTAGTTTCTCAAACCTCGCCCTCTCTGTTCGCTCCTGGTTCAACTGTACAGTAAAATTACATGAGACACACTTCATATAAAATTTAAAGTCAATTTGAAAGAGAGAAACAGAGCTGCATAGATCTAAAGACTTTTAAAAAATGACCATTAATTTAATTATCTTGCCACCTCAGGTTCTTCAAGCCGAGAGTGAAGATGTAGGGGAAACAGGGGATACATGATCCTTACGGGAGACTAGGTACACAAGATTTACAGAACTTGTATAAGCCGTATTTCGTTTTATAGTGGCAATATCGATTGTATATGGTACCCAATAACGTTTTATAGATGGCACATTTATCACATTTGACACTTTGGCAAACGGCGGGCGAGTAAGTAATTGTTGCGGCAGAATGAAAATTTCGGTGAGTTTTTATTTTGACTACTTAAACATTTATTTAAAATAGGACTTTTAAAAATGTGATTTCGAAAATGAATAAACAGACAAAACATTTTTTATTTAATTCCTTAGTAATGGTATCATGTGACCCTAAATATGGGAGACTTGATTCCCCAGGATCAAGTCATCCAGACCGGGGGGATCAAGTATTACGTATATACGGGATACATGGTACGATTCATTATTATTGATTTTAGTCAGATAACTACTAAATTTAGATATTCATATCTTTGGTTCTTACAGCAAATATAAGCAAATAAATTTCACGTATTTTAGTACCAACGGCTTTTTAAACGGATACTCAATTTAAAAATTAAAGACAAAAAACAAAAGGGGGGATCAAGTGCCCCCAGTTTCTCATATATCATAGGACCACTGTCACTAGTGATAGAGACTGTGAGAGTTACTCTCAAGTAGCTATGTCGCCATGGGTTTATATCAGGCGGAAGTCTTTTTGGCGAGGCAAATGTAAAAATTTGAGTTCCTATTTAGAGAAAAAATTGGTTATTTCTCCTTCCTCCCAAGTTGCCAAATATAATTAAAACAGTTTCAAATTCACATCATAACTCTATATCTATATTGTTTATGGTACCTACTTGTATGTAAAACTAAAGAGGTCCCGACACGATCAATTGGCAATTGTCAAGCACGTTAAATATCATGTGTACATACACGTCGATGCCCACACACATGCAAAGAAATCACGCACATTGAAGCAACTTCCATTCATATTTAACGTGATTGACAATTGCAAGGCATGATCATGTCGGGAGCCCATTATACTTATAGAAAATTGTAAATTCTAAATTATAGTAAGGATAGGTTAACCCCCAGTTTCTGAAAGGCTGATCAACGCAAAAATTAACTAATCGGCTGTTAAAGGCGGATCCCCACCAGACGATTCAAAATGGATCGCCAATTCCTGCGATCCACGATCCGGGAGCATGAGGCATGGATCATGTAGCCTGACGAAGAAAACATTTCTTGCGATCCCGCCGCGTTGCACCGACACGCTCCACGCTGATCCGCCTAAGTATAGTACAGTTGAACTCTCGGTCGCTATGGAGTCACATGTGCATCACTACATGATCCATGCCTCATGCTCCCGGATCGTGGATCGCAGGAATTGGCGATCCATTCGGGATCGTCCGGTGGGGATCCGCCCTTAACAGCCGATTAGTTAATTTTAGCGTTGATCAGCCTTTCGGAAACTGGGGGTAAATGTGATTAATCCACATAGATATTTTATATAATTATATACTGTTTTAATATAAAGGAGGTATAAGCATTTACCAGAGTACATAAATGATTGTGAATTATATAATCTACCCTCATCCTGCCTCCAAACGGTGAACATATTGTTTCTAAGTGTGATTAAGATGAAAATCATTATGAAGTTCTATTATGCAAGGATTAGTGAAAGTGCAGTGAGCTGTTACTTTACTGATTTCAAAAAATTATTTAATGCTGATCAAAACACAACAGCTACAGTTTCTCTCTAATTTATAGGAGAAAAGTAATTAAGTTTCATTGAAACACGAAAAACGTTGAAATTTGAATCGAACACAATATTTCCAATGGCAATAAAAAAATACGAAAGCGCAATTAAATCGGCTCTAGATTAAAGCTTCCTCCACACTACTTAAAAAAGATCGGTTGACTGTAACGTCAGTTTACTGACGATAGTTGAACGTGACAACTCAGCCTTAAATGGAACGCCTCAGAGCGAGGTAACGCCGCATTCGTCATGTTTTTTCGTCCGTGCAGCCGGCTCCATCGAATTATAAGACGTTGTCACGTCAAAAACTGAACGAAGTTAGACGAGTATGATAGTGTAGAGAGGCATTACGGCCTAATTGGTCAAAATTTTACTTGGCCTCGAGCGACTTCTTTGACGAACTTCGTTCAACTTCGCGAGTAATGTAGAGGAAGCATTAGAGACAGTTTCTTTAAAACATAAATTGGTTAGAAACAGTTTCCCAAAATTTATGTCAGGTACCGTTTCTGAGATAAAAAACAAATTTTCACCTCAAAGACCTACCCTGGAATCCTTCAAAAGTATCAAACCAAAATTCTACCCGTTTGCAATTTTAGTGAGACAAACGAATATCCATTAATTTTTATAATTATGCATCGCGCATCAACTAAAAAGGAGTAATATAATATAAAATGTGTACGCCACAATGAAATACACAAAAATACCTGTTGCTCCAAATGATGGGCTCTTGTGGCCGAAGCCCTGGCTCTCTCCGTACACTCCATATGCGCCGCCGTCTCTCTCTCCAATCTCTCTTTCAACCGAGACACCACTCCCTCTAACTCTTCCCTCTCTTGAGACTGCTCGTCCACTTGCTTCTCCTGTTAGTGGGTTACGGGTTATAGTACATGCATGTGTGTATGGTTGTATGGGTGTGCGTTATGTGTGGGGGTGTTAGGGTTGGTTCTGGTGAGCTGATTTCTTTTGCGTTTTATTTTCTTGGTGGAAAGGTTTATTTTCGTATGCTCAACTTTTTTGTCAGTCGACTTGCGGAATTGTGATCTAAAGTTTTAAGTTCAATGTTAGGTGAAAACAAAGAATGTTATTCCTGGAAGATATTATTAAATTCTATTTTCTAAAATTAAATTAAATTCACGTCAAAATCAGCTGAACACAACCTTACCAAACGCTAAAAAACATATATCACGTTAAAATCAATATAAACCCATTGTACTGAGTAGATATAAAAAAAAATTAAACATTACACCATAATATATGTATTGTACGGATCAGCAACGTTGGTAATACATAAAATGTGATTATAATAGTGTAAGTTTTGTATGCCGCTACCTTATGATGATCGGTTATCTAATTGTCTGAGAAATGTCGCAAAGAAATTGAATAGGCAGTGTATTTTTCAAAGAGATCCATTACTTGAAGACCCCATTAAAATGCCATCCGACTCCAGTCGGAATCCAAATTTCGGGACGTTGAAACTTGCGTAGCAAGCATAATCTACAAAATATGGATATCAAATACTAGCATAAACATGTCAATGATGATTCTAGAAATCCTGACCGGGCGAGGAATTCAAAAATCACTGTCAGCCTAAATAATGCTGGTATTTTTTCAATTGGCTAGATTTTTACAATAACACAAGGTAATGCATTGAAATTTTAACATACTATAAAGACGCTCAAATTTTTCTTTCATCAAAGATAAATTCTGCCAAATAAAAGAAACTTTACCTTTTATACTGTTTTTAAAACATTTCTCAAACAACATACCTACTATAGATATAACTATATCGCATACTATTCATAATCCACAGTACCTTCTTAGCCAATTCAGTAGCCAAGTCCACGTTCTCTCTCTGCAGGTTGTCAGCCTTATTCCTAGCGTCCACCAGTTCTTCCTCCTTGGCTAGTAGATGGACTATCTCGCCTACGTTGATCTCTAGAGGAGCCACATCGGGGTCATACACCTGTTGGGAATAATAGGTTTTAATACGTCAAAATGGTAAAGGGATTTGGCGCGAAACAGAAACGCAGTCTCCATTCCGTGGTATAACTTTTCAGAACTAGTGTATTTTTGAGTATTTCTGCGTAACATTGGTTGAGAAACGTAAAAGGTTCGACATCCGGTACAATAACTGGTGCATTGATTCCACTGGTACGATGATAGAGACATTTTATAATCAAACTTTTGCCTGGCTGAAATTGTCACTCAATAACGTTGCCAGCTCTTAGACGATTTAAGACTATACAGAGTATTTCTTAACAGACAGGCGGGCGGACAAAAAAGAATAGCGAGCAGCTAACCCGCCATTCTCAGCCTCGGTCATGGGGGCCGGTAGTTGAGTAGACGACCTCGCCGCCGATTGCTAAACTCGGGAGGGAGATTTTGATAGATGCAGGATCGCGTCATGTTCTCGCTGCAGTCACCGCAGTGCTAGGACTCGGATGCTACCTTCCGAAGCACCCGTGCCCAATTAGGAGAGGTTACCATGGCACCTCTCCAGTCACTATTTCGTGACCGGCTTTACCGCCTCAGTAGTGGTTGTTCAAGTCACATCTTCCACGTCTCTATGAGCTCCTAGTGGAGCAAGGATCACTGGGCCTCAGCAATGATTACACACGTACTTAGAAGCGTAGTTCCTAAGGCCGCTCTGAAGACAAACTTTGTGTGACATAAACTGCCGCTTGGCGCCGTGGCAGTCGCAGTGCGGCAGTCATTTTTAGGGTTTCGTAGCCAAATGGCAAAAACGGAACCCTTATAGATTCGTCATGTCTGTCTGTCTGTCTGTCTGTCTGTCCGTCCGTGTGTCACAACCACTTTTCTCCGAAACTCCTATGCTATTGAAACTTGGTAACTAGATGTATTCTGTGAACCGCATTAAGATTCTTATATAAAACTAGAAAAAAAGCAGTAAATTTTGGGGGTCCCCATACTCAGAACTGAAACTCAAAATTTTTTTTTTCATCAAACGCATACGTTTGGGGTATCTATAGATAGGTCTTCAAAAACGCTATTGAGGTTTCTAACATTATTTTTCTCTAAAGTGAATAGTTTGCGCAAGAGACACTTCCAAAGTGGAAAAATGTGTGTCCCCCCCCCCCCCCCCCCTCTAACGTCTAAACTAAGAGATTGATAAATCTAAAAAAAATATATGATGTACATTGCCATAAAAACTACCAACGAAAATTGGTTTGAACGAGATAGAGCTGGTAGTTTTTTTTTAATACGTCATAAACCGCAATTTTCGGATATAAAAATCACTACCACTGCGGACGTATTAAAACATCACACATTATATTAGTTGCGGGTCTTTTTCGCGTAAACAATTCAAACTTCGCTCACCTCTCGACGTTTCGGCTATGTTACAATAGCCGTGGTCACGAGTAGACAGACCCGCAACTAAAATAATGTGTAGTGCAAGTCGTGTGAGTTTAAAAATATTAAAACATCAATCAAAGTTACAACCAACTATAAGAACTTTTATATTATGTTACTTGCTGCTACGAAACCCTTCATGGGCGAGTCCAACTCGCACTTGGCCGGTTTTTTTTATTTTTCGAAGCAAAACATAAAATCAATCATTGTAAACATCTATGATAGGTATATCATGTTTTAATTATAAAAGACGTGAAATAATATAAAATAAATAATCCCTGGTTATTACAGATTCAAAACTTAAAAATGTGGCTACTAGTTTTTGACAATGAATTGTGACAGTAAAGTGCGCCGACAGCGCCACCACCTGGGAACTACACCTGCTGGGGGCATGCCCCTAACAAAATTGGAACAAAAAGTCCTTTAGAACTACGCTTCTACATATAAGCCCGTTGATATTGCGCTTGGCGGCCATCTTGGTGACCACTTGGTGACGTATGTCCGTCGAGCAGTCAGTACTAAAAAGCGTGCGCTCGCGCTACGTCACGATGACGTCACTTAGCTGTCATTATGACAAGGTTCCAGCGCATTACCAACTTGCGGGGCTTATACGTGTGTATTTATTGGCCTCAGTTTCTCGTGGCACAGGCCTGTGGTCGCTATAGTACCTAGAAAAGATGAGTTGTAGCGTACCTTGGCGTGGTCGTTGTCGTCGGTGGGCTGGCTGCACTCCGAGTCGGCGGCGGTGACGTCACTGGCGGCGCGGGAGAGCGCGGCGGGCTGCTGCAGTACCAGCTGCTGCACCACGCGGTCCAGTAGCAGCCAGTGCTGTGCTTGTGGGTTGTACTCCACTGGAACGACACGTTTTGGTATAGCATACACTTGAAACCATAATCATAATAAAATAATAATAAATAAATCTATAATATAAAAATGAATCGCAAAATGTGTTGGTAAGCGCATAACTTCAGAACGGGTGGACCGATTTCACTAATTCTTTTTTTGTTGTGTAAGGTATTGTCAGGAGAAGGTTCTTATGGAAGAAAAAATATTGTATTCCCACGGGAACGGGAACTACGCGGGTGAAACCGCGTGACGTCCTCTAGTAGGTAATTAAATATTTGTGGACAATCTCACACAACATCGTCTAGCCCAAATTAAGCTAATATAAGCTTGTGCTATGGGATCTAGATGACTGATAGACATACATATATTTATGTAAATAGATACATATCATACATAGAAAACACCCGAACTCCGAATTAAACATTTGTGGATCACACAAATATTTGGACCTACCCAGAAATCGAACCCAGGACCTCCAGCGCCGCAGGCGGTGTCACTACCGACCGCGCCTCTGAGGCAGTTTTATCAATCATACCAATGTGTGCAGTTTAAATGCCCGGTCCCGAAATCCCATGGGATACGGGACGGGAATACAATTCGCTTTCTACCCCCTCTGCTAACAGAGGGGCGCCCGAGAGCGGTGCAGCTGCTGACGTGATTTTTAGCTCCATGGAGCTCTGGGAGCCGCCCATCCACCCATCTGACTCCCCAGAGGAGAACCCCGAATTAACGGGGCGCCCCTAGCCGGATCGACGTGAATAACATGGACAGCAAGTGAGAGTATCCGGCCGTGTGACTGAGCTTCCTCCTCAACAGAAAGCTTTTAATCACGCGTAGTGCATGTGATGTTATTTTCAATTTCTATGCTATACATTTTACGATATTAGAATGTCCAATTCGTTTACGTTTTGAGTAAAGCTTAGAATAAAATTTACAAAGTAGAAACCGGGTCCATTGGATAATGTTACTGATTCTAAGCAAGATACTTTTAGGATTGCACTATATAAAAAGTCACGTTGTATATTTGTTTCATCACATTTCAGAACATCAGAATAGACTTACTTCCCGGCGGAAATATCTGCAAAATTGACTTCCCCGCACCTTGCCCCGTTTTCGCCTACCCAGTATAACCCGCGCGCAATCGAAATATACTTGAAATCGGCCATTTGCCATTGACTTTGAGAAGGTATAGCACATTCTCGTTGCGCTCGAATTATACCGTACAGTTTGCATGACGTCACTATGACACTGAGCTGTATATATACTTACATGGCAGTAACAAGAAGTGTTCCAACATGGACAGCAAGTGAGGGTATGCGGCCGTATGACTGAGCTTCCTCCTCAGCAGCTCAAACATCGAACTGGCACTCTTGGTATCCACATGTTCCTTGTTGAACCGCCTCGCTAGCTCCCTTTCGTCCTCGTTGCGAACCATTTCGAAAAACTCTATGTGACGGTCCAGAGTCTCGTTCTCGTATTTACGGAGCTTCTCTATCACTGGTATGAAATCATTTTAAAAGTGAGAAAAAAGGGTGTCTGTAAAATATATTATACAAAAAATCATGAGATTAATTGGCAGATAGAGTGGAAGAGAGATAGATGTGTCACAAGCCAACCGCTAAGGTTGATCGTGTCACGCTATCGCTTGCTCCACGCTCTCGCTTGCACATTCGGCTCAGGCGGAACGTGACACTTTTTCGTGCATACAGCCAGCGTTCATCGATTTATAACACAGTGAATATCATACATATCGTCACGCCTATCATCTATCCGGGTAGGCAGAGACTTCTGTCAACCCTTACCAGCTCCTTCACTCTCGCCTCATAGGAATTTCCTGTCAGTACCTATATTTAGCTCCACGCTCCAAATCATCTGAGTTTCCCTTTTTTACGCCGCAATGTCATTAAGTCATGATAAATGCCTGAGGCGCGGCTTGAAAAATTGCAGCGTCTCAACCTGCTCTTGGGAAGGCAGGGCGTGAATGGCGCCTCTGGCGTTGCAAACGTCCACAGGCTACGTTAACCAACTATCAGGTGGTCTGTAAGCTCGTCGACCAACGCAGTAGTATAAAAAATATTATCTCATCACGCTTTGATGAAAGAAGTCCATATTAAATCTATCCATATAATAAAATGATAGAAAAGCCAAAACTGTACATTGGAAATATTTAAAAAGAAAATACTCGCTGGGTGTTCAACATAAGATACCGAAGTTGAAAATATAGTTAGAAATGTTTTTGTCTGTTTGTCTGTTTGCTTTGCTTTGTCCGGAAGAATCTCGAAAAGTACTCAATAGATTTGGTTCAAATTTTGCACAAATATTAACTAGGGGTAGGGTCTTCAAATAAGCTATATATTATCACGTTACATATCCTAGGGATTAAGCAGAGAGCAATCAAATTGGCACTATACACAATTTTCAAGCGTACGATGTCGCGGGCAACAGCTACTACCTAAATAAACAAACAAACTTACCTGGCTGAATACCCAGCATGAGCAGCTCATACCGTAAATGCAGTCGAAACTCCAGACTCTCCTCCCCTGGCCCATAGTTCAGTACCGCATTTACAAAGGACATGATGGCAGTCTTCAGACCCAAGTCATCGCGGTAAGCACCCGTAGATCTATCTAGTTCGTTCACAATGCCTTGGAAACGAGCTCTCTCGCTCGCGTACTTTTGGTAGTATATCATCGCTTCTAGCACCTGGAATAAGAGTGGGTTTTTATAAAATTTTTAATCCCACTAATCTATATATATAAAAATGTTGTGTGCGTTTGTGTATCTATTAAAAACTCAAAATTTACTGAATCGATTGAGCTCAAAATTGGACACGATATACAATAGGATTCAGAGATGGTTTTAGGCTACTTTATACACTTTTATCATAACAGCAATAAGAATAAAATAGCCTTAAAAAGTGATATTACCAATAGATGGCGTTGGTCGTTGTTTTTTTAATTATATTCTGCCAGCTTCAGAACAAAATTATTATAAACAACCTATTTAGAAGGTACCTACCAGATTGATGTTTTTTAAGAGAAGTTTGATTGCGGCCTCCTTGCATTCAGAATAATAAAAGAGAGTACGCACCTAATAAAGAGGTCAGATATGTTTTGCATGTTATTTTTGAACTTTTTGGACATTCGGAATTTTGGAGTGTTGGACTTTAGACTTTTGGAATTTTGGAGTTTTGGAGTATTGGAGTGTTGGAGTTATGGAGTTTTGGACTTTTGGACTTTTAGAATTTGGAGTTTTGGACTTTTAGAATTTTAGACTTTTAGACTTTGGAGTTATGGCCTTTTGGACTTTGGAATTTTGGACTATTGGACTTTTGGACTTTTGGACTTTCGGACTTTCGGACTTTTGGACTTTTGTACTTTTGGACTTTTCGAGTATTGGGCGTTTGACATTTTGGACTTTTGGAGTTGAAGTTTTAGAGTTATAGACATTTAGAGTTTTGGAGTTTTGGAGTTTTGGAATTTTTGAGTTTTTGAGTTTTTGAGTTTTTGAGTTTTTGAGTAGTTTTGGAGTTTTGGAGTTTTGGAGCTTTGGAGCTTTGGAGCTTTGGAGTTTTGGAGTTTGGAGTTTGGAGTTTGGAGTTTGGAGTTTGGAGTTTGGAGTTTGGAGTTTGGAGTTTTGGAGTTTTGGAGTTTTGGAGTTTTGGAGTTTTGGAGTTTTGGAGTTTTGGAGTTTTGGAGTTTTGGAGTTTTGGAGTTTTGGAGCTTTGGAGCTTTGGAGCTTTGGAGCTTTGGAGTTTTGGAGTTTTGGAGTTTTGGAGTTTTGGAGTTTTGGAGTTTTGGAGTTTTGGAGTTTTGGAGTTTTGGAGTTTTGGAGTTTTGGAGTTTTGGAGTTTTGGACTTTGGACTAATAACTCCTATGTATATTTCATGATATTTCTTTCGAAAAATAAGGTCATGAAGAAGTATCAGTTCTTACGTGTGTACAATAGTACACGCACGCATTTTTTTTAAATGTACCCGTCATTTAGTTTGTTACTTATTTCTCATAGGTACATAAAACCACCATAAAAAAGTCACAGCGAAGCGTGGCAGGGTACCGCTAGTATCTATTATAAATGTGAAAGTTTGAGAAATATTTTTGTTTCTCAATCACGCTCTAACGGCTGAACGGATGTGGCTGAAATATGTTATAGGAATAGATTATAGTCTGGAATAACATATAGGCCTTTTATACATGGGATAAGTTACCATGATATGCGAAAACGGGAACAAAATACTACACGTCTTCTGTTCTATATGTATATTTCACATGTTAAGTTAAAGTGCCAGAACCAGCCATAACATTCTATTCAACCAAGAACAAAGCCTTTACTCGCCCTCTCATTTCCGATCCTATACAACGCTTGCTGCGCAGAGGTGCCACTCTCACACAGTCGAGAGAACCTTCGCCAGAATTCAGCGATTTAAAAGAATGTTTCTCTGTCGAACTAAAAAAACAACTGTAAAAACTTGAAACGAGCTGCCCACACACGTGTTTCCCTCATCTTATAACCCCGGTTCTTCAAGCCGAACGCGAAGAGGCACATCACAGGGCTTTCAACTTGAGGACCACTGTCTATAGTTTTGTGAGAGTGGCCCCCAATCGTTAGATATCGCCATGGCTTGGCATCAGGCGGGCGGCGTCAATTTGGCGAGCTTAATATAAAAAAAGGACGTACTACAAATCGCGATTCAACCAATAACCAAAACCTTTACCTTCTTATGTCCCCCTGGTACAAGACAGACAGCACCAAGTATCTCCAGTGCAGCAACTTTCGTTTTCACATTCTCAGTGTCTAGGGACTGTGCGATGAGGTCTATGCTCGTTGGGTGTGCTAGTACGTGTGCTCTCCCCGTCTGGAATATATACAATTTGTACATTACAATCGAGCATTTATAGAAGAAAGAGTTTCCAGAAACTGTGATCTTTAGGATCTAAGGAACGGAATACCTACAACAAAAAAGGTCAAAGAGTGAGGTTACAGTGTGAGCGTTAGTGATGCAGATCAAATTGTGAGTAGGTATCATAGTCAGTACAACAGACGAAAGGAATGGCAAATTTGACAGCCGCCATCGCAAAGTTCTTATAGGTTATCCACATTCTCGCGAGAATCTCGCCGAGGAGAACTTCTATTGGATCCGCATTTGAAGATCAAACCTAAAACACGGCGAAAACTATGTGAATCGGCTTCAAATTCTCGTTTCTCATGCTTTCCTCGCGTCGTCGCAAGAATGTGGAGCGTCCACTACAACTAATAAAAGAGGTAGCGATAAACAAAAATACTAGTGTAATACATCTCACTCTCATATCATTTAACCTTAACAAACATTGAAATGTGCATGAAACTTTTGCCAGGATCCCAAGTTCTGAATGTAAAAGTTGGAGAAACCCTGAACCTATAAGGCTAATATTTGGATACAGGTCGCTAAACCCCTGGATTAACAAATAGACTATTTGTGTAGTACCTGACTACTGCAGGAACTAATCTGCAGAACCTCGGGCATCAGTTAATATACCGTCACATACACTTACCGAGTTATTCATCAAAGCCTTTATCGCAGCTATAAGGTTATGCCTCGTGACCGCATCATCCCTGGGCGCTTTCTGCAAGGCGTCTAGCAAGCATCCTAAGCCTCCTTGCTTGATGAAACGTAGTACGAAGCTGTGTGCTCTTGTTCGTAGCGCAGTTTTGAGCCCGTCGACAAGGACACATGCTTCTGCTGGTGGTATACCTTCAGAAGAGGCGAAGGCCTGAAATTTAAAGTGAATTATGGTGTTATTTTTTGTAAAACACATAAATACATAGTAGGTAGTACTGTTTATGAACGTCGGAGACCTGGAGTGAGATGAAACGAGGTTCCCAAGACCTAAAGCGATGGAGAATCACTGCGTACTGGACACCCTTCACTCCATCCAGGGGTCATAGGATATTAAGTAAGTAGGGTACAAGCTGCATAATTGTGACATTGAAGACAAGCTGAAGTTTAGTCTTTTTGCAGAACTTCCTCAATAAGTAAGGAATAAGGCAACGTCACCACAATCTGCCACCACAGAGACAATAAGAAGTTCTAATTGTATGTGAATGTGGCATAGAATAGTTCTTTAAAATCCACGTGTTCAACAATGATTTTTAGCAATATAGTGACATTACAACGTTATAGGTTTATGTAGCATTGCAGGTTGCGGTGATGTTTCCCGCAGGCGCCGCAGTATGTAAAGTCACCTTCAATATTGCATGGGCCCCTTAAGATCTATAATCCCATGCACATTTGAGTCCAAACAACAAAAACTCCGCTAGATGGCTCAACTTTACTCGAATATAATATTGCATAGACACCTTAGAATCACAATAAATGTACTAAATGACATTTACATTACTCAGACAAGAATAATGAGTTGCTATTTTGACAATAATCGCGTTTCTGTGTGAGGTATTAAAAAAATGAGCAACGGTAGATACTTGACTTCCAATGTTATCCGAGAGATGGCATCAATTCTCAGTGCAAAGCAATTTCGTTTCGGATTGACCATGCATTCTCAAATTCGTCTGTACATGCTGAAATTGCTTTAATACAAATTCGGCACACTAACTTGAAGATAAAAGACTTTTTTATTCGGCGTCTCAAATATCGAAAGCGCAGGTACGCGCGTTGGATGGTATGCAATGCCTTAGCGTAGACGTCATTTACTGGTGAAATATCTTTTGTCTCATGTTTCGCCACAAGATAAATGACATTTTATCAGTACATTTGCCTCTACGCTATCAAGTTGAATTGCCGCCCTGCAACGTATCACAGATTAAATAATAGTTATTACGTAAACCATACCTACGTCCTAAGTCCTAATGGTTGACTTGAATTCGATATATTTAACGGGATAGTCGGTCTCTCTGTTAATTCTATGATCAAGGTTGCCCAAAATATGCACTCTCAATTATCATGAAAGTATTTTTTTAAGTTATTTAACAACTTATTAGCCATGCAGAATGAGATTTAAAATAATGAAATTACTTACGTCAGTTATTTCATTGAGAGATTTAATGTATTCCTCTAGCTCGGGCGCCGTGGCTATTGGTGGAGGTTGTCCTGGAGGTGGCCTTCTACTGCAGTAGATCTGCCATTTTTTCGAAGCTGGAAGCGCCATCATGGCTGCTTTATTTACAGCTGTTAGGTCCAACTCCTCCTGCAAACAAAAAAGAGAAAGTGATTAATTTAAAAACTAAAATACTCTTGATTATGAGACTGGTTAAATAAGCCTAATCATGGAATAATGTAAAATTAAATTACATTATATATAAAAAAGAATTGCCACCCACAGACCACTTGATACAGTAGCAATATTCAGATCAAGGAATTGCTTTTAAATAAAATTTGAGTACACTAGGTATAAGTACCAAATTTCAGATCAATCGGACATGTGGATTTTAGTAAGATGTCTTTATAACCTTTCCAAACGTTCATAGGCTGCGGTGACCACCAGTACTTCTGGTGGGTCGTATGCTTGTCTGCCACCTTAGTGGTATAAAAAAAATATCCTAGAGATGATCCTAAAAAAATTATAGCATTTCTATCCCATCTGCTTTTAAACAAAAAAAAAACATCAAAAGCGGTCGGCTTTCGTTAGGGATCTTTATTGCTACATAATAATATACATAGATAGACACCGGTTGAACTTTATTTTTCCGTTAAAGACTTTCAGTCATAATCATATATTCTGCTCATTGTATATTTTCCGTCAATCTATACATACGTAAAATATTGGTACTAGTTCGTAGGTCCGCTTCTTAAAATAATTTTGCTTCTAATTTTACTAGGTCTTGGACTATATTGAAAGTTGAAAATACCAAAGTTTCAACGACCAATAAGTCGTAATTTATTTAGAACGGCCAAACATTTGCCACAAGAATGCGGGTCATACCTTAACTAACAAGATATGGAAGTAAAATGCGATAAAACATGGTTACCTTGCGAGTAACTATATTTTTTCCTTACTAGGTTTATGAGTGTACTGGATTTTTGTCCATATTTAGGGTCTAAGTAAAAGGAAGATTAATTCAAATTGACCGTTACGATGTCGATCGAAAATCCTCAAAATGGGTTTATATAAAATAATTATAAGTACATATAATAAGAAAAAATGCTAGTTTAAGGCTACGTCCGCACAGGCAGGCGGCTTGCTTGGCGCCTAGAGGCTAGTGGCTTGCATCCTGGCTACTTGCTAGGATACACGGTGGCCGCACTGAAAGGTGGTTTGCGTGGTGGATCGCTAGGTGCCTTGGTCACTTGCTTGTCGGCACGTTGAAGAGATTTCACTTTCAAAAATAGCTATACAGAATGAATTTTTGAAAAGGGCTTGGATGGCCAAATCCTAAAAAAGGAATAGCTTAAAATGCTCAAAGGAGTCACGAGCCCGATTTTGATAAAACCTAAAACGTCATTATTAGATTTTTGAAAAACCAATAATCCTAGCTGGGAATCGAACCTATTGATTTTGAATAAAAAAAAACACACCCTTTATATTACACCATATAATAGTGTCGCTCTGATAAGGATCAAATTCTGCGAAGTAATGATATACGGCTAATTTAAGGAAGGTTTAGAATTTTGATGGAATTCATATTTCTTGTACCTAAATTTTGTATCATAATTTATTTCGTTCGAATTTCCAGAATAGTCCGTAACTATTCCGTGTTTTAAATCATGCTCAGAATGATTCTTTGGAGAATATTCTAAACGGAATCAATAATATTGAATGCAGTATGATCGTTAAGGTCTCGAATCCAGCTATGTATTAAAAACAATGGTCTACATTTTGAACAATTCATCAGATAATGTAAGAAAAATACGAAAGATGAGCACTTTCCCATAGTTTGCCGTATGTAATTACTTCCCAGAATATGATCCTTAATAGCAACACTATCGAATGGTGTAATAATATAGGGTGTGTATTTTTTTTCAAAATCAATGGGTTCGATTCCCAGCTAGAATTATTGGTTTTTCAAAAATCTAATGATGAGGTTTTAAGTTTCATCAAAATCGGGCTCGTGACTCCTTTGAGCATTTTTCGCTATTCCTTATAGTTTCGGATTTGGCCATACAATCCCTTTTGAAAAATTCACCCTGTAAACTACTCTATATTGGGTTCATACATAATAATATGATCATGCCTTTTATCCACGAAGGGGTAGACAGGGGCATTTTAGATGCCCACATTTCACCTTTGAGATTTTGTCCCACGTAATAGGTGGTGAGCCGTATTGCCATGTTGATATGGACAGGCGCAGGGAAGGACTGCCAGCAGTGCCAGCTGTTAAAAATTTTCAAGCCGCCTAAAAAGGCCCTCAACTTGGCTTAGGTACTGCCTCGACTGCTATTTTACTGGCAACCGGGACCAAGGACTTTTCGAAGCACGGAAAATAAATGTCACACAGTGGTCACGAGACGGTCACCCATCCATGAACGGCCACAGTAAATGTTGCTTACTACAGTGATCGTTTACACAACACTGAGTCCGCGGGGCCACGAGCGCTTCATAATGGGTTCATGACATAAATAAGACACGGTCAAGTCATGGGGATTTTTTTGTTCTATATAAGAAATTGCATAATTTTCACTAAAAAATTACGAAGATTTGCGTATGGCCAGAGACACATTTGATCTACTTCTCAGTAAAGTTAAAGGAAAATTAACTCATTCGGATACTCATATATTTATGACTAGCTGTGTCCGCGACTTCGTCCGCGTAGAATGTAATGAAAAAATTTAGTTTATTTAGTTTTTTTTCTAATATAAAAGAATGTTTCTAAAATAAAAGTAGCCTAAGTTCCTACTTATTACATAAACTATCTGCCAGTGAAAGTCCCGTCCAAATCGGTCCAGCCGTTCCAGAGATTAGCCGGAGGCCAGAACAAACAGACAGACAAAAATTTTTAAAGTATATATTTTGGTATGTGTACCGTAATACATTCATATGCATGCAGTAGAAAGCGGTTATTTTAATATTACAAACAGACACTCCAATTGAATTTATTTGTATGTATGGATGCGATTAATATTTCGTATATTTTTTTCTTTAAAATGCCTCGCGGCTGGCGACAAAAAACTAACATGTTTGTTTACTTGGATACACGCTAAGCTACTCGCTAGGCGCCAAGCGCGCAGTGCGGCCGGTCGCGAACATTCAAGTATATCCGTTTTACTAAGCGACTCGCTAGGTGACTCGCTAGGCGCTAGGCGCCAAGCAAGCCGCCTGCCTGTGCGGACGTAGCCTAAAAGTTACCTGAAAATGATTATAAACTTATGCCTGAAAATGATTATTGATTGAGCGAACATTGTTAGACAGTCTTCATTACCAGATGACGAAATTTTGTTTTATGTGTTACATAAACAGCATTTCTAAAGCTTGACATAAATGTTTATTGATAGATATTTTTTTATATGGAAGATAATGGGTGCAAGAACGGGTAATTTATTAACTGATTTGAATCAAATTTGAAGGAATAGTAGTTTTCAATACAAGTGTGGGATTTCTGTTATTACAACGAGTTACGACAGGTGTTGACCCGAGTCGAAGGCGAGGGTAGACAGTCGGAACGAGTTTAAATAACAGTCCCACACGTTGTGTTGAACAACTATTTTTAAAACAGTTGCGAAAAAATTAAGCAATTTTATAAAATAATTAAAACACAATAAACCTGAATATCCAAAATGGCGCCAACCGTAAAAGAATATATACCTTCCTAAGCAGAGACTATGGCAGTGATCTTCATACAGCCAACTTTTTTCATATTTAATTTATAAATTTAATTTGGCCGTTTCTTATATTAATTTATGCTTAAATTTTAATTAAAATTACTTTTAATCTGACATTGAAACAAGTTAGTATCTTTTTTTAGGAATATTTACATGAATCACAGACATTATTAAAAGTACTTGACCGTAATTCGAAGCTTATATAATGAGATAGGCATATCCGTTACCCGTAGGCTTATCTTACTCATGTTTGATGACGTATTTCCGTCGACTCACCAGTAGGGGGCGCCACCTGTGAACTTATAAAGAACATGGCGTCCACTTTGTCCTCATTGGCGTTTTGATTCCCGTAGCAAAAGGTTATAGCAGGAACACCTGCTAGTGCATTTATTTTTTCTAGTTACTAGTTATATACCTAGTAAAGTTATAAAAAGTGACTTGGGATGAAGTAAGTGAATTTACAGAAATAATTATTTAACGGCTTTGCCGTTCGTTTGAATATACAGTGAATCTAAAACAAGTGACTTGTGATTGAAGTAAGTGAACCTACAGACATATTTAACGGTTTGACCGTTCGTTTAAGTCTCAGGTATGTTTTTACTTCATATTTTTACGATCACATATGAGTGTGATACGTCATAACGTGAAATAACCTATTATTTTAAAATAGCACGTAAACCTTTCGAGGTTGCAGTTTCTTTCATTTAATATCTTTAGTTACAGCTAATATCAAACTGATTTTATAGATTGTATTCATAGGTACTAATACTTTTTTTTTAGATATTATTTGCTTCGTGTATGTACAGCGTAAGTACCGCCGAATATAGAAAATATTTTCAAAATATTTCTATACCTACCCACATAAAGGCACATTAATTACTAGATGTTCCTATACATGTAAAAATATGGCCTATTATGGGTAAAATCGTAATCATCCCAAGTTTCTGAATACGTACGAGTGTGTCAAAGTAATAACTAAATGTTCACCATGAAAGTAGTACTTAAATTTTAGGTACCTAACATAATACTATTTCTTTTAGTTTGGTTTCTTGATAGAAATGAATCCTCCATCCTTAGAAAGTGAGCTAATTCCAAGTGGAGTATTTCAGAAGCGCGCTCTGAGCTCCAGTTACTGTATTAAGTACGTCAAATAGCTACAGTTCTAGCTCATTTAGCTCGAACTTCAAATAAGGGCGATCGCGACGCCACGTGCATTGTAGTAAGTGGAGTAAAAGAAGCCGACTTCCACTAAACCAGATAAGGATGATGGAAATAGGTGAGTTATTTCTTATTACCTAACACTGGTCCTGACCAAGTGTAAATTTCTTCACAGATCAGAGGTTAAATTACGAGGATGATAGAAACAATCATCCTTGCTTCGTATTTTATATAGGGACAGCATTAAAAGAGATTTCGGTTACCCAAGATCCTAAGACACAGTATAACCTAAGAGGTTGATAGACACGTTTTGGCGACAAATTGCCTTGATAAGATAATATGCTGATACCCACTATTGTAAAATCATAGTCCTGGGTTCGTCAACCTAAACAAAAAACGGGGACATCCGACAATTCGAATCCCTGCTACATTTTGAAAAAGCTGACAAGGTTCTTTCTGCCAAAAGGCTTTTGCTGCCAAAACCTTTTGTATTTTTAAACAAAGAGAATCTTTTGAAAAACTTAAGTTTCTTCGAAAATATTTATGACAAAATTGAAGACCTACTTTAATAATAGGATTTCCATAAATCTTTTATCAATTTATTACAAATGGCTTGCGGCCATAGATCTGATTTCATATATTATTCTCAGAATTGTCAAAAACCCAATTCTTAAAAATGAACCTTGACAAAATATCGTCTTCAAACACATACATTTTCGAGGCTGAAGCCTTTTCAACAGCACTCGGGAAGGCATGCATTTTGGTCTTCGATCTCCAAAAAGGATGACCCCGAAAAAAGTTCATCCAAATCATTACGCCAGCCTTCGAGAGGATCAGGCGTCAAGATCAGATCTCCATCGAATGGAGTCCAGATTCCATTGTACAAAGAGCCTTTTTAGGCCTGTATTACAGTTACCACTCTCGAGGGGTGTGTACAATATCCATAATAATTGGGCATACGACAGTAAATGTCCCTTCAATTAAGAAATTTCTGAGCTTTATGCTCTCAAAGAGACTGAGAAGTTTAACATCCCCTGCCCATACCAGCAAAGGGAACACTAACCAGTTACCACCCTCGAGGGGTATGTACAATATTGTGTATCTATAATAATTGGGTATACGATAGTAACCAGGCGTACGATAACATACTAAGTAACCATGCAAGGATGTCCCTTCAATTACGAAATTTCCGAGCTCGAGGCTCTCAAAGAGACGAGGAGAGGTCTAACATCCTCTGCCCACACCAGCAAAGGAAACACTAAATAATATGACCCTGTCATTCTATGTCGGTCAGTTAACTCTGTACAAAATACGTTGGTAAGGAACGAGAGTACCAAAAAGTTTTAAATTTATAAAAGGGTACCGCATTCCCTTTATCCAGAAACTCCAATCCGTCCTGCACGGTATTCGAGAGGACGCAGGTTCGAATCCTGCTCAAAACTGATAACCTTCCCACATTTAAATTTACACCGAACTCTGTTCAAGTCCCGTCCTGACAAAGTTGTAAATTTTCACTTTATGTTAAAATGCTATGGAAAACTTGACTAAGGTGGAATACTAATTGCTTTAAATACTTAAGAATCCATACAACGAAAAGTTTCCTTTTTAACTGAAATGACCACATTGTGCAATGGTTCAAAAGATGAATGCTCAAGGCACTCTAAAACTAGTTCCTTTGTCACCAAGTTTGATTTCTCCACTTTTCCTAACTTCAAATAGCGATGGGTCATCCGCCCAGAATTCAGTTTTAGGACATTGTACGCCTTTGTGAAGCCAGAATAATTCTATCTTTCAGCATGTTCCGTTTACCAGATTTCCTCCAACCACGAGATTGGATGTGCAAAATACATCTCAGTCAAGCTTATTTTCATGATAAAGCTGATGTAGTTTACATTATTCTTTCTCAGAGCACATTCTTGTCTTCCGCTCGGGTAAGCCGCACCCAAAACATTTTCGTTTCTCACCATCTGGGTGCCTCGATTTCTATAGAATAAGAGTATTCAAATACTCGTCTACCTACACAAAATCTCATTTTGCGCATCAAAATCCTGTTACTCTTCACAAACACGTACAAATAGCCTTGAAAACTCTTCAAACCTAGAGATGGTTAGACAATTGGGAGAAAACAATAATAGGTTCCCAAAGAAACCTCTCATATCGTTATGCGATAGACATAGAACTACCTGAAAGTCCAATACCAAAAGAAAAGATATTAGACATAAAAGGAAGATTTATTTAATTCCAAATCAAAGAAACTTAGTTCTTTTAAAGAAAATTCAAATTTGGTGGGTTTTTGATTTTTTACCCCTTTCGCAGTGCCTAGAGGTAGCTTTACCTCGGCGTCACATTCGGTCAATCCCCTAACCGACAACCCACTGAAGAAAATAGTAGTGCACGGAGTGGAACAAGTGGAACTCCAATAGTGGGTCCGCAATTACCGGTTCTCGTCAATTTTACAAGCTTTCCATCCGAGATGCTTTCTTACCACGGACGCGTCAGATTTCGCTTGGGAGCCCAGCTAGAAAACATTTCTCTAACAGGCTCGAGGGCCTAGAATAACAAAGATTGCACTGCATCAAAGAGAGATGTTGATAATCTTACACATGATTCGAAATCATATACCGGTACTGTGTTACAGTCTGTACTCATTCAAAGCAGTTGTAGTTCATCCGCCCAGAGGGACGAGACCAAATCAATTGCCTTGACGAACTTAACTCGTCCGCTTGCGTGTAATGGTCCGACATCAAATTGACTTTACCATACACTGCATTCCGAGCCGATACCATATGTATCAGCTCCTCCGGGTATTTTTTGTGAGCATCCTGTTTCAAACACCACTAAGGCAAGATTCCCTACAAACAATATTCCTATTATGAAATGGAGAACACTACATGATAGGCCTGTTTGTAATGTGTGGATATTACTTCCACCACCATTTTTAATACCCAAGATGCTGTCACACCTTAATCGGTCAACAGGAGTGTTTATGGCGCCGCGATGGCACAAGGTAATAATAGAGGGCAGATCTCAAAGCGAGAGCTCTGTAAGCTCCATTCGTTCTGCAGAACCTGCAAAAGAACCTAATAAACATTATTTCTTTCCTTCTAATAAACACCTCGACAGGTCTCCCACCACCTCACATAGAGAATCTGTGGAAATGTGGGGGGAGGGGGGGGGCGAAGAGGTAAATAACAGATATTAAATCAAAAACTTCTACTATTGAGCTCCTTGAGACCTACCTTTTAAGATGTTTTAACCGACTTGCATTTTATTCATGGTTATTATATAATACGATTCTGTTACATAAATCTGTTGTTGCTGTTCTTGATAATATAGAAACCGTTAGTCAACTTTACATAGTTCGCATGTTTTGGTTAAACATATCTTGGTTGATCTCTTTAAAAAATGTAAAGAAAGATAAGTCACATAATATTCATTGATATTGGGATTGATGACTTAGTTCAATATTACTAAGTATTGATACACAGAGAACATTTTTCAGGTTTCTCGTCATAGTGATTTTATGCTTAGGTCGCCGCAACCACGATCTAACTTTGCTCGATTGTATTAACTCACGTCATAGGTACTACTTTTAGGCCCGAATTAAGAGTCCGAAACTGATCATTTTCATTTCAGACAATCTGGTTGGAAAACATTGTAAACAAAGATAACACCTACGACTAATCAATTGAATCCTTTATTCTAGATAGAAATTAGGATATCAGAGTAACCGATATGAGACTACACAGTCTAATAGTTTATTTATGACTGTTAGAGGTTCTCCAACTATTCTAGCCCCGGCACTACCCGGTCAACAGCAGCTTCTAAGAATTGGTGGTGGTGGTAAGATCAAAATAATCCTTAACACGAGGTATTTGACGATGGATTTCAAAAATTTTTATCGTCGAGTAATAATGTCAGCTACTACCACCAATGAAATATAATAATAATTCGCAATTATTTAATCCTGTCAATAGAAGGAATACTTATTACTCCTTAAATAAGATTCCTTATTTAGTCTGTTTAAGATTACATATGAAGTTGTTCAAGATGGTAAAGATTATAAATCTAGATACCATACATACAACATTCTATAATATTATTTTCCTAAAAATAAATTAGAATCACATTGGCGTTTCCGTCACTCACCAGGCGAAAACAAACATTTCTCATTATATAAGCTTCGAATTACGGTCAAGTACTTTTAATAGCGGCGTTTTCCCTGAAAGAAAACGCATATTAAAATACTTACCTAATTCGAAGCTTACTTTTTAAATCTGCCTGGTGAATAAAAGCCAATGAGGACAAAGTGGACGCCATGTTCTTTATAAGTTCACAGGTGGCGCCCCCTACTGGTGAGTCGACGGAAATACGTCATCAAACATGAGTAAGATAAGCCTACGGGTAACGGATATGCCTATCTCATTATATAAGCTTCGAATTAGGTAAGTATTTTAATATGCGTTTTCTTTCAGGGAAAACGCCGCTATTTTGACAATTGGGAAAGAAAACGCACAAGTGCGGGAATGGTAAAGAAAAAGCACGAGTGTGTAATAGCCCACATCCCGAACGCTAAACGTCCCTGTAATACGCCACTTTTTGAGCAACTGTATTAAAAACTATTTTCTTATAAGACGTCGTAATTACATTTTGGAGGGCTGGAAGAGGTTGCTTTATAAAAACCCTGCATGACAACACGTGCATACAAGGCGCCAAGATAGAGATATAGAGAGGTAAGAGAGTAGTCGCTAGTGGTAAAACTAGCTTTTATTTTTAATTTTTTTTGATGTGAGGGAAAATCCTCGTAGGATGCTATGCCGGACTCTTACCGACTAAAAAACCTCACGTAACGCCCAACAGCCTATGGTTGGCCCCGGGTAAGCCCTCAGGAAGGATGTCCCGTGACTCCCAACAGACCTACGGCCGCCAATGCGGCCCCGCCCAGGGGGTGGTTCGGGACAGTTCGGGTGCAATCCCGCGTCTATGGGGGGTTTCGGGTGTGACCCCGCTTCTAAGGGGGGGCGTGCGTGAGTTGCTCACGTCACGCTGCCGTCATGGGCCTGCTTCTGTAAGGACGGTGAGCGGCCCTCTCACCGTCCTCAGACCCCCGGTCATGGAGGCCGATAGTCCTCGGCGAAGACACGTCGGCGGCACCCAGGGCGCCGACTGCGGAACTTGGGTGGGAGAGTTCTCTCCCGCACCCGGCCCGCCGCCTCCTTCGCGAGCATGACCTGCTCGCAGAAAGAGGCGGCGCAGTCCCACTTACTCCCGCTGGAGAGCATGGCTCGCACCATGGCCTCGAGCGAGAGAGTGTTCACGCCCAGGCCCACTACGAGGACCTGGCGCTGTTGTGCCCACGCCGTGCACTCCACCAGCGTGTGGAGCGCCGTATCATCGCTGCGGTCGTCGCAGCATATAATACTTGTTATGCACTCCACGCTCAAATAACAGTACAGAATTCATCCCCTAATTGACATGTTATACAAACGCATTTCAAGAATGGGCATTGCCAACGAAATTGGGTATCAATGTGGGTGAGTGCATGCCGGACTTCCGTGAAGAAAGCCGATCGATCAGCCGCGGATTTATGATCGATATAATCATGGAAATGTTATCGATACGGATATCGTTGTTCGATGTAGGATTATAGAATCAATAGTACGTTTTCACACGATTCTGAGACGCAATGGAGGTGTGGTGAAAATTTGTTAACTAGTTGCTTATTTCTTGGAGTAGCTCTAGAAAGCACTCCCGCTTAGTTTTACAGTCAGACCTTAATCTCCGAAGGACTAGGCAAAGGAGGAATATTATTGATTTTATTTTGTAAATTGAATTATGCATGCCTTTTGGTAGGAACATAACGACTTTGCATTGTATAACATCTTTTATGCCTATTACTGTATGTTTCGCAATAAAGAATTAAAGAATAAAGAAACAAGAAATTTAAAAAAACAAGAGTTTTCGTATAAATTCATTCATCACCTCATTTCACACTATAGTTTTATGCTCCACGTAATACGTGGTGAGTCTATAGGTGCTGAAATTTTTCAAGCCACCCATAAGGACTTCAACTTGGCTTAACGATTGTCATTCTACTGACATTTGACTGTCCCAAGATTTCCAAGTCTGCGATTAATGACATCATACATTTGTGAAGCATTAAATTGATTTATGCTGCCTGCCTTGATCAGCTGTGCAGACGCAGTAGGCACTTGAAAAGACAGACATAGATACGTTTCTTTTAGAATACCACCAATCATCAAGCGCCCTATATTTGATTAGTCTGAAATGGATGACTATTGGAGATGATGTTTTCTTAACCCTGAAGTACCTATGTAATAAACCAGTGGTACGAGTAAAATCCTAAATCTATGAGTATAACTATATAATCTATGATAGGTATACATAATGCATTGTAGTGTACATTCGACTGAAACAATACCTCAGTTACACAATTCCCTTACATAACGCTATTAAAGAGCGATTACTTACACCATCAATTGAATCCAAATTAAACTTATGACAAAACACGTTGTTGAATAATGAGGGGCTAGTGATTAAGCCTTTCATTTCATCGCCTCTCAAATGCACTAACAGATAAGGTTACGTCCACACTAGTGCAAATGCTCTCTATGTAAAATATTTTTGTCAAGCTTGTGGCGGATCCTGTGACGTCCTCCCGAGGGGTTATGCTGGACTCGAATCGACTACGGTTATACCATCAATAAATAATTGATTTCCATATAACAAAAAATAAAACTGTCAGCTTGTACAGTTTTAAATTATTCAGTGGTAAGTATATAGCTGATGTCCCGAGTTTGCAGCCAGGTTGAGAAAAATATTTGTGTGATCCTCAAATTCTTGAGACTTGCATAGATAACATTCATTATTGGTAAATTCTGGCTTATAGGAGCCGTAATGACGAGAGTGCGGATGAAAACATCATTTGGACAGAACGATCGGCGTAAATAAAATCTAAGTACTAAAACTCTGTATCCAATCTAAGAAAATAGTAAGGAATTAAGTAGGTTCCTTATTGTTTAAATGAACTGACTGTCTAATTTCAGCAACCAATTTAAAATAATAAAATAAAAAATGTTTTTTTCCAGTTTCTTATAAGTACTTATTACAATTTTTTTTGGAGATCTCCTTTTAAGCAAATTTATGCTTGTATCAGAGATCCCGCTCCTCTTACAGACCTCTTATAACTAAGTACCTACAGTGTTCGTGTTATCTTTACGAAATACAATTTGTCTGTAGACTCTGTAGTAAGTAGTAAGACGTGATCATCTTTTAAACAAAAATTTACTTCCCCGGAACGATCCTATATGATAGACGTTTAAATGTAAAAAAATGGTTATAAAAAAAATACAACAGAAAGCTTCAAGTGGAACTATGAAACTATCTGTGCTACAGTATAAACGCAGCCTAAGCCTGTCGAACTCTATACAAGTGAATCGTAATTAATCTATCACTCCATGAGGCAGCTATCATATCACAGACAAAAGTTCGAATCATCGTATTTAATCTCGCAACCGTAGTTAGAACAATTGATAGGAGTGTTAAAACTTTCTACCGGCATTTTTTTGTGGTAATAGATTAGATTAGATTAGATTAAACTTTATTGCACACCAATACAAAAACATACATATAAAGAGATTAAGTAGTAAAAATGTACAGAGGGCGGCCTTATCGCTAAAAAGCAATCTCTTACAGGCAACCTTTGGATGGAGATTTTGTCAAGGATCATTTTGTAATATGCAATGATAAAAATGTTGGCAAATAAGTTATAATCAAGGCGACTACTATAATGATTATAATCAGCGTCGTCCTAATAGAGGCGACATTTAAATGGACACAACAAGGACAGCAAAGAAAAAAAAAGAAAATTATGAATAAAAACACCTTAACCTACTAAACAAAATTATACTACAGACTTACCTAGAGTCTCATCTAATTAGAAACGATTTGAACTAGCCTTAAACACCACACTTATTAACCAGGTAATCACAAAATTTTAGGCCAGCACTTACGATGGTATTTTCAAACCATGCCATGTATGGAGACTGCGAGATTCACTCACATAATCTGCCACATATCTCACACAACTGGCCGTCAAGGCAATTGCAGTAATTAAACTAGGTGTCATTAAAGATCTTGTGGGGTCAAAGAACTTGGACGACAACGCAATATGGCCATTATTCGACAAAAGTATGATAATAGCTACTTTAGAGAACTAATTTGCGAACGTGAATAAATACTGATTTGTTGACATAAAGTATCCTTTTTTATGTGTAGTTTCTTAGTACAAAGTACTAACTACAAAAGTTTGTCATGGTACTTATAGCATTAGTTCAACTACTTTACTGGTTATACATTTATACGAGTATATATTTATTTATACTGTTGATGCACGGCACAAAATGGTGTGTCCACGAGTCTGAAGTGGTTGGGAGCTATAACTATCTGACCAGCTAGGCCCGTACGGGTGTCCCTGTCCATGGATAAACGCCGACTTTAGACGCAGCTCCTGCTCATTTGAGCGATTAAAGTACGGTTACTTACGGGTAAGCTGCGGTTGGGAGCTCCGGGTAAGCACTCGGTAGGATATCCCAGGACTCCCAACAGACCTAAGGCTACCACTGCGGCCTCACAGAGCTTGCTTCTGTTTAGCAGTCTCCTCACCGTCTTAAGGCTCCCGGTCATGGAGGCCGATAGTCTTCGAAAGTATATATGCCGCCCTAAGTTCAAAAATATGTATGTAATACTTAGACCATATAAGACGGGACTAGCCTTTGCGAACCACCGCATACAAAAATATTCTGCCAGTTTTCATACAAATGAAGGGGGAAACACAAAGACATATAAAATTTCATTGCATTTAAAAATGTATTTATCGACAAACGCGTAATGGCTGTTGTGTGTTAATTGTTATTGTACAGTCAACTACAATGTAATGTACTAGTTTAATCATATAAAATGATGTACTGATGTACAGGCTTTTCATAAAGCCAAAAGACCAAATGGTCATGTGCAATGGCAGAAAACAATGCTTAAGTAAGGCGCATCCTGTGGTTAGATGATCTAAGATGTAATATAATGTCTAACTCAGGCGAAAACGATAGTCAGACAAATCATACTGCAGATGGGTGATATCGCACTGAACTCGTAATTCCGACAAATATGGTAAATATGCAAATGTAAGTTCATATAAAACGATTATGTTAACGATAGAAATATGCTGTTTAGATCTATTAGTGCGATTGAATAGGCCAGCAATAAATCATAATGTGAAACTTTATTACACTGTGAGATTTATGGATGTTTGATTTCAAATGCATTAATTATTACTACTTGGTACTGTAGGAAAGTAACCACTAAAATGAATTTTATTATGTATCTTCCGGGATGTGCATTTATTTCATTGGAGCACAAGGAGGACACAAGCTGGACATTCCGGTAATAAATAAATACATAAATAAATAAATAAATATTCACGGACATTTCACACAACGCTATCTGATCCCAAAGTAAGCTAGGAATAACCTGCTTGTGTTATGGGTATCAGACCTAGGGTTGCCAGATGGCCGGGAAATCCGGGATTGTCCCGGAATTACGTGTCTTGTCCAGTGTCCAGGAATAACACTTTATAGTCCCGGATTTCGAGTGCCTAACACGCTCGCGCACGCTTCGCTTTCGAGTCATTCAGTCGCTTGATAAAATAAACTTTAGTAGAAAATCAACATCAGATTACAATATTAAACATAAAAACCACTTTAAATACTTCTCTTTTGCTTATTAAATAAACACGAATATTAAAATCACAATTATTTTCGCTCAGTATATTAGTCAAACGATAAACCGAACACTTTTTTAAGTACTTGTCACTGGATTTTGCCATATTTTGCAACTTTTCTCCGTCGCATGCAAGACGCATCAAAATTGATGCGAGTCTGTAGTTCAGACTTGATCAAGTCTATGGACTTTCTGTATCGCTCTTTCGTCCATAAATTATTCATCAGGCTGAAAATTCATTCACAAAAGGTGTTGCTTGTTGGAATTAAAAGAACAAAACCAACTGTTTTCTTTAAATTGACAAAATCGCGAGAATTGTTATGGAAGGAAATTCTGATGTTGAAGGAATGTCTGAAAACTGTTTTTGGGGGCCTTCCAAAAGACTTGCCAAATGACAAAATTGGGCTCACTTTTTTAGAACTAACAATTCTAACGATTAGTTTTGTTCTTTCAATTCCAAGAAGCAACGCCTTTTCTGAACGAATTTTCAGTCTGATGAATAATTTATGGACGAAAGAGCGAAACTAAATGTCCATGGACTTCATCAAGTCTAAACTGCAGACTCGTATCAATTTTGATGCGTCTTGCTCGCAAATAATGTCTTATTCTGCAAAGCCCTGACGGAGAAAGGTTGCAAAATATGGCAAAATCCAGTGACAAATACTTTAAAAAGTAGTCGGTTTATCGTTTGATTTGTTTACTGAGCCAAAATAATTGTGATTTTAATATTCGAATTTATTTATTAAGCAAAAGAGAAGTACTTATGTTTTGTTTTAAAAGTGGTTTTTCTGTTTAATATTGTAATCTGATGTTGATTTTCTACCAAAGTTTTTAAACGACTGAATGCGCGAGCATACGATCTCAATTTTTGTTTCAAGTTTTATTTTTATGTGTGATGATAAGTTGTTTTCATACAAAATGTAAAATAACATAAGTAAATTTTTTCCAAAGTTTTATTTAGGTAATGAATAAGTAAAAGCGAGGTGGGGTGCCAATAATGTGTTTTAAGTTTTGTAAAATATTACAAGTGGTTTACAAAAATAATTTCCTTTTGTATATTTTCCTACCGACCTAATGCGTAACCGTCGAATTGTCCCGGAAATAAAATGCATGTATCTGGCAACCCTAATCAGACCGCGGATATTAATACTTATATACTTTTAAATACATACATATTATACATAGAAACACCCAGTCTCTTGAGACAAACATTTATGGGTCACACAAATATTTGTCTCCGGTGGGAATCGGACCCACGACCTCCAGCACCGCAGGCGGTATCACTCCGACTGCGCCACAGAGGCAGACAAAAGTCATTCATTTCATTTAATAAGACTTAAAGTGCCGAAGAAAATAGGTGATTTGAATTTTTCGACCTTTATATCAAAGACTTCTATATAAACTTCTATATAAACTTCTATATAAACTCAGTTTATATAGAAGTCTTTGCTTTATATTTATTCATCTTGTAAGAGTACAGTAGTGACTCTTACAGTCATACATCTAACCCACCTAACCTATAAGTGGGAGTTTGTGAGTACCTTGCTCTGCACATCGGTGAGTGACCGTTTTCCAAGGCAGTGTAACTTCAAAGACGTGTACTTATCCATAATTTTACGGTTGGAGTACGCCTGTTCCCGCATGCATACGAAACTTTGAAACTGTGTCAACAAAAAGGCATCATTGCTGAATTACGCCAACTGACCGGCATGTAATAGGTCTGGGTATACAACGAGTGGAATGGATTGGATTTAAATGTTTGCAAAACGTTCTCTTGCAATACACCTCGTGGACAGGGTTCAGTAGACTAGGCTGCACATTCTGCACAAGCTGCAATGAATATTTTGAAGCATCTACCTCCGCAATAGAAAGGGGGCTAGCTTCGACTATGATGAAAAATAAATACTAGGATGTGTAGGACTTTATTATTGACGCTTACATTGCGACACCTGTATGGGCAAATACATCTGTATGTTTATACTTATTGAGTATTTATGATGGGCTATTAGACAAGAAACCCTAAACACAGATTACGGATGGCTGATAGAAAGACCAAAGTACAACATACATTATTAGCTTAGTCAGTTTACATTTCTAATAATTAGGAGTGAGCTCACTACACCTAATGACTTCAAGGGATAATAAAGATTTGAAGTGCGCTTAGCCCGACAAGCTCTGTGTTCCGTTGATAGGTTATTGCGTTAAGCTAAGCATCTAAAATCGTTTCTGGGATAGGTGAGTGTTTGTAGTATTTCTATTAATCATCGTTTTCAACCGTTGTTTTGTATTATTTCTATTAACCAGCGTGTTCAAGACATGCTTACAGAAACACAGAAAGACGCTCCAAACTCTTTCCCAAATCGCTTGTCATAGTGCAAGTGTGCAGCCACACAGATTGTGTATTCCACTAAGGTGGCAGACAAGCAAACGGCCCACCAGAAGGACCGGTGGTCACCGCAGTCTATGAACATTTGCAACACCAGAGGCGCCACACTCGCGCTGCCAACCCTGTAAAAACCTTCGAAGACCCCTTTTGAAGAACCCCATACTGTAGGCGTTTGGGAAAACCGAGGCAGGGAGATCATTCCACAACCTAAGCGTGCGCGGAAGAAAACCCCTATCGGATCTAACCGTGCTGGAACGCTCCGGACGAAGAGTTTGAGGAGGAACTCCCTGTCTGTGGCGAGCGGTGCGATGATAGAACGTAGCCGTGGGCGTCATGTCGAATAGAAGATTGCAAACTTGCACTGTAAACGATTTGAGAAAAGAGTGGAATGCGTCTTCTTGAATGGCACAATCTATTCAGCTCTTCCTGTCTCAATACGGCAATAGAGTCGGTAGATCAAGTGTACCATTTTTTTACATGAGGGAAAATCCTCATGGATGCTATGCCGGACTTCTACCGACTAAAAACCTCACGCATCCTGCCTAACAGCCTACGGTTGGAAGCCCCGGGTAAGCCCTCCGAAGGATAGGCTATGGTTACCACTTTTGATCAGATGGGCTGTAGTACCTACCTATCTTTGTTCGCCCAGAGTTATAAAAAAATAAACAACACTGTTAATGTGTGACGATTGTCATATTAGTGCTAGTTTTCTCTAGTTCGTGTGACTCCAGCCAATAAAACCGCAATAAATTCAGTCACGTGATCCAAATTACCCAACTCATTGGTGCAATAAACTCACAAACACTTGTGAGTCTTTATTGACATGCTAGGTGTAAACAGGCGATAACCCCACACATGTAGAACCACTACAAAACAAGACAGAACCTTTTCTGTGGGTTATAACTTTATAAGGTCATCAAAATGATTACTATCAACACGGCAATAATACGGCTCACCACCTACCCACGTATGACAAAAATCTAAACGGTGAATTAATGTGTGCATTTAATGTGCCTCTGCCTGCCCCTTCGGAGATAAAAAGAGTGATCATAATTATTATGTATGAAAAATGTTTACTTTTGAGTCCCAGACACCTCAGAGTCTTGATACACTTCTTTTCGACTTTCTTGAAGTCAACACAGCCTCACCTTACCACACAAGAAACTCGTCTCGTAGTCAACAGCTACCCCAAATCGCTTGTAGCTAAACGAACCAATCTCACAATTCCGATTTGTAGAATATCTTACGTAGATTTCAAAAACAAACATCCAAATTTCACCCAATCAGCTGATTACACTAAACTAAAATGGGGCTATAAATAACTCCCACAGTTGCATCAAGATAACCTTGCCCTTGTAATTAGTGTAATAACAAGCACCATTTGCCGATAACACCATTATTACGAGCAAGTTCAACAGACTTGACTCACAGACGGCGGGCGCCATGGTGGCACAACTGCGTGACGTCATCGATGGGGTCTCAAACATTTTATCGTGCCCGCACTTCGATAAACTAGCACTTAACATTATTATTATATACCACTAATGCTACTAAAGTGGTCACTGTCAGAGTGCAAGAACCTTATAAAGTCATTTTTAAAGGACTCAATATTATAGACGTTTTGGAAAACCGCAGGTCGGGTGCTCGCTACATAAAGCTAAGCCAACACAGGAGAAAGCGGCTTTATGAGCTTATCGTATACAAGCGCTCCGGACACAAAGTGAGGATGCACAGAACAGCCTGTCTGTGGAGAGTGGTGTAATGATACTATTTAACCCAACAAGCAAAAAGCGGTTTTATAATTATCCTAAGACCAATTTTCAATAGACTTATAACGAACTCATAAGAGCTTACAAGCCCGGAAAAGGGCCCACTTTATTAGTGTATTCAGTTTTTTAACAGTCTAATAGTACCCTCATGAAATTCAACTAACGACTGTAACAGCCGTGTAGCGGCATTTTGTAGTAGTCTCTTAGAAAACTAAACTAGATTGTTATGCACTTTACAACTGTTCTACAAGTTCTCATTTCGTTCATTTCGTTCAGTCAATCATTCAGTTATCAATATTGGGAGTTTTACACACTCCGTGTACATAATACTAAAAACTTTATTAAAATACCAATAATATTTTAGACATTAATAAGGCAAGTTATATGATAATTTTTCAGAGTCCTCGTATTTCATGATGTTAATCAAAAACGAACTGGGAACTCGTATTTCTCGTGCAACATACCAAGTTTCTGGTGAAAATTTTAAAGCCCCTCTTAAAATAAGTAATTATACATTCGTATTCATTATTTTAAAATAACAAAATGTTCCCCATTAGTCATTTTCGGTAGCCATTTTTAGTTTAGCATTTGGAAGTGTTCTACTATACCTCTATAGACAAACTCGGTTCTATAATATCTCATAGTCGCTGCATTCACTCGCCATGTTTTTATATTTTGGGGATCCGTGGTGAAATAAGAAAAACGCTAAATATACAACCTAATATTGAAATAACACCTGTAGGTGGTATTTGTGTTCATGAATATAAGCAGGTATGTATTTATTGACGATTTGTGTAAGTAATTAATATTTTTTTGAGTTAATGCGCTTTTACTCTAATACTAACAGTACAAGTTTGGCATATTATTATTTATTCATGAGCATAATCACCACCTAAGTGGTTTGGTGTTACTTCTTCTGTATTTGAGTCATAGGTAGTTCAATATACGGAACTCTTGCCAGGTTTTGTGACTTGAACTTCACAAGGTCTCAAACCACCTATTGCAAGGGTAAATAATCTTATAATGACTTTACCAACGAATCAACAAGTGTTTCTTTGACAATAACAGTATTGAACTTAGCTCGTATAAAATCATAACACTTATAATAGCATGTGGCAAGTATGTTATTAGTAAAAGTCAATTACGACTTACAAATGGTTTTATAAAACTACTTCATTTGTAACGGATTCAAATATTGTACTTATTAGCGCTTATAAAACTAAGTAACAAGTGTAAATGGAATCAAGTGTATCTACACTTATGGGCAGCTTTAATAGGAGATTCGGGTCTATAGTAGCCTAATAAGCAATCTTAAAAGCGCTTACAATTGCTGGTTATAAGAACCTTCATTCTTAAGTCTGATTGCTCTTACTAAAAGCTTTTACAAGAGGGTGCGGCTTATAGTGATCTGTATACATAGTATTATAAGCCCTTAAAAGGCTAATTATCAGAATAATCGTGATCAAAAACCAAATAGCATTTTCTGAGACGCATATAAGAGTAATTGCGAACTCCAAAATCAATATAAGAATCTCATAAGTGTCTTATTCCTATAACATATGTGTTCTGAGACTATTTTGCTTGTTTGGAAGTTACCGTGTTCATCTTTTAAGACTATCACTAGCACAAACTATGCAAAAAGAGCTGTCGATATAGCTCAGGCTGTTTTGGATCACTTCCTGTGTGCATCATTTCTAAATTAGACCAACTATGGGCTTCTGTCTGTAACTTCGATGATTTCCTTTGGGCTGAAAAGGTTTTTCTTAACACCTTGCTGCCGGAAACATATGGGACACACACAACCCTGGGACCTCAGGGTACACGGGCCGGCTAGGTACTTGACAACTTCTGCTAAGAAATTAAGTGATACCTATCAACTTTTTTTAAAGAAAAATCCCTGAGCTGCAAATTGCTTTATCTCACAACAACTTTTTCCTTTAAAGGTCCATGTAACACGTGTTACGCTTTCAACTTTCAACAGTAGATGTAAACTTATAGAATTTTCTAGAAAGTCTCGACACGTGTTCTCGAGTGTCGACAGGGTTGATAGAAACTGGTCAGAGTGGAGCTGTGAAAACAAATTCATTTGCAAATGAAATGCTTTTAAGATAACAACCAGACTCACTTAGCGGGTGTTTGTATCAGAGTTTGGAAAGCTAATAGAATATGTAATTGATTTCTAAACATTGTTGCTAAAAGGGTAAAGTGATACCTATCTAGTGTGAGTCAGAAAATAGACTGAATAGCCAGATGAAAATAAATAATAGTGGCCCTATCGATTTTTCTAATCTAATGGTTCGAATATGGCACCACGCGAAATTTACCAGTGAAATGTCGTTCATCTCATATTTAGAAACGGCAAAACATATTTATTGTGCTAGGTAGCATCGTCAATTGGATAAATAACGTAAGTAATATGCTTTGTGATTCAATAAAGACGAGTACACCTTACAAATTGTTATTTACTACTGGTTTTACTGCGTAATTTCTGCAATAAAATTGTGGACTTTAAAAATAAAGTTGTAATTTAATGGAGATATTATTATCAAGAAAGGAGAAAAATGCATACAGAGATGCTATTCACATCGTCTAATGCTTGTGTTGTGGTAGTGATAAACTAAACAAATATGATAATGTAATGTGAAGGAATATAATGACTCTCAATAAAATGATGTTAAATTTAAATCACCAGTTTGATGTATGGTTTACGCTTGTTTCAGGAAAAGTGAAGATCTACAATGATCCTGCATTGCTTAATGCTCTTCGGCTGTTTACAAAAATCGTTTATAAGTTGCTTAGGTGGCTTGATTCAATCACCGAAAACAGTGATAGGTACTATTTGCAAGGTAAAAACTAAAAATAAATGACCAGGTTAAATTTTACTAGACAAATACTAACTTTCAACTCAAAATTTCAAAGTAATAATCACAGGTTTTACAGGACACCTACCTAATCTGTAGGAGAACATCTACCTAATCTGTAGGAGAACACCTACCTAATCTGTAGGCTGTGGTAATATCATGGAAAATACCTTAATATAATATGGAGATGCCAGTGCAATGATTTGATTTGATGCACGCAGCATAAACTAGCTTCTGCAAATTATGCACACACAAGTAATTTAAATCTAATAAATTTGTCACTTAGCAAATATTTCGCAAAGGGGTCAATGAGAACTAGAGGTTAGTAACGAGATGACCCCAGTTCTTGTCGACATTGAGGCTATTCATCTATAATTCTATACTAATATTATAAAGAGGAAAGATTTGTTCTTTTGTTTGTTTGTTTGTTTGTAACGAATAGGCTCCGGAACTACTGGACCGATTTGAAAAATTCTTTCACTGTTGGGAAGCTACACTCTTTGCGGTGAACATAGGCTACATTTTATTCCCGTATTCCCACGGGAACGGGAACTACGCGGGTGAAACCGCGTGACGTCCGCTAGTTAAATATGTACTTGTCAATAAGCAAACTATCATTATAAGCCTCTCATTTGTATTCTATACAACCTACAAGGCCTATCTATAAGCCCTTTTACTACCTACTTGTCTGGTATTAAAGCCCTCTTCTGGCCTCGAGATAAAACAGTATAGAATAATACTCGTACCTATCTTCCTCCCGAATATACATAGCTGCGTATTGTATGTTTTCAGTGCTCTCTCCTCTCTTTCTCCTGAACGTATTCGGCCATAGCGACTTAAAGCTTACTGATTATTGAGAGCTTCGTTAGTGTTTTCTCATGTAACTGAGGTGCCTACCCATTTTTTTTACGTTACAGAAAATCCTCATCGATGCTATGCCAGACTCCTACCGACTAAAAAACCTCACGTATCCTGCCTATCAGCCTACAGTTGGGAGCCCCGGTTAAAAATCTGTCTTCTGTGCTGCACCTAAACTAAACATAGGTATACCCATTTTAGGAGTCCATACCCAAAGAGTAAAAAGGGACCCTATTCATGAGACTTCCCCGTCCGTCGGTCTGTCTGTCTGTCCGTCACGAGGCTAGAGAGCTGAAATTTTCACAGATTTTGTATTTCTGTTGCCGCTATAACAACAAACACTAAAATTAGAAATATTATAATATTTAACGGCGGCTCCCATTAAACAAACGTCACTTTTTTGCGTTTTTGGTACGTAACCCTCCGTGGGTGAGTCCGACTCACACTTGGCCTGTTTTTATAGCATGTCATTCTCAACGGACGGACACAAGATTCATAGCCAATAATAGTCATACACTCGTTTGCATAATAGGCTCTAATGTTGCATTGTACTTTAACGTATTTAGAAACTTCTGAATCAATGTTATAGAGATTCGCTCTCTCTGAGCCGCTCCCTGCTCGTCATTACATTACTATTAAAGTTTATTTTATGAGAAAATTTATCCACCGGCGCGGAGTTGCAAGACTAGACGATAAAAATATAATTTGATTCGATTTTACTTACGTTTTATTTAATTTTATTACCTACCACTTCATTCTGCCAGATCTTCTGATTATATGTACATGATTTTGTTTTTAGTAAATGTGTCACCAATGAGTTAATCAAAAATGGCTATGTGGTTCAACTCTATGCCGTAGAAGTAGGAGCAAGGGGAATTCCAGCTAAATCCCTGTATAATTTACTTAAAGACCTTGGATTGCCAAGAGCTTCAGTAAGCTCTTTACTAAAACGAATATCCAAAGCGGCATTGATAGGATCTTACCAAATCTGGTTGGACAGGGGAGGGAACATTGCTGACGGTGGAAGGTGATCGTTTATGCCCATAGTAAGGTGGCCACCCTAAACCTACCTACTCAAATGGGTCGCAAGTCCCAGACGCCGTCAGGGTGTTCCCCCCTGTGCCACGCTATGGACCCGGCGCCCGCACGGAGAATCCATAGAATGCTAAGAATAAGGTCTCTAATTATCTGATAATCTATCGCGGCCATAGTGTAACACGATCCTGTTAGGAGTCCTGGGACATCCTTCCGAGGGCTTACCCGGGGCTCCCAACCATAGGCTGTTGGGCGTAACGTGAGGATTTTTAGTCGGTAGGAGTCCGGCATAGCATCCATGAGGATTTTCCCTCACGTTAAATAAAAAAAGTGTAACACGATCTCATTTGATCTATGATCGTGGTCCGTGGTCAAATATCGCATAAAATAGTCGATCTAGACCTAGACCTAGAGATCGAATCGAGCCCAAAATTTATTTCACATTTGATTTGTGTTTGAGTTAGCATATTAATGGCTTTTCAAAAAGTATCACATATTATTTAATATTTATTATAAGTAGCGTGTTATAGTAAGATGTCCTTTTTTAGGGTTCATAGTAGTAAACGTAATTCAATCCGATACCTACGATATATTTCGACAAATACTTGTCAATATATCGTTTGAATACAATATCGAACGACATATTGACAAGTAATGTTCTAAATGAGCATTGAAACGAAATAATTTCTCGTAGCGATCGATATGTAACTCTGCATTGCTGAGACAGTAACAGACAGACAAGCAGACATAGTAACTTTTGCACAACTATTAGCATTAATAAACATAAAGTCGAATTTTTTATTAGACGAAGTAAAGTGACAGCAACTAATGTCACTTCTTCATAGAAATTAAGCAATATTGTATGAAGAAGTGACATTAGTTGATGTCACTTTACTTCGTCTAATTAAAAATTCGACTTTAGACACATTTACTTTAATAAGATATCTTTATTGTTTGAGCACTAAAATGGCAAATATTACTATAAATATACGGTTTTCAGTTGTATGGGTAACAAATAATGTGTATAACCTTTACAACCGCCTACTCGTTGCAGTGGCGTTGACTGTGAGAAAATGCTTCCCAGATACCTTATCGTTAAACTGATAATAATTACCTGTCTAGCTGGTATTTCGAAATAAGTAAAGGTATAAAATAACCACGCCCGGACTGCGGAGATTTTGTTCATAGGTATGTTACATTACAGGTGTTTTATTGCCAGGTTCTTTTTTCTTCAGCCCTACCTATTGCGTTGCGAATCTGGCAGTAAATGTTAATGTAGAAGCAATCATTTGGACGTTCATAAGCGTTACATTGTGACCTATATGAATAAAGATTTTTCATTCTTCATTTTTCACATCTGTTCTGGCAATTTTATTACGTGTGTAAATATCCTCACGGATTCTTTGCCGGATTCCTACCACACCACACGGCGCTCTACAAACTGCCTACGGCCGGCAGTCTCGGGTAAGCTCTCAGAAGTGTGCCCCAGGGTTCCCGGCAGAATTTGGCTACCACCGCCGTCTTACCCGCGAGTTAAGGTACTTTCCCGCACATATTTGTCCTGGCTGTTGTAAAAATTCTTACCTATTCGATGTACGTAACATATTTTTACAACAGCCAGGACAAATATGTGCGGGAAAGTACCTTAACTCGCGGGTAAGACGGCGGTGGTAGCCAAATTCTGCCGGGAACCCTGGGGCACACTTCTGAGAGCTTACCCGAGACTGCCGGCCGTAGGCAGTTTGTAGAGCGCCGTGTGGTGTGGTAGGAATCCGGCAAAGAATCCGTGAGGATATTTACACACGTAATAAAATTGCCAGAACAGATGTGAAAAATGAAGAATGAAAAATCTTTATTCATATAGGTCACAATGTAACGCTTATGAACGTCCAAATGATTGCTTCTACATTAACATTTACTGCCAGATTCGCAACGCAATAGGTAGGGCTGAAGAAAAAAGAACCTGGCAATAAAACACCTGTAATGTAACATACCTATGAACAAAATCTCCGCAGTCCGGGCGTGGTTATTTTATACCTTTACTTATTTCGAAATACCAGCTAGACAGGTAATTATTATCAGTTTAACGATAAGGTATCTGGGAAGCATTTTCTCACAGTCAACGCCACTGCAACGAGTAGGCGGTTGTAAAGGTTATACACATTATTTGTTACCCATACAACTGAAAACCGTATATTTATAGTAATATTTGCCATTTTAGTGCTCAAACAATAAAGATATCTTATTAAAGTAAATGTGTCTAAAGTCGAATTTTTAATTAGACGAAGTAAAGTGACATCAACTAATGTCACTTCTTCATACAATATTGCTTAATTTCTATGAAGAAGTGACATTAGTTGCTGTCACTTTACTTCGTCTAATAAAAAATTCGACTTTATGTTTATTAATGCTAATAGTTGTGCAAAAGTTACTATGTCTGCTTGTCTGTCTGTTACTGTCTCAGCAATGCAGAGTTACATATCGATCGCTACGAGAAATTATTTCGTTTCAATGCTCATTTAGAACATTACTTGTCAATATGTCGTTCGATATTGTATTCAAACGATATATTGACAAGTATTTGTCGAAATATATCGTAGGTATCGGATTGAATTACGTTTACTACTATGAACCCTAAAAAAGGACATCTTACTATAACACGCTACTTATAATAAATATTAAATAATATGTGATACTTTTTGAAAAGCCATTAATATGCTAACTCAAACACAAATCAAATGTGAAATAAATTTTGGGCTCGATTCGATCTCTAGGTCTAGGTCTAGATCGACTATTTTATGCGATATTTGACCACGGACCACGATCATAGATCAAATGAGATCGTGTTACACTTTTTTTATTTAACGTGAGGGAAAATCCTCATGGATGCTATGCCGGACTCCTACCGACTAAAAATCCTCACGTTACGCCCAACAGCCTATGGTTGGGAGCCCCGGGTAAGCCCTCGGAAGGATGTCCCAGGACTCCTAACAGGATCGTGTTACACTATGGCCGCGATAGATTATCAGATAATTAGAGACCTTATTCTTAGCATTCTATGGATTCTCCGTGCGGGCGCCGGGTCCATAGCGTGGCACAGGGGGGAACACCCTGACGGCGTCTGGGACTTGCGACCCATTTGAGTAGGTAGGTTTAGGGTGGCCACCTTACTATGGGCATAAACGATCACCTTCCACCGTCAGCAATGTTCCCTCCCCTGTCCAACCAGATTTGGTAAGATCCTATCAATGCCGCTTTGGATATTCGTTTTAGTAAAGAGCTTACTGAAGCTCTTGGCAATCCAAGGTCTTTAAGTAAATTATACAGGGATTTAGCTGGAATTCCCCTTGCTCCTACTTCTACGGCATAGAGTTGAACCACATAGCCATTTTTGATTAACTCATTGGTGACACATTTACTAAAAACAAAATCATGTACATATAATCAGAAGATCTGGCAGAATGAAGTGGTATTTTTATTCAAACCTTCAGCCATAATCTAGCGTGAGATACTTATCCCTACAGAATTTAGAGCACATGCATGCTACTATTTATGTCTAGTAGATCTTAGATAATTTGTAAATGCCACTGCAGACGTTGCTATACGAGCCGACGGGATCATTAATCGTGACTAAAGGATACCGCAAATACAGAGGCGAAACGAAACAATGTTAACAGATTTTCTAGTTCCGGAGTTTACGCACAGATAGACAGATAAGGTACCTAGTTCATAAAAAGTTTGTAGTATACCTAAGCTAATATCCTAACTGTATATAGTAGCGTCACTTCTTAACACGTTCACGGACAGAAACCATTCCTAAAAAATTGTGATATGACACACAAATTTTCCATACAAAATAGTATCACGCCTGCGGACGGACTGCCACATTATTAGATTTTTCAAGTAAGTGTTGCGGCAGTAACGGCCAAAGACGTAAATAGTATCACGCCTGCGGACGGACTGCCACATTATTAGATTTTTCAAGTAAGTGTTGCGGCAGTAACGGCCAAAGACGTAATCGGTAGTAGGTAGATCACCCGGCCACAGAAGGAGTGTCACGACATGATGTCCTTCAATGTGTGCGTGAGAGACTTAACTTGTGTGTACGCGTCGGAGTGCTTGATGTGACACTAGCTGTCTGTATTACAGCCTAAAACGGCACAGAGTCACGCCGTTCCTATGTGTGTAATGAAAAATCTTCGGCTGTGAACGTAATTCCACTTTTGATACATTTAAAATCACCGGCTACAGCCGTAGTGCCATATTATGAGAGTCAGGATGTACGGTTCTCGACGTACTGTCCGTGAACGTGTTAACTTCAAAAAACGCCTTGCAGCACACCATCTGATGTACTGCCTGTACTCTATCAACGCGGCAACGTAACTAAGCGGTTACAAGTACCTATAAGTTTTGCATCACTTCTCAGCTCTTACCGCCTTTCGTGGAGTCAAAATTTGGGAGACTAACGCTTTACGCATAGACATATAATATGATTTTGCTTTCTAAAGGGGCTCGGCAGTGGTTTTAGTAGGTTCGAGTCAGGCATCATGAATTCATGACAAACGTAATGATTTCTTTACATTTTTTTTAAAGTGAGGGAAAATCCTTCATGGATGCTATGACGGACTCCTACCGACTATAAAACCTCACGTAACGCCCAACAGCCTACGGTTGGGAGCCCCGGGTAAGCCCTCGGAAATGTCCCAGGATTTACAATCATTTCTTCACATTATAAAAAGCCTAAAATGACGAATACATTTCTAAGAAGCTACGCTGCCGTGGTCTTAACTTAGCTGTGGCTGTGGGAGGCTTTTAACCATCTAGACTAGATTCCAAAGTGACTCAAAAGGTCTAAAGCAATTTACATTTGACTTTGAATGCCGATCACAGAACTAGTTCTATTATTTTCTGGTGCATTCGCGTGCCGATGTTGTGATTTAATTTCTATGTAGCCTTCGTTCAGTCACGAGTATTCTTGATTATCATATTGACTTTATTGAGTTTTGACCGTCCGTCTTTTAATTTTGAACTATTAAAATGTTACTTCATATTGTCCAAAGTTGATTTTAAGTACCGGTTGCTTCTGACGGCTATCCTTTCAACCTCTCAACAAAATCGTGAACTTATGACATAACATCGCGGTCCGCTTTAATTGGGATGCGAATGGCGATTGCTCATCACTTTTAGGGTATCGTCGTTGCGCCTGACAAGTTCCATATGTGCATTTTTTTTGATTTTTCGATTTTTGCATTATTATAATCTCCGTCTAAATCTACATGTGCTAGTAAAATCCGTTGTGTAATATTTAGCTTAGAACCGATTTCGCCATAGTCCGTATGTGTTTTAAACGTTGGAAAAGATCGTGATGTGCAAACAACACGCACATATGGAATATGCGATTGCGCCAAGAACATGATATATCGAATGCGATTAAACATTCACTGATACGTTAAAGCCAACATAACTAAGTAAACAAACTGCCGAAGTTGAACTGCCGAATTGAAAATTTCCATTGCAGGCTTTCTCTCAACCTCCCACGTGATCACTTCACTCATGGCAAGTCACAACTGACACAAGTACAAATGCTCCAATGAGTTATTAATGATTTCTTTGGTGTCTGTTAATGAAGGCGATTGGAGTTTTCACCGCAGCATCTATCAATGACACCGACTCTGTTTTGTTGTGAAGAAATCTCTTTTATTGGGACTATTCATATAATTCAATTATCAAGTAAAAGTAAATTTCACCTAAAAGTCGTGTACTTGCTGACGAACGAGCGAGCATTATGGCATAGGTGCATCGACTGCCTTGGTGTCGCGCAAGAAGGGTACCTTTTTTAAGGTTCCGTAGCCAAATGGCAAAAAACGGAACCCTTATAGATTCGTCATGTCTGTCTGTCTGTCTGTCTGTCTGTCCGTCCGTGTGTCACAGCCACTTTTCTCCGAAACTATAAGGCCTATGCTGTTGAAACTTGGTAAGTAGATGTATTCTGTGAACCGCATCAAGATTTTTATATAAAACTAGAAAAAAAGCGGTTAATTTTGGGAGTCCCCATACTCAGAACTGAAACTCAAAAATTTTTTTTTTATCAAACCCATACTTGTGGGATATCCATAGATAGGTCTTCAAAAATGCAATTGAGGTTTCTAACATCTTTTTTTTATAAAGTAGGTAAATAGTTTGCGCAAGAGACAATTCCAAAGTGGAAAAATGTGTCCCCCCCCCCCCCCTTTAACTTCTAAACTAAGAGAATGATAAATCTAAAAAAAAATATAATGTATATTGCTATTAAATCTACCAACGAAAATTGGTTTGAACGAAATCGAGTAGGCAGTTTTTCTTTAATACGTCATAAACCGCAATTTTCGCCGAGAAAAGTCACTACCCCTGCGAACGTGTTAAAACATCAATGAAAGTTACAACGAACTACAGAACTTTTATATTATGTTACTTGCTGCTACGGAACCCTTCATGGGCGAGTACAACTCGCACTTGGCCGGTTTTTGTTAAGTGTGGCAATCCTCGTGGTTGCTTTGTCGGTCTTCTACCGACTTAAGTGTGTGGTTTTAGTGGGTAGGTGCCCATCCATCTGCCAACAGTCCCGGGTACGCCTTCTGGGAAGGATAAACTCAGAATTTCCGACACTTGTAATAATGATGGTGGTAATGCTTTGGTTTATATTCGGGACGTTTTACAAGTGCATCTGTGTACTGTATGCCTAGGGATTTTTTTTTATTTTGTTTGTTGTTTTGAACCTAGTGTGGGACAAACAAAATATTTGTTTCGGTGTTTGGCATGTGTAACATGTTGAACATGTATAGTATGTTTAGATTACTTTAGATACCACAGCACAAGTGTATCTTAGCTTACTTCGAGTTAGATGACGCGACAGTCGCACCTAATGTTGACAGCCTCTGTGGCGCAGTCGGTAGTGATACCGCCTGCGGCGCTGGAGGTCGTGGGTCCGATTCCCACCGGAGACAAATATTTGTGTGACCCATAAACCATAAATGTTTGTCTCAAGTGTCTGGGTGTTTCTATGTATTATATGTATGTATTTAAAAGTAAATAAGTAATATAAGTATTAATATCCGCGGTCTGATACCCATAACACAAGCAGGTTATTCCTAGCTTACTTTGGGATCAGATAGCGTTGTGTGAGATGTCCGTGATTATTTATTTATTATTTAATGTACACTTTTTACTTGAATCTTATTTTCTCCTTCAAACTCCAAAAACACTAGCGAGAGGTGAACGACACAAGCGCAAAGCGAGCAAAATAAAATAACACATCTAATTCATATCATAAGCATAACCGTGTATAAATTACACCGTGCGAAATGCTACTGACCCTAACAGGAAATTAGCTGGTTCTTATCTAACAACAGTTCACTCGTGTACTACCCGTTCGCTCTAAGTTTGCCAGTCTTCCCATACTACTCCTCTACATCAGCCTCTACGCCAGCGGCAAACTTAGAGCGAACGAAATATAATGATAGTGTGCCACGATCTCCATTATCGCGAGTGCTTCGAATCTATCATGAGACCGTCATAACGTTTAGTGAAAGTGACGGGTGATCTCTGAAGTTTAGTAGATAGATAATTATCGCTGCAGCGTGTATTAGCATAACTAATACGCGAAGATGATGATGAGCGCAATTTTTTTATAGTTATAAAGTGGCAAATAATCTTAACTACAAATAAAGTTTTAAAAGAGTGCATAAAAATTACTATCGAATTTCGACGGCCAACGGGTTAGTAGCAGTAAATTATCATTGCAAATATTAATTAGGCCGTGCCGCGTACTTACTTCTTTATTATTTTAAACAAAAAAATCGAAAGAAAATACCTACCCAAAATTAATAGCATAGGTACATTACAGACACGTGTACGATGTACAATCATAATTACATCCCAGAGATTGACAATGGTTTAGTTGGTCCTACGTAAATTAGGGACGAACCAGTGTTATGGTCAGTAGATACAGAAGAAAATTTGTAACCATCCCAACCAAAATGCAATCTCTGCATTAAGAGCAATATCGGCAGTATAAGAAATTAATACCCAGAAAATAAAACTTAAATAAATATAAGGACCGCTTATGCATAATGATCGTAAAAGATTACAAAACCACAATCTGTTTGTTCACCGCACCTACAAAACGCACCGTTCAATACTCGGTGTGGGTTCAAAACCAGTTCGTGAGTAAGTGAAATTTGGTCAAAGTTACCGCTTATCGCTATTAAGAGCTCAAGTAGCTAATTAAATACTTTATTGGGATATAATTTAGACGCTTTATTTGGTGTTAATTTCATATCTTAATCCTTAGTAACACCTTTAAGAGTTCGCTTTCTTTAGATATGAAAGATTATAAAGCGAAATTACTTTTGTATTCGTAGCACTATAGCCTATAACGGGACTATAGCATTCACGCTAGTAATATTTGAACCGCTATTGTTAAGATCCTCTTAAACAAAGTTAGTTTCAGGGAAAAACACAACATTGGAAGAGAGTGCTGATGCATCATTAGGAGACCCTAAACCTACTTCTGTTTTTAGCAGCCAAGTTCCAGTCAGATATTGGGTGATCTCGATCTGTCGCGCGATCACCCGGCCTAGTGCCGTACGGTTAACAAAGTAACTAAACGCTAGTGTCACATATGATCAGTGATCGCTACTCACTCACAGGCTAGAACTCACGGTCAACACATTAAACGCTAGTGTCACATATGCTCAGTGATCGCTACTCACTCACAGGCTAGAACCTAGAACTCACGGTCAACACATTAAACGCTAATGTAGCATATTCTCAGTGATCGCTACTCACTCACAGGCTAGAACATTTTCAGAATGGAATACTGCAAGGCCCTCTGAGTCGGAACGACCCCAGTCATAACACGCTGCAGGTGGCTTAGGAATGGTTAAACTAGATCTTTCGCATACCATCCGTTATTTAATACACTAAACCGAGAAGTTTATTTAAATTTATCAAACTAAATTCTTCCGTTAAGGTAGAAAAATGTATTCATTTGCATAGAATTTCGGTAACCGTAGATTATTTTGCCTAGATACGTTCAAATTTCGTAATATAAAACAACAAATATGCACACCTTATTGCCATAGTTCAAGGAATACTTACAGCATTTTATCGACAGGGAATGTTTATTCCGTCTAATACATATAAACATTCATTCAAAACTATTAAACTAAACGATTGATTTATGTCTATGTTAATTGTATAAAGACAAAAGATGTTTGTTTGTTAACTGTAACTAAAGAACAAATTTTCAAAAATTCAATGGTTTCAGGAATCAGAGGATAATTAACTTCCCAACGGAAAGGAGATTAGCACAATACATAAAGTCGAATTTTTAATTAGACGAAGTAAATTGACAGCAACTAATGTCACTTCGTCATAGAATATAAGCAACATTGTATGAAGAAGTGACATTAGTTGCTGTCACTTTACTTCGTGTAATTAAAAATTCGACTATAGAATCTATAGATACAAATTATTTGATGTGTTTTTAGTGTTACTAGTGCATGTAACTACGGGTATGTGTGGTTTCAGGTACTACGAGGATCATGCCGTAGCATGTCACAGGCGTACAGGCTTTACCAGCTGTGCCGTACCGTACTGATCTATCAAATCAACACACAGACCTAACGACTGTACGGATGTGGCTCAAATTTGACAATCAGATAAATAAAATAAATAAATAAATATTGTTGGACATTCTCACACAACATCATCTAGCCCAAACTAAGCTATAAGCGTGTGTTATGGGATCTAGACGACTGATAGACATACTTATATATTTCTAAATACATAAATATTATACATAGAAAACACCCAAACTCCGAAACAAACAATTAATTTTGTGGATCACACAAATATTTAAAGTCGAATTTTTAATTAGACGAAGTAAAGTGACAGCAACTAATGTCACTTCTTCATAGAAATTAAGCAATATTGTATGAAGAAGTGACATAGTTGCTGTCACTTTACTCGTCTAATTAAAAATTCGACTTTAGATAGTTATCATGTCGTAAGAAAACACTAAGAATGGATATTAGAAAACTTCCCCCTTAACAGAGGTTTGCAGTTCGATGGAAATAAAGCTGCAGGGCACTATCTAGTTCACAATACATTGTCATAAATATTACGTGAAAATAATTGTTGAAGATTGCTCTCAGATTAAACAATTTACGCAATATAATGGGCCCGAACCGCATATCGTTTGCATTTGTTAGCAAATTACAGATTTGACCTCAAAATAAATTGCCCATGCTGTGAGTATTAGTGTCGCCCACGAATATTTACGACATTTACATAACGACGGCGGCGGTCCATTTCAACACGGCGATGGGCTCACCACCTGTTACGTGGGACCGAATTGTACACGGTGAAATGTGGGCCGGTATAGGCCTCTGCCTACCCCTTCGGGGATAAAGGCGTGAGTATATGTATGTATGTATGTATGTATTTACATAACAATATTAAATCCTCGGACCTAGTTGTAAAGGAGAGACTACATTGACGACTACAGCAAAAACACAGGATGCCAAAGTGCACAGATTGGCAGACAGATGAAATTCGGGCTCAGCATTTTCTAGAATAAAAATCCAGAGGTAACTCTGAAAACTTAAGGATAACCAGGAAAGGATCGTTTTTTGGGTTGGTTTCGCTGCCCAGTACAATCAAATTAAACGGCACTGACCGACCGATACTATACTTAAAATCCAATATCGAGTATCGTAGGGCTGTGCTGAATAACATTCTTCTTTTCATAAAAAAATGTGGCACATTTCTTTGTCAGGGAGACTTTTAAAGATTGCCTGTTAGAGATTACTTTTTAGCGATAAGGCTTTGTACATTTATAAAACTGTCAGCTATAAATAATGGTTTTAGGGTTTTGTAGCCAAATGGCAAAAACGGAACCCTTATAGATTCGTCATGTCTGTCTGTCTGTCCGTCTGTCTGTCCGTCTGTCTGTCCGTCCGTGTGTCACAGCCACTTTTCTCCGAAACTATAAGGTGCTTTTGAAACTTGGTAACTAGATGTATTCAGTGAACCGCATTAAGATTCTTATATAAATAAATAAATATTCACGGACATTTCACACAACGCTATCTGATCCCAAAGTAAGCTACTGCTCGTTCGCTCTAACTTTGCCGCTCGGCTCCATACTAAAGTCGAATTTTTAATTAGACGAAGTAAATTGACAGCAACTAATGTCACTTCTTCATACAATGTTGCGTATTTTCTATGACGAAGTGACATTAGCTACTGTCAATTTACTTCGTCTAATTAACAATTCGGGTATACGCCTCTACGCCAGCGGCAAAGTTAGAGCGAACGGGTAGTAGGAATAACCTGCTTGTGTTATGAGTATCAGACCACGGATATTAATACTTATATACTTTTAAAAACTTATCATACATAGAAACACCCAGACTCTTGAGACAAACATTTATGGATCACACAAATATTTGTCTCCGGTGGGAATCGAACCCACGACCTCCAGCGCCGCAGGCGGTATCACTACCGACTGCGCCGAGAGGCAGTCAACTAGAAAAATAGCAGTAAATTTTGGGGGTCCCCATACTCAGTACTGAAACTCAAATTTCTTTTTCATCAAGCCCATACGTGTGTGGTATCTATTAATCAATATCAATACATATAATAAAATCGTAACAGGTCGCTGTCTGTACATGGAAGATAAATAAGAAAAAATATTATAGGGGGGCTTTATGAACGCAATAGAACCCAAAACAATGATTTTTAGAATTTTTGTCTGTTTGTCTGTATATCTGTTTGTCTGTACGGTTGTGCACGCTAATCTCAGTAAACGCTCAACCGATTGCAATGCGGTTTTTTTTATTGTGTTGAGGTTTGCTCCAGTTAACATTTAGCGTTTGTTTTATGTAAATCGGTTTAGATTTTTTTTTTTTTTTTATACTACTTAGGTGGCAGACAAGCTTACGGCCCTCCGGAAGGTTGGTAACCGTAGCCTATAGACGTTTGCAACACCAGAGGCGCTACACACGCGCTGCCGACCCGGGCGCAGGTTGTGACGACCCACAGTTGAAATTTTTCAAGCCGCCCATAAGGCCTTCAACTTGGCTTAACGACTGTCATTTTACTGACAACCGGGACCAACGGCTTATCGTGCCTTCCGAAGCACGGAAACGCTCGTAAATAAAATGTCACAAAGTGGTCCACGTGGTGGTCACCCATCCATATCCGGCCATAGTAAATGTTGCTTACTGCAGTGATCGTTTACAGAACACTGAGTCCGCGGGGCCACGAGCGCTTCATGAGAAATAAAAGAGTTATAACACTTTTAAGAATCAGATATTTTGAAAATTTTAATTGTAGGGGTTTCTTTGAATGTGAGTGAACCTAAACTGGCGTGTTGGCTTAATCATAAAAGAGCTTAATGATTAAGACTATTTTTAAACAATTGATGACTCTGATGAAGAAATACCTTTCCTTTCATACACCTTATGTGACGTAGACGAAGTTGCGGGCTCAGCTAGTTTTTGAAATAAATTTAATGCTATTGAGGATCCTAAAATCATTTTTTTCTAAAGTGATGTGAAGTTTGAGCAAGAGACACTTCCAAGGTGGAAAAATGTGACCCCCCCCCCCCCTCTAACTTCTAAACTAAGAGAATGATTAATCTAAAAAAAATATATGATGTACATTGCTATAAAAACTACCAACGAAAATTGGTTCGACCGAGATAGAGCTGGTAGTTTTTTTTTAATACGTCATAAACCGCAATTTTCGGTTACAAAAATCACTACCACTGCGAACGTGTTAAAACATCAATCAAAGTTACAACGAACTATAAGAACTTTTCTATTATGTTACTTGCTGCAACGAAACCCTTCATGGGCGAGTCCAACTCGCACTTGGCCGGTTTTTTTTTTATGATATTGCTGTGGAATAAAGTTTATACTATTCTATGGCAAGACTTCATGGAGATCAAACTCGAAGTATCAAACAATTCTAAATAAAAACAGATTTTTTAAAGTCTGTCCATACAAATGAGGCGAAAAATATAAATTGCCTTTTTAAGATCCTCTCTGTTTATTAATTCGGTTAGAATAAACATACCGCAATAAATTTCCTTGTGCAATCGCATAATGAGCCAATTAAAACAGATGTAAGATTCTAAAATCTTTTAACCAGAAGTACCTCTTTTTCTTTCGTTTCTTTTTAGTTCCGGAAAACCTTTGTTTTGATAACATCTTAGATTTTTGTAAGAACTAAGGTAATTACTTTGTATCTTAATTTATAATGTTCTCTAAACAGGTTTCAAAACAAACAAAAGAATCTGATTTAGCAAAAAAAATCAGGAACTACTATTACACATCTAAAATAAATCGCAAATGCACGTAAAATAAAACTAGAAATATTCACATTTGTAACATATAAAAACAAATTTTGCATTACAATTACACGCATGAATTTTATTAAAATGTTTATGTTTTACACCGTTAGTGGTAAGACATAGAGGTTAAAATATTTTAAGGTAACTGTAACAACGTTTCGAACTTACATTCCATTACTAAATGACTACGAGATTAAAATGACTACCAGACTAAAATATTATACGAGATGTTAAGAATAAGGTTAACAGACATGGTCAGTGATGTAAGAAGAACATTATTTTTAAGTAGGCAGCCCTATCATAATAACCCAGTACTGCGAAAGTGGTTCTAAGGTACAGGGTTGGTACAGGTGCCCGCAGGCGTGGTCAACCATCTGTCTAAACAACACCTTACAATCTCTGTAAAGATCGTGTTCACGCCTGCTCGAGATTGAACGTTGAAAGATTCAACTAGACTAACTAATGCAGTTAGTGATGCCTCGAGCAAACTTTCAGTTACATCAAAGTATCGATGAAATTATACCCGAGTGGTGGTTTAAAGTGAATTTGTTTTCGCTGGTAATCAAATATTGAATGTTGGTAATGCTAGGGGGCTTTAAATTGAAATGCTGAACTTAATGAACAAAAAGTAAACACTACAAAGTAGTGTTACATCACTAAATAATTTCTTAATCCCGTTCACGTTTTTGCAACAATGCCCACTTAGCGTCTTAGTCTTTTTATCTGTGAGTGCGATATTGGACATCACTAAAGATCTCAACACCAAAATGGAGAAATGCGTGCCCAGGAATTATGGCGTCATAGCGAATTGAGCTTTCTTAGCGGTGACTGTATAAACTTGTGTCTTCATGAGGTTAAATTGGACTACTCGACTAGCCACAATCGCTCTGAATCTATTCTAGTATCTACGCCAGGAAAAGCAAGGTCGGTTGCACATTATGCCCCTCACTTCGATCAAATAAATCGAAGGGCGCTTATCTGATGCTGTCAAAGTTTACACACAGTGTGGACAACGATATCGCTGCATAAACCATTTATTTTATGTTAATTGTGTGATTAAATTAAGAAAAAAACTTAATCCGTTAAACACATATTGACAACCTCATCCTTTTTTGACATCGCGTGCTCGGAAAAATTGGCTACAGAACAATTAATTACGTAACTAAGGAATGCTCTGCTCACACCACACAATGCAAAAGTTACAGCACTATGAGAATCTGCGGCGCCGATTATTATGAAAACCGTGCATATTATTATATTGTGAGATTCATTTTAGTGTTATTAAGACGCCTTTCGACTTTTTAGTGCAATTTATTTGGAGTCTTCATTGTCGATTTTAACAATGGACATTTAAGTTATGCAACAAAGCCGTATATAATCCGATGGCCGAAGGAGGGTTAACGTTTTTAGGGTTACGTAGTAAGCAATCGAGATTATAATTTCACCTTTCCGTTCTTGTGGCAGCCTGTCAGTCTGTTTGACCGCTTCTAGCCCGGAGACCCATAATACTACGAAAGTGTGATTTGGCTCTTGTTAGGAGAATCAAAGTCTAGTAGGTACCTACAGATATCCTTTGAAAGGCGTACCCGGATCACCCGGCCGTAGATCACCGTGTGGTTCTAGCTGGTAAAAGTAGCCTCTTTGAGGATTTCCACACTTAATGATTTTTAATTGTTTTATATCACTAAGGTGGCAGACAAGGTACGGCCCACCAGGCGGACTGGTGGTCACCGTAGCCTATGAACGTTTGCAACACCAGAGGCGTTAGACTCGCGCTGCCGACCCTGCAAGAACCTTCTAAGACTCTTTTTGAAGAACCCCATACTGTAGGCGATTGGAAAAACCGAGGCGGGGAGCTCCTTCCACAATTTAAGCGTTCGCGGAAGAAAGCCCCTATTGGACCTCACTGTGCTCGAACGCTCCGGACGCAAGGTGTGAGGATGAACACCCTGTATGTGCGATGATAGATTACTGATGTTCGTGTACATAGTAACACATATTTTCTGTTTTACATCCCCACTTATCTCACTAAAAGTTGTATATCTATAGTACTTACCACGAGTTCAGCGAACTTCGCGTCCAACTCATCCTGTGGCGGCATCGGGTGTGTGGGGGTGACAGCCTGCAACGCCAGGCCGCCCTCACCGCCAACCACACAGTATGTGATTTCTGGCGGTTCATCGTTCTGGAACAAACAATTATCACATTACAATCAAAGTTATACAAATATAGTTAACTAATAAAGCTAGATGGCACCCTAACTAGCGATTCAAAGAATTTTCCCCGGATTGGGATAAGTGTCACCAGCTTTTTTTTGTCCCCCAAAACAATCGGCCTCCATGACCTGAGGACGGTGAGGGGGCTGCTCACCGTCGTTACAGAAGCAGGCCCTAGACGACAGCGTGACGTGAGGGATTCACGCACGCCTCCCATGAAGCGGGATAACACCTGAAACCCTAGGTGAGGCCGCAGTGGTAGCTGTAGGTCTGTTGGGAGTTCTGGGGACATCCTTCCGGGGGCTTACCCGGGGCTCCTAACCGTAGGCAGTTAGGTAGGGTATGTGTGGTTTTTAGTCGGTAGGAGTCCGGCAAAGCATGCCTATGGGATTTTGCTCACGTTGAAAATAAACAAAAAGGTCTAATTTGTCATGAGAAATTTGTGGTGAGCTATTATTAACATGTAAAAACGCAAACATCAACTTAAATTCAAGAATAACACCTCCAAAAATATTGTTATTATCTTTCGCAGATTAAGCAAGGTGCCATTTGCACAGGTGCCTTTAAGACTAGTTCCCTAGTTTGACTGCCTCGACAATAATATACTACAGACAATAAGTAAGTAAACATACACATACATACATATAGTCACGCCTTTATCGACTAAGGGGTAGGTAAAAGTATAGTAGGTATACGCCCACATTTCACCTAATAGCTTCCCACGTAAAATAAGTTTACTCTCTACCCGTAGCAAAGCCTACAACGGTCCGGTTCGTATAGACTAAATTCCATTACGTCATTTTCCTACATGTCTGAATCTCAGTTTGACTTAGTCCCACAGATAATTTTTCTCTTTAAACTGTGGCTGTAGTCACAGCTAAAGTAAGAACGTACTTACATTCTTCAAGTGACTAACAACTTTATTTTGCCATGAACTTAATTCATGAAATCCAGTATTTTTTATGGCCAAGCGATCGGCATTTAGATTTATCTTAATACTCTGAACACGATCATAGAAATCATAATTGCGACCAGTTTCTAAGTACTGTACTTGTGCAAATACATAATTTGCGACAGACTTTAAGCCTACATACAGTACATAAATTATATAAGCATTATTTTTTTATTCAATACGTCACGACGTCACGCGGTTTCACCCGCGTAGCTTCCGTTCCCGTGGGAATACGGGAATAAAATATAGCCTATGTTCACCGGGAAGAGTGTAGCTTTCCAACAGTGAAAGAATTTTCCAAATAGGTCCTGTAGTTTCGGAGTCTATTCGATGCAAACAAACATACAAACAAACAAACAATCAAATCTTTCCTCTTTATAATATTAGTATAGAAATATAGATATAGATTTATTTAGGGGTGTCTTTTCCTAATGGAAGATGTCAACCCCATTGTAACCTACATAAATTATGATCTCGCCTTATTCCTCGAGAAGGCAGGTAGAGAAATTAAACGCCCACTTGCTACACGTTATTATGTAAGTATTATGTCCCAAGTAGTATGTGGTAAGTTGAATTCTGAAAACATCCTTCCGAGAGCTTCCCCGGGGCTCCCAACCACAGGCTGTTGGGCGTGACGTGAGGTTTTTTAGTCGGTAGGAGTACGGCATAACATCCATGAGGATTTTCCCTCAAGTTAAACAAAAAAAAAAGTATGTGGTATTATTTTATTGAAATAAACAATGGCAGGTGTGAAATTTTTAATGGATTTTAGTGGACAAAGGGGGACAACCAGGTGTTGAAATTGTTCAAGGCTTAAATTTGGTTCAACGTTTACCCTGTTACTGACAACCTGGAAACATACTAGTGAAGTTAGTTTTAGCAATCAAGATTGACCTTAATTAATCTCTTCAACCTAATTCCCCCTTCTCTTTTACAATACCGAATAACGCCAGAACTCGAAATAAATTGTTATGTGAACCGCATATAAATATTCGAAGTTTTTCAATGTTAAATTTTGAAAGTATTTAGAAAAATATCAAAATATTTGTCAGTTGTGTAGATCCCATACATAGAACATGCCCTGGGACATCCTTCCGAGGGCTTACCCGGGATTCCCGGCCGTAAACAGTTGTAGGGCATCGTGTGGTTTTAGTCGATAGGAGTCCGACATAGCATCCATGTAGGATTTCCTCACGTAAAAAAAAATACATACAACATGGTCATATTAGCATAATTTGGACTAGGACGCGCTGTGTAAAGGTCCCGCCCATATTTTAAGACAAAAATACACTATTAAAATTCTAACAGTGTATAACTATGTACAAGTTGAATAAAAAATATTTTGAACGAGTTTAAGAAATTTCTGCTAAGCAGTAACCTAGACTCTAGAGTTAGACTATGTAGGCCAAAAGATAGCATCGATCAAAAATGTCAGACCTTTATTGTACATCCTTGACTCGAGATTTATAAGCAATCAAATTGTCTTTGGTAATAAATCATAGAGTAAATATTACATGGTTATAGGGCGAGGCCGCACTTGCGTTTATCGCGGCGGTTTCTAACCTAAAAATGTCAAAATATTGACTTGATTTCATTGATTTTGACAGTTTGATGACATTTTGAGGTTAGAAACCGCCGCGGAAAAACGCAAATGCGGCCTCGCACTTAATGTAGCGAAAAATTCTAAATCTATGGTTAATAAACCAATAAATTTAATTAATGTTGTAGGACGTTTTCATGTAGGTACCATATAGAGCAAGAGCCAGCGGCCCCCAGGCATTCGGTAAAGTATAAAAGCTGTAAGTTTCTCAATGTATGTCCCCAACACAGATAAGAACGAACCCCGTCTACGAAACTTGGGTCACGGTGGCTTTCGCAGGTATCAGGTAGTTAAGGTGTGTAAAATTGTGTGTTAAATTTGTTAAAGTATAAAACTCAGTTTTTACATATTTTACTTATAATAATCCTAAAAGTCACCTTGTCGAAAGCCAGACACTTCGTACGGTTGCAACCCTCTGCCAGACACCCTTAAAGTATATTTCATTATTACTATACTTACGGTATAGTATAAAAGCTGCAATTTATATATGTTATTTGGAGAACTATCAAATGATGTTTTCTCAATAGCCAGACAGTTTCAGTAGTTCCTTAAAAAGTTAAAGTCTAATGTAGGTGCGAGCGCGAGGGATATTATGTGTCAGCGGGTGCGAGTGAAATACCGCGTTCGGTCCACTGCGACGTTTTACTGCGCATCAGCTGTCATTTATTGTGTATAATGAGAACTATTTTCTAGATTTACTATGAAAATTCACTATGTACAATAACTAAGAATCAACGAATAAATGTTTAGAAAATTCTTTTATAAAATTTTTGTGTTTAGGAATCATTAAATTAACACTCCAATAATATACTTAAATAATTATTTTAATAATACTTATTGGAATAATATAATTAATCTAATACCTACAATAATTAATGGAAAAATATTTCGAAGATATTCTATGACTCGTGGTCGTCGATATCTTGAGTGTCCTCATCACCGCTGCTCCAATCTGTGGGTTGGTCGTTATCAAAATCGTCTTCTTCGCCAGTTTCAGATTCAGTTGGGTGAAGAGCTGGATCCAAGGTTTTTTTTTTATACTACTTAGGTGGCAGACAAGCTTACGGCCCACCGGAAGGTTGGTAACCGTAGCCTATAGACGTTTGCAACACCAGAGGAGCTACACACGCGCATTATTTTAATTATTACAGAAACTGGCGAAGAAGAGGATACTGATAAGGACCAACCCACAGATTGGAGCAGCGGTGATGAGGACACTCAAGATATCAACGACCACGAGTCATAAAATATCTTCGAAATATTTTTCCATTAATTATAGTAGGTATTAGATTAATTATATTATTCCAATAACTATTATTAAAATAATTATTTAAGTATATTATTGGAGTGTTAATTTAATGATTCCTAAACACAAAAATTTTATAAAAGAATTTTCTAAACATTTATTCGTTGATTCTTAGTTATTGTTCATAGTGAATTTTCATAGTAAATCTAGAAAATAGTTCTCATTATCCTACTTCCTACTAATATTATAAATGTGAAAGTTTGTGAAGATGTTTGGATACTTGGATGTTTGTTACTCAATCACGCTCTAACGGCTGAACGGATTTAACTGAAATTTGGTACAGAGATAGCTTATAATCTGGAATAACACATAGACTTTTCATCCCGGGAAAATGTTCCCACGGGAAGCGGGAACGGGTAACGATTTTCACGCGGGCGAAGCCGCGCGCATCATCTAGTACACAATTAATGACAGCTGATGCGCAATAAAACGTCGCAGTGGACCGAACGCGGTATTTCACTCGCACCCTCTGACACATAATATCCCTCGCGCTCGCACCTACATTAGACTTTAACTTTTTAAGGAACTACTGAAACTGTCTGGCTATTGAGAAAACATCATTTGATAGTTCTCCAAATAACATATATAAATTGCAGCTTTTATACTATACCGTAAGTATAGTAATAATGAAATATACTTTAAGGGTGTCTGGCAGAGGGTTGCAACCGTACGAAGTGTCTGGCTTTCGACAAGGTGACTTTTAGGATTGTTATAAGTAAAATATGTAAAAACTGAGTTTTATACTTTAACAAATTTAACACTCAATTTTACACACCTTTACTACCTGATACCGGCGAAAGCCACCGCGACCCAAGTTTCATAGACGGGGTTCGTTCTTACCTGTGTTGGGGACATACATTGAGAAACTTACAGCTTTTATACTTTACCGAATGCCTGGGGGCCGCTGGCTCTTAGACCAATATCATTACATAGAGAATATAAAAAGAGGAGATTTGATACGAGACCTAGCAGGCGCAGGCCCACGCATGATTTTTTCTTTCTTCTTTCACATCGAAACAGTAATTCCACTAATCCCTAATATTATCATAAATGCCTAAGTAACTCTGTATGTCTGGCTGTTACGGTTTCACGCCTAAACTGCTGAACCGATATTGATGAAATTTGGAATAGAGATAGTTTGAGGCCAAGGGCTACTTTTTTACTGACTGCGCAAAAGGAAGTTATTGATATGCGATAACGACTTCTCCGCGGACAAAGCCGCTGGGAACAGCTAGTATATAATAAAGGCAAAAGAAACACTGTTGAATGAACTACTGAACCAATTCAGATTTTGTAATAGAGCTTGGGAAACGACATAGGCGGCTTTTCATCCCGGTAATAAGTTCGTGATAAACCTCACCACGCGGTCGAAACCGCGGGCGCTACCTAGTAATTAATACTATAATAACAGGTTCCCTGACAGGCCAGAGTAAAAAGTAACAGTGACGGCACTACATTGCTAAGCAATTACGTACCAATTATAGGCATGCCCAAGTAATTGTGTTGCGACTGTACCTCGAGGTTTTTTTTCAGTTCCTATTTCCTCATTCAACTCTCTCTTTAAGGAAGTAAACAGTGTCTGGCCCATCTTAGTGTCATCGCACACAGGCCACATGCGACAGCCGCAAAAAAGTAGAAGCGGATAGCGCGTGGCGGTCACCTTCATCTCTGCGGCGCGTGGTTTGTGTGCGACGAGTCTACATAAAATTTTAAGTACTGCGTTCAGATTGCGGTCTGCGGTCCCTAGACGATCATGCGGCATGATATGCATAACGATCCTTTTTGACGTGACAACGTTTTATAATTCGATGGAGCCGGCTGCACGCACGGAAAAACATGACGTATGCGGCGTTACCTCGCTCTGAGGCGTTCCATTTAAGGCTGAGTTGTCACGTTCAACTATCGTCAGTAAACCGACTTTACAGACAACCGATTTTCTTTTTGATGCAAGCATTATGATTTAAACTTGATTGGTGATTATGTGTTTGAACCGTTTGGGGTTGAGACGTTAGGCCCTTGGGGTCCAAGTGCCCGCTTCTTTTTTAAAGACTTGTCCAAGCGGCTAGTCGACACTTCACGGGACCAGAAGGCTGGCTATTTCCTTGCACAAAGGATTAGCATTGCCATTCAACGTGGCAATGCTGCCAGCCTTCTGGGAACGTTTCCAGTTGGCGATGATTCGGAGGAATTCTACGACGCATGTATGTAATCATGTATGTATGTATTATATATTATGATTAGGTTTTTTTGCTTTTATTTTTAATTTAAGGTAAGGTAGGTTCAATTTTTATTTATTATTATTATCATACAAATATATTAATTGGTAAAATTTATAGAAACAAATATTTAAATGTTATGAAATTTAATGATTTATTGGAACTTAAATTGTATTGATTGAAATAATGCTGCATAATCATGCTGCATGATCGTGTATGATCGTTCAGGGACCGGATATAAAAAGTTTATTTAAGCGGTAAAAACTAAAGGATGTTCAAGACCACACTTCCGGAGTTTTGTCTGTGGTTTTGTGGTTGTGATCGATCGCCCGTGTGCGACGGCCTTTATTATTCTTACGTCTTTTCTTTATAATTTTAAAATAAACATTTTTTGAGTCCGAACATGATAAATGTCTTTACTTTGTAAGATATCTGTTTGTGTAATTGCGACTCTGAATATTTTTAACTCAATTTGGTGAGATCGATTTAAATAATTTTATTTATGGTTTCTTCAACACGATTAAGGTGGTTTACGAAGTTGAAAGACAAGACGTATTGATAAAGAAAGTTGAATATCTTCGGTTCCGTTTTCGTTTGTATACATCCGAAATGTAAGAACAATTGTTTACCTTCTACAGTTGGTTTACTTTTCTGGGAGCTGATTGTTGAGTTGTTTTGTTTTATTAGTCTCGTAGAGCCACACGACCTATAACTTTGTCTTTCCACTCTGTCAATAGGCACGTTGTATGTATAATAAACATTTGCGCGCGTGTGTGTGTGTGTGTCTGAAATTATGAGTAAGTATATTGCTTTTATTGTTTCGTGTAAGTTCTTCAGTGGCAGCTGATTGCTTATGTAATGGTGTATAAGAAAACGATTTCCCCCCGCAACTTATGAAGGACTAACATGCCATGTCTACTACCCTGGTACTGGTCGCGTTGCTCTATGGTTTGTCTAGTGACGTACATTGACCATAGTTTTAATAGAAATGTTGTGAATAGATAATCAGCTTTTATGCTCTTTTTTTGTGCGCTACTAATAATTTGTTTGTTCTAGTCCGTTTACCTTTCGTATCGCTTGCTAGTGCAAGTGTACTAGTAAGTTTGTAATAACATTATACCTAGTTTGTCGTCTTGCCTGCGATTTCAACCATGTGTTTAGGTTTTCTCATAAGTACCCCTTTCCCACATGAAATTATTCCCGCGATAAAAAGTAACCTATATTAGTCCTCAATCTCTATTCTTCTATACTAAACTCCATCAAAAATCCGCGTGCTCCAAATAATTATAACGCAGCTAAATAATTAAAGCTAATATATATTGTAACAGACTGGCGTTATAAGTACTTACTAATTGTTATTTTACTGTATTTTTGAAGGTGAATTGTGAATATTTAAACACACTACACTAAGAACGCAGTTACATCGTCCGTCAGTGTGAACTCGACCTTTTACCGGCGCCTGCGATGCATTTCTACGAACTGTCGCCAAGTCTCGCGAATTCATTGACGTAATGAATAGGGTTGGCGCGACAGAAGTTATTTAAATTATTGAGTTTCCAAACAAGAATTTTAAAAAAATATGTTACTAGCCGTGCTATATCCCGATGCATGCCATTAGGTACGCCATGTCATTAATTGTTTTAAGTGACAGACACATTATGTAGAAGACAGTCCCCGGTTTACAGAAAATATTTGAAAGTAAAATTTAACCAAATTAGTTCAATCGTTCTCAAGTTTACACTTGGCAACACATTTATCGATAATTTTTTATATTTTACATACTGCTGGTTCGCTCTAACTTTGCCGCTCGGCTCCATACTAAAGTCGATTTTTTTATTAGACGAAGTAAATAGACAGCAACTAATGTCACTTCTTCATACAATGTTGCGTATTTTCTATGACGAAGTGACATTAGCTACTGTCAATTTATTTCGTCTAATTAACAATTCGGGTATACGCCTCTACGCCAGCGGCAAAGTTAGAGCGAACGGGTAGTAATTACATTAACATTATACAATCTAACAACAATTGTAAAACTAAACAAAATCTGATCTACTATCAACAAAAAGTTCAATTCTTTATCGAATAGCCTTTTCATACGAGTGTTCGTTAGCGTACAAAATATTTTTATAATGATAAAAAACAACCTGCTTGTGAAATAGTATTGCATATTTTATGTGCGTGTTTAATTAATTAATTAAGAATTATTATTACAAACATTTGTAAGTAAATGATAGTTACGTTAAAGACAGGCGTTTAAAGAATTAAACAAATTATGCTTTTAACCTAATGCACCAAAATAAACTAACGAAATTGCCACATTATAGAACTCGTAGCGTTGCAAAATAAAAATAAAATAATTAAAAAATTTTGAAATCCTTATTCTGCTCAAAAACTAAGCGTCAAATAGGCAAATAATACATGATTTTTAACTAAATCGCCTCCTTTTTAGGGTTCCGTACCCAAAGGGTAAAAACAGGACCCTATTCATGAGACTTTGCCGTCTGTTTGTCCGTCTGTCTGTCTGTCCGTCACGAGTGATAGCTAGAAAGCTGAAATTTTCATATAATTAGGTATGTGTTTTTGAAGTGAAACTTATCTTTATCGGCGTTGGAAAAAAATTTGCGTCACGTCACGTCACGTCACGATTTTTGGTTACGCGCCATCTTTGTTCTATTCCCCACCACGGTGGATTCGAATTAAGAGTACTTTATCCAGGGATAGCATGTCATTTAAGGGTTTTTGGACTTTTGGACTTTTGGATGGGACCTTGGTACTTTGGGTCTTTGGGACTTTGGAACTTTGGGACTTTGGGACTTTTGGACTTTTGGACTTTTGGACTTTTGGATGGGACCTTGGTACTTTGGGTCTTTGGGACTTTGGGACTTTGGGGCTTTGGGGCTTTGGGACTTTGGGACTTTGGGACTTTGGGACTTTGGGACTTTGGGACTTTGGGACTTTGGGACTTTGGGACTTTGGGACTTTGGGACTTTGGGACTTTGGGACTTTGGGACTTTGGGACTTTGGGACTTTGGGACTTTGGGACTTTGGGACTTTGGGACTTTGGCACTTTGGCACTTTGGGACTTTGGGACTTTGGGACTTTGGGACTTTGGGACTTTGGGACTTTGGGACTTTGGGACTTTGGGACTTTGGAACTTTTGGACTTTTGGGCTTTTGGGCTTTGGGGCTTTGGGGCTTTGGGGCTTTGGGTCTTTGGGGCTTTGGGGCTTTGGGGCTTTGGGGCTTTGGGGCTTTGGGGCTTTGGGGCTTTGGGGCTTTGGTACTTTGGGACTTTGGTACTTTTGGACTTTTGGACTTTTGGACTTTTGGACTTTTGGACTTTTGGACTTTTGGACTTTTGGACTTTTGGACTTTTGGACTTTTGGACTTTTGGACTTTTGGACTTTTGGACTTTTGGACTTTTGGACTTTTGGACTTTTGGACTTTTGGACTTTTGGACTTTTGGAGCCGCTCTCCGATTCATAAATTCTAAAAAATAAAAATGGCGGTTTAAGAGATTTTGGAATCGTCATTGGTCGCGAGCTCAAAATTGTTCTGTCACTTCACCAAAAATGCGAAAATTATCAATTAAAAAATATTTGAAAATATTAAAATAACTAGATAACAATAAACTACGTAGAAAGCAAGTGCATTATTATACAAATATATAGCCTTATCAAATTGTTGATATACGATTGAAGTCATGAGCAATAAAATATTTGTTGATAAAACAATGGAATATACCTTCATTTACTAGTCTATCTATTATAAATGTATGAAATTATGTGTTATATATTGCACTTGTCCTATTATATAGTATACATTATTACGTGGGACAATATCTAAAGGTTAATGTGGGCGTATAATATGCCTCTGCCTACCCTTTCGGGGATAAAAATGAATGTAAGTATGATGTCCTATTCGATCAATAAATTTCCTAAATAGCTATCGAAAATATGTAGATATTTCTAGTTGTCCCGACGAACTTTGTAACGCCCAAAAATCCTGAAACTTCCTAATACGTCTATGACTTTAAAATTTTACAAACAAATAAAGCAAAGAGTTATCAAATTTGGTGCAGCCATTGCCAAGTTACGGAAAAGGTCATTTTATTGATATTACTTTCGGGTTGCCGGTAGATAATAGATAAACAGAATGATTTATTACACACCAGAATTTTAGTATATATTTATTTTTAATATTGGTATGGCAGGTGACGAGTAATCATTTGGCGGACCTCACAAATTAACTCTTGAAAGGCTGCCTAGAATTTACTTGCCTTAGTAGAAGAAACTGCATTATTATTACATACTAGCGGACGTCACGCGGTTTCACCCGCGTAGTTCCCGTTCCCGTGGGAATACGGGAATAAAATATAGCCTATGTTCACCGCAAAGAGTGTAGCTTTCCAACAGTGAAAGAATTTTTCAAATCGGTCCAGTAGTTTCGGAGCCTATTCGTTACAAACAAAAAACAAATCTTTCCTCTTTATAATATTAGTATAGATTATGTCGGTGTTTTAGCCGTTAATACTTACTATTGCTGCCTTATAGAGGCAGCAAAAACATTTTCATGGTCCATAAAGAACGAATATCTAAAAATTTTCATATTTCATTGCATTTTTCCAAAATATTGAAAGTTGTCTCAGAAAGAAACAATATATTTATGAAATATTCAACAGCATAATAATTATAAGCTATAATTAATAATACAGATAAAGGTCAAAGCGCACATTATCACATTCAAATTAATAGTACCACGCTGCGTTAACCATAATTAACCATTTAAATCATAAATCAGTAAAACTATCGAAAGCCGCTGCCATACTACTAGGCACGTTCATGAAACAAGTTAAAAACTTCAAAACTAACATTATAATTGCATCACAAATATTTAGTACTGCCTGGTGAAGTGAGAATGCTGATAAAGAAATTTGAATTGCTCTCTGCCTAGTCCCTAGGCAAAGTAGCGTGATAATATATGGCCTATGTGTAAGCCCGACCACTTTTTGTATATTTGTACAAAATTTAAATTCATATAGAACATACAAAAAGGCAAACTGGAAATTTTTCATAAACTACTTTTGCAGCCGGTATTCTTTGTAGAACACTGGATAATTACAAGTAAGTATTGTTTTAAACAATAGTCGCATGTACATTTTTGTAACGTTTTAAAATTATGTAAAGAAAAATGTAACTTTTTATACTGCAAACATTTGGACCGATTAAAAGTTCCAGCCTCTGACGTCATCCCTGTAAACGATAATCTCCATACAAACTAAGAACGAGAGTCATATAAAGAACAAAAGCGATAACCCTAGCACCCTACAAGGAGCGGCACATTTCTGTCGGTGACTTCACCCTGTATACTGCAAGTTTATTTACAAAGGACCCATCGTTATTAGCGCCATTAAATTAAGAGTTAAGAGCTCTTTGCACTCTTGTGCATAGGGTTGTCAAGTAAATGTTGACTGATGAAAAAAAAATTGCATTCATTACGAGTTCAGATACGTGATGCAATAAATTGTGTAAGTAAATGTACAAGACAGTTCATTTTTAGGGTTTCGTAGCCAAATGGCAAAAACGGAACCCTTATAGATTCGTCATGTCTGTCTGTCTGTCTGTCCGTCCGTGTGTCACAGCAACTTTTCTTCGAAACTATAAGGCCTATGCTATTGAAACTTGGTAACTAGATGTATTCTGTGAACCGCATTAAGATTCTTATATGAAACTAGAAAAAAAGCAGTAAATTTTGGGGGTCCCCATACTCAGAACTGAAACTCAAAATTTTTTTTTTCATCAAAGCCATCTATAGATAGGTCTTTAAAAATGCATTTTTTTTCTAAAGCAAATAGTTTGCGCAAGAGACACTTCCAAAGTGGAAAAATGTCCCCCCCCCCCCCCTCTAACTTCTAAACTAAGAGAATGATAAATCGAAAAAGAATATATGATGTACATTGCCATAAAAACTACCAACGAAAATTGGTTTGAACGAGATAAAGCTGGTAGTTTTTTTTTAATACGTCATAAACCGCAATTTTCGGTTAGAAAAATCACTACCACTGCGAACGTGTTAAAACATCAATCAAAGTTACGACGAACTATAAGAACTTTTATATTATGTTACTTGTTGCTACGAAACCCTTCATGCATGGGCGAGTCCAACTCGCACTTGGCCGGTTTTTTAATCAGTATACTTCAGCTTATACACCAATACAATACAGGTTAGGTACATCAAAATCGTTCCAGCTGTTGACAAGTCGTTTAAAAAATATTATATTGGTTGACGATATCTGACGATCATTATCACACAAGTCTTGGGTGTCGATGCTGTTGGATGGATGGTGATTCAAGTAGCATCATAAAGGAGCATAAACTCTAAGTCAAATAGCTGGTCGTATTTTGACAAAAACTTTTTTGAGCAGATACTTCGCGCATACAAAGCCTCGGGGACTAGCTAGTTTTAAAATAGCCAAGTATACAAATACCGCATAATCACAAAAGGATAGAAATGCAACTTGAGTCAAAGCGTGCACATATATGGAGTGTATGCAGGAAGGTAAAAGAACCATAGGTACTTATGACGACATAAGAATAAATGAGAAAAACAAGACAACTGATTGAACTACCTACTGTAGAACAAAAAATCATTTAGCACAGAACATATTTAAACAGTAGAACATATTTTGTCACAAAACGAAATCATGAGCGAAGTAGTTGCATATATGATTAGAAGACAATTTACCTTATCGCAATTGGTTATGCTTAAAACATTATGTTTTACAGATAACCAAATAATATGTTTAAAGTACTGGTATGAGTAAGAAAGCCATAAAACACCGAAGTGTTATTTGGGTAAACGCTTTTCAACTTTATTATTGTACTGTACAATTACATCTAAATATTTAAAAACATTACCTATTTTAGCTTATTGGATAGCCTGCCCAAAAAAAAAAAATATTAAAGACTAGCTGAGCCCGCAACTTCGTTTACGTCACATAAGGTGTATGAAAGGAAAGGTATTTCTTCACCAAAGTCATCAAGCAGCGTCTGAAACTGCCCTGTTTGCTTAATCATAAAAGAGCTTAATGATTAAGCCAACACGCCAGTTTAGGTTCACTCACATTCAAATAAACCCCTACAATTAAAATTTTCAAAATATCTGATTCTTAAAAGTGTTATAACTCTTTTATTTCTAAACCGATTTACATAAAACAAACGCTAAATGTTAACTGGAGCAAACCTCAACACAATATAAAAAACCGCATTGCAATCGGTTGAGCGGTTACTGAGATTAGCGTGCACAACCGTACAGACAAAAAGATATACAGACATACAGAGATACAGACATACAGACAAACAGACAAAAATTCTAAAAATCATTGTTTTGGGTTCTATTGCGTTCATAAAGCTCCCCTATAATAATTTTTCTTATTTATCTTCCATGTACAGACAGCGACCTGTTACGATTTTATTATATGTATTGATATTGATTGATATAAAAGTCCAAGAGTTACTGCTGGGCGCAGACTTAATGAAACAAATAATAAAATGCAAAAAAGCAATTCCAAGTAAAACGTCGATTGAACTTACAAAAAGTGTATTACTACCAGTAAATTTCAAATGTGAATGTGCATTGGCTATTACCGGCTTTTTCAGAAAATGCCGAATTACATGGCATGTTTATTTAAAATCTATTTACTTACGTGTGATAAAGATAAAACAGAACGCTTTCTTTTCGAAAACGTAAAAAACTTTGATCTCTTCATCGTACGAGTCACCATAAATCCAAACAAAATTTAATCACATTGGAATAATACACCACTTCACTTTAAAACCGTAATTTATGATGGAAATTAACTCCAGTAATAAATTTATACATTGACAAACGTCTGTCACACCGCTGCAAACAAAAAGCTACACCCCTGACAGCTGTCAGGCGCCAGGCAATGCGTCTCAATCAAAACTAAACATTGTCCCGCACGATGGCCGCACAGTAATTGCTTCCCGTATTATCGGGTACATTGTCTCGCTCTAATTCTATTAACGACTAAACGAACGTTTCATTAGTCCTTGCATTACCGTGAACTCATGTATAACTATCAAAGCGGCCAAGTGCGAGTCGGACTCGCGCACAGAGGGTTCTGTACCGAAAAGCAGTCAAAAATTACGTTTAAAGTCAAATTTTTAATTACACGAAGTCAGTTGACAGCAGCTAATGTCACTTCTTCATACAATGTTTCATAATTTGTATGACGAAGTGGCATTAGCTGCTTGTCAATTGACTTCGTCTAATTAAAAAATCGACTTTAGTGTTTGGGAGACTCTTAATCCCTCCCTCCCTTTTTTGCTGCTTTTTAGTATTTGTTATTATAGCGACTACAGCAACACATGATCAGTGAAAATTTCAGCTCTCTAGCTATCACAGTTCATGAGATACAGCCTCGTGACGGACAGACAGACAGACGGACAGCGAAGTCGCATAAATAGGGTCCCGTTTTAACCCTTTAGGTACGGAACCCTAATAAGTACACTTAAACCATTTACGTCAGTTCGTAATCTAATAAAGGTTTTTTGACTCGACTTAACCTTCAATGTCCATCAATACCTGAGATGCCCTCAATTGATTCTTGACCTCTGAATCAAAGCGATCCAATCCAATCAAATCTTTTTCAACGTCTCATAATCCCATCGACCTTTTCTTTTCTAATCTGTTTTTTATTGTGAAATGTATTGGAAACTAGCTGACCCCGCAACTTTGTTTACGACACATAAGGTGTATGAAAGGAGAGGTATTTCTTCATCAGACTCATCAAGCAGCATGTGAAACTGCCCTGTTTGCATTTTAAAACAATTCAGTCTGACTGACGGACTGAATTGTTTTAAAATAGACTTTATCATTAAGCTCTTTTATGATTAAGCCAACACGCCAGTTTAGATCCCTTACATTCAAAGAAACTCCTAAAATTAAAATTTTCAAAATATCTTATTCTTAAAAGTGTTATAACTTTTTTATTTATAAACCGATTGACATGAAATAAACACTAAATGTTAAGTGGAGCAAACCACAACACAATAAAAAAACCGCATTGCAATCGGTTAAGCGGTTAGTGAGATTGGCGTGCACAAACGTACAGACAAACAGATATACAGACATACAGACAAAAATTCTAAAAATCATTGTTTTGGGTTGTATTGCGTTCATGAAGCCCCCCTATAATATTTTTTCTTATTTATCTTCCATGTACAGACAGCGACCTGTTACGATTTCATTATATTATTATGTATTGATATGAAATAGGTCTATCATAGAAGCTTTGTTGTAGTACTTGAAGCACGTGATTATTGTTGACCCTATACTTGAACTTGTGACTTCTAAAAGCACGCGGGGTATCATTGGTATCAATCAATGAGCGTCTTTCATCTGTCACTCGTGGTTATTTGAGTTCATTTGTGTGTTATGATATGAATGACGAAATAATAATATATTGATCAATGTTATTTATAAACTTATTTAGCTTTATTATGTCTCTGATTTTCTGCTGTTTTATCTGATTTCACACCAGGATTGGACTAGAGGTAGAGGTAATATAAGCAATGATATTTTCTTCTCCCTTCAATTACGAGCAGTGTTATCAAAAAAGTTAACACTTTCTGAACCAAGTACCTATTGCTGAATTCTGATTTCATACCATCATAACAATCATTACCGCAATTTCTATTATTCCAAGTGAGGAACGGCTGACATAAAATGAAAAATTAACTCCAAGTTTCAATGCTTCTCGTAATTTTTCTTAGAAATCTTTTGCTTTTACTTATATCTATCTTTAAAAAGTCCACATATAAATCCGCCATTTGTACATATTTGTGCTTTTGCTTCTTTTGTAAACTGGTTATATTGATGAACAATAAAGTTTTACTTACTTACATAAATAGTTTTTATGCCGACATTAATCCAATACTCTCAATACAAATAAAATCATCTTTACATCGGGCGATTTATCATTAGCAAATTATAAACGAGAAGATTGACCGGTCGAAGCACGTGCGCGAGACCGCATCTCATCTTTGAACATATCGACAAACATGTGCCCACTGACACACATTCACCTGCTTTCCAAACAAAACAGGTTTCTCCATATCCCATCGCTAGGGTTGACCGCTTACCTATCAATAGCCCTTTCATACGCTTGCAATTTAATGGAGAAAGTTAACTTAATTTTAATGGAAATCTTAAAGATTCGGAGAAATACTTTTCTTATTTTGGAGATAATTTTGAGTAATTTGCATGTTGCTTTAATCGTTTATTTATACTTACTTAAAGTAATTAGTGCACTCCCGAAGCTTTGATACATTATTTTTTATACTACGTGAAACTTAACCCTTTCAAAGAAACGTGACATTTAAAATGTAAATGGAGAGAAGAAGTGTTTAAAAAAATGTTTTCATGAATCATCACGACGAATTTCAATGTATAACGAGTATAAAGTCCCTAGCAAATTTATATACCAGCAACTTCTCTTAAATAAAAATAGAAGTCATTGTACTAGGTAAGGTAGGTCATGTAAATTTTATTTATTGGTCAGAGCTTGCCCTTGTTAGGTAAAGGTCACGGGTTCAAGTCTCGTCTGAACCACGTCGTCTATTTTAACTTTAAATAAAATTTCTCATTATTCTAAAACTTCGTTCATAACTTTGTAGCTGTTGTTGGATTCTTTCATTACAAGATTGGAATAAAACTCGTAAGTCACTTTAACAAAACATATTTAGCGGAACGCTACAAAAATTATTGAATTTTGCTATCACCTTCAATAAACCACAAACATGTAGGTACATTTTTTAAAACTATAAACAAAATTTATTTTATTACATTGTATAGGTATATTTATATAGATACAATGTGTAATCTTATTAAAAAAATTTAAAGCATAATAATTTTTTGCGACACAAATTCATTTTAATATTTTTTTAATAATAATAACAAAATTACCAGTTTTTTTTCTGTGATTCGCTAATTATGACAGTGTATATTTGAAGTTTTGCATTCAACGTTTTTCATAAGTCGTGAACAATCGTGTGATTGACTTGATATTTACAATTTACAATATTCTCTCCGTTCAAATGATTTGAGAATAGCACTAAAATAGTAAATTAGTGTACGCCAAGGAATTTTCTGAGGTTTGATTATAAAAAAAATTATCAATTCAGCTTATTTGCGAGTTTAATTTATTCTGTACTATGTCCAATTTTCAAGACAAGAATTATTTTCATATCCATATCAGGAAAATGCGAGGTAAAGTAATAATAGTCTTTGTATTTTGGGCTCATTAGCATTTACCTTGCATGAGTTCAGTCAGTCAGTTCCTTTATATTTATTTCGTAATTTGGGATGATTTATTTTTATTGTACATCTTTTTTTAAACCAACAATGACTGCAATAAAAACTAATATTTACATTGAATTAGTTTCTAATTTACAATTATTATACAGCAGATCAGGTATTATTAGTTATTACTCATTTACGTAGCAATTTGCTTTTTTATCGTGCGGAAAAATCCTCCATGGATGCTAGGCCGGACTCCTACCGACTAAAAAACCTCACGTATCCTGCCCAACAGCCTACAGTTGGGAGCCCCGGGTAAGCCTTCGGAAGGACTGCGGCCTCGCCTAGGGAGAAGGTACAGGTGCTATCTTCCGTCTTTGGGGGGTTTTCGGGTGTCATCTCGCTCCTTAGGGGGGGCATGCGTGAATCCCTCACGTCACGCTGCCGTCTAGGGCCTGCTTCTGTAAGGACGGTGAGCAGCCCTCTCACCGGCAATCTGCCTTAATAGTATGTTTACTCGCTCTTTGAGAATTATGATAGATGTTTTGCCCATGAAAAGACGACAAAAATACGGCAATTATTATTAAAACTCTCATGGATAATATGCCGAATAAAACTACACGCGGCGCCCTGACACTGCTTACGGGCCGGTAGTCCAGGTAGTCCCGGGAGTCCCGGGAAGGATGTTATCAGGTATTGTGCTTTATGAAATTGCTTAAGTAGCAATTAGATCACTTAGCTGTGCGCTGTTTTAAGCCACTTCCGGTTTCAAATGTCAAACCGGAATTGGGTTTAATACGACTCTTTTTCTTTAATCTGTCTTAAATACATATATGACGAATTGAGTTTATTATGATTGAAATGTTGCCTATTTCTTTGGAAGTCACACGTGAAGTGTGAATTTTGAATATTAATGAAGGCATTTCTTATGATTTAATTTAATGACATAACCTATGAACCATCAAGCCCAACGATATTTGCACAAAATTTGAATACATTTTGCAGATGATCATAAAGTTTACATTAATTTGGATACTTAAAGAGTTTTCTCTTTTGCGAATTATGACAATGAATAGAAAACATACTAAACAGCTGCTTTCCAAATGTATCAGATTAGGAACACACGTTTCTCTGCCGAACGATAAAACTTGGAGCAATCTGACCGAACACATGTTTTCTTGTTACAATCCCTGGTTATTCAAAAGAAGCGTGAAGAGTCACATAACAGGGCTGCCAACTGGAGGACCACTGTCAGAAGTTTTATGGACAGTGAGAGTGACTTCCAATTGCTGGATGTCGTCATGGCTTTCCACCAAGTGAGTGACTTGCAAGCTGCTGGCGAGCTTAATATAATATACTAGCGGACGTCACGCGGTTTCACCCGCGTACTTCCCGTTCCCGTGGGAATACGGGAATAAAATGTAGCCTATTTACACCGGGGATAAGTGTAGCTTCTCAACAGTTAAAGAATTTTCAAATCGGTGCAGTAATTTCAGATAATTTGATGCTAACAAACAAACAAATGACCAATCTATACTAATATTATAAAGAGGAAAGATTTGTTTTTTTGTTTGTTTGTTTGTTTGTTTGTAACGAATAGGCTCCGGAACTACTGGAACGATTTGAAAAATTCTTTCACTGTTGGGAAGCTACACTCTTTGCGGTGAATATAGGCTATATTTTATTCCCGTATTCCCACGGGAACGGGAACTACGCGGGTGAAACCGCGTGACGTCCGCTAGTCTTTATAATATTAGTATAGAAGAAACTGAGAACCAACCCTGATTTTAATGTTGATTTGTTGGGAGATGACGAAACCTGTTTACGTTTAATGTTAACTGGAAGCATTAAAATGCTTTGTATCTAGTACTTTATCATTTTGATGTACTTAAAGAAGCTTCGAAAAACAAACTTTTCCATAAAGCTTTTAAAATTTCGTACGAAATAATTTATTTTTGGGCTATTTCGGGAGGGTTGTGGGCTTTTCAACTTTTAAAGTGAAAACGGCTTAGATAGCAGCTTAGATAGTTAGGCATTTTCGGGCTGAGAAAAAACACTTGAAATCACGATTTTGTTACGGCATTACGCTTACCGACACTTTGGAATTGTCACCGGGAAACTGTTACTAATTACCAGGGATTACACATACCATATCAGAGTCACTACTACCTACTTGGTTAATCTTGGGATACCCTTCTGAGGACTTACCCAGGACTCCCGTCCCCTCCCGCCCTTAGGTAGGCAGTCGTGGGGCATCGTGCAGTTTCAGCCGATTTCCACGCGTACAATAATCACTACTAAACAAACATGCTCCTGGTTTGACGAAAAATTTCACATGACTTGCTCTTGGGTGAAGCAATTGCCTCCAAATTGCCTTTACCTGAATCGAAACGGTAATTATGTTATCAACATTTGAACTTATACCAGTGTGCAATAACCAGATTTCGGAATTGTTTTCTATGGTTATTGTGAATATAAAGTTATTAAATATTTCACTGAGTCTTAACCAATATGCTCGGACTACAGAGACTGTATTTTTGTATAATTAGTGTAGGACTGTATGTTTTATGTGTAACTGACTATTGCAGATTTGATTCGAATTACCGATTGGATAGACCTTTTTTTCTGTTTATGCAAGTGCTCGGTGACGGCAAGTCTTATGGTATCATCCCTGTATTCCTCTCGTTGCCTCAATCAGTCATAAACATGAAAGTATTCAATGAAATATCTTTTGTTGTTTTGCAATTTATGCTGTCCCTTGCTGGGCAAGTCGTTTCATACTGTTCTACTGTTGAATAACTAGTTATTTATTGCCCCAAATCTCCCTATACTGTACTTCTGCTAGGCAAGTCTCCCTTTTAGACTTCCAAGTCTTTCTGTGTCATACCTTGTTTAGTTTACTTCTTATCAAATTTGTCAAGATCGTCAGAGTTTTATCGGCATGCTTTGTCGGCGAAAACCCTTTAAGTATACAACGGCCTTAGACTGAGAGGTGAAAGTTAGAGTCGAGACTAACCCTAGATTCGAATCCGATACGCGGTGTATATAATGTTACAGTATCATTGTACAATCGGACACGTTCCGCAACGATTAACAACTCATTTTATGAATTATTATTGTACTAATTAATTCTTAACAGGAAGCGTGAGAGGAACAAGCGTGTAATGCGTCAGACATTATGTTTATGTTTATATTCGAGATAGGCAAGTAAAGTTATAGATTAGTAGCTGACCCGCGCAACTTCGTTTGCGTGATAAATGAAGAAGCACTCGACCGATTTTGAGCAAACTTCACATAAACTATGTACTAAAAAGTCCGAAGAAAGCCTAAACATTTGGTTTGGATAGGTGAGCCCGTTCTTGAGTTATAAAATTACAACGAATAGTTGCATTGATTTTTATATAGTGTAAACCACCCAATTATTGGCACTTTTAGAATGAATTATTGGCACTTTAGTTAAGAGTATATTTCGAAAAATAAGGGAAACCTAGTTTATTACAGTTCGGTGTTGCCCATTATGTAGTTGTAGGTATGCATTAAAAAGTAAAATAGCATTCTTTTTCGGTTAGAAATGGGCAAAATTACCTAAAGTGCCAATAATTGGAGGAGTGCCAACGATTGGGTGGTTTACCCTATATAGAAGAGAAGAAGAAGAAGAAGATTTCAGGTCAGACTTGAATTTAGTCAAATTTGACTAAGAGATATTTATATCTAGTTTTTATTTTATAGGTAAGTTTGTTTAGCTCCAGGAAATGACGGTATCTAGCGAATAGAGGGCCACTCTCAAAGTTCGCATAAAGACTGACATTGGCACTACAGTTGGCGACACAATGATGTCTTCACACTCCTCTTGAAGAACCCTAATGACATGACATGAGCGATGGCAGATTTTACCATGTTTATATGAGTCAAAGCTAAGAGTTGTTATCTTTAGCACGACTTAGTTCTGGCGAAGATTCTTTCCACCGCATGAGAGTAGCATCTCTGTTCAGCACGCCTAGTTCGTGGTAAAAAAGGAAAGACTGTGCAATACACAATCATTTCAATATTTATTTTATAACTAGCTGTTCCCCGAGGCTTCGTTCACGTACAAGTCGTTTTCGCGTAAAATCATGACACTCTTTTTGCGTAGTTGGTTAAAACAAGTAACCCAGGGACTCTAACTATCTCTACACGAAATTTCATCTAAATCACTTCAGTAGTTTAGGCGTTGAAGCAAAACAGACAGGGAGAGTTACTTTCGCATTTATAATATTAGTAGGGATGGTAAAGAATTATTTACTGAAAGTTAAATTACCTACTGAAAGTTAAAAGAGTGGCCGGAGTTTTATTGCCAGGTTCTTTTTTCTTCAGCTCTACCTATTGCGTTGCGAATCTGGCAGTAAATGTAACTGTAGAAGCAATCATTTAGACGTTGATAAGCGTTACATTGTGACCTATATGAATAAAGATTTTTCATTTTCATTTATCTTACCTGTAGACAAGGGCACAAAGGCCAGCGTCTCCTCAACGCGTGAGGCATCTTCTTCCTCGGTGGGTCAGGTTCGGGCGGCGTCTCACCGCACGCCCAGCGCACGAGGCGCGCGCGCGCCGCCTCGGCCACCTCCAGGCCGCGGGACCAAGATGGAAGGCCCTGTAGGACAAGGAGAAAAATATCGTTAAATACACTTAATGTAATAAAACCGGTCAAGTGTGAGTGGAACTCGCTCACGGAGGGTTTCGTACCAAAAAAACTGCAAAAAACGTTACGTTACGTTGTCAAATCACGTTTGTTGAGTGGGAGCCCCGTCCCTTAATCCTCCCTTTTTTTCTGTTTTTAGTATTTGTTGTTATAGCAGCAACAGAAATACATAATCTGTAAAAAAATCACCTCTCTAGCTATCACCGTTCATGAGATACACCCTCGTGACGAAGCGAAAGGCCGACAGACGGACGGACGGCGAAGTCTCATGAATAGGGTCCCGTTTGTTTCCTTTATGGACGGAACCCTAAAAAATGAAAGAGATGATTGATGAAAAGAAGTCGGGTCGAATTATATATTCCGAAGAACCAGGGGAGGAAATGTGCGATGGTTGAGTTTTGCCAGTTTTAACCAAAAATCTCCATCCTGGAACTTGAAACACGGGATATAAGCTTCTAATCCCTATGAGCTCAGAGGGTTAGATAGACCTGATTTGAACCAGAGCTTCAATCATCTACCAGCATAGGCACCCTGTCCTGGGGTACCCTTCCGAGGACTTACCCGGGGCTCTGTTAGATATACTATGGTTTTTAGTCGGTAGGAGTCCGGCATAGCATCCATGTAGCATTTTCCTCACATTAAAAAAAAGCATAGGCATCCTCTTACAGGAGAGATTGACTTAGGACGCCGACGATCTCAATGGGGTAACTTTATATCCATCCATACCGTTTTGATACAGAAAAAGAAGGAGATCTCTGAAACCAAATGTATCAGACGTAAGGGGTTTGAGAGCTTGTCACGTTTGATAAATGATAGAAAAGTCAAAACTGTACATTGGAAATATAAAAAAAAAACTCGCTGGGTGTTCAACATAAGATACCGAAGCCGAAAATATAGTTAGAATTTTTTTTTCTGTTTGCTTTGCTTTGTCCGGAAGGATCTCGAAAAGTACTCAATAGATTTGATTCAAATTTTGCACAAACATTAACTAGGGGTAGGGTCTTCAAATAGGCTATATATTATTATGCTACATATCCTAGGAGCTAAGCAGAGAGCAATTAATCTGGCATTATAACGTAACTTTCACGCGTAGCAACAGCTAGTACCTAATAAATATATATGTTTAAAACAATTATTAACTTTACTGCCAACGTAATTTATAGTGTTCAGTTAGCGGTTGTATTGCGTAAACCGATCGTAAGAAATAAACCTTTAGGTATACAACATTTTGCATAACTTTATAATCCATTAAATTTAATTGCCCAAGTCAGAACTGGCAAGATTAAAACAAACAGACAATTAAATATTACTTTGAAACGTGAGTAAGTTAATAAATTTTAAAATATTAAATAGGTCAAGAATAAGTTAATCTATCATCGGCATCGCTAGCAAACTTATTAAATGGAGAGTAGATGATAATAGTGTATTGAAATTTCAATGTTGTAAAACATCTTCAAAATTCAATATCACACTGAAAAATAATTCATAATATAACCATGTCTTTTCCCTCGAACAGGTAGACAAAGCCATTTTTTCCATTGCTTTAGATCCAGATTTTTTTAACGTGAGGGATTAGGGTTAATCCTAAGACTAAAACCACACGTATCCTACCTAACAGCCACGGGTAAGCCCTCGGAAGGATACCCAAGGACTCCCAACAGACCTGAGGCTACCATTGCGGCCTCAATTATTTGACGGTGTTTAGATCCATTTTAACAGATGGTGAGTCTTTTGCCTGCGTTTAATACAAATGGGGTGGCAAACAAGCTTACGACCCATCTGATGGTTACCGTAGCTGATGGACGTTTGCAACACCAAACTGTTATTAAAACTTACAGCCCTCCAACTCGGTTTAATGACACGTTAGTGACTGCCGGGACCAATGGTTTAAGAAGCGTCCCATAGCACGAAAACCCATCTAGACTAACCATAACGCTCGAAGCCCCGATTGCTTACTGATGTGTAAACAATCACTGACTTAGCATCTCTACAGATCACTAAGCAAATGGAACAACCAGTACCTACTTCCTATCTAAAGACAATGCCACAAATATTGTCAACAAGGCCACTCTATAGAAACTGTGTCATATACATAGAGCAACTATGACCTAAGACTTTTATCGGGAGGAGAAGCGCCATACAGAGAATTTCCCTTCTATCAAACTGTACTCTCAAATCACACAGAAATATACATTTATGTGTGTCTGAAACTATTAGTGTATTGTTTTAATTATCATTTTGTGTAAGTTCCTTACTGACAACCGATTGTTTTTGTAGTGGTGTATAAGAATAAGAATTACACCCGCAACATATTATGATAGACAATTAAAAATATAAAGGTGTTTTCCTTCAATCGCGGTCTTGCTCTATGTTGCAGACATTCAATGCATACCAGCATAAAATATTGGCCTGATGATTTTGATAAAGGGTTCAAACAACTCAATATTTAAAGGCCAACTCGTGGTTAGGTATATTTACGAGACCATACGTTGGTTCTGAGAGCTTATAGCAAAGGTTTTACCTATAATATAAAGTCAAACTTTGTAATTATTAGTTTTTTTACGAAAATTGCGTCCATTTATGGAGAAGAAGTGTATAAAGTTACTTTTTTAAATGAATTACTTCTCTTTAGATTTGGGACAAAAACGACTACGACACCAAACGTTAAGATCTATCTATCGTTGGTCTAGAGGTCGAAATGGCAACTGCAGATCAAGAACTCTGGGTTCGATTTCCACCGGAGACAAAAAATTGTGTGATCCATAAATATTTGTCTCGAGAGTCTGTAAAAGTTGATTAGTATTAATATTCGTGACCTGATACCCACAACACAAGCAGGTTATTTCTAGTTTACTTAGGGATCAGCAGAGAGAAAAAATATTTCCAATGTTAAATGTTAAATTATGCTAAAACACCATATTAAAAATACATAATATAAAAATACATAAATAATGAGACATTTAGCAACAACAAAATACTATCACGACTTTGCTCAGGGGAGACTCGTAGCAGCATTGAAATCCAATCGAAATGTCTGCAATAAATGGTTATCCATGTAGTAAAAACGTGCATTGAAATGGAATTCTAAAACGTGTGATAGAATTAATTACAGAAAAAGCAAACCATGAATGAATGAAAAGCGTCTTAAATGAACTCGCTGCTATTTCAGAAAATTCTGCCTTATCGGCTAATTCAGAAAATTACCCACCATATTTCTTTTTATATTCAAGAGTGATATAGATATTTAAATTCTCATGGTCACTAACATTAGTTAGGTATTTATTATTTTATATTAATCGGATATTTACCTACTGAATGTTTCAGATATTTCGGCATTGTTGCAAGCGATCATTCACGGAAGAACTGAAAAGAGTCATGTCTATTTCAACACGGTATTAGGCTCATCACCTACGACGTGGGACCAAAACTAATGTTGAAAATTTAATGTCAGCGTAGGTATAGTATATATTTGCCCAACCCATCAAGTGTAGGTGTTACTTTTTTTTTTTTTTTTTTTTTTTATATTCAGCTCGCCAAATTGACGTCGCCACCAGCCTGATGGTAAGAAAGCAGTGGTGCATCTAGCGATTGGGGGCCACTTCTTACAGTGGTCCTCAAGTTGGCGGCCCTGTGATGTGCCTCTTCACGCTCCTCTTGAAGAACCCGGGATTGTAAGATGAGGGAAAGACGTGTGCGGGCAGGTCGTTCCATGTTTTTATAGTTCGACAGAGGAACGATCTTTTGAAACGCTCGGTTCTGGCGAAGATTCTCTCCACTGTGTATGAGTGGCATCTCTGCCCGGCACGCGTTGTTCGGGATCGGAAAGGAGATGGTGGGATCAGGTTGAAGAGCTCTAAAACTACTTAAAACATGTTTGTATGAAAACGTGCCCAACACTTACTTATGTACTCTAGTGCTGTTCTAGTCATATAACTCGATCGATTTATATTTGGTTCTTAGAAAATCGATTCGATCCGCAATAACATTACTGAACAAGGCGCAGCTTTCGTTAACTTCCACATAAATCATTATTTTGATCCTACGCATTCATAGAAATGTAAAGTGGGGCTCGTTCTCAGAATGTAACTACTTACACTAAACTTGAATAACGAAAATAGCGATTAAATAATTAAACAAAAATCTCTATTATGCCCAATGATTACTTTTGTAAGCAAAATATTGTGGGACAATTCTTTTTACACAGTACCATGTATCCCAAATTAGCTTAATATAAGTTTGTGCTACGGGACAAAGGGGGTATTCGTCACAATCGCGGCGGTCAGATTGGTCATGGATGAGTGGCTGAAGAGGAGACACAGTGCTCTCTCCTACCGGTTGTCACAGATACTTATCGGGCACGGGAGCTTCGGTAAGTATCTGTGGCGAACATACCGGGAAACCACGGCCGAGTGCCAGCACTACGGGGAGCGCAGCAGACATTGGTGGAGTGCACGGCGTGGGCGCAACAGCGCCAGGTCCTCGTGGCACGCTCTCGCTGGAGACCATGGTGCGATCGAACATTTTGTTCGATGTACAATGAAATATTTGTTCCGACTAGGGATAAGAATAGGAATACGAGAGACTTCGACACGACAGTCGCATAAACTACACTACGATCGAATCGAATCGTAAACACTGAGGTTCATCATCAAATCAGCCTATGACAGTCCACTGCTGCTGGACGTAGGCCTCTCCCGAATTTTGCCACAATACATGGTCCTGCGCCTTTCGCATCCACAGTCCCTATGATCTCTTTTAAGGTCATCGGTCTATCTGGCGGGGGGTCGTCCTACCCCACGTGTACCAAGTCGCGGTCTCCACTCCAGCACTCGTTTGCTCCACCGACCATCGGTCCTCCTTCGAATGTGGCCAGTCCAATGCCACTTCAAAATGCTACACTGCGAGCTATGTCGACCACTCCGCTTCTCTGACGGATAACTTTGTTCCGATTTTATCCCTCAGAGACACCCCAAGCATAGCTCGTTCCATTGCTCGCTGTGCAACCTTAAGAGCGTGGACTAGCTTCACGGCAACTGTCCACATCTCGGCACCGTAGGTCATAACTGGTAGAACGCACTGGTTAACTGAGGTTGTTGCATCAATATGCTATGATTAATGTATCACCATTATTCCATAGTCTTTCAATCCTGGTTGCACCCCAATTCTTAGTATCGTCTATTGCTCAGAAAGTTTAATACCCACAAATTCACCTGTTTTTCACCGCAATTTCATTAGCATAAATTAGCCTTACCTGTCAAGATAACAATTCTAGCAAGTGTTATCAAAAACAGGTTTTTAATTTATGCACACCCATCTCTGTTTCAGGTCGACAGCAATGTTTCAACACAAGCAACTATGCCATTGTTCACCTGAACTTTGAAACCGGCATTTACTGAACTGTTGCGAATTGATCATAAACAAGTGATAAGCGAATAGAGTTTGGTGGTATACCTACCTAAATGTTTTGTAGAGGAACAAAGAAATTAAGATACCTGCTTACAAAACTGGTGATATTTAAAACGTACTACTTATAACGTACCAAAACAATGTTGTAATTGAACCGATTAAAACCACATGGTGCTCCTTTTACCGCTGTGAATAGTTAGGAAACCTGGGACTCTGACTGCCTGTCCTTTATTTAGAGATCAATTTACACTCTCCAATCAGGCACTGAGCCACGATCAGTTTATTACTGCTAGGGTGACGGCTAGCCATGTCATACCCTATTCTCGCAGTCATGGAAGGAGTTTGCTTATCGATAATCAGCGCCAAATGCAACTTTACTCAGGAGCGAGTGCTATGGCTATATCTCTCCCATTTCATTTTTTATCCCACTAAGATGGCAGACGAGCAAACGGTCCACCAGATGTACCGGTGGACACCGTAGCCTGTAGACGTTAAAGCTAACACCAGAGGCGCTACTCTCGCGCTGTCGACCCTGTAAAACTTTCTAAGACCCCTTTTAAAGAACCCCATACTGTAGGCGTTTGGGAAAACCGAGGCAGGATTTCAATAACATTTTTTTTGCGAAGGTATATTCTATTTTCAAGACAAGGTGGTATAGGTACTCAGCAGACATGGTAAGGCTAAAATTAATACTAAAAGGATAGGTCCACTTATAAAGCCAGCCTTACATAACATCGTTAAGTAATGCAGGTAGAGGTTACGATCCGTGATCACCACTAATGTACTTCCCATGTAATCAAATCAATTACCTAAGCCCGATGCAGTCAAGCACTGATTGCATTCATAACTTCAAATTCAATTCATTCAAATTTAGTGGTTTGATCATGAGTTATGAGGTATATAGGTACACGAAAAGTTGCATAAATATCTATAACAAGTTGCATAAATGGTGTTCAGAAATAAAAATGTAAATTGAAACATTGATACACAGGATATCACTTTGAAAAGCAGTTAGTATGTTAATAACTAAATCACGAATTATAGGTCTCGAGCAGGACCCAAACCTGCGTCTTCTGCATCTGCCTAACTGTACCAGATGCCCTACACTGAACCATCGAGACACTTCTCTCAACGGATTTTCCTCTCCGCATTGCGGATAGGGTCTTATATCAAAATTTCGTGTGATAAATTTTTTTTCTTTAATATTCACAAGAGTTTATGGGAATCTCTTAAAAAGCATAAGGCTCATAAATAAAGACAGTCGTGCTTTTTAAAGGCCATCACTATGTATTATTATTTTCGTTTTTCATCCCAGCACGCAGCGTCTTAAATGCATTGCAAAATCTTCTAAGAATCTCATGCTACTTACAGATAATACAATCATATCGCTCCCTTCAAGTTATTCCACAAAAGAAGTGTCATCACAAAGATCCGTGATCCAAATAGTTATAGTGTTACAAAAAGTAAACGAAGCAATATCGAGGGCATATATCGAGATGCCCTTATTGCAGCGAACGATGCCACCGCGTTCATCGCTGAATTATTCATGGCGTCTACTTGAAGACTGCCTACTAAAATAAATAAAAGTGCAGTATGGCCAATTTATATGGTAATGTATTGTTTGTGAACTAGTTACATTGAAGACGGGTGAGATATTATAATAAATTCTACAGCAGACAGCTTTCTATTATTTCCACTTTTAGTTCGAAACTCACGCCCTTATACCTCGAATGAATATTTTATCTCTTGGCTTGTAGGCAGGCATGGCTACATAATTATTTCCCATTTTGACATCTCTCCATTAGACTAGCAATATCCACAGCAGCATTTTTCACGATTTAAGCCCACTTGCCAATCAATCTATGACTTATGAGCCACTGGCCACAGTGGATCTAATTCTGTTTTGCACTGGCGCAAACGTACAAGGGGTTCGCCAAAAAAATTGGCTTCGCATAAGGATTTCGAAGGGCAGAATTCAACAAAACTTAAGACTAAGAAGGGACATTAAGTTTTACTAAAGTGCATTGCAAGAAATTCAGTTATTTATCAGACACTTACATAAACCCGAAACAGTTGCGTAATGATGCTACTAATAAGGAAATAATCTGTATTACCAGTCGCATTGGTTGCATAATGTAAACGGTTTTTAAACCCTCTCTGCCCAATCAACGCTAAATTACTTGTATGTGTTGCTGAATTATAGAGTTGTTGTTTGATTGAAATCATAACTACGAAATGGTTTTGAGTTTTTATCAAATGCCAAATGATTGTGCTCATTAGTGCCTACCTAACATTAATTTTGCATCTGTTAACAAAGTCATAATTAAAAATTCAACTGACCAATAAAGTATTTAGTCAATTCTTTGCCGGCATGTAAAATACTCATAGTAGACACAAGAATTCGGTAATCAAATAACACTTAATTTAAGTGGGATCCGTCACTACAGTTCTTCGATATTTAGTCGAACGATATCTTTATTGAAATATCAGTCAAAACATATCGTGCCGTATTAATACGGAACTCAAATTGCGCGACTCGTTGAATAGGAAATGAGCAGATGACTTATTAGTACGTAGTACTATTAGTTATTCTGTGTTATTAGGTAGGAAACTAGTGATGTTCAATAACTAACGACTGCCTCTGTGGCCAGTCGGTAGTGGTACCGCCTGCGGCGCTGGAGGACCTGGGTTCGATTTCTGCGTCGGTCCAAATATTTGTGTGATCCACAAATGTTTGTTTCGGAGTTTGGGTGTTTTCTATGTATAATATGTATGTATTTACAAATATATTTGCTTGTCTATTAGTCATCTAGATCCAATAACACAAGCTTATATTAGCTTAATTTGGGCTAGATGATGTTGTGTGAGATTGTCCACAAATATTTATTTATTTATTAACTTTGAGTAGGTTATATCTACATAACGACTGTAGCAGTACGTTAATACATATTACTTAAAGTGCGATTATTGGTGCATCAATGCTGTTTTTGTTCGTTGTGATGTCAAGGATGATCAAGACCTCAATTTAATAACTCCAAGTGGTTGGATTTTGTTTATTATACGTCAGTTATGCGATTCTTGTTCTATACCTTGTTAATGGCCGGACTATACGAGGTGTATTTATCACTTTAGCGGTTAATGCTCAAGTAATAAACCTTGATAAATTGTTATGCTATTAATCGGGCATTAAGTGCGGCTTATAATGGATTGGAAATATTGCTAGATTTCTTCTTAGATTCTTTAAATGCCTTTTCATTTTGGAAGGTAGGTCACTAAACAAAATATTGTTTCAATTTTGACGACTAAACAATTTCTCAACAGAATTCATTTCAGTTCATTCCTGGACAGTGTTGAATGTTTCGCTGCCTAGCACCTTGGGATTAATCCCAGTAGTTCCGGTGGAGTAGTTCCGCGGCGGAACTAGTGAGACTTTTTTTCCAGTAGTCCCGCGGAACAACGCATCAATAATTCAGTTCCCATTAGTTCCGCGGGATAAAGTATTAATAAAAATATAATAAGGATTATATAAGTTATTCAACATAATCATTACCTTACTTTTACTTATCAATACTTGATTTCATCCGAAAATCTAGCTTTGGAAACAGAGCCACGATCGTTCTTATTTCAATAGAGATCGATATAATTCGCTCTCTGGTTGTGCCGTACCGTAAGTGCCTTTTCACACGTACCGGTTGCCGGTAGCCGGTGCCGGGTACCCGGCAACTGGTACGTGTGAAAAAGCCTTTTCACACGTACCGGTTGCATGATTTTCCCGGCCACCGCTTGCATTCGCCGCCGGGTACCTGGCACCGGCTACCCGGTAACCGGTACGTGTGAAAAGGCACTAAGCCCTTTTTCACACGTACCGGTTGCCGGGTAGCCGGTGCCGGGTACGCGGCGGCGAAGTGAATGGCCACGTACCGGTTGCCGGGTAACCGGCGGCGAGTGTATGGCCCTGCCGGGCAAATTACGCCGGTACGTGTGAAAGCTATACTATACTAAAGCTATACTATAGCTTTCACACGTACCGGCGTAATTTGCCCGGCAGGGCCATACACTCGCCGCCGGTTACCCGGCAACCGGTACTATAGCTTTCACACGTACCGGCGTAATTTGCCCGGCAGGGCCATACACTCGCCGCCGGTTACCCGGCAACCGGTACGTGTGAAAAGGCACTGACGCATAACTACCTCAGATTAAAAGAATATAACTACCTACATTTTACTGCGTCATTGGTATACCACATGTGACATGACATGTGAAATGATGATCTTAAAATGAGGTAAAGTTTACCTGTCACGTATCAGTGAAGATTCCTTTACATGAGAGCCACACATGAAAGTGTTTCTCTAGGAGACCTTTAAGGCCATACCCACGGCTAACGACCTTGAGCATATGGGCGATATGATTCGCCAACATAGAGTAGCGCAACTACAGAGACTATAGCTTTCACACGTACCGGCGTAATTTGCCCGGCAGGGCCATACTCGCCGCCGGTTACCCGGCAACCGGTACGTGTGAAAAGGCACTGACGCATAACTACCTCAGATTAAAAGAATATAACTACCTACATTTTACTGCGTCATTGGTATACCACATGTGACATGACATGTGAAATGATGATCTTAAAATGAGGTAAAGTTTACCTGTCACGTATCAGTGAAGATTCCTTTACATGAGAGCCACACATGAAAGTGTTTCTCTAGGAGACCTTTAAGGCCATACCCACGGCTAACGACCTTGAGCATATGGGCGATATGATTCGCCAACATAGAGTAGCGCAACTACAGAGACATCAGAGTTAAAGAACTACGGAAGACGAAGAAAAATAGTAGCGGAAATGCGTTCCTCGCTTCACCAAATAAACAAGAAGCTGTGAGACGGTCTCACCCGACTGCCCCTCTCTAAAACGTTTATTGTGAGAGTTCAATCCGATTCAACAGATGATCCACGTGACCTAGTGACGTAGTTTAATGCAACAGAGTCACAGACTACAGACAAAGTCTCGCCATAAGCCCCTCTGCACTCTATTTTATAGAGAGAGGCGAAAATAAATTAAAAAACAAAGGAACGTTTGTATTTCAATTTTCCTTTGTTTTTAAGTGTAAAGATACACTGCAAAAAATGTGATTGATTATTACGTAAAAATTTAATGTGACGAATTCACAAAGACGCATGTTCATATACTCATTGTTTTACTTAAACTATTACAAATCCAGACAAGAGGGGTCTTCCACTCGCTTAAAATTTTTGTTACTTTTGGAACAAAATTTCATTTCATTTTATTATAACAAACAAAAATAGTCGTAAACGCAGTTGCGAGGGTCAGCGTTCTTTTTAGTACTCTGCTTACTGTAATATAGACTTAAAAAATCATAACAAATTGTTTGAGAATCCAACAGAGCCAGCAGATCATTTTCAGACTTACTTGTCTAGCAAATTAATAATTGAATACAATTTTTGGTCCCGAGCAGGATTCGAACCTGCGTCTTCTGGTTTGTCGGACCAGACGGCCTCACCATTGGACCAACGAGACACTGCTCTCGACCGTCAATTCCTTCACTTTATTACTTTAACCAAGTTGCCGGTAGATGGTGCCTACGTCACCCCAAGACGTAATAAGCTGAAAAAATTGACGGTAAATATAAATAAATAAATATAAATAAATATAAATAAATATATTCACGGACATTTCGCACAAGGCTATCTAATCCCAAAGTAAGCTAGGAATGACCTGCTTGTGTTATGGGTATAAGACCACGGATAATAATACTTATATACTTTTTGAATACATACATATTATACATAGAAACACCCAGACTCTTGAGACAAACATTTATGGGTCACACAAATATTTGTCTCCGGTGGGAATCGAACCCACGACCTCCAGCGCCGCAGGCGGTATCACTTCCGACTGCGCCACAGAGGCAGTCAAGTTGAGACCAGTGTCTCAAAAAAAGCAGTGTGTTAATAATAACTGTAATATAAGTATTTTCATCAGTTAGCTATATCCCTTAGCACAAAGTTATAATAGCTTAAGTTGTGTGCGAATGTCCACAAATATTTCTTCATTTATTTATATTGAAATGATTAAGTACCGCTTACAATATAAGCATGACTACCTTTCGAAGTAATTTAATAAAACAATACAAAAAATAAATTGAAATGCATTATATTCTCATGTAATGCAGTATGCATTGTGTAACTCGGGCTCTGGCTCTGTTACACGCATTACTCTGTACATGAATGAAAATATAACATTTTACGAGAATATTTTGCAGACCAGAGCGACACACGTCCGTCTAGCAACACGACTCCCCCCGCACTAGATTTTCGGGCGAGCGCGGGGAAGCAAGCAATGTGATGTATTCTTTGAATACATTATTAGTTATAATTAGTTAAAACTTATACTAATTCAAAATTGAAGAAAACCATTTTAGAGGTCTATGGTTTCTTTAGTCTCTGATATAAATTTTATTATCATTCATTAATAAATAGATGTCATAAAACGTCTTCTTCTAAAAAAATATGGGCTATTTCAATGATGTTTTACTAATTATTTATAATAAATAAGTACACAATTTTTGATAAAACATCTTTTGACACACATCTTTCAGATTTAAAATCTACTTTTGGCTGTCATTTTTCGTATACTAATACCGAGAAGAACGTCTTTATTTGCACCTCTTTTTCGCAAACTTTGTCAACCACTCCCCTTAAGTATCAGACACTACAATGACACTCAAGAACAAAGCAAATCTATACATATAAAAATCAATGCCACTTTTCGTTGTAATTTTATAACTCAAGAACGGGCTCACCTATCCAATTCAAATGTTTAGGGTTTGTTGGGACTATTTAGTAGATGGTTTATGTGAAGTTTGCACGAAATCGGTAGAGCGGTTCTTCATTTATCACGCATACGAAGTTGCGCGGGTCAGCTAGTACTGTATGTTTGAATTGTACTGTGCGGAAATATTGCTAAAGCTTTATTTTGTGAAAGTTGGAGAGGATAATAATATTGACCGGATATTTGTTTGCTTCTCAGAGATAAATCTGAAAATGGATCTGCACTAAAGTTAATGTTTAAAGGGGTTGGACCTCATGGTCAGTGGACCTTTGGGAAAATTTACCTTCTGGGAACTATTAGACCGCGTGGACATTCGGAGGAGTATAAGACCATTCGAAGGGATAATAGTACTAGTAGATCAGTATTATAGAAAATGGCATCTTAGTAATATTTTAAATGCGAAAGTTTGTGAGTGTGGATGTGTGGATGTTTGTTACTCTTTCACGATCGTACTGCTCAACAGATCTGGCTGAAATTTGGTACAGGGATACATTATAGTCTGGAATAACACATAGGCTACTCTTTATCCCGGGAATAAGTTCCCACGGGAAGCGGGAACGGAAATAAATTTTACGCGGGCGAAGCTGCGGGCATCAGCTAGTAGGTTATATATAACTGTTAACGGGATATTTCCCATTACTGTTTCATCGAGTTTCCGATATTTCGGCACTGGTCGGTTCATCCGTGATCATGGCGCTTGCAACAGTGCCGAAATATCGAAAACTCGATGAAACAGTACATGGTAAATTAACGGGATATTGTTAACAGTCATATCTATTATATAAAAATAAGTCGGGTTTTCCTTCCTGACGCTATAACTCCAGAACGCACGAACCGATTTCCACGGTTTTGCATTCGTTGGAAAGGTCTCGGGCTCCGTGAGGTTTATAGCCATCGCGGGCGAAGCTGCGGGCATCAGCTAGTTGTGTATAGTAATGACCATGTTAGTTTAAAATCATGGTATAGGTATCGTATAAACCCACTCCAAGTAGCCGTAAGTAATAGACACAGATCTTCATCGTACATAACAAAACCTCATTGCAATACTTGTCCACTTCAGACATAATCGCCAGTTAACACATATTTCCCATTACCCCGAGTGAAAGTTATTCCACCCAAGCTTTTCACACAGATCTATAAACCTTTCGCTAATGGCTCTCAGGTAGTATCAATCAGACTTTTCTATATAGAAGCCAGTGTCCTATATAGACGCGTCTGAGAGTCGTAAATTCTAATTTATTCAAGACGTGTCCGGCGTTCTTTGAGAAAACTTGGTAGTGAAATGTGTCATGTGCTTTCAAATCAATAGGGTACGCAAACGTCACATCACGGCATTAGTCACAATTTCATCTTTTACAGTTTCATTTGGTATGGTCAGAATGTTTCCTTTTTGTTACCGAGACATTTTTGTGGCATTGTGTGCAAATCAACTATACATCAAATGTACGCAGCGGAAAAATAATGCTTCTTCAGGAAAGCTCACATTAGTAATAAGTAAAGGACGTCAGTAGGTTCACCGACGTAAAATTTTGATTTCCAACAAATGTGTCTTTTCAAAGGAATAAATGTTTTTTTTTTTCATAGTATGACTATCTCCAGAACCGCATTCACTACGGTTTTCGCAAAGCACGCCAAAGTATATTGTAGATGGCGTAATTTAACGCAGCTGATTTGACATTTTTGTTACATTTCAGTCAGTGTACACATTTTGCCTTTTGCTAAATTAGAGTATGAATAAAATTAATTATTTGTTAAGTTTTAATAATACCCGTGAATAAATAATCAATACAGACGATCAGAGTAACAAAATTTAATATAAACATCAATACACCTGCATCGCTCCTTACGAACTTACACATTTAGGAAATTTAACCATCGGAACTTATCAGGTCAGCACTTAGATCATCTAACCACAGGATTATTTATAGACTCTATATTATACTGGGTGTAACAAAATTAGCTCTCCAAATTTCATGAGATGACTTGGCATCGTAAATCAAATACAAATATTTAATAAAAAATGTGATTTGGGGGTTATTTTTTTATTTAAAAAAAAAATTGTCGCACATTAAGAATTCGCTTTTTACCGCGGCAATTCGAGGTAACATGGTCGCCATGGCAAAACAAACACGGAGCACCCGTCTGGCTGTCATTGTCGCTTTCTACTGCCGCTCAGTAGCGATAGAAAGGGTGATAATTAAAATTTATAGGACCTTTAAAACGGGTTTACGGTTAATGTATTCATGTGATTTTCTTTTTTTCTTTTTTGTATTGTTTCTGCCACGTCACGTGACGAAATTTGGAGAGTCAATTTTGTTACACCCAATTATATAAAATTCTCGTGTCACAATGTTCGTTCCTGTACTCCTCTGAAACGGCTTGACCGATTCTCATGAAATTTTGTGAGCATATTGAGTAGGTCTGAGAATCGGCCAACATCTACTTTTCACTCATACTTATAGAATTCGGGACTTCACGCGAAATACTATTTACTTACATTCTACCGACGTTTCGAGCACGTTGCAGCGCCCGTGGTCGCGGTTGGACTGAGGCGAGGATCGACAAAACCATACATATACATAGGCCAAACCAAGCGGACCATCGCGGAAAGGGTCAAAGAACATATTGCAGCTGTAAAAATCGTCAGTTGAACAAATCGGCAATAGCAGAACACCTTGATTCGGGCATTAATCACTGGATCGAACTTCACCAACCGAAAGTCCTCTCCACTGATCGCCATTATTATCCACGTATGGTGCGTGAAGCCATTGAAATCAGAAATCACAAAAATTTCAATAGGGATGATGGATACAAGCTCTCCGGGATGTGGAATTCAGTGATTAATAAACTTGAACGTAAAACTGTGCCAATTAAAACTGACGTAGTGAGTGTAGTGTGTCGCCGGCCTTATCCTTCGTTGTAATAACAACGCGCAGCGGAGGGTAGTTCGACAAGAAATAACTCCGTGGTTTTTGTCGATCCTCGCCTCAGTCCAACCGCGACCACGGGCGCTGCAACGTGCTCGAAACGTCGGTAGAATGTAAGTAAATAGTATTTCGCGTGAAGTCCCGAATTCTATAAGTATGAGTGTTAAAAACCGCGATAGTTTAAAAATAACATCTACTTTTCATACCCCTAAGTGACCGGGAATAACATTCCACGCGGGCTGAGCCGCGGGCATCAGCTAGTAGTCTATAGGAATTTATTTTATCAAAACTAGTAGTAATTTAACATCTAATTGGTACTTTAACTTAGTACTGGTACTGTGTGGATCGGTGCTACTGCTAAGTCATTAAATTTTATTGGTTCCTGAATTTCCTTATTGTTACTGTCACTATTTTATTAAAGTTTTACGATACGACACATTAAAGTTTATTTAGTACATTTTTTAACAATATTATACACAAGGTAGGGTAGCATTGTGAAATATACCCATTTTAAAATATTATTTAACTTTAATTTTGTATTAAGTTTTACATGGGTTTGTGCAGCAGCCGTCGTCACAAGCATAGCCAAAGTTAATTTTCTGATTGAGGAATCTTATGCCCGACTGTGAACTTTTCCATCGGTACAAGAAAAAAATACCATCGAATTGACAACCTCTTCCTTTTTATAAGTCGGTTAAAAATAGTAAAATGATGATGATGCTGAAATACAAGTGACGTATGTATTTAGCAAGTTTTCATAACATTCTTATAAAGGGGCACACACACATTTTGGTTTTGATTCGTGACTCGAGTACTAAACTTCAGACACCTTCACTTTCACCTCACATCCTATTCCATCACCCATCGCTTTACGTGCCGAGCGTACAAACCACAACCTCTTGGCACACTAAACTTGACAAGGCAGTGAGGTACCGATTTGTTACACTTTGATATACTAATATTATAAAGAGGAAAGATTTGTTTTTTTGTTTGTTTGTTTGTAACGAATAGGCTCCGGAACTACTGAACCGATTTGAAAAATCCTTTCACTGTTGGGAAGCTACACTCTTTGCGGTGAACATAGGCTATATTTTATTCCCGTATTCCCAAGGGAACGCGAACTACGCGGGTGAAACCGCGTGACGTCCGCTAGTATATTATACACTCGCATTTCCTGTTTCATTTGAAAGTCTTTGTTGAAGATTGTTGTGTGGCTGAAAGCTCGCTTGTGCAAGTTTAGTTTCAAAGTTGTTTGTTTTTGTAACTTCTCTTTTTAGGGTTCCGTACAGAAAGAGTAACAACGGGACCCTATTCATGAGACTTCGCTGTCCGTCTGTCTGACCGTCACGAGACTGTATCTCAGGAACCGTGACAGCTAGAGCTGAAATTTTCACAGTAGTATTTCTGTTGCCGCTATAGCAAAAAATACTAAAATTAGACAAAAAAGGGGTTTTCATCCCTAAAATCCATTCAATAAACGTGATTTTTACTGCTTTTCGGTGCGGAACCCTATGTGTGCGAGGCCGACTCGCACTTGGACGGTTTTCTGTTCCGTATTGCGGTGTTTTAAAATTCTTGTAGCTGCAAAAATACATTGTATTTTTATTTGTTTTTCGTTGTGCTGGAATTGTACAAATCTATTGGATCGCGAACGTGATAGGAATAAGAGGTTAGCGTGACGAATAAGTTTAGGTCTGTTAACTTTTTTTTACTTTCTACTACTACTAAAGCTTTGTAAACAAATATGGTATTGTCCAATGGAAAGGAATTTTTTTTTTAACGTGAGGGAAAATCCTTGTGGATGTTATGCCGGACTCCTACCGCCTAAAAAACCTCTCGTAACGCCCAACGGCCTATGGTTGGGAGCCCCGGGTAAGCCCTCGGAAGGATGTACCAGGACTCCCAACAGACCCACGGCCGCCACTGCGGCCTCGCCCAGGGGGTGGTTCGGGTGCTATTCCGCGTCTTGGGGGGTTTCGGGTATGATCCCGCTTCTTAGGGGGGGAGGGGGGGGGGGGCGTGCGTGAGTTCGTCAAGTCACGCTGCCGTCATGGGCCTGCTTCTGTAAGGACCGTGAGCCGCCCTCTCACCGTCCTCAGACCCCCGGACATGGAGGCCGATAGTAATCCAATGGAAAGGTTACATGCCGTCACTCTATGACCGTATGACACATGTGATGATGTATTCTAAGAATGAGTCTTTAGAACTGAGTTGTTTGAGAGTAGAGTGGTCTCGCGATTTTTTTAATTCAAAATTTTCGAATACAGGTTCTACATGGTACAAATTAAACGATGAAAAAGCTGCGGCGCAGATATCAACTTTAGCTAAACCATCTACTAATGACTCTCGAAGAAGATTATCCCTCCTTTTGCCTCTATTTTCTCTCAATAAATGTGTTTAGACATTTTGTGACCCCGGACCCCGTACGGAGGGTCGTTCTACTCACTCAACTCCGCGGTGTTTCGCCTCGGCATAAAGGCTTGCAGAATAGTCGAAGGATCGGTGAAAATACAATTAATCAAATGAGCCTATCGCAGTCCACTGCTGGACGAAGGTCTCTCCTAATTTACGCCACAATCCACGGTCCTGCGCCTTACGCATCCAGTCCCAGCCTGCGACCTTTACCAGGTCGTCGGTCCATCTAGCTAGCGGGTGGACGTCCTACCCCACGTTTGTCGAGACGCAAAAATACAGTTCTTCTAATATCGGCAAGTTTAAACTATCACTCAATAGCTTTTATTTAGGTTTGTGATAAGAGCTTATCGTAGTATTTTTTTATTAATTGCGTTTTATTCCAAGTATCAGCACCAAATAATGGTCCAAAAAATAAAATCTCAACCTTTTATAGACGTAACAAAATTCTATAAGCTATCGGATTTCCATACCTAATTTCTTAACAAAAAATTGTTTACCTAAAATATTTTTGTACTTCTTTCTAAACATCTTATTCAGAACAGTTACAATAACAGTACATAATATTTGCAAAATTAATTACAAGTAGCGTAACTGTATATTTTCAACACCAATTAGATATAATGATTTACGTATTAAAAATTTGATCATGCAATCTTTCTTACGGTACATCTGGTGGTGTGGACATACTTTAACTGTGTGTGTGTTTATTTGGTCATATTGGATTTTCTTTTTTTTTTTGGGTTCCGTACCCAAGGGAAGAAACGGGCCTCTATTTATGAGACTTCGCTTTCCGTTTGTCTGTCTGTTTGTCTGTCTGTCCGTCACGAGGCTGTATCTCAGGAACCGGGAAAGCTATAGAACTGAAATTTTCACAGATGATGTATTTCTGTTGCTGCTGTAACAACAAATAAGTAACAACAAATAAAATAAATACTAAAACAAGAGACTAAAATCAGAAAAAGGAGGGGATTCCATACAACAAACATGATTACCTATTTGCCATTTTTTGGTACGGATCCCGCTTAGGGAATGCAATCCCGCAACATGATTGTAATCCCGGTATTTGCGGGACTGAGAGATTTTAGTCCCGCGGGATCCCGGTATTTGCGGGATCCCGCATATTTCTGAAAGTCATTGAGAAAAGAATAGAATTCTGTATCATACATCCATCCAGAACTGAAAAATATGACTATTTTGCACTGCAGGCACTACAGGATTAACCCCGCTCAATCTGACTTGGATAGGTTAGGTTAGAAGGCTAAGGCGGCAGCGGAGCGCAGCGAAGCTTCCGCATTAGCCTTCGTGGATATTTTTTATAACCTAACCTATCAAATCAGATTGAGAGCGGGGTTAATCCTGTAGTGCACATATTTGGAGAAAGGGAAATTTTGAGAAAAGGACATTTCGCGAAAAGGACATTTTGAGAAAAGGACATTTCGCGAAAAGGACATTTCGAGAAAAGGACATTTTGGGAAAAGGACATTTTGAAAAAGAACATTATGAGAAAGGACATTTCGAGAAAAGGACATAATAAGAAAGGACATTTCGAGAAAAGGACATTTTGAGATGAGACGAGCCGGGCCTTCAACTTGACCTAACTGCCATTTTACCGGCAAACGGCACCAACGGCTTAACGTGCCATCCGAAGCACGGCAACGCTCAAATAAATGTCACAAAGTGGTCACCCATCTAAGGGCCAGCCACAGTAAATGTAACTTACAGCAGTAATCTTTTACAGAATATTGAGTCCGCGGGGCCACAAGGAAAAATAAATTATTTAATATTACTTTTGTATTGAGATTATTAAACGGATATACAAATTAGTAATAAAATACCTACAGCAAATTATTAGAAGCGCAAAAAACATAGCATGTCAAAATTCTTGTCTGCCAAACGACTCCTAACTTTACATGTCAGATAGCCAGCAAGCAATGTACGAGATAATTGAATACTTTTATAGTACAAGAAAAGTCAAATCTCCCTGATTAAATCACTAAAATGAAATAAGTACGTTCTTAGGTTATATACTACGTCACAATTACAAAAAACGTTCTCAAACCGAATCAGTTTGCGCGCTTCCGCTTACAGAATAACACATGGCGTTTACCTTTGCACAATCCCGCTAATCCCGCGGGATCCCGCACGATTTACGTGCGGGACTGGTCCCGCAAAAATACTGCGGGATCCCGGTATTTCGGGATCCCGGTATCCCGGTATTGCATTCCCATTCCCGCTATGCGCGAGTTCGACTCGCACTTGGCCGAGTTTTTTTCTTAATACACTCTATTCTACTAGACTAGTCATACCCTCTTATTTGATACCCATTTTGTCATTGGAACCAAAGGGGTACTTATACCTACTAAATACCCGATTCATCTGTCTACAGAACAGGGACCGAATTTCAATAGCCAAATTTGACCTAAATAAACAAACAGGCCAATCAAATAAAACCGTTTAAAAATTACAAACGCATTTCGGTACTTAGCACAGAAAACCTGAGTTTCCCACCTAATCGGCCGTACCTGACTACCGCTAGCAATGATAGATGTAAATGCCGTGAAAATAAGAAATACAAACTAACTGTTTGGACAGGTTTATAAACATTAAAATGTCGCCAAAGGATGGGAGAAGATTTTTATGTCTTTATTTTAGAGACCGTTTATTGATGGCTACTTTTTGAATACTGTCGTCTATTAAAGAAATATATTCCAAGTAAAAGATAAGGTGTGAAATCAGTTGATATCTCTACTATTATAAAATTGTGAAAATAGCTGTGATGGTACATTCGAGATAAATTAAAATAACTAACTGTAATCCGACTATTTAGGGCTTCTGAGTCCAAATTTATGATATTTTTTCTTCGTGTCAGTTTGTTTGATTATTTGTTCGAGGTTGGAGCGAAATTCTGTAGTTTGGTCATAAATATACTATTAGAATTTTTAGGTAGATATTATTTCAACTTAAATATTGCTACCTATACGTTTCGTCAGAATCGGTTCAGCGGAAATGATAATACAGCTTGACCTATGTTTTAATAGAAGCCCTATGCGTTGGACAGGTCAAAGTTGTTTGGTTATTTAAAAGCTAATATAATAATAAATACATAGAAAAGATTTACATTCAGACGCTGCTTAGGGCGTGTGTATTGTTAAATTCACCAAATGTGTGTGAATTGGTTTAATGTGGGGGTAGAAGCGTTTTGAAAAGTTTGGACTATAAAAGGGTTCCTACACTTTGAAAGTGAGTAATTTATTATGGCTTTTGGTACTTTTGAGGGATACAAATTTTATACCCATCATGAAGACAAATTTTGCTAACAGATAGATATAGGTGGACCGACGACCGTCGTCGCAGGGAGTTTCTGGATGCGGAAGGCGCAGGACCGTGTGTTATGGCGTAATTTGGGAGAGGCCTACGTCCAGTAGTGGACTGCCTGCTATAGGCTGATTTGATTGATTGATTGATAAAGGTGAAACTCGATACTTATAGTTGTGCACCTTAAGTTTGTAAGGAGCCCTTCTTCTCCTACGTCTAAAGCTAATCTATTACCGAGACGACAGTCAAAATTCGATAGTACCTAATTTGGTAAAAGACAGTAACTAGAGGGTAGTTTGTCAACTGGCCTCTAGTTACTGTTACTGTTAAAAGAGTGACGTATTAATGTTTATGTCAGCTTAGTATATCAACTGTCAAACAAATAAAGTCATAGAGCACTATCGAGTTACGTATGAACGAATAGGAACCAGCACCCGGATCTAACATCGATACAAACAGTTACATCACTAAAGTGTCGACCTCAATCATTTATTACGCAATTTACTATTCAGTACATTGACAGGTTACTTTGGTCGGTTAGATGGCGCACATCACTAGTTTGTTTTTTTATAACTTGAAAGCTTTTGCTGTGCGTCAGATTATGTTTGTTTTGGTTATGTAGGCGTGTCATAATAATGTTTGGTTATGAATACTGATAAACGATATCATTTGTGTAAGTACTTAAATCAATTTCATCAAGTCCAAAACAAGTTAGGTACCTATCAGCATATCAAAAATAAGATTCTTTTTTCCATTTATAATTTTTTTTACGTAGGTATTCGGGATACTCTCTGGTCCAGTAATGCAAAAAAGATGTACTTATCACAAAAAAAGTTGAGTAAGAATGTGAAAAAAACCGGTCAAGGGCGAGTCGGACTCGCGCACGGAGGGTTCCGTACCAAAAAAAAACGGTAAAAAATCACGTTTTTTGTATGAGAGCCCCCTTAATCCCCCTTTTTCTCATTTATTGATATAACGGGAACAGAAATACAATAAAATAAAATATCAGCACTCTAGCTATCACGGTTCCTGAGATACAGCCTCGTGACAGCCAGACAGACAAACAACAGACAGCAAAGTCTCATGAATAAGGTCCCTTTTTTACCCTTTAGGAACGTAACCCTAAAAAGGTTGGTGAAACTGAATTAAAGAATAAAACTCTAATGTCATGCCCTGCAGGGTTATAGAACAAAGAAACTATAGACATCACAATTACAGGAAAATGCAAAGAGATTTATGTAAGTACTAGCGGACGTCACGCGGTTTCACCCGCGTAGTTCCCGTTCCCGTGGGAATGCGGGAATAAAATATAGCCCATGTTCACCGCAAAGAGTTTAGCTTTCCAACAGTAAAAGAATTTTTCAAATCGGTCCAGTAGTTCCGGAGCCTATTCGTTACAAACAAACAAACAAACAAACAAAAAAAAACAAATCTTTCCTCTTTATAATATTAGTATAGAATTATAGATAGTATAGATATAGAACTCTTTGCGGCACATCTCTAATGCATTGAGACTACGGGTATTTTCTTTGCCCCATAGTACCACCACAAGGCAATGGGACTACGGGGACTACGTACTGGGGCGACTACGGGTAACACGGGTTTCGAACAATAACAAGTGCAAGCTGATAGTCGCAGGACTTACGATAATATCTTCAAGTATTACATTATTAAGATACCGGTTTAAACGTTTAAATATTACAGAAACTCGTTTACTGTTTTCCCTTCATAGCTTAACATGGTCGTGCTTATCATAGAGCAACACGACCTAAGAGTTTTATTGGGAGGGGAGGCTCCATACTGAAACTTTCTCCTCTGTCAAAGCGGCAAATAAATTTATCGAGTGCCAAAACCGAATTCTACTTATTTCGCTTTCGTTTGTTAAAATCTTCTTTAATCAACTGTTTTTCGACCAAACATTCATAAGATCAGTAGTAAAAATACCAAATGTTTGTTCGATAAAAACTCTTTTGGTCAATTGTTCATTCGATCGGTAGTAGAATGTCCTAATGTTTTATCAAATGAATTTTGGTCACCATTGGTAAACCGATGTCTACTCCCCTTGCACTGGTCGCGTTGCTCTATGGTACCTATGGTTTCACTTGTTATCATAACCAAATCTGACAGCTGTAGGTGGTCAACCATTGGCTATGTCAATGGTACTTACACTTTGACGTGTGTAACGCTTTATTGCAGTTCTGAACATTTGAATGGTCTGTGGTATTGTTTATGAATCCATTGTTGTGGAGAAAATGGTATGAAAATTTAAATATAAGTGGTTTTTGAAATGAATTTCACAATAGAAAACAATCGGCCTATTAGGCGCTTAGGCGGGGTGGACAGAGATGAAATTACAAACCCACATTTTGCAGGTATTTATATTTTATTAGTCCCACGTAATTGGGAGCAAGCCTAGTGCCACGGTAATAGTACTGTCACGGGGCACCTGTAAGGGAGAAAATCTACAACAATTATATTGCAAATCAAAGTTTCAAAATTCAGGACAAATATTACTCAGCCACAAATCATACAATCTCTGAGCATCATTACAAAAATTACTGTTTTATATTTAACACACATAGAAGACATGTTTTAGACCTATGCCAATGTCTGGTCGAAATGTTTCTAATTAGGAGTTTTACCAAAGATAATAAAATAGTATTACCTACAGATCGGCAACTCCCTGTCGCGCCACAGCTGTCAGTAGAGTTGACGTGCGCATTGACGGACAATTTGCTTACATTTTAATTGATCACACGCACACATTCAAGGTGTAGTTTCCGTCCTGTGGTTTTACCTAAATAATGACAACACCATCTTGTCACAAGATCATTCCAGTCTTGTAGTCAAGTGAAAAAGTGAGTATAATATCGGCTGAAACAATGTTGCGCTCCACTTTACATTATTCATAGAAATGCAGCGTAAAATTATACAATAAGGCTATAGGTTTACTTTCCGGTCTCTGAGAATGTTCAACTTGCTAATCAGACCTTTACATGAGCAGCGAAACCATGGGAAAATGTACCATTGTACCGAGACACCTTAATTTCTTTTTAGGGTCCATTCATACTAGTACCGAATTAAATTTCTCTGTTAGCTGTATACTGTAAAGGCACATGTTTTAGTTTACGAACTAGATTGGACAAACACTCGATCAATCAAATCAGCTTATAGCAGTCCAATGCTGGACGTAGAACTCTCCCAAATTACGCCATAACACACGGTACTGCGCCTTCATCGTCCACGATCACTCCCATCGGGGCGGTCAGATCGATCATGGACGAGTGGCTGGAGAGGAGCCACGGCGCTCTCCCCTACCGGTTGTCAAAGATGCTTACTGGGCACGGGAGCTTCGGTAAGTATTTGTGACGAATACACCGGGGAAACCCGGCTGAGTACCAGCACTGCGAGGAGCGCAGAGAGGACACAGCGCTCCACACGTCGCGTTGGTGGAGTGCACAGCGTGGGCGCAAAAGCGCCAGGTTCTCGTGGCAGGTCTGACGTGGACATTCTCTCGCTGGAGACCATGACCTCCAGCGGGAGTAAGTGGGACTCCGCTGCCTTTTTCAGTGAGCAGGTCATGCTCGTGAAGGAGACGGCGGGGGAGGGAGCGGGAGAGAACTCTCCCACCCGAGTTACGCAGTTTGCGGCGAGGGCGCCGCAGACGTGTCTTCGCCTAAGACTATCGGCTTCCAAGACCGAGGGCCTGAGGACTGTGTGCTCACACAGCGTGACGTGAGGGATTCAAGCACGCCACACCCCCCAAGAAGCGGGATAACACCCGAATAACCCCCCAAAGACGCGGGATAGCACACGAACGCCCCACTAGGTGAGGCCGCAGTAGCCGTAGGTCTGTTGGGAGTCCTGGGATCATCCTTCCGAGGGCTTACCCAGGGCATCCAACCGTAGCCATTAGGTAGGAAACGTGTAGATTTTAGTCGGTAGGAGTCCGGCATAGCACCCATGTAGGATTTTCACTCACGTTAAAAAAAACGCTTACTCCCTGCAATATTTTTCATGTGGTTGATCCATCTGACGGGGTGTCGTTCTACCTCACGTTTATCAAGTCTCCACCAGAACTCGTTTACTTCATAGGCCATCGGTTCTTCAACGCATTTGGCCAGACTATTGTCATTTTAAAACGCATATTCTACGAGCTATGTCGACCACTCTAGTTCTCCTCAGAGATACCCCAAGCATACCTCGTTCCATAGCTCGTTGCGCAACTTTAAGGGCATGGACTAGCCTCATTGTAAGTGTCCACGTCTCGGCACCGTAGGACATATAATTCCGTTTAATTACTGGTAAGGTGCTTAACCCTTAAACTTACTTCTTCTTGTAAGCAACGCTCTACAAAGAAGAGTGCAAATAACCTGTTACATTGTTATAGATTAATGATAGCATGGAATGTTTACGCTAATTATCATTAAATGAGGAGACCGGAAACATAAAAAAAAAAGACGTGTGGCACTCGGGGACTGCCGCGGTAAAGCTATTACATAGCATTTTTTACCGACTATGCTAGTATAATTATTTCTATATAAGAATACTAGCTGATGCCCGCAGCTTCGCCCGCGTAAAATTTGTTACCGCGGGAAGTTATTCCCGGGATAAAAGGTAGCCTATGTGTTATTCCAGACTATAATGTATCTCTGTTACCAAATTTCAGCCCGATCCGTTCAGCGGTTTGAGCGTGAAAGAGTAACAAACATCCACACTCACAAACATTCGCATTTATAATATTAGTAAGATTTTAAGGCCTATGTTCAACAAAGTAAAGTACCAAGTACCTACTTGACTGTGGACATTTGGGCTTTTGGACTTTTGGCCTATTGGCCTTTTGGACTTTTGGACTTTTGGACTTTTGGACTTTTGGCCTTTTGGACTTTTGGACATTTGTACTATTGGACTTTTGGACTTTTGGACTTTTGGACTTTTGGACTTTTTGACTTTTTGACTTTTGGACTTTTGGACTTTTGGACTTTTGGACTTTTGGACTTTTGGACTTTTGGACTTTTGGACTTTTGGACTTTTGGACTTTTGGACTTTTGGACTTTTGGACTTTTGGACTAAAGTCCAAAAGGCCAAAAGGCAGGAATCTTAGCATTATGTTATGTAGCCTATAGCCACTATCAATTAATGTACCTACTTACTATCGAACAGTTTTTGAAACCCTACCAGTAGTTTCAGTAAGACTTGCCTTGGTATGATGTGATCGTGGTCCCTTTGCAGCGTGTGTCCAATCTAGCGCAGCAGCTACACTTCCGACGTTTGATCTGTTGGTCTCACTGCAGCGTTCCAATAGTCTTACGTTCGTGATGTTCTCGGGCCCGTATGTACCGAGGATTCATTGGAGGCAGCGTTTGACGAAGACTTATAGCTGGTAGCTGGTGCGAAATGTCTTTAGTGACCTTCCATGTCTCGCATCCGTATAGCAGTTAGCAGTACAGTTTTAACGTTTACTTTGTTTTGAGTTTCACTCTTCGTGTCCATTTTCGCAACTGCCCACGGGGCGCGGCTGTGTAAAGGTTGTTCTGGCCTTGGCGAGACTCGAAATGATGTAAGGTACTCTTCTATCCCATCAGTTTCTGACACGACACTCCCGAGGTACGTGAATTAGTGCCTCCACCACATCTCTTGCGTCTGTCGATTTTAATTTCAGTCCAGCCATTCGCTGCCTCATCCTGCTCTTTGTCCTGCACGTTGTCCTGCAGACATGCATGACGGCGTGTGTGTGCCTCAGCAGGCACAGGACATCGGCATCATTTAAATCCTCCAGGATATCAGTATAGGCCCCATTCTATGCCGCGCCGATTGTTCTTTGCGGTATTCAGCATTATACCATCTATTTTCTATGGATGGTTGTTAACTATCCTGTTATCTTCATAACGATCCTCTAAGGTAGGTACAGTACGTATTTTCAAAAGAGTTTGTGAACTCTATTTTTAATTTCTTTTTCAGAATATTGATGACATTTGATTGATGTCATTTTATACACGTTACGTCTACTACATTGATACATGTAATAAAATTCTAACACGCCGGTGTTTGTATGTAAATTGTTTATACTGAGGAAAATTCTATACTGAGGAATAGCTTTAACCATTAAGCTCTATTTTGATTAAGCAAACAGGGCAGATTCACACGCTACTTGATGAGTATGATTAATAAATACCTCTAATTTCATAGACCTTGTGTGACGTAAACAAAGTTGCGAGGGTCAGCTAGTTAAAAGATAAAACAATAGGTTTCTTCTTAAAAACTATTTTTACAAATTTTATGGTAATAATAGACATTCTTTGAAATATGCATGTATGGTATTGTTGTGACTTTTATGACACGTTTAAAGTACATAGGTATGAGATAGATGGCGCTCGCGGCTACGTCAGCGTGAAATTTTCTTCCCGCTTCCCATGGAAACGTACTCCCGGGTTTGGTTATCTATATAGCAGTATTATATATAAATTAACAAAACAAAAAATAATACTGCATTGGTGATAATAATAATAAAATGTATGTATATAGAGTACTCACCTCTTATATTTGCTCCATGGTACTCACTCATTTTCTTTCACTATTTTTCGTGACTTTCTTCATTAATAACTGCACTTTGTTTATTCATATTTAAAACACATTTTACACAAATTATACGAGTACAGTTCACTGTTGTACATAGATGATGAATACCTATACACCTATAGTCGAATTTTTATTTAGACGAAGTAAATTGACAGCAACTAATGTAATTGACAGCATCGAAATTGTCATTTCACATTATGAACTCTAAATTCGACCAGCACTCTTAATTCAACTTTGGTCGAGTGGTTAAGACGCGGATCGGTACGCAGAAGGCGCAAGATCGATTCTGGATACAAGCATCAATTTTTGGATTATTTGACACAATATAATAATATATAACGACTGCAGAGTTCATAATTGACGTAAACAAAAAATTTATGAAGTGCGAGACGAGATACACGAACGTGGCCGAAGGTAGCCGAGAGTGTGACTCGTTTTCGTGACACAATTTCTGGATTCGGTCTCCACGCAAGGCCCGCGATAGAAGCTATGCAATAGCTTAAAATATTTATGATATCTCTTAAAAAACATATGTAGTACAAATTTAAATAGCAAAAATACTAGTATTTTATAGATTAGTGTTACTCAGTCACATTTAAATTAGGGTTAATAAATATTTATTTATATGATTAAATAAACAACAGTACTTGGTACGTTTTACGAAGCCTAATTAGGTCTACCGACCATATACGCACTTAAAAGATAATAAAATAATATTTAAATTAATATATTCACGTGCTAACGCATCTCATTTTATTGTTTACGGAAAACAAAAGTTTACGTACCTAGTTGCTAAGTGGGATGATAGATGGCACTGTCCTACTTTAAATTAAAGGTGGTTGTAGAGTAGTGAAAAAATTAATATAAATGATATCTATTCGATAAGAGTCACATCACAATATTTTTACGTGAGGAAATCCTCGTGATGGCTATGCCAGAATATGTGATGGCTATGCCAGACTCCGACCGGCAAAAAATACACGGTGCCATAAAACTGCCAACCGTCGAGAGTTCCGGGTATGCCGTCCGGGTCTCCGGCAAGAAGAGAGTCACATAAGCCATTTCGAGCAAAAATAACGCAGGAAGCGGCAATTTAATTGGTCATAAGTGTCTGACACACTAGATTCAGATAAAGTATTATTAGGTAAGTAAAAGTATTATTTGTTAAGTAAATAGGTAAGTAAAAGTATTATTAGGTAATTAAATAGGTAAGTAAAAGTATTATTAGGAAAAACATCAGGTACGTATTCTTCTTACGGTTTATTTTAAAGTTTTTTTGTTTTTTAATGATTAATAATTGTAATTTTATATTGGTAGTTAGGTATTTAGCCACATATATATTTAACAACTATAAAATATCATAACAAACTGTAGTGCTCAGCTAATATTAGATAACACGGATAGTTGGCTAAATCACCGTCATTCAAAATCGGTTAAATAACTATGTATTCGTAACCTACAAACCTCATCATTCGTAAAAAAATAACAGTTAGGTACTTGTGAATTTGATACAACAATCTATCTACTAGGTTTCGATTAGTTACACATTACATCGCCAACTCATCAATTACATAGTTAAACCATACAGTCACATATAAATTTCATAACTGTTATTAGTATTACTTATGTAAAAACGCGTAACTTGGAGGCACGCGAACTGGCCGCACTCTCATCAAACAACGCGTTAACTTATTGGTTGAAGGAAAATGGGGAATAATTTTAAGGCTGTTAAATATTATTATCATTAAAATCATTATCAGGACCGTGTGTTGTAGTGTAAATTGAGAGAGAATCCAGCATTTAACTGCAATGGGCTTTTTTTTACGAGAGGTAAAATCCTGGATGGATGCTATGCCGAACTCCAACCGTCTAAAAAACCTCACGTAACGCCCAAAAGCCTACGATTGGTAGCCCCGGGTAAGCCCTCGGAAGGATGTCTCAGGACTCCCAACAGACCTACGGCTACCAATGCGGCCTCGCCTATATAAATATCATTGTTTTACTTGAGTACCAATTTACCTATATCACTTAGTTAGCACTGTGTCCACACGGCCAGGCGGCAAAAATAAACCGTATCCGTACCGTAGATCTTAAATGGATGATCCAATGATCATCCAGATTTAAGATCCAATCCATTTAAGGTCTATTTGCCACAGCAGCTTTTAACACCACTGATTGTGCGTGGGGAGTCAAAAGGAACCAGGGATTGTGGTCCACTGGCATCAAAAATATCAGTAAATACATACAACTAACGACTTCCTACTAATTAACTTTCATAGAAATGTAGGTATTCATGAAATTCATCTAAACAAAACTGTAATAAAAAGTGGAGTTCTAACGGATCCTGTTATGCAAACATTTTATGAAATAACGTATTATGAAGATATTATGTAGCTCTGTAATAATATTTTTGGCATTTTGTAAGTAGACTCGTCGAAGTGACTGCACTTGACCTGACTACGCAACGTAACTATACCTGAAAGTTGTATAAAAATACTAGTCCCGGTTAAAGAACTTGGAGTATTGCAAGGAGGGAAATACGTGGAATGGTAAAAGTGACTGTCTGATGATAGAAATGGAACATGGACACAGAAACACTATAGCAAAACGATGTAACTCAGCAATGGAGCCAGTTAAACATATAAAAATTTGTTGTGCTCATTTGCCGACGTGCGAAGTGAGATGGAAGGTCTTAGATGATATCCAGATTTGTAGAGCCTATAGAAAGAAAGATATAGAGAATATATAATAGATGATATGTAATGATTAATGAAACATTACAGCTGCAAAGGTTACCAGCTGATCTGATGGCTACCCAAGTCCCAAGTCATGTTGAAGGTTTTAGTCGGCGACTTGACAAAAATCTATTCCTGTACTCATTACTTATTTAGTGGTGTTATTTAACCTCATGGTTAGCAGCATTTAAGAATGAGATCGACAGAATTCACGTGTAGAAGAGATCAGTTTAGCCATTTCAACTGCTTCTAACTTGACCTTCAAGTATGTAACTTGAAGGTCAAGTTACATACGCGCAACAACGTTAATGTGTGAAACACATAAATATTCTCATGATTAATTACATGTTCGGAACATACCTATTGCACTGAATATCGCGTCAAAAGATCTTAAAAACGCTAAAGTTGAATGAACCGTTTATGCGGAGCGTGGTGCACGAAGACATACTCAAACGTGTGAGCAAATTGTGAAAAATAACTGTTATCGTCCCGCACATATACATTGGTGCTCAGAAGCATGGCGCTGTAGACATCTCTCTCGTCAATAACATCATGATGTGCAACACGATAGATGGAAAATAACCCGAAGAAACGGGCAGGAGAACGCCGAACTCCGCAAGAATTGGGATAAAACCCAAACCCGCTCTCAAAGAGAGAGTACGCGATGGTGAACTTAAGACTGATTCGGGAGTAATCCTTCCAAGGGCGTACCCGGGACTCCTGGCCTTAGACAAATGGCAAGGCACCGTGTACTTAGTTTTAGTCGGTAGAGGTCCGGTATGGTATTATTGATGATTTCCACACGAAATAAGGGCCAAGATCAAGTTTTCTAATGTTTTTTTTTTGTAATAGGCCTAAGTAACCACAGTTACAAGACAGGGCTCTTGCAGAGGCAGAGCAGTTGCCTGAGCAAAGCAAGCAGTTAAAGAGTACCATGGACCCCGAATGGCGAAAAAAGAAGCACAATCGATCAAAACCAGCCATACATACATACTACATACCAGTGGCGGCTGGTGGGTCGTCTATCTGGTGGTGCACTTTACCTGCTTTCTTGTTTTAAATTTAATAAGCGTTAATTTTATACCTATCAACTTTATTTTGAAAAGTTTTAAGTACTTAGGTACTTAGTTATTGTTTTTGCTTATTTTCACACACTCCACACACTTTGCACACAATATAGAATAGAACTAAGAACAAAATAAAACAACTAACAATTTAAAAAATCAAAACAATAATATTTAACGCATCACAGATACAGCGTAATAATACCGGGAGAATTCGAATTTCGTCATCAACAAAACATCGAGGACTCTCGGTAATCTTCGGATTGTCCGAGTGCGTGCGGCGCACGAAAAGCGACTCATTGCCCGGTATATTTTCTATGAGCGATGTTTTGTTTCACGCGCCAGGCGTATTAGCTCGTATCTAGTACAAGTTGTATGAGCAGCCCCCGTGCACTTGGGAAAGCGCACGCCGATTTTTGTTTACAGGGAATCTAGGCTTTAGTAGTGTAGCAAAGAGCTTAAATTGATTCGTCATAATTAGACATGTAATTAGTCCGGTACGAGAAAGTTATCAAGTTCCTATAATTCTAAAGTTGGTTTTTTTGTTACAGTGTGTAAGGTAGGTATATATAATGCTACTGTAGCGTTTTCTAACAGATCTGAGGTCGGGGCTAGGTATAGTTTAGGTATTTGTACGTCAATTCTATAACTGAAAGGATATTGAATTAGAGATAAAAATCTTTGCGCTATGGTGTTAAGCTAATAATTGCCGATATATATTTACATTTTCTAACAATTTCACCCACGGGTTTACCCGTAAATTCCAAGAAATGATTTTTAGGGCCTAGCTCAGTGACAAAAATATTACAGTCTATAAAACAAACGTATTGTAACGTGGAATTCATAAATAAATGCACGAAACGAAATTCTAACAAATTACTCCACATACTTTTTTGTTTTCATTAATCTTATCTTTTATAATCGATTACTGCTTAAATAAAATATTAGAGATATTAGAGTTTGTTGCTACTGTTCCTTAAATATCTAACAAGAATAATACAAAAAATTCTAACACATTAGTCAGTGAATTAAAAAATAAAAAGAGTTTTCTATAAAATATTATCCCCGCAGTCTGCGCGGGTAGGGAGGGGGTTCGCAGTGCCAGTCGCTAGGATCAAGTATAACCCAGTCGTATCGTCTAAGTAGGTATCGTATTGTTGCGCGAAGCCCGTTTTGTTTTCACGCAGCACACCGTTACAATTTTGTACACTTTGTTAGTAGAATTTAAAAAATATGCGATGAAACTATTATAAGAACCAGTAAAATTTTATGCAAACTATTTATATAATAAATTGTTTGTTATTTGTTTGTTTTTATAATGACGTTGCAGTGGTGTAACTAATTAACTGCTAGGCGCAGCTTGTGGCGCAGCGGTCAGGTGACCACAAATATTTTAACTTTCTAGTAATAAAACAGTCAAGTGCGACTGGGACTCACGCACTAAGGGTTCCGTACAAAATTGACGACTTTAAAAACTATTACTATCTATCGCACTGGAAAACTGACATCAACGGTATCTTCCCATTCGCCTACCTACACATAGATTGCTACCAGGTGGCAATTGGGAATAAAATTCCCATTTGCCATCAAGTGCGTATTGGGAATTTATTGCCCCCACTTTAACTCTGCGTTGTTGTTTGATTTTCCGATTTTCCTTTCCACTTGAGACGGTCATTATGCGTGAAAAATAGGTTTTATGATAACAGAAGATACTTACCTGGTTAAACTTTTTTGCGGCGTGGTGTTTTATATTTAACAGTCCAGTCTTGATTCTTTCGAATTATTATTATAATAAACAATTTTTTAAAACTAGTTGTCATCTGACTATGCTATGCTTGGGAAAATTTCAGGGATAACTTGTCTACTAATGCCGAAATTGGACTACTCCTAGTATCAAGTATCTCTTAAGTATAGTGTCTCTTAGCCCGACTTTATTTTACTGTTGAGACGCTGGAAAGGCAAACTGCATTAACAGCCAATTTGGTCGAATATGAGTTATATATATCGTTAGAATCGCCTGATTTTTCTCTTTCGAATGGTCTAGGTAACGATTTAATCTGAGCACTTTGGTGGTCGTTCAGACACCGGTGATTTTCGATATATTAGTATATTTTTGTGTTTTAAATCCACTCAATTTTTGATTTTGGTTCATAAAGCGCCCATGACAGCAGCTAAATACTGATAAGTCATTTAGCCTGCACATGATTTAAAAAATCATTATTTTAAAACATTTAGCCATTCCATTTTTAGAAATTTTCACGGCATAAAACATTTTAGTGGTTGGTAATTATTATAGAATTTCAAAATAAGTCAATTTACTGGTCAATAAATTTTAGTTTATTGTCGTATAAAGCCTTTTACCTTCCTTCTAATTGTAAAAATTAGGACGTTAAACCAATTTTGTCGATGGCCCTTACTAATAAATTGGTCGATAACACAATTTTACCTGAATTTATTTTGATGTGTTTAGAGCACATAAGCTACTCTGCTTAATGCAAAATTCATTTTATTAGTGTGATAAAACCACAAAAAACGAAAGACAAATATAAAACACTGGCGGTTAGACTATACGTCAAGGTAGTCGTTTGCAGTTAGACCGCGGCTGTTAGCTAAGAGCCAAACGTTCTGTGGGTACTTCAGCCACCTATACGGTATAAAACTGGGAGACTACACCCATTGTCACTAGTCATAATTGACTAGTGACAACGGGTGTCATCTTCCACGATTATAACGAATGCTAATTTCTGGACATTTGCGAAGGCGAATATCTGCAGCCGATATTTGCACAAATGCGAAAACCTACTTATTGAATTCCAAATTTGCGTCACTTCACTTCACACGTTACAAAAATTGATTAAACTATAAAAGTATATTTATTAGTATTGCAGCTAACGGGATATTTTCCATGTGTTATTGAGAATATTTGATATTTCGGCATATGGTCAGTATGTGCATCTTTATCACAAACGGTCCACTGAATCTGTTCATAAATACCATAGATGTGTTCAAAAAAAAATAACAAACAATATAAAGATAAGAAGAAATAAACCCATTCAAAGACGAATACAGAAATGAAAGTAGATTGCGGACGTTCTTCGTGGGGCTAAAAAGCAGCCACACGCAGCAAGACCTATAAGACGTTTTTAAGGTTAACATCTGCAAACATAGCGTAGCGTCTTACGATCTGGTTAATATAAAAAAACCGCAATCATTAAAGTAGAAAACCTACGATGCAATATCCAGTCTTTCTAGCCCTGCAAAACAGCCGGACCAAATGGCGCAAGGAGGCGCTGGAGCGGGGCCACAGGCCGGCGTCTCGAGAAATCGAGGCTCAGCGGTCCCAGCTCCACCAGGAAACCATGGAGACCTGGAAGGTGCGAATTGAGCAACCGAAGGGGGATTCGCCGCAATCGCGGCGGTCAGACCGGTCATGGACAAGTTGCTGGAGAAGAGCCATGGTGCTCTCTCCTGCCGGTTGTCACAGATACTTACCGGCCACGGGAGCTTCGGTAAGTATCTGTGGCGAATACACCGAAAAACCACGGCCGAGTGCCAGCACTGCAAGGAGCGCAGCGAGGACACAGCGCTTTACACATTGGTGGAATGCACGGTGTGGGCGCAATAGCGCCAGGTCCTCGTGGCAGGTCTGGACGTGGACACTCTCTTGCTGGAGACGATGGTACGAGCCATGATCTCCAGCGGGAGTAAGTGGGACTGCGCTGCCTCTTTGCTTGCTCACCGTCCTTACAGAAGCAGGCTCTAGACGACAGCGTGATGTGAGGGATTCATGCACGCCGCCAAAGATGCGGGATAGCACTCAAACCCCCGCCCCCTAAATGAGGCCGCAGTGGTAGCCGTAGATTTGTTGGGAGTCCTGGGGTATCCTTTCGAGGGCTTACCCGGGGCTCCCAACCGTAGGCTGTTAGGCATAATACCAAAGCAGTTCGCGTTAGGGTACTTCTTTGACGTCAAGGAATCTTCAATTCTCCGGTATTAATAGAAACTACCCTGGCGACGACGTGCTCTGGGTTCTTGCAGGTGGTGGCAAGTAAACAGCTGGTTTCTTGGTGAACTTGTAATAACGGTTACTTTGTACAAAAGCACAGACGTAGGTATAGGTAAGTAGATATAGGTGCGCGTGTTGAGATGACGGTGTTTAATGACGTAGTGATTGACGGCCGCACAGCTGTTGCTCGGTGAGCGGGGCGCGTGGACCCCCCGCGTCTTGGATGCCCCTGCGTCGTCCTGCTGGCGACGATATCTCTCCGACAACCCTAAACTGCGAAAAAAGTGACAAAGACATAAAAATGGGTGAAACAGAAAATGCTGAGACACCGGCTGATGGAGTCAGAGATGGCAGCCGTAACTTGCACGATACACGTGAGTAAGGGAGGATACCTATCGCTACTTATGTGATGTCTGGTAATAAGATGAATAATAATAAAATTAAGAGGATGCTCATAATAATATACACATAGGTATATTCCGAATTTGGGGAACTCTTTGTTCTCTCTGAAGAAGGCTCTGGCACAATGTGTAAAGCAAAGAGACGAACCTAAATTAAGATAATGCAAAGCAGTGCTGGACCAGTGAGACTGAACAACCACGCTCTGGAAGTGGTCCAAATAATAAAAGAAATGGTGTCAATGTGTGAAATCACCGCAATCACTGAGAGCGCGGAAATAATTTACTACCAAACAAACTCGGGAAAGGCAACCATATACAGCGACAGTGAAGTGGCATTGAAATTTAAGTAAGAAAATAATAACATCAGCAATCGTGAAGGAATATAGAAAGTCACTTGACATGTTGGAGGAAAGACCGAAGTATACGTACATAGATTGGGAACCTGGAACCTAGGGAATTTCGGGTGACGAAACAGTAGATAATCTAGCCCCAGAGGGACCAGATGAATGCTTGGTTGAACCTAAGACTGAACTTCCCATCGCTCATAAAATCACCAAGGGCGTTATCAGCAGGAGCATAATGACAACGAGAAGTTTAATCTTAGATTGAGATTTTCAACGGGAATGAGATAGTCAAAGCTAACAAGAGGAAATATGAGGCTAGTTAACGAGATAATTACAGGACATTGTAGCCTGAATAGTACTTGACAGTACTGGTTAAGAGTGATGGATTACCCCTCACGACCGATATGCTCCTGCTGGAGACCAGTCTCAACTTATGGCTGAGTATAAAATAATTTCAATTAGCAGATCTAAGATTATGGGTACGACAAGAAAAAACCAAGAAAATTTCCAGTATCTGGATGGGTCAGATAGTACGATCCTGTTAATAAACGAGAATTTGACCAGACGCCGTGAAAACTACTGGAATACTCATACTCATCTTTAGGGGAAGTCTGGGGAAACCGATTGTGTGGTGTTACACGCACAAAATAAAGCTTTTCCATTTTAATAACAGGGATTCATTTCAGAATCGTGTAGTTTTATTTTTATGATAATCCATAAAGTTACGCTCCTTATTTTTAAGAAAAATCAGTATAAAAATATAATGTATAATGTATGAAACTATGCTGAACAGAATATAAAACATTTATCTAGTTCGTTTTATACAGCTATTTGATCATTCAAACGTCTTTAGCGAACCGCAATGAGGATGTTACAGTAACTTAAGTCATTTTTACCTTACCAAAATTATGTTGTGCATTGTATTATCTCCAATATATTAGGAAGGAGGATACTTACATTTTTTTAATTATATACATTTCATAGTAATCGTTATTTTATAATAACCAGTCTGATTTACAATGGGATTACTCAAGTGGTTAATTAGTTATGATTTTTTTTGCAAAATATGAAACTTTAAATGCCTCTCCTGAACAATTCATATAATGGTCGTTAATGCAATTAGCCTTTCCAGCGTCGATATCGCTACTATACGTGCCAATTTGAAGAACTGACATCGTAAAGGACTTTAAAGGTAAACAATAGACTAACATTATCATTTCATTGTGCAGTCTCAAGTGGAATCGGAATCGATCGATCGAATAATAATAACCGACGAGAGACCGTCGACTGCGCATGCGTACCACGGCTGCGCGCCGCCGCGTCGATGTCTCTCGCGCCGTTTTGAATTATGTTCGCGCCAATTTAAAGTTTTTGTTATTATATTACATATTTCTTGACTAATGTGTTAGAATTTTTTGTATTATTCTTGTTAGATATTTAAGGAACAGTAGCGACAAACTCTAATATCTCTAATATTTTATTTAAGCAGTAATCGATTATAAAAGATAAGATTAATGAAAACAAAAAAGTATGTGGAGTAATTTGTTAGAATTTCGTTTCGTGCATTTATTTATGAATTCCACGTTACAATACGTTTGTTTTATAGACTGTAATATTTTTGTCACTGAGCTAGGCCCTAAAAATCATTTCTTGTAATTTACGCGTAAACCCATGGGTGGAATTGTTAGAAAATGTAAATATATATCGGCAATTATTAGCTTAACACCATAGCGCAAAGATTTTTATCTCTAATTCAATATCCTTTCAGTTATAGAATTGACGTACAAATACCTAAACTATACCTAGCCCCGACCTCGGATCTGTTAGAAAACGCTACAGTAGCATTATATATACCTACCTCACACACTGTAAAAAAAAAACCAACTTTAGAATTATAGGAACTTTTGAACCTTAAAACACTTAGTTTTACTGGACTAAATTAGTTTTCAGTTTTTGTATGTTTAAAGAATTAGTGTTAGGTAAATACCTAATTGTAAGTAATTTATTAATAAATTTTGTTATTTTTAAATCCTTTGAGCTGGTGGTTCACTGCACAAGCGCACTTAAGGTACAGCCGCCACTGCTACATACATACATACATACATACATACATACATACTTACATAGATACATAATAGTCACGCCTTTATCCCCGAAGGGGTAGGCAGAGGCATAGTATACGCCCACACTCCACCTTATAGTTTAATGTCCCACGTAATAGGTGGTGAGCCTACTGCCGTATTGAAATGGACAGGCGCAGGTCGCCGCGACGAAATTTTTTCAAGCCCATAAGGCTTTCAACGTGGCTCAAAGATTGTCATTTTACTGAGTGTTTCATTTTGAGTTGTCCTTCTCTACGCAATGGATCTTTTTGCGAAAGTGTTCCCTTAGTCGCCTCTTACGACACCCTTGGGATGTATTGGGGTGGCGACTTTTAGTACTCTTGCCCGTCGCAACAGGGGACCCCGTCGCCACACGGGGCAAAACCTATTTAGTTTATGACTTCAAGTACAGCTCAAAATCTGCAAAATATGAAAGCTTTTGAGTCGTCAATCAATCAATATAACATCAAGAGAGTTGATCAGTACAGAAACTTTACAGTGTGTGTTATTGGCAACAGTTCTTAGAACATTTCACTGGCAGACGCAGTGACATCCATCGTCATTGTTTACGCAAAATTTATAACACAATTGTATAATAATAAGTAAGAACAATGAAATAAACAATTACAGAATACTAAACATAACATGGAGTCTTAGACCATATATCACGGGACTAGCCTTTGCGAATCACCGCATACAAAAATATTCTGCCAGTTTTCATACAAGTGAAGGGGGAAACACAAAGACATATAAAATTTCATTGCATTTAAAAATGTATTAATCGACAAACGCGTAATGGATGTTGTGTGTTAATTTTTATAGTACAGTCAACTACAATGAAATGTACTAGTTTAATCATATAAAATGATGTACTGATGTACAGTGCTTTTATAAAGCCAAAAGACCAAATGGTCATGTGCAATGGCAGAAAACAATGCTTAAGTAAGGCGCATCCTGTGGTTAGATGATCTAAGCATGGAGTACACATACATTTTTTTAAATGATGCATAATGTATGGATAAAGTGTTATTAAATGTTAATTAAGTCGTCGTTTGGTTACATTTGTCTTTAGATACTAAAGTTATAATGTTTGTAACGAGATAAAACAAGAATTAAATACTTTTTTATGATACCTATTACGCATAATTGAATAGCAGAGATTTCTTTTCTTTAGACGATTAATCGCAGGCGCTAATGAAGTAAAAACATGTATGTAGGTATAAGTAAAAGTGAGTATTTTTAAATTTTGTGTGAATGCACTACATTCCAAATTATATTCACATATATTTACCTCTTTCTCTACTGCCAGATATCTCTTTCGGAATCACGTACGATATACCAATAGACCCTTCTAACGATACACAAAGCTCTGGTGTAGCCAAACGCAGCCTATTTGGCACTTTAAGAGGTCAGACAGCAGTCGCTTCAACATAGTCTGAAACTCTAAACAGATGGTCTAAAGTTCTTGCCAAGTTCAAGTAGATAGTCTGCTGTACACAACCTAGACCTATAACAACATGGAAGACCCTAAAGATACCATTATTTTTCTTGATATCAATACCAAAACTGAATACAAAAATGCTAATTCTTAGTACATTTACAGTAAGGTGTACTGTAGTACACACCGATATCAGTACTTATTGGAAAGTACGGAATAGTTAGAAAACTCGCGATATCATTCGAATTAATTAAACCCGTATTCAGGTGTTGTTATGATGACTAAGGCGATTAAACTAGGAGGTTAATGCCCTAATGAAATAACTGCTACTGGCGGTTATAATAGTTTATTTCAAACTATTTCACTTATAGTAGGTAATAATAAAATGAATTAATTTTTTACAACTCAGTTACTAGGTACCTAATGGAAATGATGTCCGGTCTTCAAATGTCTCGTCAACTTTCAAAATACTATATTTGTATTCATATTTATCGGTCTCTCTCCAATTGTTATAAAGTCCCACTTATAAGGAGCTTTGGGACGTTACAGAATTTTACGGAATCCAAAAAGCAAGTGGTGCAACTATTGTATAATGGGACATGGCGAAGAAAAGGAGACTTCAAAGTTCTGTAGCAACCCGTCAGGCAAGTGGATTACAATATAACACTACTCTTCATGTAATGCCAGTTACATTTGGAGCCTGTACTTCGCCTTCATTAGGTGCTATGATCAGCTTTGTTTTTTTCGGAGAAAGTGCTGCCTCTTTCTCATCTCCCAACCCTTTAAGGGCAACTGCATCGTTACCTCACCCGTTGGTCAGCAATCAGCAAGTGCATCTCCAGCAGGTGAGTTTGTTACAATCTGTTTTTCCTTACATTGAATAGTAAACAACGATACTTTCATTAATTTACAGTTCAATATTTCGAAAAACCCTCAGAGTTTTGGTTGTGAGTGTTGTGACAGAGCGACACATCGCAACTATGCACACAATAACCAATTAATTCATATCGTGATTAACTAGTGCAGCGTGGTACGATAATTTGCCCACATTTAGTAACGTTCATGTTGTACACAACATACAAGCTAGACATGAGGTTAACGACATTAAATGAATTACAATGACAGGACCACAACACATTGGATCACAGGCGAATATAACCGATTTGTCTCCTCCTAATGAGATTCGATAGGGTCCTGATGAAAAATCGAGATTAACCGGTGCTGTAAACTGCACAAATTTTGTAACATTCATATTGTAAACACACAAGCTAGACACGAGGATGCAGACATTAAATGAATGACAATGACTGGACCACAACACGTTGTAAGACCACGGCAGTGACCACCGCTTTTTCCGCAACTGATGAATCGAGAGGGTCCTGATAAAGGTGCGAGACTATCGGCAGCGTGACGTTATGTCAATAATCATGTTGTACATACACGAAATACACAGTATACAATACAAAAACAAAATAGAGGTTAATCACCATTGATTGAATGGTAATGACTCGATCATAACACATTGTCAGATCACAGGCAGTACCACCGATGTGTCCGCTCTTGTCTAAATGTAGACTTCCGCGCAAGGAGGTTCTGGTTTGCGAAGCATCGGTAAAAGTATTGATCTGCGATCTACGATATTCCAAACAGCCTTGAGATACGAAAAGTTTCAATTGGAACTTCATAACCGATCTGGTATAAGCCCGACACAGTCAGTGGTCGAAGATTATTATTGCCTTAAAGAACATGAGATTTAACAGCACTAGAAACTTATGTTTCTGCCTGCTACTACATCGTGATTGATTGTATATTATGTATAGGTAAAAACTCACACATAATTATAATAACTGACCTTATACATAATAACTTAGTGATAGCTTGAACTTTAATAAGTAACACAACTAACGAAAATAATTTGAACACTCATTATATTATCATAAACAGATCATTCCCTTAACTAGGTACGTTGTCTATTAAGTAGAAGTATGTTCAATGTCACGGAAGCTTAGCTTAGATCAGATAATTTGCAAATAATAAGCATTAAGTTTAGGAAATGTATTTTTTCTGAGCGCTGCAACAGAGGTAACCTTTAACTTATTATTTACCAGTTTCCTTTTACTGCAAATATGACTAATATTACGCAGTCTCGGTTCATTATCATGCCTTTGTCTTGTTCTTAGTATTAGAGATTAGATAGACAACAAATTATCTATATCTAGGAATCGGATTTGAATACATATCATTATTAGTATCTCTCTGAAAATTGGGTCTTGTTTGAATGTCAATGATCTATTGTGACGTCAGAGGATCTCTATTCGATATAATTGTACATACTAACATATCGCATCTATCACGAAAGCAAAGTGAAGAGCATTTAACGTTTACGTTACTTTCTTTATTTATATACTAGCTGCAGACCGTTGAACTGCTTGTAAGAATCCATTTAGCGTCAAAAAAGAACAATTCGGAAAGCGGTTAGAAGGTTGAAGGTGAGGTTGTTGAAAATCCCGAATTAAACCCAAACTGAAGGTAAATATAATTTACGAATTCTTTGCCGAATTACTTTAAACAAAAAAGACATTTGTACAAATCACGAGAGCTAAATATAAAATGCCAACAAGTCACGGAAGTAAGTTGTCGTAAGATGGTATAAATCACACTCGCGTGGAATGTCAAAATCACTCTCGATTGTTGAGCATGGCTGCGTGTACGCACCTTACCCGTCATAATGAACAACTTGATCATTTATCAAGTGATATTTTTTTTAATATAGCAATATTTTTTATACTCTTACGACTTGTTCAATGAATGAATCTATCACATGGTTTTTTTTTTGCGTATTAATATTTTTGAAACTTTGCTCACACCTCGAAGTGGAGGTTATAATAGCCGTGGTCATGAGTACACTAAAGAAAGTTCTAAACGCAAAAACCCCGAAGAACCTAATACCGCATTTTACAAACTATGATATCGCCGGAAAATAGGCCCAGAACTGTAGAATATGTCCTCAAGATCGAAAATTCTTGTATGAAGTCAACTTTGGGAACCCCTATCTTAAGCAGTTGGTTATTGAATTTTACAAAATTTGATTGACCGAGTGACGGTAAAAGTCATTATAAAACAATGGCCTCTTTCAAAGTACAAACTTCTTACCTAGACCTACAATACAGATCTTCTTTCTCACAAAGCCAAATTCACCTAGACCCACGAAACAGTCCTAGTTCACAAAGAATTTTAAAAGAAACCTGTTTGAATTACAACCTACAAAATAAACCAGAAACTCTCTATATGCGATCGCAGACCGTAGAAGCATGTCAGGTGAATATCGAAAGGGAAATTAAAGTTCTACTTATAGTAGTGTTAATCGTTTATCACGTATTACATCCTCACTTTCATTTGAGATAAAACTTTTAACAAATATGTTGTATACAATTTAAAAAAATATGAGTTCGCAGCTATTGATTATATTCAGGTCAAATTTTATTAATGTTTTCTCAGAGAATCAATAGTACTTTTCTTATTGGAAAGAGTATAAAGTTCTCCGCCGGCAATGGCCTGCCCGCACACGTGTTTCCCTCATCTTACAATCCTGGGTTCTTCAAGAGGAGCGTGAAGAAGCACATCACAGGGCCGCTAACTTGAGGACCACGGTCAGAAGTGGCCCCCAATCGCTAGATTCGCCACGGCTTTCCATCAGGCTGGTGGCGACGTTGATTTGGCGAGCAAAATATAAAAAATGAGACTAAATATAGCTGGTGAAACGTGGGCGTTTAGAATCAAGCAATCAATCAAATCAGACCACAGCAGTCTACTGCTGAATATTAGAATGTTGCGTTTAGAATAAATAAAAAAAAAATTAAAATTTGTGGACATTCTCACACAACATCATCTAGCCCAAATTAAGCTGATATAAGCTTGTGCTATAGGATCTAGACGACTGATAAACATACTTTTTCATTTCTAAATACACAATGTACATGTACTGTAAGTAAATAACACCCAAACACAGAACAAATCAATGTGCTCATCACACAAAGAGATTTGTCCTTAGTAGGAATCGAAACCACGACCATCGAATCCGTAGTCAGGCACACTAACCACTGGACCACGAGGCCAGTCAAAAGAATGCTTCTGCCTATTTCTCTGGAACATAAATATGTATATAAAGGTTTATCGATAAGGGCTCATAGCATTGAAGGTGGTAAAAATAGCGTACATATACTTGCAAGCACTACGCAGTTAAATTAAAACCACTAATAAGAAATACAACATCAATTCAGAAACAAGTAACACAGGTCACGATCACAAAATTCCTGAAGTAAATACCGCACCAGTCGGAGTACAAAAACAAGCTACTAAACACAAAGACAATTACTTGAACAAGAAAGCATAATTACAGATCGGAATGCGTCAAGCGACCACAGAGGCCAGTCGTGACGATCTAGAGGCGTACAACGCTAAACAGCTGGTTATTGTACACGATGTATCAATCACAGGAGCTCACACAATACCGCAAAGTTTGATAGGTGCCCTTATTTTACCTGGTATATATGTTGGTGAAGGGACATAGTAAGAAAAGCTAATTTAGAAAATGCCGTCTAAAGCTTATGGCAAATACTTTTTACTACTACTAACAAAGTCTTGTTCTTTTCAAAATATCAGAATTTCAATGTCAAGACGAAAGTTTTTGATCAACGACCATGACGATTATCTATTCAATCTAAGCTCTATTAATAATCCAAAACAGCCTTAGGCTATTTTGGAATTATTCATAAGCCATTTTTTTATATTAATATCGGCCGAGTTAATTATAGGTACATCGAACTTAACCTGAAATTTGAATGATTTATAAAGTAAACCCATCCTAGGAAACAATAAAATACCTATGTTAAGTAAACATAGACAGTGTTGAAATGATATTGCCATTTCATATTAAGTGTCGATCCAAAATCGACAACGATAGACAAGGAAAAGAAACAGACATTTATCGAAATTTCCACTTTTTAGATACGAATTATAAAGTTAAGTATGTATGGCTATAAGAATTCTTTCATTCATATTTTCGAAACTAGGAAGTATTATTATACAGTAAGATTTTTCAAGGTCGTCTGATCCGGATAACATCTTAAAGAAGCTGAGTATTCGCAAGATACATGTTAAAATAAGGAATTGCGTCGTATTATTCTATAGCATTTATCTTTCTAGTCTGATAACTTTTACGTTATGCAGTACTATTATATTATCTTTGGTCATAGAGAGCAAATGTGAAAATCATGACGGTACCGTCGTTGTACGTCAATCGTTACTAGTAAAATCTCAAGAGTCATTCGGAAACCGGTGACATCGGTAATTCTTCTCTTTTCATGTTAAGGTTGTCTCGTTTTAGTTTGTACGTGTATCAATCTGTGTTAAGGCGCATTGATCAATCGTAAATAGAATCTGTGGTAAGCAGAATATTTTTTTAAATATTTAGTTCGCCAAATTGACGTCGCCACCAGCCTCATGGAAAGCCGTAGCGCATCTAGCGATTGGGGGCCACCTCTGACAGCGGTCCTCAAATTGGTGGCCTTGTGATGTGCCTCTTCACGCTCCACTTGAAGAATCCAGGATTGTAAGAGGAGGGAAACACGTGCGCTGGCAGGTCGTTCCAGGTTTTTATGGTTCGACAGAGAAACGATCTTTTGAATCGTTCAGTTGTTATAATTATACTTTTAAACAAAAGTCTTAGTGATGAAGTATAAAAAAGAAATATCTGTCAATCTTTTCTAACTAGATAAATAGACATTTCAGACAGACAAGTGCCTCATCTCCTCAGAAACCCCAAGCGGTTGTTGCCGCGAAAGCCAAACATACACATAAGCTGAGGAGATGATAGAATGCGCTCTAGACTTGGGTAAGGGAAAACTAAAAGGAAGAGAAAATTAATTACCGTGGCTTTTCTTCCTTTTAGTCATGATTACCTACCTATTTTGTAGATGTTCTGATTGATCACTAGTACAGAATAGTTCTTGTATAATTAAAGACACGCGAACGGTTTCGCATACCTAGTCGAACGTAAGTGAAAGGGCTAGAAAAAGTATTTAACTTCACTTACATAGTCAATATACGGATAGCAATTTTGGCTTCAATAATGTTCGTGCCACCGGTGATCTTCAACCTCATCACCATCATTTGTTATGGAGCAGGCATTGTAAATTGCTCTTAATATCTATTGATACCCTCATTTTTTAGATTCTTTACCGCCTCTGGTCCATGTAATAGATTTGAATCAAGTTACAGAATTAACTTTCCGACTTGCACAACAGAATTCTTGATTGTATTTCCTTTACGTTTCTATAATAATGGTTTAGTGGATATTTATAGAACAAATCGTAGCCGCAAGAGGCAAGCATACAATGATTGATGTGATGTTATCAGGTTACCTTAGAAGTTCACTGACTAAACATGACTGACTGGTCTATCAGAGCACAGCTCAAACTGTTGAACAAATTTGACTTCATCTTGGTATCTACTTTTTTTTTTTTTTTTACTTGAGGGAAAATCCTCAGAGGATGTTATGCCTCTTACCGACTAAAATACCTTACGTGACGCCTAACAGCCTGTGGTTGGGAGTCCCGGGTAAGCCCTCGGAAGGATGTCCCGGGACTCACAACAGACCTACGGCCGCCACTGCGGCCTCGCCCAGGGGGTGGTTCGGGTGCTATCCCGCGTCTATGGGGAGTTTCGGGTGTGATCCCGCTTCTAAGGGGGGGCGTGCGTAAGTTGCTCACGTCACGCTGCCGTCATGGGCCTGCTTCTGTAAGGGCCCCCGGTCATGGTGGCCGATGGTCCTCGGCGAAGACACGTCGGCGGCGCCCAGGCCGCCAACTGCGGAACTCGGGTGGAAGAGTTCTCTCCCGTACCCGTCCCGCCGCCTCAGTCGTCGCCTCAGCCGCCGCCCAGTCACACTTACTCCCGCTGGAGAGCATGGCTCGCACCATAGTCTCGAGCGAGAGAGTGTCCACGCCCAGACCCACTACGAGGACCTGGCGCTGTTGCGCCCACGCCGTGCACTCCACAAGCGTGTGGAGCGCCTTGTCATCGCTGCGGTCCTCGATCTTGGTATCTACTAATAAAGAATTTTGGAAAACCTCCCACATCAAATGAAGTATAACAGGAGTTCGAAGTAAGTAGAAACATTAGCCTCCTTTCTTCGGCAGTTCGGGTAAAAAGAAGCTGCAGGGCAATATAATGTTAGTGCATTACGCCATGTGTCGATCAGGAGTGCATAGCTAATGGCATTATATTTACGATAGGAGACGTTAACTTAAGTAATGATTAAAAACTTAATTGACCAATTATGAGTACCAGCCACTTTCCCGGTTTCCTTTGAAAAATATAGATCTTTATATTATTAGATTAAAGATAATCTGTCAGATCATAGGATATTAACTGCTCAAAGTTTAGGTGTAGGTAATAAATAAACAACGAAGTAAGCGCAATTGTTGCATCCTTGGGCTAAATTTAACTAGGTCCGTCCTTGTGTTTTGCTGAGAAGAAGAATTTTCGAAACTTGTCAAGTATAACGATGCGTCTTTAATTACATACATAAAAATACTCAAGAGTAGTTAGTATAAATGCTTCAAAATTAATTCATATTATCTAATGCATATGACCAACTTTCAGTGTTCATGAACTAGATGCATTTGTTTTCATTATGTAGTAAATTAAATTCCACGACACTTACATACTGATTAATTGTTGAATTAGAGATAATAAAATAAATAATTAAAAAACTATGTCACATTAATGTTGTTGAACTATTTTTTAATAAAAATGTCTGCATGTAGTTCTGTCTATTTGTTGATTATTGTTACGAAATGTACTAAATGTATTTTGTTTGTTTTTTTTTTATTAGAAAGCTCGTCGAACTGTAAATTGCTGTAAGATGAATAATGGTTTGACAAATCGGATGTAATAAAATTTGTTTTAAGGAACTGACATTATTTTGTTTCATTTATCACGAGAGCAAGGACACAGACGGATTTTTGATCAGACATATGCGATTAAATTTATAAGATAATATTACTAGTATATTTTAAACCAACCCATTAGCCAGTTTTATTTCAAAAGTCTCAAATATTGTTTCTTTCTCAATCGAGAATGTACTGGAGGAATGTGACATAAAGAAACAAACACGACTATATCATATATAACAACCGCACCTTTAAATAATACAGACCTTCACTGGTAGCTTTACCATCGACTGTTTCAATATCTTTAATAGCTACTTGATATTCATGTGATGTTACATCCATATACTGGCTACTAATTCAGTAGGTCAATGTCAGTAATCGTTATTTTCCTTCTCCTAATTTCTCTGGCCCTATGATAGGTCCTTGACGAACCCTTTTGTTATCATGTTACAAATTGGATACACTTTCCTGATTCTAATCAGAGGAATATTTTGATTATCGGAATAAGATTGCCAATGTGTTCCTTCCATTAATACATGATATTATTAATCACTACTTAATATAATGCCTAATCAATATACAAATTATGTTTGCACATCAACGTTTCAAAATAAAATTTAACTAAGTATTGCACATAATCTGGTTTCGGAATATAAGTTACTCATGCATAAACAAAACTTAGAATAATCTGTATTACTTTATTATACTCACCACATTTATCTTGCTGAGCACGTGATTTATCTGATCCTTGCTGCACATTCTGATATTTTCTTGATTTTGTATCCTTTAAACTAAACTATCACATCTTACAACTCACACTGATATCTGTCTTTTGCTGCCGTCACTGTTAAGCACGATATATTTATTTTTCTTTGAAGCCAATAAGCAAAATCACTTTAGCATTACACGGTATTAAAAAAGCAATAAGTACCTAAATCACGATACGGTTATTGAATATTAATGTTTATAAGGATTCGCTACATTCAGCCATCGCATACACATCCATATTAAGAACCACAATACCAACGTCAAATCAAATATACCTAAAACCTTTTCTGTCTTCTAATTGGCTCAATTTTCGCAGGCAGGATGCACTAAACATAACACAGCAATTTGCATAGTAATTACTCCATATATTGAACTATCCAAACAACTTGTACACAGGCAAGGGGCCGCAAGTACACTGATAACAATCAAATAAAGCAAGCAATACTAATAATTACTTGTTGTAATGCAATTTACGAAACTGCAGTTGCAACATGAAGTACCTGTGTTATAGATTGATCAATTGGATTTGTATAAGCTAGTGTCAATTTTGGCAGAATTATGAGAAACATACAATTGTGCAATGGTTTTTTTTTTTTTTTATACCACTAAGGTGGCAGACAAGCATACGGCCCACCAGGAGGACTGGTGGTCACCGCAGCCTATGAACGTTTGCAACACCAGAGGCGCCACACTCGCGCTGCCGACCCTGTAAAAACCTTCTTAGACCCCTTTTGAAGAACCCCATACTGTAGGCGTTTGGGAAAACCGAGGCAGGAAGATCATTCCACAACCTAAGCGTGCGCGGAAGAAATCCCCTATCGGATCTAACCGTGCTCGAACGCTCCGGACGTAGGGTGTGAGGATGAAATCCCAGTCTATGGCGAGCGGTGCGATGATAGAACGTAGCCGTGGGCATCATGTCAAACAATTCCTCAGAGCAGATACCATTGTACAGGCGGTAGAACACGCATAAGGAGGCAAAGTCTCTCCTGTCGCAAAGAGGTTCAACACCACCTGTCAGTAAAGGATCGTTGACAACTCTCACAGCTCGCCTCTGCACCGAGTCAAATGGACGAAGCTGATATTCAGGTGCCCCCGCCCAGAGGTGACAGCAGTACTCCATGTGTGGCCGCACTAATGTGGTGCGTGTATAGAACTAATAAAATAGTTTAGTAAAGGTAACGAAATAATTGGTAGCAATATTGACATTCTTGATAGTATGATCTAACTGAAATAATTTAATCAGGCTTTCTGATACTGTTACTTAAAATGCATGTAGGATTGTAGACACCGAATGAGAAATATGGAAATAGACCAAGTGGAATTTGCTCGTAGGTTGTAATGACAGTTTGCAGGCGTGAGATAAATATCTAAGGAATTTATTAATCTGAAAGTTCATTGCAGACTAAACGATACATAACAATAGCTAGTGGCATTGTTGATATAATATTTAAACAGAAAATTTTGTTTAATGATACGTTGTGTGCAATCGAGCTTAAAATCAATTCAATGGTCACATCGGTCATGTATGATACAATTAAAAAAGAACTTAATACTTTGGTGAAAACGTCATACAAAAAGAACAATTTCAAGTCAACGAATTCCCGCATAATGTTCCGAAACTATTGCTAATAAATAGTTATATCATTGTGATGAATATTAATTATATATTTTACAACGTTTTCGAATTAAAATCTTTAACAGTAATTAAATATTAGGTTCGTTTCGGTTTATTGACGAAAATAGTAGGGGAAGATAAATACGGGGTCAGGTCAGCGCCAACGAACCAATGAAAACAAATTGCCATCGGAATTACATTTCTAAATATTTTATGGTTCTCTTCAATTCTTATCTACATTTTACATCAATCTAATAACGCACAATGCAGGAAGCAATAAATATACGCACGTTTAACTTACTAACATACTGCAGAAAGTTTAATTGTATTGATCAGTGTTTGAGGTTACATTGAATGGACAAGGCCACGGTGAAGGCTCAAAAGTAAACAAGAGGATGTCCGAGGACCTTGTTATGTCTGAATCTAATGGTTTGAAACAATAGAAAAGTAAATGCAACGGTAAATTGTAGAACTAAAATACAAAATGAAGAAGGCTTCGTTGTCATTAACCGACTTCGAAAAAAGGAGGAGGTTCTCAATTCGTCTGTATGTATTTTTTTTTATGTATGTTAAGCGATATTTCCGTCAATTATTTGAGAACTAGAATCATCAATATCGACAAAGAAAGAAAAGATGTAAATCATGAACCAGACAAGTCTTCTTGGGAATAAGGTGAAAATCAAAAAATTAAAAAATGGTGTCACTTTTATTCAAGTTTGGCAACAGTTCACTGGTGTCAAATGTGGTCAAATAATTCAAAGTCAATCATAATTAATTACAAGTCTGACCGACTTTTAACCGTGGATCCAAAGAGACGTCCTCAATCAAGTGGTAATCATAATTATTCCGTCGTGAAATGCATAATCGATGTTGCACAATTCTGAAACCAACTGTTTCTTTTTTAATCCTGACGTTACGTTGCTAACACAACCGGTTCAGAAGTCAGGTCAATGTTTTAAACTTTTTACACATTCCAAAGAAAACAAGAGTAGTAAGTATTGTGAGGATTGATAACCCATTGGAACTGAGTGGTTTCATGCCATTCGCAATTCAACATTAAAAACCAAAGCGTGTGTGGTGCAATTGAAATGTACCGATTCCTCAGTCTTATTTAAAAAAGAAACTCATTATATTGCTGTATCAATTCTCTATTTAACAAGATATATCTAACAAGGCACTCCTAAATAATATATTATCGATGATTTATGAGGAAGAAAATGCGTTACGCGTGTAAACACTTGCTTTAAATGATTTCTGGTGGTTACTTTCACTTGACCAACGCATGCTTCTGAATGCTTTATAGACTCGACCGATGAAAACTGTGTGTTTGATTTTGGGTCACCGATAACTTAAATACTTGTAACTTTCTTTATCTTGTCCACTCTGTTATTTAAATTAAACCAGTTAGTAAGCACTTTGTTAACATTGTAATTAGAATTTTGTAATTTAAATCAAATATCTATTGTTTACTAGCTGACCCGCGCAACTTCGTTTGCGTGATAAATGAAGAACCGTTCGACCGATTTTGTGCAAACAAAGCCTAAACATTTGGTTTGGATAGGTTAGCCCGTTCTTGAGTTATAAAATTACAACGAAAAGTGGCATTGATTTTTATATATATAGATTACAGCGGGCACAATTTAAACAACTGTAACCGCTGAGTTCTGTAAGTTACTATTACTAAATAAGTAATATTTGATTATATTTACGATAACTTGACATGTAATTAATGCTTGGTGGTTAATTTGAACAATGAAGCTTTGACAGTAATCAATATAAAAAATATGACATAGAACCTTGGCTTCTATTTTCATCAATATAAAGCAACAATGAATATGTTCCATTAAAGTTCTAAGCTTAAACATATTTTAGAGATGTTATTTTTAATATAACCAATGAATTGATTGAATTGAGAGGTAGCCGTGTTGCTACACGATACATAATATGTTGCAGCAACCTGAATAACTTAGGCAACAAATTTTGAGATATCAATTAGTTACTGCTTTGCTTTTATTGGAGATTTCGTAAACTCTATATCCAGTTACTTTATGTTGGCAATTGTTATTATTGGATTCCATCATTCCACAAAGTCTTGCCCCAGTCTCAGTGCTCAAAACCGCAGGTATGTCTAAATTGTACACTGGCATTAAGCTTTCGTAAATTGTTTCGCCATTTTAAGCTGACTTTGAATTATGTTCATTAGGACGTACATTTCTGTTATTAAAAGCTTTGGCTTTTTGTTAAATTGGACTATTCGTTATACGAATTTTTAAATTAGCAAAATATGATCTGACCACTACTTTAGAAAACATTTTTGGAATTAATTTTAGTGGTCTCATCATATTTCTTTCCGCTGAAATTTTAACGATTCCCTATCGATTTTTGTAAAAACTTAGAATAATATTCGTGAATGTACATATTTTCTTTGATCGCTCGGGATTATTATATACTTAGGGCAAAAGGAGAAAGTTAGAAACTAACTTAGAGAAAACGCTATTGATTTTTTAAGAGTTCGTTCAACAAACAAGTTGATACTAAGTTACCTATAGATGGCGCCTATTGATTTAAATACTAAATAGGTATGATCACTCTGTAGGCGTCTTTCTAATCTCTAAAATGGTCACTCAGAGGCACTAGTTTACTTTGATATTTCTTATTTCTTCCTTAATATATCTTATTGAATCTAATTTACAGAATATGTTCACAGGTGTCAACTAAAGTTATTTTTATTTTTTCATTTTTTAAGAAATCGCGGTTTTTTGCCCCTCTCTATAAAATAGATTGCAGAGGCGCTTATGGCGAGACTTGTGTCTGTAGTCTGTGACTCTGTTGCATTAAACTACGTCACTAGGTCACGTGGATCATCTGTCAAAGTTTTAAATAAAACAAAAATGACAACGTCAATCGGATTGAACTTTCACTTTAACAATAAACGTTTTAGAAAGGGGCCATCGGGTGAGACCGTCTTACGGCTTCTTGTTTACACTCGTATGTATTTCGCGAGAAGATTCGAATTCTTGTACGAATATAAACTAAAGGTGAGGAGAAAAATAAGACGTTACACTACACCGTTATGTCATAGATAACAATGATCAGACTATCAATGATGAAGACTTCAATCTCAATTTATTCTGAGTTCAGAGGCCTTACAGTAGTCGTAATCACATTGACGATATTTTCACATTGACTTATATTGTTAAATTGATTGATACAAGTAGACCCCGTGTTTCATGATCAGACTATCAATGATGAAGACTTCAATCTCAATTTATTCTGAGTTCAGAGGCCTTACAGTAGTCGTAATCACATTGACGATATTTTCACATTGACTTATATTGTTAAATTGATTGATACAAGTAGACCCCGTGTTTCATTGTAAAATCTTATGTTTATTACTGCAAATCTATATTAATATTATAAAGAGAAAAGATTTGAGTGTTTGGTTGCATCGAATAGGCTCCGGAACTGCTTGACCGATTTGAAAAATTCTTTCAGTTGGGAAGCTACACTCTTTGCGGTGAATATAGGCTATACATTATTCCCGTACTCCCACGAGAACGGGAACTACGGGGGTGAAACTGCTTGACGTCCGCTAGTCTGATAATAAATGAGGAAGGCAGGACCGTGTGTTGTGGACGTGGATTGGAAAGGGCCTACGTCCAGGAGTGAACTGCCATAGGCTGATTTGATTGATTGATTGACATCTGGTAAATGACATAAATGCTTTGCAAAACTATGTTATTGACATACGTTTATTAAAATTAAGTTATAAGTTACAGCAGAGCTATGGCAAATACAATAATCGCGTTTACAATACAATGTTTTATCTTACAATACAATGTTATTTAGCACAAGTTCTCTAGTTTCGTAGCCGAGTAGTCTAATCACTAGACCAAGATACCAGTCTAATCTCGTCTACGAAGATCAATCTGGTAAAGGTCTGACTATCGCCATAAAATGGACGATAGTTTTTTGAAATGACTAATGAACTTTGTCGAAATCAACATCATAATAAATAATATTTCAAATTCTCTTGTCCGTTACTCGTGGGAACTGAAAATCATTGTTTTTCAAAAATGCTAGAGGTATACGAAACTCTGACAAAGACACATTTGGAATTATCTCTAAATAAACAAAACTAATTAATTTTAGTGTATGTCGGAACGTTCTTGCGTCACGTTTTGTTAATGAAAAACGTTTTCTTACTGTTCGTTCAACAAAGAATTTTGTAGTGTAGGTACTAGCAGATGTCACGCTGTTTTACCCGCGTAGTTCCCGTTCCCATAGGAATACGGGAATAAATATAACATATGTCATACAGGAATAGTGTAGCTTCCCGATAGTGAAAGAATTTTCCAAATCGCGTTAGTAGTTTCGGAGCCCATTCAATACAAACAAACAATATTTTTTTTCCTCTTTATTATATTAGTATAGAAAACACTAAAATTACAGGTTTTCAAGGCGTGTAGTAAGGATGTAGAGAATTCTTTTAATTGTTTGTTACATACGACGTATCTATTCAATGTCGTATTTAACACAAGATTTCTTATCAGCAGGCGTTTTTTTATACGGGTAACCGGGAAATATAATATGACGACGGTAATGAGCATATTACCATATTCCGAGGCCACTAATAAAAGATTTTCTAGAATAATTACCATGCTAAACTTTTTTGGAGACTGACTTTATTAAGAAAGTTGAAGACTAAATTATACCGGATTCCTGCAGGCTGTAGGAGGATAACATCCATGCAGGATTTGGTCAAAAAGTAAAACAATGTCATGCCATGAACTATACAATTATCTGCAGTCGGGATCCTGGGCAAGCCCTCGGAAGAACGAAAAAAGAAGATGAGCTAAAAATTGTGTTCCGTTCAGAATGGAAATTAGATCAGAGACTTCTACATATCAATTTGAAGCGATAGAAATTAGTAAAGTTCCCTTTAAAACGAATTAACGATGTTGTTCTTTCTTACAAGTTCACAAACATAAGGAAGGTTACTGTTAGGCTACATTCCGCTACATACACCTTTGAGAAAAAAGTCTATCAGTAAAACGAATGGTTATAACTAGGTACCTAATCATACCTGGTTTATCCAAAATGAACTGATTATATCCCTATCTTGAATCTATATTAAATTCTCACAAAATTACGATACAAATTCTAAAGGATCTGAAATCAGATAGATCTTATGAGAATAATGAATTATAGTACCTAATGAATTTTGGTAAAACAATGAACGGATCTTTGGATAGTATTATTTTTGGAATATTCGTAATAACATGAAAAAAGCCGCTGCGAAACATGTCTTGCTATTATTATAAACCTTTCTTTTTAACGCAAGGGAAAATCCTCATGGATGCTATGCCGGACTCCTACCGACTAAAAAACCTCACGTAACGACCCAACAGCCTATGGTTGGGAGCCCCGGGTAAGCCCTCGGAAGGATGTCCCAGAACATTATAAACCTTACTAACAATTTAAAAAGCTAACGTTCTGAGTGTAGTTGTTTGTTACTCTTTCACGCTCTAACGGGCTGAACGGATCTGGCTGAACCTTAGTACAGGGATAAATCATAGCCTAGCTAGAAGAACACATAGGCCACTTTTTATCCCTTGTATAAGTTCCTTATTTACTACTATAACCAAAAGTATATCAATAAACTAAAAGGACTGCAACCGAAGCAACTTATGGAACTCAACGAGAAAAGCTTCACCTAAACTTTCACTTACTAAACGTGACTAAAAATGTACCAGCAAATTGTAAACACGACTACCCTCTTAACCGTAATAACTTATTTTCACTGAGGTAATGTTTCATGCCTTTTTTTTTTTTTTTTTTTTTAACGTGAGGGAAAATCCTCGTAGGATGCTATGCCGGACTCTTACCGACTAAAAAACCTCACGTAACGCCCAACAGCCTATGGTTGAGAGCCCCGGGTAAGCCCTCAGGAAGGATGTCCCGTGACTCCCAACAGACCTACGGCCGCCAATGCGGCCTCGCCCAGGGGGTGGTTCGGGTGCAATCCCGCGTCTATGGGGGGTTTCGGGTGTGACCCCGCTTCTAAGGGGGGGCGTGCGTGAGTGCTCACGTCACGCTGCCGTCATGGGCCTGCTTCTGTAAGGACGGTGAGCGGCCCTCTCACCGTCCTCAGACCCCCGGTCATGCAGGCCGATAGTCCTCGGCGAAGACACGTCGGCGGCGCCCGGGGCGCCGACTGCGGAACTCGGGTGGGAGAGTTCTCTCCCGCACCCGGCCCGCCGCCTCCTTCGCGAGCATGACCTGCTCGCAGAAAGAGGCGGCGCAGTCCCACTTACTCCCGCTGGAGAGCATGGCTCGCACCATGGCCTCGAGCGAGAGAGTAATGTTTCATGCCTTAGCGTTGATTAAAAAAAATGAAAAGTGTGAGTCGGACTCGCGGCCGAAGGGTTTTCTACCAAAAACGGCAAAAATCACATTTGTTTTATGGGAGCCCCGCTTAAATATAATTTTCTTACTGTTTTAAGTATTGGCGGTGAGAGTGGCAACAGAAATACTTAATTTATGAAAATTTCAACTGTTTAGCTATCACGGTTGACACGTATCTTAACCCTTTATGTAGAACCCTAAAAATAAAAACAACAACTAAGTAAAGGAATTTCCCGGTCCTTAGTGCAAGTTGTAAGTTTTAAATTCTGAAAGCTATTCAGAGTACCTACTTCACTTAAAACAATAGATAACAAAATCGATTGTATCCCAAACCAAATATATTCAAAAGGACTAATGGCATTAGACAAATAGATAGATGGGGGTCACCGGTACATCGGTAAGTGAAAAGTCGTGTAAAATTGCCCCGCTTGCATTCACATCGTTGTACTTAAATTGCATTCCAAGTGTTGCAACTGAACATCTCAACTTCCATACACAGTCAAACTTATTACATCTTGCGTTTTTCGTCTGAGGTTAAAAAGACAAGTGATACTAATACGATCGGGCAAGGGAAACCTAGATTCCTAAAGCTACAATATAGTACGACCGTAAATACAATAAACAACAAAATCTATTGTATCCCTAACCAATTACATTCAAAGGGATTAAATGCATTAAACAAATAGATTATGGGGGTCACCGGTAAGTGAAGAGTCGTGTAAAATTGCCCCGCTTGCATTCACATCGTTGTATGTACTTAAATTGTATTGTAAGTGTTGCAACTGAATATCTCAACGGAAAGGTTAGGGCGAATGGGCCTTTGCATGTATACTACAATAGGAAGATTCGTATATGTTTTCGCAGTATTAGGTATTATATTGAGGCTTTTATACTTCGATACTAATAAATTGTACTGAAATACTACCATGTTATTGTTTAAAAATACATATTTCGAACCGATATCCCTATTCATTAGAATATTTAAATATACTTTAGCTACTGAAACTGTCGGTGAAGCTTTCACGTCTCAACCGCTGAACCTATCCTGATGAAACACTGGAATAGGTAAAATTTGGTAGAGAGATAGAATAAACCTTGAGGAAGGACAAGGGCTACTTTTATCTATATAGAACAAGTTCCTAAGGGAAATGGGTGTGAAAGCTCACAATGCGGGAGGAGAGTATCGGGAATTAGATTATCTACATAATTCTGTCAACATTTTCCAGGCCATTTACTGTAAATTGTGATAAAAAAAAATATATGTAAGTACAAAATGCGGGTGTTACAGAATTTATCAGGCGTGCAAATTGATGTTATAAAATTGAAACTGCAGACGGTTTTGGATAAATTATCCAGTCAATAACCTCCAATAATATATCTTACAACATTTTGATAACAAAGAAAAAAATTGCGTGACCGAGGATGATAATACCGAAACTAATTGAAACTAATCGATAGTAGATACCAAAGATGATTTAATAGCAAGGTTAGTTTTGAGAACAAAACCACGGCTAAAGTGAGGGTACGTATTAATTAGGATTTCAAACTAATTAGTTTACTACCTACCTACATAATATTAACCAATTTTTACACTTTCATTCCATACAATTCTTCAGTAATTATTAAAATGTTCCTTTCCTAAATAGTTTTTGCTAGAAGCGTGGTATTTAAAATACAACCTTGTTAACTTCTGATAAATTAACTGTAGAACGATAGTATATTTTAAAGGTAACTTCTGGTAACGTCCCTTTCTCAAAAAGGCCCGCTGCAAAAATCATGAATTGGTTCAGTAGTTCCACAAAATATTCATAACAAGCAAACCTTTCCGTTTTTAAAAGAAAACTTAAAAAAAGCACTTTCTTTCACCTTTTCATACTTGATTACATTTTTAAAATCTAATTACCAAAACAAGTAATTTTCTTTTCTGAAATAAATATCCGAAAACACATTACCATAAACAGCACAACAAACAAAATTCCAAAATGGCCTCAAAGAAAAATAAACTCGCACTGAACAAAACTCCACAAATAGTAACAATGTTCCACCAAAGAAAATTTTCGGCGCCTAAATTCGTTTGAATATTTTAGGCGCGACCGGCGTGTAACATTTCGAATGATCTGTATCGCGACGTGTTGCGTTTGGCGCACGCGGCAGGTGACTGCAAGTGCAAAGCGAACACAGGTCTGCGCGCGCGCCGGTAACCAGCGCAGTGCCTTCGAAACCGCAGCCGCTGAACCGAAGTAGGTAGCCCATGTCACGTCAGAGAAAATAGTTGTAGAAAACAACTATCATTACTTACCGTGCCTTACTCGTCTTCGATCGTGAATCGTAACTATTGATTGAATAGGATGGAACTCACCTGCAACAATGGAAAAGATATTGGTCACGTGAAATTGCTAAACAAACATGCAATCTTGCTTGTTATTGATTTAGCTATAACAAATGGAAGCACAAGTCGTGTTTGTATAAAGATTTGTTTTATTTATGAGACGATGCGTAATGGAAAGAAGACATAGTAAGTTGTGAATGGTGAACTGTCGTCAAACCTAGTAAACCCCATTGATTACTACGTCTATATGGTACCCCCGTGATGAACAGTGCTAACAGGCAATACTCCGACACAGAAATTAGGTAGTCAGGCGGCAGTAGTTTTCAATAGTAATTTGATAATGACTGCCTCTGTGGCGTAGTCGGTAGAGATGCCGGAGGTCCTGGGTTCGATTTCTGAGTCGATCCAAATATTTGTGTGATCCACAAATGTTTGATTTGGAGTTTGGGTGTTTTCTATGTATAATATGTATGTATTTAGAAATATAAGTATGTATATCAGACGTCTAACTCTAGATCCCATAGCACAAGCTTAATAATTTGGGCTAGATGCTGTTGTGTGTAAATGTCCACAAATATTCATATTTATTTTAAAAAAAAAGGAATCGGAACTTGTTTACTATCTTGGAAGTATTAAAAAGAAATACCACAGTTATGGCAATTGGTATCGAAAGATTCCGTAAGATTCAATAAGAGTTTCATACCGCGCGAACGATTACTTTGCCAAATGACCCCCCGCCTTGGTTTCTCCAAAAGTTTACAATATGGAGTCCACCAAACAGTGGTTGTTGATATTGAAAACTTGCAAAGCTTACGGTGACTATTTTCAATTAGGTATAACGTATGACTGTGCACAAGCTAGTAATAAGAAGAATTTTTACGAAGTTTTATCAAATTAAACACTGAAGAGAAAAAAAGTTATGGTTTTTGTACAAAAGGAACAAAAGGAACAGTGGAACTTCTGGAGTGGCGACAGAAGTGGAACCTTGAAAAATTCGTGTGTCTTATTTGAGTCATACAATTTTTGTAAACGAAAATTGCCTAAATTGTCACAAGAAAGTGCCAGTACCTATTAGATTTGTCAACATTAATAGCTTATTTATTATTTTTATATTCCAAATAGTGTTGTCAACACAATAGAAATAAACAGAAGACTTCAAAACTCTAAACATCATACAATAAGACTGTTTACCAACGTCACTGTTTATAAAAGACACGACAAACAATAGAGATTAGAACACAGAGAGACTTTCAATCAAGATACGGATGGTATGATAATGAAGTAATGTCGCAGCTGACGTGATAAGCAACAAGGTCGAGGGAAATTGATAAGGGGAGTAAAATTCCTTTCAGTTTATTAGGTCTAAAGTATTAAAAGGCTACTAAGGTAAGCAACCAACAGCCAAGTCCCTGTTCCATTCAAGTTCGCAAGTAATAGTCGTAGTCCGTGCGGATTTCTGGGACGTGGACGCTTTCGATGCGGTTAGACCATTTTCTTAGGGGTTACACAATTTCCTTAAAGTTGCACAACGAGCAATGGAGCATATCATTCCTGGGATGTCTGTGAGGGATAAAATCCGAAACGACGACGTTATCCGTTCTAGAATACCAGATTGGTCAACAAACATAGATCGCAGTAAATAAAGTGGCAATGGACAGGCCATATCTGTAGAAGAATCGATGGCCGATGGACCAGACGAGGTCTGAGGTGGAGACCATGACATGGAAGTGTGGGTTGGACGACCCCCCGCCAAATAAACAAGGAAAAGTTCGCAGGGAGGGACTGGATGTGGAAGGTACAGGAATTGCGCTGCGGCGTAAATTGAGATTGGCTGACTTTATTGATTGGGCCTGGGTCCGCTTTGATTGTCTTCTAGCGATAGAAAGTAACTTGGAATAACTACAGTCTGTCCTCCCAAGCCATATTTATGTCGATAGGTAGGGGCATATTCCAAGCTAATACGGCAAAGATACCTGAAGATATATGGGCCCCTTTAAACCCCACAGAATATACTCGTAAAGGTAAAGTGATTGGATGTTTCCGATATTTCAGGACAGTGGCAGGCGCCATGATCATGGAGGAGTTTCTCCGTGATCATGTTAAATGTGATTCATGACGATTAATAACTATCTTGATGAAAACAAAACCTTTCGAAATATATTATGTTAAATTTACGGAAATAGACTATATGGGCAATAAATGCTTCTTAGAAGGTTATATAATGATAATCAACTCTCTACTAAGGTAATACCAGTAAAAGGTGTGCTATGAAAGGAACTTTATAGTTACATCGATACTAGTAAACTAAATTTACGTTTTATTGCAGTCTCTGAGAACGAGGTGATAAATTCAACTGCTTTGTATTGTATCCATCCTGCTGATCTTCACTATTAGGTAATAATAAAGTTTTCTTCAGACATTGAAACCATCACTTTTTATACAACACTTTATACAATGACCAAAAGTATAATGAAAGTAAAACTTACACAATTACTCACGCGACACTTACAATTGTTAAAACTTTTACAATGTTATCAAAATAAGTTGAAATACTTTGATGACATTGTGGGTCATTCGCGTTTTTCTTTGGTATTTCATGGATATTCATAGTATTAAAGATTTACGATTCTAAATCAATCATAACTGCAACCAAATATAGGAATAATATGACGGAGTTATTTCTATCATCAAGTTATACATAACCTTTAATAATAAACCCCAATGGTTATAATTTTTATGTATTACTTCCGAAAATAAAGTAACAATATTATTGTTGGATACCTCATTATATGTATAGTTAATTTTGAATAACGCTGAATAGAATTTTGAATGGCAATGTATTAACTTGAAAAAAATATAAAACATGATGCTATTTGGGACCACAAGAAAGAAGAACATCCTTTACTTTACATCTCATTTAACATTTTTGGCGACAAATGCTTGGGAACGATTGCGTATCGTATGGAAGGAACGCAACTCACAGCAACTAGCAGGTGAGATTGAGCAAAATCCTGAGGATCCTAATGACCCAAGCAGTAATGATTATATTATACCAAACAAGTATTTTATAAAAAGTGATATCAGCCAACCGGTTCACACTAGAAAACAATATTTTCCTCTAAAGTCGAATAACAACGATTCCGAACAGCTTTTACTTTCATCAACACTTGTCTAGCGTGTTGCCTGGATCACATTAACCTTTGAGATAACATAATGGAATGTATATATTACTATATCTACTACTGCAAATTGATAATCAGAAAGTGAAACTTTTCTAGTCATACGTAGATTTGCTGAGAGCAAAATTAGCCGGTTCACATGTAATCAAAAATAGAAGACAAATTGAGGGCATTGTACATATTGGCGGATGTGCTAGTCTCGGCTCTTAAATTGATTGATTTGATGAGATGCAGACGATAATATCTGTTAGTGGAATGAAGTTATATAGTTGTGTCTACGTTTGACTGCATTTGCGGCGCAGAGATAGTGTATGCTGCCGGACTGAAGAGCCGAGTAACAGTAGGACTTGACCATATATTTGTGTCATCCATAAATGTTTGTTTAGAAGTGACGAAGAGTCTTTACAAATTCTAGTTCTCCGTTTGAACAGCTAGAATATGGTCCATAAATATTTTTATTTTATTTATTTATTGTTCAAAACAGCACAGTAACATTCAACATATAAGTATTCCACTCGCTTAAACTTAGTAGGTTTTTGTGCGAGTGGGAGTTGACAATTCTATACAGTATAGTGAAATAACAGTTAAAAACAAAATACAACCATGTTTATGTACAAACAATCGCATCATGCAACGTAAAAGTTTATAAGAAACAGTTAAGATTAAGCAATTAATTTAATTACAATAATAATACAATCGAAGCAAGTACAATGCCGGGCGCGCCTCTTCCCCGACCTTCTGCTATTAGCGTACCGGGATCTACAGCCACCCCGCAAATGCTCGTTCCTACGAGAGGCGCACCCGACGGCAGGCTCACTTCCAATACTACGCGCGATTAGTGCGCTAAGGCTATGCTACGCTCACCCAAGGCCTAATTCTAAGGGTTGCCAACTTTAGAATGGACGAATCCGGGAGATTTTGAGGGGGGGGGGGTGTCGTTAAAAGTTCGAGAAACTGAAAATCATTGTCCTTTTGTTTTACCCTGGCTTAGGCAAAGGTTATGGGTTCAAATCCCGTATAGGCCAAGTTGTCCTTTTCCTCTTTTTCACTTTATCGCTGGAGCGATTGAAATGAGATTTGGTATAGGAATAGTTCGAGGCTCTGGGCTACTTTTTAACCGACTGCGCAAAAGGAGGGCTATAATTTTACGCCGTAACGAATTCTACGCCGCGGCGAACAGCTATTAAATAAAATGAAAATCAGTTTTTTCATTTTTTAAATTTATATTTATTTTGTTTAGTAGCAGTATTTGGCGATTCGCGATTTTTTACCGACTACAAAAAAGAAGGAAGGTTCTCAATTCGACGGTATGTTCCTTTCTTTTATGTTAGTTACCTCATAACTTTTGATCTGGTGAACCGATTTTGAAAACGCTTTTTTTTTGTTTGAATGCTGATGCTTTCCATTTGGTCTTATTACAAGGAAGTCAGGATCTGATGATGGCATCCTGGAGAAATCGAGGGAAAAATTTCGAAAATTGTAGAGACAACTAGTGCATTTATTAACTACTAGCTGTTGCCTGCGACTTCGTACGCTGCATTTTACATGTGATTCTTTAGATTGATATAATTTTTTTATTTATGAACCGATTGACATGAAACAAACACTAAACATTAAGTGAAGCAAACCGCAACGCAAGAAAGAAAACCGCATTGCAATCGGTTGAGCGGTTGCTAAGATTAGCGTGCACAAACGTACAGACAAACAGACAGTTACGATTTTATTATATGTATATTGATTGATTGATTGATACATACATACATATACATATGGTCACGCCTTTATCCCCGAAGGGGTAGGCAGAGGCATATTATATGCCCACATTTCACCTTTGTATAATTTGTCCCACGTAATAGGTGGTGAGCCGTATTGCCGTGTTTAAATGGACAGGCGCAGGTTGTGACTGCCTGCTGTTGAAATAAAGCCTTCAACTTAGCTTAACGACTGCCATTTTACTGGCAACCGGGACCAACGGCTTAACGTGCCTTCCGAAGCACGGAAACGCTCAAATAAATGTCACAAAGTGATCACATGGATGGTCACCCATCCATGGACCGGCCATAGTGAAAGTTGCTTACTGCAGTGATCGTTTACAGAACACTGAGTCCGCGGGGCCACGAGCGCTTCATTGATTGATATCGATTGATATTGATGATGATGATGATGTACCTATTTAATTAAGTGTGTTGAAGAACTAAAATTTCCTGGCGTCGATCTGACGATGGACCCGGTTGACAGCTGACGGCATTACTTAACTTTGTAAAATTTTAGAACATCCGGGAGAAATTGTCGCATCTCGGGAGGTCGGGAGGGTAAACATTATTACCGGAGTCTCCCGGGCAATCCGGGAGGGTTGGCAACCCTGCCCAAGGCTGAGGCTGGCGCAAGCTCAGCGTCAGCGTTGTCTATTAGATATTTTTGTAGTACTTTTACATATGGTTTTCCTGACACATATTTTTCAACTATATTCTCTGGTAGGCTATTTAGAATATTTGCTAATATGTAGTTATTTATTCTAGTTCCATATAGATTATTATATCTAGGCAAGCTATATTTCTTTAGATTAGGCAGTTGTCTTAAGTTATCCCTACGTATTTTTACATTCATCTGGCCAACATTCGTGATTTCCTCTCTCATGATAGCCATTTTAATTTTACAATGTATGGGCAATACTTCGCAGTGCTGGAATAATTTGTTATAATTATATTGGTACCTGGATTTAACTTTTTGCGGTACAATAGCTTTTAACAGTCTTAACTGTATTAAGTAAATTCTTTCTATATAGGTTTTGTACGTGCGGCCGTAAGTACTCAAGCCGTAACCAACAATTGAATCTGCTAGTGCTAGATATAGCAAGCGTAAAGTTTTATATGGCATTTTATATTTTAATATGTAAAATTTACTTAGTATCGCCCTCAATTTCTTACAGATGTATTCGATATGCGCACTCCAGTTAAATCGATTGTCTATTATAAGACCTAGATACATGTGCTCCGAGACTATGTCTAACGTGGTACACATACCTCCACACCTGCATTTGCAGTTGTTATGCAAGCACTCATGATCGTGGGCCAGAATATATGGCGTGTAGCTGCTCTTATTATGTGAAGATTCTATACACATGAGTTTTGTTTTTTGTGCGTTAATTACTAGACCAACGTCGTGCGCCCATTGACACATTCTATTAAAGTTTTCCTGAAGTTTATGCTCAGCAGTTTTAATGTCTTTGTCAGCTACCACAAGACAAGTGTCATCAGCAAACTGGTATACGGAGCCGTGTGCAAATAAGTTGCACATTTGATTTACATATATAATATATTCAATAGGGCCTAAAACTGATCCTTGTGCCGTGCCTTTATCTGTAATTATTCTGCTACTATACGTATCTCCCACCTTTACACTCGTGTATCGATCTTTATGATAATTTTTTAAAAGTTCTAGTAGTGGCCCCCGTATACCAGTCTGCTCCAACCTCTCATATAGCACATTATATAGGAGCATATCAAATGCTTTGCTAAAATCAACGAAAATAACGAGCACATGCCGTTTTTCATTCAGGTGCTCGTTAATTTCGTTGGTAAATTGACACAATAATTGAGACGTACTCCTTCCTTTTTGAAACCCATATTGTTTGTTGTGTATAATGTTTTGCGAGCGCAAATAATGACTCAGCTGATCTCCAATATACCTCTCAATTATCTTATCAACACAGGAAAGTATAGTGATTGGACGGTAATTATTACAATCATCGTGCCTACCTTTTTTATAAATAGGGCGCACGACACCTATTTTTAAGTCATCCGGATAAGTAGATGTTTCAATGCAGGTATTTATGAGGTGTGTAATTACTGGTGTTATTTCATTGCTCATATGTTTTATTTCCGTTGCTCTAATTCCGTCTATACCAGGGCTTTTATTAGTGTTCAGTCGGGAAATAATTTTAAAAGTTTCTTGATTATTAATCTTTTTGATTCTCATCGACATATCCAGCCCTTTTGTGGTGTTGGCTAATGACTCAATTAAAATTTTTCTATCACATGAATTAGAGTTAATATTTAAGTTTTTTTGAAACTCCGCTGCAAACTTGTTCGCCGCGTCGTAATCAGATAAGGAGAAATATTTTTGTATGGTTTCATCAACTGAGTTAACAACCTTCCCACACAATTCATTAATAAGTTGCCATAATTTTTTAGAATTTTGATAATTCTTAATTATTTCTTTTTTATAAAATTCATTTTTAACGTAGTTAATATATTTATTAGTTTTATTTCGATATTTATTATAAATTATTTTATTCTCAATCGTGGGCGCTCTTTTCGACAATTTTAGGAGCTCTTTTCGTTTTTTACACATATTCATTACTTTCCTGTTTACCCAATTGCAGGAGTTTGAATTATATTTATTTAACCTAATTTTACTGTGCCTACTTAGATCGTACGATTCTGTGAACATTCTGTGCACAGTCTTAAAGACAGTGTTCGGCGAGTCATAACAGAGCGGTGCACCCCAGTCTGCACGACGCAAACCAGTCATCAAACGATCGCCATCATAAGTATTGACGATACGTTTGTTTCCCCCGCCTCTAGCCGCCCGCTCATTTACCAGTGTACACGCAGTTATGTAGTGATCTGCAGGTGACTCATTCACTACCGCGCTATAGACAGTGCATGTTGCGGCCGAGGCACTCCGCACGAAAATGTGATCTATACATGACTTTGTTATTAAGTTTTTTTTTCTTTCAATTCTGGTGTATTGATTAATGCAGCTAGTTAAACCCAACTCGCACAAGGTGTTCACATAGTCAGAATTAATGTTACAGTTTTTAAAAATGTCAATGTTCATATCACCAATGAGCATAACATTACATTTTTCGGCCCTGTTTTTAATTATACAAGAAATTTCTTTAGTAAAACTCGATATTGAAAGGTCTGGTGGTCGATATAAACTAATTATTACAATTTTTTCTTTGTTTACTTCGACTGAGCCCATGATAATTTCACTAAAGTAGGAGTTTATAGGTGTTCGTGTGAACTTTAACTTTTTGTGAACATAAATGATAACACCCCCACCCTTTCGATGCTTTCTTAACTTGGTGTACATATGATAATTATGTAACTCAAACAAGGCCGAACAGGAATCCTTTATGTTCACTTCGGTTAGTACGACAATGTCAATTAACTGTGAACTCGATGCTATTGTTAATTCAATTTGTGAAAAGTTTAATATCAGCGATCTGACATTGACATGCAAAACAGTTATTATTTGCTTATGTATTGGTAATGATTTTATGTACTCATTCCACTCATTGAAATTACCTTCTATCTTATTACTAGTGTAGCAATCCATTGCATGATAAAGGATAGATAGTTATTATTCTGTACAATTGACAAACCAAAATACATATGATAAAGAATAAGTAAAAGAACAAAACAATACGGACTCACGCTTTGTTAGTGCTCATCTCCTGAACCCATTTCATAATATCTTCCTCAGATCTGATGGCGTATATTTTATCGGATTCTGTTTTTCGTATGAGAATAACACCGTGCTTGCACCACACGAATTTTACGAGATTTTTCATTTTTAATTCCGACTTAGCACGCCACAGAAGATGAGCCGTAACAGGTGAAAGGGCTTCTCTTATGAAGATTCTTGAGCCACCTTCTCTTCCAATATCACGCTCCGTGATGATCTTCACTTTCGAGGCCTCAAGCCAGACATCTCGCTGGTCCTCTTTCAAGGTCATGATAAGGCCATAAAGGAGGCTTTACTGGAACCACATACATCAGAAAACAGACTGGAACCAACTGACCTGGAGGGACAAAGTGTAGCCAGAGTGTATATATCCTATAAAAATTGGTACTGATGAGAAGAAATCATTCTTCGTAGAACCATTACTAAATCCAGCTACTTATTTTGTTCCCAGTAGAACCGACAACTCAATATTTGGTTCTAAGGAGAGAAAAAAAGTCTTACTGGAACCAAAATATGGTTCCAAGTGGTAATCCAAATCACGGAGGTATGGTGTAGATTTCTAACTTTTGTGAAGCAATCAATGAAAACCAAAAGTAATAAAAAAAACTACGAGGAGCGGCGACTAATATTCATTATAGCCACTAAGGCAAAAATATTTGATTGCCTTTTTGTGTAACATTACAGGCTAGGCCCAACCTAAGACCTACCCAAACTTCCACGCCCTAATCCATAATCATGATTTACCACAAATAAATGGCTCCTGAGATTAATGTTCAACTTTACCCATAAATATTCATTTATTCGATTGTAATGACAAGAACTGGTGATAATTATAACAAAAAGTAGGTCTTAAGGACGCTTTCGAAATACTAGAATGGTATTAGTTGTATTGACAGTTCAGTGTAGTTTTAGTCAATTTATGGTCATGTGCCTCATTTTCAAAAGTTTTCTTAAATACCTATTAATTTAGTTCAAGACCATGTCTAATTGGACATTTGGAAAAATCTGAATCACTGTTTAAACACAATAGTAAACTATTGTAAATAAACACATATCCGTTGTTTTACGAGTATTTCGTAACCCTGCTCAATGTTCTGTAAACGATAAGAACGTTAAGCATCTTACGACACGGTTAGCCCTGAGATGGGTGATGATTAGTGACGTTCCGTGGTTCTTGGGTGAAGCAACTGATTGTGATTCACTCACACTTCCAGAAATATGGTAGTCGTTTAGAAAAGTTGAAGGCTTTATGGCAGCTAGAAAGTTTTAGTAGCAGTAGCAGATAAAGCCCCTGTTCATTTCCATGTGATATAGAGGAAACATCTCAGTAAGACTGTTTTGTTTCAGGACTCCCGGCCGTAGCCAGTTTGTAAGGAATCGGGTGGACTTGATTTGGTAGGAATTTGGCACAGAACCCGTAAGGATTTCTACACGTAAAAAAACTACTCTACTTATACTTAAAACTGCAGTTCAAGACGACACAAGTATGTCTTTAAACACGAGTAAACCATACGGGGAGAATAACTGAATAAGGAATGGCTCTAAGAGAGACATAGATACTACTCGCTAACAGATCTTTGCTTCCGTCTAGCTTCAGTACTACCACAGGGCGGAAACTCCATACAAAAATGTTCGTTTTCACCCACATTAATATACACGTAATGTGAATGCTTGAATCAAGCTTGAATGTGTGTGTGAGTATACTAGGGTCACTAGCTATGGAAACAAAATAATAAGGTACAGAACGCAATCTCATGATGTCGAAACTTTTTTTTCAAATCTACCCTCGGCTAAGCACAAATTAAAGCAAAGCAATAGCACAAAGTACGTACGTGCAACGCAGTGACACTCTCTCAAGTACTGACACGGCAATAGACACTTAAATTTTGGTGGGGGGATGGGGAAGCTTACTCAGTGGGAGGCAGGGAGTTGCCGATCTGTATGTAATACTATTATATTATCTTTAGTACTACTCAAATAAAACATTTTACTATGAAACCACAAAGGATAGTTCTCTTCACAATGAAAGTACCATTATGTTTTCGTCTGAAACGCCCAAAGTATACTGTTCTTGATTTATTGACATTGTAAGTGTATTTTACGATACGTTTTGTGGCGAAGAAACCTCAATTATGTATGTAAAGAAATTTCTAGTTGTATGCTTCAGTCGAACTTGAAATACCACGGAACTATGTATGATGGCGTAGGCCCTAGGTCAAGAATAAGTTGAATGTCACCGTCTTTCAGACTGAGAAAGTAGCCCGCAACCTCTTGACGACATCATTTAGCATTTCTGCGGAATGCTATAAATTTTCTGTTGTGCGTATGTCCGCGCTATTTGGTCGTACTCCTATAACTCCCAAACGGATTTGAAGATTCTTGCAATTAAGATATTTCATTGTTGGGACATGCTCACATGCGGGACATGCCTGAGAAAGATGGCAGGCACCTGCTAATGGCAGAAATGCAAGATTGTGAACGGGTTTATTCCGTCCTCCGACCCGAGATTATAATAGGTATTGGCATGTATAAATTAATATAGGTAGGAACATTATAGAAGGCTTGATTTAATTGAATTTTGGACCGTTACATTAAATGAATACTCCGCTTGCTATGTGATAGTAATCATTCTAGATCGATGAGGTTTAATAATGTTGTTCGTATGTCTAGCAAAAACTAATAAACAAGAAAATTGACGAGACCATTTGCCCCAGGAAGATAACCTTTAGTATCCAAAGGTAGTAAAAGCCATTAAAGTGATAATCTACTTTAAACTTTATTGCGATACGATAAAGTTATTTGAAGTCTTTCAATTTAATAAAGATGGCGAAACGGTAAAACTAGCAAAAAGATTTCTCATTTATATTTTGCCAGTTATGGGAACATTTATGATCGAATTAACGACCAATATGTAAATCAGGCTTAGTATACAAATATTCAATTTTAGATTTACATTTTGATGTGACGCGGACTTTTATTGAATGACTAGCTGACCCGCGCAACTTCGTTTGCGCCACATAAGAGAGAGTATTACCTGTTCCCGTCGCATTTACTCCCGTCGCGTTGCGTTTACTCCCGTAGCGTCTCGTCCTTAATATTCAATACTACGTGAGAGAGATAGAGAGAGAGAGAGAGAAAGGTTTCTCGTCGCGTGTATTCCCGTCGCATTATTTTTAAGAACAATTTCGTTTATGTAAGAGGTATCCCGTAGCATTATTGTAGAAAAAAAAATGATTGCCATTAAAATGGTTATTGTGCACCAACCCAAACATAGACACATGCTATCGCGCAATTTTTGTAAGAAAACAATTTTGTAGTACATATTTTTTACATAACTATAAATATTTACGCAGCACACGCAACAAAGCTCTCAAAAGGAATAACTTTTGCCCCGTTTTTAAAACATTTACTATAACTGCTCCGCTCCTATTCGTTGTAGCGTGATGTTATATAGCCTATGACACTCCACAATAACGTAGCTTTCTATTGGTGAAAGAATTTTTAAAATCGGTTCAGTAGATCCCGAGATTACCCCTTACAATTTAACAAACACACAAACTTTACTTCTTTATAATATTAGTATAGAAGTATAGATAACTAGCTGACCCGCGCAACTTCGTTTGCGCCACATAAGAGAGAGTATTACCTGTTCCCGTCGCATTTACTCCCGTCGCGTTGCGTTTACTCCCGTAGCGTCTCGTCGTTAATATTCTATACTACGTGAGAGAGAACAATTTAGTTTATGAAAGAGGTTTTGGCAAGGATTTGACAATATAAACAGTTTACAAAAACATTAGCATATTTAACAACCCTGTGCTCAATGTGCAGGATCTTTTCAAATTGCACAATAGTGACTATAGTATGTTTTTGTGCATAATACGTTTTTTTGTCACCTGTCCAATTTTGATGCATTGTTTACTGTTAGACAGTTAATACTCCGGAGTTGTCTGCATATAAAAATAGATTTACTGAAAATTGAGACATGAGCGTTCAAGACAGTTCTAGGACTCCATGTAGGTACGATTCCCCTTTATACTAAGACTAGCGGACGACACGCGGTTTCACCCGGGTAGTTCCCGTTCCCGTGGGAATACGGGAATAAAATATAGCCTATGTTCACCGCAAAGAGTGTAGCTTTCCACCAGTGAAAGAAATTTTCAAATCGGTCCAGTAGTTCCGGAGCCTATTCGTTACAAACAAACAAAAAAAAAAACAAAAAAACAAATCTTTCCTCTTTATAATATTAGTATGGATATTTTAAATAATAGTTTATGAGATAGAGATAAGACATAAAACGTAAGAAAAAGAAATACTCTCTGCTCCTTTGAAGTCGAGTAAGTAGGTATTAAGAGCTTATAAGAGCTTTGATCTACCAACCGGTCAAGCTTAGGCCTGGCTGCATGACGATGACGTGATCACGATAAAATTGGCACGTACTCCTTACGTAATATCAACGTATTTAATGTTATTACAGCATCTTTTGCACATAATGTAGGTACGGCTTTATATAACGGTTTAATAGGGCTTCTTGACCTTAGTGACTTTTAAAAATAAATAAATAAATATTCAAGGACATTTTCACACAATGCTATCTGATCCCAAAGTAAGCTAGAAATAACCGGCTTGTGTTATGGGTATCAGACCACGAATATTAATACTTATATACTTTTAACTTTAAATACATACTTATCATCATACATAGAAACACCCAGACTCTCGAGACAAACATTTATTTACCTTTGTAGATAACTTAGTTTCCTTTACTTAATAACCTTTAATTAATGAAGCGCTCGTGGTCCCGCGGCTCAGTGTTCTGTAAACGATCACTGTAGTAAGCAACATTTACTACGGCTAGTCATGGATGGGTGACCACCACTTTGTGCCATTTATTTGCGCGCGTTTCCGTGCTTCGGAAGGCACGTTAAGCCGTTGGTCCCGGTTGCATTTAAAATGGCAGTCGTTAGCCAAGTTGAAGGCCTTTTTTGGTGGCTTGAAATTTTTAACAGTAGGTTAGCTACTATATGTCACTGTCTGTTGCAACCTTAGACCATATATCACGGGACTAGCCTTTGCGAACCACCGCATACAAAAATATTCTGCCAGTTTTCATACAAGTGAAGGGGGAAACACAAAGACATATAAAATTTCATTGCATTTAAAAATGTATTAATCGACAAACGCGTTATGACTGTTGTGTGTTAATTTTTATTGTACAGTCAACGAAATGTACTAGTTTAATCATATAAAATGATGTACTGATGTACAGTGCTTTTTATAAAGCCAAAAGACCAAATGGTCATGTGCAATGGCAGAAAACAATGCTTAAGTAAGGCGCATCCTGTGGTTAGATGATCTAAGGTTGCAACACTATAATAAGCTTACTATTATTTTGGAACAAATAGAACTGGTGAAATTTGGGTGTATCGCATGTCACTGTCTACTTCCTCGGGAAAAAGTGTTACAATTGTAAATAGCTATGGTATGTATGTGTAGGTCAAGCATAAACAATCGTATAAAGGCATATTTCTTATCTATCGTCTGTCCTGGGGTATCCGTCCGAGGGCTTACCCGGGGTCCCAACCGTAGACTGTTAGGTGGGATACGTGTGGTTTTTAGTCGGTAGGAGTACGGCATAACATCCATGTAAGATTTATCTCACGTTAAAAAATAAATAAAAGAAGACTCCTATCCTCTGCTTGGAGTCATACTTCCGAGGGCATACCCGGGGCTCCCAACCGTAGGCATTAAGTACGAAACGTGTGGTTTTTAGTCGGTAGGAGTCCGGTATAGCAGCCATGTAGGACTTTCCTCACGTTAAAAAAAAAATCCTCTACCCTACCCTTTATAAGATCGTAGAGAAGTTTAAGAAGTAGACAAGAAGCCGTGAGACGGTCTCACCCGACCGACTGCCCCTCTAACGTTTATTGTGAAAGTTCAATCCTTTGACGTTCTCATTTTTGTTTTATTTCAAACTTTGAACAGATGATCCACGTGACCTAGTGACGTAATTTAATGCAACAGAGCCACAGACTACAGACAAAAGTCTCGCCATAAACCCCTCAGCAATCTACTTTATAGAGAGGGGCTATTATATATTATTACGTTTAGACTAAAAATAGCAACTTCCAACTAAAAATGTTTACGAATCGACCACGATTTTCGATTTACTTTCTCCTCGATATCGGTGTGTCGGAATCTAATCAAACATCTCAATCGAAATCTTTATAGATAATGTTGTTATCCGAATCAGAATACGTTTTGCATTATGTAGTATTTTTATTTTTGTCGAGATCGTGAAATTGTACCTATAGTTAAGTCAATCTTGGAATACTTTTATCATAGTCTTATAGTGTCTACCTGAATCTGGCGTGTTTTAATTCCTTACAATTAGCCTTCCTTCGTGAAGATGAAGTCAACAAAGAGTGTGTATTTGAATGGGACTGGGACCTGGGACATCCATCCGAGAGCTTACCCGCCTTCCCAGGGGGGTCCGGTCGTAGGCAGTGATAGAGCACGTGTGGTTTTAGTCGGTAGTCTTAACTAGTCTTATATGTCGTGTGGTTTTAGTCCATAGCTTCCATGAGGGATTTCCACACGTAAAAAAAGGAGTATGTACTCGTAGATGTAGTAATGTACGTCACTACATGACTTTCTTCTACTCGTAGTACTTAATTAAACTTTGCTTCTGTATACAGTCACCTGAATCTATATGACTAGCTGATCCCCGCAGCTTCCCCCACGTTCTAGGTATCTGCGCATACATACATTGCGGCGATTAATTATTATTATTTTGGCAGATTCTGTTGCTGTCCGTGCTAATGGTGTACTTTAAACTATTAACGACTCATTCATTTTTGATCGATCAATGAAAGAGCTCATTTATGCAGCACATGAATGACTATTATGGTCAGTATTGTTCTCCAACGCTAAATATGGCTACGGAGTCAATATTTTCGCTCTACTATGCGCCCATTTAACCCAATATGGTTTGACCGTGATTTCGAATCGCCATTATTATTTTAATAGCATATTGTTTATTCTATAATATTTTATAAATGATGACTAGAAGTGACATCGAAGTATCAACCATCAAGCTAATTGCAGACAAATATCATCCTGGAAGGTATATTAATGCCGAGTATGCCGACATTAGCTGTGTATTGCAGATTCCTATCGCCTCCATAATAAAGTTGTTTAAGTGAAGCGCATTGTCCTGGAGAATAGGGTCTAGATAAAATGTTGTAACACAGTGTCCCTACATTCCGTTGCGACTGACCCTTTTGCCAATTGAGGGTCTCTTTAATCTAATTATACAAATCTGCCTATGACAGTCTACTTGCAGAAATAAATAGATCAGTTCAGGGTTTCGTTTTGAGTTTTTGTTCTCTTCGCTATGGCTTCTTTCGGTAATCAGCAGGTATCTGCAGATGAGACTGGCTTGTGTCCCTAGGATGTTGGTACGATAGTAAGACCCTTCGCACTTTGGTCCATTTGCACGCAATCAACTATGTACTTTATTTCAGTACGTAAAAACTGTCTGACATATCTAGCAGCTGTGCATTTGTAAACACACGGTAGCGTAACAAACGATGTTGTTGCATACATGCGCTTAAGCAGCTGTTGACCTATTTGTACCTTATTCGTTACGCAATAAGGACGCTTTTGCTATGTTATGCTGCTATTATGGCTGGAGGAAAACAGGAAGGAAAACTTCAGAGAGAACGCGTCGACCTATTAAGATGAATTTTGTATGTTACAGTAAGAACCTGGTTGGTTTAGTTAGCAATTGTACCCGCTAGGTGGCTCTGTACTACATGTAAGTATGCAACGTGTGCCAGTTTCAAAATAAAACGCTTTTCTTTTCCGGAGCGGAACGTCATTTGGAACGACAAACCGTGCCGGAACTTAATTGGTACATTGTCCGAAACTATTGTCATGGGTGTCGGAATGGAAATTTTGGAAGCATCGTTGCATCACATTAATTGTTACAGAAACGGTCTAAAATTCACAGTAATTGTTATGATGTACGGCGGATTACTCGGTGTAAGCGTATTAGATAAGTTATGATTACTTACTCTAAATGCCGTATGAAAATGAAAATTATGCAACTTTAGCGAGCTAAGCGAATTCATTAATGGGCCCGCTCAGCTCGCAGTGGAAACTGGGCCTTGAGTAAACAGATAAGAGTGCCACGTATTACGCTATGTTGTGGAATGAGATCCCTGCCTTGAGCTTGACAGCCTGTAGTATGATGTAGAAACGACCGCTGGCTTCAGCATCCATCTTTACGGTCACTTACATTTACGAATTATTCTCTTTGGAGGATCCAATCCAAGTGCACATTAAAGTGTCTTAGAATTCATTATTAGGAATTGACTGGTACGATGGACTCAGGTGGAGGAAAAAGTATAGGTACTTGGATCCATCAATGGACTCATTCAATGGATCCAAGTGGACAGAGGGTTTGGACCCCCCAGTTGGTCTTGGTTACGAGTAACATGGTAAACATAACCCGAGTTGAAGGTCATATAATAAACAGTTTGAATAATTACATCGGCTGGTTGCGCCTGTGCGTTACACCACGGCAATAGCCTCATTAGGTGAAATGCGGGCGTATAGAATGTCTCTGGTCTCCCGATCTGGTGAAAAGCGAACTATGTGTGAATGAAAGCCCTTTTTTTTAACGTGAGTGAAAATCCATTATAAATTTTCTGCCGGACTCCTACCGACTAGAAACCTCACGTAACGCCCACTAACCTCCCGGGTAAGCCCTCGGAAGGATGTCCCAGGACTCCCACCCAACCTGAATGAAAGCCCTGTGCTGTGAGTAGGTACTGTGGCAAAATGGGAATCCGCGAATAGCGCACCGCTGTCAGTCTTGTGTTATATGCTGACTTGCAATCCTATGTATGTAGGTACTAAATGTGTTAACTAGTAACTACTTTATAAATACCAGTCATCAGTTACATAAAATGACTCAGACACTATCAGTAATAATGACATTACATTTTAGTAAAATGTTGACAGGTGATTGGAACGAAGAAAACAAACTATGTACATACTTGATAGCTAATACAGGCAGCTTCGCCTGCGTGGTGAGATTTTTTCGTTCCCCACAATGATTTGTTCCCAGGGTAATGATAATTACCTACCTTCCTATATGCTAGTAATATATAATGCATAAATATGTCCATTGCCAAGCCTTATTCTATTTCTGTACCTTTGATCAGAATCTGTTCACAGCCACTGTTACTCTTGTATTTTGATATTACGAGACGGATTTTAATGACTTTTAGATTTCTATAATTATCATATTTTTTAAATTATGTACTTAAGTACTTACGTTGAGCAATATTAGCAAAATTTAACCCAGATGGCACTACACAGGTATGTCCTAAAATATTTAGGTTTTGATTTTTTAGAAATTTTGTTTATCTTTTGTCATTCCTACTGTTCAATCTGTACACAGAGTGTGAATTACAACTGATAGTATTAGATTCACTAACTACAGTATTAAATATGTCTGTATCTGTGTGTAGAAAATCTTTTTTTATCCTACTGGTTAATAATACGAACGTACACAATCTATTTGGTAGATTGACAGCACCGCAGTGGTATTAATTAGTAGTTTGTTGTACAATAGCTAACTCCGGTTGCAGGCACACTTGCTGCTTTTCAAACCTTTGTGTGTAACTTGTATGTATGAGTACCAGGAAGAAGTAGAAAGTAGGAAGTAGCTACCGGTACCAAATTTGTATCTATAACACGCATGTAATTGTTGTTACATTACAGCATTAGGCGAGGATGCTGTTCCTACGAACTTTGTACCGTGTTAGAACCTAGATTCAGAGAAAATCTAAGAGAAAAACAATATAGCTCAGTTTGCTTCTTTTATTTTTTTTTTAAATTTTTGCTGTGCAACTGAAACAAACCACTCGCAGGTGAGGCTAGCTTGGGCCCCGAGGGGTTGTTGGTAGGGACCCATTGGCACGATCGAACATTGAGAAGTGTATCGATGGTGATAGTGTGTGTATGTGTAGTGATCGATGTCTGATTGATGAAAGCTTTGGGACGCGATTACGTTCTGACACTATGGCTGGTAATTGAGGGTTCTGAGACTAGTTCTTTTTTTCGGAAAACGGGATTGAAATCGGAAGGAAACACGCTGATATTTACAATCAGAGGTTTGTAAGCTATACTTATACAAGCGAGATAGTAAGAACATTATAGGAATCAGGTCTCTCAATAAATCGCGAGCAATCAATGTAATGTCTTCATCACAGTTGCGACAAAGACCACGAACATCAGAGATGACAGCACAAAATATCGCTAAACGCGGTGCGACAAATTGCTTTCGCACCAAAAGATGAGCCGGCGACTTAGACCATATATCACGGGACTAGCCTTTGCGAACCACCGCATACAAAAATATTCTGCTAGTTTTCATAGCGGGTGAAGAGGGAAACACAAAGACATATAAAATTTCATTATATTTAAAAATGTATTAATCGACAAACGCGTAATGGCTGTTGTGTCTTAATTTTTATTGTACAGTCAACTACAATGAAATGTACTAGTTTAATCATATAAAATAATGTACTGATGTACAGTGCTATTTATAAAGCCAAAAGACCAAAAATGGTCTATTGGCTTGGCAGAAAACAATGCTTAAGTAAGGCGCATCCTGTGGTTAGATGATCTAAGGCCGGCGACGATGCAACTTTGATCGATGAACCAGAACATCATAACGTGACAGCTATTTTGACATTCACGTAGTCATACAAAAGTTTAAAGAATAAACTGGGGTGAATTACACACAAACCCAATTTTTGGCAGTAGTTCTATTAGTAGTTAGTAGTGTACCTATCACATAATAGAGGGAAAGGGCGTATTGCCGTTACCGGTCACTTACACATGAATGACTAAAAATAAATTAGTACCTTACGTTTATGAGTCGTCTAGATCCCATAGCAGAAACTAATAATATATAGCTTAATTTTGACCAGATGGTGCTGTGTAAAAATGTTCCATAGGATATTAAATTTATTTGTTAATTTACTTACCTACTATATCTTAAAATCCTAAGAATAGGCATTCTGTAGGTATCATGTCTCTGAAAGACAATAAGCAAACATAAAACGAACAAAACCATAGCACAGATGTTCGACCTAAAAGACAAATTCTTGAAAACAAAACGATAATTAATTAGTGACCACGGAGGTGACTGACAGTTAAATTTCCTGTGAGCGCGGGTGGTCGCCGCTGAAAATCTGTGATCATTATGGATCTGTGGGTGTATTTTCTTCATATAGTTCTATAATCACCAGATTCCTAGAGAGTTGGCTGGTCTTCTTCTTTTGAAACATATTTGACTTCAAAGAGAAAATTCCTTTTGGCGCCTGGAACTAGGGCTTGAACTCCGGAATTCCGGAATTGACATAATTCCGGAATTCCGATAAAATCTAATATCGTTCTCAATTCCGGAATTGGCGAGATCAATACCGGTATTTCGATATTGAAAAATTTAATATATTTTCGCTTCTTCTTTAATTTCATTACAAACAAAAATGTAGATTATAAGCTTCTTATTCAATTTAATTACCTTTAATTACTACAATGTTGATAATTTAGGATTTCTCTATTAACAAATTCATTCGATTATGTACTTAGGTATTAATAATTTTATTTGATGATATTTCTAAAACCTACTAAGTAAATCCATAAAATTAATGGTATTTGATAGAAAACATACTATTTAAAAATAATAATAATATTGATGACGTTATTGTATTTTTTTTTTACATTTATACTTCAATTTATAGTGCGAACTTAGACTTAGCTCTGACTTATGAAACCTGGTGACCTGTAACACAGGTAATTTATTACCTACTTCAGGCACCAGAGATCCTCAACCAAATATCTTGTTATGTTATATTAAAATAAGAAAATTGTAATTCATTTTTGGTTGTTGGCAAAATAAATCATTATTATTATTATTATTATGCTACGAGTTAAATTTAACTTTGATAGAAACGCTGTAAGAATTTGACAGAGGTCTCGCTCAGCATAGTTCTAGTAGTTCTGACGGAACTCATGGGGCCCGTACCTTATTATTAGGGGCAAACTTTGCCCCAAGGCGCTCCACTGACCCATAGTGAGGAGGGTCCTGGGATGGGTTCCCTGTTCTCATCAAGGCGGAGGAACATATTCCTTCGCACATAGCTCCGTCTGAGGCGCCCGACGGACGCTGATTACAGCGAGAACGACGTGCCCAAAGTCACTGAAGGTGAGTTAGGGGCGACTGTACTGCAGCTTAGATTGCGCAGGGACCGTGCCCATAGACCCTACAGCATTCCAGGCCGAGCGTGAATCCTGGCTCTTGAGGATCTCGGGCCTCGAGTGATGGGGCTTTTTAGTGCATGCCTCGAAAAAGGCTAGATTCCCAAGGTCTGGAAGACAGGGAAACAGGTTCTGATCAGAAAGGCAAGGTGGTTGGCAGTCTACCCATCCAGGGATCGACCGATCGTGTTGCTCCGTTGAGTAACTCCGGCCGGTCCCCGATCGGTCGATCCCCAACAATGATACACTCAAGGAGCTTGCATACCTCGTTAGGTATGCAAGCTCCTTGAGCGTATCATTGCACAGCGCACAGTCGGGTACCTCACACACGTGGGGGCCAGATCTGGCGGATAACCAGTTTGGTTTCCGTCAAGGGCGCTCCACCGTGGATGCGATCATGCGCATTAGAAGACTGACGGAGGAAGTAACATCGCAGGGTGAGGTGGTGTTGAAAGCGATGGCGATGTCAAGAGACACCGGCGTCACCTTCAACACCTTGCCCTGGAGCTGCGTTAGGGAGGCGCTTATTTATCATGGAGTGCCTCCCTACTTCCGTCTAATTGTCGGGGCCTATCTTTCCGAGAGGGCCATAACTTACCCAAGCATGCTAGGGCCCAGCCAGGTCAGCGAGATACGTCGTGCGGTGTTCCGCAGAGATCAGTCTTAAGACCGCTTCTGTGGAACATCGGTTACGATTGGGTGCTGCGTGGTCCGTTGCTCAGCGGCGGCAGGTCTCGAGGATCTGGCAGCGAGGCAACTTGCGTCCTTGTTTAAATAAATTAATTACATTTCTAATTTATTCTTTTCTGGTGCAAGGAGGCGCTGGAGCGGGGTCATAGGCCTACGTCTCCAGAAATTTAGGTTTGGCAGTTTCAGCTCCACAAGGAAACCGTGGAGACCTGAACTTGAGCAACAAACCGAATCGCCACATCACATCACACAAGGGGAACCACACCTGAGCAGTGATGGGCGTAATTAATTACAAAAGTAATTCAATTAATAATTGAATTACAATGTAATTAAGTTACAATGTAATCTAATTACTCAGTAATTAATTACTTTGTAATTTAAATACTTTGGATGTTCCGGTTAATTAGTTACTAAGTAACTAGTTGCAAAGTAATTAGATTACTTTATAACTAGTTACTTTGTAATTAATTACTTTGTAATTATCATACATTCAAGAAAATCAATACCACAGCCGGCAATTCAATATGGCTGCCGCGCCGCCGTTGTAAAAGTTCATGTTGGGTATCGTATAAGGGGTATTTTGGTATGCTGAGTACGAATTTCGGGTTAATTTTGCAATCCAATATGGTCACCGCGCCGCCGTTATAAAATTTCAAGTTGGGTATCGTATATGGGGTATTTTGGTACGCTGAGTACGAATTTCGCGTTAATTTAGCAATCCAATATGGCCGCCGCGCCACTGTTGTAAAAGTTCATGTTGGGTATCGTATAAGGGGTATTTTGGTATGCTGAGTACGAATTTCGGGTTAATTTAGCAATCCAATAAATATGGCCGCCGCGCCGCCGTTGTAAAAGTTAATGTTGGGTATCGTATAAGGGGTATTTTGGTATGCTGAGTACGAATTTCGGGTTAAATTTTGCAATCCAATATGGTCACCGCGCCGCCGTTATAAAATTTCGTGTTGGATATCGTATAAGGGGTATTTTGGTATGCTGAGTACGAATTTCGGGTTAATTTAGCAATCCAATATCGCCGCCGCGCCACCGTTGTAAAAGTTCATGTTGGGTATCGTATAAGGGGTATTTTGGTATGCTGAGTACGAATTTCGGGTTAATTTAGCAATCCAATATGGCCGCCGCGCCATCGTTGTAAAAGTTCATGTTGGGTATCGTATAAGGGGTATTTTGGTATGCTGAGTACGAATTTCGGGTTAATTTAGCAATCCAATATGGCCGCCGCGCCATCGTTGTAAAAGTTCATGTTGGCTATCGTATAAGGGGTAATTTGGTATGCTGAGTACGAATTTCGGGTTAATTTTGCAATCCAATATGGTCACCGCGCCGCCGTTATAAAATTTCAAGTTGGGTATCGTATTTGGGGTATTTTGGTACGCTGAGTACGAATTTCGCGTTAATTTAGCAATCCAATATGGCCGCCGCGCCACTGTTGTAAAAGTTCATGTTGGGGATCGTATAAGGGGTATTTTGGTATGCTGAGTACGAATTTCGGGTTAATTTAGCAATCCAATATGGCCGCCGCGCCGCCGTTGTAAAAGTTCATGTTAAGTATCGTATAAGGGGTATTTTGGTATGCTGAGTACGAATTTCGGGTTAACAAAAAACCCCTTAAACGATACCCATCATGAAATTTTGTGATTACGGCACGGCGGCCATATTGGATTGCAAAATTATCATGTGATTCGTACTCAGCACATCGAAAAACCCCTTAAACGATAACCATCATGAAATTCTGTGATTACAGCGCGGCGTCCACATTGGATTGCAAAATTATCATGTGATTCGTACTCAGCACATCGAAAAACCCCTTAAACGATACCCATCATGAAATTTTGTGACTACGGCTCGGCGGCCATATTGGATTGCAAAATTATCATGTGATTCGTACTCAGCACATCAAAAAACCCCATAAACGATACCCATCATGAAATTTTGTGACTACGGCGCGGCGGCCATATTGGATTGCAAAATTATCATGTGATTCGTACTCAGTATACCAAAAAACCCCTTAAACGATACCCATCATGAAATTCTGTAATTACGGCGCGGCGGCCATATTGGATTGCAAAATTATCATGTGATTCGTACTCAGCACATCGAAAAACCCCTTAAACGATACCCATCGTGAAATTTTGTGACTACGGCGCGGCGGCCATATTGGATTGCAAAATTATCATGTGATTCGTACTTAGCATACCAAAAAACCCCTTAAACGATACCCATCATGAAATTTTGTGACTATGGCGCGGCGGCCATATTGGATTGCAAAATTATCATGTGATTCGCACTCAGCATACCAAAAAACCCCTTAAACGATACCCATCATGAAATTTTGTGACTACGGCGCGGCGGCCATATTGGATTGCAAAATTATCATATGATTCGCACTCAGCATACCAAAAAACCCCTTAAACGATACCCATCATGAAATTTTGTGACTACGGCGCGGCGGCCATATTGGATTGCAAAATTATCATGTGATTCGTACTCAGCATACCAAAAAACCCCTTAAACGATACCCATCATGAAATTTTGTGACTACGGCGCGGCGGCCATATTGGATTGCAAAATTATCATGTGATTCGCACTCAGCATACCAAAAAACCCCTTAAACGATACCCATCATTAAATTTTGTGACTACGGCGCGGCGGCCATATTGGATTGCAAAATTATCATGTGATTCGTACTCAGCATACCAAAAAACCCCTTAAACGATACCCATCATAAAATTTTGTGACTACGGCGCGGCGGCCATATTGGATTGCAAAATTATCATGTGATTCGCACTCAGCATACCAAAAAACCCCTTAAACGATACCCATCATGAAATTTTGTGACTACGGCGCGGCGGCCATATTGGATTGCAAAATTATCATGTGATTCGCACTCAGCATACCAAAAAACCCCTTAAACGATACCACAGTATAAACATATGTTTAACGATACCCATCATGAAATTTTGTGATTAGCGTATGGGAATTCCAGTGAAATTCCTTCGTCACTCAGGAATTGCGCTGATGGTCTTCAAATTTTATAGCTGAGTACCAACCTGGACACATTGACTTACATCAAAAATCCCCCATATCGATTCACCCCTTGGTTGGGCCGCGACGAATCCACAGCACAGGACAGAGTTGGTAATTATGAGTGTTGGTTAATTGAATTAATGAGTAACTAGTTGCAATGTAATTAGATTAACGTGTAATTCCATTACTCATTAATTAGTTACTGCTAGTACTCATTGTAATTAATTACTCAAGTAATCTGTTACAGAGTAATTGAATTAAGCATTACAAAGTAATTATAATTTGTAACGGTTAATCTAATTACATTTTGCCCATCACTGCACCTGAGTGCCATCACTGCGAGGAACGCAGTGAGGACACAGTACTTCACACATTAGTGGAGTGCACAGCGTGGGCTTAACAGCGCCCGGTCCTCGTGGTAGGTCTGGACGTAGACATTCTCTCGCTGGAGACCATTGAGCGAGCTATGATCTCCAGTGGGAGTAAGTGGGACGCCACTGCGTCTTTCTGTGATCAGTTAATGCGGCGAAAAGTGATCGAGAGAGAACGCTCCCACCCGAATTCCGCATATGGCCAAAGCCAACACTATCGGCCTCCATAATCGGGGGCCTGAGGACGGTGGGAAGGCTAATCGCCGTCCTTACAAAAGCACGCCCAAGAAGAAAGCGTGATGTGAAAGTTTCCCGCACGCCACACGCCCTGAGATGCGGGATAGCACCTGAACAAGCACCAAATACGCGGGATAGCACCCGAACCTCCTAGGTGAGGCCGCAGTGATAGTCAAGGTCTGTGGGGAATCCTGGAGTCATCCTTCTGAGGGCTTACCCGGGCCAACCGTAGGCAATAGTTAGGAAACGTGTGGTTTTTAGTTGGTTACGTTAAAATAAGTAATTTTACTGGGAATCAAAGTAGTTTATCACTAATCACGTAGGACTGCCAGCTCCCATTTCTTTTTTACATATCACTATTTTGTACAAAACGAAACTTGATTGAGTTCCGGAATTCCGGAATTCCGGAATTCAAATACTGAATATCGAAACCCAATTCCGGAACTGAAAAAGCGTCCGATATTCAAGCCCTACCTGGAACCGTTGCAAGTAGCAGCTATAGCTTGATTTTTGTTTCGGCATCGTTGGGAACGATTGCCTTCTAACCTACCAACCCCGTTGTTACTTTGCCTGTTGTTTGCAGGAGGAGTAAAAAAATAGTTTATGAAGAGAGCAGAAAATTGATAAGAGCCAAACTGCGAAGTATGAGTTTTACTGGGACTATATCGACAGATCTGCAGCTGTTTCACTTATCGCACCAATTTGAGGCAGAGAGATATATTTTATAAAAAATCAAATGTCTCCTCATTTATTTATTAAAATCCTTTTAAGAAGTCTCCTAGACAAACATAATTAAAAGAATAAATTCAATTCCAAGAGATTAAAACCCATATCTAAAATCCATTAAAACGCCCCGTTCCTATAACACAACAAAGCAATTCCACAAACATTATCTTCCGTATATCCTCCGGTACATCAAACCCCACTTCCCAGTACTATTTTAACACCAGTTATAAATACCCCGGTGTATGGAACAGCTGGTACGGAACCATGAGAGATAGAACTGTGATGATGTAATGGTGCTGACGACGAGTGTTGCTCAAGCGACTTAGCAGACACCATGGTGCGTGTAAAAGTTTTGGGAAGAGTAAAATGTCTGTTTGTAAACACTTGATAACGTAATATGTTACGGTTACTTGCTACTATTGTTTTATGTTACACAAAAAGGTATGGTAAATTCTTTAGATTTTCAAGAACATCGGACACACAAAATAATGGTTAAAATTCCGTTTAAAGTCGTAAGACCTACTTAGCTAAGATTTTTAACATTAAATTTGTTTATTTATAGCAGGACGCAGGCACCTTTAACAAGTTTCAGTCAAATTATCAACGGAACTAAATCAAGAAAAACAAGAAGCCGTGAGACGGACTCACCCGTCTGCCCCTCTCTAAAACGTTTATTCAAAGAGAATATAATCACTGCGTTTTATTTATTGTGAAAGTTCAATCCGATTGACGTTGTCATTTTTGTTTTATTTCAAACTTTGAACAGATGATCCACGTGACCTAGTGACGTAGTTTAATGCGACAGAGTCACAGACTACAGACACAAGTCTCGCCATTAGCCCCTCTGCACTCTATTTTATAGAGAGGGGCTAAAAGTTTACTGGGAATCCAAAGTGATGATAGATGACACAAACAGATAGACAAAGACTCTTAAAAAACATCTTTGTTAAGTATATCAGAATACGTAGTAGGTACTACATTATCTTTGGTCTGGAATTCAGCAATTTTAAAAGACAAAGTTTTCAGCCTCTTGCAGTCATTTTGGAGAGAGTGGTACGGGCGATTCTGTTATGGCAAAATTAATCAATCTATTTCCCTTTTACTTGCTTTTACCGCTCAGAAGAGTTTGCTTATTTACATTTATGCTCTTGCTCATTACGTTTCTTCGTTCAATAAACATGTATTACCTATGTATTTGTACTTGTGCACGTCGTGTTAACATTACGTTACGATAACTCACTTTTTTGTGAACAATATTCATGTTTTCACGTTAAAGTTTCGACTGTTTAAAGAAAGTTATTTACAAAAGTAATATCAGTTGCATCGTTATTGATCGGTCTTCTTTTTTTTATCACGTAATATCTAATTCCTAGAGTTGATGGTCTAGCTAGAATCAATTTAGCTGATGCATGGTCATCATCACCAATAGAACGATGTCAATCAAATCAGAGCATCGCAGTCCACTGCTTGATATAGGTGGTCCCTAGGTGCCTACCCTACCAATGATTTCGGGAGGGTGATTTGGCAGACGAGTTGATTTGGACAGTTTTCTTTATAGTCTTCTCTTAAGAATGACCTCGTCTACTGGTCAGCAGATGCATCAATTTCAGGTGTGGCTGACTAGGACCCCGAAAGTCTCGGTTGGGCCCACAGACATATAATTCTTATATATGTCTGTGGTTGGGCTTGGGCCCCATTGCACCCTATGCATAATATCGAAATTTGACAAAAGAAACTTAAGGAAAGAGCAAAAATGAAACTTAATTTGGTTGTAGATGCAAGTCGAATTCATTCTTACCAATGTCGTCGATGAAAGTAATGTAATGCATAAATCTAAATAGTTATTTATGGCTATACAGAAAGAAGTCTTAGATTATAACACAGTCTAATTAAGCAACTGGCTTTTTTTTTAAAGTGAGAAAAAATCCTCATGGATGCTATGCCGGACTCCTACCGACTAAAAAACCTCACGCAACGCCTAACAGTCCATGGCTGGGAGCCCTGGGTAAGCCCTCGGAAGGATGTCCCAGGACTCCCAAATTAAGCAAATGGCTTACAAAAAGTTGTCAGGTCTAAAATTTGAACACAAAGACAAACTCTAACTCACACATCATAGTGAAACACCAGCAACACATTCCTAACCAAAGAGGCACTTAATATAAATGGCTTAACACAAATACATAGCACTCAATTAATTCTAAAACCGTCAACTCTCTGCTATAGTTAGATTTGAGATTACATTCAAAATTTACGAATGACAGATTTGTTAACAAATTAGAGCGACATGCTTTTAACTATGATATAATAATATGTTTGTGACCAGGAAAAAGAAACAAAGCGACGTAAAAGAACTTTTACTTTTAATCTAAAATCAGATTGTTTTAATTTAATTATTGCAAGATCAAATTTATGCAATGACTAGCTGGGCCACTCAGCTACCTACGCCTGTGAAATACTACGTTTTGGAGTACCTAAGTATATCGATTATATCCCGTTTGGTTGGGTGACCGGCAAACTTAGAGCGAACGGGTAGTACAAACAAGTATTGCCTCTCTATAATGTAAATATTGGATTTATATTGTTAGAATATTATTGTATCTCTGGTCCAATTTAAGTTGATAACAAAGCTCTGAAGTCTGTCGATACCTACAGATCTTACAATTTAAACGGTACAATTTGATATCTAGATTATCTAGCGTTCTCCCTTTCTCTCGTGGGCCATTACATAAACTGACAGATTTCAAGATTTATTTTTAAACTAACTGTTCCCCGCGGCTTCGACCGCGTTGAAGTCGTTATCGCGTAAAATCATAACCCTCCTTTTGCGCAGTCGCTTAAACGTAACCTACGAGTATGTCCTTCCCAGGGTCTCGAACTATCCCTATACCAAATTTCATCTCAATCGCTCAGACAAACAGACAGACAGAGTTACTTTCGCATTTATAACATTAGTAGGGATGGTTGTGTTGTGGACATTCTCGCACGAAGTCATCTAGCCCAAATTAAGCTAATAATGGGATCTAGAATTCTAGACATACCTACATAATATACCTACATAGAAAACACCGAAACTCCGAAACAAACATTTGTGGATCACACAAATATTTGGACCGTACCGGGAATCGAACCCAGGACCTCAAGCACGGCAGGCGGTTGCACTACCGACAGACCGACTGCGCCACCGAGGCAGTCAGGATACATTATCTTGATTTGTAAGAACAAAAATGCCCGCAGCTTCGCACGCGTAATTTTTTTTCCTGTTCCCGCTTCCCGTAGGAACTTATTCCCGGGATAAAAGTAACCTAACCTAAATTCCAGACTATAACGTATCCCTGTACAAATTTTCAGCTAGATCCGTTCAGCCGTTCGAGCGTGAAAGAGTAACACACATCCACACTCACAAACTTTCGCATTTATAATATTAGCAAGAAGTAAGATTACACGCTTTTCACTATTGTCGTTTTCAAATGATTGTAAGAGACCTACGTCCAACAGTGGAGCATAATTAGGCTGAGTTAATACCTCAACTAGGTAACCTCTGGCTTCCTGGGACATCCTCCGAGGATTTACTAGGGAATCCCCGTCGTAAGCAGTGGTAGGGCAAAGTGTGGTTTTAGTCGGTAAGGCATCCATGAGGTAGGTATTTCCACACGTAAAAAATAAAAGTTTACCTCTGGTCAAGTAATATGATATACAATTGGTAACGCTTGTGGTCGCGCAGACTCAGTAAGCAACTTTCACTTTGGCCAGTCCGTGAATGGGTGAATCCATGTGACCACTTCATGACATTTATTTTGAGCGTTCCGTGCTCGGAAGGCAGGTTAAGCTGTTGGTCCCGGCTGCCAGTAAAATGGTAGTCGTTAAGCAAAGCCTTTTAAGCAGCTTGAAAAATTTCAACAACAGGCAGTCATAACCTGCGCCTTTCCATCTCAACACGGCAATATGGCTCACCATCTATTACTTGGGACAAATTCCAAAAAGATGAAATGTGGGCATATTATATGCCTCTGCCTACCTCTTCGGGGATAAAGGCATGACCATATAAAAAACAAATACAACCAACAAAGGATGTTTTAAGATACATTTTGTTGTTAAGATCTCGTCATAAGAACAAAGATTATCTTTAATCAGAGCTAAAACAAGATCATTATTATGTAAAAAGCAATTTGCTCTCAGTTGATATCTTGTATTCTTATCAGATCTCGTTTATGCATTCGTAATCATGTGTTTAAAAAAAAATAAAGCAAATCGGTATTCGATCGAAGCTGTCAAGCACTCTTCCGGCATGAATGAGTAATGAATATTACATACCTACCTATACCTACAGTCCTACATAGTAATTAAAGAAATAGATTTTAATGATTCTTTAGGTAAAAGTAAAAAAACAAGCTCACTAAAATTTATTGTAAAGTATCCGCGTATATAAGTATATTTATCTTCGCCCGCGTGGATATTTTATTCCCGTTCCCCTGTGTTTTATTCAGACCTACTTATGTCTTTTTTTTAACGTGAGGGAAAATCCTCATGGATGCGCCTTCTACCGACTAAAAAACCTTACGTATCCTGCCTAACAGCCTACGGTTGGGAGCCCCGGGTAAGCCCTCGGAAGGATACCCCAGGACTCCCAACAGACCTACGACTACCACTGCGGCCTCATCTAGGGGGGTTCGGGTGCTATCCCGCGTCTTTGGAGGTATTTTCGGGTGTAATCCCGCTTCTGAAGGGGGCTTGCGTGAATCTCTCACGTCACGCTGTCGTCTAGGGCCTGCTTCTGTAAGGACAGTGGGCTGCCCCCTTACCGTCCTCAGGCCCCCGGTCAGAACTATGTCTACCCCTGTACTAAATTTCAGCCAGATTCGTTTAGCCGTAAGAGCGTGCAAGAGTAACAAACGTCCACACATCTACACATCCACACTCACAAACTTTCGCAATTATAATATTAGTATTAATGAGTAAGAAGTAAGATTCATCGTCACATAAAATTTGGTAGGTATTGAAGTCAAAATCTATGTCACTTAGATCGAGTCTAGTATTTTAATTCCCTCCGGAGCAGAATGTAAAAACGCAAAATGAGCACTACACGCAAAATGTACAAATCGCAAAATGTACAAAAGCAAAATGTGCAACACGCAAAATGTACAATACGCAGAATGACCAACACGCAAAATGAGCACCACACGCAAAATGTACAATACGCAAAATGTACATATTTTTCTTAGGACATGCTCACAACAGTTTTTTTGGGATATAATAAACAGCATCAGAATTTTGGGTTAGTATACTTTACATAGAACTTTATGATTCTAGAATGAACCATATTTCAATCTATTGGACAAATGTTACGTAATCAAAATAAACTTTAATTTACCATATCATTATGTCAATTTAGTAGGTATTTAATCTAGATCATTGATTCACTAATCAGTTTGAATACCTTGGTGATATAATAAGTTACACAATGAGAAGAATCATATGGATTTTCTCTTAGTTGATCCTATTATTGATATTCATATTATTTTGATATGTTTTTTACACTATGAATATGATGTAAGTATATTACAATAGAGAGTTGAAAGCAATAAGTACATTCGTTGAGAACCCAGCTTAAAATTAAAATCAACGCTTCATATTATTTCAGATCTATTGAATCTGTGAACATCTTCGTCAGTTAACTAATAACCTCAGACGGTTAAAGATTGCATGAAAGTCAATCCTTTCTGTTTTGGAGGTATCATGTCACATAGAAAACCCGGGGAAGGACGCAACCGAAAATAGGAATAGATCTAATTCTTCCTGATTAAAGAAAGTAAGACTATTTTCTGTAGTAGTGTTTGCAGGGCAATAGATTCCATTATTCTGATTCAGAACTAACACTAATTTATGCATGTCTTTCGCCTTCGCACGTAACATCTTCAGGGTTCAGGAGACCGTCTAAAAGTAGCCAAGCAGTTGTAATAATCTTTTATAGCTCTTAAAAATTGTGTCTGACAATAACCACAAAATAATAAGGTACAGAAGGAGGAATGCTTTTAGTACCTTATTCTTATGAGCAAAATTGGCTTTTAACGAGTCTTTTTGTTGCTATTATAAGTGTAACTCTCTTGTTTGTCGCCATAATAACGCACGTATAAGACAAAATAGCTGACAATCCTTATAATTTGTGCCTAAATCCACTGTTATAAACGTTTATATATAGCTCTTATTAGAGTAGTTCTCGTATCTATATGACTAAATTTTGTTTGTTGGGTACAGCTTCTTTCCATAAAAATGCTTGTCCATTTTACTTTAGTTTCCTGTCAGCCTCCACAGAAACAGCGGATATTAAACACTAAACAATTTACATTACATAATAACTAGAGTGGTTTACCTCACAGGAACAAAGTGTAGGCGTACATACATAACAAGCACATTGTATTAAAATGATATGAAGAAAACATTTCCTGGACTTTGAATAAGTTATGAATTAGTTCACGTGAAAATAGTGATGTGATTTACATTTTAATTGCTCTCTACCTAGCCCCTATGCAAAGTAGCGTTGATAATACATAGCCTAGTAATATTACTACAAAATTTGAATGAAATCACATCAATAGTTTTTTGCTTTGATTCGGAACATACCTACATACAAATTTTATAAACCACTTATTTGACGTTTGTGTCGTTTGTGGAACACAGGGCAAACATTTCTTTAATTAAAGTACATAATTTACTGTGATATTATCTTATTATTCCATATTATGTAAAGAACATAGCTTTTAATGCAAGCAGGAAGGTCCAATAGATATACGCCCAGTGCTAGAATATTTCCTCAACATATGAATATCGATATTACGATGTGGTTAATGCAACGACAAAACGATTCGATTAGCCATGAATGCGAATGAGAATGTTATAACTAAATCAGACACAGAACTTACTACAAACATAGAATAGGCCCGAGTAAAGCTACAGATAATATAATTTTAACAGTATTACATACAGATAGGCAACTCCTTGCCCCTCACTGACCAAGCTTCTCCACCCCCGCCACAGCTGTCATTATAGATGGCGGGTGTCGTGAGGTAACATTTGCTTAGCCTTAGGCAAAGATAAAATAATAGTATTACATACAGATCGGCAACTCCCTGCCTCCCACCTGAGTAAGCTTCCCCATCCCCCCACCAAAATTAATGTGTCTATTCCCGTGTCAGTACTTGAGAGAGTGTCACTGCGTTGCATTACGTATTACTATAGAATATATTATATAATCTGTGGTATTAATAGAATATATTATATAATCTGTGGTATTACTACCTAAGTGCTATGGGCTATTGCTTTGGTTTAATTTGTGCTTAGCCTAGGGTAGATTTGAAAAAAAAAGTACCTACATACATGAGATTGCGTTCTGTTCCTTATTATTTTGTTTCCATAGCTAGTGACCCTAGAATACTCACACACACATTGAAGCTTGATTTAAGCATTCACATTACGTCTATATTAGTGTAGGTGAAAACGAACATTTTTGTATGGAGTTTCCACCCTGTGCCTTAGGTAAAGCCTTTCGATCGAAGCACTTGTTTGAACGTGTGAAAATCCCTCATGGATGCTATGCCAGACTCTTACCGACTATAACCACAAGATACCCTACTACCTACTGAATACTTCTAGGAGCTTCGGGTAAGCCTTCGGAAGGATGTCCCAGGAATAATCGAAGCTCAGCGGCACAAGCTTCGTACGGAAGTTACGCGTCTGACGCGGGCGTGTACTCGAACCGCTAGGTGAGGTTGCGCTGGTAACCAAAATCTACCGGTAGTCCTGGGACAACCATCCGAGGGCTTACCCGGGACTATCCATGAGAATTTCCTAAAATAAAAAAAAGATTGCTTGAGCAATAACGGACTTAAGGTGGGGAAAGGTGCGTTCAGATCGGTCGTGGAAGGGTTATTAGGGTAGAAACCATGACAACCTCTCTTACCACATAGATGTTATATATAATGGTAAGATTGGTACCCATTTCACAGATTTGTTGAGGTTGATTGTTGGACCGCCTGAATATGCTTTGAGGTGTAAAGACTTAGTTGAGTTTCCTTGCATCTACTTCTATTTACACGATTGCTGACAAAACCAACATTGCCAATATGAGTTTGTTCGTGATAGGCTTTTATATCATAATTTCTCATTCATTAAAGAAAATGTATTACCAATATAGGTACTCTAATCATTTGAAAGTCTGTTGGAAAATTGTTAGAACTGGTGGCAGCGGCTGTAAGGAAATTATTTGTAGTAAATTGCTCGTGAATATGTAGCTATGTACCGGTTACATACATGTTCCTCAACATGGAGAAAGCTCATTTTATATAATAATAAATATATATAAAAATAAGTCGGGTTTTCCTTCCTGACGCTATAACTCCAGAACGCAAGAATCGATTGCCACGGTTTTGCATTCGTTGGAAAGGTCTCGGGCTCCGTGAGGTTTATAGCAAAGAAAATTCGGGAAAAAATTCAACAGAAAAGCGGGAAAATCATTTTTCACATACAGCGCCATCGTGGGCGAAGCTGCGGGCATCAGCTAGTAATATATGTAAAGCTCAATATACCTAACACAATGTCTATACGCATATTTCAAAAAAGAAACAATGAAATCGGGCTATGCGTTGATGTCCATTACAACTGAATACACATTTGGTCTTGCATTCCCTCTCCCAGAGGAACCGCTTAAAATATCGGCATTAAAAGTATCCAAGAGCTTTTCTCGGTGTTTAAACTCAGATTATGTCAAGTTTTTTATACTTAAATTGGCTCAATATTTTCGGCATGACAGACCGACAAACATAATTAGAATGCCCTACAAAAAAAGTAGTGATAGGTAAGTACAATGTCAGACAGTAAAATAAATTATTCATTGTCGAAGGCTTAGTTATCTTATCATGCTTAGTATTTATTTATGCTAATTAGAGAACGATCGATAAATGCTTTTTTTGTATATAAATAATTGATATTAATTAAACCACATGCGCCAACTAATCAATCATTTACAGTTTTTTACTGCACTATCAATGAAGGTCAGGAACTAACTTACTAACGAGCTTTGAACCGAGTATTTAAATATTCAATGTAATAAGTGAATAGATCTACCATGAGATATCAACAGCTGACCCTCAAAATTAGGACTACTACTTTTTTAAACCACTAAGGACAGTGGAGCATACGGCTCACCTGATCAAAAGTGACTGCAAGTTGCTTAAGGTCGTGGGTGGCCTTACCCACGGCCTTAAGCAACTATAACGACCTTGACCATAAAAAACACGCGTCCTTCAGGCTAGGAGATGTGGCATTTTATAGCTTATTTTAGTTGTAACAAGCTAATACTTATGCTTATTCAAAATCGAAGAAAACCAATTTATAGGTGTATATTTTCGTCATATGTTGGCATATTTTTTTCTTTAGCGTCGATAAAAATTGAAGTCCTAAAATGCATTCATCTAAAAATTTGGGGGTGACTCTACGATCATTTTACACATTATGTACTTATAATTAATATACAACTTACAACAAAACCATATTTTGACACACATCTTGCAGATTACCAATCTATTTTTGGCTATAATTTTCTGTCTACTTATGCAGACAAAACACGCTTTTATTTGCACCTCTTTTTCGTCATTTTCTAAACTAGTCCCCTTAAGGACGCTGCAACAGCAAAGGTGCTACACTCGTGCAGCTCGTGCTGCCGATCATAAAAATACTACTGTACAACGCTGCCTCAGCCACAGTATATATGTATACTGTGCCTCAGAGTTCAATATCTGACCAGGGTGTCTTCTAAATCGGTTCCACTCTTGGCAGAGTGGTCGTGGTCAACATGTAGTATGCAGCTGATGTAACTCGCCTCACGATTTTTCCCTGCTAACCAAAATATCCGGAGCGACGTAATGGGCATTCCACCAAAGTTCACTCTGGTCGGTACACCTCAACATTGATCGTCCTCTCGACCTGGTGCCTGAACCAGAAGTGACGAAAATCGTTGATGGACGTCACTAAAACATAACTCAGCCAGGTGATAGGATTTTTTAGCCTTCTTCAATATCCATTAAAAATCGTGATCATCGTTAGTTAGATTCTCATTTCTAAGGATTGTGAGAACTAAGATGTTTATACTTTTCTATCCAATTCTATCTTACTTCTTTATGTAAACAATCCAAGAATAGTAAAATACATTGGTGAATAGAAATTGCTTGATTTACATTTCGCTCATCAGTTCGATGGGTATAATCCAACAGGCTAATTTAGTAAGTGCTACTCGTAGCATGTAAGTACTATTACTAGTCTATTCTATGTTAATAGAATTGAAGTAAGCAAACATCTTCCTACGCTTTTGTTTTCGTAAACCTTTATTCATAGAAATAAAATTAGTATTTGCACAACTTACGTGCAGGTTTCATTAAAATTTTACCCTTATCTTACTAATATTATAAATGCGAAAGTTTGTGAGTGTGGATGTTTGTTACTCTTTCACGCTCAAACCGCCGCGCTGAACGGATCGGGCTGAAATTTGGTACAGAGATACATTATAGTCTGGAATAACACATAGGCTACCTTTTATCCCGGGAATAACTTCCCGCGGGAACAAATTTTACGCGGGCGAAGCTGCGGGCATCAGCAAAATATTATAATAAAGACTGCCTCTGTGGCGCAGTCGGTAGCGATACCGCCTGCGGCGCTGGAGGTCGTGGATTCGATTCCCACCGGAGACAAATATTTGTGCGACCCATAAATGTTTATCTCAAGAGTCTGGGTGTTTCTATGTATAATATGTATGTATTTAAAAAGTACCTATTATAGTATTAAAATCCGGGGTTTGATACCCATAACACAAGCAGGTTATTCCTAGCTTACTTTGGGATCAGATAGCGTTGTGTGCACTGACTACTAATGTGTGAAATGTCCGTCAATATTTATTTATGTTTATTTAATATGCGTGTCGTACTTTTGGTAGTTTTCATGAGTCACCGATCATCGGCTGACTAAAGGAAAGATATCCATGTTGACCATGATAAATTTATGTGCCATTTACATAATACAATAACATTATCATTATCAGTGTGGTGTATTTTTTGCAATATGAAAAATACCCTACACGCACAAATTAAATCCTGGGATGATAGCGCGCAATATTGGATAGATAAGGCGGCAGATAGCGTGATAATTATTATATGTTCGTAGGTAATTTTAGGTCTCATCATAGACGGAAACGATAAGGTATTACGAATGTTTAGAACGGGTAGTCAGTGATTATATCTGGGGGTGTCCTCCTTGTTGTTAGGGTTTTCCTCAACCCCATCTCATGAAATTATTCATGTATGACACACAGTACCAGCACAAATTAGAGATAGTACAGATGGAAACCTACATACTAAATTCGCTGAGGCTACGCACACATAGACAACTCATTCACAGACACTACGCACACATAGACAACTCATTCACAGACACTACGCACACATAGACAACTCATTCCCAGACACTACGCACACATAGACAACTCATTCACAGACACGAGGTCAGGCGCTCCTCAACTGACTTTTCGATACTGATTTGTGCGCCAGTGTGTATAGCAGAGGGTACCTACGTGTGAAAAAAAGTACATACATGAGTTTTCCATCTGTACTATCCCTAATTTGTGGTACAGCACAAATTAGAGATAGTACAGACAGAAGTCTCATGTATGTCCTTTTTTTACACCTACCCTCTGCTACACACACTGGCGCACAAATCAGTATCGAAAATTCGGCTCAAACCGCCTGACTTCGTGTCTGTGAACTTAGTGAGCGTTGTCTATGTGTGCGTAGCCTCAGCGAACCTTTTTAGTATGTAGGTTTCCATCTGTACTATTTCTAATTTGTGGTACCAAGGTCAGCCTTCGACATTTGAGTTACAAGTCTAGTGGGTAGCAGGATTCCACGTGTCGGCAGCCCTGAAGATATCCTTCTGAGGGCGTACCCGGGACACCCAGCCGTAGGCAGATGGTAGGGCAACTTGTGGTTTTAGTAGGCTGCAGTCTCGGGCCTGAGGACGGTGAGAGGGTTGCTCAACGTCCTTACAGAAGCAGGCCCATGACGGCAGCGTGACGTAAGGAATTTACGCACGCAGTTTCGGGTGTGATTCCCTTAGAAGTGGGATCACACCCGAAACCCCCTAAAGACGTGGGATAGCACCCGAACCACCCACTAGGCGAGGCCGCAGTGGCGGCCGTGGGTCTGTTGGGAGTCCTGGGACATCCTTGCGAGGGCTTACCCGGGGCTCCCAACCATAGGCCGTTGGGCGTTACGTGAGGTTTTTTAGTCGGTAGGAGTCCGGCAAAGCATCCATGAGGATTATCCCTCACTTTAAAAAAAAAGAAGTAGGTTGCAGTCTGACATAGCATTCATTCGATTCCGACACGTCAAAAAAATTAAGGATGCTAAAAAAGAATCGCAAAAATGGACAAAGCTGCTCCAATGAATAGGAGCCATATTGGTGAATGGCAGTGTATGCAGAGGTCAATAACTGAAAATGGACAGATTGATGTCTGGCAATATGTGGAACGGCAAGCATTTTCTTTTCAGCTTGACTTCACAAAAGCTAGTATGGGACGGATCCTATCATTGCTTTTGTGAAGTTAAGCTGTAAGGGAGAACAGACGACGCGCGCTGCTGACATATCTAAGCTCTCCTCTACAGATACTCTTATGAAGAGTTTGGATATTTCATTAGTTAGACTGTATAAGCATTGTTAAGAAAGAACCTAGTTTTAATTAAAAAAAAAGAAAAGTAACCTAACCTTGATACAATATACAGGTATGTCATTATAAAACAACACATAGAATGGAATCGTTTAAGGAAGTGATACCATGGTAAGAATAATAATTAAATATTTCCATTGAGAAAAACATACTGTCTATCCACACATATGCGAGTCAGACCAACAAACATACATAATGCAATATTAATTAACATGTTGAATAAGGTGGGTAACAAGAAAAGTTATCGTCCTTACGTTTCTAAGAATGTATGTATATGTAACTGTGTCGGGAGTAGGGTTACCATATGCCAGGCTTTTGCCTGAGTTGCCAGGCATTTTAGCACTTGATCAGGCGCGTTCTTCTATGTCAGCCGCCATGATTGATTGTAAAGAGTTTTAGACATATTATATTTTAACTCAAAAAGACTTGTTAAATAATTATAATAGTTTAAAAAACTAAAAAACACGCTTGGACACAGCAAACCCTTTCATTCGATACCCATATCACGGGGGTGGATTTCAAACAGCCAGTCCGCCATTTTGGGGAGACCGCCATATTGGATTTGTAATGACGTTTTTAGACTTTTTAGCTAGTCATGTATTGTCATCAGAACTCAGAGCGTGTGCAAAATTTCAGCCTGATCGAAGGACTGGAAGTGGGTCAAATTAACATTCCAAGATTTTCTTACATACATAGTTACAAGTGAACCTAATAAAAGCGTGTTAAAAATGGCATCATCAGATAAAATATCATTAGAAGTACCTACGAAAACTTACAGAAAATGTGTTTTTTTCTTAAATATTTACATAATTCCTTTTTCATATTATATTAAAAAACAAATCATTTATTTGGCTGATTTTCATAATACCTACTCAAATGTATGTGAAAATTGACGATTTCAAATAAAAAAAAACCGGCCAAGTGCGAGTTGGACTCGCCCATGAAGGGTTTCGTAGCAGCAAGTAGCATAATATCAAAGTTCTTATCGGTCGTTGTAACTTTGATTGATGTTTTAACACGTTCGCAGTGGTGGTGATTTTTCTAACCGAAAATTGCGGTTTACGACGTATTAAAAAAACTTACCAGCTCTATTTCAAACCAATTTTCGTTGGTAGTTTTTATGGCAATGTTCATCATATACTCTTTTTAGATTTATCATTCTCTTAGTTTAGAAGTTAGAGGGACACACACACACACACACATTTTTCCACTTTGGAAGTGTCTCTTGCGCAAACTATTCACTTTAGAAAAAAAATTATGTTAGAAACCTCAATAGCATTTTTGAAGACCTATCTATAGATACCCCACACGTATGGGTTTGATGAAAAAAAAAATTTGAGTTTCAGTTCTGAGTATGGGGACCCCCAAAATTTACTGCGTTTTTTCTAGTTTTATATAAGAATCTTAATGCGGTTCACAGAATACATCTAGTTACCAAGTTTCAAAAGCATAGGCCTTATAGTTTCGGAGAAAAGTGGCTGTGACACACGGACCGACAGACAGACATGACGAATCTATTTGGGGGTTCCGTTTTTGCCATTTGGCTACGAAACCCTAAAAAGCGATGTGTTTTTCTTTTAATTAAATATTTCTTTTATAATGCGGCATTTTTCGTAAATAGCAGGCTTATTACGTGAAAATCAGCCATTTTTAATAATTAAATCAGGCAAACATTTCTTCAGAAATGGTAACCCTAGTCGGGAGTGACAATGGCTTGGTAGATTATCATTGGATCCTTAGAGTATATAATATATACCTACTAAATATGTATGTATATACTACATACTACTCGTACTGTAAGATTGGATCCTTTTTGTAGTCAGTTTAGAACGATAATAAAAGAGGGGAGGGAGAGGAATCCACCGTACACCCTCGATTCGTCAATCCTTACGTACAATAGTGAAGGATAACCACAACGAATTGTAGGGAGGAATGACGAACCAAACTCTTCAGGAAAAGAAATTTGGATGCAGGAGAAAAAATAACTGTACCCTCCAGATTAGTGGATAAATGAATAGTCAGTTTAGTTAGCATAGTAGTAGACGTAATAGCCAAAGTTTCAATTGAAGGTTTTTTAAATTAACCAAGGACTTCGGCAGAGTCGAGATGTCCGTCGGTCAGTTGGTAATTTCAGTATCACGTTTATGACATTTACAAACTGTAATAAGACAATTGTGCTCTGACACTTGTCTATGATTTACTAATAATATAACAGAAATATCCAAAGATTTATATTAATTAGGTACAATAAAAATATATATATACTAGCGGTACCCTGCCACGCTTCGCTGTGACTTTTTTATGGTGGTTTTATGTACCTATGAGAAATGAGTAACAAACTAAATGATGGGTACATTTAAAAAAAAATGTGTGCGTGTACTGCATGTGCGTGCGTACACACGTAAGAAGTGAAACTTCTTCATGACCTTATTTTTCGAAAGAAATATCATTAAATATACATAGGAGTTAGTAGTCCAAAAGTTCAAAAGTTCAAAAGTCCAAAGTAAAAAAGTCAAAAAGTCCAAAAGTCCAATAGTCCAAAAGTCCAAAAGTCCAAAACTACAAAGTCTAAAAGTCTAAAATTCTAAAAGTCCAAAACTCCAAAACTCGAAAACTCAAAAACTCCAAAACTCCAAAATTCCAATAGTCCAAAAGTCCAAAAGTCCAAAACTACAAAGTCTAAAAGTCTAAAATTCTAAAAGTCCAAAACTCCAAAACTCGAAAACTCCAAAACTCCAAAACTCCAAAACTCCAAAACTCCAAAACTCCAAAATTCCAAAAGTCCAAAAGTCCAAAACTACAAAGTCTAAAAGTCTAAAATTCTAAAAGTCCAAAACTCCAAAACTCCAAAACTCCAAAATTCCAAAAGTCCAAAAGTCCAAAAATCCAAAACTCCAAAATTTCAAAACTCCAAAAGTATAAAAGTTCAAAAGTCCAAAGTACAAAAGTTCAAAATTCCAAAGTCCAAAGTCTAAAACTCCAAAACTCCTAAACTCCTAAACTCCGAAACTCCAAAGCTCCAAATCTCCAAAACTCCAAAACTCAAAAACTCCAAAACTCCAAAACTTCAAAACTCCAAAACTCCAAAACTCCAAAACTCCAAAACTCCAAAACTCCAAAACTCCAAAACTCCAAAACTCCAAAACTCCAAAACTCCAAAACTCCAAAACTACAAACTCCAAAACTCCAAAGCTCCAAATCTCCAAAACTCCAAAACTCCAAAACTCCAAAACTCCAAAGCTCCAAAGCTCCAAAGCTCCAAAACTCCAAAACTCCAAAACTCCAAAACTCCAAAACTCCAAAACTCCAAAACTCCAAAACTCCAAAACTCCAAAACTCCAAAACTCCAAAACTCTAAAACTCTATACCTCCAACTCCAAAGTTCCAAATAGTCAAACGCCCAAAACTCGAAAAGTCCAAAAGTACAAAAGTCCAAAAGTCCAAAAGTCCAAAAGTCCAAAAGTCCAATAGTCCAAAATTCCAAAGTCCAAAAGGCCATAACTCCAAAGTCTAAAAGTCTAAAATTCTAAAAGTCCAAAACTCCAAATTCTAAAAGTCCAAAACTCCAAAACGCATAACTCCTACACTCCAATACTCCAAAACTCCAAAATTCCAAAAGTCTAAAGTCCAAAACTCCAAAATTCCGAATGTCCAAAAAGTTCCAAAATAACATGCAAAACATATCTGACCTCTATACTAGGTGCGTACTCTCTTTTATTATTCTGAATGCAAGGAGGCCGCAATCAAACTTCTCTTAAAAAACATCAATCTGGTAGGTACCTTCTAAATAGGTTGTTTATAATAATTTTGTTCTGAAGCTGGCAGAATATAATTAAAAAAACAATGACCAACGCCATCTATTGGTAATATCACTTTTTAAAGCTATTTTATTCTTATTGCTGTTATGATAAAAGTGTATAAAGTAGCCTAAAACCATCTCTGAATCCTATTGTATATCGTGTCCAATTTTGAGCTCAATCGATTCAGTAAATTTTGAGTTTTTAATAGATACACAAACGCACACAACATTTTTATATATATAGATATAAATAAAAAATATCCAAAGATTTAAATTAATTAGGCCAAGATTTATTGTTGTTTTTATCAAATATCCTTTTGCTTTAACCTTAATAATTCATAGTTTACCTTTGGTACGTTAGCTATAATTCCACGGGTTTCATCAACCTACGATGAAAATATACCAGTAACAAATAAAAATAATTATCACTTTAGCTCCGTATTAAATATGCACAACCTGAAAAATAATTATCACTTTAGCTCCGTATTAAATATGCACAACCTGAAAACTGCCAGTAGATATAACACCCTAAAAGTATAGAAACAACTAGATCGACTGGTCTCTGTGGCGCAGTCGGTAGTGTAACCGCCTGCCGCGCTGGAGGTCCTGGGTTCGATGCCTGGGTCGGTCCAAATATTTGTGTAATCCACAAATGTTTGTTTCAGAGTTAGAGTGTTTAGTATGTATAATATGTATGTATTTAGAAATATATAAGTATGTCTATCAGTCGTCTAGATCCCGTAGCACAAGCTACGAGTATATTAGTTTAATTTGGGCTAGATAATGTTGTGTGAGATTGTCCACAAATATTTTATTATCAATTTTATTTGTATAACCTCCTGTAACTTGCCCCTTTCCTGAACTGAACAATATGCCGTATCAAGTTTATGAATCAGTCAATCCGTTTGAAAGCTACGTGTGTAACAGACAAAAGAGGAATTCACTAAGACAGAGAATGGGGCGCCATTCAATTAATGGTTTCAATCAAATTTGAAGTAATATTATTAAGATAAATAAACTAATCAAGTGATTAGAACTATGATGTAATGTAAATCTCAACAGTAAATATCTATATGCGCAAGCGTCGGCGACTTTCACATAAGGGCTTAAGGAATTCGTTTAGCAATTCTAATTTCGACTGATTTATAAGATTACGTCACAAAGGCGGTACTTGCTTCCTTATCGTGGCAGTGTTTGATTGCTCATCTTGTAAGGGTTCTCATACACTGCTGAGGTGTTTCAGCAAAGCTTTGCAGCACGCTTGATGACACATTTTCAGAACATCTGAGAGTTTTTAAGGATAACACCAAAATTTAATCACACATTACATAATTACTTACTTAAAAATTGTGTAAGTACAAGTCGAAATCCTTGGACCTAGCAACTTGAAGTTGTTAGAGTAAACTACCCTAACAATGTACCTAAGCACCTAGCACTTTTAAAGTATTTCTCAAAATTCCAACCCTGAACGGTAAGGGGGTTAAATTTTGTCGAAGTATGTCATTGAAGGCTCCATGACATATACTTGACATGACTGGTTCCATGACAGGGCGGTACCAGCTAGTTACATTATACATTAATTTTAAAGACTTAACATTGAATTTCTTTATTTGAATACACGACAATATAAAGCATGACCATATATATTATTTCTCACCAAACCGACGACTCCTAAATCATTTCAACAACTTAATGGTTTTTCAAGCCCCTTTTATGGCTCTGGCGACATTCAAATTAATATTAACATGTCAACAGAAGCAATATTGATAATAGTGACATACTTTATAATCTGTAGTGTAATGTAATAAAAATCTGTTACGAAACTTATAGGATTACACTGCGATTCCGTGAAAATTATCATGAATCTCACTGGGTAAAAACTGTATATTTTATTTATTTCACTTGTTGCAAAAATATTTGCCTACTATATCATCTAAAGTCAAATTTTTAATTAGACGAATCAGTTGACAGCAGCGAATGTCACTTCGTCATCCAAAATAAGAAACTTTGTATGAAGAAGTGACATTAGCTGCTGACAACTGACTTCGTCTAATTAAAAATTCGACGTTACAGTAGCAATGTATCATAGCTGTTTTTTTAGATTTTAATGGATTTTCGACGCACTATTGAGGTGTGAAAAAAAAACATTATCTTCATGAAAATTCTGAGTTATTTGAGTGTGAAACTAATATACTGAAGATCATGGTGCACTTATTACACACCATTTACACACTATCTGCAAATCCAATGATTACATACTTTTCGTGTATTTTTATTTCATTTTAAGCTTACCAAATTGACGTCGCCAGCTTGAAGCCATGGCGCATCTAGTGATTGGGGACCACTCTCACATTTAATAGTAAGTTGCACCACAGTGTGTGGAACTGTGGAGAGCCTTAAAGTACCATGTACTCATGTAGTACACTTGGAGTAAGTCGATTAATGACATCGGTCGTAAACAAACATTGCTCATTCGTGACAGCAGTAACGTAAATTTTATTTATTTTGGGTTCTATTTACGCTTTCTTTCCTGGAATTGCAGTATTTGCTGTCTGTACCTACTTTAAAACAATTCAAATACGTAATGGGGATGGAGTGGTATCAACTATGGTATTAGTACCTACATACACAGATCCCTCACCACCACGTTATTGAGTGGACGGGACGTCGAGAGTAGAACGCGGGTAGAAAATGTTCTTTGGAACTTATTTAGGGTTCCATCCATCTGGCTCATCTAAGAGGCGTACATACCATGGCGTGTCTGTATGACCCGTTGCAGTGAATTAACTATCCTGCGGCCCGGTTAAGGCGAGCCAGAACATCCCTACGAAATTCCACCCCTAACGGGAAAAATAACGGGTTAACGTATACATATAATCAACGTATCAATGGTACATTTTTTTCTAACTGGTACCTCGCAATATACACTCGAGAGCAATGAATCCGGGTCACTTAAAGAATGTTAAAAATCTCGGAAACTAAAAATGATAGGTTAATGCAATAAATTGTATTTAATAGACAATGTAATACTCCTTAAATGAAAGTAAAAAAAATATGAGTCACCATACATTTTATTAACACAAAATTACATAAAGAAAAAACTGCCGATCTCTCCTTAAAACAAAAATAGGAAACATGAAATTTTTGAACTTTTTTTAATTACGATTTTCTTGAATTTTAATACTTCGTATTGCCTCCTCGTGCTTCCATTACTGCGTTTACGCGGTTTGGCATGCTGTACACCAAGTTCCTTATACGATTTTGGGGAATATTCTCCCATTCCTCTGTGAGAGCAATTTTGAGCTCACGAAGCGTGATTGGGGGAGGGTTTCGTTGTTTTACGCATCTGCCTAGCTCGTCCCAAGCATGCTCGATCGGGTTGATATCCGGGCTGCGCGCTGGCCACTCCATACGAGTAATGTTCATCACTTGAAGGTAGTCATTCACAATCCTACCTGTATGAGGTCGGGCATTGTCATGCATAAATATAGCATCCTCACCTAAATTGACCATAAATGGACCAACGTGATCATTGAGGATTTCTTCCACATATCTTACGCTAGTTAAAGAGCCGTTTTCTATGATCACCAGCTCTGTGCGACTTTCAGAAGAAATTCCGGCCCACACAAGTACAGACCCACCACCGTAGGCTACTTTTTCTTCGATGCATGCTTGCTTGAATCTTTCCCCTGGTCTTCGATACACTCTGTGTCTTCCATCGTGCTTGTAGAGCATAAATTTTGATTCGTCGGAGAACATAACTTTTGACCAATCTTCAATACTCCAATTTACGTGGCTCTGGGCATACCTTAGTCTCGAAATACGATGCCCACGCTCCAGTTTAGGGCCGTTTGCAGGTCTAAGGGGTTTTAAGTTAGATTCAGCAAGCCGACGTCTTACTGTCCATGCACTTGGGTTACTTCCTCCGAGGCGTCGAAACTGATTGGTAAGTTCAGTTCCTGTGAGAAAGCGATTTCGAAGCATGGTGTTCACCAAGTATCGGTCTTCTCGTGCTGTGGTACACCTGGTTCTGCCCGTTCCTGGTCTGCGTAGGTTAGAACCAGTTTCTTCGTAACGTCGGAGAACTCTTTGTACTGTTGACAGCGACACACCGACAGTCCTGGCTGTATCGCGCTGACTCCGGCCGGTTTCCAGCATTGTAAGTATTCTGGTGCATTCCTTAGGCGTAAGCGACATAATTTCAGCTTGATTAATGAATATAGAGCACTATCAACATGGTTTATGTACCCACATAAATGACAGATTACAAACAAAAGCAACACCAAATGCTGTAATTTCGTAGTTCCATCTTCGAAAGTGGCCCTTTTTCAAATTTGATTTTTTTATGATATAACTTTACAATAACTAAGAAGTTTTAATACCTTCATTTAAGGAGTATTACATTGTCTATTAAATACAATTTATTGCATTAACCTAGCATTTCTAGTTTCCGAGATTTTTAGGATTCTTTAAGTGACCCGGATTCATTGCTCTCGAGTGTATTTTGAAGCGCTCGTGGCCCCGCGGACTCAGTGTTCTGTAAACGATGACTGCAGTAAGCAACATTTACTATGGCCGGTTATGGTTGGGCAGGTGACCACCACATGACAACTTTGTGACATTTATTTAAGAGCGTTTCTGTGCTTCGGAAGGCACATTAAGCAGTTGGTGTGTTGCAGTCGTCCATAGGCTACGGTTACCAACCTTCCGGTGAGTTGTAAGTTTGTCTGCCAACTAAGTAGTTTTAAAAAAATATTTGAAAGGAATGATGAGTACCTACTCGTACAACTAAGTACTTAAATGTGATCATACAACGAAACTACTATCCAGGAGCATAGGGTCACGCCAGCCATAAAAATAATAAGGAAACCTCAACAGGTTATAAAGTCGCCGATAAACACCGGTGTCTGATGACCCGGCGACCTTACAGCAGGATGTTCCGACTTGTGAGTGAAAGTGAACATACCATACATTCGTAAATAGACTAATGTACCGTCAGAAACTAAAGTAACTAAATGTTAAGTTATACTCATTTTTTTCATCTATACTAATATTATAAAGAGGAAAGATTTGATCCACGGGACATCCTTCCTGAGGGCTTACCCGGGGCTCTCAACCATGGGCTGTTGGGCGTTACGTGAGGTTTTTTAGTCGGTAAGAGTCCGGCATAGCATCCTACGAGGATTTTCCCTCACATCAAAAAAAAAAGAGGAAAGATTTGATTGTTTGTTTGTTTGTGTCGAATAGGCTCCGAAACTACTAGACCGATTTGAAAAATTCTTTCACTGTTAGGAAGCTACACTCTTTGCGGTGAATATAGGCTATATTTAATTCCCGTATTCCCACGGGAGCGGGAATTACGCGGGTGAAACCGCGTGACGTCCGCTAGTGATATATAAATACAACAAGAAGTGATGGAATATAATTAGCAATCTCTCAAAAGCTAGAACTTTATAAGACAGTTTAAGCGAAAAGATGCTAATTTTATGGTCGATCTAGTCATTATTATAATATTTTAAGCTGACCTATAATTTGTGGATAGAATCCACTAATTAAGGGTCATCACTTAAGATGTTTGTGATCAGTGATTCAAGACTGACATAATTATTTTTAACTTTAATTTGAAGTCTCGAGAAAGTCCATACAAAAAGACCGTAACCTCTTAAAACTCCAACAAGCCTATTTGTCTTATATCTTGATCTTCTATTGCAAAGCCAGATATCTACATTGATGCTAATTCAATAAATCGAAATGGATAAGATTTTTTGTTCTGACTGTACATAATGTACCTCATTATGAGCTCATGGTCACAACCAGTGCAAGGTAAGAATTTATCGTTTTCCCTAAAGGAAAATTATTGAGATATTATTGTCATAACATGATTTACCCATTAATAAAATACCACTCAAAGGTGCATAATACCAAAGGGGGGATTCGCCACAATCGCGGCCGTCATACCGGTCATGGACGAGTGGCTGGAGAGGAGACACGGTACTCTCTCCTACCGGCTGTCACAGTTACTAACCGAGCACGGTAGCTTCGGTAGGTATCTGTGGCGAAGACACCGGGAAACCACGGCCGAGTGTCAGCACTGCGAGGACCGCAGCGATAACACGGCGCTCCACACGCTGGTGGAGTGCACGGCGTGGGCGCAATAGCGCCAGGTCCTCGTGGCAGGTCTGGACGTGAACACTCTCGAGACCATGGTGCGCGGGAGTAAGAGTTTCCTACAACTTTGCCATTAAACATTTTTCCATAGGACTTGTAGTTTTGCCGAAAATTGAGAAAACCCTTTTTCCCCCCATAAAACCCCCATTTTTCACTTCCCGACCTCAGATCACCCGTAAATTATTATTCCTGTTATTTTTGTCACATTCTCTTCCTTTTGTAATAGGTTTCATTCTACTACTATTTTTTTATACTTTTAAAGCTATCTGCACTGGTCTATAATGGATGCGATCCAAAAGAGAAGGAAAACGTAAACCAATGCCCTATACCAACACGTCTGGTCAGCTCGGTACAGTAAAGCAATCACTCTCTCCAAAATCTGTAGGAGATGCCTTCGTCCAGCAATGGTCTGCGATAGACTGGACTGCACGGCCGCGTGACGTGAGGAACTCACGTACGCCCCCCCTTAGAAGCGGGATCACACCCGAAACCCCCCAAAGACGCGGGATAGCACCCGAACCACCCCTTAGGCGAGACCGCGGTGGCGGCTTTAGGTCTGTTGGGAGTCCTGGATATCCTTCCGAGGGCTTACCCGGGGCTCACAACCATAGGCTGTTGGGTGTTACGTGAGGTTTTGTAGTCGGTAGGAGTCCGGCATAACATCCATGAGGATTTTCCCTCACGTAAAAAAAAATAAAAATTAAAAAAGAAAGACTGGACTGATTGACGATTGCTTGAATGTAATGCTTATTGGTGGAATGACTATGGCATATTTTTCGATAAAGACTTGCTCTAAGTAAGCTAAGATTTTATCCTTAGATCAATAATGAACTTTTTTTGTCGATCAGTGCTAATACATTTTTTCATGACCGATATTTTTTTGTTGGTGCTGTTCTCGAAGCTGATTAATATTACAAAACTCGATTTCGTGGAACAGACGACGATATTCAACATGTTGCATAATTAAATTGAAGCCGCTAATTATCTTGGACCTCTTTGAAAAATAAACTACTTCTGTTTCCTGGCAAAACGTTTTTTTTGTTTTGTGATCGAGATTTTGAAGTGCTGGAAACAGTTTTGTTATCACTAGTATCTACGAAGTAAAAACTTCTTCATCTTAGGTTCTTATTAGTTTCTACACGATCTTACCCGTATTTAGAATCTGCCATCAAATTGAAGTTACCTACCTAGTTCCTAGGTGCAATTTTGACTTGGCTTCTAATGCGAGGCCTGAACCGTCTGACCTCCTCGCAATAATAGTGCCTGTGTCGTTGCATCATCTGTTGGTCAGCAAGTGTACTGCTAAAAGGTTGACTGCCTCTGTGGCGTAGTCGGTAGTGATACCGCCTGCGGCGCTGGAGGGCCTGGGTTGGATTCCTGGGTCGGTCCAAATATTTGTATTAACCACAAACGTTTGTTTCGGAGTTTGGGTGTTTTCTATCATCAATCAATCAATCAATACATATAATAAAATCGTAACAGGTCGCTGTCTGTACATGGAAGATAAATAAGAAAAAATATTATAGGGGGGCTTTATGAACGCAATAGAACCCAAAACAATGATTTTTAGAATTTTTGTCTGTTTGTCTGTATGTCTGTATGTCTGTATGTCTGTATGTCTGTATATCTGTTTGTCTGTACGGTTGTGCACGCTAATCTCAGTAACCGCTCAACCGATTGCAATGCGGTTTTTTTTATTGTGTTGAGGTTTGCTCCAGTTAACATTTAGCGTTTGTTTTATGTAAATCGGTTTAGAAATAAAAGAGTTATTAATAAGCTTTTATTAGGTCGTCGTGTATGTAACTAACAATGTAAATCTAAGGAAACTAATTTAACCATCTTCCAAGGATCGTAGCGTCATGAAAATTGGCAGATGTATGTAGTTTTGATGACAATACAATAATATGGTACTGTCAAACCGATATGATGATGGAGCCGGAAGATAGGCACTGAAAACAGGTGGAATCTAAGGTAGCTAATTTAACCAGCTTCCAAGGATCGTAGGGTCATGAAAATTGGCAGCTGTATGTAGTTCTGATGACAATACAATAATATGATACTGTCAAACTGATATGATGATGGAGCCGGAAGATAGGCACTGAAACTTCTATGGAAAAAGTGGAATCTAAGGTAGCTAATTTAACTAGCTTCCAAGGGTCGTAGGGTCATGAAAATTGGCAGCCGTATGTAGTTCTGATGACAATACAATAATATGGTACTGTCAAACTGATATGATGATGGAGCCGGAAGATAGGCACTGAAAACAAGTGGAACCTAAGGCAGCTAATTTAACCAGCTTCCAAGGATCGTAGGGTCATGAAAATTGGCAGCTGTAGTTCTGATGACAATACAATAATATGGTACTGTCAAACTGATATGATGATGAAGCCGGAAGATAGGCACTGAAACCTCGATGGAAAAAGTGGAATCTAAGGTAGCTAATTTAACCAGCTTCCAAGGATCGTAGCGTCATGAAAATTGGCAGCTGTATGTAGTTCTGATGACAATACAATAATATGGTACTGTCGAACTGATATGATGATGGAGCCGGAAGATATGCACTGGAACTTCATGATGGAATATCGTATTATATCTGTTTTTGGATTCATCAGAAAAGCCTTGTAATGAACTTTGACCAGGCTTAGGTTTCAAGGTTATAACAAACCTTTTTTTAATTGACTTGTAAAACTATGCAATGGAATCTCAGGTAACTAATTTAATCATCTTCCAAGGATAGTTCATTGGCAGATGTTTGTAGTTCTGATAGCAATACAATGATCGATGACAAAGGGGTCGTAAGATATGAACTGTCTAACTTCATGATTGAACTTTGTATCATAGCTGTGTTTGGATTTGTTAGAAAAGTCGTGTAATGAAGTTTGACCACGATTAGGGTTTAAGGTTATAACAAAACTGTTAGTTATTGAAGTTAATATTGAGTGTAAATATTGACATAGGTACCTGCATAAAATGTATTATGTATTAGAGTAATAATGAAATATTTTCACATTAGTCGAACTCAGACAAAACACCATGTAATACAGAAATCCCTACTAATATTATAAATGCGAAAGTAACTCTGTCTGTCTGTCTGTTACGTTTTCACGCCTAAACCACTGAACCGATTTTGATGAAATTTGTTATAAAGATAGTTTGAGTTTAAGGGAAGGACATAGGCTACTTTTTTACTGACTGCGCAAAAGGAGGGTAATGCTTTTATGCGATAACGACTTCTACGCGGATGAAGCCGCAGGGAACAGCTAGTAAAGGTATAAATGTTGTGACTAAAAAGTATAAAATAAATAAATGGTTTAAAAAACCCTAGAAAAATACGCTTTTATAATGCACGAAAAAACCAAAAATAAATTATGGATCGTTCAAGTTGCCACTATTTCTAGGCTGAAGTGTAAACTATGTGCTTTTAGTTATAATATTTGATTGTAAAAGCGTGGGGCGCTAGAACAAGAAAGACTTTTTAGTAAGCAAAATCCTATTAAGACTAATCCTTATATAATAAAAATCCTGGCGAAAGCTGCATGAGGTCGCACAAGAGCATAACGTTTATGCTGCCAAAGGGAACGCCACTTCTTTCAGGCAATTAAGTAGATACATGTGGGGAATACGTTAACAGTGACAAAATGTAGAGTTCTTGCTCGAGAACGAGATATCTTTGGTTACCGTTAAAAACCCGCTTAGGGATATATGCGTTTGTATTCTTATTACATGTTTACTACATATTGTACTAAATATCTCGGAATGGAAAACTTTAAGGACCTACCTATAAATTATCTAATAGAGATCCGTAACGGTAATAGGTTTGCTCCTATTACGCGGGCGCGGGCGTCACGAAAAACTGGCAAAAGTGGGTGTTGAAAATGCGTAGGCGTGATTAACTACTTTACTTTTCAAGTAAGTATGTTATGCATTTGAATTACAGCCTATCATCGTTAATACATTTCCGAAATGTAAAATTATAATAATAATAGTAAAAGTCACAATAGATATATAAAAGCGTGACAGTGTAAATTAATAGTTTAAACACGAGAAAAACACGCTTTTATTAATGTGACCTTATCCTTAATCTGACAAGACACTTTCCTATTCCAGCGCCCCACGCTTTTGCAATCAAATATTATAACTAAAAGCACATAGTTTACACTTCAGCCTAGAAATGTAAATTATGGATCGTTCAAGTGGCAACTTGAACGATCCATAATTAATTTTTGGTTTTTTCGTGCATTATAAAAGCGTATTTTTCTAGGGTTTTTTAAACCATTTATTTATAACACTTTTAAGAATCAGATATTTTGAAAATTTTAATTGTAGGGGTTTCTTTGTATGTGAGTGAACCTAAACTGGCGTGTTGGCTTAATCATAAAAGAGCTTAATGATTAAGACTATTTTTAAACAATTCAGTCCGCGCCGAAGGCGTGGACAGAATTGTTTTAAAATAGACTTAATCATTAAGTTCTTTTATGATTAAGCAAACAGGGCAGTTTCAGACGCTGCTTGATGACTCTGATGAAGAAATACCTTTCCTTTCATACACCTTATGTGACGTAAACGAAGTTGCGGGCTCATCTAGTGTATAATATGTATGTAGGTACTCAGAAATATATTAGTACCTATGTCTATCAGCCGTCTAGATCCCATAGCACAAGCTTATTAGCTTAATTTGGGCTAGCTAGATGATGTTGTGTGAGATTGTCCACAAAATATTTTGTCCACACTTAAGAAGGGCCGCATTAGGTGAAGCAGCAGTGTTAACCGTAGGTCTGTTGGGAGTCCTGGGGACATTCTTTTCGAGGGCTTACCCGGGGCTCCTTACCGTAGGCTGTTCGGTAGGATACGTGTGGTTTTTAGTCGGTATGAGTCCGGCATAGCATCCATGTAGGATTATCCTCACGTTAAAAAATAAAGCACACTAGAGGACGTTGAAGGACAGGTGGAACCCCTTCCAGCTAGGTTGAACATCATCGTAGGACATAAATCAATTCCACTCGTCAAAAATATGCAATCCAGTGTATAATAGAGATCAGTGTAAGAGAAGATGTCAAATATCGGAAACCATGAACACAATAATACAAGCCCGAACGTGTAAATGAATACATTACTCTTGGTTTAAACATCAGGTGGTCCCACAGACAACGGGACATAGATAATTTACAGCTATAATCAAATTTGCAGACGCATTAGAGCTTCGATGTGTGAACTATGACAAACGAACAGACAATTATAACGTGTCTGCAAGGAAGAAAGTAAGAATATGATAATGGCCATGGGCGTCTTTAATAATTATGTGTCGTACAACGGTCGGTGCAAAATAATCTTATGCTTGCTCTACATTACTCGCGAAGTTCGTCAGCGAAGTTGCCCGAGTCAAAGAAAAATTTTGACGAGGTAGGCCGAGGAGCCCCTCTACACTATCGTACCTACTCGTCCAACTTCGTTCAACTTCGCGATTAATGTGGAGGAAGCATTACACTTACATAATACACAAATGCATAAGTAAATTTCCAAAGCGCTCGTGGCCCCGCGGAGTCAGTGTTCTGAAAACAATCACTGTAGGAAGCACCATTCACTGTGGCCGGTTATGAATGGGTGATCAATACATGACCGTGCTTCGGAAGGCACATTAAGCCGTTGGTCCCGGTTGCTAGTAAAATGACCGTCGTTAAGCTAAGTTGAAGACTTTTTGGGCGGCTTGAAGCATTTCAACAGCAGGCAGTCACAACCTGCGCCTGTCCATAATAACACGGCAATACGGCTCACCACCTTTAACGTGGGACAATTTCTAAAAAGGTGAAATGTGGGCGCATATGTTATGCCTATGCCTCTGCCTATAAGATAAGTAAATTTAGTCTGTTGCGCTCTCATGCCCGAGTCCGATGGTATTTTCATGTTTGTATTGATTTATTCATATTATGTATGATAATATCTATTTATTATGTTGTATTTACATAAAAATACCTAACCTGCATATATAATCTTTGTAGTATGTTGTATTTATGTAATTAGTAAGTAAATTCTTAATATTTCTTCCTTGTATCTAATTTGTAACATTTTATACAAACCTTTCGTCTTGATACTTTTAGCACCTGCTCTATCTTATCTCTGCATCACCCAAAGGTTGACTGGTAGAGAATGCCATTGGCATTAATCCGCCTTTGTACATGTTTTTGTTCAAAAATTTTAAATAAATAAATATTTGGAACAGGGATAGATTAATATGTAAGTACTTACAGAGCTTTGGAAAGAACACCTACAAGCGCCTTTTATCCTGGGGACTAGTTGGTTACGGGAAAACCTCAGTACGAGGTTATTCGGAGTTTAGAGGAAAAAGTGACAAAAACAGTATTGTATATTAGTTTACTGTACCATAAATAAATAAGCCAGTGAGGGTATGAGTGTGAATATGGCTTAATCAACATACAACTAAGTCTGGAGTCGATCAAACAGTATGACTGGTGTAAGTTTTACTCGAGAATAACTATCGTTTATCGTAAAACGGTTTCAACTAAGTGCTATCCTAAGAATAAGGTAAACGCGAGTAAAATATATTCGTTGGCAGAGTACCTAAACGCCTGGTTTATAGAAATATTTCAATCTTATAAATTCCCTTTAATTTCTTAACCACTTCAAACATCGATTTGACTTGAACCAAATTGAATGCCAGACGTGTATATCGAAAAGGGGACGAAAGCAGACGGTCGTTAATCTCTCAAAGTCTCGGCGCGCCTTATCAAAAGTTTCACCCCTAAGCCCCTAACCCTAGTTTTTGTTGAAACACGCAACTACCTACCCTATTTCGTCTACAGGTAAGTACATAATTGATATAGGTAGGTAGGTAGGTGTTATTTGAGTGGTATGTGGGGATAGTCAGTTCGAATATTGTGTCTGGCTTCGTATAAATATGCCAGCCTATATGTAAATCGTGACTTATGGAATTCTTTTAAAGCTCTTTAGTTTATTGTTGAGGAGCTAAGAAAAATTATAAAATATCTGCTTTTTTTTTAATGTGTGGAAAATCCGTCATGGATGCTATGCCGGACTCTTACCGACTAAACACACGTTTCCTACCTACTGCCTACGGTTGGGAGCCCCGGGGTAAGCCCTTGAAAGGATATCCCCAGGATAAAGTATGCTACGTTTTAAAACAGGATTTTGTAAGTATTACCTTTCATAAACTATTTTAACCACGTTATCAAACCTGTTGATAGATTCAATACATAACACAAGCTTTGTTTTTTTTCTTCCCAAGTGCAGTAATCTCTTAACTTGAAACTGGAATGAATGGGTCGTTTGGAAAAATCTAGCTATAGACAGTTTTAGGTTTTCACACACTGACCTACATCAACGAATCACTGCTGTTACTCCGAAAGGATCACTTGATGTTAGGCGTTCGTAGATTACCAACCATCCATCTCATACTTCGATCAATAATATACTGTTGACTGTTGATCGAAGATCGTATACAGTGCACGGCATCTAACTTGGGAAGGTTTTGGAGTGAGCGAAGCACTTATTGGAGTGATTCGAGCACTTTGTGACTCTAAATTTACGATTGTGAACTTACCCCCACAACTCCAAAACCTTGCCAAATTAGATGCCGTACACTATACCAATAGGCTATCCGCTATAGTGAATACATTGAGTAATACTCCGAATGGCACAACGCGATGTTTAAATTTGATACATCCGCCATTGACACCTGCATTACCTGTGTATTGTAAGGGGCGGTACACGTCTGTCAAGAAATTTAAAGTATGAAATGGAGACATTGCGGAGCTGGCCCAAGAAAGAAACTCAAAATAAAACTATAATTATTATGGACGATGGACATGGTGAACAATACGAGTTCCTTGTACCATGGGACTTCTGAATAGCGAAATGTTAAGATTTAGTGCTAGAAGGAGCTTCATGTCAGGGAAAGCTCAGCATGATAAAGTAACTGGGTGTTATTTCCGGAGAGACCTAATTCTAAGCATACACGCTGCGGTGGCCGGAACCACAAAGGGTGTTACAGAGAAGAACACTGCAGAATCCTGTGCTGTAGACTTGAGATCCATATATATGCTGTAATATAATGTTACAGAATTGTTGGCATATTTATTATTTTCATAAGATACTGCCATTAGTTTGAAGTTTGACAGTGACAAGTTGATATTTGACGTTGACACGTCAAACGTCAAAGTATTGTGCAGCGAACGGAGTATGTGTCAGGCTTCCGAGTGAAACGCCAGTCAGAGGGCGGACGCGATTAGATCACTAAGGTCAGTAAAACTTTGTTTGTAATCTCGGTTGAGGAGTAAATAGTAAATAGTAAATATTAAATAAATTTTGTTGAAATATTGTGATCCGTTTGATTTTATCTTCCTTCTGCGATGACCCTAACATCTCAGAAGTGGGATAATCTCGAAGTAAAACAATATTTCGTTATAATCCACCCCACGAGCACGGTGGCCATCATTGATAAATGAAGTGATAGAAACTATTTTTATTTAAAAATACAGTGTTCTATAGATATAGTAGCCTCATTGACATAGTAAAACACATTTCTTGTGAAGTTTTTTATCGCGGTTTGATGGATGGAATAGGATTTTATTCGGATTCACCTACTTGACCTCAGTAGAATCTAATAAATAAAACTTTTGTGATGTTGAGTTATAAGAAAAATATGCATAATTTTAATATTTACATATTTAACAAGTCAGGAATATGAAAATAAATTATAATTTTTGCTCGAATTAGTCAAGATGCAAATGGATTTACACTATTAGTCTACCCTATTTTTTCTTCTCGATTTCATAATACGGTTTTTCTTAACTTGTGATAGAACAGTTATCAGATTATAGTGACGCATACGGGATAAAATCTAATACTTTGTTAATTTTCGAGCTTTCAGAGAGTGAGCGACCAAGGTTCTGCAACGAACTCTCCTGAACACCGGGTAAATTTGCGACGAAGTTGGAGTGGCACCCGTCGCCAGGTTTACACTCCTTCAAGACTACGATCTTATTTGTAGTGGCAGGGAATTTCACAATCTAACCGCATGAACTGAAAAAGAGTAAGAATAGAAATCGGATTTATGGCGTGGGAGTTGAAGGATGGAACGAAGGTGTGTCCTGCAAGGAGCATCGTCAATGATTAAGTTTAGCAAGGTATAGTTAACATTACATGTTACTAAACAATTTCTATTTTGTTGTCTCGTTTTGTGTACACTTAAGTTTTGAATCAGACATGTTTAGTTAATCAATTGGTTCAAATCAAATCAAATAATTTATTTGCATAGAACAGGTACAGTACAGGTATTATAAGTTTTAAAAGGTTGTGCGCTGTCCTATAACTTCAATGGAGCGTGCAAATGTTATAAAGCACTACAATATTGTTTTGCAAAAATTACAGCAAATAGAAAAAAAAAATTAATACATACAAAACAGCAGATTTTTGTGCATGCAATCATTAACAAGCAATTATTGGCCAGATTGATATTTTATTAATACTCTTAATAATTTATATTTCAATAAGTATTATCATGTCAGGAAATTTATAATGTCAGAATTAAAAGGGAATAAAATATGTATCAGAATGTCAAATGAATCAAATAAGTCCTTGATGTCAGGTAGTTAAGGTCACCAATATTTTGAGTATTATTAAAATCACAAAAAAGTCCACATTAAAATACATTATAATAAGTCTGTTAGGTAGTCTTTCACATTGTAGTAACATTTTTTTGTCAGTAAATCTTTCAATCTTTGTTTAAAAATTAACATATTTGATTCCTTAATATCGCCCGGCAGCCTGTTATATATTTTAGGAGCCATGGCGAACACACTATTATGCATTATGGTTTTCACATAGCATTCAATTTTCTGATGTGCAGTTGGTTGATCAGTGGAGTTACCCAGCCTACAGAAAGGTTATACAGATGTGCATAAAATACCCCTTTAAATATACAGGTATTAACATAGTAAAAAAGTTTTCTATTGAAAATGCAACAAAAACAAAAGATTGGTTTATTAGCAGTCAAACACATTTATCAATAGCCACAGCAAAGGCGGCGCCACCGATCATATGTATCTATATTCCTAGTCCGTATAACTGCTCAAAGCGCGCAAGGCTCCGACAGGCGTAGGGTACGGTCCTGAGCGGGCCACTATGCGAGTCTATTTATCGCACTCAAGAAACAAGTGGTGAGGTAACTTGTGTGGGTTGTGGTTGTGGATAAACAGAAGTCTTTTCCTACAGGCTCTACTTGGTTTACTGTTGAAATAAAACTTTTGGTAAATTTGTTTTAATATGTAGTTCTATTAAATTTGTTAGATAGGGAGTGTTGAGTGCACACTTAAGTAACTTGTTTTGGACAACTAGAAGACTACTAAGGTTGATGACTAGTACTGCTCCATACTGGGCTGGGCAAAAGTAAAACCAGGTCATATGGTGCAATATAAAGTCAATTTAGTTTCACTAATAGGCAGGAATCCTCAATTGAGAATGGGAGTTAAAGCGTTCAATGCTGTAGTGCCCTCAAATTTTAATCTTATTGTGTTATCACTCCAATTGAGCTTATGATCTAGCATAGTGCCCAAGCATCAAACAGAACGACTCCATTTGATCGCACTTCAGTCAAATTTGAGATTTCACCTAGGGAGCGACTTTGCCTTGAAAACAGAATCGCCTCCGTCTCAATAATTTTCAAACTGCATTCGCGACAGTAGGCAGTTAATAGCTCAAACGATAAATGTATGCGAAGTTAATCAATATCCAACAAAGATCAAAGAGATTCTGTGTCGTCCGCAAAGCTGTCATATGGTTGCATTGGTGTCATTAATATTTAGTGATGTAGTACGAAACTTGAACCCTAGCATCCTAATAATTTTCTAGAAGTGCCTTCCAAATGGTAGCGTAATTATTGGCAGTGAAAGGAATCTCTGAACACACTGTCAAAGCCTTGTTAAATTATTTACCCTCTAAGTACTGAACCTTCCCTGTGAAGAGGCGGGTGTGGTCATGAATGAGACTTATGAGGTTCTTGTAGAGAAGTCACCATTCACTTGGAACAACTTCAAGAAATGTCAGGTTAAGTGGAGGGAGTTTTTGTTAGTAGACCAGGCTGTTTCCTTCTTCCTTCTGACCACGGAATAAAAAAAAATGACGAAAAGAATAGATACCTACTAAGTATGCTTGCATGACTCATCGGAAACATTAAGCACAGGTCATAAACATTTTGTGGCCATAAATATTAGCGCAGGTCATTACTATATTCTGCATAAAATAAACCTGTATTACTTTTTAAGATGAATTTTCATAGGGACCGAGAGTTTCTTGGGGTGTTCTTCTCAGTCTGTAGTATTTCCGAACCCCCGGTAGAGTCACAAAAATTTAAACACTAAATAAAAAAAAAATTAAAAAAAATAAAAAAAAAACTTCAAAGGGAATAAATTTGATTTCATTTTATTTAAATTCAAATACAGATTCTCTATCTGCGATAAATAGGGTACACAATGGTGTTACATCATATGAATAAGATAATCCTTGCCTATTCAGCCATTGAAATAGCATGCAAGATTTTGTGTATAAACCGTCACATTTTCAGAAGTAAGTACATAATGTCGTTAGATAATTAATTTATTAGAGACTACAGAGATTAGTGTTATATTAAATAAGATTCTTTAAAAAAAAAATCTCAACAATTACAATAAGAAATAAATACTATTTGAAGTCATTAAGACTAGAGTTTAAATCATTGAATACATAAATACCCATAAAAAAAAAACATCCAGCTGATACTTTAACATTGGGTCAAATGTAATGGTAAATAATTGATACCTTTCATTAGTAAATTTAGTATAATAGACTTTCTTTTTGCGTTGAAAAGTTTAACTCCATCAGGGAATTTACGATCATCCATAGTTTTGGGCATTCTGTTTGCAAAAGACTAATTAAAGTAATTTATTTAAATCGGCGCGTAATTTCAAGAAAAAGAGGAGCCTGAAGATGCTAAAAAAAAAAAATACCAGGATATTGCGATCGTTATAATATGTCAATTTAAAATTAGAGAGTTAAAGCGTCGAATACGGCATAAAAATACACGTGAACGAGTTAATAGCGAAATATACCTATAATGTACCTAGTGACTGTATTATTACGGGTTGCGAAAAAAAACCTTGCAATAAATTTAATTAAGTCTAAATAATGTATCATCTAATTTTAACAAAGACACCACTACTTACTCCTCAACTGAAAATGGTGTTAATGAGTACTTGTATTTTAATGATAAGAGATTGATTACAGATTTAGAACGGCAAACATTTATGATTGTAAAACGTAGTGAATGCATTAATTTTAGTGATCTAAGTATAGTGATGTATGTAGGCAGGATGTGAAAAATGATTGTAAATTATCGAGTACATACATATGCGTGTGTATATTAGTGATTGATGAGGGATTTAAATCATAAAATTGAATTGAGCCTGAGTAATATACCTAATTATCATCTAATTTCGGCGAAGACACTGCTACTTGCTCTTCAACTGTAAACAGTGTCAATGAGTAATTGTAATTTAATGATATGAGATTGAATAGTTACAGATTTAGGACAACAAACATTAATGATTGTAAAACGGAGTGAATGCATAATTTTAGTGATTTAAGTATAGTGATGTATGTAGGCAGGATGTGAAAAATGATTGTAAATTATCGAGTACATACGTATGCGTGTGTATAAGTGATTGATGAGGGATTTAAATCATAAAATTGAATTGAGCCTGAGTAATGTACTTATCATCTAATTTTGGCGAAGACACTGCTACTTGCTCTTCAACTGTAAACAGTGTCAATGAGTAATTGTAATTTGATGATATGAGATTGAATTATTACAGATTTAGGACGACAAACATTAATGATTGTAAAACGGAGTGAACGCATAATTTTAGAGTGATTGAAATATAGTTATAGTGAGGGTGCTCTCGAGCCGGGCAAGATTGGCGTAAACGACCTCGCCGCCCACGATTGGCAAGAGACATCGCAGTTGTGTGTCGTTCTGGTGAAAGAAGTAACCTTTGCGGCATGCAGCTATACCATAGTAGTGACGGGTGTTCTCGAGCCGGGCAAGATTGGCGTAAACGACCTCGCCACCCACGATTGGTAAGAGACATCGCAGTTGTGTGTCGTTCTGGTGAAAGAAGTAACCTTTGCGGCATGCAGCTATACCATAGTAGTGACGGGTGTTCTCGAGCCGGGCAAGATTGGCGTAAACGACCTCGCCGCCCACGATTGGTAAGAGACATCGCAGTTGTGTGTTGTTCTGGTGAAAGAAGTAACCTTTGCGGCATGCAGCTATACCATAGTAGTGACGGGTGTTCTCGAGCCGGGCAAGATTGGCGTAAACGACCTCGCCGCCCACGATTGGTAAGAGACATCGCAGTTGTGTGTCGTTCTGGTGAAAGAAGTAACCTTTGCGGCCGGCTATACCATAGTAGTGAGGGGTGTTCTTGAGCCGGGCAAGATTGGCGTAACGACCTCGCCGCCCACGATTGGTAAGAGACATCGCAGTTGTGTGACTTACTGGTGAAGGAAGTAACCTTTAAGCCACGCAGCTATACCATAGTAAAAGGTTCTGTAGTAGTTTAAGTGTATGTAATTATATACGTACAGTAAAAATCTTAATTTAGGTAATTATAAAAGTGATGCGAGTGATACATTCAATTTTATAGTTAAACAATGTATAATGGAAATATAAATTATAGTTAATTAGAACGAAGAGACTCGTTCCCATAGGATGGCCGACTGTTACAGAATTGTTGGCATATTTATTATTTTCATAAGATACTGCCATTAGTTTGAAGTTTGACAGTGACAAGTTGATATTTGACGTTGACACGTCAAACGTCAAAGTATTGTGCAGCGAACGGAGTATGTGTCAGGCTTCCGAGTGAAACGCCAGTCAGAGGGCGGACGCGATTAGATCACTAAGGTCAGTAAAACTTTGTTTGTAATCTCGGTTGAGGAGTAAATAGTAAATAGTAAATATTAAATAAATTTTGTTGAAATATTGTGATCCGTTTGATTTTATCTTCCTTCTGCGATGACCCTAACAATAATCACAATTTATACAGGTCACTAAAAAACTAGGGATGGGGCCAAACCCTCACCTATTATATCGTTCACATCCTCCCCGACGACGCCGATAGCCACTCATGAATTTTTCCCAGCTCAGATTATATTATAGTGGTCTCCACCATTCCCCCTTTCCTGAATCCTACTAATCCTACACAGGTATCAGAAAAGAGATCCTAAATTTATTTCGAAAGTAGACTTGTTTATACGACTAAGGTGGCAGACTCGTAGTCACCGCCTATGGACGTTTGCAACACCAGGCGCGCTACACTCGCGCTGTTGACCTTGTAAAACCCTTCCAAGACCCCTTTGGAAGAAGCCCATACTGTAGACTTTTTATTTGTATCCAAAATACGAACGGAAATTGGTGCAAAGATGACGATACTAGCGATAGCGGCGTAGGAGTCATCAGTCGGAATTCTAACCAATTATAATGGTAACAATGAATGACATTACAATTATACAAGTTCTCTGTAGCCAGGAAGTCTTCAACCCGCTGTCACCTATCACTCAAGCACCTGACCAGACCAGCTCCAAATGTTTGACGCGTGGGTGTTATACGACCTTGAGCAGTGAATCAAAACGAACAATGGTTTCGGTACATTGTTTCAGCTGTTTAATTTACACGTATTATCGTCACAGGTGAAGTTGGTTCTGGAAATTGCGACAGTATTATTATACTTACAAGATGCAATCAATAGGCTCTGGACGGGAATTACCTTAAATCCCTGAGTTCGCTGATTTTACTGACAGGAAATATCCTTTACTTAGAAAAAATACTGCATTCATGTAGGTACCTTCTAACTAAATTTTACAAAGGGTTAGGCTTCTCAGAAAGTCCGACATCGAAGTCCGTCGCCAAGTGAACATGCAGTATCTTACCGTACGACGCCGATCACAATGGATTCTTCACACATCACAGGTAATGAGGGGGTAAATGACCCCCAAGAAGTTGGCACCACTCTTTTAAGTTACAAAAATTTTGACGGTTGTTCCAGGTTGTTCTAGGTTTGTTCTACTTTGTTCCAAAACGGCACAAGAATAAGAATGAAAATTTCCAAGAAATTGAAAAAAAAACGATTTTTGAGTTAGCACCGCACTTTTGAGGTATCGCGATTTTCGCGGTTGTTCTGGGTTGTTCTGGGTTGTTCTAAGTTTGTTCTACATTGTTCCAAAGTATCGTTTTCAAAAAAAGTTTATTTTCACAAATTTCGAGGAAAATAATTTTTGAGGTAGTACCGAGTTTTCGAGTTTTCACGATTGTAATGGTTCTTCTGAGATGTTCTAAGTTTACATTCTACATTGTTCCGAAATACTGTGGTTGAAAAATAAGGTGGCAGCAATTGAAAAGAAAAAAAAAAATTTAACCGACATCCCACGAAATCCATGATGATCCAATCTTGACATTGAATTTTATAGAAATGTTTTTTTTAGTTGGTAGTGCATTGTGCCAGGATGCTACGACAACTCAGCACAACCTAAATTCACGCGATAAAAAAATTGCAGTCGCAAATAAGAAGGTGATAAACAATTTTTCCCGTACGAAATCTGCATCAATCGAATTTTAACATTGAAATTCATAAGAATAATTTATTTATGTGTCGTTTATTGTACAAGGATGCTAGAACAACTCAGCACAATCTTTATTTTCGCGATGAAAAATTGCAGTCGAAAATGAGAAGGTGATAAACAATGTTTTCGACAGAAGACGAGAAAATTAGAAAAACTACAAAAAAAAATTAAAATAAAAAAAACTTTTAAAAAATTAAAATAAAAAAAAAAAGCAAAAAAAAACGAAAAAAAGAGGGGGGTATTGACAACCTGCTCGTGGTCCTCCTTGCATGCGCGTAACTATAATATGAGAATTATATAATGTTGGTATATTAGGTGCTTACACATCAAATTGGCGTTTTTCGTACTGGCCACTTTAATTACGATTTTCTCCTCTTTGGTAAGGAATTCCAAATTCAAATTTTCCCAGCTATTTACTCATGTATTTATCCTTCGATGACCGTCATTTGTTCATTTCATTTGTTTTTTTCTTCTGTTTTTTTCTGTTTGCGTCACTCATTTTACAAAATGGAAAACTTAAAATATCGCATTATTTACGAGTACGAGTTCCGCCGTGGCACTAGTGCTGCGGAAACGACTAGAAGGTTGAATGATCACGGGTCGGCAGCGCGTGTGTAGCGCCTCTGGTGTTGCAAACGTCTATAGGCTACGGTTACCAACCTTCCGGTGGGCCGTAAGCCTGTCTGCCACCTAAGTAGTATAAAAAAAAAAAAATGATGTGTATGGCGGTCATGTTGCAAAAGAAAACACAGTTCGTTTTTGGTTCCAACGTTTTCGTTCAGGAAATGTCGACCTGCAGAACAAGCCCCGTGGACGGCCTGAGACTCAAGTTGATAATGAAGTATTGAAGGCTATTGTGGAAGCGGATCCATCGCAAACCACGTCCGAGTTAGCTGCAGGCTGCGGTGTTAGTGATAAAACTGTTTTAATTCACTTGAAGCAAATTGGGAAGATTAAAAAGCTTGAAAGGTGGGTACCTCACGAATTGACTGAAGCAAACCGGCAAAAGCGCGTCGACTGCTGCGTTACATTACTGAACCGGCACAATAATGAAGGTATTTTAAACCGAATCATTACCTGTGACGAAAAATGGATTCTTTACGATAATCGAAAGCGCTCAGCGCAATGGTTGGATCCTGGCCAGCCAGCCAAATCCTGCCCCAAGCGAAAATTAACCCCAAAAAAGTTACTTGTAAGCGTTTGGTGGACTAGTGCCGGTATTGTTCATTACAGTTTTCTCAAATCTGGCCAGACTATTACGGCTGATGTCTATTGTCAGCAATTGCAAACCATGATGGAAAAGCTAGCGGCTAAACAACCTAGGCTGGTCAATCGCTCCACGCCACTGCTGCTTCACGACAACGCTAGACCACACACTGCACAACAGACGGCTACCAAATTAGAAGAGCTTCAATTGGAATGTCTAAAACATCCTCCGTACTCCCCGGATCTTGCTCCAACAGATTACCATTTTTTTCGAAATTTGGACAACTTCTTGCAAGGGAAAAAATTCAACTCTGATGGGGCAGTCCAAATCGCCTTCACAGATTTTATTGATTCCCGTCCGACTGGTTTTTTTAGTAAAGGGATCAATGAACTACCTATTAGATGGCAAAAATGCATAGCAAACAATGGTTCATACTTTGATTAATTAAATATATTATAAAGGGTGTTTTTTTTTCGAGGTATAGAACTTTGAAATGGAATAAAACGAAAGTGATTGTTTTTATTGATATGGAAATGACTTTATTCGAAAGGAAATCTTCTGGCATTATAATTTAAATATGATTTCTGGCATATAACCGCCATGGCTGGCTCGGACGTAGTCTAATCTAGAGGTCCAATTTTCGATGACTTTCCCAACATTTGTGGCCGTATAGCGACAATATCGCGCCGAATGTTATCCTCCAAGTGGTCAATCGTTTCGGGCTTATCGGCGTAGACGAGCGACTTCACATATCTCCACAGAAAATAGTCAAGTGGCGTAAAATCGCACGACTCTGGAGGCCAATCCACGTGTCCAAAACGTGAAACTATGCGGTAACCAAACGTTTCCTTCAATAAATCAATTGTGGCACGAGCTATGTAACATGTTGCGCCGTCTTGTTGAAACCACTACTCCTGCACATCATGGTTGTTCAATTGATGAACGAAAAAGTCAGTAATCTTCGCTCTATAGCAGTCACGATTGACTGTAACATTCTGGTCAGCATCGTTTCTAAAGAAGTACGGAACAATTATTCCACCAGCCTATAAAGCACACCACACAGTCAGTTTTACTGGATGTAACGGTGTCTCAACATACACTTGAGGATCATCATCACCCCAAATATGGCAGTTTTGTTTATTGATGTATCCATTCAACCAAAAGTGAGCTGCACCGCTAAAGAAAATTCGCTTATGAAAATCACGATACGCATTTCGGACAGAACCATGATTTTCAGAATAAATTTGCACAATTTGGAAGCATTGTTCAGGCTTCAGTCTATTTATGTTAAAATGCCAAACCATACTAAACATAAATCACTTTACAGCTGACAAAAATACCGCCGGTTAAAACAGCTAGGCCAACTTAAAGTTCTATACCTCTAAAAAAAACACCCGTTATTTAAAAATATTCGACTTTTTGTTCCTCCTATACAAAACGCCAATTTCATATGTAAGCACCTAATATTATATAAATAAAAGTTCGCGTAACCAATGTCAATCGACAAGAAGTTGTCAATTAAATTTTTTTCTTTTTTAAATAATCAAATCGTTTTGTACTCATCTTGAAAAGTAACACCACTCTAAAGACAACAAAAAAGGCATATATTAGATGTATATTTTTTTTCTATTGGAAGAAGGATCCAGTTGCTTAATTGCTGCAATTCAGACATTAAATTGACATGATCATAGACTTTGTAGAGGAAAAAGTGTTTGTTGCCTTCTCATTTGCGACTGCTATTTTTTATCGCAAAAATAAAGGTTGTGCTGAGTTGTGCTAGCACCATAGTACAATGCACTACTAATAGAAAAATTATATCTAAAAATTTCAACGTTAAAAGTCGATTAGCACAGATTATCGAATTGAAAAATTATCACCTTCCCATTTTCAACTGCAATGTTTTATCGCGAAAATAAAGGTTGTACTGAGTTGTGCCAGCATCCTAGTACAATGCACTACCAATAGAAAATTATTTCTGTAACTTTCAACGTAAAAATTCGTTTATCACAGATTATCGGATTGGAAAAATTGTTTATCACCTTCTCATTTTGGACTGGAATTTTTTATCGCGAAAATAAAGGTTGTGCTGAGTTGTACCAGCATCCTAATACAATGCACTACTGATAGAAAAATTATTTCTTTAAATTTCAACGTTAAAATTCGTTTATCACAGATTATCGAATTGAAAACATTGTTTATAACCTTCTCATTTTCGACTGCAATTTTTCATCGCGAAAATAAAGATTGTGCTGAGTTGTTCTAGCATCCTTGTACAATAAACGACACATAAATAAATTATTCTTATGAATTTCAATATTAACATTCGATTGATGCAGATTTCATACGGGAAAAATTGTTTATCACCTTCTTATTTGCGACTGCAATTTTTTTATCGCGTGAATTAAGGTTGTGCTGAGTTGTCGTAGCATCCTGGCACAATGCACTACCAACTAAAAAAAACATTTCTATAAAATTCAATGTCAAGATTGGATCATCATGGATTTCGTGGGATGTCGGTTGAATAATTTTTTTTTTCTTTCCGATTGCTGAACCACCTTATTTTTCAACCACAGTATTTCGGAACAATGTAGAATGTAAACTTAGAACATCTCAGAAGAACCATCGTGAAAACTCGAAAACTCGGTACTACCTCAAAAATTATTTTCCTCGATATTTGTGAAAATAAACTTTTTTTGAAAACGATACTTTGGAACAATGTAGAACAAACTTAGAACAACCCAGAACAACCGCGAAAATCGCGATACCTCAAAAGTGCGGTGCTAACTCAAAAATCGTTTTTCTTTTCAATTTCTTGGAAATTTTCATTCTTATTCTTGTGCCGTTTTGGAACAAAGTAGAACAAACCTAGAACAACCTGGAACAACCGTCAAAATTATTGTAACTTAAAAGTGTGGTGCCAACTTCTTCAACCCAAAGATTCGGTCTCTCTGCAGTGAGAAGATGATATTCCTTATGGTATAGGAACAAGAGACTACGTGTACATGGAGAAACATAAATAATCGATTTAACCGTGATCTGAAAACACCTAAAGATGCAAGTTTTAGTACAAAATCACATCAATAATAATCATTGAATCATCAATCACAGATTTAGAAGCGAAAAATTCTAATGTCAATAATACAAATCGAGAATTCAACAGATGGATACCAATCAAATGAATCAACTTGAATAGAATGAAATGCAAATGTTGTGAAACAGTACAAGTGGCGTTGTTCAATATATGCGGCAAGTTCCACCAAGTGCCATCAACCAACAGTATAAACAATTTGATTCAACAATTATATTCTGTGACAAACCTACTTACTGAACATAGCAGAGTTCAGTCATGCTAAATCTATTTTTACCCAGTAATCTCTGAGATTTACTGACTAAGCTTTCTACTACCGCTCACACATTTGTGACTAACCGGATATGTTCAGCGATATTCACTGTTTTGAGCTGTAAATAACCTGAAGAACATTAATTTCAAAGTAACAGCACAGCAGTTAAAATATTATATTGTAAACTTCTGGTTTTCATATTCTGGTTTTGTTACAATAGCGTCATCCATGTTATGGAAATAAAATATGTAATACACCAGGATCGTTATTTTAACCTTAGCTATACCTATAATGAGAAGCTGTCATAGACCCCCTGGCTCAGTGTTCTGTAAACGATCACATACGTTAAGGATCTTACGCTAGAGCTGGTACTCAGATGGGTGACCACTTTGTGGTAAGTCTTTTGTTACACTTTAAGCCGTTAGTCCCGATAACCAGTAACATGGCTCATGGCTGTCGTTGAACCAAATTTGAGACCTTAATGGCTCGAAAAATTTCCGAAATCGTGCCGTAAAAACTTGCGCCTGTCATTATAATACGGCAATAGGCTCACCACCTACTACGTGGGACAAAAACAAAGGTGAAATGTAGGAGTATAATATGTCCCTGCGTACTTCTTCAGGGATAAAGACGTGACTATAAGTAGGTATATTAAGTACTAGCTGTAGCCTGCGACTTCATACGCTGCAAGGTTGAAATAACTTTTTTATTTATGAACTGATTGACATAACACAAACACTAAATGTTAAGTGGAGTAAATCGCAACGCAATTAAGAAAACCGCATCGCAATCGGTTGAGCGGTTACAGAGATTAGCGTGCACAAACGTAAAGACAAACAGACAAAAATTCTAAAAACCATTGTTTTGGGTTCTATTGCGTCCATAAAGCCCCCCTATAAACTTTATTCTTATACATCTATACTAGTCTATACTAATATTATAAAGAGGAAAGATTTGTTTTTTTGTTTGTTTGTTTGTTTGTTTGTAACGAATAGGCTCCGGAACTAGAGGACCGATTTGAAAAATTCTTTCACTGTTGGGAAGCTACACTCTTTGCGGTGAACATAGGCTATATTTTATTACCGTATTCCCAAGGGAACGGAAACTATGCGGGTGAAACCGCGTGACGTCCGCTAGTCTTCAATGTACAGACAGCGACCTGTTACGATTTTATTATATGTATTGATATTGATATTGATTGATTGAAGTATGTGTACAAGAACCGTAACATCTACATCAAATCGCAGATGAAAACTTTGTGAATATTTTTTCTAAATAAGTATTGGAAAAAAGGAATCGATTTCAGGCAGTATTCACTGCGTCTTTTCGCATACCGTGCAACCACCAACCGCCTTAACCACCAGCCACAAATATCTTACTCGGAACCGGCAAATTCTTCCACCTTAATTATACCCCCTCACCCCTCTTTAAATTTTGTACCATTTACAAGACATAAAGCAATATACAACAAAGCAACATTACGTAAATACTGAGAACAACTTCGCTTACCAAACAACATAAATCTGAGATGAAAGAAGGACTACCTAATTGCATTATACACGCACACAATAAATATATCAAGATCCGGCATCCATTATAATGTATTTATCTTACAATACCGGTGATAGTGGATTCGATTTCGTAACAGCATTTAAGAATATACTTACTGAAAGTTTTCGAGAAACTTAAAAAATTGTCACTTTATTCAAACTTGATTCACACGTTAAGAGTGCCCATATCAGTCTTCACTTTAATCAATCAATCAAATGAGCCTATCGCAGTCCACTGCTGGACGTAGGCCTCCTAATTTACGCCACAATACACGGTCCTGCGTCTTACGCATCCAGTCCCAGCCTGCGACCTTTACCAGGTCGTCGGACCATCTAGCGGGTGGACGTCGTACCCCCAAAGACTTCTATATAAACTGAGGTAGACATGCCCTACGCACCGATTTTTGAAACCTATATATAAACTGAGCTAATTAGCAGCGTTGCTCGCACTGTAGTGAATCAAAACTTCGAGAGTACTTGGCTTGCAATCGGAGTCCATACGCCTTCTCTTTTGCTCTTGTTCTTTTCGTATATTGCTATTATGGTGACAATTACGTAAATATTATTTATAAATTATAAGTGAGCGTAGTCTTAGCAATGTGTGTGTTTGAGGATCGCTTTTGAAATCTCGTTTGTTAGAGTACGGCGCGTCTACCTCAGTTTATTAGAAGTGTTTGCGTACCCCACGTTTGCCGACACGCGGTCTCCACTCTAGAACCCGTTGCTCCATCGGCCGTCGGTTCTGCTGCAGATATGGCCGGCCCACTGCCACTTCAATGTACTTATTCTGCGAGCTATGTCGACCACTTTAGTTCTCTGCCGGATAGTCTCATTTCGGAGTCTTCACTTCATTGTTATAAAATTTCTCAATAATAATATCTTCTTCACTTTGTAGTATTTATATATTTATTTGTACGTGTTCCGCGAAGTGACCATCTCACCCTTAACTCCGGTCACGTGATTTCCGCGGAAGGTTCAACACGGCATTAAGACCTAAAAGGCGTTATAAAATAATGTTTATTTCTTTAAATACTCCTCTTCTCCATATAAACTTAAGCTGAGTCAAATTTCACGTTCAGCCGTTTGTGCAATTTACTAGTTTTTGCCCACAGAGCAACGCGCGTTTACAAACCGTTCGCGTTGGCCTCACGTATTACTATACATAGTATCCCTTTTAGTATCTTTCTCTTTTCAATAATCGACACGTGACATATCCAAACTACTGCTTGTTTGTCTATCGACCTGGTATCATAACTCACTAATCTTGTTACAATAATATCACACGTGCGCCATAAAATCCAACTACCCACGTATATAGGTTGTTACTTTCTAATATCCTCGCTCCTTCCTCGGTACCGCTTTTAATTTCACTGATATACTGCTTTGAACTTTTGATTACCACCTACATTGAATTTATTGTTCACCAATAAACGTGAATGTAATTGTAGTACTGTTGCTGGAGTATAAATTATCATATTATCCGTAATAAGAAGGTATTGTAAAACTCATACCACACACAGTTTCTAACTAAACTCACACGGCGTGTACAATGCGTACTGGTTTTCGGATCTTTTCTCGCGTATTAATATATTTGAAACTTTCAGTAACCGTCACCAGCAGACGTCGAGAGTAGAGCTAAGTTTCGAAAATTTGGATAGGTATGCGAAAAGAACCCAAAAGCCATAACTCATCAAGTCATCACACGCCATTTCTTCATAAGTACATAACCTTTCAAATTTAGGCGAAGAATCTGCGATCAACATGTTTTTTTTTGTTGTCTACTTTCAATATACCTACGCTTTGGACTTCATAGCGTATATTGAAAGTAGGTACTGGACTTTTAATATGCTTAAGCTTTGAAGTCCACGAGAGAAATGCAATCGTTCATTAGGCAGCAGCTCGTTAAGCTATTCAAACAGAAGCCGGCAAAAACTGACGACTGACAAAGAGGATTCAAACTTTATTCGGTTTAGCAGCTTCATTATGCAATTTATGCAAGATTAATTCCATTTCATTAGCATGTCTTATCTTTTGACATCCAATGACTGTTATTTTTTGAAGAAAGTAAATTTTGTAAACAACTTTATCGCTTTCTCTGTACCGTTTTTCTAATCGTCAAGCCAAGCCAAGTAATTCGTCTCCAGTGATTTCTCCAATAATGTTTTTCGACAAGTAAAGTTAGAGTCGTATCTTTGGACAAAGGAGAGCATCCTCGTATGACTTTAGAATTACAATTAATTTGATATCCTCGTGGATCGTAGTGATGTTAGGAAAACAAATTCAATATGATCGATATTTTAATTTATAAGGTATAAAATATATATGTATATCGATAAATCATTTGAAGAGTACCTATTTAAGAAATTTACAAAAAAAAATACAACAAGCATATTAAATAAAATTTTACCTTCGATGGGAGTATTAGCAAAAAACTTTGAACAACTTAGAACGGTGTACCTACCTACTAACAGTATAAAAGCGATCATTGAAATCAGTCCACAGCTGTCGATAATATGCAAAAGATAAGGACATCGAATATAAGGTTTCTTTGGAATTGGGTTGAAAGCTGCGAAATAGAAATATTTTTCAAGTAGATGCAGACTTATTCTTCACAGCATACCTACTGGTTGGTATAGGATGTATAAATAGTTGGAATAGTTCAAAGTCTGTAATATTAACAGTAAATTCTGTAATATTTACGTAAAACACAGAACTTGTACTTTAAACAGCAACAAAAAAAGGTAAATAATTTAATATAGTCCACCGAATACAGATGCTACGAAGCTTAATTGAGGACCCTAAGATCTTAGTGGTGCTCTTTTAAACCTACGATTTACATACTAACCGAATACCTATTTTACAAAACATTTATACCGTAAGACAATAGATCTATAGCCAAAAAACAGCAACAATATCGATAAAATTGAAATCGACACCCATCACTAGCAACCGATCGCGGGTCGAATGCAAGCAGATCACGAAGGCCGTGGGGTACGTGATCAGCTGAATAGGGGTCACAGACACACGGATGTGCACCATTGACTGGCCGACCAGTATCTGTTTATATTATACTATCAATGATAACACATGATTCATTTAAAATATAGTATGCAACGTCACGCACTGACATAGACTTATTCCTTTTGGGAGGAAAGCTTTAGAAATGCGAGAGATCAGAATTACGAAATCATATTGCTTTCAATAAAGACAGAAAGTCTTTTCCGACACTAACGGATGATCGCAAAATTAACATTATGTGTTCTTACTACCCGTTCGCTCTATCTAACTTTGCCGCTGGCGTAGAGGCGTATACCCGAATTGTTAATAAGACGAAGTAAATTGACAGTAGCTAATGTCACTTCGTCAGAAAATACGCAATATTATATGAAGAAGTGACATTAGTTGCTGTCAATTTACTTTGTCTAATAAAAAATTCGACTTTAGTATGGAGCCGAGCGGCAAAGTTAGAGTGAACGAGCAGTATACGCCTAAAGTCACCCATCATACTGACCCTATGATTGAAAGAACTCGTCGTAGTTTATGGACAATACTCGCAACTTCTGAAAAGTTACTTACACCTCAAGCTACCTTTTGAAGAACCCACACTGCAAAGCACTATAAATAGATATTTGAGATAATTTTGAAAAGCAATTAAATTGAAAGTTTAGTATGCTGAATCAATGACAAGTTTAACGTGAAAAAATTTTGCTCTCGAACGGAACTCGAACCTGCGTCTTCTGGTTTGCCGGACCAGACGCCCTAACCGTTGGACCACCGAGACACTGCTCTCTACCGTCAAATTCTTTCACCACATTATGTCTTGCGGCGACGAAGGCACCATCTACCGGCAACTTAGTGAAGTTGCAAAAAAAATATGTAGATAAATATTTGAGGACATTTTCCCACAACATCATCTGGTCCAAATTAAGCTAATAAGCTTGTGCTATGGAATCTAGACGACTAATAGACATACTTATAGTATGTCTATCAGTCGTCTAGATTCCATAGCACATAATAATATTTCTAAACTAGCTGATGCCCGCAGCTTCGCCCGCGTAAAATTTGTTCCCAAGGGAACTGATTCCCGGGATAAAAAGTAGCCTGTGTTATTCCAGACTATAATGTATCTCTGTACCAAATTTCGGCCCGATCCGTTCAGCGGTTTGAGCAAGAGTAACAAACATCCACACTCACAAACTTTCGCATTTATAATATTAGTAAGAAATAAGAAGTAAGACAGTAAGAAGTAAGATATTATATACTTACATAGAAAACACCCAAACTCCGAAACAAACATTTGTGGATAACACAAATATTTGGACCGACCGACCCACAGTCGAAAGCAACAATGAGCTTCTCCTATTATAGTCCCGTTTAAACCAGAATGTTACAATGGTTACAATATTCTCTCTCCATGTACGTACTTAGTCGTTTCGCCGGGATTATAATCCTTGTAAGATCAGTCAAGTCACGGATGCGTAGGCGTTTAAGGGGCGGTTATTGCGCACAAGTAGGCATTTGGCGCTCCCCTCGCCCCGGGCGCAAGACACACCGCGCGCCGGCAGCGGCAGTCAACTCTCATGCCACAGTATACAGTATAGTAGAAAGAAACAGCATGCTAACTTTGTTTGACGTAGTAAATGCATCTAACTTTATTAAGTGTAGTGATTTATTAGTTTCGTAAATAAAAATAAAAGAGTTAATCGTAAATAAATTATGTATATTATACTATTATTTTTAAGCTAAAGAGTTTGTTTGTTTGTTTGTTTGTTTAGTTGTTCTAACTCTAGAGTCTAAGACAGGGATCGGCAACCTTTTAAGTCGAAAGAGCCAAAAACTTGTAATTTTAAATTTTTACATTTTTAAAGAGCCACAAAAACATTTTTACTGTCCACACATAGGTATTAGGTAACGTAGCATTTGTGCCTCTTCGGGTATAGAGGTTTGTCTGATTTTTTTTTATTTATTCAGGGAAATCTTTTATGGATACCACACCGTACATGAGCAGTTATTATGAGGGACTTCCCAAAATTAGTATCCCTACAAAAATCCTGAAACTTTCTTTCTTGTCGCTATTGTTGGGTTAGAGAGAGAAAGTAGAAAGACAAGCGGTCTACTTCCGCAACCCAACTAGCGCTGCCTGCAACTGGTTTGAATCTGAGGGATCTAAAAATAACCCCCGAAACTCCACGGACTGTGACCCTGAAACACGAGGAGGGCGCCTTTGTCAGTAACGGCTGGAATCAATTCACCACTTAGTATAAAGGGCGAGCGTGTCCAGGACTTAATGCATGGCGCTGTTCTCGCAGTGACGGCACGTCATCTCAAGCTCAATGTCTACTACCTCACACAGATATTTACCAAAAGATCCGCGCCCCGTGAGCAACTTCGTGAAGTGGTATGTCGGAGCGCCGCGCCGTGCCGCCTTTCTACCTCAGAATAGGCCGGATCGCAGAGTCGAGCTCAATACTTACCGGCCTGGCCATATAGCCAGGCCGGTAAGTATATAATTATCTCTTTTATAAATGTCGCACATTTATGAAGAGATTATCTCGTGCCTATGGGCGCGCGAGATGGTTGGTTGCTATTTTGACGCACTAAAAGTCCTTCAGAACCAGAACCAGAACTTCGGCCTCGAGGTTCCACGGCAGACTGCCAGCAATTAGACACGCCGCCTCATATGATACGGTGCGATACGCTCGAGCCATTCTCTGGGTTATGGCCGGCGCCGGAAGTTATAGTAGAATCCTATTGGGTAGACTGAGGGCATCCGCCCCAACTGGTGCAAAATAAAATTGCTAGTGCAGCACACCGACCAAAGGCGTGGTTGTTTGTTTACTGCAATAAGGCTGTTGTGGTGTTTCTGATGCACGGCAATAACAAGAACCTCCATGGATAAAATGAAAATCATTTGGCAGAATAATCACATTACCACAGCTATTAAGTACGCAGCGGAGACGTGGATGATGGGAGAAATTTTAAAAAAGAGGATAGATGTTCTGGAAATGTAGTGCTGGAGGAGAATGCTGCGAGTATCGTGGACTGAATTTCGCACCAATGCCTCGATACTACACTAGCTCGGCATCACACAGCGTCTATCAAACTTGCAACAAACTCGGATACTAAAACTGTTGGGACACATCTCCAGACGGAGTGATGATTCTGTGGAGTGCCTTGTTGTGCAGGGCAGAATAGAGGGTACCAGGCCGCGAGGACGATCACTGATGAGATGGACCGACCAGATAAAAGCGTTGGTGGGAGGGCCCTTACATGGGTGCACCAGAATGTCCGCTAGCTGAGAGAAATGGCGAGAGATCATAAGGCGAGTTATATCTGCCGCAAACACTTCGACAGGTTGACCACAACCACTCTGTTAAGAGTGCAATATTTCTCGTACAAAAATTCTTGATTCTGGTAGCCAACATGGGTAGAAGACATGAAATATTTTGATTTGTTCTTTATTAGTTAAATAGTAGGACAATTTTACTCATTAATATTGTGTTGTTTAAAGCTAAGTTATCAGAGTAACAGTAAAAAAACTGCTAGTTAATAATTTTAGATATCCTCGTTATCGATTCATGTTAAATGACGGACTTCTTAGATAACATTTCCATTGTTTTTCAATTCAGAATAAAAGCAACGTTTATTTTTTTTTAACTATTAGGAGTAGGTAATTGTGTCAAGAACTAAAGAGCCGCAGCTTCAGACCCAAAGAGCCGCAAGTGGCTCGCGAGCCGCGCTTTGCCGACCCCTGGTCTAAGAGACTGCTAGTTGAATTTCAAGAGTTTCTTAACAGAATGTCCATTTTTGAAAAATACCAAAATATATAACATCACGCTAAGGCGAATAAGAGCTTAGCAGCAACGAAAAATTTTTCGACAACTAGGATATTTCATTTCTTTTGAGAGTTTCCGTTGCGTACGTTTGCTACAGTTGCGTAAAAAATGTAAATTACATAGTAGCTGGTCATAAAAATTTCTAAAGTTTTCTAAAGTTGGTATGCTAAGTATGAATCACGGGATCATTGTGCAATCCAAAATGGCCGCCGCAGTGTAATCACAAAATTTCATGATGGGTGTCGTTTAAAGGGTTTTTTGGTATGCTGAGTACGAATCACGTACTAATTTTGCAATCCAATATGGACGCCGCGCCGTAATCACAAAATGTCATGATGGGTATCGTTTAAGGGGTTTCTTGGTATGCTGAGTACGAATCACGTGATAATTTTGCAATCCAATATGGGCGCCGCGCCGTAATCACAAAATTTCATGATGGGTATCGTTTAAGGGGTTTCTTGGTATGCTGAGTACGAATCACGTGATAATTTTGCAATCCAAAATGGCGGCCGCGGTGTAATCACAAAAATTCATGATGGGTATCGATTAAAGGGTTTTTTGGTATGCTGAGTACCAAAAAAACCCTTAAACGATACACATTATGAAATTTTGTGATTATAGCACGGCGGCCATATTGGATTGCAATATTATCACGTGATTCGTACTCAGCATACCAAAAAACCCCTTAAACGATACCCATCATGAAATTTTGTGATTACGGCGCGGCGGCCATCTTGTATTGCAAAATTAGTACGCGATTCGTACTCAGCATACCAAAAAACCCCTTAAACGATACCCATCATGAAATTTTGTGATTACGGCGCGGCGGCTATATTCGATTGCAAAATTATCACGTGATTCGTACTCAGCATACGAACAAACCCCTTAAACGATACCCATCATGAAATATTGTGATTACGGCGCGGCGGCCATATTGGATTGCAAAATTATCACGTGATTCGTACTCAGAATACCGAAAAACCCCTTAAACGATACCCATTATGAAATTTTGTGATTATGGCGCGGTGGCCTTTTTGGATTGCAAAATTAGTACGTGATTCGTATTCAGCATACCATAAAACCCTATAAACGATACCCATCATGAAATTTTGTGATTACAGCGCGGCGGGCATATTGGATTGCAAAATTATCACGTGATTCGTACTCAGCATACCAAAAAAACCCTTAAACGATACACATTATGAAATTTTGTGATTATGGCACGGCGGCCATATTGGATTGCAAAATTATCACGTGATTCGTACTCAGCATACCAAAAAACCCCTTAAACGATACCCATCATGAAATTTTGTGATTACGGCGCGGCGGCCATCTTGTGTTGCAAAATTAGTACGCGATTCGTACTCAGCATACCAAAAAACCCCTTAAACGATACCCATCATGAAATTTTGTGATTACGGCGCGGCGGCTATATTCGATTGCAAAATTATCACGTGATTCGTACTCAGCATACGAACAAACCCCTTAAACGATACCCATCATGAAATTTTGTGATTACGGCGCGGCGGCCATATTGGATTGCAAAATTATCACGTAATTCGTACTCAGCATACCAAAAAACCCCTTAAACGATACCCATCATGAAATTTTGTGATTTCGGCGTGGCTGCCATGTTGGATTGCGAAATTATCATGTAATTCGTAGACATTTTAATGCATTAGGTAGCTGGTTATCATGTCGTGAAAACACTTAAAAAGTAAAAGATCACCACATTTTTACCATGAGTCGCGTATGTATTTGTAACGGTTAATCTAATAACATTTTGCCCATTACTGATATTTTTATACTGTGGCGCGATTTCAACGTAATTTGGCATAATAATTACGAAATAGTTGCGAAAAAAACTGACACAGGTCCTGCCTCCACAAGCGCCAGGGCGAGACTGATCGGCCGTCAGCGGCGCAATTCTATTGCGTTTGGTAGATATTCGTACATGATAACTATGTAAATAGTTGTTTACAGAAAAACGCTCGGAAAATGTGTATAAAAACTTAATACCTTTAATTGAGTGCAAAAAAAATATATAAAATGTTAGTAGTTTAGCCACAGTTTTGAAAAAACTTTTCTGAGAGAGTCAACTTTGGGATTTTTTTCTATCTAGTGAAATTTATTGGATCGTGTAACGGGCTCGGAATATGTTTAGCTTATATCCTTAACTTTTATATATATATTTTTCAGATTTAAAAACCCTTTACTTTTTGACTAGGATTGTTTCAAAAAACTCAAAATCTGACCCACGCGGCCTTAAACAGATGCCGCTGTTAAGCTCTGCATAAGCGGCGACAATCATGATTCAAAGATATAATAAACTTTGAAAACCGGTTTCGTAACGAAGAAGTTCATATTGATAAACGATTTTTGAAAGAAAGTTTGTCAAATTATTGTAATTTTTTGGTATGGGACTCTCTGTGCGCAGGTCCGACTCGCACTTGGCCCGTATTTTTTAAATTTAATACTTGCATTTCGGCGGAACGCTGTATAAATGTTTGTGGTGAGTATTTTTACACTATTTGTTTTCACCCAATGATATTTAAGTAAAGATAACTTACGCTCATACAAAACGGCGTTCAGTTTTGTTGAGTTATAATTTCGCGTACTCACCTATCGGTACCTACTAGATTTCATCTACGAATGCGATAGAGAATACAAAACCTATAATACAGAAAGAGATAGCTATCTGTTTCGATTTGCGTTTAAAGTACTCTAATGAATCGTAGAGTATGCGCCATTGTAAACAGATGTGACATTGAATATAACAATAGGCATATTACTCTGGTTGGTGTTGCAATATCTTACTTCTTACTAATATTGTTAATGCGAAAGTTTGTGAGTGTGGATGTTTCTTACTCTTTCACGCTCAAACGGCTGAACGGATCGGGTTGAAATTTAATACGCAGATACATTATAGTCTGGAATAACACATAGGCTACTTTTCTCCCGGGAATAAGTTCCCACGGGAAGCGGGAACGGGAAAAAATTTTCGCGATCGAAGCTGCGGGCATCAGCTAGTAATATATAATATTGAATCGTTTATTTTTCTTCATCTAACTTAACATGATGTAGCAAGATATTATAAAACTTACATTGATTTAAATAGTAGGTAGGCTGGAAACAGTCAAGTAGTTTGTGAGGATCTGATGTTTGAGACAGGTTCGGAGAATACAGATCATCGGGTAAATTAAAACAGCAAAAAAATGTATTACATATTTATTTATTCAAACAAATAGGAGACTCGTGTAAAAAATAAATTAATTTATTTTAGGATAGTATTATTTACCCTCAAACAAGTTCAACTTATTTCTTTTTTGTCTTTTCGACATGCTTTTAATAGCTGGATTATTTTTGTGCTCATGATACATGCGTACATTGAGATATTTTTGTATTACAGCTCGAATTAATTGAAGTCTATGATTAAGTGTAGGAGTTTGATTCATGGAATGTTCAAATAAAGTATCAAATATATTGGACTGTAAAAAGTGTTTTAAAATGCTATATTGTAATCGCTTAAAGTCTTGAGAGTTACTGAAATAAGGGCCATTTTCTTTAATAAACTTCTTTAGAATTGACTCTGATTTTGAGCAAATTAAAAAAACGTCTCGTGACGCAAAACATAAGCCACCCATATCTTTAAGGGTAACGAGTTTATGAAACCACAACTTTTCGTTTGTAAATAAAGAAGAACGACACACTTCACATTTTAAGGTTCCACCAAGTTTTCTCGACACCCAACCTGAAATATAACCAATTATCTGTTCCAAGTCGCACGAGTGATGATCTTCATTAAGATATTTTGCCATAATAGACACATTATTTTCGGATTGTTTGTCACTTTCTAAATAATTTGAATCCTCCTCAATCAAATTTTCATCAAGGGCCCGTCCGTCGCATGTGTTATTTATATTTTTTACTGCTGACGAACAATTAAGGATGGGAAAATATTCTACCGGTATACAATTGCCTGCAAAGGTAGACCGAAGTTCCAAATGATTAAATATTTTTTTATATATGCCCTTAAATTGTATTGTGTTTGGGTTATTATTGTACCCCCCGTGTCGACGTATATCCCCAAACAGTATTTCAATATGGTCTTGACTAAGCCTATATTTTGAAATATAGCTCAGTCTTTTCTCATTTTCAACAAGAGACGAAAATAAATGTTTAAGGCTTTCAATACAAATAAGAAATCCCAAAAACCCGGTTTTGGCTTTACAATGCACGAGTTTTTTTTTTGTAATTTTCATAAATACATGTCGACGTCGGGTAATTCTAGTTTTATTGAATATGCGTAATTCAAGTATATATTTTTTAGCCCTTTCTAGAAAATCAAATATTTCTTGTGCATTGCCTGGACTGACAGGTTTCTTAAAACCTAAGTTATCACGAGCTCTTGAATTAAAAATATCAAATAAATCATTAAACAATATTATGAATTCCTTAGTAGGTTTTGAATGTTTAAAAAGTGATGAACTAAGTGTATCTTCACAAAGTTGCAAAGCATTTGCGACGCTCCTGCTTAAAAGCTGTGTAGCCAACTTCACTTTCATAATTTCATTGCGAAAATTTAAATGCCGTTGTGTTAGTCGATTGGCGAAATTTAAACCCTGGCCAACCTGAAGCTTGTTTAGGTTTCTTAATAGTTGCCACCTTACCTCTTCATTATCCTTATTAAAAATTACTGACTTCGCTTCAAAAGTGTTGCGTACCAACTTAATCATATGGCAAGGATCTAAGAAAACTGCAACTTCTTTATTTGTTTTAGGATGTTTAAAGGTCGTTTTTAAATTATTTACATCGTTCAGCGCACAGCCTAGACGTGTTGCAGTACTCAAATTAGCAGCACAGCCATCAAAGGTCAAACTCACTATGTCAACGCCTGCTTCGTGACTATGTCTTATACAATCCATAATTAGAGTAGCCCTTGTATCTGATGATAACCCTTTGACAAAGAAGTATGCTACAGGAATTTTCCAACTTTCATATAAACATACTAAAATAAAAACAAATGCTTCTGTTGCAATTTCTTTGTTTTCCGAAGGTCCAGAACCATAATTTACTAAACCCTCTGTATTTTTGCCCGTCCATTGCGTTTGATGCCGGAGAGCCATTTCATCAACAATCAAGCCACAAATAATTCTTTTTCCAGACAAATCACTTTTTTGTTTTAGTATATCAAATGCTTGTTTTGTAAATCCTGGCAACATGGAACTATTTTGGTACCATTTAGCTAAAACGTGAGGATGTGGCAATGCAGTATGGAATACTCGCCTTACGTATTTGTACGCCGCTGAGGAGTAGTAATTTAATGTCAATGCAAATTTGCGGAGAGCAGCTGGGTATTTCTTTCTAAATTTTTTCTTAGACTTTTTTATTTGAAGTATTCTGTTGAATAAATGTAATGGTTCAGCTTTTAAGTTAAGTTCTGAAAATTGCTGTTCTGTGAGGAATTTTTTTTTCTTTAAAACCTCCAAAATATTTTTCATACTTGTTATATTTTTCTTAAGCCTTTTGTTTTGAATTTTTAGGATATTATTTTTTTTCTGTAATGTTTTTTTTTCAATAACTAATCTACGAACTTGCGTCTTAAGCGTTGCTTTTCTGGGGGTATCGAACACAGACTCAATGTCGGATATATTTACATGGTTCAGACTGGTAGGTGAGCCAAATCTTGGAACATTTTCAATGTCCTGAAAAAAAGTCAGTTAATTGTTACAGCATATTAAATGTGACAGATGGACATAACAGATAAAAGGCGAAACTATATTTTTGTTTTGCGACTATGTAACAATTAAGAAAACAATCGAGAAATTTTTCATTAATATGAAAACTGAAAGTTTTTTTATGTAGGTACTACAAAAGTGACAAATAAGCATGCGGCCTACCTCATGAACAGTTACTTATGAGCAATTATCAACCTACTTGCCAATTTTCAGATTCATAGGTCAAGTGGTTTTTGAGATACTCCCAATTATGTCAAAATACCCGCGGGCGCAGTCGCGCAAAACAGCAAGTAAAAAAGAAAATTATAAAATTTTACCGTTATTATTACAGGCACCGCAGTTTTTTTCAAGCGTGTAAATCCTTTCGAAGTAGTATGTTTATCTTCTGGGTTGAAATGTGTCGAACAAATTGTACTACACTTTGTAGGCATCCAGTCATGTTCGCTTCTTTCCACCTGAACTATGCGGACCCATTTATGTTTCGTAAGATCATCACTCGGGAATCTTGAAAACAATAAAAGTAGGTACTTATTTTGTCTAAGTATACATTACAAGCAATAAATTCTAAGATCAGTAGTAATATTATATTACTAGCTGTTGCCCGCGACTTCGTACGCGTGAAAATTGTTACAATGCCAATTTGAGTGCTCTCTGCTTAGCCCCTAGGATATGTAGCGTGATAATATATAGCCTATTTTAAAACCCTACCCCTATGTAATATTTGTGCAAAATTTGAATCAAATCTATTGAGTACTTTTCGAGATCCTTCCGGACAAAGCAAAGCAAACAGACAAACAGACAAACAGACAAACAGATAAACAGACAAACAGACAAAAATTTTTCTAACTATATTTTCGGCTTCGGTATCTTATGTTGAACACCTAGCGAGTATTTTTTTTTTAATATTTCCAATGTACAGTTTTGACTTTATATCATTTTATTATATGTATAGATAATAGTATTCTCATCAATATAATTATCATCTTAATTATTAAGAAACTTACTACAATCATCATACTATATTATTATCATAGAAACGCTAAGTAACAAGCTATAAAACGTGAAATCTCCTAGCGCAATCAAGCGGACATTATGTATTGTGCCCATTACGCTTCTGGTTCATTAATCTATGACGAACGCACGCATTTGTCTTTGTCGCACTACAGTTATCGTCATACTATCTATCTCTTTTTACCGTCTCATTAATACTTTCAGATTCAAATAATAAATTTACGTAAATATGAAGTAAAACTATGACAAAATACAATATTATGATGTTACTTACCTGTGATATGAAACTCCTTCGTTTTTATTTATCTTTGCACCATAGTTTTTACATTTTCTGAACACACAACTCGGCATTTTAGGTAAATTAATGACTGACAACAGCACGATTTGTTTAGCTCGCAGCTAGTAGCCGACTAAATGAAATTATAACAATTGTGTGACTTCGTCCGCAACAGTTCGCGCGCGCTAATGCGATATCTACCTCTTTTCTATTGTAACATCATTGTTTTCACCCGTATAACTCCTCAACTGCCTGAAACTACGTAGTAACTATTAAGTATTCTGGGCTGAAACCGAAAGGATCCTTGTGAAGAAGACATTATTTATTGTTGAGACATGTCTAGTAACCTATTTCCAATTGACCTAGGTCAGCCGAAAGTCGACCTAGGACAACAGAAAGTGGATGTAAACTGCTAAACATCCGCTAACGGCAGAAACGCAGGAGTGTGAACGGCTTCATGCCGTTCTCTGTCCAGAGCTTATTTATTCTACCTATTTAACATACATACATATGGTCACGCCTTTATCCCCGAAGGGGTAGGCAGAGGCATATTATATGCCCACATTTCACCTTTGTATAATTTGTCCCACGTAATAGGTGGTGAGCCGTATTGCCGTGTTTAAATGGACAGGCGCAGGTTGTGACTGCCTGCTGTTGAAATAAAGCCTTCAACTTAGCTTAACGACTGCCATTTTACTAGCAACCGGGACCAACGGCTTAACGTGCCTTCCGAAGCACGGAAACGCTCAAATAAATGTCACAAAGTGATCACATGGATGGTCACCCATCCATGGACCGGCCATAGTGAAAGTTGCTTACTGCAGTGATCGTTTACAGAACACTGAGTACGCGGGGCCACGAGCGCTTCTACCTATTTAACACTCTGTAGAAATTTGTAGTTTCGTAGCCAACGTCACAGTTGGATTTACTTCTTACTTATGGGCTTTTGTTAATGCAGCATCACTCTGCATCACTGAAGGTACCTTCTAAAACTGTCTTGTCTGTACTAACTACTTACCTCCTAGAACAGGGGTTCCCAAACTTATAGGTATTACGCCCCCCTACTGTTAAAATTAATATGCCCACGCCTCCCCTCAGCCCAGGTAATAGCAAGTGGGCTTGCCAAACAATTTAAAAATAAAATAATAGTAATTATAATTTTTTTGATTTTAGTATTTGTTGTTATAGCGGTAACAGTTACAGAAATACATTATTATGTGAAAATTTTAGCGCTCTAGCTATTGAGGTGCCTGAAATGCAACCTCGTGACGGAAAGACAGACAGACGGACGCCGAAGTTTCTTGAATAGGGTCTGTTTTTGCCCCAATTATTAAATAAAATAAGAGTAGGTAGGTAATAAAGTTTATAAATTCATCTCAGATCTCCCTCTTGTTTACTATCCCACTTCTTTGAGGGATGAAGAGACACGCCACCATCTTGGCCTGCTTCTGTAAGACTGGCGAGCAGCAAATTTGTGGTTCTCAGGACCTCGGTCATGAAGGCCGGTAGTCTTGGGCGTATTTATGTCCCACCACGCCACCATTTTTTGCACGCCAAAAGACACATTTTGGGACCATGGCCCTTAACACGGTCTTGAGCGTGAGAATGTCCACACCAGGCCTGCGACCAGGTCTTGGCGTTGCAGCGTCCATGCTGAGCTCCGTCAGAATATGCGGCACCGTGTCCTCGCTGAAGTAACCGCAGTGCTGGCACTCAGGTGGTACCCCCCGGTGTATGCACCACAGATACTTACCGAAGCACCCGTGCCCGGTAAATATCTATGACACACGGTAGGTGACGCTACAATGGCGCCTCTTAAGCCACTCTTCCATGATTGGCTTCACCACCTCGATAGTAGTGAGTTCCCAATTTGACAGCTCAGGGAACAGGCCTATGGTATCACTGCAGCTCCTCCAGGGCCCTCGCTTCTAGGTCCCATGGAGTGTTCCCAGGTAGAAGACATACAGCCTCGACGGAGATCGAGCGTTACCCTCTTATTATCCTGATGCCAGCGATTCACGGTCAGACTTACAAAAGGTCACTTCTTACAAAAAGAGTCAAAGATAGATGTGCTTGCATGATTTTGACAAGATTCCCGATTGTGAATTTAATAGAGATAAAAAAATTGCACAACGTAGATAACTAGCAAAATTAGTTTGCTTCTAAACTTTGTTTTTATTAGTGTAACCAGCATACCCATGAATATTAATAAAAAAGGTATAAGATTTGAGATATTTAACCCAAAATTGTGTCTTAGATCTTTTCAAAATTACCACAGCTTGCTCTTGTGATGTCACTCTGATCTCTCCGCGCCCCCCTGTACATGTCTTCGCGCCTCCCCAGGGAGGCGCGCCCCCCACTTTGAAAACCAATGTCCTAGAACTTACTTTTAGAATTACTTTAACTTTTTTTTACAAGGAGAGCTCCACTTACGGACTACCCATGCTGGGGAGGCATGGGCTCGTGTGAGGGTCGCCCAGCACCTGATCACGATAGCACTGGGAATACTCACTAAATCTCCTTGACACCGATCTGCCCCTGTGGGGGTGTTCTGGGATCTGCCTAATTCACCAGAACTGAATTACTTTAATTTAGCCCAAAGCGAATTATCCAAATAACGTTACAAAAACTGTGGACGGAAATTAATCGAATGCATTCATACTAATCTATGCATGGGTTTAGGTAATGGTTATGCACCTCAAATTCACTTTTACCGCCGCTTAGCTCCCTTTCCCGTGGGAATACGGGAATAAAATATAGCCTATGTTCACCGGGGATAGTGTAGCTTCCCAACAGCGAAAGAATTATTCAAATCGGGTCAGCAGTTTCGGAGCATATTCGATGCAAACAAACAATCAAATCTTTCGTCTTATTAGTTAAGAATTAAATTGTTTGTTTTTTAGCCCCTCTATAAAATAGATTGCAGATCTAGTTTATAGAGAGGGGCTTATGGCGAGACTTGTGTCTGTGACTCTGTTGCATTAAATTACGTCACTGGGTCACGTGGATCATCTGTTCAAAGTTTGAAATAAAACAAAAATGACAACGTCAATCGAATTGAACTTTCACTTTCACAATAAACGTTAAAGGGGCAGTCGGGTGAGACCGTCTCACAGCTTCTTGTTCTAACATAAAACCCAATATGCGTTACCCAAAACCGATACAAAAACCGTGGACGGAAATGAATCGAATGCGTACATAGGATGGGGTTGGGTAATGGTTATGCACCTCAACTTCACTGTATTACACGTATGAATAAGTCAGAAAACCAGACATTCGTGCCTGTTCGTGCGTAAAGCGTTCATGCTTCCTCCAAAAAAACCGCTGACGCATGTCATGATCATAATAACAATGTTATTATCCTCTCAACACGTTTTATCATAAATCTTTTAAGGCGAAGTGCAATTGTGTCTCAAGCGATTCGGAGGGGGTGAAGCAGACGCAAGATGTTCGGGACGAAACGTTTTCGCGCGTTAACCCGTTCACTACGCAATTGAAATCATTGACAGAAGTACAAGTTTACATAACAATTTTTTTCGCCCTGTTTAGATAAACCTCTTTAGATCTTCTACTCGTGAGTAACTACGTTATTGATTTTGATGCATTTTTTATCACTAACATGTAATGAAATTCATTTTCATAATAAGAATAGAACATAATATATTTTAGAAGTACTTCAATTTATTTTTTTCCTGTGACGATTTTTGCCAGGTTTATTGAAAAGTAAGAATCTGCTGCCCCTATCCTTTGTTTATATTTTTTGTTACTTCCTGAAAAGGAAAAAGGAGGGTTCTGAACAAATAAAGACTGAAAAATATACCTGTATGGGAGCCCTCCTTAATTTTTTTTTCTGTTCTTATGATTCGTAAATTTCAAATGCCTAGCTATTGCAGTGGTGCATAAGATGACAGATAGATAGTCTCAGTAATAAGGTCGCATTATTACAGATTATTTATACTGTTGGCACTTGGTGGAACCTGCAGCGCATATTGAATAACCACCACTTGTACTGTTTTACAGCATTTATTTACTCTACACCTGACCGCTTTTGCCTCTTAGCATTTTCAAAGGCAATACTTTCTCCTCGTTCCATTTTTACCCTTTGGATACGGAACTGTAAAAACGGCCGAGGTTCAAGTTGGACTTGCACACTGATGAGGATTTCGTAACAAAAAAAAACGCCAGAAGATTATGTTGTATGGGAGTAACCTTATTTTTTTCTTTATCTAGTGTTATTATAGTCGTTACAGCGGTAGCAGAAACATATCTTTGAAATGTATTACTGCCTAGTTCATGAGATACAGATGAACCAACGGACTTCAAAGTCTCAGTAATAGGGTCCCGTTTGGCTAAGAAAACGAAGAATATATAAAAACGAATATTGCTATTTGCATATATGCAAGGGTGTAAAGGAATAAATTTCGATACTAGTTATTTAAACTAGACTTGACTTTAGTCCTGTCCAAATGATTACCATTTCCTAAATTAAACATTCTACGTTTCATTTCGCATAGCTATTGCCCGCAGCTTCAGCTGTGTAGAATTCTGTTCGCATTCCCTACTACCATTGGGTCATATCCAGGGATAAAATAGCCTTTATGCTATTTTCTAAATTATCTTACTTCTTACTTAATATTATAAATGCGAAAGTTTGTGAGTGTAGATGTTTGTTACTCTTTCACGCTCTAACGGCTAAACGGATCTAGCTGAAATTTAGTACAGGGGTAGATATAGGCTTGGAATAACACATAGGCCACTTTTTATCCCGGCAATCAGTTCCCACGGAAAGCGGAAACGGGAACAAAACTAGACGCGGGCAAAGCTGCGGGCGTCAGCTAGTGTATAATATGTCCAGGAATACATTGCAGTCTGGAAAAGCATAAAATAATTATAATAGGCCACCAATTACAGCCAGATCTGCTCAACCGTTGGAGCGTGATTTTGTCACTAACATCTTCACAGACTTTCATATACCTATCATAATTAAATAATTCGTAAGTCATATTAAATCATCAGGCCTTTTCAGTAACATATATTCACAAAATCATCTTCTAGCGCTTAACATATAGGTACCACTATCCATTGAACATTGAATTACTATTTTACATTATGGCTTAAAAACAAAGTTAGGGTTGTATTGACTGTATCGGGTTGTATGTAAGCTGTTTATTTTCAGTTCACTGTTGGTTAAAATTCAAACTGAGGTGACGGGAGGCCTCGAACCGTTTTGGCGCCGCGAAGAACCATAGCGTCCTTGGCTGCCTTCTATCGAATGTATCACGGGGAATGTTCTGAAGAGCTCTTCAACCTGATCCCACCCTCTTCTTTCCGATCCCGAACAACACGTGCCAGGCAAAGATGACACTCACACACAGTAGAGAGAATCTTCGCCAGAACTGAACGTTTCAAAAGATCGTTCCTCTGTCGAACTATAAAAACATGGAACGACCTGCCCGCACACGTCTTTCCCTCATCTTACAATCCCAGGTTCTTCAAGAGGAGCGTGAAGAGGCACATCACAGGGCCGCCAACTTGAGGACCACTGTCAGAAGTGGCCCCCAATCGCTAGATGCGCCACGGCTTTTCATCAGGCTGGTGGCGACGTCAATTTGGCGAGCTAAATATAAAAAAAGAAACTCATACTTACGACTTCAAATTCAATACCTACCTACATCAACTACGACGTACGAGTAGTAAAGTAAGACTACGAGAATATCAACAATACGCAATACGTGCCTTGAAAGCTGTAATTTTGGATAGAAGTTTAATTTATTATATCCCAATTAAGGTTTATTCCTATTGTTATATTGTAAATTTAGGAGAATTGGCCCACTGATTTATCAGTCATTAGTATTATACTCGTTATGACATTGATTTTACTTAAATATTAATTCAAATAATGTACATGTTGTACGCTCGGTCAGGGCGTTGAACGCATTTATAGGTGAATCTTCTGGACTTATCTATTATGTGGCATCAGGCAAACTTTGTATTGGAAAGTATGAAAACGTTACTATAACTTATATAATACACCAAAGAAACTTTCCCAAACAGATGCGATATTTTTACGCTCTTGAGCTTAAGCCTTGAATACTTCCTTTTTTGGTTTTTTTTATTTCCTATTTTCGTTACTACGGCAGCGAATTACGTCAGCGGGCGTGACAAAGTTGTATACGGGTGTCCTCAACGAAGCCTGTCGGCTGACTGAGCGGGCTCTGTGAGGTGGCTGATAGCGGCAAAATGCACTCCCGCTCAACAAAACGTTTTTTTTTATTAAAGCAATATGTTTTTAATTAATAAATAACTGCATAGGACCTCGAGGTAACTTATTAGGGACATGAAAATAAAAAATTAAAGTGGTACATTATATAACTACTGAATGAAATTGATTATAGTCAAGGCGGTCACAGGTAAATTTACAGATTCGAGGGAACTTTGGGATTATTTTCTATCGAGCCGAATTTACTCAATCGTGTTTTGGAGAGCTGACATCCCTGGTCAATATACTTAATAATAATTATCCATTTAAAAAATTGTGAAATCTTTGTTAACACCGTTGCAAAATTGGTTCGAAATATGTCAAAATTATGTATTTTGAGTCCCACTTCACCTTAATGTGAAGCGCTCGTGGCCCGTGTTCTGTAAACGATCACTGCAGTAAGCAACTTTCAATATGACCGGTACTTGGATGGGTGACCACTTTGTAATATTTATTTGTGAGCGTTTTCGTGCTTCGGAAGGCACGATACACCGTTGGTGCCGGTTGCCACTAAAATGGCAGTCTTCAAGCCAAGTTGAACTATTGAAGGCCTTATGAAATTTCAACAGCACGCAGTCACAACCGGCGCCTGTGCATTTCAACTCAGCAAAACGGCTCACCACCTATTACGTGGGACAAATTCTAAAAAGGAGAAATGTGTGCATTTAACATTTCTCTACCTACCCCTTCGGGGATAAAGGATTATGTATGTATGATAATATGTGTATAATAATAATAACTATATTAATTTTCTTTCACAAAGGTTTTCCATTATCACTATACACATACAGTACCTAACATAGTTTTGGCCACAGCTACCTTTGTGAGAGACTGATATCTGAACTAGGAATATCTATACTAATATTATAAAGAAGTAAAGTTTGTGTGTTTGTTAAATTGTAAGGGGTAATCTCGGGATCTACTGAACCGATTTTAAAAATTCTTTCACCAATAGAAAGCTACGTTATTGTGGAGTGTCATAGGCTATATAGCATCACGCTACAACTAATAGGAGCGGAGCAGTAATAGTAAATGTTTCAAAAACGGGGGACGACGGAAACATGTCATACTCCCTCTTATGTGGCGCAAACGAAGTTGCGCGGGTCAGCTAGTTTTATTATAAAGTGAAAAAAGACAACTTGGCCCAGACGGGACTATATCAGAGTTGCTAAGTAGCTCGATAGATGGCTCTGTGCCATACTCTTAAATGGCGGTTACAATAAGGTGAAGAATTTCAACTTGTATCAGTACGGCTCCCGTAGCTCAATTGGTTAGAGCTTAGAGCATTGTCCTGGATTAGGCAAAGGTTGCGGGTTCAAGTCCCGTCTGTCTTTTTTCACTTTATAATAAAATATTATGAAAAAGTTAGCATACTAATTGCTTTAAATATTTTTATTTATTTATTTATTAACCAACTTATACTTACAGTATAGTACCACACATACAAGTTATTGGTTACATTGACATTTTATTAAAAATCTGAACTTGGAAGTTCCTGTCAGACTGATTACCAGGACCCCCAACACATGTAAATTAACACAGTTGACTGTGGAACAAGTGTAGCACCACAGATATCAGAAAAAAGTCTGTCAGCAAAAAAATCTGTGTCTTTTTTCTGATTTCTGTGTGTAGCACAGTCAATTGTGTGTCTTTTACTGAAATATTATTTTACTGTGGCACCACGCCAGGGCAGGGGTACCTACAACAATGAATCATGCGCACGCAAGCGCAGGCGCCTATTTGTTACAATCGTTTATTGTAGATGTCGCTTTACGTTGAACGATAATAAAAAGTGTCTGATATTTTTAGGGTTCCGTACCCAAAGGGTTAACAAGAAGCCGTGAGACGGTCTCACCCAACTGTCCCTCTGTGAAAGTGAAAGTGCACTCCGATTGACGTTGTCATTTTTGTATTATTTCAAACTTTTAACAGATGATCCACGTGACCTAGTGACGTAATATAACGCAACAGAGTCACAGACTACAAAGTCTCGCCATAAACCTAGCATAAGCATAAGGGATAATGGATAAATAAACTACTACTACTTAATTAGTTATTTAGTATTTAAACAATTTTAAACCAATTAAAACCATTATCATCGCATTAATAGTGTCCTAAAATAGTCAGATTAATATAATAAAAGTGTTCTGTCCGTGTATTTTGGTGTAAGAAGTGACGAGTCAGGTACCCGTTTTTTTCGAATGTTAAATCTTTTCTTTTTCACGTAAATACATAATAAATCGACTGTTTCTCGTGAGTAGAATTATTATACTTGTATAAGCGTTTACTCGACGTTGACGACGGTTGGTGTATTTGCGTAAGTACATAACAATATTAAGTATAATTTATTGCCGGTACATAACCTTGTTACTTCTTACCATAAACTGTACAAGGAGCTCTATCATTTAATTCGCGTTTAATTGCACTTACTTATCAATCAATACATATAATAAAATCGTAACAGGTCGCTGTCTGTACATGGAAGATAAATAAGAAAAAATATTATAGGGGGGCTTTATGAACGCAATAGAACCCAAAACAATGATTTTTAGAATTTTTGTCTGTTTGTCTGTATGTCTGTATATCTGTATGTCTGTATATCTGTTTGTCTGTACGGTTGTGCACGCTAATCTCAGTAACCGCTCAACCGATTGCAATGCGGTTTTCTTTATTGTGTTGAGGTTTGCTCCAGCTAACATTTAGCGTTTGTTTTATGTAAATCGGTTTAGAAATAAAAGAGTTATAACACTTTTAAGAATCAGATATTTTGAAAATTTTAATTGTAGGGGTTTCTTTGAATGTGAGTGAACCTAAACTGGCGTGTTGGCTTAATCATAAAAGAGCTTAATGATTAAGTCTATTTTTAAACAATTCAGTCCGCGCCGAAGGCGTGGACTGAATTGTTTTAAAATAGACTTAATCATTAAGCTCTTTTATGATTAAGCAAACAGGGCAGTTTCAGACGTTGCTTGATGACTCTGATGAAGAAATACCTTTCCTTTCATACACCTTATGTGACGTAAACAAAGTTGCGGGCTCAGCTAGTTAATAATATGAATACCCGTAGTCGCAGAGCTCTCGGCCGCCAGCAGGAAGAGCCCAAACTTCAGTTGGTGTTGCTGGAGCTTAAATCTAAAACGGAGCTCTGTGTACAGTTGGAAAAGGAAAGAGAGGAAAATGAAAATCTATTGATAAACGCTCTGAATGACACAAAAAAATTAAAATGCGAATTATCAAGACTTCATGTTAGTTATGATGACATTGTTGCGGAGCGGGACCACCTTCAGTCAATTGTAGATAGGTTCCAAGAGTGCAGTGACGAGTATGAGAAAACCTTGAGGAGGACTACCTTTCTGGAACAGGAGCTAAGGGATGCCCAGGGACAGATCTCACACCTGGAAGAAGCTGCTGAGAAAGTTACTGCCCAACAAACCGATAATCTTTTTAGTGAGTTAATGAGTGGTATCCCGCAGTTTATTCCTTCTGCAAATTCTCAAAACCTGGACTTGACTACTATAGATCTTACAGGTGACAGTCCATATCAACAGGACAAGTCGGTTTTGTTTTGCAGCAGAAATAAACTAAAAAAATATCTAAAAATTAAAAAGTTCATACAAAAATCAAAAAAGCAATTAAAATTCCATAAAATGTTAATCAAGAAGTGTAAAAATATAGGTTCTTGTTTAAAATTTAGAGAACAAGCTAAATTGTCAATGTTAGAACTAGAACAAAGCCATTTAAAATATTGCACTGACACACAAAAATTAGAGTCAAAAATACAAAGTTTGCAATTTGAGCTACAATATATGACTAAAAAATATGAATGGTCCCTTAAGGACTTTACTAAATGTTCTTTAACAATAGACAAGGTACTCAAAACATCAAATGATAACACTGAGCGCCTTAATTGTTTCCTAAATGACCACTTATGCAATATTAACTGCCCTAAAGCAATTGAGCCGGTGGAGGCCCAGGGCGAACCGGTTACCGCTGAGCCCCTAGCACCCATTATCACATGCTCGCCCAGTACATCAGTGGATATATTGTGTGACAGTGTAAATAATAGTAATAGTTGTACTAAATTAATTGTATTTAGTGATGATATTGGTACCAATCTAAGTTCATTTTTAAAACAAAACTCAAATTCAAGTTATTACTCGGTTATTAATAATTGCTATCCGGGTGCTTCATTAAGTGGTATTATGCAAAAGATATTAGAATATAAATTTGAAGCTAACAGTAAAATAATAATTTTCTGTGCAAACAGGGGGAAAATTAGCAATGATGATTTGTCCCTATACATGAATTACATCTTAAACTTAAGAGCCTACCAGACGCCAAATTGTTGAAAGAAGATAGAAGATATACATTTTAGCGTCCAAGACAGAGAGAGATGCGATCGGTTTTTGTGCGTTTTTAACGAAATAAATTAATTATAAAAAAACTATAGCCAATATTAAAAAAGTGGTCTAGTGCAAATGAACATTTTACTATTGTCTTTCTTATAAATATTTTATATTATAAAAACAACTTAAAACTTATGAGATCTAGGTTAAAATTTCAAGAAATCGAGGTATTTTCAACACAAAAATCTATCGAGGATTTTTTCAGTAACCGTGTTTCTAGCCTAGTGCGTTTTTAGTTTATGAACTGAAGTTGTCTGTGTTAAAATTTTAATTCACTAGACCTCACGAGTCCTGAGATCTAGATCAAGGTAATAGTCTATTTGGCGTCATACAGACTCTTAAATGTCATACAAGTTGTAATGTTCACACTTCCATTTATAAAAGGTGTGCCAGATTCGGAAAATTCATTTAGATATAAGATGAATTTACGTTTAAATTTAATAAGTCAGTATAATAATAAATTTAACATAATTGACTTTAATTCTGTATTTCACACAAATTTGTCACATAGCAAGTTTATAGTCTATAATAATCACAAGGGTAGGTATTGTCTACCCAAATATTATAAAAGACAAGTAGCAAGTTTGCTATTTAATTATTTTTATTCTGTAGCCAAAAACTTGGCTGACAAAACTGCTTTATTTGAGCAGAGTAGTTTTAGGACTTTGGAATCTGTTCCAAGTAATTTAAATTAACTGCTGGGACAACAGAGGAATTACCCTCTAGCCAAAATTGTAAATTAATAGAGTTAAATTTAATTGCAAACCGTAATTTTATCGGAAACTGTCCTCCGAACAAAACTAAATTAAAAAATGTAAATTACATCAGCCTGGTGCATTATAATATTGCAACATTAACACAGGTCAAAGAGTTTGAATTGGAGCTGTTCATGAGCTCAGATAATATTGAAATTGTTTGTCTTACAGAACATATGCGTAAGGAGTATGAGCTCATGTTCAGTTTCAGTAGTCACCGGGTTGGTAGTGCGTTCTGCAGGGTCGACACAACACGGGGGGGTTCGATGATTTTATTAAATAAGAAATTAAAATATAAGGAACGGAAAGATGTTGTGTCCCTCTCTGTAGAGTGTACAGTTGAAATATCGTGCGTAGAATTGGAGCAATTCATAGTAGTATGCGTATATAAACCTGGAGTCTCACCCTTTTGTGAGTTTGAGGAAGTAATGGATAAAGTGCTATTTAAACTTGGAAAAACTAATAAACACCTAATAGTGTGCGGTGATTTTAATGTTAATATACTTATAAATACGCGTCAGACCAATGATATCTTAAATTTATTTAAATCACACAATCTCACTAACTTATTTTTAGAGCCTACTAGATATTGTGATACAACAGCTACTTGTCTGGACAATATATACAGTGATATGTTGCCAGAAAGTAAGAGTATTATAAATAAGATAAAATCAGATCATACTGGGCAAATAGCATCTTTCAAGATCACAAGAGAAAAAGTTAAAAGACGTAAAATATTATGTAGACCAGTAACTAGTGACCGCTTGGAACGTATGCGAGTTGGACTTTGCAATAAACTTCCATTTTTAGACACTGGCTTAGATCCAAATGTAATGTATAAGTTATTTTTTGATTCCTTTTACAATGAGTTCAACTCCGTATTCAAGTCTAAGGAAGTCACAATCGGTGATAGGCCAGCCTTCAGTGAATGGGCCACTGAGGATATACATAAAAGTAGACAAAAACTGTATGAACTATACTCAGAAAGACAGCTTAATAGAACAGATGAATTTCTAAATTATGTTAAAACTTATTCAAAAAAGTTTAAAGCAGACTGCTTAGCAGCCAAAAGAAAGTATATAAGTAATAAAATTCTCAATGGTGTAGACAAAGTTAAATCTACTTGGAAAATAATTAACGCAGAAAGAGGCCAAGCAAAATCGAATGATAATAATTTTAAACTTAAAGTAAATGGTAACATAATTACAACAGATGCCGAAGTCGCTAACGAATTTGAACAATTTTTTTCTCGAATTCCAGTAGATTTGACCAGAGCCCTAGGTTCTTCTACCCCAATAGCAGAATCCTTGTTAAAAGCAAATGTTCCTTGCTGTAATGAAATATTTAAATTCAGTAAAATTAGTATACACACTGTCATAAAAACTTTTAAATCTTTAAATATTAAGAAAACTGCTGACCTCTGGGGAATTTCTGTACATTTAGTTAATTCGTTAATTGAAATGGTTGCCCCTGAATTATCAATAATATTTAATAATTGTGTTGATAGTGGTGTGTTTCCTGACTTAATGAAGTTTAGTAAAATAACTCCTCTGTTTAAATCGGGTAGCACCTCAGATCCGTCCAATTTTCGTCCTATTTCTGTACTACCCACGTTTAGTAAAATCTTTGAAAAGGTAATGCTTAATCAAATGCAAAATCATTTTAATACAAATAAACTATTCCATACTAAACAATTCGGTTTCACGCGAGGTCGGTCTACCACGGATGCTGGCATCAAATTGTTAGAGTGTATATATGAGGCCTGGGAGGAGTCGTATGATGCTTATGGTGTATTCTGCGACTTATCTAAGGCCTTCGATTGTGTCCAGCATCAGACTTTAATTCAAAAACTTGATCATTATGGAATCCGGGGGACGGCCTTGGATTTAATTAGTTCTTACCTTAGAGATAGAGTACAGAGAGTAGTTATAAATGGTAAACAGTCAAATGGTTCTGCTGTAACAATGGGGGTGCCTCAGGGTTCAATTCTGGGACCTTTTCTATTTTTAGTGTACATAAATGATCTCCCTCACCTTATAAGAGACGATCACGAGGTAGTTTTGTTTGCTGATGACACATCTTTAATATTTAAAGTTGAACGTGGACAACGCGATCTTGACGAAGTAAACAATGCCCTCTCTAGGGTAGTCCACTGGTTTAACGCTAATAATTTATTGTTAAACGAAACTAAAACAAAATGTATAAGATTCACCTTGCCAAATGTTAGGCTCGTTAACGCCAGTATTAGGATTAGGGATGATCAAGTAGAATTGGTCGATGAAACTGTCTTTCTGGGCATAAAGTTAGACTCCAACTTGCAGTGGGGGCCTCATATCGAGAAAGTCTCGGGCAGACTGAGCTCTGCAGCCTATGCCGTTAAAAAGATCCGACAACTGACAGACATTAGAACAGCGCGTCTTGTCTACTTTAGCTACTTCCACAGTGTCATGACCTATGGCATACTATTATGGGGTAACGCTGCCGACATCGAATGTATCTTTGTGTTGCAGAAAAGGGCTGTCCGGGCTATCTATGGTATGGGGTTTCGGGAGTCATTAAGAGAAAAGTTTAAGGATATCAACATCCTTACTGTGTATTCACAGTACATATATGAAAACTTATTATATACTCATAAAAATAACAGTAAATTTATTAAAAATAGTGATATCCATAACCTAAACTTAAGAAATAAGAATAAATTGGCTGTACCTAGATTTAGGCTTCATAAAATAAGCAATTCTTTTGCGGGTAATTGTATTCGAATGTACAATACATTGCCGACAGCCATAACAGGTTTGTCAGTTAATAAATTTAAAAAACTAGTAAAGCTTAAATTGTGCCAGAAAGCTTATTATAGCATTAAAGACTTTCTAGAAGACAAGACTGCCTGGCAGTGACACGAATTGCTCCTTTCTACATTTAAAAAAAAAACTGTATTAGATACTAAGATGAATAAGAGGGACCGGACTGAGTTTCTTGGGGTGTTCTTCTCAGTCTGTAGCATTTCCGAACCCCCGGTAGAGTCACAAAAATTTTGACAAACCTAAATATTTTTTTAAAAATTTCAAAGGGAAAAAAAAAAAAAAAAAAAAAAAAGCCCCTCTGCAATCTATTTTATAGCGAGGGGCTAAAACGGGACCCTATTCATGAGACTTCACCGTCCATCTGTCTGTCCGACCGTCACGAGGCTGTTTCTTTGGAACCGTTAGAAGTACCGCTAGAAAGCTGAAATTTTCACAGATGATCGTATTCATAGAGATCTGTGAAAATTTCAACGTAAACCCATGCATGCCCGTATTTAAAACCATGTCCGCTCCCTTTTCTTTTTTAACGCGAGGGAAAATCCTCATGGATGTTATGCCGGACTCCTGCCGACTAAAAACCCTCACGTCATGCACAACAGCCTGTGGTTGGGAGCCCCGGGGAAGCCCTCGGAAGGATGTCCCAGAACTCCCAACAAACCATGTCCGCTTCCTTGGGTTGACATTTATCACTACTGTCCGCTTCCTCCCACTACCGAAGGGAGCGGACAGTAGTGATAAATGTTAAGTACCTATGTTAACTCATCTGGCAAATCTTGTCTTACATGGTTTTAAATACGGGCATGCATGGGTTTAATGGAAGCTACCGGGCTCGCATTACGTCGCAGACGAAGCCTGAGCACGGCTTGTATTTGTGATACACATAGGTAAGAAGTAGTAAATCACCGCTCAAACTATCCGCTTTGTGTATTGATAAATAAATAAATAAATAAATATTCACGGACATCTCACACAACGCTATCTGATCTCAAAGTAAGCTAGGAATAACCTGCTTGTGCTGATATTAATATACTTATATACTTTTAAATACATACATATTATACATAGAAACACCCAGACTCTTGAGACAAACATTTATGGGTCACATTAACATTTATTTGTGATTACTTGTCATTGTCATACAACACGTTGAAAGGTAATTAGTGCAAGCACTTCAAGCCTATGTAGGTACCTGTCTTATGCTAATGGAATGATAAGGATAATCCATGACCTGCTATCCTAACAACTAACCACCGGACTCCACTCTTAAACTCGATAAAGACCGTACAAGGCCTTTATCGAGAAATGAAAAAATGATATAAAAAAAACCCCCGACTGACAAAAAAAGAACAATAAAAAAACCTGTAAAAAGTAAAAAAATAACTATTATATTATGACCTATCTACCCTAAGTATTGAACCTTTATTATTATTATAGGTAGCTATATTATTTACGTATTCATATTTTTAACTAACAGTTTGTCTCGTCGGGGGGACCGCTCTATACCTAAACAGAGACAGACGTACGATTAGGTTATGATTAGGTGAGCGGTCCCCGACGAGACAAACTGTTATGTTCGGGCCACACTAAGGGGAAATGCCATTAATAATGGCGTTGATGAACGTTAAACGTTAGTGTAGCCACCGAATTATCGCGATAATTCGACAACGGCATTCACATTGCCGTTTGACGTTAGGCGATAGCTCAAGTGGCGGCACATCAAAGAGAATTATTACGTTGAAGCGGCCACACTACGCGTGTCAGTGCGCACCGTGAGAGTGTGACCGTTTTCAGTATTTTAATACCTTTTCGGTATATTTTATTGACTTTTTTCGATATCAGTATATTAATGGGTATATTGGTAAAAGTCAGTATTTTTGGGTATATTTTGAATAAAAGGTTAGGGTAAAGGTGCTCCCTCACCGGGAGCATTCGCCTGTAATGTAACAAATTAGATTCGACTTTGGGCATTACGTTACGGCCTGCCTCCCTGACCGACACGAGCATTCGCGTGTAATGTAACATTTATTATAGACTAGCTGATGCCCGCAGCTTCGCCTGCGTGAAATTTTGTTCTCTTCTCCGCGTCTCATGGGAACTTATTCCCGGGATAAAACTTGTATCATTTCAGACTATAATCTATCTCTGTGTGACTACATGATAATTTAGCAATCCAATATGGCCGCCGCGCCGAAATCACAAAATTTCATGATGGGTATCGTTTAAGGGGGTTTTTGGTATGCTGAGTACGAATTTCGGGTTAATTTAGAGATCCAATATGGCCGCCGCGCCGAAATCACAAAATTTCATGATGGGTATCGTTTAAGGGGTTTTTTGGTATGCTGAGTACGAAAATGATAATTTTGCAATCCAAAATGGCCACCGCGCCACTATTACAAAATTTCATGATGGGTATCGTTTAAGGGGTTTTTTGGTATGCTGAGTACGAATTTCAAGATAATTTTGCAAAATTAACCCTAAATTCGTACTCAGCATATCAAAATTCCATTTATACGATATGCTACATGAAATTTTACAACGGTGGCGAGGCAGCCATATTGGATAGCAAAATTTACCTAAAATTCGTATTTGGCATACCAAAAAACCCCATAAACTATATACAACATGAAATTTCACAACAGTGGCACGGCGGCCATTTTGGATGGCAAACGTTAACCTGAAATTCGTACTCAGCATACCAAAAAACCCCTCATACGATATACAGCATGAAATTTTACAAAGGTGTAAGGCGGCCATCTTGGATTGCAAAATTGACCTTAAATTCGTACTCAGCCTACCAAAAAACCCCTTAAACGATACCCATCATGAAATTTTGTGATAACGGCGTGGCGGCCATATTGGATCTCTAAATTGACCCGAAATTCGTACTCAGCATATCAAAAAGCCCCTTAAACGGTATCCAACATGAAATTTTACAACGGTGGCGCGGCGGCCATCTTGGATTGCAAAATTGACCTTAAATTCGTACTCAGCCTACCAAAAAACCCCTTAAACGATACCCATCGTGAAATTTTGTGATAACGGCGCGGTGGCCATATTGGATCTCTAAATTGACCCGAAATTCGTACTCAGCATATCAAAAAACCCCTTAAACGATACCCATCATGAAATTTAGTGATAACGGCGCGGCGGCCATATTGAATCTCTAAATTAACCCGAAATTCGTATTCAGCATACCAAAAAACCCCTTAAACGAAACCCATCATGAAATTTTGTGATTTCGGCGCGGCGGTTATACTGGATCTCTAAATTAACCCGAAATTCGTACTCAGCATACCAAAAACCCTCTTAAACGATACCCATCATGAAATTTTGTGATTTCGGCGCGGCGGCCATATTGGATTGCAAAATTATCATGTAAAACAGCTGGGTGTGGGGCTCCCGGTTCCGGAACGGGGCCGTCCTACCCATTAAACCTGGTGGTATTCCTCCTCCCTATAGCCGGGAATCCGGAAAGCCGGGAAAATCTTTGGAAATTCTTTGGCTTTAGGCCGAAAGCCAAAGAATTTCCAAAGATTATTCCCGTCGAGAACCGTTCGGCGTCTCTCCTCGGGGGAGCAAGATGGGAGGTTCCCCCGGAGCTCGCTAAGGACCTGAAAAAATAAAAACCCAATTCCTCATCGCAATGATTTTTTTCTTTGTAGGGTTTGTTGCAATAACATTCGGTAATTTTTTTTTACGAAGCGTGTTGCAGGTGAAGGACGTTGAATTCAATCCTTCAAATAAAATGTTAAATGTAAATTCTAGGTTCTTCTTTTATAAAAATAAGGTAGTAATTAAAGAATAAACACGTTTCGATAATCGGTATTTTTATCGGTATATTTTCTCTGTGCCAGTATTATATATAGATACATTCAGTATATTTTTAAGGAGCTAAGGTATTTTTGTAAAATTTAATTCGGTCACACTTAACGTCAATTTTAACGCCAAGAATGGGCATTCACGCGAGAATTATTACGTTGAAGCGGCCACACTACTCAAATGGTGACGTTAAGAATTAACGCCATAATTAGCGCAATATTTATCGCGATGATGGGCATTGACGTTTTCTTTAATGTGGCCCCGGCTTTAGTTGTTTAGGTATCGTGATGTATAAGTTATGACCTTTCATTTGATGCCCAACACGAGTATATATTTGAACACATTCGATTTTTCATCACCACTTTCACCCCTCATATCTTTGAAATGGTATTCCGAATTTTATAAACATAGCTAAGAACACTCTCCCCTAACATATCTTTCAAACAAAAGAAACAGAATCAAATCGGTTTATCCGTTTGGGAGCTACGATGCCACAGACAGACTTACAAACACACACACACACACACACGTCAAACTTATAACACCCCGTTCGGGTTTCCGTCGGGGGTTACAAATAGTGTTTAACAATAAAACCGGCCAACTGCGAGTCTGACTCGCGCACAGAGGCACTGTATACTGTAGTTTGACTCGGCCGGGTTTTAGAAATAAATGCCTACAGCCGCGCGGTACGTAAGCATGCGATAGGGCTGCCCACCTACAGCATTTTAATAATATGTGCCTACTTTGATTTTCTATTTAGTATTGCGATTGTAAATATGTGCATACATACATTCATATAGTCACGCCTTTATCCCTGAAGGTGTAGGCAGAGGCATAGTATACGCCCACATTTTACCTTATAGTTTTACGTACGCGTATATATAGTGAGCATAATGCAGTTCAATTTTTTCAATCCGCCCACCAGGCCTTCAATCTGTATTAAGGATTGTCGTTTTACTGACAACCGGCTTCAATTTCGAGTAAATATGTACCTTTTTTATTTAAACAAAAATTACTTTGTGTAATTTTTTGTTTAATATCCCCGCAACGGCTGGCGGCGCGGGGCGGCGGCGTGGCGGCGCAGCGCCCGTTATCTACTAACGATGGAGTGAGATGGGTATAGAAATTTGAAAACGAGTAAGCGGCGTAGACAATAATAATCGGCTCATCACATGTTTCGTCAGTGATAGAATCACGGAATTCTAGTCTTTATAATCATTGCGTTAAATTTTTGATTTACAAAATTAAAACTATTTTTCGATTTGAAAGTACTAGTCAGTCTCTAGTACACTAGTACTTTTCGTACATTGTCAAGTTGTGTTAAATTTTGGAAGTTCATATTTGTCTCTATGCGTGTAATAAAAATCAAAGGTAACAAAAATGCTGTCAATCAAAGTCATACGGTTTGTTTCTTTGTGGATGACCGATGTTACAGTACACTTAGCGTGTACTGTAACATCGGTCATCCACAAAGAAATGAATACTCTTGAAACATACCTAAATCATTGCTCTCAATTAAATAACTACGAACTGACAACGGAACTAAATGTACTACCTACACGTACTAGAGTTCTGAACTAGTTGTTTTTTGGATATTGTACTATATTGGATCGCACCGTTCACTGACTGAGCAAGCACAAGCCTAGTTTTAAACACAAACATACCTACTTCATGTAACTACCCAGTTCACTCGTGTCAATCACTTTGTTTAACTTTAGTCAACTAGTAGTATAGTACCAATTAGTACTTAAGTAAAATCAATTTATAGTCTTACCTTTCGGAGTTTCCAGGTAATCTAAAAAACGTTATCTCTGGGTATTAACGAATTCATGCAACCAAAACAAGCACCATAGACTCTAGTTGTCATATTAAATATTTTAAGTAAATAAAACACGCGCGGTTACTATCTAAAAAACGACGCACCGTCCATTCGTCTACTCGGCACAATCGCCTGCTAGCGTGCTGAAAGGCCTGCCGATAACGAGAATCGTAGGTATAGCTTGCGCTTCGTCCGTTTGTAGGGAGCTACAATACTGGTTAGTACTCTTTATACTGTGACAGAGGGTTCCGTATCACAAAAATCGGCAAAAAAAAAATCAAGTTCGTTGTATGGGAGCACTCCTTCATTTTCTCCTTTTTCTGGTTTTAGTATTTGTTGTCACAGCGGCAACAAAGATACTTACATCGTCTGTAAAAAAAAAATCTTACAGCTTTCTATCTATCACGGCCTCATGACGGACAGACAGATAGACGGACAGCGAAGTCTCATGAATAGGGTCCCGTTTTTATAATTTGGGTACGGAACCCTAATGATATAAAAATAATCTAGGTCAACAATAATAAAAAGAGTAATCGCATGTATCTTCACGACATTCTTATGCGCTTGCGCACCTTAGTAAAACAAAAGATAAAACTGTAGTTAGCTTTGCACTATGAGTAAGTCTTGCTCGTGAAGCAATTGTCTTTTTCTGGCTAAAACTGGCTTACTGTGACGTGTACTCATGAAATGACACATTTCTCCAACGTTTTCGAAAACTAAATGAAACAGCTCCATCCACTATGGCGCCCACGTGCACTATAGTGACAGAACTGTCATCGGCTCCGGCGCCCACGGTCATCATAATGCCAGTTTATATCCGTTTATATCCGGTATTATCCTCTTTCATCCAGGCCGGAAATAATGCAGGATGAGTTTATAATAATGATTAACATAGCCTGCAGAGTAACATTAAAAGAAAAAACATCAGAAACTTCGAGTTGATTGTGATAAATAAATTTTCTGTTGAGCCGCCATTTTAGCGTTCCAATTAGTTACGGGGTAAGTATTTAATATTGTAGTTTATTCTGCTTTTATTTATGGTTTTATTTAATATATTGAATGATATATTATTTTATAATATATACTTATTTATTTCAGTGTATATTTATTAATTGTTTTGTTTATTGGCCAATGTAAATACGCAAAAAATGTATAACTTTAATACTTTTATTTTATTAATATTTTTGTTTATTTTGATTCAATTATTCTTGTTTTGCATTTAAAAGGTGTTGTTTAACAGCTGTTATAAATATTTCCGTCCCAAATCGAGGTAAAATTAATTATAATAGCATGTGAAGATGACAATTTTTGGCAATGAAAATACGCTAATATTGATAAATTTATTTTCGGAGATTTTGTATCTACAAATTCTTTTTTTTTATTTTTGGGTAACGTGTTTGTGTGTATATTTGGTAAATAAAAAAATATAAGACTTAAAACTGGTTTTATTTTGAATTACATGGTAAAACATAAGAATACTACTTCATTTTAACCATCGTAATTTTCAGCGACATTTCATTAATCCATTACACATCGGATATCCTCGGATTTAGTTTAGTTATTTTCGTCAGTTATCCAGCATGATGAAACAGTAAGTATTTCTGTAGTGCGACTCCTATAAAAGAAATAAGAATTAATTTTGTGAAGCTCGGCGCGCAACCGCTGTTCCCGCCAACGCTCGCGAAGGGTTGGGCGTCGGCGCGGCGGCCAGTGACGTTTGACAGTTCGGATGCTCGACTGGATAAGGGTTCATTTTTTCTGAATAAGTTGCTAGACTCTGAAGTTCAAACAAAAATAATATATAATAGTATTTTTTTTGTTTAACGTGAGGGAAAATCCTCATGGATGTTATGCCGGACTCCTACCGACTAAAAAAAAACCTCACGTCACGCCCAACAGCATGTGGTTGGGAGCCCCGGGGAAGCCCTCGTAAGGATGTCCCAGAACTCCCAACAGACCCAAGGCCGCCACTGCGGCCTCGCCCAGGCGGTGGTTCGGGTGTGATCCCGCGTCTTTGGGGGGTTTCGGGTGGGATCCCGCTTCTAAGGGGGGGCGTGCGTGAATTGCTCACGTCACGCTGCCGTCATGGGCCTGCTTCTGTAAGGACGGCGAGCCGCCCTCTCACCGTCCTCAGGCCCCTGGTCATGGTGGCCGATAGTCCTAAATATAATAGTATTACTATAGAATTTAATATATAATCTGTGGTATTACATACAGATGGCAATTACCTGCCCCTCAATGGCCAAGCTTGGTATTGGCATAAAACTTCAAAAGTTGGATCATAAAATTGTTCTGTTCGGAAATAATCTAGTCCTATTTATATCTTGAATCGTGATGATCAGATGCTGGCCATCACGACCAAATTTTATCTTTTGGCAAGAGCCCTAATTAAAAAAAATTCATTCGTTGGGTAGGTACCTAGATACTATTTCATTATTCATTTAAACTAAAATTCCACCTAAAATAATTTATTTTGATGATTATTATTTTGCCAATATAGATATCTATTTCTCTGCTTAAGCAAACAGGACCACTTAAAAGGACTTCAAAGCAGCTAATGCCTCAGAAGTCATATTCAAATTGATGGCACAGAAAATATTTTCGCTGGTCTTTTACAGCTTACATCTAGCCTTGCCTCATCCGGCCAAGTATTCGCATCTAGAGTATAATAGTACCTAACGCAATATTCCGTTGCGTATGACTAAGCGTACCTTCGAGTCTGATCTTTGTAAAAGGGCTCGCCTGCCCCTCAGGCACGGAATGGTTGAGCGTTGGAATGAGGACATCTATCATTGTATTACTTGCAGCTACACCTACTAACAATTTGTATTGTTCGTTCGATTGGTGTTATACGCATAATGGGCTCAGTGAGTTATTGTGGCAGCTATACAATAGCATTATGGTCAGTTCTCCTGAGCTAAATGATTGAAATAGTTGACGGCTTGATTTAAGCCTGCGCTACGTATTGGCTTAATCTATAACCGCAGTATGTGTTTAAAAGGACGTCACTCGTTACAGCTAACAACATGTCTCCCAATGAGTATTTTCTTTTATTTAGCTTGCCTTATTTTTCTTTTAACGTGAGGAAAATCCTACATGGATGCTATGCCAGACTCCTACCGACTAAAAACCACACGTATCCTGTTTAACAGCCTACGGTTGGGAGCCCCGGATAAGCCCTCGGAAGGATATCCCAGGACTTCATATTTGGCTTGTCTATCTATCACCGCGTGCAGCCTGGTCGAAAGGTACGGAAAATTGGTAGCTTCTGCTCTTCACAGGCTATATCTGTAGTCAAGTAAGCGATCCAATGGTGTGGCTCTTTCCACTCTGCTAGTAGAACCGAAAGTCGTAAGAGGAAAACATTCGCGCTGACAGAGCATCATTGACGGACACGTAGTCAATGATGAGACCTTATTCTTAGCATTCCATGGATTCTCCGTGCGGGTGCCGGGTCCATAGCGTGGCACAGGGGGGAACACCGCGACGGCGTCTGGGACTTACGACCCATTTGAGTAGGATTAGGGTGGCCACCTTACTATGCGCATAAACCCTCGCCTTCCACCGTCAGCAATGATCCCTTCCCTGCCCAACCAGATTTGGTAAGATCCTATCAATAGTCAATAGAGCAGTCTATCTACTTAGGTCGAAAATAATTTCTAGTTTCTGGACCAATGACATGCGTAATTTTAAGCAGTCTATTCATGAATGTACGAACACCATAATTATTTTCTGATAGCAGTTACGAAACTACTGCATTACGTATCGACCGAACAGCTGCATTCATTACAATGGCACGCGTTGGAAATGCAAACTATTCAGCTCTATGCAGCTATCATAAATAGACTTTCAATGTGATCCTTTACTTACGGCAATGCACTATCACCATGTACCTATGTAATGTTTTTGCCTTGTATTGATTTGCTAGTGTTTTAGCCCCTCTATAAAATAGATTGCAGAGGGGCTTATGAGGGTTTATCACCCAGCGCGGACAAAATTGAAAAAGTATCAAGTGGCGTTGAGCACACTCAAAGTATTCGATTATTACGATAAGGCTGAGCGCAGACTATAGTCACGACAGTTTTAAGACAGACTTGCCTCACATAGACAAGTCTGTTTTAAAATTAAAACGAAACTGTTCTGTCTACGACACGTCGCACACCTTAGATAAAACTGTTTTGTCTACGATACGCATCACACGAACACCGTCCGCGCCGCGTCTATTGGCCAATACTGCAGTACCCAGAACGCGACAAAATTTAGCAGGACCCAGGACCTTTTTCGGACGCGATATACCGCTCGGGCGCGTACAGTCGACGTTCGGCCGCGTCCGAATCCAAGATAGAATAATATTATACTATCTGTGGTCCGAGCGACCGGGTGACCGGATTGATGCACGCTTGGGAACATTTTGTTCCGTAGTGTATCTCAACTTAAAGCTTACGAGTAGTAAGCAACGAATACTGTTGAATGTTATACGAATACTTGAGGCACGCCTGCCAGCTTAATGGGCTCAGGAGATGGTCAAGCTACTTGAGTCAATATCAAGTGTACATACACGTCGATGCATACACACGTGCAAAGAAATCATGCACACTGAAGCTACTTTCATTCATATTTTAATCGACTTGTCAAGTGCATATTGACCATATAAGCGCCCATTAGTCGAGGCACGTGTAGTACCTGCTAGATAATAATACATTAAACTAATAATATTTATTATTATGATAAATGAAGAAAAAGTGACATATTTTATTTTTTTAATTATCTCGAAAACGGTGCGTGCTATCGTAAAAATAATGGCAATTTTGACCCCCCTTTGAAACCACCCATCCGCCAAATATACATTACGAATAACGATTTTTTATACCACTAAGGTGGCGTAATGTTGCCTGTAGGTTTATTTGTTGGTTTGATATCAATCGTCAAAAAGGGTCCATGCTGGCGGTGTTGCAGTCATCCTCATCAGCTAGCAGTTTCATATAAGAGAATGATTACAAGGTAGATTTATTTCGAATCGCCATCAGAACTACAGTCACTAGTTACAACGATGAAAGATGATTGTCTAATGAGAGGCTTACATTTGAACGCGACTAAAACGAAAGTGATGGTATTCGAAAGAGAAGAGGACAGAACGAATGCCAGGATAACTGTAAATGACGTAGTGCTGGAACAGGTGGATGAGTTTGTATATCTTGGATGTGCATTTAGCAGGGATGGACGGTACACCGCTGATGTAGAAAAGAGGGTAACTGCGGGCAATAGTGTGAATGGAGCGTTAGGCAAACTTTTAGGTACCAAGGCCTTAAGTCAAAAGGCCCAGCTCGCAGTACACAATGCGGTGCTGATACCTACGCTAACGTATGGAAGCGAGAGTTGGGTATGGCAGGAAACGCATGAAAGTAGAATATACGCGGTCGAGATGCGCGCGCTACGCAAAATCTGCGGAGTAACGCTCGCAGATCGCGTTCAGAATGAAGATGTAAGAAAGAGAGTTGATCTGAAAGAGAGTGTCGGTGTTAAAGTAAGGAAGGGCATGCTACGATGGTTCGGGCATGTGGAACGAATGGGAGATGGAAGAATGACAAAACAGATATACAACGCGAAAGTGGATGGACGTAGGAGTCGGGGAAGGCCACGACACACATACCATGACCAAATTAATCGTGTGTTAGTAGAAGGTGGTGTCAAGAGCCGTAGAAGCCGACGTGCATGCATGAAAAGAAAAATGAAAGTTGAAGAAGCAAGTGAGGTGTGTATGGACCGTGCCGTGTGGCGCTCGGTTCTTTCTGTCTACCCCGCAAGGGATTTGGCGTAAAGATAGTTGGTTATTTAGTTAGATTTTTTTTCTAAATCTTGTATATCGAAAACCGTGCGTGATATCCTGATATTGCAAATACAACAAAATTTTCATCCCCTTTAAGAAAGCCCCAACCATAAGGGGCAAACACATACAAACATAAGTGACCCTCGCCCCCCCCCCACCCCCCTTATTTATTGCAAAGCGGGAATTTATGAAGGTCAACAAACCTGTCAGAACAATCAGAACGCTGTATGTACTTTTACGAAAGACCGGGTACTGGTCCGGGTACTGTTCGAATGCCATATGGCACGGTTCGGAAAGCTATGCTATTTGTCAGGACATCATCGGGTACTGTTTTGCGCAAGTCTATAGGAGAGGGGGGCCCGCCGCTAGACAGTTTTGTCTTTGATGTGCGCGCCCGCATGCATATAAAAGGGAAGCCGACAAACGTTAGTCAGACTTGTCGCCTTGTAGGTAAAGACAGCTTTGTCTAAGAGACGTTTTGTTCGAAGTGTGCGCCTCTCTATTTATCTCGTAGAGAAATAGTCTGTCTTAAGTCTGTCGTGACTATAATCTGCGGTCAGCCTAATACCTGACTGGGAATGCGGGAAATAAAGTGATACCTCCTCTCTCTGGAAGGCCTCGGCCGGTACTAATTTCTCGCGGCCTGTGCATCGAGTTTGAGGACTCTTTTTATTACGTTATTATAGATATGTTTAAAGAGGTTTCTAGAATATTACTGATGTATTCAATTGGTGATATCATGATCAGTCTGTAAATGTAAAAAGATCACCATTTTGTAAACTAGAAGTGTACCAAAAATCGTGATGAAGTTCATCAAAGTACGACGTTTTTTGGAAACTTTATTTGTCATGTTTTGGTGATAAGAAATATATTTCGGTATAATTTTCTTAGGCGGCTTTAAAGAAGACAATACGAAGATACTTATAGCAGCTTTAATTTCTGTGTACATCAATTAATTTTATACCACCCGATTGGCAAAGATGCCTTGTTTCGGTGAATTTCTTCAAACGAGGTGTGTAAACACTGTTTTTAAAAAAAACCTAGTTATGCCACGTTTATTTTGATTAGAACAATTTTTAGACAAGGAAATATATTACTCTTACACATTAATCATACTTACTAAACATTGGTAGTTTCTTTAGAAACAAACGTTTCAAACGCGTGAAATCATGTATTTGTGCGTTAACCCTCTTATGGCGAGACTTTGTCTGTAGTCTGTGACTCTGTTGCATTATATTACGTCACTAGGTCACGTGGATCATCTGTTCAAAGTTTGAAATAAAACAAAAAAGACAACGTCAATCGGACCGAATCGTAAACTTTCATTTTGACAGAGGGGCAGTTGGGTGAGACCGTCTCACGGCTTCATGTTATCGCTTTAACAAATATGGTAAAACCTTAGACTTAAAATGTCGATGATGACATCCAAGCCGTCCTTACTGGTTAGTTAGGTACATCAGGAAACCGATTATCGATATACAATCAAAAAAAACCAACCGATGTCATTTCCTTCGACGGAAATATACATGGTCACAATACGGACACAGAATAAAAATATCGTTATAATGTAATCGAAAATAAGCAATCTGCATTCTGCTTGTACTAACATCTCTTTTTAATGGGTGAGGGTGACAGGGATGGAAGATGCATTGAGGTGGTGAATTGATTCATCGATGATGAAATGGGACACCACTGTATTCGATACTAAAGTTCTTATTACCTGCCGTGTAGGGAGACATAATATACGTCATTCACAGATTATGGAAGGAACTCATAAAAATTACCTAGGTAGTACTCGTAAGTAGGTACTTATTGGAACTTTGTATTAGCACAGTGTAAAGAGCAAATCTTCTTATGATCTTTAGGCTGTGGTCACCCCTGGGCGAGGCCGCAGTGGCGGCCGTAGGTCTGTTGGGAGTCCTAACACAAATAACTAGAGCTGCATCTTATTCTATTGCAGAAGGGTCACTTTTATAAAGTAAACACTTAAGTATTTCTATTTATGACAGGAACTCTCATCTCCATAATCTTGAAATTTAAACTTCCAAAGTTAAAAGGCGTGTCAAGTCGAATGGGTCAACTTAGATGGCTCCCACTGGTGGTCCAAGTTCGAGTTCCCAGTCATGCATATCTAAACTGACCATTTATTTTTGATCTCAAAACGGGACATAAGTTTTTCTGCCCAGTTAGCAGGTAAACAGTTAAAATAAACATAACTTCATCATTTACAAAAAACCGGCAAAGTGCGAGTCGGATTTGTGCACAAAGGGTTCCGTACCAAAAAATGGAAAAATAGAAAAACTGTTCTATTGGACCCCCCATCCCCCCACTTTTATACCACTAGGGTGGCAGACAAGTCAGACAAGTCAACTGAAACTGATATTCAGGTGCCCCCGTCCAAAGGTGACAGCAGTACTCCTTGCGTGGCCGCACTTGCGACTTAGAGAGTAGCAGTGATTGCGTGGGCCACAGTAAAATTGAGCTGTTGAGCACACCGAGCTTCCTGGACGCCAACCTGGCCTTGTTCACCAAATGACTTCGGAACTGATCGTCACTGGAGATGTCAGCACCTAAGATACCTATACTGTCAGAGATGGGGAGAGATGTGCCTTGAAATTGTGGCGCTACAGTAAATCGTTTTTTTTTTTTATTTTTGCAGTGAATACGCAAACTTGTGACTTGGTAGGGTTGAATTGAAAAAGATTTTTTTTCCCCAATCGGACACTCTGTAAAGATGACTCTCGATTCCAGAAACCAGTTTTTCACGGTTTTCTTCCACTGCAGCCCGAGAGATACCGGGACATAACAATGAATACCGTTAATAATAGACAACATGTCATTGATATGCAGCAGAAACAGAGTACAGGACAACTTGTGGTACTCCAGCGTTTATGGCCATGCAGTCAGAACAACTGCCGTCAACGACGGCCTTGTTGCTTTTACCAGCCAGAAAGCTGGACACCCCACCGCATAAACTTTTGGGCAGTCCATAATTGGCAATTTCGCAAGAAGACCATGGTGCCAGATCCGGTCAAAGACCTTAGAGATGTCGAGTACTCACTGCTAGAGCCTCGCCCTTACTCTCGATAGCCGTAGCTCGGTAGCCCAGCCGTGTGTGGCACAAAAGGAGATCGTTTGTGGAGCGACCGTGACGGTAACCGTAGTGCCGGTCACTGAGCAGGTCGTTTTCCTGACCTTTTTGTTTTCTATATTACAATTTACTACAGGATACAGAATATGTGTATTGTTGACACGCTCTATCACCGTTGATAAAAGGGGCGAAGTGTTGACTATAGGCCTGTAATTAGCCGGGTCGGTCTTGTCACCCTTCTTGGGCACAGGATGCACGTGCGCGATCTTCCACAAAGAATTTTCCTTTATCTCCATTTTGTCTGATTTTTGTACCTATTTTTTGTGATAGCATCGAATCAGCCTATAGCAGTCCACTCCTGGACGTAGGCTTCTCCCAATGTACGCCACAACACACGGTCCTACGCCTTCCGCATTCAGTCCCAGCCTGCGACCTTTTCTAGATCCGTTCCTCTTCGCCGGTCCATCTGGCGGAGGAGTCGTCCTATCCCACGTTTACCAGCCGCGATCTCTACTCAAGAACTCGTTTGCTAGATCAGCCATCGGTTGTTCTTCGACCACTTTGGTTCTCTGATGGATAATATAGTTTCGGATTTTATCCCCCGGAGACACCCCAAGCATAGCTCGATCCATTGCTCGCTGCGCAACTTTAAGGGTATGGACTAGCCCCCCTGTAAGTTTCCACGTCTCGGCACCGTAGGTAATAATTGATCGTTTGCTCAATAAATGGTTACTTTGCTTGTGTGTTGACATTAAATGAACAATTTTGTGTTTCGGCATTACCCATAAGTAAAATTCCAAAGCAGTATGAAACTTCAATTTAGTTATGAGTTTACCACTAAACTACTTCAAGAATTTTACACAAAAACAAAACAATAGTGTAGTGAAAACACGGACTGGCTCTAACTTCCCCGACCGCGCATGTCCCACGAACTACGAAATTTTAAAAAATTCGCAAGGTTTCGGAAAACGGGACAATTTAGCGTCCCGGCGCTATGTTTGGGGACAACGGGACAAGGGACCGAGAAACGGGACAGTCCCGTTCAAAACGGGACGTATGGTCAGTTTATGCATATCCCATCCGGTTTATTAAATTTGTGTGTGCATTACAAATGAATTACGTAATGCCATCTACTAGCACAGCCTACAAATCATCTCTTTAGACTGTGCTACTAGTTCTACACCGCATAGGGTAAAACACCCAGTGGTCAGCCTTTTAGCGAGTTTTCGAATTTAATTAATTTGTATTTCCTATTACTTAGATACCTACTATGATTAAAAGCAACTTTCTCTAAAATTTAATTTATTTAATTTTCTAAAGAAATCTTTAATGTCGTATTAAAATTATGGTAAAAAAATTAACAATAACCAAATTAAGGCACATATCTCTAGCTACTTTCAGCTTCATTTCTCGACAAGTCAGCCGCGGCTTACCCTTTTTTTTGTTTAACGTGAGGGAAAATCCTCATGGATGTTGTGCCGGACTCCTACCGACTAAAAAACCTCACGTAAAGCCCAACAGCCTATGGTTGGTAGCCCCGGGGAAGCCCTCGGAAGGATGTCCCAGGACAAATAGTTATCCTCTTGTCTTTGCCTGCTTCTGTAAGAACAGAGAGCAGCCTACCCTTCGGTATCTCACCCTTGGTCATGGAGGCTGGCAGTCCTGTTCGAAAGATCGTTTCTCTGTCGAACGATTATACACGGTAGGTACATGAAGAGGCACATCACAGAGCCGCCAACTTGAGGACCACTGTCAAAAGTCTTACGGGCTGTAAGAGTGGCCCCCAATCGCTAGATGCGATATGGCTTTCCCTCAGGCAGGCGACGCAATTTGGCAAGATTAATATAAAAAAAAATCTGCCGAAAGGCAATCGGAATATTTAGTTACGCTCATTATTCATGTCAAGCAAAGCATAATAGCGTAGGTTTTTTTTATATTTGAATAACTCAGTAAGCGACTATGAAATACGTGGTAAAATTATAATGTTCATAATGCAAACAAATATTTTTTCGTTGCTAAATAATGTTCATAAATCTATACAATTGCTTCACTTTCAACCATAAAATTTATAACATATTTCAACATAGAGTTGAATGTTTTATCCTAAAAATACCATCTTGCCCTATTCCAAAGTTATAACAAAACATAAACATTCAATAAGAAGAGATTTCTTTTCGAAACGAAAGGTAATCTATCGCTCAAGACACTGTATTTATAATTCCTAGGTTTAAAATAACATCCGTGTCCCGATTTGGAATGAATGTGCAGTTCTAAATATAGCGATGGCTTAAACATCTGAGGGGAATTCGGGGGTTCAAAGACCCCGTCGCAAACCGGCCCAAGCGGCGATATTCAATACCATTTTTATAGGAGAATTCGAGCGAGACAAAGTTCATAAGTATGCTTAAACACACGCGTCAGAACAAACTAAGGTCAGGGCCACAACATGAAATAAAAAAGTTGTCTCGGATGAATCATTGTGTTGCAATATAGAATTCTGTCTTCCAATATTAATATTTATTATAGATCCACGCCTTTATCCTCGAGGGAGTCAGAGGTGTACTATATTTTGTCCTTGTATAATTTGTTAAACGTAATAAGTGAGTGTATTACCGTGTTGAAATGAACAGGCCGCAAGTTGTAGATACCTGCTGTTGCAATGGCTCAACGACTGTCATCGGCAACCTGAATCATTAAGAGCTTAAGGGTTCTTTCACTACTCCCCAAGCACAGAAACTCTTGTATACGATAATCATTTCGTAAGATGTAAACGCAGTGATGACTTATAGAACACTGAGTTAGCGGATCTACAAGCGCTTTCATCCATTCCAAATTCCCAGGACTACACACTCTTAGAAGTCCTTATGTAAGTAGCTAGTAGCTATGTTACTTGGCATTCATCCAAGCCTATAAATGTCCTGAGTAGTGAAAACTCAAGCCGTAGCTTCCTATCATAACAAGAACTTAAATTTTAAGAGCTCATCAGCACACCGAATTTTCACCGCACGAATTTTGCCTTATTGGGTATATTGATACAAGTTGCATCAAATCACTTTTTTTATTGCGTGGATTATTTTACGTTAGGGCGGATAATCTTATTCAATACCATGGTAATGTAAAACAATACTATGTCACAGAATTTTGCCAAAAAAATCGCGAAGAAATTATAGGCCTGAGCGGGCGGGCTTTATGGGAATATAGAGCGCAATACAGTAGAGCGTAAACATTTTATCTTTATCGTACAACGTAAATGTAGATCATAAAGTTCAATGCCAGAGCCAATTAATATTAACCGTGTTAATTTAAAGATCGTGTCATGATAGCTACCTAGGTATTTTGCATCATTTGAATGATGTGGGAACGGAATACCGACCAGTGTACGTGTACTGTTAATAAAATAAACTTCTAAGATTGAATATCAACATTTATCGTGTTATCGTGGTATTAACAATTGGATAGCACGATAGCACCAAGGGCAATTGTTATTCATTATATGTCAAGAATATACATTCCTGGTTTCCTGACTTAAGGGTAAATGTTAAAGAATTCGGTGTGATTTTATTCAGTTTGATTCTGACGAATTATAACCAATGGACCCCATGACGCCGACCCCACGTGGTGTTCGATGGGAATCCAAATTTATTTCAAGCCCAACAGCCCACCTTTGTATGAGGTCGGATAGGAAAAAGAACCTGTCGGCCCTATCTCCTAACATTTTGCAAAAAAAAACTAATTATATTAAACTTTTTACGGGATATTTACCATGTGTTATTGCGTGTTTCCGAAATTTTGGCACTGTTGCAAGTGTCATGGACTGCCTAGGAAATGCCTATCCTACCTACTCACCGCAGGGTAAGGATAATGACGATTTCTGTGGATATTTTTTCAGAATATTGTCATTTCCGTGTCACTGCGTTAGTAAGAAGCACTAGGCCCCTTTGATAGTGCGTAGTTCAACACCTTGCTCCTGCTCTTTTCTCTACTATCACGTAGACTTGTTAGTGCACTTGATCGTCTCCGGGGCGCAAAGGAGTCCCGTTTTGAAGTTCCGCTCAGGTAGTTAGTACTAAAATATGAAATGAATCATCGAGTATGTGAAGAATTCGAATTCCTATCAGCAATAAGGTCACACTTCAACACACAATGAGAGTTTCTTTCAACAAAGTCGTCACACCAAACCAAAACAATAATTTCAAATAGGTTTACATGTGGAGTTTATATTTTGGTATAGTTGAACAATGCTGGTGAGTCAGGGTTTACACAATAGGTGAATAACCAATCTGAGTTGTGTATGGAACTCCAGTTCCGGAAGTTCTGTCTTCCGGAGCAAGTATTGACCAAAATTACTACAAACCCTTGAGCCAAATAAAAGTCGAAGTTTTGAGAGAATGGACACTCGTCATGAGCAAATTTACTCTGTGAAATTACGCAGAGTGAACTGGATGCTGCTACTGAGTGCAACACTACGAATAACAATAATAGGTTTGTTAGTCGTAGGTGCAATAGTATGACGACTGCAGGATTTTGACCAACATTACCGTTTATTATAACCCAGACTGCATTAAATCCTGTAATAAGTGCAAGTTCTGAGAGTGCGACTACAGAAGGATCATGATTCATGAGCAAATTTACCCTGTGAAATTACCTGCAGTACGTTTAGAAAATTAGGTATCATAATAATAATAATATAAGAATACTAGAATATCAGAAAATAGCTCTCAGCCTTATGCCGTCACTTTTGAGAAATAAAATGAACTAAGTATTCCGCTAATGTCATTGAGAATCCTAGACTCCGTAATATGATTCGTGTCTAGAATTACAATTTGATACGAAGCATCACACTTAGTTGCTATGAGCAAAATGTTTCGAGTCTGTACCACATTGAAGACGTTTCTATACGACTGCTGAGGAGAGTTATGTTATACACGTTGTTTTTATTTTTTTTTGAAAGAAGGCGTGTTTATTAGAAGGCTAGTCTATCAAAACATTTAGCAAATGAACATTCACCGTTCATCATTTGACCTGCGAACCCTTGAATGTCTACGTGCGAACCTGGATGGAATGATATGGGATGGGGGATCTCGGTGGGATTGCCACCCGTCGCCCAGTCTACACATCTTGATTGAAATTGGAGTTATAACAGAAGCAAACGGTGTGGAGCACATCAATACCTATGGATGATGTTAGATAGTCATGGATTTTATTGTTTAGGTAGTAGTCGGTAGTAAAGTAAGTGATAACATAATTTAATTTATCAATACGCAAGTGTGAAATTAGCTAACTAAGTAATGCACTGAGCTAGCGATTTTCGTAATGCAACTGTGTTACATTTTCTGCTAATTTGGATTGTAATAATCGAACTTAGGTAAACACTTTGAGGAAGGAAAATATGTACATACATCACGATATATGCATTTGTGGCATAAATATGTAAATAAAGAGTTTGGTTGGTGTATCATTATACATTAGCATTACATAAATTAGAAATGTAGTGAAGCGGAGTATTTCGAATAGCGAAAGTTTTCTTAGAAATTATTAACGTTTGTGCTCTGTATCACGAAAATTGTGTTACTGATTACAGTAGGTACCTAAGTACAAAACGTTGCTAAGTACCTTCATACTTAATTAGTTACATTTATTGTAAGTACATGACTGCTTTATGAAAAACAGATGATCATAATATAATCAAGAATGTTTTTCGAAAGTGGCCATTATTGGGTCCCTGTCGGGCATTTGGTGCCTTTACCTTATATTTATTTAGGCGTAATCTTTTGTCTATGAATTTGCTTTCCCTGGTATACCTGGACACTTGGAGCACCGAATAAAAAATATTTAATTAAGTTAATAATTCCCGTCGAGCCCGATATCGATGAACTTGGTACTTAGAAAATTGCCGAACCACTTTTATTAAGTTCTAGCTGACCCGCGCAACTTCGTTTGCGCTACTTAAGAGAGAGTATTACCTGTTTCCGTCGTCCCCCGTTTTTGAAACATTTACTATTACTGCTCCGCTCCTATTAGTTGTAGCGTGGTGCTATCTAGCCTATGACACTCCACAATAACGTAGCTTTCTATTGGTGAAAGAATTTTTAAAATCGGTTCAGTAGATCCCGAGATTACCCCTTACAATTTAACAAACACACAAACTTTACTTCTTTATAATATTAAGTATAGATAAGTATAGATAGGTAGGTGAGTACCTATTCACTTTAAACATTTTACGATTCATGATGACACTAAATTTTTACAAAGAAGTACCTATGTACTTAGTATAAGTATCCAATTAAGTAGCTAAAGCATTTCTGCAATTACTTCATTCAAGCAAATCATAAAATCGATAGTGTTGGTGAGACAATCAAAATAGGGATTTACAGAGGGGTGGTCCAAAGTTTATGACAGAGCCAGAGGTCACACAGCACAGATAAAAAAAACGTAGGTCATGAACTCGTCCTAGGAGCATAAGGAGTAGGTACCTACGTGTTTGGGTTCATTGCCTTCCAAAACAGCAACATTTCAAGTAAACAAATATTAGACACAATCTAAATTGTAATCACCTCTTCAATGGGATAATAGCAGATAATAATCTTAATCATTTTAGTATTGTTTTACATACCTTGCTGAAACAGGGTGTGCGAAAAGCCGGTATGTATTCCAATTCAATAAACACACACTGAGTTCACTCAACACAATTATCACACAATATTCACTAAATAAATAAAAATTTGAGCTTGAGTTGTGTCAATCCGTGACAGCCGGTTTGTATTTTTTGCCGCGAGGATGTCAGTCAGATGTGTCCTTGAGGGACGCAATAATAGAACGCCATGTTGATATGAGGACGGGCGCGTGGCGACTGCGCGCGCAGCCGCCCCTTGCGTGGCGCATGCGCGGTACGTCACCCTATCCCGCCCGCACCCGGCTTTGGTTAGTTTTTGCTTCCCTGTTCTTGTTCCCCATTACGTTCCCCAACCCAAATCCTGGTATCGTCCTCGAGACAAATGAAAAAATATAAACAAATATCGTGCTTTGAATTTTTACTGCGTGCGCGGCGGCGGCGAAGTAGGTACGACATTGTGTCTTGAAATTTTGGGGTCACTGGTTCATAGCCTGGGGCCTGGGTCGAACCAAATAATTATTTGTAACTTCTAAAGAATTGATAACTAGGTAGGTAGGTAACTTTAGTTCTATAATCTGAGGATAAAAGTATACATACATACATACATATCTACATATGGTCACGCCTTTATCCCCGAAGGGGTAGGCAGAGGCATATTATATGCCCACATTTCACCTTTCTATAATTTGTCCCACGTAATAGGTAGGTGGTGCGCCGTATTGCCGTGTATAAATGGACAGGCGCAGGTTGTGACTGCCTGCTGTTGAAAAAAGGCATTCAACTTAGCTTAACGACTGCCATTTTACTGGCAACCGAGACCAACGGCTTAACGTGACTTCCGAAGCACGGAAACGCTCAAATAAATGTCACAAAGTGATCACATGGATGGTCACCCATCCATGGACCATAAAAGTACATGGAACATAAAAGTATAAAGAATATTATATAAATAATGTACTTAGGTATAGGTTGGCAGGGAGCCGTTTGGGGGCCACTGTAGTCCTCAAGTTGGCGGCCCTATGCTGTGCCCCTTCACGTTCCGCTTGAAGAACCTGGATTGCAAGAGGAGAGAAACACGTGGTCGATTTCAATGCCAGAAAAACAGAAACGTATGCATTTCATGAAATCCTTGTTTTGCCTAATGGACAAACAGATTTTTCCGGCATAGATAACTTTGTAATTTCATCTAAATTATATCAGATTACAAAGTTATTTATGCAGTTGGTGAAACTGGAAAACGACCGAAATTCCATTTTAAATTTTCACTTGGGTTATACTTATAGGTACTGTATACATACACTAAATATAACTAATTGCATGTAAATTACATCGGATTACAAAGTTAATTATGCAGTTGGTGAAACTGGAAAACGACCGAAATTCCAGATTTTTTAAATTTTCACTTGGTTTAAACACTAAATATAACTAGGTAATTGCATGTAAATTATATCGGATTTCACAGTTATGTATGCTTGTATGCAGTTAGTGTATTAGATTAATTAAAAAGTTACATTAATTTACAGTTAATGAATCAGTGTTTATATTCATTTGGTCTGTTTAGTGCAATTGCCAAAAACATAGGTAACTAAAGTGCTCGTAGCACTGTAGCAAGCAACTTTCGCCGTGGCTGGTCCACGGATGGGTTACCACTTTGTGAAATTTCTATTAGCAAGCGTTACCGTGCTTTGGATTTCAGGTTAAGCCGTTGTTGGTCCCAGTTGCCAGTGAAATGGCAGTCGCCAAGCCAAGTGAAGGCTTGAATGAAGGATACCTAAATAGATTGTGTTGATAATCGCATTCATTAATGTACTTACCTAAGCTATATGTATTACTTGTGAGATACCTTTTTTTTAACGTGAGGGAAAATCCTCATGGATGTTTTGCCGGACTCCTACCGACTAAAAAACCTCACGTTAAGCCCAACGCCTAAGGTTGGGAGTCCCGGATAAGCCCTCGGAAGGATGTCCCAGGTATAATATGTTTTCATGCGATGGATTTCAAATAGAGTGCAGAGGGGCTTTTTTTCGAAACTTTGTCTGTAGTCTGTGACTCTGTTGCATTAAACTTCGTCACTAGGTCACGTGATCACATGTTCAAAGTTTGAAATAAAACAAAAATGACAATGTCGATCGGATTGAACTTTCACAATAAACGTGTTAGAGAGGAGAAGTCTGGTGAGGACGATCTCACGGCTTTCTTGTTACTTATTTAAAACATATAATATTGTATTATTGTCTATGGATATTGACTTGGTATCTCACAACTTTTTACGGTAGAAGAACTAAGTTGCGCGAATTGGGTTTTTTAGATACAGGTTTTGTTTTTGATGAGATATGTATATGGGCCCATTACTCAACCAGAACCACAGGTTAAATGTTGCAGGCATCCATGCAAAACTTTACACTTCTGTGTTTCGCACTTTAGGTTTAGCCTACCATACGCCAAATCGTTGAAAGAAGATGGAAGATATACATTTTAGCGTGCAAGAAAGAGAGAGATGAAATTAATTATATTATATTCAATTCAATTCAATTCAATTCAATTCAATTCAATTCAATTCAATTCAATTCAATTCAATGTTTTTATTTGCGAAAATAGGTACATACAAAAAATACAGAGATGTTACAAGTATGGTTGAGTTCCTCCATCTTCCACCTGTTATGGTATGCAAATAAGTACATAGGTTAATAAGTACATAGTCAAGTTATTACAATTAATTCAATAGATAATTCATGCATTTAATTATTAAATTTAGAGCAATAAATTTTCGAGTTAATTACATCAATATGTGGTCAAATAGGTAATATTGTAACACAGATAATTTAGCTTTTATAAAAAAACTATAACCAATATGAAAAAAGTGCTCGGTGCAAATGAAGATTTGACTGTTGTCTTTCTTATAAATATTTTATAATATAAAAACAACTTAAATCTTATGAGATCTACACTCGAGAGCAATGAATCCGGGTCACTTAAAGAATCCTAAAAATCTCGGAAACTAAAAATGCTAGGTTAATGCAATAAATTGTATTTAATAGACAATGTAATACTCCTTAAATGAAGGTATTAAAACTTCTTAGTTATTGTAAAGTTATATCATAAAAAAATCAAATTTGAAAAAGGGCCACTTTCGAAGATGGAACTACGAAATTACAGCATTTGGTGTTGCTTTTGTTTGTAATCTGTCATTTATGTGGGTACATAGACCATGTTGATAGTGCTCTATATTCATTAATCAAGCTGAAATTATGTCGCTTACGCCTGAAGAATGCACCAGAATACTTACAATGCTGGAAACCGGCCGGAGTCAGCGCGATACAGCCAGGACTGTCGGTGTGTCGCTGTCAACAGTACAAAGAGTTCTCCGACGTTACGAAGAAACTGGTTCTAACCTACGCAGACCAGGAACGGGCAGAACCAGGTGTACCACAGCACGAGAAGACCGATACTTGGTGAACACCATGCTTCGAAATCGCTTTCTCACAGGAACTGAACTCACCAATCAGTTTCGACGCCTCGGAGGAAGTAACCCAAGTGCATGGACAGTAAGACGTCGGCTTGCTGAATCTAACTTAAAACCCCTTAGACCTGCAAACGGCCCTAAACTGGAGCGTGGGCATCGTATTTCGAGACTAAGGTATGCCCAGAGCCACGTAAATTGGAGTATTGAAGATTGGTCAAAAGTTATGTTCTCCGACGAATCAAAATTTATGCTCTACAAGCACGATGGAAGACACAGAGTGTATCGAAGACCAGGGGAAAGATTCAAGCAAGCATGCATCGAAGAAAAAGTAGCCTACGGTGGTGGGTCTGTACTTGTGTGGGCCGGAATTTCTTCTGAAAGTCGCACAGAGCTGGTGATCATAGAAAACGGCTCTTTAACTAGCGTAAGATATGTGGAAGAAATCCTCAATGATCACGTTGGTCCATTTATGGTCAATTTAGGTGAGGATGCTATATTTATGCATGACAATGCCCGACCTCATACAGGTAGGATTGTGAATGACTACCTTCAAGAGATGAACATTACTCGTATGGAGTGGCCAGCGCGCAGCCCGGATATCAACCCGATCGAGCATGCTTGGGACGAGCTAGGCAAATGCGTAAAACAACGAAACTTCCCCCAATCACGCTTCGTGAGCTCAAAATTGCTCTCACAGAGGAATGGGAGAATATTCCCCAAAATCGTATAAGGAACTTGGTGTACAGCATGCCAAACCGCGTAAACGCAGTAATGGAAGCACGAGGAGGCAATACGAAGTATTAAAATTCAAGAAAATCGTAATAAAGTTCAAAAATTTCATGTTTCCTATTTTTGTTTTAAGGAGAGATCGGCAGTTTTTTCTTTATGTAATTTTGTGTTAATAAAATGTATGGTGACTCATATTTTTTTTACTTTCATTTAAGGAGTATTACATTGTCTATTAAATACAATTTATTGCATTAACCTATCATTTTTAGTTTCCGAGATTTTTAACATTCTTTAAGTGACCCGGATTCATTGCTCTCGAGTGTAGTTTAAAATTTCAAGAAATCGAAGTATTTTCAACACCAAAATCTATCGAGGATTTTATCAGTAATCGTGTTTCTAGCCTAGTGCGTTTTTAGTTCATAACCTGAAGTTGTCTGTGTCAAAATTTTAATTCATTAGACCTCACGAGTCCTGAGATTTAGATCAAGGTAATAGTCTATTTGGCTTCGGAGGGACTCTTAAGTGATTGTACCTACATGAATACATAAAACATCTTATATTGTCCTATATCCGCACAGGTGTATAGGCATTTCAAGTGACCAGAAAAGTTGCCTCACCACTTTTTGTTTATTATCATAAAATGACTGCACTTTCATTGTTGTCTGGCTTCGTTGGAGGCGCGCTCGTGACACGGGGAACGGGAAGCTATGCATTCAGGACCCTACCGATACTGCCCACGGTCCCGCCTACGTGAAACGTAATAAATAGACTTAAAGCCTTATTAGGGAGGTAGCTTCATACGCGCTCGTCAAAATCCACTTCTCTTTCTCTGTAGTACCTACCTAGTTTCCAAATATACTTTTAGTCGCAAGCCTACTACTATTTAGCCGTATTGCCGTGTTGATTGGACAGGCACGGGTTGTGACTGCTGTATTTTTTTTTATTTTTCAAGCCGCCTATAAAGGCCTTCAACTAGGCTTAACAACTGCAATTTTACTGGCAACTGGGATCAACGGCTTAACGTGCCTTCCGAAGCACGGAAATGCTCGCAAATAAATGTCATAAAGTATGGTCATGTGACGATCACCCATCCATAACCGGTAAAGGTTGCTTACTACTGTAATCGTTTACAGAACAAACACTGAGTTCGAGGGGTCACGAGAGCTTCTACGTTTTCATTTTTAATACGCTTTTATTAGGTCGTCGTGTATGTAACTAACAATGTAAAGGAAACTAATTTAACCATCTTCCAAGGATCGTAGCGTCATGAAAATTGGCAGATGTATGTAGTTCTGATGACAATACTAATATAGTATTGTCAAACTGATATGATGATGGAGCCGGAAGATAGGCACAGAAAACAAGTGGAATCTAAGGTAGCTAATTTAACCAGCTTCCAAGGATCGTAGGGTCATGAAAATTGGCAGCTGTATGTAGTTCTGATGACAATACAATAATATGGTACTGTAAAACTGATATGATGATGGAGCCGGATGATAAGCACTGAAACTTCGATGGAAAAAGTGGAATCTAAGGTATAGCTAATTTAACCAGCTTCCAAGGATCGTAGCGTCATGAAAATTGGCAGCTGTATATAGTTCTGATGACAATACAATAATATGGTACTGTCAAACTGATATGATGATGGAGCCGGAAGATAGGCACAGAAAACAAGTGGAATCTAAGGTACCTAATTTACCCAGCTTCCAAGGATCGTAGGGTCATGAAAATTGGCAGCTGTATGTAGTTCTGATGACAATACAATAATATGATACTGTCGAACTGATCTGATGATGGAGCCGGAAGATATGCACTGGAACTTCATGATGGAATATCGTATATATATCGTATTATAACTGTTTTTGGATTCGTCAGAAAAGTCTTGTAATGAACTTTGACTAGGCTTAGGTTTCAAGGTTATAATAAACCTTTTCTTAATTGACTTGTAAAACTATGCAATGGAATCTCAGGTAACTAATTTAAGCATCTTCCAAGGATCGTAGCGTATTGAAAATTGGCAGATGTTTGTAGTTCTGATAACAATACAATAATATGGTGCTGTCAAACTTATCTGATGATGGAGTCGTAAGATATGAACTGTAACTTCATGATTGAACATCGCATCATAGCTGTTAGTGTGATTAGGGTTTAAGGTTACAACAAACCTGTTATAAGTATACTAGGTGTTCCCCGCGGCTTCGACCGCGTAGAAGTCGTTATCGCATAATATCATTACCCTCCTTTTGCTCAGTTGGTTAAAAAGTAGCCTATGTCCTTCCTCGGGCCTCGAACTATCCCTATACCAAATTTCATCTCAATCGCTCCAGCCGTTTAGGCGTGAAAGCGTAACAGACAGACAGACAGACAGACAGACAGACAGACAGACAGAGTTACTTTCGCATTTATAATATTAGTAGGGATAGTAGGGATTGAAATTAATATTGAGTGTATTATATTGACATAGGTACCTGCATAAAATGTTTATGTATTAGAGTAATAATGCAATATTTTCACATTAGTCGAACTCAGACAAAACACCATGTAATACAGAAATCCCTACTAATATTATAAATGCGAAAGTAACTCTGTCTGTCTGCCTGTTACGTTTTCACGCCTAAACCACTGAACCGATTTTGATGAAATTTGTTATTATATAATAGTTTGAGTTTAAGGGAAGGACATAGGCTACTTTTTAACTGACTGCGCGAAAGGAGGGTAATGATTTTATGCGATAACGACTTCTACGCGGATGAAGCCGCAGGAAACAGCTAGTAAAGGTATAAATGTTGTGACTAAAAAGTATAAAATAAATAAATGGTCTAAAAACCCTAGAAAAATACGCTTTTATAATGCACGAAAAAACCAAAAATAAATTATGGATCGTTCAAGTTGCCTCTATTTCTGGGCTGAAGTGTAAACTATGTGCTTTTAGTTATAATATTTGATTGTAAAAGCGTGGGGCGCTAGAACAAGAAAGACTTTCCTGGCGGAAGCTGCATGATGTCTTGTCAGATTAAGGATAAGGTCACATTTATAAAAACATTTTATACTTTTTTTTTAACTTTCTTGTTCCAGCGCTCCACGCTTTTACAATCAAATATTATAACTAAAAGCACATAGTTTATACTTCAGCCCAGAAATAGAGGCAACTTAAACGATCCATAATTTATTTTTGATTTTTTCGTGCATTATAAAAGCGTATTTTTCTAGGGTTTTTAAACCATTTATTTATTAAATAGTCAAAGCTACCTAGGTACCAACCTAAACAAAAATCTACGTGGTTATTTTATACTTATCTACCTCATCTATTTGAAAATGTAAAGCCCATGATAATGTGCGATATTGACTTGCTATTTTGAGGGAGATTAGTTCAAGTGAGAAGCAAGAGTTGAGTCATCATTATCACCGCCACCTTTTCTGCGCCTTAAATTATATTTATGGCATTCACCTCTCAGTTGTGATGCTAAACCTTTTGTGGAATAAAAATATCACAAAAGGTACGTATTGGTACTTATCTACTTTATTTTAAACATAAAATCCTTCATTACCCAACCTGACAACTAATAAAATGTAAGTTCGGTATTTACCTATTTGGGTAATAAGATAAATGATTTTTGTTGCAATAGATTCGATACCTACTTAGTAAAAATTGGCACGGAAGAATAATTATTTAAGAGACTAGGCATTGACCTACCTACCGCTTAGTGGCGCTTATTTACACCGCATCTTGACCGAATGGGTGCCGACTTTAAGTTATCAGTTTATCACTGTTACCTTGTATATTTAGATAAAATAATGAAAAAGTAAACGGACAAGCTCGAGGCAGACTCGCGCACCAAGGGCTCTGTCCGTTCAAATTTATCGTTGTAGGTACTTGCTGCGTGTTCCGTTGCTCAGAGGGGTCAGCGTAACGTGTTACGCCGACGCGCGACGACACCCTCGTTACGGCGCTGGGAGCAACGCACCGAGACGCAGCACTAAAGACCACGGCAGGGGTTGCTCAAGTCGTGGGTCGGATCCGGCGGCTGGGTCTTGAGGTCGAGGCCTTCACAAATCCGAGGATCTGTGCATCCAGCCTACAGGTAGGGGGCGTCAGCATCGGCATCGAGCCCTCGATGAAGACAAGTATCTGGGGCTCGTACTCGATGACCGGTGGAACTTCGGACATCACTTCCGAAGTTTGGTCCCGAAACTGAGGTGGGCATCAGCCGCACTCGCGCGGCGCAGCATCACTGTGGCTGTACATAGGGACCGTGTAAGTATGGCCCTATACGGGGCCCCCGTATGGATGGAGACCCTGAAGGCCAGCAATGTGGCTAGATTGCTGAGCCCGCAGAGGACGATGGCCGTCAGGGTGATAAGGGGATACCGCACGATCTCAGGTGAGGCGGCGTGTCACCTAACCGGGACCTCTCCATGCGACCTGGAAGCGAGAGCCCTTGTCTTGCGTCACTTCACTATGTAAACGGCGCAAAGAGGCGCTGGCGCTGAAGCAGGGCCAAAGGCCTGCGTCTCGAGCAATCGAGGCCCAGCGGTCCCTGCTCCACCAGGAAACCGTGGAGACATAGAAGTGCGACTTGAGCAACCAAAGGGGGGATTCGCCGCAATCGTGGCCGTCAGACCCATAGATTTAGAATTTTTCGTAGTCAGACCACCCAGTTAAATTGTTAGTTTGTTTTCATCGAATAGGCTCCAAAACTACTGAACTGATTTGAAAAATTCTTCTACTGTTGGGAAGCTCCCTTATCCCCGGGTGACATAGACTATATTTTATTGCTATCTCCATTTTAGATTGAGTACTATCATTTCCACTAACCTCCTGCCCACAAGCGAAGTTCTTACTATATACATAGCGCGTATCTGACAAATACATAAATCACACGCGAAAGAACGCAGATAATCGAGACTTTTTTGGTTGGAAAAAACCACGGAGAAAAAACGGTCCAAAGATACTCTTCTGAAACTTATCCACCGCTTTTCTTGAGCAAGACTGACTTTGAATTAGAGGCACCATACACATACATAATATTGATCAATATAGATGTTTTTTCAATAAATTGACCGTGTAGGGTAATATTGAGGTTTGATTGAACAATGATTGAACAAAAGTTTGACCGAGCTTAAATTTTGTTGATCAATATTTTATTCTTGCGCCGTGTAGGCTTAATATTGAGCAATATTTTCGAGATTAAGTGTTTGGAGGGGTCGCGATCGGTCAGTCACGAACACGATGCAGTGCCTATGGTCGCGATTTTATAAAATCTACCAAAATGCAGAGCAAGAATACCTACTGCGAAATATAAAGAAAGAGAGTTTGTGATGTGTGGAGGAATAAACTGATTTTCCGGTGGCAAGCGGCGCCGGCGGCGCCGTGGCATATGGCGGTTGTCCTTTCGTGGAACTGTAATGCTCTGAAGAGAGGGTAGGGGTAGGGATGGAGGCTTCTTAGCTGTAAACGCACACGCCTGTGTTTTTCTGGCATTGAACTCGACCAGGTTGTCTGAGCCCCATTAGGCAATGGGACCCAGGTCCCGGTCGAGATCCGCCACGAGTTGCCGTCTCTTTTCCTCCACGTCATCACGCCCCTCCGCTGGACGACCAGAATAGCTCCCATGCAGAGTACGATCATATCATGCCTCGCGGAAACTTGGAGTATTAAATAAGGTGAGATGGTACTTCACGCCACATCAGAGATGTTTACTGTACAAGACGCAGATTCGTCCCTGCATCGAGTACTGTTCTCACCTTTGGGATGACTCCGCGAGGTACTTACTAGACGCGCTTGTCGCTATCTAGAGACGTGCTATCCGAATAATTGGTTGTCTCGAGGTGACGGGAGGCCTCGAACCGTTGGCGCAGCGAAGAACCATAGCGTCCTGGGCTGCCTTCTACCGAATGTATCATGGCGAATGTTCTGAAGAGCTCTTCAGCCTGACCCCACCATCTCCTTTCCGATCCCGAACAACGCGTGCTGGGCAGAGATGCCACTCGTACACAGTGGAGAGAATCTTCGCCAGAACCGAGCGTTTCAAAAGATCGTTCCTCTGTCGAACTAAACTTGGAACGACCTGCCCGCACACGTATTTCCCTCATCTTACAATCCCGGGTTCTTTAAGAGGAGCGTGAGCCAACTTGAGGACCACTGTCAGAAGTGGCCCCCAATCGCTAGATGCGCCACGGCTTTCCATCAGGCTGGTGGCGACGTCCATTTGGCGAGCTGAACATAAAAAAAATGTAACTTAAGAAAAATCTTATAGTAACAGAACTACGTCTTTAGTAAATGTTAATTATACTTATTAATGGATATTTACATAAAAAATAACTCTCAGTGTTAACGGTTCCATATTATGATCTCCCATATACGTGGTAAAATGTCTTAAACTGACACTCATCGGGGAACATTTCGTAATGGGCTAACAACACGGTCAAATGGGCTAACGACACGGTCAATAATATTGAGTCAAGTCTGATATTTATGAATGGAAGTTGCTTCCGTGTGTGTAATTTCTTTGCATGTGTATGTGCATCGACGTGTATGTACACATGATATTGACAAGGCATGACAAGTGCAGTTGGACCGTGAATATTTCACAGTTCGCACTATGATAGTCCCTTTCTTCTTACGTACTACACGTAAGAAGAAAGGTTCTTTATGCCTGCTCCAGAATAATGCCGTGAACTCACGTGCGAATTCGCGCCGTGAATTCACGGCACAAATCGTGCCCTCCACATTCACGGACAATCCCGCCGCGAAATGGACGTAGAAGTTGCTGCTGCATTAACTTTTTTTGTTGTGGCCGCATATCACTATTTAGACGTTCAAAACGAGAAAGTGGATGACTGAAATACATCGTAACAGATCAAGGTACTTAAATTTATTTGTATAGTGAATTTTTGTAAATACAGTTTCAATCATTTAAATATCAAGTTCATTTCAGAATTTCTATGGAGAAACCGTGAATGTGGATGAGTACGCGTGAACGCCGCGAAAACCGTCCACATTCACGTTCACGCCTGTTCACGGGGCATCACGGCACTAGTCTGGAGCCGGCATTACGTTCTTACCGCTAGCGATAGCCCCTTTTCACACGTACCGGTTGCCGGGTATCCGTCAGGCGGCGAAGTGTATGGCCATGTCCTATAGCTTTCACACGTACCGGCGTGATTTGTCCGGTAATGCCATACACTCGCCGCCTAATACCCGGCAACCGGTACGTGTGAAAAGGGGCGCACGGTCCAACTGCACTTGTCATTTGTCATGCCTCGTCAATATCACGTGTAAACACGTCGACGGCTCGATGCACAGACACATGCAAAGAAATCACGCACACGGAAGCAACGTCATACATAAATATCTGACTTTGCTCAATACAATTGACCGTGTCGCTAGCCCATAAAAAAAAGTTCCTTCTTTTTTGCTGACGCTACCCCTCGAGAAATGTCAAATATGTCAATGTCACCTCGCCAGCGGCAAGCGGCAAACTTGCAACTTGCACTGAAGTTGTTTGAATAAATTTTATATTTAGTTTTCCTTTCATATTTTCCTACCTTTGGCTGCTGCTTTCGATCGAAACCGAATCAAATAAAATGTCTGATAATTCAAAGAAAAAGTGAGTATAATTATAAAAATAAGGACATTTCTAAAAATAATGTTTAAAATCTGAAACAAATACATGTAAATATTTGAGTATTTTATAATTAAAGCATTAATATTTATTCGCATATATGTTGTTTAATATTTTCAGGGATAAGAAATACACAAAAGTACAGAGAAATTTGCGCCAGCGCAAACCTGTTGAGACGGAGAACTCTGAAAAAGAAAGTGCCAGCGATTCAAGAAGTGCCAGAACTACTCCTAGAGGTAAATGGTTTAAAATAAACTTACTAGGTGACTGGAATTAACAAGACTCAAGTATATTTTGCTAGTAATTTGGAACAAAACATAACAGAGGGTAGTAGAACATCTCATCTCTCATAGATCTTGATTATTTTACCTTAATTTGGGATGAACATACAACTTCATTCCAAAATAAGGTATAAGTATTTACTTAATTTTTATATTCAGAGTTCAGATCTAATTAGTTTAGTAGTTATTGTAAGTTGTTTCCTCATAATAGAAACAATTTCAATTGTTTTATAAGCACTGCACTGGCACACAGGAAAATAATGCCAATTTGCAGCCTCCACTACATACAACATTAAAAATACACTAGTTTTGAAAAATTATACTACGGAGACCAAAGTTCAAACTGCTTGTCTGTAAGTTTCACACCGAAATTACATTTGCAGCCTTTACATATTGGCTTAGACCATATATCACGGGACTAGCCTTTGCGAACCACCGCATACAAAAATATTCTGCCAGTTTTCATACAAGTGAAGGGGGAAACACAAAGACATATAAAATTTCATTGCATTTAAAAATGTATTAATCGACAAACGCGTAATGGCTGTTGTGTGTTAATTTTTATTGTACAGTCAACTACAATGAAATGTACTAGTTTAATCATATAAAATGATGTACTGATGTACAGTGCTTTTTATAAAGCCAAAAGACCAAATAGTCATGTGCAATGGCAGAAAACAATGCATAAGTAAGGCGCATCCTGTGGTTAGATGATCTAAGCATATTGGGACTGTCCTGGAGACCTCATAAGTTCTTTTACATACCCACATCCTTAATTCACTAGTGATGAGACAACACTACATATAAACTTTTTAATGGGGGTACCTCCTTGTGAAAATGGTATCATGGTACTATTTTAACTTTATAATACAATATTAATATGTTCAGCAACAATCATTACTAGAAGAACACACATTTTTCAATGTACAGTGCCATGATTGTGATCACATATAAATCAATATTTTGATCCCACCTTTATCAGACCTTTATTCCTGGTAGATTTTATTTCTTTTGTATGTATCCACATATGGTTTTCAATGCACTACAGTGATACCATTAGTATTTTAATTACATCCTCTGCAATGTTGAGCCAGGAGTTAGTCACAATTTTTGATGACTTAAGGCTCTTCCACTGTCGCATAGCCCAATGATGTTTGACGTGACAATGTCTTATAATTCGATGGAGCCGGCTGCACGAACGAAAAATGATGACGCAATACGTCGTTACCTCGCTCTGAGGCGTTCCATTTATTTTAGTAATGTTTTCAACAGATGGCACTATAATCAATTGATGTGTTTTTATATTTATTTTTGTTTTGTAATGTTAATTTTATGTTTATGTTTATTTTTATTTTCTTATGACGTTGTCATGTTCAACCATCGTCAGTAAACAGACTTTTTTCATACATATTTTTTTTACCACTAAGGTGGCAGAAAAGCATACCACCCGCCAGATGAACTAGTAGTCACGGTAACCTATTGGCAATTGTAACACCAGAGGCGCCACTCTGGCCCTGCCGTCGTTGTAATTGATACTCCAGATTGCACTCTTCCAGCCAATGTTAGTAAAATGGTTTTCAGCATTGGCCAGTTGTGAAGAGAAGAGTACTGTAGATGCACTCCATATAAATTGTCTCTTTAAGTACAATGATTGAAAAATAAAACTAATTTGAGTTTTATTTTTAGTTCCAGCAGTTCCAAGAGTGTTGATACCTGCTAATCCACCATCAGAGCCCTCTGAGAATAATAAAAGAGAAAGAGATGAAGTTCTAAATATTAGCGAAGAAGCTGACAGCAAATATAAGAAGAAAGAAATAAAAAGTAATTGGTCTAAATATGAGGTGCCCTTGGAGACTTATGATGAAATCAATGAACAGCAGAATTTAGGTGCTGATTATGCTGTAAGTTGTTGTTGCAATGTTTTAATATATGTTGATAATATAATATAGTGTTACATACAGAAAGGCAACTACCTGCCCCTCACTGACCAAGCTTCGTCACCCCTGCCAGTCCCGCCATAGCTAAACTGACCATACGTCCCGTTTTGAACGGGACTGTCCCTCTTCTCGTACCCTTGTCCCGTTGTCCCCGAACTTAGCGCCGGGACGCTAAATTGTCCCGGTTTCCGAAACCTTGCGAATTTTTCAAAATTTTGTAGCACGTAGTATATGTGCGGTCGGGGAATTTAGAGCCAGTCCGTGTTTTCACTACACTATTGTTTTGTTTTTGTTTAAAATTCGTGAAATAGTTTAGTGGTAAACTGATAACTAAATTGAAGTTTTCTATGGCTTTGGAATTTATATAGGTAATGCCGAAACGTAAATGTTTATTTAATGTCAACATACAAGCAAAGTAACCATTTATTGAGCAAACGACCAATTATGACCTACGGTGCCGAGACGCGGAAACTTACAGAGGGGCTAGTCCATACCTAAAAGTTGCGCAGCGAGCAATGGATGGAGCTATGCTTGGGGTGTCCCCGAGGGATAAAATCCGAAACAATGTTATCCAAGCAGAGTATGCGTTCTGAAGTGGTAGTGGGCTAGCCACATTATGTAAAACAACCGATGGCCGATCGAGCAAACGGGGTTCAGTAGAGGTCGCGGATTGGTAAACGTGGGGTGGGACGACCTCTCCGCCAGATGGATCGACGATCTAGAAAAGGTCGCAGGCTGGGACTGAATGCGGAAGGCGTAGGACCGTGTGTTGTGGCGTAGATTGGGAGAAGTCTACGTACAGGAGTGGACTGCCATAGGCTGATTTGATGCTATCACAAAAAATAGGTACTAAAATCAGACAAAAAGGGGATAAAGGAAAATTTTTCGTGGAAGATCGTGCACGTGCAGCCTGTGCCCAAGAAGGGTGACAAGACCCACCCGGCCAATTGCAGGTCAATAGTCGTCACTTCGTCCTTTTTATCAAAGGTGAAAGAGCGTGTCAACAATAATACACAGCTCCTAAGGTACCTTGAGGAACACGACCTGCTCAGTGACCGGTAGTACGGTTACCGTCACGGTCGCTCGACTGGCGATCTCCTTGCGTGCTTCACACACGGCTGGACTACCGAGCTACGGCTATTGAGAGTAAGGGCGAGGCTCTAGCAGTGAGTACTCGACATCTCTTAGGCCTTTGACCGGAGCTAGCACCATTGTCTTCCTGCGAAATGGCTCTCCTGTGGGCAGTCCGCCCGAGAGTAGTGGCCAGCTTTCTGGTTGGTAGAAGCATCAAGGCCGTCCTTTACGGTAGCTGTTCTGACTGCATGGCCATAAACGCTGGAGTATCACTAAGCTCAGTGCTGTCCCGTACTCTGTTTCTGCTATATCAATGACATGTTGTCCATTATTAACGGCATTCATTGTTATGCGGACGGCAGTACACTCGATATACGGGCCGTCCCGGCAGGCTGGCCGGTATCTCTCGGGCTGCAGTGGAATAGTCTGAAATCGAGCGTACTCTCACCAGAGTGTCCGATTGGGATCAACAAAATTTCGTTCAATTCAACCCTACCAAGACACAAGTTTGTGTATTTACCGCAAAAAAAAACGATTGACCGTAGCGCAACAATTTCAAGGCACATCTCTCCCCATCTCTGACAGTATCCTTGGTGTTGACACCTTCAGTGACGTTCAGTTCCGAAGTCACTTGGAGAACAGGCTTCTAGAAAGCTCGGTGTGCTCAACAGCTCAATGTTACTGCGGCGCAAACATTGCTACTCCCTAAGTCGCAAGTGCGGCGCACAAGGAGTACTGCTGTCACCTTTGGGCAGGGGCAAAAGCAAGCAATGCAGTGCAAAAGCAAGCCATGAGAGTTGTCAAGGATCCTATGCTTGCAGGTGGCGTGGAACCTCTTCGCGACAGGAGAGACAGACTATGTGCGTGTTCTACTGCCTGTACAATTGTTTGTGCTCTGAAGAATTGTTTGATATGATGCCCACGGCTACTTTCTATCATCGCACCGCTCGCCATAGACATGGTGTTTGTCCTCACACTTAGCTTGTCTGCCACCTTAGTGGCATAAAAAGGGGGGAGGGGCTCCCATAGAAAATTTTCTTATTTGCCGTTATTTTGGTACGGAACCCGTTGTGCGCCAATCCGACTCGCACTTTGCCATTTTTTTTTTTTTTTTTTTTTTTTCAAAAAATGAAGTCATGTTTATTTAAATTTGTTGACCTGCTAACTGGGGTATAAAAACTTATGTCCCGTTTTGAGATCAAAAATAAATGGTCAGTTTAGCCATAGCTGACATTATAGTTGGCCAGTTGGTGGGTGTGCTGAGAGAACATTTGCTTAGCCTTATTGGTCACACACACATTCAAGAAAAGAATTGAAAACGAATCATTTGTATGGAGTTTTCGCCCTGTGATTATAATCTTTTTTGACATTTTCTTGGTATGAAACTGTTTTGGTTGTTGATTTTGTCGATTTTATTTAAAGACACATGACCCACGCAACTTTGTTTGCATTCCATGAGAGTGAGAAAGAGACAGGTTTGGTATTCATATTTTAATATAATGTTTCCCGTCGCATATACTCCCGTCACGTTGCGTTGCGTCGCTAATATTTTAAAGCTAATTGAGAAGTTTGGTGTAAGTGAAACTTTAAAAATAGACTAGGTATTAAGAACTTTTTTACAAGTTTTTAAGAGGAACAATTTTGTTAAAAGTTTAACCATTAACGCATCTCAAAAGAAATATTTTTTTTAACTGACTTCCAAAAAGGAGGAGGTTCTCAATTCATCTGTTTTTTTTTTATGTTTGTTACCGGCAAATCGCTTGTAAGAGTTATCCTATTTAGATGATTCTTTTTTTATTTGAAAGCTGGTGCTTTCCATGTGTTCCCATATACAGGAAGTCAGAATCTGATGCGGGGATCCTGGAGAAATCAAAGAAATCCCTCGAATCGAGGGAATTCCTTAACGATTTACAGCAGATATCTTGTGTTTAGGCTTGATTAATTTGTATTGGGGAGAACATTACCCCTATATAGATATAATTTCAGTCCACCCGTCACTGAAAATCATGAAAAAAAAATTTAAACAAAAAAAAACCGACATCAAACAAAAACTAAAAATTGAAAAATAAAATTAACTTAGCACAAAGTAATAGGTAGTATATTTAGTTTTATCAGATACTAGCTGACCCGCGCAACTTCGTTTGCGGCACATGAGAGTTAGAAAAAGAGAGGTAAGGTATTAATATTTTGAATAATATAATGTTTCCCGTCGCATTTACTCCCGTCGCGTCGCTTATATACATGAGAGATGACCCGCTCAACTTCGTTTGCGTCACATGAGCGAGAAAGAGAGAGGTGTAGTATTAATATTTAAGGTGATATAATGTTTCCCTTCGCACTTACTCCCGTCGCGTCGCTTATATTCATTAAAGCTGACCCACACAACTTCGTTTGCGTCACATGAGATTAAGAAGGAGAGAGGTGTGGTATAAATGTGTAAAGTGATATAATGTTTCCCGTTGCATTTACTTCCACCCGTCCTTCTTTTGGTACGGAACTCATGTGTGTCCGACTCGCACTTGACCGGTTTTTATCGTTTAGTTGATTGGCTACCACTGCAGACCATGTTTACCTACTCCCGTCGCGTCGCTCATACTTCAAAACTTATTAAAAGGGGTTATTGTAAGGGAACCTTAAAAGATAGGCATATGCTGTTGACGACATTTTTTTGTAACTTTTAAAGGGGAACATTTTTGTAATAAAAATTTTCACGTAACTTTAACCATTTACGCAACGTACGCAGTGGAAGCTCTCAAAAGAAATAAATGTTCCCCGTTCTCGAAACATTATTTATGGCTGCCATTAGCCATCCTCAATAAATGTACTATTAAACTGTAAAATATTTTTTTGAAATGCAACCAGTAGATTCTGAGATCCTTCCTAGGACAAACAAACTCTTCAGTTTTATAATATTGTGAGCGAACCTTAAGAAACAGACAAATTAGGTTATTGTGAGCGAACCTTAAGAGATAGACATATGCTGCCGCGGACTTTTTTTTAAAATTTTTTAAGGGAAACAAAAATGTTTTACACAATTTTTACGTATCTTTAACTATTTGCGCAGCGTACGCCTCGGAAGCTCTAAGGCGGTGAAAAATATTTCCCGTTTTCGAAACATTATTGATTGCTGTTTTGCCCCTATTCGTCTTAGCGTGATGTTATATAGCCTATAGCCATCCTCAATAAATGGACTATCATACTGTGAAAGAATTTTAAAAATCCAACCAGTAGTTCCTGAGATCCTAGCGTTCAACCATACAAACAAACAAACTCTTCAGCTTTGTAATATTAGTATAGATTATTGACTGTAATACTGAAGTCGGTGCCAATATTTCTATGAGAGATTAATAATATCTACCTAAACCTATAGTTTTACTTGCCTCCCTCGTACACCCTCGCACCCTCGTAGCTCCTGTTCTGGAATATGAAAAAAAGTTTCAATCTTCTAATTACACATAATTCTTCCCCAATGGCAAAATGTAGCCATGGCGTTACATTAATATTTAAGAAAAATCTATATAATCAATAAATTGTTGCTGTGTACTTTTGGAAACCTTTCCAACCTTGTACTAATTAAATAAATAAAATTGGTCGGAACAAAAAGTGATGATCAATTTTCTGCCGTATACGATTAGATGCTAAAGTTTTTTTTTCGTAAATAAAATAAAAATATATTTAAGTAGAAAATGTCGATGATGTCGAGTAAGACCGGGAGCAGAGCATTTTTATGTGGATATAAATTAAATACAACACGGCGGAAATATCTGCGAACCTGCCTTCCCCTCGCGCTTACCGGCACCTGACCTCGTTGTCGCCTATTTAGTATAACCCGCACGCGATTGAATGGTATGGTATTTGACAAGATTCCGCACATTCTCGTTGCGCGCGGATTATCCCGTATAGTTTTTTACATGACGTCACGAGCCAGGTTACCTAATATTTCCGCCGTGTTGTATTTATTTCATATCCACATAAAAATGCTCTGCTCCCGGTCTTACTCGACATACTAGGCTCATCGCAATTGTTTAAATATATTTCATTATATTTTTCCAGACACTTGTAGGAGCGCCTCATTCTGCTAGTGGACATTTCCAATTTAAACATGAAAAGTACTGGGATGCCCCAGTTCAACCACAATCCGAATACTTCAAAATTAATATGCCAAACCTTTATAAAGCTCTTAATACAATACCATTTTATGCAAGAAATCAAATTGACCCAAACAAGTTTTCTGCATCTGATATATTCAACATGGATAAACGAGCATTGAGGTTTAAAAAAGAGTATTATAAAGATGATAAAAGCACACCTGAAGAAGGAATACTAGATAGTCTTCGAGAAACTTTGAAGAAGCATTTCATTGGTGACAAACATTTGCACACAAGTACAGTAATTGAAACAGTAGAAAATGAGACTCCTGATGCGGTCGAGACACATACACCTACTGAAAATGTGTCTCTACCTAATGTTGCAATAGAAAAAGTATTACCTCCTACTGATGTTGCACTAGAAAAATTGTCTCCTAAAGCATTTGGACTCGAAGAAGGGCTTGATACTGCTTATGCACTTCAAGACGTATGTCCTGTTCCATTTCAAGAAGTGTGTCCTGAAGAAGTAGAGACTCCTACCGTTGTTGCGCCTCCCGTACCTACACAAGCTGAAAAGTTAACAATCAGAGATGATGACGATATAGAAGAACTGGAACAATTTGCGATGATGGCAATAGCCAAGAACAAAGCACAAAAAAATAAGCATAAACGACCTTATGTTAAGTCATCCTCTAATATAGAACCTGAAACTCCTCAAGTTAATATTAGTATTGAAGCAGGTTTGGAAGCAGCAGCATCGGTATTTAATGTTTTAGACATACATGCTGCACAAAAACAGGCACAGGCTGCACAAAAACAGGCACATGCTGCACAAAAACAGGCACGAATAACTGGTAAAGACGTAGTTAATGCACCGGAACATGTGGAGCAAACAGCTAATATTAGTATTGAAGCAGGTTTTGAAGCAGCAGCATCGGTATTTAATGTTTTAGACTTACATGCTGCACAAAAACAGGCACAATTAACTGGTAAAGACGTAGTTATTGCACCGCAACATGTGGAGCAAACAGCTAATATTAGTATTGAAGCAGGTTTTGAAGCAGCAGCATCGGTATTTAAAGATTTAGACTTACATGCTGCACAAAAACAGGCACAAATAACTGGTGAAGACGTAGTTATTGCACCGGAACATGTGGAGCAAACAGCTAATATTAGTTTTGAAGCAGCAGCATCGGTATTTAAAGATTTAGACTTACATGCTGCACAAAAACAGGCACAATTAACTAGTAAAGACGTAGTTATTGCACCGGAACATGTGGAGCAAACAGCTAATTTTAGTTTTGAAGCAGCAGCATCGGTATTTAAAGATTTAGACTTACATGCTGCACAAAAACAGGCACAAATAACTGGTGAAGACGTAGTTATTGCACCGGAACATGTGGAGCAAACTAGTGCTGACGCAGACCAAGAAGTTGCCCCTTTAGGTAAGCTATTCTGTTTGATAATATTACTTTGTGTAATGAAGTCGATTCCAATACCTTCAAGTATTCTCATCTCAGCTTAATTCCACAAAATTCTTCTATTTATTTTCTAATTTATCACGCAACTTTCTTTTTTTTTTTTCATAAGAACCATCTACTGACAATAACAAACACAACTAAAAAAGAATTTGCGAAATCGGTCCAGCTGTTCACGCGTGCTGCCGTGACCAAGGAAATAGGGATTCATTTTTATGTGTATAGATGTATGTATTTAGAAATATAACTAAGTATATCTGTCGTCTGGCCTAGACGAACGCGGACAGTGCACTGACCTAAGCCACGCCCACTGATGACGTCAAGACCCGCATTTAACGGTCACAGTGCACGCTTGCTTAGGCCCTCTCCTCTCTTATATTTGTTCCATGGATTTATCTATACATATAATAACAAGAAAGCCGTGAGATCGTTCTCACCAGACTGCCCCTCTGTAACACGTTTATTGTGAAAGTTCAATCCGATTGACGTTGTCATTTTTGTTTTATTTCAAACTTTGAACAGATGATCCACGTGACCTAGTGACGTAGTTTAATGCGACAGAGTCACAGCTAAAGACAAAGTCTCGCCATAAGGCCCTCTGCACTCTATTTTATAGAGAGGGGCTAAAATGATAGAAAAGGCAAAACTGTACATTGGAAATATTAAAAAAAATACTCGCTGGGTGTTAAACATAAGATACTGAAACCGAAAATATAGTTAGAAAAAATTTTGTCTGTTTGTCTGTTTGCTTTGCTTTGTCCGGAAGGATCTCGAAAAGTACTCACTAGATTTGATTCAAATTTTGCACAACACAATACACAATTTTGATTTAACTAGTCTTAATCATTAAGCTCTTTTATTATTAAGCCAACACGCCAGTTTAGATTTACCCTCACATTCAAGGAAACCCCTACAATTAAAATTTTCATAATATCTGATTGTTAAGTGTTATATAACTTTTTTATTTATAAATCGATTGACATGAAATACAACGTTAAATGTTAAGTGGAGCAAACTTCAACACAATAAAAAAAACCGCATTGCACTCGGTTGAGCGGTTACTGAGATTAGCGTGCACAAACGTACAGACAAACAGATATACAGACATACAGACAAATAGACGACAATTCTAAAAACCATTGTTTTGGGATCTATTGCGTTCATAAAGCCCCCCTATTTTTTTTTTATTTATCTTCCCATGTACAGACAGCGACCTGTTACGATTTTATTATACGTATTGATGATTGATATGATTACAAGCCGATGCTCGCGCCGCGTGAAATTTGGTTCCCGTCCCCGCTTCCTATGGGAACATGTTCCCGGGATGAAAAGTAGCCTATGTGTTATTCCAGACCATCTACCCCGGTACTAAATTTCAGTCCGATCTGTTCAGCCCTTAGAGCATGATTGAGTAACAAACATCTAAATATCTTCACAATCTTTCATATTTTTGTCGGTCTCATCTCATAATGTACTTTTCTCGAAATGTTCTTTTCTTGTAATGTCCTTTCTCAAAATGTCCTTTTCTCAAAATATCCTTTTCGAAAATGTCCTTTTCTCAAAATATGTGCACTACAGGATTAACCCCGCTCAATCCGACTTGGATAGATTAGGTTAGAAGGCTAAGGCGGGAGCGGAGCTTCCGCATTAGCCTTCGTGGTTATTTTTTTTTATAACCTGTAGTGCAGATATTTTGAGAACGGGACATTTTGAGAAAAGGACATTTAGCGAAAAGGACTTTTTGAGAAAAGGACATTTCGCGAAAAGGACTTTTTGAGAAAAGGACATTTCGCGAAAAGGACATTTTGAGAAAGGACATTTCGAGAAAAGGACATTATGAGAAAGGACATTTCGAGAGAGGACATTATGAGATGAGACGCTAACTATAATAATTAGTATAATTTATGTATTATGTTGACATAATATAAGTCTATATAATACGTCTCTCCCTATCGAACCTACTAAAATCGTTTACATAAAAATTCCTTTACGAAACCAAATATTAATCTGAATTTCAGAACTGGATACATGCCCGGTAGTTTTGGGGAGAACAGCATCTACCGAGTCGTTGGAGAAATGGATTAACGAATTTGTAAACAGCTGAAAATGTCTTGATATAATGTAAATACTAAATATCCAATGACTGGTTAAATGAAAGACATTATTGAAGAAGAGACTAATCTCGCCAAGACTGAATACTCGATATATAAGTCAAAGATACCTCGACTCAAGAGAAAACCTTTATGTATACTATGCCAAACTACTAGCGAAAACTACTTCTCTATCAACCGCGCCTATGGTTGTGAGCCTAGAGTAAGCCCTCAAAAGGACGTCCCAGGATTCAAGAATACTTGGTAAGATTGAAATTCTAGTCTTGTAAAATCATCTTCATGCGTCATGTTCTTATGTAGGTATGATTGCAAAACAATATAAGGGGGTTCGAGCGACCAACGCTATCTGTGTGTGACAGAGATAAAGATATTAGTTAGAAACGGTGAAGAAAGAGACCACAATATGAACACCTTGATAAATTATCCATGGTACAGTTGTGGTGACCACTCGACTTATAGTATGTGTCCGAACTCGACCGCAAGCAGCACTGCAGTCGCTGCAATGCTGCGACCGCACCACAGGCACAAATTAGAGATAGTACAGATGGAAACCTACATACTAAATTCGCTGAGGCTACGCACACATAGACAACTCATTCTCAGACACTACGCACACATAGACAACTCATTCACAGACACGAGGTCAGACGCTCCTCAACCGACTTTTCGGTACTGATTTGTGGGCTAACGTGAGTAGCAGAGGGTAGGTGTGAAAAAAAAGTACATACATGAGTTTCCCATCTGTACTATCTCTAATTTGTGCCACTGGTCCCCATACATTCTGTATAGATTTGTATTAGAATACATTCCGAACTCGGCAGCAATGTTGCGACTGCATTCACTGCTGTGCGACACTGTCACCTTGCCGCCGCGATATAGCACTAGTGACGTCATCCCCGCAACTATAGTAAGTAGGTAGGTACGAAAATAATTTATCTGATTTAAAAGAGGAACAATTAATTTACTTTAATATACCACTTTATAATAGCGGTCATAAAAATTATCGTTATAATTCAACTAGCTGTTCCCCGCGGCTTCAACCGCGTAGAAGTCGTTATCACGTAAGAGTCGTTATATCGTAAAATCATCACCCTATCTTTGCGCAGTCGGTTTAAAAGTAGCCTATGTCCTTCCCAGGGCCTCGAACTATCCCTATACCAAATTTCATCTCAATCGCTCCAGCCGTTTAGGCGTGAAAGCGTTACAGACAGACAGAGTTACTTTCGCATTTATAATATTAGTAGGAATAGTAGGGATTTAACATTGAAGAATAACACGACGTGCAAAGCGACATGGCTGCTCTGCTGGCAGCATTGCAGCGCAGCAGCTCAGTAGCAGCATTGCAGCGATAGCAATGCTGCTTGCTGTCGAGTTCGGACTCATATCTTTTTAGTTATAGTTAGAAAAATATAATTCTAGTCGAATGATAGTCGTATAACGTAAGCAAAAATAGGCTTTATTTCAACAACATAAAGCTTTTGTGATTGAAATGCAGAGACTGAGAACAGGTTCAAACTATAAATTAACTACTTTATGTATGTCTTTGAAATAAAAGTTCATTTTGTTTACGTTAATACAACTGTAAGAAAGAACAGACTCTAAGAAAGTGCAATGAACATTAATCTTAGCTTAAAAACAGTATACCTAGTCAATTAAGTTAGATATAAATTACTTACTAGCCTTTAACTTATAAAGTGGCTAGATTGTAATTAATTATAACAAGGAAAAAAATACAACTGTTGCCGAGATTAACTTATATTTTTCAAACGGGTGCGTCCCAGTATAAAATCATTTGGTGTAATTTCATTTTATTATCGTTCATTAGATATAATCAACGTGAGATATACCAACTATTGATATAATTTCTTTACATATAACATTTATTTATTATAAAACTTAATTAGTATAACGTTTATGTAATCGAAAATCTTTTGGTCTAACGTTTAATGTGTATAAAACCCCTAACGTTTAATATATATGAAATTCATCATTATGGTTAACACCCCAACGCGGATAGGTTAGGTTAGAAAGCGAAGGCGGGAGCTGCGAAGCTCCCGCCTTAGCCATTGTGGTTATATTTTTTACTATATACTGGGTGTAACAAAATTACCTCTCCAAATTTCATGAGATGACTTGGCATCGGAAATCAAATACAAATATTTAATTTTTATTTAATCAAATACAAAAAGGGGGGTTAATTTTTTTACTTTTTAAAAATAAAATTGTCGCACTTTAAGAATTCGTTTTTAACGTAACATGGTCGCAGTGGCAAAACAAACACGGAGCACCCGTCTGGCTGTCATTGTCGCTTTCTACTGCCGCTCAGTAGCGAAAGAAAGGAAAATTTATAGGACCTGTAAAACGGATTTACGGTTAAAGTACCTACTCATGTTATTTTTTTTTCTTCATTTTTGTAATGTTTCTTGACTGATGCCACGTCACGTGACGAAATTTGGAGAGTCAATTTTGTTACACCCAATATACTTCCCAGAAATAGTTATGTCAAACGAATTTATATTTTATGTATGTTATGTTAAACGACGTTATATAAAATGTATGTTATGCTTTTCAAAATTAGTATTTCAAAATTATATCAATCGTTTATTGTATTAACTAATCGCTATATTAAACAAAATTATAGGTACCTACCGCTGTTATATGTTGTAAATATTAGAGATTTGTTGTTATATCATCTATTACTTACCTTTTTCAAACTGTAATCTGCCAGTATTGAGTGGGGCATACTTATTGTGATCCCGAACACACTAACATTTAAAACATAAAAATTAATAAAAACGATAAATTGTTTAAAAGGCCGAACAATCTCATCATATCCGAACCTAGTGAATCTAGTCTTCAAACTAGCGAATCTATTCTCCACCTTGACGTTGGAGGAATCGTTGGTAAAGGACGGGACCAATTATATAAGAAAAAAGATAGTATTTTTTGACTCTCAGGGTTTCGCTTGATGGATATTTAGTTATTTTGCAAACGCGTTTACCTTAAATTTTTCGGAATACGACTAAAGTCCGAATTTCCAAAAAATAACTTCAGTATAAAATCTATTGATTTCTGATGACGCACAAGATGAACGAAACCCCTTTTACATGATACTCTCATTAGAATGGAAGCATAGATTTAAATCGAATTTCTACTGAATTATTACCTTCAATGTGTCTCTCGTTTAACTAGTTAGTTATAAACGCGGCCGAGAGAATGTGGATCAAGAAATGCTTGAATATTACGTTACCAATGTACTTTTTAAGACTCTGAAACATACCTCCGACAGACGTTTCTCTGCCGGTTGAGCCGCCGACAGAACGTTTTGATTATGAGTTGTTCACCGACAGAACTTTTCAACTACGAACGTTTCGCCGACAGAACGATTAAGAATCGTTCACCAAATAAGAATTCATCGACAAAAATTATTTAGGCATGGTTTGTCACAAGTCATGACTAAATCTTTAAGGATGATCTCAACGTCGAGGTCATAAGTGAATGGTTAACACCCCGACTCAGAGTACCCTGACTCGGATAGGTTAGGTTATTTTTTTTTGTTTTGTCGACGAATTTTTATTTGGTAAACGATTCTGTCGTCGATTCACTCATGAATTAATCGTTCTGTCGGCAAAACGTTCGTAGTTGAAAGGTTCTGTCGGCGGCTCATCCGACAGAGAAACGTCTGTCGGAGGTATGTTACAGAATCACTTTTTAAAGGTGCGCGTCTACGTCCGATTTTTGGATACCTATGTTTTTTACACAAAGCACTGCACACGTGCTACAAAGCCGCTCAAAATGAAAACAGAAGCATCCCGACTATAGTCCGTTCACAGTTTATTTACCTCTGACAGATCGTTTACTGCGTGTTGGTATTGCAGTAAAGTCCCCCTATGAGTGCCAGCTTAAGACATTTTACCGCGTTTTAGGGGAGATTATAAGGTGGAACCGATAACACTGAGAGTTATTTTGAAGTAAATATCCACTAGTTTGTATAATTAACATGACTAGAGACGTAATTCTGTTACTATAAGATTTTTCTTTGTTTCATTTTTATTTACATAAATGGATAATTATTCAAAAAAGACACCCATCACCATCACCAAGGAGGGCAAAATTGCTGCTTCCACATCTCAAATTATTTCCACGTGCGAAAAACGGCAGCAAAAGAAGAAAATAGTTTCGACTTAAGGTTGCGTGTTCATTGGAGAGAAAAAATCTTAGTATAGTAACACGAAAATCAGTAAAGCCAACCACACAGATAGAGGTAAATTAACTATGAACGGACTATAAAAAGGCGGCCTGAATATTATTCTCACAAGAACTTAAGCGTGATCGTGCACCCGAAACACCATGAACGTTATGATGGCGGGACCCCGCCAGATTTTGTGAATATCATGCAATAAGGACTTAATACACTTTCTCTACTATTACTTACTTTCATAGTAAAATTCTACACCCATAAAGTTACTAAATATCCTACAAAGAAAGTGGTCCCGCTGTTTTGACGTCATAATGGCGGGATCACTATTAAATTAAATAAAAAACATGACGTGATCTTAAAACTAACCACACCAAATTTTAATACGATATAGTACAACTACTTAAGAATCATTGTTATATTTATAAAACTGCAATTTCAATAGAAAACTAACCCTTCCAAAATAAAACCGTAAGAAACAAAACGCCTGTACAAATTGCAAGAGCATAAACAAATACTTGTGTTAATTGGCTTTGATACTTTTTCTTTAGGCGCTTTTCTAATGTAAACATAATAAACGCGTTTTCTATTGAAATTGCAGTTTTATAAGTATAACAATGATTCATATGTAGTTGTACTATATCGTATTAAAATTTGGTGTGGTTAGTTTAAGATCACGTCATGTTTTTTCTTTAATTTAATAGTGGTCCCGCCATTATGACGTCAAAATAGCGGGACCACTTTCTTTGTAGGATATTTAGTAATTTTATGGGTGTAGAATTTTAATATGAAAGTATAAAATAGTAGAGAAAGTGTATGAAATCCTTATTGCATGATATTCACAAAATCTGGCGGGGTCCCGCCATCATGACGTTCATGAAACACCAACAGTGCTAATTAGACACAGCATCAGAAACACATTCTCTCAACCGCTGTACGTTATTTTAAATAAGTGCCTTTATACGTTTTTGTTATGTTTTGAGCTATTAATGAAAAATATTTTTTTAAGTTATGAATAAATAATCAAGCAATTCGGTGACTTTTTGTGCCATATGAAAAGGTTTAGTACACTTGACTCTGGTTTGTGTCTAGTGGCTAAAGGTTGCGTGGTAACAGAAGCCCACGTGGTGGAATTACAGCCCGGGCCTAAAAAGGCAAACATTGTATGTTTCATTACATGAAACATAAAATTCATATAAATTTGAAATACAGAACATACAAAGCATACCAAACATTTTACGTTTCATAATATAAAACATACAATGTTGCCTTTTTAGGCCCTCCAGATCCGTTAGAGCTTGAAAGAGTAACAAAATATCCATACTTACCAAACTCCCAAGGTTGGAGCGGGACTACACTTCCGTTACTCAACTACCCAACTTTATAAAGATTGGAATGTACTTACTGTGCGTCAGACCTTTGTGCTACATACATATGGTCACACCTTTATCCCTGAAGGGGTAGGCAGATGTTTTAGAATTTGTCCCTCGTAATAGGTGGTGAGCCGTCACCCCCATTGAGCGGATGTTACCCGTGTGATATTTTTTTCCCCGTAGTCTCACTACCTTGCGGTGGTACTATGGGGGAAAAAAATTACCCGTAGTCCCACTGCATTAGAGATGTGCCGCAAAGAGTTTATTATCAACATTATGTCATTTCAAACCCTTATTCACATTAGGATTCTCAAAATAGCAGATTCACAATATAGCCGAAGTACAATACAAAACAAAACAAAACAAAACAAATGACGGTTGGATAAACAATTGACGATTGAAAAAACAAATGAAGATCGGCAAAACAAATGAAGATCGATAAAACAAATGAAGATCGACAAAACAAATGAAGATCTACAAAACAAATGACGGTCAGATTAACAAATGAAGATCGACAAAACAAATGAAGATCGACAAAACAAATGAAAATCGACAAAACAAATGATGGTCGGATAAACAAATAATGGTCGGATAAACAAATGACGGTCGACAAAAGAAATGACGGTCGGAACAACATATGCAGATCAATAAAACATAACACTAAGCAATTTGAAACAAATGAAGATCGGCAAAACAAATGAAGATCGATAAAACAAATGAAGATCGACAAAACAAATGAAGATCTACAAAACAAATGACGGTCAGATTAACAAATGAAGATCGACAAAACAAATGAAGATCGACAAAACAAATGAAAATCGACAAAACAAATGATGGTCGGATAAACAAATAATGGTCGGATAAACAAATGACGGTCGACAAAAGAAATGACGGTCGGAACAACATATGCAGATCAATAAAACATAACACTAAGCAATTTGATAAGATCAGAAAATACTTGCAGTAAAATAGGTGCAAGCAAATCTCGACCTTATTACACTTCTCTAAAAATGTGCTTATAGTCGTTTATAGACATCACTGATCACGAATATGTAAAAATCAAATAAATATTATGCATGTCCATAAGGTCGAGAATTGCTTGCACCTATTTTTTTGAATGGTTATAGCATCTAGATTACAAAAAATGGGTGCAAGCAAATTTCGACCTTATGAGCATGCATAATATCTAATTATTTTTTACATATTCGTGATTAGTGATGTCTATAAACGCCTAAAAGCACATTTTTAGAGAAGTGTCATTAAGGTCGAGATTTGTTTGCACCTATTTTTTGAATGGCAATCGCATCTAGATTACAAAATATGGCTGCAAGTAATTTATGACCTTATTAACGTGCTTATAGTCGTTTGTTTTATTGATCTGCAGATGTTTTATCGATCTACGTTTTTTCAATCGTCATTTGATTATCCGAGCGTCATTTGTTTTGTTGATCTTCATTTCTTTTGCCGATCTTTATTTGTTTCATTGATCTTCATTTGTTTCGTCGATCTTCATTTGTTTTAGCGATCTTGATTTGTTTCGTTGATCTTCGTTTGTTTCTTGGGACTAACTACTGGAACTAGGGACTTTTAGGTACATCTCTAGTCTAGTGGGTCTACAGAATTGGATTACCCGTGGTCCCACTGGAACTCACAGGTAGAATAAATTTGAATTTTCTTCAGTGCGGTGGGACTACGGGGAAAAAATATTCCCCGTGCACCCACCAGTGGGGCGTAGCGGTGGGACCACGGGTAACACCCCGTATTGAGATGGACAGGCGCAGGTTGTGACTGCCCGCTGTTGAAATACTTTAAGCCGCCCTAAAGGCTTTCAACTTGACTTAACGGCTGCCATTTTGCTGGCAACCGGGACCAACGGCTTAGTGTGCCTTTCAAAGCAAGGAATCGCTAAAAAAATGCCACAAAGTGGTCACATGAATGGTCATCCATCCAAGGACTGGCCATAATAAAAGTTGCTTACTGCAGTGATAGTTTACAGAACACAGTCCGCGGGGCCCCGAGCGCTTTAGCCTTTGTGCTACGCACAATTCAATGGACCCATTCCTCTCTTCTCTACAATCCTACATTAAATAGTGATAAAAGACGAAAGGGTGGGGTTTGTCCTACACAGACCTGCAAAACTGCTCTTTGCATGCGTGCTTCCTAAGGCTGAGCGCACATTGGAGACACGACTGTCTTAAGACTGACTCTTGCTCGATTATCGGACCGGACAAGTTTAGCAGTTTCATAGATTTAGTAAAGCGGCAGTCTGTCTGTAGACTGTCTTGTCGCCAATGTGCGCTCAGCCTAAGACCCTACCTATATAACATGTTTAACTCAAGGTTAAACATATACCCACTAATAAAATCCAGATTATTACTTGTATGCCATAAGTTATTACCTTATTCGCGTAATGGAACTAATACTAATGGGATACCTACGACGAAACAAGATAACAGTTCGATGGAACTACTGGGATAAAAAAATCCCAGTAGTTCCATCATGGAACTACGCATTGGAACTACTGGGATACGACGGTCATGTCTCGTGCGAGTTTGTGCAGGAAGATATCTATACCAATATTTCAATTGTTTTATTCAACTATAATAGCAAATCGTCCTGAACTTACCATGCCTAGGTTTATGTACCAGCTACTGTGTACTATGTAGTTATAGAATGGCCCATACCCATAAGGAATTTCGTGCGTGATCCAAAATATGCACATTTTTGCATAAATGTAAAGAAAGATTGGAAAGAAAAATCTTAATTAGTACTTCCGGTTCCAATAAAATTGGTCAACAAAAAGTGGATTAGTTTCATAATCATTTATTTATTTCCAAGGAAATGATTGGTTACAGGTCTTACATATATTTTTCCTGGTTGTCACACGCGTAGCATCCATACGGTTTGACCGTTCTGGGGACTTGCAATGGCATTTATGGTTTGCCATAGGTAGATTTTGTTGTACAATAGGTAAGAATTCGAACCGGGTTTAGTAGGTACCAAGACCACATCCATAATGTTCAGAACGAGTCGATGTGTTGGCCTCGGCATGAACTTGGACAAAACCAAGGTCGTATTCAATGAACAAGTCATGCTGGGACTATCCACTTCAAAGGATCGAGGGTTGAGGTTGTCCAGGATACACTATTTTTGAAAGAATGACCTGGAAAAGGAAATAGCCAGAAGGATCAGCTGGGCAGCAAACTGCGTCGGGTTTTCTATACGCCTATACAGCAATGCATGAAGAGGAAAGACCAGTTTACCAGTTATGACCTACAGAGCAGAGATGTGAATATTCACAGTGAGGCTAGTCCGTGCCCGTATAGTTGCGCAACCATCAAGGGAAAGGCAGGAGCTGTGCTTGGGAGTGTCTATGAGGGATAAAATCCGAAACGATATTATCCGTCCAGAGAACCAGTGGTCGACATAACTCTGATAGTATGCGTTTTACAGTGGCAGTGGGCTGGCCGCAACTGTGAAAGAACCGAAGGCCGATAGAGCAAACAAGTTCTGGAGTAGAGACCGCACCTTGGTACACGTGGGGTAGGAAGACCTGAAAATGGTCGCAGGAAGTGACTGGCTGCGGAAGGCGCAGGTCCGTGTATTGTGGCGTTATTTAGGAGAGGCCTACGTTCAGCAGTGGACTGCCATCGGCTGATTTGATCGAGGTAGGTAACTAAATCTAGATTGGTAAATGAAACGCCAGTTAAATGTATGCAATGAATTTTTATTACATTTTTCACAAATTGTACAACACCAAACGTAGAAATCGGGTTCAGATGTTGGAATATATAGCACACACTAAGCGAGTCTGTAGTTTTTCCACAGTGCCCATCAGGATACACAGCTTACCGCCAAGAGCAGCGCACTACATGCGGTCCCTGGAGTTTGAGCAGTTGGACTCCAATACGTTGTACACCCAGCAACCAGCCGTGCTCCTAACACCGTACACCCAGCAAACCAGCCATGCTTGACGATCAAAACTCTATTGTTTCTTCTTAATTCCATTACATTATATTTTAACTACTTAATATTACATACAGTATCCTCTTAAAAATACACAATTATCTGGCTGAAGTCACAAAATTTTCACAATAGCACAACAAGTTTCTGTGTCTGCTGTCTCCAGATGTCAGGTCTTGTCAACACGCAGCTGTTGTGATGCTGCTTTCCAGCTCTCCCGCAGTGTTGGTATTGATTGTTGATGGCTGTCTATTTCTTGATGCCGCTCTATGATTAACATCCTGGTCTCTGCGCCTCCTAGCGTATTCATTCGAATATAACGTAATCGTGCTTATGCCTATTGCGGGCACCTTTTGTGACTTTCGTAAAGCGTGTTTAAGTGAATTTGTATGGAATTGAGTCAAGTTCCCGTGTTTATCACTACACACCTGTCTGGTTCCACACTGTGAAAGGCACTCGTAATAAATAGCGCAACGCCTCATCACAGGCTCTGCCGCTAAGTAAAATGTGTGCCTGAGAGCTTTTGCGCGAGCGCTTGTTCTACAGATTTCCGGTAAGCATGTTAACGTGAATTCATAATAGATTTGAGACACCGCTCCCGCTCCCTAGCGGTAAATGCGGGAACCTATCTCGTACAAATCCACTCCATAGAAATTAACGTAAACGCGTTTCACGGTAGGACGCGAATGGTACGATAAAAAATAAAACTTATTGCCTTTGAAATTTAAAAAAAACTTAGGTACTATTACTTGCACGTAACATTCCAGGGCTGTTCGAAACTTCGAACTGCTGGCCTCCAGTACACCACACACCTAGTAGTTGCCATACTAAGCAATTCATGATCAAAACTTAATTTATTTAAATATCCAATTATCTAAACAAGTTAAAAATACAAGATGTTCAATGAATTATAACTAAAACTACTTACAGACTTATTAAAACTACTTACACAATAATTTTACATAGGTAATAAAAATGGAGAACTGTTTAACGTGAACCTGTTTCAGGGGACCGAAATAATATTTACAGTCTGATTTGGTAAATTCGATCAGGTATAGTATGAACCTTCATTGCTATCCTGAAAATACCGAGGTATTTACTTGAAAGGCATGATAAGGTGTTTCATGCAAAAGGAAATTGCAGCGGCAAATGGATTAGATGAAAACAAAATGAAGCATGTGTAAATGGGTAACTGGGAAGCGGTGATCGACCTAATCACACACAAATATAATGTAATCTACCAGTACAATGTACCAGTAGCAACGGTGAAATGTTTCTATTACCAAGTGCATCGTAAAAACAAAAAAAAAACTTCCTATCCCACATAGCACTTCGAAAAATACATCGCGTTGATTTGTATAGAATAGAAGGTAAGGTAAAATTAAAAAGGAATAGTGCATCATATGAGCATTATTCTTGATCGCAACTGCTGCTTCTTTGCGGGGAAAACATCAAGAGTAAATACCACGCTGTTTGCGATCCCAACGTCTCTGTGTGAATGATTACCATATCACACCATGACCTACGAAAATGAAAAATTCAGGTTCTGTAACGTTACACAGAATTCTAGCCATTTTATAACCTAAAAGTTCATTGTGACCATGTTATTTATATATTCAATTATATTATTACATAAAATTACCAAAACCCTTGGGAAATTCACCTTCAATAACGATAGTTATTGTACGAGTGGTGATATTGGCCGCCTCTATTATCGTAGTCGTAGCTCGAAGGTGGTCTTCTAGCAAACTGGTTTGATGGCGGTGGCTCTTGAGGCTGCTTCAAAGTCTTCGCTCGAGCCGCTAACTGGGACACCAATTGTGCAGGCGTAAGGTGCGCAATGGAAATAGCAGCTCCTTCCCCGACACTGCCGCTCGGGTTGAAGATTGATTTCGAACTAACCAAGTCTTCCTCCACAACTTGAGTATGAACAGTAGACGTGAAATATTCAGGCTCAGTAGATGTGCTAGCATCCTGGTACTTTGTGGATTCACGGATCTCACAAACCTCACAAACAGATTTCGTTGTTTGACTCACTGCATCTTTCATATCCTTGGGAAGTCTCTTCTTATATTTTGAAACAACTTTATCCAATCCAAGAGTAGAAACTATGCTCTCCACAAGATTCTTCGTTTGTTCTGCTGAAGTCACTGAACCCTTCATGAAGTTTAATTCCGCTGCAGTAAGACGCTTCAACGGTGAACTATACTTGGGTGCTAAGCATTTCTCTGGTACAATTGTTTGGTTGTTAATTATCAAACGATTAGGCAGGAGTAGTTTATCCTGCAATGTTGTTAAAGCTTCCTTGCATCGTGATAACACTGTGGAAATAAATTAGCACCAATTTCACTATTGCACTAATAAAGTAATTCAATCCAATTAGGTACAAGTAATTTGAAATCAAGTTATGAATTTAAATGATAGTAGGCAATACCCACCCATAAATTTAGTCTTTGGATCGATAGTCGACACCACACCTGTAATTTTAAAAAACAAATATTTACATCATTGGTATAAAAGTTGTGTTATTTAAAATTTAGAACGAAGAAATTTTAACTTCTTAATACCTTTATGGGGTGTGAGCTTAAGATAATCCTCTTGAGAAATTTTTCCCTCAGCAACTAACTGAAACATGTAGTAATTATTTTGTAATACAGTAAATGAACAAGACAACACAGTAAAAGGTAATTATTTTGATGAATAACAATATTTACTTGCGCCAAGGCATCATAAGGAGTTGCTTTGCTAGCGACAGGTGTAGGTGGCGCTGGGACCATAGGTGGAGCGGAGTTAGTATTTACATCTGGCATTATTGGAGGTCCAGATAGAGCATTATGTTCAATTGGTGGCACCAGAGGAACCTGAGGCGCCCCATAGTTATAGGGATCAAAGTAACCACTGTTAAATGCTGGAGGTTGAGCATAGAACCCTGGAGCACTTCCAGGGTATTCAGGAATCACTGGTGCACCATATTGTTGTGTAGGCTCCTGCTGATATGGTGGGACCATTGGCCCAGGACCCATAGCATATCCAGTTAATCCATAACCATTATTTGGATAAAGAAAACTATCATTATCATGTCTGCTAGACGATCTTGAGCGACGTAGAGATCTTCGTGGACTTGGGCGATCAGGGCTGTATCTTCGTGGACTGCGTCTTACTGGGCTCCTCCTAACTGGACTGTAACGTCTGTACACTGGTCTATGATGATGCAGAGGACTTCGGTCTCGATTGCCGTACCGTGGGCTTCTACTTCTATTTCGGCGGGGACTGAAACGTGCACTCTTGTATTCACGAGAACTAGTAAGTCCTCCACGCGAGCTACCATGTCCTCCGCGTGAGCTACCAAGTCCTCCGCGTGAGCCGTAAGGTAAACGAGGGCTTCGTCTTGAGCGGGGACTGTGTCGCGTTCGTGGGCTACGTCGTGATTTTTGGGGTGACGGAGAGCGCTGCTTTTTTTCTTCCTTTATTTGCAGGGTAGAATCTGAACTTCCCTCAGGGTCATTCTTCTTTTTTTTCTCTTGATTATAATAATCATCTAGTTCAGTGCCAGGGGGTCGTAGCTCATCTGATGATTCCAAAGATTTTGCAAGGAATTGCTGCACCTTAACTTCTTTGTCTTTCTTGATGGCTTCGTTTGTTTTGCTTGGGTCACGCCTGCTGCCCGGCTTGATAAACTTGTCAAGAGATGGTTCCTTTTGCGCCTTGTATTTGTTGTAGCTATCCCTTTTCTCTCTTTTCTTGCCTTGTGGGGCCCTATCTTCGGTGTTGTCTCCGATTAATTCTCGTAGATCCTTAACACTATCGAGTGTTTTCTCCTGGTTCCGGAACCGCGAGTCGTGTAGTTGACTGGAAGATCCCGGGGCCTCGTCCCAACACTCGTCCACAACACTTAGTCCTTCCATAAAATCTTCCTTGGTAAAATCATCGAAGAAATCACTTGGTATATCTTCAGTATCACCCAATTCAGACACTTCATCTTTTGGCGAAGTCATGATAAACGTTAACGTAAATAGCAAACGTGAACACAAAACAAAATTATGGAAATAGGATAACCTTACGTTACGTGTAGTAAACGATCACAAAGTGTAGATAGTGTTAATTATAATTAACCAATATAAACCTAGGAGAACATTATCTACTTTTACTTCACTTCAAGCATAGAAACCAATTCCTTTATTAGCAATACAATATATTGAGTGATTTATGAATATGTAATACACAAAACAGTCGGCATTAGCTGATTAGCAATTCAATTGGCATTTGGCAGCCATGAATTGAATGAACATGAGCAACTTGGCACTTGACAGTCGGCCATAGACTAGTTAAGGGCTCCCGACACGGTCAAACTCATGAAGCTATAGATAAACATGGAGGCCACACTTCGAACAAACGCTTGAGTCAAATACCTGTGTATCTCTATCTCACTCTCTGTGGGCTAACCTTCTCTTTCTAGGGAATTGTGCAGTGCTGCTATCTTTTTATTAGTATCTCCTAGAAAATAATAGGAATAGACCTAGGATCAAGTATACCCTGGATTAGCTAAGCGCGTACACCCGAAAGGGACAAACACATAGTACTTGTGAAACCAGTGTTGTTAGTCCCTACCAAATTTTACCCCACGACTTTTTTAAATCCGTTAGGTATAATGAATTAATGTTTTCTGGCATTACATCCTTTAAAAAACTCAAATACATAACAATTTAGGCATAAAGAATACTCATAAGCATAACTGTAATTATGTTATTTTTTTTTAATTAACATTATTATACAAACACGAAAGGTGGCATCAGTAAATTTTTTGATGATTATCAGCGTACTTACATTGCCCTAAAAGAGGGACGAGGTTTTACAGTGTCCTACGCGTAGGATATGATATAGACAGCGTTAGCGGTCGAGGTCCCCCGACCTTATGCCCATGGTCAAAAAACAATCGGCAGCGCGCAGGGACTCCTTACCGCGGTGCCCCCGAACTGCACGGCGGAGTGGGAGTATTTCCATTGCTCCCGCTCCCCCGCGCAGTGCACCTCCCGCCACCACCTCGTCAACTAACGAGGCGACAGCGGCCCAACACTGTTGCCGCCAGCCGCGTCGTTCTTCAGGCAGGGCGGGAGCCACCCAAACTCCCGCCCCCGCAATGGCGGCAAAGTGCCGTTTGCCACCATCGCCCCCTTGCTAGCAAAAGTGGCGAAACGACGGCGACCCAGCATCGCTGCTGCCAGCCGTGCCGTTACTGACGGCCCACGGGTGGGTTGCTCCCGTCTGGGCCGGAATTAGCCAGAGTAGCACAACTCCCCCACAGAGGAAGGGGAGTGGTCGCCACCCTGTTGCCCAGGATGCACCACGAGGAGAATGGATCGCATTGGGGTCCTGAAGATGTTTGTAGGACCCCGCATCCCGATGGCATTATACCCTGACCTTGACCTAAATATTTTATATGATGTGGGCTTAAAATAAAAAAAGTTGGGGACTCCTGGTCCCCAAGGAGCTGCATAGAATTTATTCAGCGTGTTTGAATAAAAAAAAAATAAACAAGTTGCTCAAAATTCAAATTTTCGAAGATTTTATTGTCCTTTCAATAAAATTAATTTAGTGTACCTATTTCGTATGTTGTCAACTCTATTACAAAAAGATTTTGTGGCATAATGAATACGTACATTCAAATATTTTTTGCATATAGAGAGAGAGAGAGAGATGGTTTTCAGCAATAGGTCGATGGGCTAATAAAATGCAAATTTAACGCAAATTAGCGCATTTGAAATTTTAAAAAGTTCGTATCGCCTGAATTCATGGAGATAATAAATCTGCTGTCTCTTGATTAATTAGCCGTTTTTCTTGCAATTTTTCTACAATTTTTCACATAAGACGCTGATTTTCCGAACGTAATATCGCCAACATCTTTTTTTCGTGTCTGGGCTAAAAGCGTCTGCCGATTTAATTGCTTCAATAGTTTTTGTTTCCGTGGTGTTATCTCAACCTCCGTGGACTTTTTAATCAATGTTGAGTGTTCAACCTAAAATTAATTAAAAAAGGGGATTTTAATAATAATAATAATTTAAATTGCAACTAATATTAATAAACATTTTCTCGATTAATTGAAACTATAGATATTACAATTATAAACATATTGAAAGAGAATTGAGAATTTGTAAGCACTAGCTATTGCCCGCATATATACATTATATTATTCGAACTCTACATGATTATTCACTCGCCTCTCTAGAATGACCTCAAAACTCTTCGTCACTCGCCTTTATATACGACTCTACTCAACTATATCCTTTCCCAATCTATCTATGTACCCAATTTCATCAGGATATCTTAAAAAATCATAACCTATTTCCCCCCTCCTTCTACCCTTTTTTCGCAATAAAACGTTGCCATGTCAGTTTCCATCTCTGTATCAAATTGTATCAGATTATCTTCCGAAATGACAAACTTTCATAGTAACTTTCATCTCCTAGTCCTATACCCCCCCCCCCACCTCTATCCCCTTTTACGCGATCAAAGGTAGTCTAGGTCCGTTCCCAAGCTCTAATCCATCTTTGTGCAAAATTTCATCAGGATATCTTCAAAAATGACAAACTGTCAAAGGGTTTAAGGGGTTAAATAGGGTACTATTTAACCCCTTAAACCCCCCTTTTCGCGATAAAAGGTAGCCTATGTCCATTCCCAAGCTCTAATCCAGCTCTGTGCCAAATTTCATCAAGATCGGTTCAGTGGTTTAGGCGTGACAGACAGACAAAGTAACTTTCGGAATTATAATATTAGTATGGATCATCTGCGTAAATATGGACGCGATTTCGCGATGGAGGTGCACGATGTGCTTTTCCCATTACAAAGTAGGTATGTAGTTTAAAAAAAAACAAGAGTAACTAACCTCTTTGACAACATGAAGTGTAGGGATCGAGAACGCTTTTAAGTATGTCATATTGCCGGCAGTTTTCCTAAAACAACTTTGTTCAAAATGTCTCGAGCATATTCGAGTGTATTTGGTCGGTTGCCAGTTTAGTCTTCCTGTGGCACGAATCTGAAACAACAGTTTCATTAATATGAAGTTTAAGAGTAAATAAAAAATACCCCTCATTATGGGTAATTTACCAGTACCTCAACTGGTATCCCTAAAAAATCTATAACCTGGACGAATTAAAAAGTAGATAAAAATGGCGGACAAGTCTGGCTTTTGTTTCGAGTTCGATAATTTTAACTTACAACTTTATTTGGTTGGTTAACACACCTGTTATGGTGATAATAAATCAATATTTTGAGCCATTATTTTTCTACTATAAAGAACTTGTTAATGTGCTACGGCTCATAATCTGTTAATATCTTTACAAAGCAAGGGATATTTTATCTAAAAATCGTACGTACGTATGATAGGTTATGTTTTGTGATTTCCGCTCACTACGGCTTTTGCAGCCTAAAATATAACATATCACCATGTTCAATAGATGAGTTTTAAGCAAAAATTATCTGCCTTCTTAGTTACACCACTTAAATTACTGTCAATTACAAAAAAACCTCACAACAATAAATGATCACAAAGACTTGTTGGTCACAACCTCAACTTGTGACCAACAAAAAAAACAGAAACTCTGACAAGGACAGAGAATACAGTTTTTCTCCTTTTCAATCCTTACAGTTTTTGTATGTTGTGTCTCGTTCATACTCGGTATTATTATTTGCGTAGCCAATCCAGGGTATACTTGATCCTAAGAATAGACCATACTAAACAAAAATGCAAGTAAAATAATTTATAAATAGCTCTATAGTTCGACTACGATTATTTAATGTGTAAATTGAAATCCTATAAACCATAATATGCATGATTGGGTTGTCGAATCAGTGAATTACATTCCCATTTTCTAAGGATTCTGTAAATTCTGTAATGCGGCAACATTGGTACTACATGTCAGTGTCAACCAACAATAGAATGGCGGTTGACTTCATTGTTTTCACACAACGTTCACACACGAAACGTTCTGAAGTAGTGTGACTATATTGAGGATTTATCTGGGACTTCCTGTGTATTATTAGAAGAAACACGAATGTCATTTTTAGAGTAAATAAAATAAGTTAAGTATTGTTATCGTATGTTAATGATAAATAATTGTTTTAGGTTTCCTAAAAATAGTATTCAGCGAGAAATATGGTTATTCATTGTACCATTAAAAATTAAGTTGAGATATTTTTATACAAGCAATTAGTATGCTAACTGATCATAAATTTTAAATATGGAAAAGGAGTGGGTTTCGGAGCGGGATTCGAACCTGCGTCTTCTCGCTTACCGTGCGGACGCCTTAACCACCCGGCCACCGAAATTGTGGGCTAATTTTTATTTTGCCGGCCACTAAAAAAAAGTACTTGATTTTGATAGAACACAACATTGTAAGCATTTTTTATTTCTACACCAAAGTTCTAAATCGATTCCTTGAGATTTTATTTAGGGTTAAATATTTATGTAAAGTGTGACTAGCGTGGACGTAAAATAGCTTCCGGCCGTAGACAGTTGTAAGGCATGGTGTAGTTTTAGTCGGTGGGATTCTTGTAGGATGTAGTTCAACAGCCAAGTAGGATGTCCACATTAAAAAAAAACCTTGTTTTGAAGGAAAGAAACCAAGAAAAACACCAAATAAAAACACTGACTATTAAAACAATTAATTAATTTTTTAAAATTCACCAAGTCTTACAAATATTTCTTCTAGACCTTCAGCAGGAATGCTTATCTCAGGCAGGTGCCTTGCATACCCCATGTACCACACAATGCACATCACATGGGAGCAGCAACCGACAGTTCTTTTGCCATTAAGGCAGGTACAATAATAATGTGCTATGGCTTGCCTACCCGCGAGAGCTGTATCAATTCCTATATAAACATTATATGTTCGTAAACGAACATGCCGAGACTGAATACGGCCTCGAAGTAGGTAGCATTCCCTCTCTTCAACTTCCCATAAATGTTCAGCGGGTATTTCTCCCCCGAGTTCAATAACAAATCTACCAGTTCCCTGGATGTGCTCTGCATAATAGCTTCGTGCCTGTTTTATTTGATAAATACCGACGTCGAATAAAATAAGGTCTTCCTCCGTTAACGTAGGGAATGGAATTTCAGACTGCGTGTCTATTCGCTCAAACTGAGCCCGTCTTCGGTTATAATTGTATCTATTAACTAGATCGCCCAATCTATTTGGAATATTCATTCTTTCTCTCACTATTTGTAGGAACGCTGGGGCTCGGACATTGTCCACAATTAGCTGATGATATGCATTTAATAATGCTGCAGCAATCCTAAAATAATCCATCATATTTGGTAAGGCGCAATTACTATGGACTATTCTTAATAGTCTAAAGTCCCGTTTACTACCCAGCGGCATAGGGTGACAAGGCGGGACTTATTAGCTTGCACCGAAGTCAATTGCAGTTCATTAGCGTTCCTTGTTTGAGGCATATGCACCGAGTATCCATGTGACTGTAAATTCAACTCTGCGTCTCTAAAGCCACGATCCAAAATAAACACATCTCCTTGTCTATAGAACCAGTGAAATATACTTTCTTCGTCGTCAAGAATTGAGTTCATTACGAGAGCATCAGAAGTAGTCGCAGCATGTGTCCCAGACACCTCAATAATATGGCCATCACAGCAGACAAATAAAAAGGGTTTTGTTAGGTTTCTGTACTTATGGTGACTATACGTGAGTCTTTGAAAAATGTAGTTGGAACTTTTTTGATTATATATATATGTACCATCGCAAATGACAATAGCATTTCTCTGTTCGATAGAGCTTTCAGGATTTCCAAATAACGTTTCTGGTATTAATAAGTTTCTTTGTGCCACATCTTGTCGATTCATATGATCAAACCCTAAATGAGTAGGTACAAAATCTCGCAATAGGGATTCACGACCTAAAGTCAATAGTCTTCGAAATCGAGATTCGCTTGTTCGAAAAATCGAAGCGAGCCTCGCATTGGAATCCCCTGTACGCAGTTTGGCTAAAGTTGCAGCCAGTATAGTTTTTTTAAATCTGTTATTATTTAGACTAGAAGTTTGATTAAGTAAATTCAAAAACTGTTCATGAGTAAGACCAATCCAAGTGTGGAGTTCGTTCGTATTTATGAGTTCATATTGTTCAAAGTTGAGTATATCTGTTGTTATATGATTTCGCATAATAGTCAGAGTATTAACTATCTCCGAGGCCGTAAAATCTTCTATGAGATTATCTTGCAAAGGAAGTGTATGCCAGAGGTCTGCTTCCAAATGTTCTTGAGCATTTCATACTCGAGCATTTTCTGGTACAATGAGGATACAGCGTACGATCAAACGAATTACCACATTATTCGGAACCCTAAGGCGAGTCACATTCTGGCAGTATTGAAAAACACAATTCACAGTTGTGTTTGGAGTACGAAGGTATCCAGTTAATGTCAGTGTTTGATGGAGACGGCTTACTTGTGCAGCAGGTTCATCCGGCAGTGGAGCATTGACAACCTGATTTGCGTCAAGAATTCGGCTTGCATAAGCCCTTTCAACTCTTTGCCAACATGGTCGACAAATGTGATCTGTCGGTTCTTCCTGAAAACAATAAAAAATAAAATGGTAAACACCTTCGATCGACTTGTAGGTAACTTCGTTGACGCAAAGTTATGAGGCGAGCATAGTATTCCTACTACTGTATAGTTAATTGAACGTATAGGCGTTCAATTAACAACATAGTAAATAATAGTATACGTATAAGCCCCGCAAGTTGATATTGCGCTTGGCGGCCATCTTAGTGACCGCGCTTTCGCTACGTCACGAGGACGTCATTTCGCTGTCATTATGACAAGGTTCCAGCGCAATACCAACTTGCGGGACTTATACCTACTATTATTTAGGTGGAGAGTTATAAAAAAATGTAAAATAGAGTACCTGTCTCTCAATCAGTCCTTCGATAACGATCTGCGCCATGTCGCTATGTTGCTCTTCTCGTGAAATCCACGTATATGTCCTTCGACCCTCACATGGTTGACGACATTGTATACACAACATTTGTGACATTATGATTACGGCGCAGCGGCCATATTGGATTGCAAAATTATCATGTGATTCGTACTCAGCATACCAAAAACCCCTTAAATTATACCCATCATGAAATTTTGTGATTTCGGCGCGGCCGCCATATTGGATTGCAAAATTATTATGTGATTCGTACTCAGCATACCAAAAAACCCCTTAAACGATACTCATCATGAAATTTTGTGATTTCGGCGCGGCGGCCATATTGGATTGCAAAATTATCATGAGATTCGTACTCAGCGTACCAAAATCCCCTTAAATGATACCGATCATGAAATTTTGTGATTTCGACGCGGCGGCCATATCGGATTGCAAAATTAACCCTAAATTCGAACTCAGCATACCAAAAAACCCCTTATATGATATGCAACATGAAATTTTACAACGGTGGCGCGGTGGCCATATTGGATTGCAAAATTACCCTGAAATTCGTACTCAGCATACCAAAAAACCCATATCCAACATGAAATTTTACAATGGTGGCGCGGCGGCCATATTGGATTGCAAAATTAACCTGAAATTTGTACTCGTACTACTATTTTTTCCCAAAAGCATTTGACATCTTAGATCGTATGTATTTATAATCCGGACCAGTGTGCGGCCGGCCAGCCGCAACAAAAAAAGCGCATTGATGTTACGAGTTGTATCAAAACGTTACACATTGTATCATTACAAGGCGCGCATTGTAATACTCGGATCACCTCCCTCACTGCTGTAACCTCGTCTTGTATCATTACAAGGTGCGCATTGCAATGCTCGGTTCACCTCCCACACTGGCTGTAATTCTCGACTCGTAACGTTACATTACGCGCGAATGCTCCCGGTGGGAGAGCACCTTTAGAAAAAAAAGATGTTAAAAACCTCAATAGCATTTTTGAAGACCTATCTATCTATCGGGTGTAGTGGGGCCCTACCAACACCTCCGGGCCCAAGTCAACCTCACGTGCAAGCTCGTGCACCTGCTGAACAACGGACGAGGCTCTGACGTTGGCGGTCCATTTCAACACGGCGATGGGCTCACCACCTGTTACGTGGGACCGAATTGTACACGGTGAAATGTGGGCCGGTATAGGCCTCTGCCTACCCCTTCGGGGATAAAGGCGTGAGTATATGTATGTATGTATGTATCTATCGATACCCTACACGTATGGGTTTGATGAAGAAAATTTTTTTCGTTTCAGTTCTGAGTATGGGGACCCCCAAAATTCGATATGATGGATCTATAAGGGTTCCGTTTTTTGCCATTTGGCTACGGAACCTTAAAAGAGGTATTTTAAGATATTCTTATTTCATTAAAATAAATCTTATTGAACTAGGCGGCTAAGTCCTTCCCTGTAGTTGCGCTAGTGTGTGTGGTTTTTATATGTGTTAATTTTGGCGTACTTTTCAATCTCTAATGCTTTGTCTGCTACTTATTGTAAGTCTGTGCTACCGACACTTTTTAGAAAGTTACATTGCACGAGTGTATAGAATAAACCTATATCGTCATATATCATTCGATTCATGATGAAACCTGCCCGGAAAATATTTTTTTGTAAAGCAATTACTATGCTAGCTAATCATAAATTTTAAATATGGAAAAGGAGATGGTGTCGGAGCGGGATTCGAACCTGCGTCTTCTCGCGTAGGTACCTTATAAATCGAATGGATTTAGGTGCAATTCTGTACATTCGTGTCGTGTAACTTTCTAAAAAGTGCCGGTAGACGGTGCCTCCTTTTCCATATTTTAAAAAAATGAAGTTCTATGACAGCGCCAGGATTTGCAATTTGCATTTTCAAAAAACTGATTAAGATGTAGTAACAAAGCGCTTAAAACCATCTACAGTTCCTAACTTATTGTCCAATAATCCTGTTCCTAATTAATTGTCCAATAATCAAATTAAAAACACATTCATAAAATAAATAGATTAAATAACTAAACTACTAAACTATTGCACATTCCTACTGAACATTCCACCCCTGATCATACCAGGCGCAAAGGTGCCCAATACACTAGCAGCGTTGCCGCGCTGGATAGCTATCCTTTGTACCAGGTAAGACCAAGCGTGGGAGTCATGCGTCTTGTCCTGTAGCCTACGGCCGATTCCGAGACCAGAGCCTTAGCATCACTCCCGCAACAGCCCATCGTTTCTACAGCTACTGGTACGACCAGATAACGCGACTCCATCTCCGCGTACTTTTGGGGTTTCCTGTAACTAGCATTTTCCGCTGCGGCCGCCGGTGAATGGACGGTACGAGCCAAGTGACTGGCGGCGAAAGTGCTGACGCATGTTGCGTCTCACACTAAGCAGTTGCCGTTCTTCCATGGCACAAGGGTCAGATTTTCCGGTCTCTTGCCGTCTGCGCGGGACAAACCTGGTGGTTCAAGGATACAGGGGACCGCAGCCGACACCAGAGCCCGACGGATTAACTAATTAAAAGCGTGGTTACGCGGATGCCTACCGGTGCAGCGACGACAACTCAAAGCATGATGACCATCGCTCTCCACCATGGCACCGCAGATGCATACGTGAGGTTCACACACCTTGCAGCCTAAGCGGAGAGCCACACGATCAAATTATTTAAAAGCTTATTCCAATGACTTTAGCACTAACATTTCTTAATTTTGACATGAAGAGACATCGGCACGGCAGACTGCGAACTACCACGAGCTGCCGCGGCAGACTGCGAGCTACCACAAGCTGCAGCGGCAGCTTTCGTCACAGCCTGCCACGAGAAGCCGCAGCGCGCGAGACGTACAGTTGATTAACCTAGAAAAATAACCCACTTGGATGTCCTATCAGTCTTGGTAAAAAACAGAGAAAATAGTTAATCTCGCCTTTGTACTTCTAATTTATATAATAAATTTTCACCACCTATTCCGTGGGACCAATTCTTAAAAAGGTGAAATGATAATATACCTCTGCCTACCCCTTCGGGGATAAAGGCGTGACCTTACGTATGTATGTATGTATTGTTGTCGGAAAACAAAGAAAAAAGAAAAAAATGATTGATTTGTGGGTTCTTTTATTGGGTTCATATTAATTCCGATAAATTCGTAAAATGCTGTGCTGTTTACGTCCAGGGATGTTCTTGCTTGCTTTATCTGTAACAAATAAAATAAACGTTATTCTCAAAGAGAATTGCCGATACCTTTTCACATGTTATATCATAATGCACATGAATGCATACTCAGGTCACTATAGCCCATGTATTGGGTACATTGACTCCTTATACCGAAGGACATCAAATGTATCAGCGTTGCATACACCTCACCGCGGGCCGGTACCAGGCTTATGGGTCGCGGATTATTGGCTGCGATATAACATATAATAAATCCATTCCCATTCCATAAACATTTCCCACTGAAGACTGCATTCACGTCCCCCTGTGGACGGCATGATGACACACAGGCCCGGTGAATCGCAGATTGACCTCATGACTACTAAATGTGCTGTACGGAGCACCAACAAACAAGTTATAACATGTAAAAAGATACCAGCCTTTGTAGATGTGCTATCAGACTTCGCACACGCGGTACAGGATAAACTTGACCGTACACATAAACCTTGCGTCTTGATATTAATAGACCAACTAAATGACGTGCAAAGAAAATTATCCATTTGACATTAGAAACGGAATCATATTCAAATTTAGATGAAAAACAAATAGACCGACGCGATAATTACCATGGAGTATGTACCTCCAGTAGCAATCTCCATGGACTATAACTTCAGAACTTCGCAAGATTATCAGATCATCGCGACATTCCCCACAAAGGAAAAAGAGAATGAAAAGCTAGAATTTAGTATTCGCAAGATTGGCAAATCGTCGCGACAATTGTATAATATATATTGTCTTTATCTACTCTGATACTATAATACAAAGATTATAAAATTGAAATCAATGCTATTATGACAAACATTACGCACAGGCCAAAAAAAAAGTTTTATTACGATACAGGTCTTGTATGGACACCTATATCATAATAAAACTTTTTAATCATTACGATACACCATAAACAATCTCCAGCTGAAAAAGAAGTTTGAACCTCTACTTTAAAAAAAAATTGTGTCTCCAGAGTAGCGAAAAATCCTAAATCTATGGTCTCCGCAGCCTAAAAAAAAAAGAAACACGCATGCGCAATCGATGTTTGCGCCTTGGCGCCAACATTTTACATTTAAATTAAACAAAGTTTGGTTTTGTTTGTAAAATAAATTAGTTTTTGTGTAAAAACATGTCTTAAAGCGAGGATGGTGGTAATTGTACACCACCAGACATTCTGGAAACTGCGTCAAACATGACCATGAACTTGTTACCGGCGAAATCAAGGAGCAACTATATATCACAACAAAATGAAATCAGGTATTATAGTATGAGAGTAGATAAAGTAGTGTATGACACTGTACATAACTTGGTCTTATAACACTCGTGTGATACTATAAAAAAACTCGCCTACGGCTCGTTTTTTTAAAACACACTCGTGTTATAAGAACCCTTATTATGCAACAGTGTCATAAACTACTATTATTGTGTACATTAAAGAATATATATAGAAAATGAAATATCCTGGCAAAAATAAAAATAGGGCTACCCTACTTAGAAAGAGACGTAGAGCCCACACAGAGCAAGACAGTAATATACAGACTACGCTTCAAGTAGGTATTCGAAGTGTGGCCTCCATGTTTATCTATAGCTTCATGGTCAAACTGCACTTGTCCTGCTCTTTTTTTTTTTTTTTTAACGTGAGGGAAAATCCTCGTAGGATGCTATGCCGGACTCTTACCGACTAAAAAACCTCACGTAACGCCCTACAGCCTATGGCTGAGAGCTCCGGGTAAGCCCTCAGGAAGGATGTCCCGTGACTCCCAACAGACCTACGGCCGCCGCTGCGGCCTCGCCCAGGGGGTTGTTCGGGTGCAATCCCGCGTCTATGGGGGGTTTCGGGTGTGACCCCGCTTCTAAGGGGGGGCGTGCGTGAGTTGCTCACGTCACGCTGCCATCATGGGCCTGCTTCTGTAAGGACGGTGAGCGGCCCTCTCACCGTCCTCAGACCCCCGGTCATGGAGGCCGATAGTCCTCGGCGAAGACACGTCGGCGGCGCCCAGGGCGCCGACTGCGGAACTCGGGTGGGAGAGTTCTCTCCCGCACCCAGCCCGCCGCCTCCTTCGCGAGCATGACCTGCTCGCAGAAAGAGGCGGCGCAGTCCCACTTACTCCCGCTGGAGAGCATGGCTCGCACCATGGCCTCAAGCGAGAGAGTGTCCACGCCCAGACCCACTACGAGGACCTGTCGCTGTTGTGCCCACGCCGTGCACTCCATCAGCGTGTGAAGCGCCGTGTCATCGCTGCGGAGGACCGCAGCGGAGGGCCGAGTGTCAGCACTGCGAGGACGCAGTGCTGACACTCGGCCCTGGTTTCCCGGTGTTTTCGCCACAGATACCTACCGTACCCGGCAAGCATCTGTGTCAACCGGTAGGAGAGAGCACCGTGTCTTCTCTCCAGCCTCTCGTCCATGACCGGTCTGACGGCCGCGATTGTGGCGAATCCCCCCTTTGGTTGCTCAAGTCGCACCTTCCATGTCTCCACGGTTTCCTGGTGGAGCAGGGTCCGCTGGGCCTCGATTTCTCGAGACGCAGGCCTTTGGCCCCGCTCCAGCGCCTCCTTGTGCCATCTGAACAGTGACGCAAGGGCTCTCGCTTCCAGGTCCCATGGAGGGGTCCCGGCTAGGAGACATGCCGCCTCACCGGAGATCGTGCGGTATCCTCTTATCACCCTGACGGCCATCACTCTCTGCGGGCTCAGCAGTCTAGCCTTATTGCTGGCCGTCAGGGTCTCCGCCCATACGGGAGCCCCGTACAGGGCCATACTTCGCACGATCCCCAGGTATAGCCTCCTGTAGGAAGCGTTGGGCCCCCTGATGTTGGGCATCAACCGCGCGAGTGCGGCCGATGCTCCCCTCAGTTTTGGGACCAAACTTCGGAAGTGATGTCCGAAGTTCCACCGGCCATCGAGTACGAGCCCCAGATACTTCATCGAGGGCTCGATGCCGATGCTAACGCCCCCTACCTGTAGGCTAGATCTCGCAGGTGGCCCCATCCGAGGTCCGTGGAAGCACAGAGCCTCGGATTTGTGAAGGGCGACCTCGAGACCCAGCCGCCGAATCCGACCCACGACCTGAGCAACCCCTGCCGTGGCCTTAAGTGCTGCGGCACGGTGCGTTGCTCCCCGCGCCGTAACGAGGGTGTCGTCGACGTAACACGTTACGCCGACCCCTCTGAGCAACGGACCACGCAGCACCCAGTCGTAACCGATGTTCCACAGGAGCGGCCCCAAAACCGATCCCTGTAGAACACCGCACGACACATCTCGCCGACCCGGCCCTAGCCAGCTCGGGTAAGTTATGGCTCTCTCGGAGAGATAAGCCCCGACAATTCGACGGAGGTAGGGAGGCACTAGACTAGGGCGCCTCCCTGACGCAGCTCCACGGCAAGGTGTTGAATGCGTTGGCGATGTCGAGAGACACCGCCACCACCACCTCACCCTGTGAGACTGCTTCCTCCGTCAGGCCTCTAATGCGCATGATCGCGTCCACGGTGGAGCGTCCCTGACAGAAGTCAAACTGGCTATCCGCCAGATCAGAACTCACGCGTGTGAGATGCCCGACGAGGCGTTGTGCAATAACACGCTCAAAGAGCTTGCACACCTCGTCGAGCAACACGATCGGCCGGTACCCTCATGGGGAATTTGCCGGCCGCCCCGCCTTTCGAATTAAGACCAGTTTCCCGGTCTTCCAGACCTTGGGAAACTGGCCTTTCTCGAGGCATGCGCTAAAGAGCCCAATTAGTCGAGGCCCCAGCTCCTCGAGAGCCAGGACCCACGCTCGGCCTGGAATGCCGTCGGGTCCAGGGGCGGTGTTTTTGCGGGATTAAAGCCGCAGTACAGCCGCCCCTAACTCACCCTCGGTGACTGCGGGCACGTCGCTCTCGCTGCCTTCCGCGTTGGGCGCCTGAGACAGAGCCATGCGCGGAGAAATGTGTTCCTCCGCTCTCGACGGGAACAAGGAGTCCAGGACCTCCTCCAGCCGCTCCGGCTGGAGACTCTGAGTCAGTGGGGGCGCCTTAGGGCGTAATTTGCCCCTTACCATAAGGTACGGTCGCCCCCACGGGTTCCACTTGTCCTGCTAAGTCAAAATCATGTCGTCGGCTAAAGTGTCAAACCTCGCAACTCTATTTTTTTTTTGAAAATGAGATTTTTATACAATTTTATTCGTTATTTCTGAACGCATCCATGGCACAACTCTTAAATCATTTTAAAAAGCCGTTACAGTTTTCATTGATAATTAGAAATCCTCATAACTCTGGGCCGCCAATTCGTTAAAAGCAAACCACGTATGTCCCCCCGCTCAGTAAATACTGTACGATATAGCGTAGTGACCGCACGTCAATTTTGCGTCCCTTTTTGCGTAAATAAAGTGATTTACGAACAAGTAATTACTCAATTCTTTTTTTCGTGCTTAATAGTATTCAATAAAGATATTGGTGTTGTGATAATTGCATTTAATTTAAGTAATATTAATCTGGAAATGATGGCCAAATGGAAGCTGATTCCATTCATTCAGTAATTGAGAGTTAAGTCAGTAATAAAAACATTAACGTTCCAGCCGTAGAGGGAGAATATACCTAGAGAAGACATTAAATAATGTTAGTCATGAGTGAAAGTGACACATATATAATATTTACACAAGAGTAAGCGAGACAGACGCCACTTTTTTTGTCTCGCTTACCGTATGCGTTTTCATTTGTTTGGGACCTCTTTCGTTGGTCCCAAACAAAAGCGTGTTCGATAGTGTTTTGTCGAAAAATTGGTGATAGTGACTTATTTGTGAAGTTAGAAGTTGTTTGGAGCTTATAAAAGTGTAAAATTTATCTTAATAATGGGGCGTTGTTGTGTTAAAGACTGTACAAATCGCCCAGAACGGAAAACTCCGAACATAACCTTTCATCGGTAAGTAAGCTCATTTATGCTGTTTTGTATGTATATAATGATATAATTTACTTCGTAGATTAGTATTTACTATCTTTGCGCCTTAATTTACATACTTTTAAGTATATTTCTCGAATTATTTTTTTCTATTATCCGACAGAATTATGTAGTTCATATACATTAAGACGGCCATGTTGTCTAGGGGTCAATCATCAATGTCCGTATAATCGGGGGAGTGTGAACAGTGTTTGGTAAAGTTTACCCAACAATATTGAAATTTATAGCTATCGTTTTATTTACTTTTAGGTTTCCAGAGGATATAAGTATGAGAGTTTTATGGATTCAAGCAACAGGCAGAAAACAATGGCAACCTGACAAGAATGCTCGGATTTGTTCAAAACATTTTGAATCCTGTTGTTTTCGGAAGGCAAAAACAAGGACTTATTTGAATCCAAATTCGATTCCTTCACTCTCTGTTTTTCATGTAAGTTATTAATCTATACTAATATTATAAAAAGCAGAGGATTTTTGTTTATTTGTAATGAATAGGCTCCGAAACTACTAGATCTATTTTATTCATTCTTTCACTAATAGAATCCCACATTATCACATCACTGAGTAACATAGGCTATAGTATATCAAGATAACGCTACTTCCTGCCAAAGACGGGTAGTGACCATAAATGCCGGCGTAGCTGCACATAGAAAGCTAGTTATAGATATACCTACCGGGTGTAACATTCGGAACGGTCAGTATGGGCAAGTCTGTAAATTTATGAGATACAAAGATCTGTTCTTAGGAACCATGTCATCGATTTTAGAGAAAATAAGAACTCCATACTTATTTTTTTTTAAATCTCTTGCACTGTCCGGGAATCAAACCCGGTCGTTTTGAAAATAAAAATTACATTATTTCTAATTAGGTAAATATTGATTGTATTGTAGCAGGCCGCGTTCCGAACTGATGGTACAAACTTTTTTTTGTATTCATGGACGTGTCGCAAGTGCCTATGTATTAGAAATGCGAAATAAATGTTTTTTTAAATTTTGAATTTTGAGTTTTATTTCCCACGTAAAAGGTGGTGAGTCCATTGCCTTCTTGAAATGGACAGGTCGCCGCGACCCGCAGTTGAAAATTTTCAAGCCGCCCATAAGGCCTTCAACTTGGCGTTAGGATTGTAATTTTACTCACAATCGGGTGATATATGTGGTTATAAACGTTCAAACAGACGCACCTGGACTATAAAAGTAGTCTATGTCTTAATCTGGGCTGTTAGCTACCTCAATACCAATTTTTTGGTATAGTAGCTTCTTTATATGAATTTACCTATTTCTCAGGTAAAAACATTTGGCGTGAGTGGGTAACACCGATGTCATAATAGCGCTATCTCAAAAGGTATACGCTGATGACTTCTCTAGGTATATTCTCCCTCTACGGTTCCAGCCGACTACGCATTTTTATGTTGAATATTTGAACCATTCATTCGTCACGATTAGACATGAAAAAAAAAACGCAGGAGATCCTGTTGTGACGGGTTTGGGACAGCTAACGTATGAGGGAGGGTAAAATCTTGTACCGTATGGGATTTACTGAAGAACATGACGAAAATCCACTGCCAATAAGAACCAAACTGACTGATCCAATTAGCATTCAAGACCTGCCTAGGCTTCAGGTGTGGCGGCATGTCTCCTAGCCGGGACTCCTCCATGGGACCTAGAAGCGAGAGCCCTTGCGTCACTCTTAAGATGGCGTAAGGAGGCGCTGGAGCGGGGCGAAAGGCCTGCGTCTCGAGAAATCGAGGTCCCTGCTCCACCAGGAAACCGTGGAGACATGGAAGGTGCGACTTGAGCAATCCAAGGGGAGATTCGCCACAATCGCGGCCGTCAGACAGGTCATTGACGAGTGGCTGAAGAGGAGACACAGTGCTTTCTCCTACCGGTTGTCACAGATACTTACCGGGCACGGTAGCTTCGGTAAGTATCTGTGGCGTAAACACCGGGAAACCAAGGCCGAGTGTCAGCACTGCGAGGGCGCTTCACACGCACTACGCATGGCGTGTGCGCAACAGCGCCAGCTCCTCGTGTTGGGTCTGGACGTGGACACTCTCTTGCTCGAGAGTCGAGTCTACGGCGCGGCGGGAATAAGTGGAACGGCGCTGCCTCTTTCTGCGAGCAGGTCATGCTCGTGAAGGAGGCAGCGGGGCGGGTGCGGGAGAGAACTCTCCCACCCGAGTTACGCAGTCGGCAGCCTGGGCGCCGCCGCGATCGCCGAAGACAATTGTCCTCCATGACCGGGAGCCAGAGAACGGTGAGTGGGCTGCTCACCGTCCTTACAGAAGCAGGCCCATGACGGCAGCGTGACGTGAAGAATTCACTCACGCCCTCCGTAAGTAGCTGGATCACACCCGAAATACCCCCAAGACGCGGGATAGTACCCGAACCACCCCCTAGGCGAGGCTGCAGTGGAAGCCGTAGGTCTGGGAGTCCTGGGACATCTTTCCGAGGGCTCACCCGGGGCTCTCAACCGTAGGCTGTTTGGCGTTACGTGAGGTTTTTTAGTCGGTATGAGTTCGGCATAGCATCCATGAAGAATTATCCCTCACGTTAAAAATAATACCTGCCTAGGCTTTATTCTGAGAGATTGAAAATTTATAAATCTAATATTATCTTGATTTCTAACAGATTTCAATATTTTGTATAATTTATTTCAGACCATAAGAAGTGTTTTTGTTTCATTTAAATAAAAACAAATATAATACGTTTTGGATATTTTTTGTAGCAAAACTCCTATCTCCCCGGTTAGAGATTTTTTTTTTGAAGAAAATCTCGTAACTCCATTTTGAGACACTGGACACAATTTTTTATCCAATTTTATATTAGAATATAATATTTATTGACTTTAATAAGCATTTATATATATAATCGAAACAAACCTTTATACAAAATTTTTCGTGGTGAAGTTTTTTGTGCCTCCTGTAAAATTTGATCTAATGGAGTTACGAGGTTTGACACTTTAGCCGACGATGTGTACCCTTTCTTGAGCGTGGTACTACCAGTGGTACTACTGGTAGTACCACGAGTAAAAAAAATACCCGTGGTACTACCAAATGTTCCCAGTAGTACCACGGGTAATTCAATTTTACCCGTAGTACTATTAAACAAAAACGCGTAGTACTACTGGATCAAAATTAAATGAAGATCGGTTAAAACAAATGAAGATCGCTTAAAACAAATGAAGATCGGTAAAACAAATGAACGTCAGTAAAAACAAGTGAAGATCGGTGAAAACAAATAAAGGTGGATGAAAACAAATGAAGATCGGTAAAAACAATTGAAGATCGGTAAAAACAATGAAGAATGTTCACTAATTTTGGGTTTAGCTTATTGTATTATCCGTCAAAAATAAAAAATACATGTGAAAGAATTATTTTGATACGTCAATTAATTTACCAAGTTATAGAATTTATAGTGAGCCCGCGACCGCTGGCCCGCGCTCGAACCGTATGACGTCACATCATAACAGTCGCTCGATCCGTTCGCGCTATTCAGTACCGCTGCCTACGTTTCCCTAAAGATTCATTGATATGCCTGATCCAAGAGTTCGGAAACCCTGTGTTGTTCCAAAATGTACAAGTACCTACTACTCATCAAGACACCGAAAAAATGTTTTTCCTAGATCCATCGGACTTAAAACTGCAGAAAAAGTGCATCTCTTTTCACTTTGACATAGCTTATAGCATCTCACCATAGCTTTCTTTTGGTGATCTGAAGAAGTTATAAACAAAAAATGTTTACGCCTTATGTAGGTACTCGTTTAATTTATTGTAAATAGATAGGTAAGTACTTAATATTAAAAACACCGAGACCGATACAAATATTCATGTTCATGCACGCAAATTTATGTCGTATTAAAAAAAACTACTTACTACATCTCGTTCAAACCAATTTTCGGTGGGAGTTTTCATGGCAATGTACATCTTAATTACAAAAATAATTAAAACCTCAATAGCATTTTTAAAGACCTATCTATAGATACCAAACACGTATAGATACCAAACACGTATGGCTTTGATGAAAAAAATTTGAACTTTCAGTTCTAAGTATGGGGACCCCCAAAATTTATTGTTTTTTTTTCATTTTTTTTTTAAATTCTTAATGCAGTTCACAGAATACATCTAGTTACTAAGTTTCAACAGCATAGGCCTTATAGTTTCGGAGAAAAATGGCTGACACATATGGACGGACCAACAGACAGATATGACGAATCTATAAGGGTTCCATTTTTTCCATTTAGCTACGGAACCCTAAAAAAAGCTTTAGTACATCTGTTCCCGATTAGGAATAAGTAGACGCATATTATCACTAACTTACCCTCATATTCATAATCGTTTATTAAACCCATTTTAGTTAAAACACATTTTAAGTGTATTGCTGTCTCTAACCATACTCTGTCATTAGTTAGAGACAGCAATAGACTTAAAATGTGTTTTAACTAAAATAGATTTAATAAACGATTATGAATATGAGGGTAAGTCTTTAACCTTAGCCTTCTATATCCCTAGTCCTCTGAGTTTATCCTAGTTTTAGAGTTTCAGGATTTTACACCCTTCTCACACAATTACTTCTACCTCACGATATTCTAGCATCACGATAAAAATAAGTTAGGAGTTATCTAAAATAGTTACTTTTTGGAAAAATAAAACAATATAGTACAGTTTTAAAAACTTTCAAAAGAGTTATAATGAAAGACGGTTAACTTAACATTGCATTTTTACGCCTCGCATTTCAACCGAAAAGAAATCAATATTTATAGCTAAAAAATGAGCAACCACAAGCCCATCTATTTTAGGTAAGTTATCTGATTGTCCTCTAATAACAATTCACTTAGCTAAAAGCGAAGAAAGAATAGGAAACACTGCGTGCGCGGGACTTTTTCACTGCTACAGCTGGGCGCGGAGCGGACTGCACGGAGCCGCGTTATATAGTGACGTCATCCGCGGCTCAGTGACTGTTAGCGGGGCAGCAAATTTTCGCGAACTTTGAATGATTATAAAATCAAAACTACTGGGTATTTTTAAATAAAACAAAAACTAGTGTATTTCATTCATTTTCATTTTCATTCATTTTTATTTTTCCTCACACAACATCATCTAACCCAAACTAAGCAATAAGCTTGTGCTGTGGGATCAAGACAACTGATAGACATACTTATATATTTGTTAATACATACATATTATACATAGAAAACACCCAAACTCCGAAACAAACATTTGTGGTTCACACAAATATTTGGACCGACCCACGGTGGGCCGAAAATCGGCTCTCATAGACTTAGGGATTAAAATTTTTAAGTGTCGGTTTTTGGGCGGATATTGGTTTCATTAGTTATTACTGTATACAAAAATGACTTCAGGGTCAAATCAGTCCATAAACCAATTAATCATAATTTTTTTACGAAAACTTTGTATGGAGAAAGTGTGAAAAATTCAATTTTCTCTGAAACGGCAAGGAAACCCGTAATATCCTCACACATGGTTTTAGGGCTAATTATTCATAATTTTTTGGTGTACAGTGTTTTACGGTTGTAACTGCTGTTTTTTTTTTTTAAATCATTCAAATTTAAAATATTATTTTTAAGCATGAAACGGGGCTTTGTGGGTTGAAAGGAGAAAAAACAAATGATATAAAAATTATTCATGTACTTATAATCGATAAATAACCAAACAAAGCAGATGTTAATATAAACTTGAAAAACATGAATACGAAAAACACGTTAAAATAAATTGCACATGATCCTCATGAGCAAATGACATGTTATTTATTTTGACATGTATTAAATACACACATAATAAATAGTAAAATAAAATACAAAATTAAAAAAGCTTTATACATACTAGAACAAATAAATCATTACATTATTACTAATTTTCCTTATCACTATCGTTATCCGAGTCCGATTCTGAGTCAGAATCCAGATAAGATATGTCCAAAATGTCTAATTCAGGTTCCTGAAATTCAATTAAACTGAGAGTTTCAGGTTTAAACTGAGAGTTATGAATGTTTGAGGAACTAAAAATAGTTATGTGTGTGGCAACACTGGCAACGCGAAACATAAGTACGTCAGTTGTCAATGCTATCGTCGAATTTCGTTTACTCTCTCACGTAACTTTAATGTTTGGATTAAACTGCAACAAATTGAAACCAAACTACGCCTATAGGTTTGAGAAATGAGTGAAGAAAATCGGAGTGGTGCGCAGGAAGTGATTTTTAAAGTTTTCCAGTGATGTTTCGCGGAGTACCAAGCTGGACAATTGTTGTGGGATTTTGAGGATGTTTATGAGCGAACAGCATCTTTGGTGGGTATGTAATCGTGTTATTGTTTGTTTTGAATCTGTCTGAAGTTACAAATTTACTGAATTTACGATTTGGAGACAAAAAAAAGGCATTGTTTGTTGCATATTTTTAGGTTAGAATCTTAAACTTACAATCTACCTATAATGTAAGTCAGTGGTTAGAATAACATTGTCAGTAGGTTATTTTATAGTACGACCTACATTTTTGATACTCAGTTCAATCTGGTTTTCTACCAATTTTTATTTTGAATTAATTGCTTCATGTCAATAGTTTGTTTCCATTAGGTAATTAATTTTCTTTTTTTACTCTTTTCAGGAAAATCTGAGAGTACAGTTAGGCGAATAGTTAACGAAGGTTTTAATAATGAAGGAAAGTTTGAAACTCCTGGGAAACACAGAAAAGGTCGGCAAAGAAAGAAATAGACGATTTTAATATTTGAGCACTGCGCCAAAAAAATCCTTGTCAGATGGGGGAAGGTTACAGATAAAACATGTAATTACATGATTGTGGCGAAGCAATTGGGACTGCTAGGCACCTGCTGGTGGGTTGTAAGACGCTATTAGTTTGGGGCTTCTGGATCTGGTTCAATAACTTTATTCTGGATCTGATTCAATAAAACAGAAACAAAATTAAAAATGTATAATGTGTTTTATTTATTAACTCACTAGCTGATGCCCGCAGCTTCGCCCGTGTCGAATTTGTTCTCGTTCCCGCTTCCCGTAGGAACTTATTCCCGGGATGAAAAGTAGCCTATGTGTTATTCCAGACTATAATGTATCCCTGTACCAAATTTCAGCCAGATCAGTTCAACTGTTCGAGCGTGAAAGAGTCTCACATCCACACTCATAAGCTTTCGCATTTATAATATTTGTATTGTTCCCGTTCCCGCTTCCCGTAAAAACTTATTCCCGGAATAAAAAGTAGCCATGGTTATTCCAGATTATAATGTATCCCTGTACCAAAGGGGTTCGAACATTTTTGTATGGGAGCTGGCATACCGACTCGCGGCAACTTTGATTTTTTTTGAAAGTTTCCGCGCACGGAATAATTAGTAAATATGGATAGAGGACATTAAAACAAACAAAAAATGTCAAGTAACTGGTAACCTAAAGTGTCACGTTCCCGAGATATTTGGATGTAAAAATCACCTGATATTAAGTTGTTAAGAATATTAAAAATAATGACTATTAATTAAAAATGTAACGATTACGTGTTTGTATGCATTCCACTGTATTCAATTAGTAGCTTCCAGGTTGATTTAACTATTAATTAGAAGGTAGTACTTACCTACTAAATCGCATCGTATCGTGCAGTGAAACATTATTTTGCCATATGAAGGCGCCCATTCAAGTAACTGATTAAAAATAAAACAAAATATATAAGATATACTTATGACAACGTTTATTATTTTAGAAAGAAACCAACATGATAAAAAATGGGTTGTTACAAATATTAGATACTTAAGCTAATGGGTGAGCAGGTGAGCTTATCCCGTTAAGGAATCTCTTACAGCTAACTTTTGAGAGACTGAAAGTATCAACTGTCTAAACGAGTTGGTACGTATTTATATAGTTAATCATCACTGTCTTCATCAACTCTAATTATACTGTTTAAAAAGGCAGCAGGAGGTCGAATAGGGGTTTCTTGGTGCCGGGTCCAAGCCATGTACCAAATAATGCACATGACGTGGGCACAGCAACCAAGAGTTCGCATTCCCACGAGGCAGTTACAGTAGTGGCCAATGATTTTATTTCTGCCTTCCAAACTGTTATCTATTAGTACGTATACGAAATACATGCGGGTAGATTGATGTCGCGAATGTATTTTAGCTCTTGCAACCCAAGGTTTGGCAGCTAAAATGCCGAATTGTTTAAGATCATAATCTATTTCTAAATCTTCATACACTTCGATAAAAAATGTTCCATCTTCTTTGACGTGTTCACCGTAGTAACTTCTCGCTTGCTCCACTTGATAAGATACGGCGCGGGCGGCGTAACAATATAAGATAACCGGTGCCTTCAAACAAAAGGTTGTATGCATTGTGTATAACTATTATTTATTATTAATACCGATCACCGCTTGCAAGCATGATTGAAAAAATGAACTTGAACAAATAAGCGCAAGAGATGCGATTTGGTAGTACTTAAGTCATTGGTCAAAGTGGTTTTCTCGTGCTACTAGGTGTACTACCTTCTAATTAATAGTTAAATCAACCTGGAAGCTACTAATTGAATACAGTGGAATGCATACAAACACGTAATCGTTGCATTTTTAATTGATTTTTAATTGATAGTGATTATTCTTAATATTCTTAACAACTTAAAATCATTACAACTAATTTTAAAATGGTGATTTTTACATCCAAATATCTCGGGAACGTGACACTTTAGGGTACCAATTACGTGACATTTTTTGTTTGTTTTAGTGTCCTCTATCCATATTTACTAATTATTTCGTGCGCGGAAACTTTCAAAAAAAATCAAAATGGCGGTGGGTGGATATGCCACAAACGCACTATCCCCTTTCAGCCAGATCCCTTTAACCGTTCGAGCGTGTAAGAGTAATAAACATCCACACTCACAAACTGTCGCATTTATAATATTAGTAAGATTTTACTCGGAACGAACTCCTCGTATCAAAATCATTTTGGTCGTACTATATAGGGTTGCTACATGCATTCAGCAGCACCCTCATTTAATTTCACGACTTTATAGACAAACTGTATATGTCATTTGCTCATGACGATCATGTGCAATTTATTTTAATGTGTTTTTTTGTATTCATATTATTCAAGTTTATATTAATATCTGCTTTGTTTGGTTATTTATCGATTATAAGTACATGAATAATTTTTATATCAGTTGTTTTTTCTCCTTTCAACCCAAAAACCCCGTTTCATGCTTAAAAATAATATTTTAAATTTGAATGATTTAAAAAAAAAAAACAGCAGTTACAACCGTAAAACATTGTACACCAAAAATCATGAATAATTAGCCCTAAAACCATGTGTGAGGATATAACGGTTTTCCTTGCCATTTCAGAGAAAATTGAATTTTTCACACTTTCTCCATACAAAGTTTTCGTAAAAAAATTATAATTAATTGGTTTATGGACTGATTTGACCCAGAAGTCATTTTTGTATACAGTAATAACTAATAAAACTAATATCCGCCCAAAAACCGACACTTAAAAAAATTAATCCCTAAGTCTATGAGAGCCGATTTTCGGCCCACCGGCGACCTGGGAATCGAACCCAGGACCTCCAGCGCCGCAGGCGGTATCACTACCGACTACGCCACAAAGGCAGTCAAGTATAGTCATTTGTATGTATAAAAGCTTTACTGAAACGAAGTTTCCAGTAATTTTGCATACTTATGAACATTCCTCATTGAAGATCAGTAAAAACAATTGAAGATCTGTAAATACAAGTGAAGATCAGTAAAAACAATTGAAAATCTGTAAAAACAAGTGAAGATCGGTAAAAACAATTGAAGATTGGTGAGAACAAGTTAAGATCGGAAAAACAATCAAAGATTGGTAAAAACAATTGAAGATCAGTAAAAATAATTGAAGATCAGTAAAAACAATTGAAGATCGGTGAAAACAAATGAAAATCGGTGAAACAAATGAAGATTGGTGAGAACATTTGTTTTTATCGATCTTCGCTTGTTTTACTGACGTTCATTTGTTTTATCGTCTTCATTTGTTTTTGCTGATTCATTTGTTTTTGTCAATCTTCACTTATTTTTACCAATTTTCATTTGTTTCACTGATCTTCATTTGTTTTCACCGATCTTCATTTGTTTTTACTGATCTTTATTTGTTTTTATAGATGTGCATTTGTTTTTATCGATATTTACTTGTTCTCACCAATCTTCATTTTTTTTCTCGATCTTCGCTTGTTTTACTGACGTTCATTTGTTTTGCCGATCTTCATTTGTTTTCACCGATCTTAATTTGTTTTTATCGATCTTCACTTGTTTTTACCGATCTTCATTTATTTTTATCCAGTGAAGTTGACCAAGTGGTCCCAGTAGTAGCACTGGTAATTCAATTTTACCTGTGGTACTACTGGGGCCACGGGTAATTTTTTTACTCGTGGTACTGGTACTACCAGTAGTACCCTTGGTAGTACCACGCGTAAGAAATGGATTTTCCTTTCCATAACTATAGACCATAGAGGAAAAATTCGGCTGTCAATGTCATTTTGAGTTTGACAACTTCAGCGTCGAAAATATGCACCATAGACTACATGTAAAATAATTATCATGTAAAATTGGTAAACAAGTTGTAGTCCTATAGTTGAAGCGCGAAAATAGTAAAACAGTTCTCGCTGTTTCATTTTAATAAATCTTGTGGTTATTTAAAAGAATCGACATGAAGAATTAAAACATGGAGTGTACGCAAAAACTACAGTACACCCAAGAGCTATACGAAACACGCACTGAGAGAGTCTGTCCAGAACAGGTTAGCTTGTTTGCCTTGTTTGGCTTAGTTATTAAAATGTTTACAATATTTAAATTGCTTTTTGTAGATTTACTTTTACGCGACCGCTTATGTTTTAACGCGTATTACGCTTATTTTATTTTATTTATTTTATTTTAAAATTACAGAAAACTTACAGCTAGTCTTAAATATAACAGGCGTTATTAGTAGGTGATGGCCAGTTACAAGTTTTCACAGATAACATACGAAATTAATGAACATAAGATACGAACAGCAGATAAATTTCAAAAATAAAGACAATGAGATAATAACTAAAACTTTAACTCTAAACTTTCAGGTCATAATAAAGTGTGACTGTATGTGAACTGTATCTATTTGTTAACTGATGAATTGCAATGTTTGTAACGCCGAATCAAAATGGAAAAGCGGTTATTGATAAGATAGAAACTATCTGTAATATTAATACTGTTTGTACATAGCGAACCGCAAAACGGAACCCTAACAGTTTCAGTTTATTGTCTGTAGAACCTTTATCTCGAGACTGCGACAAGGTATCTTAATTAGAAATTTAGACCTTATCTTAGGTCTATAGCCCCTTAGAGTTGTGAAAAAATCTCACTACTAAGTTAACGAGAAAGTACCTACTTTCATCATACATTTCTTTTGCAAAAAGCTTATATTTCGACACTCAAGGGAATAAAAAATAATATGGCACTATAGCAACTAACACATGCCCACATATAACTTATGGTACTTTTTCACCTACTTTACCATATTGACTGGGTGTGCGCCCTGTTAAAAAGGTAAAACTATAGCTATCTTGCTATAGTTTCATTTCAATTAATTTGGTTCATATAATGCAACTAGCGGACATCATGCAGTTTCATCCGCGTAATTATAAATATAGCCTATGTTCACCGCAAAGAGTGTAGCTTCCCAAGAGTGAGAGAATTTTTCCAATCGGTCTATTAGTTTCGGAGCCTATTCAATGCATACAAACAATCGACGAGACTGCCTCTGTGGCGCAGTCGGTAGTGATACCGCCTGCGGCGCTGGAGGTCGTGGGTTCGATTCCCACCGGAGACAAATATTTGTGTGACCCATAAATGTTTGTCTCAAGAGTCTGGGTGTTTCTATGTATAATATGTATGTATTTAAAAGTATATAAGTATTTATATTGGAAATTTTGTCCTCTCCTCTTCACAACATGGACGGACAAAATTTCCAATGAACTCCTTAAACACCTAATTGACATAATAGATGAACCCTTAACTGCACTATTCAATGAAATATTGTATACAGAAGTAATACGGAGACAATGGACAGGTTCAACAATAGTTTTAATCCATAAGAAAGGTGACAAAAACAATATAGAAAATTACAGACCAATAAGTTTAATGAGCAACATCTACAAAATTTTTTCAAAAATAATATTAGGACGATTAGCAAAAACTCTAGACGGAGAGCAGCCAAAAGAGCAAGCTGGTTTTCGGAGTGATTTCTCTACTGTGGACCATATGCATGTATTAAAACAACTAATAGAGAAACTCAACGAATATGGAAAACTATATTACATTGCATTCGTGGACTACAACAAAGCCTTTGATTCCCTATTTCACAGCTTCATATACAAGGCTCTGCATAACCAAGGAGTTAACAAAAAATACATAAAAATAATTTACTTGATTTACAAAAACAGCACAGCAAAGGTTCAACTAGAAAAACAGGGAGAATCATTTGAAGTAAAGAAAGGCGTGAGACAGGGAGACCCATTATCTCCTAAGCTGTTCACAGCGGTCCTGGAGGAAGTCTTTCGAAACTTGGCCTGGGATACAGGGGTAAATGTGAATGGAAGTCTATTAAACCATCTGCGGTTCGCCGACGATCTGGTGTTGTTTGCAGAAGATCCACAGACCTTACAAAACATGTTGCAGTCGCTTTCCAACGAAAGCAAAAAGGCTGGACTGCATATGAATACAACAAAAACAAAGTTAATGAGTAATAGCACCAAAACTAAAATAACAGTAGATAGCAGAGAAATAGAATATGAGGATGAATATGTGTACCTAGGTCAGCTGATAACACCTAGTGGCCAGAGTGCAAAAGAGATACAGAGGAGGATAAACAACAGCTGGGCAAGGTATTGGTCACTGAAGGAAATAATGAAGAGTAAGTCCATACCAATCGCTGGAAAGAAAAAAGTTTTCAACACTTGCATTCTGCCTGTACTAACCTATGGTTGCCAGACGTGGCCTTTCACAGCTACCTCAACACAAAAATTGAAAGTATGCCAAAATAGCATGGAGAGAAGTATGCTAAGCATCCGATTAAAGGACAGGCAAAAACTTATAGACATCAGAGAAAAAACAGGAGTAACTGATGTAATAAAGAAAGCAAAGACATTGAAATGGCGTTGGACTGGACATATGATGCGATCGAAAACCAAGAAATGGACAAAAGATATTACTGAATGGTACCCAAGGGATGGAAAGCGAAAAAGAGGCAGACAGATAAGGAGATGGGAAGACGATCTACCTAAAGGATGGAGAAGGATAGCTAAAAATAGAGTTGATTGGAAAAGTATGGAGGAGGCCTATGTCAAGGGGCAGCCTGATCTTATTGCGGCGACGATGTCACAAATAACAAGAAAATCATAAACAATATAAATTATTTAAGTTGTGTTACTTATATGCATGCAGTTGTAATGATCAGAGAATAAAGGCTATTATTATTATTATAATATTATTATAAGTATTTATATCCGTGGCCTGATACCCATAACACAAGCAGGTTATTCCTAGCTTACTTTGGGATCAGATAGCGTTCGGTTTACCACTGTTGACCGAAATTCATTTGATCATTTGACGTGTGACCGAAAAAACATTAGGCCATTCTACTACTGATCGAATGAACAATTGACCAAAAGAGTTTTTATCGAACAAACATTTGGTATTTTTACTACTGATCGAATGAACGTTTGGCCGAAAAACAGTTGGCTAAAGAATATTTTAACAGGGGCTGAATCAAAATGGCTAGGTTAGGTTAGGTTAGAACTGCGACCACAACGCACGAGCCGAGCGAGCGAAGCGAGCGTGCCGCGGCAGCGGCCGGCGAGTGCCAGTACCGAATTCTACTTATTTCGCTTTTGTTTGTTAAAATATTCTTTAGTCAACTGTTTTTCGGTCAAACGTTCATTCGATCAGTAGTAAAAGTACCAAATGTTTGTTCGATAAAAACGCTTTTGGTCAATTGTTCATTCGATCAGTAGTAGAATGGCCTAATGTTTTTTCGGTCACACGTCAAATGATCAAATGAATTTCGGTCAACAGTGGTAAACCCGATAGCGTTGTGTGTAATGTCCGTGAATATTTATTTATTTATTTATAAACAATCAAATCTTGCCTCTTTATAATATTGGTATAGATGATTACTTTTGCAAAAGTGTTCCCATATTTGCCTTGTATGTCCACAAATATGGAACAATGGGACTGCTAACTTTTGTACTACATTTGTTTTAAGATGTTTTGCATGCATTCACATTGCAGTGGAACACGAACAGAAACTCAGTTATATGCAGATCTATTGTTGAAAACTGCGGCAAACAGATTGATAGTGTCTTAATTTTTTACTATACCACCACCTGTACTGTAAAGATTATTGTTGAGTCTCACACTTGAATGAATTTGTTTCAGATTGGATTTCTAGGAATATGTGGGGCCAAACATCCAATTCTCCGTGGTCCAAACAAAATAGGACGAGATCCTCAAACATGTTCCATTGTTTTAAATTTAAATGTAAGTTTCAAATGTTTTTGTTGTAGTTTCTGCTCTGCCTGGTTCAGTGGCTCTGTTCCCACAATATTTGGAGAAATACTACTTATCCTTTCTGTGAATATATTAACTACACATCTACAACTCATTGAATTGCACATAAAAATGTTTAGCGATTTAACTTTTTTTTATAACACTAAGGTGACAGACAAGCTTACGGCCCCACCTGATGAACTAGTCAGATGGTCACCATAGTCTATCAACATTTGCAACACCAAAGGGTCTACATTCTACTTTTCTATTTTGTGCTACTGAACAATGTTCCAAAAAATATTTACTTCTTATTTTTCAGTCAGTGTCAAGACAACATGCTGTGATAAATGTGTTAAATAGTAAAGAGTATATGCTCATGGATTTGGATTCCGCCAACAAAACAAAGCTGTTAAATGTAAGTATCTTAATTTTTTTAGAGACACTTGTGACTTTATTCGACCTTAATCGGTGAAATCGAAAGATACTATTTATAAAATTTTGCTATCTAATCTCAAAATAGGTTTGACTGTTTTGAAGATAAGTAGAAGCAAACAGCCCAAATAAGAAAATCAAAACATTGAGTCATGTGCAAAAATTATTGGCTCTCTAGAATTAAAATGTAAAGTCAATTTTTTTGATGCTTTTTTTACAGAAAACTTTACCACCATACATACCTCACCCATTAGTGAATGGTGACACAGTGCAGTTTGGCGACATTTTTGGTATATTTAGGCTGTTAGAAGAAGATGACGACTTACCCATGACGCAGGCCATCGATATTCCTGAGACCCCAGTTCAAAGCAAATATGTGTCCAAGTTAAATAAAGTTGGCACCACCATTATTCCTGAGTCACCGGATATTAGTGACAGGGTATGTAAATATTTTTATTTCATGAGTATTCATGCTTTACCATGATGACATAAGCCCAAAAGATTTTAATGTTTTACATTATTTGTGTTCCCTGTGTGGCTCAGGCACCTATTCACTGCCAGTGTATAGGTACTATGTATAACCTCTTTTGCAAGTGGTGCACCTTCTGACAAACTGGCGAGGCGCATATGCGCCGTGACGGGGTGGGATTGTCAGACTAAATCCAGCTGAGTCAAGGCTGTAGAAAGCTATCATAGCTAGGTACCATAATTTAGCATCAATAGCAGCCATAAAAAGCGGACCTTAGGTTCCAAATCAACTTAGGGTTTCTTCTGTTTCCGGGCATTGCTTTTTTTTATACTATTAAGGTGGCAAACAAGCTCACGTCCACCTGATGAAAAGTGGTAACCATGGCCTATGTATTTCTCCAGGTGATAAACTATCCCTGTATCAGTAACCAATTAGCTTAGAGCGGGATTGAGTAACATACATCCATAAACAAAACATTTACTGCTGGCATTTCAAAAAATATTTCAATTGTTTTGCAGGACGATTCCTTCGCAACACCAGCAAAAACTTCGAACGAAAACACTAGGCTTTCAAGTGGTCAGTTTATAAAACCCTTTGGGAAAAAATTATCATTACAACGTATTACCTCACCTAAAACAGATGCTAGCCCTGTTTCATCAAAACTATCAAGTTCTTCCAACAATAGTACCAATTTGGAAGAAACAACAAAACTTCCTAGACATAGCAAAAATGTCGACAGTATACATGAAATGAATACACAATTACCCTATCTACCATCAAATCCTTCCAGCAGGGAATGCACTGCTACAATAAATACAGCAGATACTCAAATTCCAATGGGACCAGGAATTTCACCTGCTATACACAGTTTGAATACACAGATCCCCACTATAGAGCATTTACCTCAAGTTCGTAAAATCGATGGTACAGAAGAAATGCAATTTGATATTTATGCAGCAAATAAAGAAAATGTCAGTATATTTAATGCTGAAACGCAACCATTTCTGTGTGACAAAGATGCACCAATAGAAAATCAAAGCAAAGTAACAGATAAGGAATCAGATGTTTCCCCAGTTAAACAATTGAACAAATCGGATGATAATTTACTCTTTGACGAAATTGATGATGGTTGCTTTGAAGACTTTAATTCGCAACCTTTATTACCACAAGAGTCGCCCAAAGCTGAAACGAAACATTCAAAGGAACCCTTGATACTAAATGAAGTACAATCTGTCGACTGTGAAGATATTGATATGGTGCCTACACAAAAAGTTCAAGAGTTAGATATTATAATAAACTCATCTGAAAATTCGCAAGAAATCATTAAGCCTACATCTTCAAAAGGTGTTAATAGAATCAATTCTGATAGTTTTCCAGATTGTGATGATATTGCAACACAAATAATACCTGAACTGCCTGTGGCAATTCAAAATAAAGAACCAAAAGGTAATAAAAATATATCTACAAACGCTGCTAAAAGAGTTAATAGGATATTGTCAGATAGCTCAACAGACTGTGAGGACGACGTTATAATACCAGTGCAAAACATAGTAGTTAAACAAGTTAAGAAAGACGATGATTTGACTGATTGTGAGGAAGACTTCATAGAAATTGCAACAAAAGAAACTTCTAAGAATGTGGGAAGCACGGCAAGTGAAGATATGACCCCAGCGATTAATAAGAATCTACCTGAAATTGATAAACCCAACTTTGAAGACATGAATACGCAGATAATAGAAATTGATGAAAATGCCTTACTTAGGTCCAAAGATGACGATAATTTTGAAGACCAACCTACGCAAATTGTAGATGAAATCATACCAAATAATATGGAAGTCCCAAAGCCTAATAAAGAAATAATCAGTCCGTTCAAAATACCACTGCAATCACCATTCCGAATGAAAAGTAAGGAAAGTATTAGAGTTACGCCAAAAAATCGAAAGCCCGAAATTGAATTAGCTGATGATGAACTAAATTATTATAATGCAACTCAAGACATTATTGATGACTTATGTACTCAAAGAGACGGATCTCCGAACTTGAAATTAGTGCCAGGAACATCAAAAGCTACAAGAACTTCACCCATTGTTATCGATGATGAAATTGTACCATGTTCAGTAGAAGATTATAAGGTTGGTGATAAGTTTGCAATCATCGAAAGTGACTTAAGCCCAACTAAATCATCAGGAGAACAAACAGCAAAGACATTTGCTGCAGGTTTATCTAGTCAAGAAGTGCGAGATGTTATAGGTGTAGATCTTCCTGTTGACAAGGTGAAGAAATTCCCCAGTGACTCTTCAGAGGAATGTACTCCCAAAAAAGTTCGAAAGTTTATATTCACAGATAGTGATCTACCAAACAGTCAAGAAATAGAAAATAATATTCACGTAAAACATAAATCATATATTACTGAATCTTCTAGTGATTCAGAACCCGAAGCAAATACTGAGGATCAATTTACTCCTATTGTACATAAAAAGAAAAGACCCAAAACCGTTGCGAAAATAGATCTCACTAAAATGTTTGATGCAGAAAAATTGCCCGAGCGAATCATAACCAGGGTTCGAAAACCTACATCTAAAATGGAAGAAAGTTGCAAAATTGATAAAAAAATGTCTACTAATATACTCAAACCTAAGTATTACACTGAACAAGAGGATCAAATTGATGAAGATATAATTAAAGAAAATGTGAAACGTCTGAAAACTTATGGGAGAGCAAAAGGTATGAAAGACGTTAAAAATGACTCTAAAACCGATGTGACCAAAAATACAACTGAAATAGAACCTCAACAAATTGAAACAAAATCCAAAGAAATTAAAATTGATGACGCAAAAGAAAACACAGCTAATAAATCAAAAGAAAAGATTAAAGTTAAAATTGAAAAACCAAAAAAGAAAGATACAAGTAAAGAAATAAAACCAAAAGATAAGGAAGAATGTTCTATAACTAGTCGAGAACCTACAAATAGTCGTAGAAGTAAGGAAAAGGCAGTTGCACTAACACGCAATGAAGAACCTGACAAAAAGATTCAAAATGACACAAATATATCAGAAGCAAGCGTCAAATCCTCCGATGCTAAAATCACTAGAAGTACAAGAGCTAGAAAAAAAGTAGTTGAAAAGGAATCGAAAGTTCCAGAAAATGAAAAAGCTTCAGTTGATAATAGTCGAAAACGATCTACACGCAAGAGGGAACCACCAGCCAAAGAGTCAACGTCACCAGAAGTTGAAATTCGTAGGAGTAGAAGACAAGCAATAGCTAAAGAGAAATCAGATAGTCAAGAGGTTCCAGAAATACAAGCCCCAAAGTCTATACTAAAGAAAAGCATTCATGAACAAAGTACTGTCTACAACTTATCGTCATCAAGTGGGAATTCACCTAAAAGCCTAAAAAGATCTTTGGCCGATGACAGCGAGGCTCCTAACCCGAAAAAGTCAAGAAATTTAGTAAATAATAATACTTGCAATGTTTCTTTGAGAGCAACACCCGCGAGGATTATGAAAACTCATCATGTGCTATTCACTGCGTTCCCGAGTGAAGAGGTTAAACACAAGTTGGAGAAACTAGGTTAGTATTGTATGCATATTGATCAATAAATCAAATAACACTATGGCAGTCCACAGCTGGATGTCCTTCATGGGCCGTGATCCACCTGGGTGTATCACGGGCACTTTTTTGTTGCCGGTGGTCCACCTAAATGTTGAGTAATGTGCAAATCAAAAATGACTATTGGTCGTGGTCCAACTAAAAGTAATTCCGTGTGATCCTGTCATTTTACTACTATTGAAAAATGAATACGAAAGAACTTAGGCCTCTCCCTATTTACGTCAGAAAACGGTCTTATATCTTCCGCGTTCTGCCCCTCCCACCGATCCTTTCTTTTTCTGCAACTTTTTATTGTTATCGCTAAGTATAAATTGCATTACCCTACCGAGCCCAGCCCTACCGAGATATACAGATTTCTGACGACTGAGGTCATGACTGTCTGGCCAGCGCGATACAGTAAGGCCTTCTGAACACCTTTGCAAAAAACGTATGAAAACTGCTCTAATATTATTATTTTTTATGGTAGCTACCATCTCAATGTCAGCCCGATTATCTAGAAGAAAATATAATCTTTCTAGCGGGTTATATTAACAATTTTTGTTTCTTTTTTTTAAAGACCTTTTGCCAGCCAGAGCAACATTAAATTTAGCTTTTTAGCTAGCTGTACTAAGTCTTTCATGGACGGTACTGTAATTGATTTAAATAACGTTGTAGGAGCGGTAGTGGTGACCAAAATAACAGAGTGTACCGTGGTGCTGACGATGCAGGTTAAGCGTACCTTCAAGCTGCTTTGCGCCGTGGGGCTAGGCAAGCCTATCGTAGGCCCCGCCTGGGTACAAGCCTGTGTGGATACGAATATTATTGTTGGTAAGTGAACCCTGAAAACCTTGAGTTCAATAGAGAATTTTAGCATTCCACCATCCACTGAAACATACACAAAAACATTTCATCAATATTCGTCGAGCTACGAGGAGGTAAAGTGTGTTTAAATATTAGTAATTTTTAAAGTCGAAGGTATGTTTTCTTGTTCTGCTCGTCAAAATAATGCCCTCCGTATGATGGAAAACCATCTTACCAGTTGAGGGTCACTCTTACAGTTCACAAGAAAGTTGACAGTGGTCTTCAGATTGGTGCCCCAATGAATGATTACGCTCAGCTTGAAGGGGTTGTTGAAGAAAAATGCGTACGTTGATAGAACATTCCAAGTTTCAAATTTTTTAGAATATATCTCACATAATATTTATTTAGTAGTAGTAGGTAGTGACACCGTCTGCGGCGCTGGAGGTCCTGTGTTTGATTCCTGGGTCGGTCCAAGTATTTGTGTCATCCACAAACGTTTGTTTCAGAGTTTGGGTGTTTTCTATGTATAATATGTATATCAGTCGTCTAGATCCCATAGCACAATTAAGCCTAAATTAAGCTAAACTAAGCTTAGCTTAATTTGGGCTCGATGATGTTGTGTGTGAATGTCCACAAATATTATTTTAAGAAAAAGAAAATATTTTTGATAAATTTTTCCTTTAAATGAAATTAATTCTTTCCAGACCCGTGGCTATATCTTATCAAAGACGATTCAGCGGAGAAAAGGTTTCAGTTTAACCTAGAGAGAACTTTAAACAGCAAGAGAAACTTTTTGAAAGGATATAATGTTTCTTCAACTCCCAGTGTTCAACCTAATGCATCTGAGATGAAATGTGAGTATACTTGTTGAGTTACTTTATTGGATCTATAAATCCAATCACTAATCGATGGACAGACAAACAGATGACGGATGTATGCGTTAAAATTTATTTGGCGTGCATGTGTCATATTTACTCGTTGCGAAATAAATTCTAACGGATGGTATATGGGACTGCCTCTGTGGCGCAGTCGGTAGTGATACCGCCTGCGGCGCTAGAAGTCGTGGGTTCGATACCCACCGGAGACAAATATTTGTGTGACCCATAAATGTTTGTCTCAAGAGTCTGGGTGTTTCTATGTATAATATGTATGTATTTAAAAAGTATATAAGTATTAATATCCGTGGTCTGATACCCATAACACAAGCAGGTTATTCCTAGCTTACTTTGGGATCAGATAGCGTTGTGTGAAATGTCCGTGAGTATATATATTTCCTCTTGATAATATTAGTACTTAAAGCACTAATGCTCCCTCCACATTACTCGCGAAGTTGGACGAGTACGATAGTGTAGAGGGGCACCTCGGCCTACTTCGTCAAAAAAATTCTTTGACTCTGGCAACTTCGCCGACTAACTTCGTTGAACATCGCGAGTAATGTGGAGGGAGCATAACAGTTTTGACTATTTAATTCCGTTAATAGATTTGTTTTATATCAGAGTTGCTAGCAGCTCGATAGATGGCTCGGGCCTCTGGAATGGCTCTTAAATAGCGAAGAATTGCGTTTTTTTTCGGTACGGTTCTGTACTTCATTTAGAAAACAATTTCCCTGGTATCTGCAAGTATCACGAGTTTAAGCCCCTTCTGTACGAAGTTGTCTTTTTTCACTTAATAATAAAATCCATACTAATATTATAAAGCTGAAGAGTTTGTTTGTTTGTTTGAACGCTAGGATCTCAGGAACTACTGGTTCGATTTCAAAACTTCTTTTACAGTTTGATAGTCCATTTATTGAGGATGGCTATAGCCTACATAACATCACGCTAAGATGAATAGGAGCGGAGCAGCAATGAAGAATGTTTCGAAAACGGGGAATTATTTTTGCCGTCTGAGAGCTTCCGAGGCGTACGCTGCCTAAATGGTTAAAGTTACGTAAAATTGTGTATTACAAAATTGTTTCTCTTAAAAAGTTCTATAAAAAAGTCCGCAACAGCATATGTCTATCTTTTAAGGTTCGCTCACAATAACCTAATTTGTCTTTCTTTTAAGGTTAGCTCACAATATTATCAAACTGTAGAGTTTGTTTGTGCTAGGATCTCAGAAACTATTGGTTGCATTACAAAAACAATTTCACAGTTTATTAGTCCAGTTATTTAGGACGGCTAATGGCTATAAAACAACACGCTAAGACAAATAGGAGCGGAGCAGCCATTAATAATGTTTTAAGAACGGGGAAAATTTATTTCTTTTGAGAGCTTTCATTGCGTACGTTGCGTAAATGGTTAAAGTTACGTAAAAATTCTGTACTATAAAATGTTTCATCTTAAAAAGTTACAAAAAAAAGTCCTGAACAGCATATGCCTATCTTTTAAGGTTCACTTACAATGACCTTCATAATATTTTTTTAAAATATGAGCGACGCAACTCGACGCATCGGGACGGGAGTAAACGTTTTCTGCAGCAGTGGCCAGTCAACTGAAAGATAATACCGGCCAAGTGCGAGTCGGACTCGCACATGATGCAAAAAACGGACAAAAATAAATGCGACGGGAAACATTATATATCACTTCAACAAAGTTGTGCGGTTCAACTCTAATGGTAATCTTTTTTATTGTAACATCATTGATGGTAATGAATATAAGCGACGCGACGGGAAAAATTATAACACTTTAAATATTAAAACGTACCACACCTGTCTAATAAATATACCTACCTAAAACACGCGACGAGAGCACTGTGACGAGAGTAAATACGACGGGATTATATTACCTACTTAAAATATTAATCTAAACTCTCTTTTTCACTCTCATGTGACGCAAACGAAGTTGCTCGGGTCAGCTAGTTATATGATAAAGTTATACTAGCTTTAAATATTTATCCACAAAAACACTGAGGTTCTACTGGCGCCAGTCGAGTCTATAAAATATTTATATTAAGTTGTTTGTATTAAAAGTCTTCGATGTATTTGACATTACAATAACAATTTTGAAGTAGGTATGTATATTTACTGGAAAACATTATTTTATTTGAAATATGATTTAAAATCACCAATTTTCCCGTTTCAGTGATAGTGGAATGTTCAGGAGGCGTTTGGAAAGAAGGCGGATCAAACTGGGTTTGTGTTTCATCGACTAAAGATCAAGCACTTTGGCCGAGCTTAAGGAAGCGAGGGGCTACAGTCGTGACGACGGAATTCATTTTAGGAGGTGTTCTCAGGCAAAAGTTGGAAATAATTGCCAATAAATTTCCATAGCCTTGTCTTTTGCACTGAGAAGTGGCAACTTTGATGAAGAAAGCGCATTATACGAGTACAAATATGTAGTTAAGAAGCACGCGTTCACCGCCTGGAGCGAGGCAGGAGATTTTATATTGTAGGGCTATATCAAGTTTGCACTTCTCCCTTTTGGTTTAAAAAATGCACCGTGCATAATTATACCAATGACTCTAAGGTATATCTGTTTAGAAATATTTATTACTTAGGGTTTTCATGAAATAAATCTATGACGTATGTAATACGAACGGTGTGTGTGTGAGCCATTTTAATATTGCCATTAGCCCAATAAGATTGAAACTTAAATCGAGCATATAAATTTTAAAACCCTAATACCTCAAATACAGCAATCAGTATATTGATAATTTGTGTGATCGCCTATTTATTGCTGATTTAAAAAAATGTGTCAGCAAGTATCGAAAAGCGCCGAAAATTAAACATTTAAAATCCGAGTTGAAGTGTAAATCTAAGAGATTTTTATAAAATAGCCCCAATTGGTGCATTTTTACGCTATATTGTAACACTTAATGCTAGGTAATCATAAATCATCCTCATAGTCAAAGCTAGAGTTCCGTAGAAAACTTCCCGTTCAAAAGATAAAAAGAGAACCTTTATAGATAGGATCACTTTTTTGTTCGGTTCGGTGGTTTTCTAGTGTTTCCGAACTAAGAATTTTAAGAGCTCGTTTATGATACTTTGTAGTCACATTCCACACTACCCAGGGAGTAAACTATTCCGCTTTTTGGGACAAAATGTATTATATTTTCCAAATGGCCTTGGATAAAAATAAGGTATACATTTTTTAGCTTCAACTCTAATCAAAGAGTAATCTTATTGGCATTTAGTTATTAATTCGTCGTAAGTGACTTTAAATTGTTTTATTTAAGGGTTGTTATTGTATGATTCCGATGCTTATTGCCTAAAAATGCAAAATTAATGATCTAATTAATATTTTTTTGTAAAAAAAAAACCTGCTATGTACCTGTATGTTGAATGTTTTAATACGATTTGAGGAATCATTGATTCAAATACTTGTGAATATTGTGACTGTACGATGATGTGATACATAATTTGTAGTTGTAATCATAGTTTACGCATTTGTAAAATTATCTTTGTATGATTGTTGTTTATTATCGAGTAATAGAAGACTTCGTTTTATTTCGCTGTTTTATTAAAATCTATCTAACCTCAAGAACAAGAGTATATGAACATGGATAAGATTATGTTAGAAAAAAACGAGGACGGTGACGGGGAAACTGCTAGGATACCCAAACCTATCCTGCTAGACGTTTGGAGAAACGAACGAAGTACGCAGAACTACTGGGAATAAAGGATTTATTACCAACGGACCCCGAGTATCTGTCCCCTCACGGGTCACGGGATCCGTTGGGAACTGAAGATAATTTCACGTCCACATCAATCAAGTGGGTAGGACGAAAAAAAAATTGCTGCGGACGCCCTCTCCTCCCCGTTAATAAAAAAAAATTGTTTAGTTAGTTACAAAAAAAAAATAACCACGAAGGCTAATTCGGGAGCTCCGCTCCGATCCCGCCTTAAGGTGCGGTTCCACTTAGGCGGAGCGGAGAGGAGCTGTGCCGTGATTCACCAATCACATGGTTTAAAATCCACATCTCTTCTCCATTCCGCACCGTGATTGGTGAATTGCGGCACAGCTCCTCTCCGCTCCGCCTAAGTGGAACCGCACCTTTAGCCTTCTAACCTAATCTATCCAAGTCGGATTGCACGAGGTGTATACTGCGCTGCATGGTGGTTGTACATGTACATATGGCACTGCTTGTACCTACCGTTTTTTATTATTAACGGGGGAGGAGAGTGGGGGTCCGTAGGGAATTCTTTTTCCCAACGGGCCCCACGTACTTGGCAGGGGGGTCGCTTGGACATGAAATTATCTTCAGTTCCCAACGGACCCCGTGAGCAAAGAGAATACAATACTACGTAAGACCCGTGAGGGGACAGATACCCGGGGTCCGTTGGGAATATACAGAAAAGGAATAAAGGGGCACAATATACAATCTGATCCGTTCACTCGTCCGTGCCCCATAAGAAAATAATACACGTTGACTGCTGCCGTACATTTCGACCAAACAATCATTATGCTGAGTCACTCACACTGGGTGTGTTTTCAGCACAAACGCATTGTTGTGTAAAATAGAAGTGACACGGAGGCTGTGGCACACACTTATGTGTGTTAAACCTGAGCGAAACGGTAGTGCTGGTACCCCACACACCGTGTGTGCCTAAAATATATGAATATTTTGGGAATACAAATGACTAATACTATACATACATATAACACGCCTATTTTACTAAGGAATAATGTCTTCTAAAAAAAGGCACAGCGCCATTTAGGTATGAATTATTAACTAAAATTACTGACATTTTTATATTGCCATTTATGATGAATAATGTTATATTCATCATAAATTGCATATTTGAAAAAAAAAAGTCCCGGTATCCTGCCTTTTCGCCGAAAATTGTTTACCCGATTATCACTTGCCAACCAACGTTTCACCTGTTTTTCACTTTGACAACTTACGATTACCAAATTTTTGTATGACGTTTCATTTGGAAGAATTTTTGTTATGCTGAATATTGATGATGATGATGATGATGATGCCTCCGACCGATTTCGGCCATGGCGACCACTTCGACTCCTAGTCGGCTCGGCGCTGGTGCGCTCGAAGATGGCTAACATAGCCGATCTTCGCGGTGAACTCACGTGTACACAGAGGGCACGTGAGAACACCACTTACGTAATTGTACTGAATGACAGCGGGTGGGCGTGGCAATCACGTTTAGCGTCGAGGTCTGCCTTTCGCTGTTCCTCGAAATCACTTACTCGTCTTTGCACCACCCTTCGCCATTCTGGACGTTGTGCTGCCAAACCTTCCCATTGAGACGGCTCAATGCTGCATCTTCTCATATGACGCTTCTGAACATCTTTAAACCTGAGGAGTTGGCCGCCATGTTTCCGCTTGCCCTCCTCTAGTTCAGAGTAGAAGATGCGTTTCGCCACTCTCTCCTCCGCCATACGTGACACGTGACCGCACCACCGAAGCTGCCGACGCATTAAGTAGGACTCAATGCCTCCGACCTTGGCTCGTCGCAAAACTTCGGTGTTACGCACTCGGTCGGACCATCGGATCTTCATGTTGGAACGTAGGCACTTGAGGTGGAAACGATCCAGAGTGCGTATGTGGCGCCGATACACACACCATGTCTCGGAGGAATATAAGAGGTTTGGCAGCACAATTGCCATGTAAACAGATATTTTGGTGGCCAGCTTAAGGTCATGTGAACAGAAAACCTTGGAACGCAGCTTCCCAAATGCCGCAGCTGCGGCACAGATCCTGCTGCTGATCTCATCATCAAGGTCACATTTAGATGTTATAGTGCTCCCCAGATAGCGAAACTTATCAACCTGCTTCAGCATGTCCTGACCCAGCTGTATAGACAGTGTCTCGTGACCATGTGTGTCCAGAGACATCACCTCCGTCTTCTTGACACTGATTTTTAGGCCGAACCTGCAGCACGCTTGGTGAAAACTGGTCATTAGCCGTTGCAGGCCATCAGGGGATTCTGCCACAAAGCATAGGTCGTCAGCATACATGATTTCTGTAATCATTGTATGTGAGACCCTAGTGCGCGCCTTAAGTCTGGCCAAATTGAAAAGACTGCCATCTGTGCGGAAGCGGATGCGGACTCCCTCAGAGTCTGTAAAACATCCCTGACTACTACTGCTAAGTACATGGCGAACAGTGTCGGCGCTAGAACACACCCTTGTTTCACCCCACAGGTAACGGGGAAGAAATTTGATTGTTCGCCATCGACACCGACGCAGCATTGCATGTCGTCATGCAGGAGTCTAAGAAGTCTCACAAACTTTTCCGTGCATCCTAGCTTCCTTAGAACCATCCAGAGAGCTTCACGAGGCACACTGTCGAATGCCTTCTCCAGGTCAACGAAGCAGAGATATAGCGGACGACCTTGTTCTCTGCTTTTTTCTTGCAGTTGACGCACAGAAAATATTGCTTCACAGGTGCCTCGTTCAGGTCGGAAGCCAAACTGGGTTTCTGGCAGTATCTTTTCAGACAGAGCCTTTAAGCGGTTTAAAAGGACTCTGGCAAAGGCCTTTCCAGGGGCTGACAAAAGCGAAATACCGCGGTAAGAGCCGCAGTCAGAACGGTCACCCTTGCTCTTGTAGAGGGTACAAATGCGAGACACTTTAAAATCATCAGGGACTCGCTCTTCCTCCCACATACGAGCAAAAAGTTTCCAAACCAACATGTACAACTCCTCGCCGCCGTATTTTAACAGCTCTCCTGGTATGAGGTCAATACCAACCGCTCGCTTGTTCTGTTGCTGCCTGATGGCAGAGACAACCTCATCACATGACAGTGGCTCATCCAGCTCAATGGAAAGAGGGAGTTGAGGTATTAGACCTATAGGCTGAATATTATAATGACACCAAACGTTTGGGCGATTTATCATTTGTCAAATCTTTCACTAGACCAAACAACTATTGTACGAGTAACGTTTCGTACCTTTTCGTGCATTGATAAAATAATAAAAATAAACTAATGTTAACGCAATTTTTATATAAAAAAAACGTCATTATGGTACTCTAACTCTGAGTATAGTCCGTTCATAGTTAATTTACCTCTAGCGCTGATGTTGGCTTGCTTGATTTTCGTGTTTCCATACTAAGATTTTGTTTATCCCATGTACTATAAACTTTACGTCGAAACTTATTTTCTTTTTTGTTGCCGTTCTTTGGGCGCGGAAATTATTTGAGATGTGAAAGTAGTAACTTTGCCCCTCTTAGTGATGGTAATGAGTGTCTTTTTTAAATATCCATATCAATAAAAATAAAAATTAAGTACAATCTTATAGTATCAGAATCACGTGTTTAGTAAAGTTATGGATATTGACAATTGGATATTTACATAAAAAAAATATTGTTAGTGCTAACGTTTACATCTTATAATCTCCCCTAATACACGGCAAAATGTCTTAAGCTGGCACTCATAGGGGGACTTTACTGCAACACCAACATACAGAAAACGATCTGGCAGAGGTAAATAAACTGTGAACGGACTATACCCCGGTTCGTACTTATTTTTTTCAAAACCACCCCGAAAAAGTTATGACAAACGATTTTATAAAATTGTTTGACATAACTTTTTCTGGGTGATTTAAAAAAAATAACATTTTGAAAACAATAAACAACTAAGTGAATATTACACTAACTAAAACATTCGGCTACTTGAAAGTTGGCATTTTGAAAAGTGTCATAATAAAAAGTAGACAAAACATACAGTGAGGTTGGGAAATAAAACTAAAGAATAGAGTAGTTAGAGTAGATTACGCGAACTAACGATTCTTCGAAACGAAAAAGTTGGCAAGTGATAATTGGACAAACAATTTTCTGCGAAAAGGCAGAGAACCAAAAGTCTCACAATAAGCTCTTTTATGATTAAGCAAACAGGGCCGTTTCACACGGTGTTCGATGAGTCTGATGAAGAATTATTACCTCTCCTTTCGTACACTTTATGTGACGTAAACGAAGTTGCGAGGGTCAGCTAGTTTATTAATATCTATAGAAAAACTATTTTCTATAAAAAAAAACATCAACACACATGTGTAGGTACATCAGCACAGACGTATTGATTCATATTACACAGCCCGTGTGTTATCCAGCACTGCCAAAGTAATTTCCGCGTAGTTGTTGCATCACACATGGTCGTGGGAATCAGCACTCACGTGGGAAAAGAAAAACACCTATGGGGAGTAAGTCAGCACTGAACGTGTTACAACCTCAAAAAGTCTTGTGAGGCTGTCAAGACGAAGTATTGTAACTTGAGTAACTTGTTTTAATAATATAATAAGCCAAAAAAAGATAAGCCCTCAGAATGTGTCCCAACGGTCCCAACTCCCAGGATACCCAACAAAACCTGCTTTTTCGTTCCAACCCGGCAATATAGAGTAGGAGGCAGGCGATTTTCTACATCAATGCGACGGAAATTTACGATGAAAAATGTAATCGTATGTCAGAGATCGACTTGAGACTGAAATGGCAAAGGGAGGTCCCCTTTGCCATTTTTTTTTGTATCTATTTTCCTACTGGAGATTGGCGGAATCGTTGATAAACGGAGGGCCATTTAATAAAAGAAGAATCGTATTTTAGAAACGACAAAACATGAATCTCCCTGCCTCGGTTTTCCCAAACGCCTACAGTATGGGGTTCTTCAAGAGGGGTCTTAGAAGGTTTTACAGGGTCGGCAGCGCGAGTGTGGCGCCTCTGGTGTTGCAAACGTCCAAAGGCTGCGGTGACCACCGGTACATCTGGTGGGCCGTATACTTGTTTGCCACCTTAGTGGTATAAAAAAAAATGAATCGGAACACATTTCACCCGCAATGAGAGTCCGTCCACGCATCCACCTAGAATCAAGAATCGGCGCCTTGATATTCCAAATGCCGCTACGGTGTCTATTTTAGATGCAGTAGAAAAATTTGAACAAATAAAACCAAAATGTAGATGATTTATCACTGTAATTCACCGCACATAGTAACATAAATATACACAAAATGCTAGCAGAACTTTTACTATGATAATATATTAGTTTTCAAAATTATATTAATGCTTTATTTATAACTACATACATCTATATTTACAAATGGAATTATCTTGTAACGTCCCTAAAATCTTAACTTAAGTTTCGGTTGTGCGCAATACAGAGCAAAAATATATGTTAGTTTCGTTTATAAAAAGTCTAACGGAAAAAATTAAGAGGTGCCATTTTCATTTATCAGGACGCGCCTTACGTAAATAATGTTATTTAAACTCTACAAAATGCCCATAATACTTTACAGCTAGTCTTGAATTACATACCTAGAACCTTAGATCATCTATATGGTCTAAGCCTAGAACTTATATTTTATAACCTATATTTTATAGCTATTAGGAGTTATATATAAAGAACCAACATCATTGCTTTTACACATACGTATCTTATCTCCCTTTCTGTCCTTATTATAACGAGCAAGATAGCTAATGACTAGACACTCCCCATCTTTCTCGTTTGTCGAACGACAGAAAGGGATAGGACATGTTGTGTATAACAATGGGGGTGCCTCAGGGTTCAATTCTGGGACCTTTTCTATTTTTTGTGTACATAAATGATCTCCCTCACCTTATAAGAGACGATCACGAGGTAGTTTTGTTTGCTGATGACACATCTTTAATATTTAAAGTTGAACGTGGACAACGCAATCTTGACGAAGTAAACAATGCCCTCTCTAGGGTAGTCCACTGGTTTAACGCAAATAATTTATTGTTGAATGAAACTAAAACAAAATGTATTAGATTCACCTTGCCAAATGTTAGGCTCGTTAACTCCAGTATTAGGATTAGGGATGATCAAGTAGAATTGGTCGATGAAACTGTCTTTCTGGGCATAAAGTTAGACTCCAACTTGCAGTGGGGGCCTCATATCGAGAAAGTCTCGGGCAGACTGAGCTCTGCAGCCTATGCCGTTAAAAAGATCCGACAACTGACAGACATTAAAACAGCGCGTCTTGTCTACTTTAGCTATTTCCACAGTGTCATGACCTATGGCATACTATTATGGGGTAACGCTGCCGACATCGAATGTATCTTTGTGTTGCAGAAAAGGGCTGTCCGGGCTATCTATGGTATGGGGTTTCGGGAGTCATTAAGAGAAAAGTTTAAGGATATCAACATCCTTACTGTGTATTCACAGTACATATATGAAAACTTATTATATACTCATAAAAATAATAGTAAATTTATTAAAAATTGTGATATCCATAACCTAAACTTAAGAAATAAGAATAAATTGGCTGTACCTAGATTTAGGCTTAATAAAATAAGCAATTCTTTTGCGGGCAATTGTATTCGAATGTACAATACATTGCCGACAGCCGTAACAGGTTTGTCAGTTAATAAATTTAAAAAACTAATAAAACTTAAATTGTGCCAGAAAGCTTATTATAGCATTAAAGACTTTCTAGAAGACAAGGCTGCCTGGCAGTGACACGAATTGCTCCATTCTACATTTAAAAAAAAACTGTATTAGATACTAAGATGAATTAAGAGGGACCGGACTGAGTTTCTTGGGGTGTTCTACTCAGTCTGTAGCATTTCCGAACCCCCGGTAGAGTCACAAAAATTTTGACAAACCTAAATATTTTTTTAAAAATTTCAAAGGGAATAATTTTTATTTTATTTTATTTTATTTTATTGTGTCAAAATTTACTTTTACAGACCAAGACTACTTAGAAATTAACTTTTATTTCAAAGGCTTCAAATACATAGTATACATAGTTATTTTTGTTAGGAAATTTGTTGTCTCCTCTGCGTTCAATAAAAAAAGCTTTATGCCGTTGAAATAACGTCTATTTTTGCTAACAGTTAATAAATCTGCCATTCCAATCAAGTCATATTTTACAGACTATAAAAGTAGTCGTGTATTTTCTCCATACAGTACATATTCAGCTCGATTTAGCTTTTGCCATATTTCTATCTCTTTCTTTCATGTTGAAACATCAGTCTCTCAATAGTCAATGCATTTTTTTTATGTCCACGTCGGCGAGTTCCTAATCCAATAAAAAGTTTGCACATTTTTCTATATTTGAGTCACAGACAATACAACCTAATAGACAATGCTTACGGGGTTATGCACTCACCGACGTTAAGTACTGAAACTACCATACCGGTTGGTCTGTCCCTTTCTGTTATCGAATCAGGCGTAATATTAACGTCATACGACTGTGATTGTCAGGGCGTGGCCTGGAAGGGCCAATAGTAACTAGTCAGCCTTTCATCAACAATATTTAGCGATTACTTTCTTCTAGGTTGTATTTTCTGTGATTTGAGCCTATAAATCTACGCATCGTGATAGTTCTTCTACATCTTGATAAGCTCCTCAAAACTAAACCATTCAACATTTTAGACGCTGAGTATTCGCGTTCAGTGTTGCCAAAGTTTATTTCACAATTTGTCATAGAACCATAATTTCTTCCAAATTAAATTACCCTTTGAATAGCCACGTTAGTTTTCATAAGCATTGAGAACTAAAAAAGTGAAAATAAATGTTATGTTAAATGTAGTCTTTTAGGTTGTATTGTCTGTGATTTGGACCTATACACCTACGCTTGGGGATTTTTCTTCATCAGCGCAAGATCAGCCTCCACCATATCTTTGACTAGCTGCTCAAAGCTTACTTTCTGCGTCCAGCCTAGTTTTGCTTTGGCTTTCGAAGGGTCTCCGAGTAATAGGTCCTGGAAATTGTGTTAACTTTGAATATGTAGGGTAGATGTGAAAAACTTTTTTTCCGATTTTGATACTAACCGATATGAAATAATATGGGTTTAACAAAAAAACCGGTCAAGTGCGAGTCAGATTCGCGCACGGAGGGTTCCGTACTAAAATACGACAAAAAATACGTTTGTTGCTAGGTTTACCGTTGTCCATCGCGAGGCTGTATCTCAGGGACCGCGATAGCTAGAAAATTGATTTTCACAGATTACTGTTGCTGCTATAGCAAATACTAAAAATAATAATTAATACAGGCTATCATACAACATTTATTTTTGTTTTTTTAACGTGAGGATAATCCTACAGGGATGCTATGCCGGACTCTTACCGATTAAAAACCACACGTATCCTACCCAACAGCCTACGGTTGGGAACTCCGGGTAAGCCCTCGGAAGGATACCCCAGGACTCCCAACAGACCTAACCTTTTCGGCTGCTATGCCGCGTCTTTGGGGACTTTTTTTGGTGTGATCCTACTTCTTAGGGAATTTTTAGGTACCCTATGTGCGCGAGTCAGACTCGTACTTAACCGGTTTTTAGGGTTTCGTAGCCAAATGGCAAAAACGGAACCCTTATAGATTCGTCATGTCTGTCTGTCTGTCTGTCTGTCTGTCTGTCTGTCCGTCCGTGTGTCACAGCCATTTTTCTCTGAAACTATAAGGCCTATGCCATTGAAACTTGGTAACTAGATGTATTCTGTGAACCGCATTAAGATTCCTAGATGAAACTAGAAAAAAAGTAGTAAATTTTGGGGGTCCCCATACTCAGAACTGAAACTCAATTTTTTTTTTTCATCAAGCCCATACGTGTGGGGTATCTATAGATAGGTCTTCAAAAATGCTATTGAGGTTCCTAACATCATTTTTTTCTAAAAAGAATAGTTTGCGCAAGAGACACTTCCAAAGTGGAAAAATGTGTGCCCCCCCCCCCCCCCTCTAACTTCTAAACTAAGAGAATGATAAATCTAAAAAAAATATTATGATATACATTGCCATAAAAACTACCAACGAAAATTAGTTCGAACGAGATAGAGCTGGTAGTTTTTTTCTAATACGTCATAAACCGCAATTTTCGGTTAGAAAAATCACTACCACTGCGAACGTGTTAAAACATCAATCAAAGTTACGACGAACTATAAGAACTTTTCTATTATGTTACTTGCTGCTCCGAAACCCTTTATGGGCGAGTCCAACTCGCACTTGGCCGGTTTATTTAATTATATTGACATAGTATAGATTTATATCCACACAACCACTCACCACTTCCGTCGGCCTGAAGTATTTCGCATTGATCTTGACCAGCAGTTGGCCCGAGTCCGCATCATGACCCGTCTCCGTCTCTCCCGTACCCCGCCACTCGACCCTCCGTCCCACGCACAAGAAAGCCTTTTCAACAAACTCGCGAACACTGTGGGACTCTCCTGTCGCTACTACAAAGTCTTCTGGCTTATCTTGCTGGAGCATTAGCCACATTGCCTGTAATAAATTGGTTAAAATGTATCTCAAATCAGCCAATAGCAGTCTACTGCTGGACGTAGGCTTCTCACAAATAACGCCACAATACACGGTCCTGCTTCCGCATCCAGTCAGTCGCTGCGACCTTTTTCAGGTCATCGGTCCATCTGGCGGGGGGTCGTCCTACTCCACGTGTACCAAGTCGCGGTCTCCACTCCAGAACGCGTTTGTTCCGCCGACCATCGGTTCCCCTACAGATGTGGCCAGCCCACTGCCACTTCAATACGCATACTCTGCGTGGAATGTATGGAATTTTCAAATATGCTTGACTAGAGTAAGAATGTTTGTATAGAAAATTATCATAACAGCATCGGCTTTAACTTGACATCTAAATGATCGAGCACATTAGGGTGGGTCGACGACTATCAGAAAATAGGCCTAGATAGCTTTCATACATTTTATATCAGGGATTACCAAACTATGTTTTGGACAAGAGACGTATCACAACTTTTAAGTTTCAAATTAAATCTTGCGTTATTCACTTTTTAGGGTTCGACTTTTAGACCTCGTCGGACTGTCTAAATTATTTTTCGTTTGGCGACGATCACTTTAGGAATCCCTGTTCTATATCTATGCGCGGCGGGGCAGATAATTGCATAGCTCATTTCGTTGAATGCGATGCGCATGAGCGAACTAAAAATAATCTAATTCATACAGATGCTGTTGATTGTCTGGCAATAATATACGCTCAAATGATTTGAGCGAAGTTTACTGCCAGACAATCTGACACTCGAGTCAAATGCCTTCAATGCTATATAGTCCAAATGCAAATGCGCGTCGATCTGTCTCGCTGTGGTCCATCATAATATGCTCCTTACGAATATTGTTTACGCCCTTAAGCCTATTGTCGAAATAAGACAAATGCAGTCATGTGTGTGTGTGTGTATAGTCGGTCAAGTCAGCATACATATATAGCGGTACAGCGTAGGTCTTGACAGGTATTCCATGCTTTTCTCTCTAGACTAGGCAACTCTGTCGGGTACGCGTTGTTAAGGATCATAAAGTAGTGGGTTATTGGATAGATGGAAGTTAGGATTAGGTTAAAGAGCTCTTCAGAACATTCGCCGTTCTTTTCTTGGATATTATCGATCGAAAGTATCATATCTAAGGGTTTACCTATAAAATACGTACCTCAATATAATCCTTAGCATGTCCCCAATCTCTTTTACTGTCCAAGTTTCCAAGCTCTAAGTAATCCATAAGTCCCAGAGTGATTTTCGCGACACCTCTTGTAATTTTCCTCGTGACGAAACTCTCTCCACGCCGAGGACTCTCATGGTTGAACAGAATGCCGTTACAAGCGAACATCCCGTACGCTTCCCGGTAATTTACTACGATCCAGTAGCCATAGAGTTTTGCACAGGCTGTGGAAATAATATACAAATAAGTACATACATACATATGGTCATATATCATGTCCCCGAAGGGCTAGGCAGAGGCATATTATATGCCCACATTTTATCTATTTAGAATTTGTCCCACGTAATAGGTGGTGAGCTGTATTGAAATGGACAGGCGCAGGTTGTGACTGCCTGCTATTGAAATTTTTCATGACGTAAAAAGGGTCTTTAACTTGGCTTAGCGACTGTCTTTTTTCCGTCATTCAATTATGTAGGTATTAGCTGTTCCCTGTGGCTTCGACAGCGCAGCAGTCGTTATCGCGTAAAATAATTACCCTCCTTTTGAGCAGTCAGTTAAAAAGTAGCCTATGTCCTTCCTTTGGACTCTAAACTATCTCTATACCAAATTTCAACAAAAACGGTTCAGCGGTTTAGGCGTGAAAGCGTAACAGACAGACAGACAGATTTATGGACAGACAGACAGACAGACAGAGTTACTTTCGCATTTATAATATTAGTAGGGAGAATATAGAAATCGTTATTATATCTATAATCTTAAATAGTTCAGTATTCTGAAAACGATCACTGCGTTAAGTATTATAGGTACGCCACGGTTGGTCATGCGATGGGTGATAATTTGTAGCATTGCCATTAAGGCGAAGTGGGAGCCGATCTCGAGAGATTTCGAGGGGGTGAAGCAGACGCACGATGCAAGGGGCACTCCCTGCGTTCGATATGTTACCGCGCGGTCACACGTTCAAGCTAGGCAATTTATACAACGACGAAATTGACAGAAGTTCAAGTTCACAATAATTTATTCATTATGTCAAACAATCCCATATTCGATCCAGTGCAGATCAACCGTTTAGATCTTCTACTTGTATGCTACTATGTAATTGTATATTATGTAGGTACTTAATGAAATTATTTTTCGAAAGAAGAATTGAATAAAATATATTAGAAGTACAACGTTATTCATTAATTACCTACAAGCTAATGCTCGCGCTTTCGCCCTATTGGAATTTTGTTCTCGTGCCCGCATTCCATTGTAACATATTCCAGGGATAAAAGTAGCCTAGGTATGTGCTATCTATACTTATATTATGCAGAGGAAAGATTTGATTGTTTGTTTCCATCGAATAGGCTCCGAAACTACGTACGGGACTGATTTGAAAAAATCTTTCAGTTTTTTTTAATATTTAGCTTGCCAAATTGACGTAGCCACCAGTCTGATGGTAAGCCGTGGCGCATATAGCGATTGGGGGCCAGTCTCACAGTCCTTAAGACTTTCGACAGTGGTCATCAAGTTGACGGTCCTGTGATGTGCCTCTTCACGCTCCTTTTGAAGAACCCGGGATTGTAAGATGAGGGAAAACCGTGTGCGGGCAAGTCGTTCCATGTTTTTATAGTTCGACAGAGGAACGATCTTTTGAAACGCTCGGTTCTGGCGAAAATTCTCTCCACTGTGTATGAGTGGAATCTCTGCCTGGCACGCGTTGTTCGGGATCGGAAAGGAGATGGTGGGATCAGGTTAAAGAGCTCTTCAGAACATTCACCGTGATACATTCGGTAGAAGCCAGCCAAGGACGCTATGGTTCTTCGTTGCGCTAACGGTTCGAGGCATCCCGTCACCTCAGGACAACCAATCATTCGGATAGCACGTCTCTGCATAGCGTCTAGTAAGTACCTCGCGGATTCATCCCAAAGGTGAAAGCAGTATTTGACGCAGAGGCGAATCTGCGTCTTGTACAGTAAACATCTCTGATGTGGCGTGAAATAGCGTTTCACCTTATTCAGGATTTTTAGTTTCCGCGAGGCCAGACCAATACAGCTCTCTAAACCTGTTGGGAAGCTGCACTATCGTCATGCTATTTCTGGGTAACCTACCTTCCCACGGAAACGGAAGTAATGCTGGGGAAAACGCGTGACATCCGCTAGTTCTAAACTAAAGCAGCGAGCGATCCCAGTACAAAATTGCAGCTATTACAGCAAGAAAGAATAACAAACACACTTCTACACATCTGCTCACTCAACAAAAAAAAGATCCCAATATTCTTTTGTTCTAAACTCAAATGGAACATTGAAAAGTTTTTATGAAGTTTAAAGTATATTAATGGTATTAAATGCCGTAATGTTGATAAAACGGTACGACACGATGTCCATTGAGACGGCATATCTCCGAACGTAATGAACGTCATAACCGAAGCTGTACGAGTCAGCTAATATAATTAATCGAATAGATAGCACGGCTGATTTCCAGCCCTGTAAAGAACGCAGCAGGGAAAACCCTGAAAACCCTGGGACATCCTTTCGAGGGCTTACCCGGATCTCCCAGCCGTAGACAGTAGTTAATTATGTGGTTATATATATACAACATGAAATTTTGTATAGCGCAAACCTGAAAACACTTTGATCAGAATCAGTAACATTATCCAATGGACCCGATTTCAACCTATGTTAATATTTTTCAAAACTTCACGAAAAAATTTAACGCATTGAACACTCTAATATCGTAAAGTGTATTATGTATCATAAAATAACATCACTACGCGTGATCAAAAGCGGTTCGCCGCCAGCCGATGACGTGCCCTCGACCAGCCAATCCCGGCCGCGCCCCTGCGCCCGCGCCACCCGGGCTGGCCACCAGTCAGTGACCGATAACACGAGCGCGAGGTAATACGTGTCGCCGTTCCGCATCCCGTGTCGCTGTGCAAAATACGCGATCGTGTAACAACATGTCTTTTATTATACTTTTTTATACTACTAAGGTGACAGAAAAGCTTACAGCATACTTGATCGTTGCTAACCTTAGCCTATGGACGTTTGGAACACCAGAGGCACGACACACGGGCTGCGATACCTGTATCGAAAGGTAGAAGGAATTACCGAAGGTGACAAAGTGCAACGGTTGAACTTAAATAAATAAAATAAATAAATAAATGCTTTATTCGGCACGCACAATATGTAAAACAAACAACATAAAGAAAAACAAAACTAGTATGGGTACAATGTGCGTGCCCGAAAAGGTCGTCAACTCAGCTATTGCTGCACTAACAGTTTAATGTTAGGCAGCGCTGGTTTTCAGCTGACGCCTATATGGGACGTCACGCACGCGTACTAAACAGCACGACTCAAAACAAAGTAAAAACAATTAAACGTTTTAAAAAAACAACAACAATCACAAAATAGCCACACAGAGAAAACAAAAAAAATAAAATAAAAATAAGTAAAAGACTTGCAAGAAACTGGCTGCATAATCATTTGAAGGTGCCACTGCTGCTGTGATGTCTAGCAACCAAGCCATCGGGTAATATTTTAAAACTAATACTTTTTTTTTTCTAAAAACAGTTTGTGTTCACTGTCACTACTGTCAACTGCCAAGTGTCTAGTGTCTACCTACTCAAAACTCAGTGAAAGTGAAAATGTACTCTGGCAAGTAAAAGCAAATGACAATAATGATACAAACGAAAGCAAAAGTGAAAAAATAGATAATAACATCAATAACTTTCAATCTCGACCCAACATAACTCATTTTAACATATATTTACTGGCTGCGTAAAGGCACCTACTTAATATCCGCCTTAGAGAACAATAAGAGCACCACAGTTTGTGTACACTCGGTATCATGCTGCGCCATTGCTTCAATAACAATGTAAGTACATACCTATTCAATTTATCCCTAAAAATATATCTCCATCACATAAAAATTTTTATATTACTTAAACATGTATATTATTTGCCTGTACATGAGCAATTTTATATTGATTTTCTCAAACACCAAAGTAATACACAACTTATCACTATTACATAACCTAAATACATCAGAACCTAATAATTATCATATCAACCAATGACATACCTACAATAGCCTCGCCGCCCCTGAACAGCCACGATGTCCATGAATGGCGCGTCCGATTGCAATACAATAATTACATTACAATCAGACATACATCCATGAACACTACAGCCACTAAAAAACAGCGAACTACCATAAATAAAAAAGAATTTAGCTAACCATTCATGGTAGCATGCAAGACGAAGGTGAAGAAATTACCCCACACTTGTCCAGCATTACGCAGTGGTGGTAACATATCTAGAGCTTCCACATATCATTATTATCGACAATGCTATCATAACAAACCTTTTCCACAGGTTCCGACGTCAACAACAAACAGTATATTGTGACAATTTTCCGATAAATACCGGTGCATTGCTGCGGTTGTGCCAACATGAAGAATGCAATACATAAAGGAGACAAAAAAGAAATATAAAACACATAAAAGCCACTGCTGTGACACTCTCGTATATCATTGTCATGTGCAAAATACATGGTGAGTTTGAATGTTTCTCTGCCTTTCCAACAAATAACTCTTATATTTCTTTCTAAATGAGTGGACCGATTTCAAAGCACGATATGGTGGTGGCAAATCGTTCCAGATGCGGCTGGCCATGAATTTAAAACTCCCTCTATATTTAGTAGTCCTGTGTCGAGGTATGACCATGAGGTAAGCAGAGGCACGCGTTCTAAATCTATTCAAATTCCGTGACCATGATAGTTTGCTGAATAGATACTGAGGTCTGTGTGTTTGCACCAAGCCAAATAGCAGAGTGGCAAGATGCAAGTCTCTACGCTCCGTCATCTTTAGCATGCTGCCCCTGTTCAGAAAGGGAGTAACATGTTCTCTTGATGGTATATGAAAACAATATCTTGCACAGGAATTCTGCACTCTTTGTATAAGCCTCTCCGTGCGTTTCAGTATACAACTACCATACACAGTGTCAGCATAGTTGAGCTTGGAGAGGATAAGTGACTCGCATAATAGTATTCTGACGCTGACACTGATGTATGGGCGTATCCTGTATAAAAGCTTTAGTCTGAAAAAGCAGTTCCGAACCCCCTGCAAGACATGTGTTTCAAAATGTAATTGCTCGTCAAAAACGACACCCAGATTCCGTACCTCTGACACCCACTCAACACAACTTCCTTCGATACCTATGTTCAATGGTAATTGTTTCATCTGTTCAACTTTTTGCTTTGTGCCAACAACAATAAATTTAGATTTCCCAGGATTCAACACCAATGCGTTTCTTCGAGACCATTCTGCAATACTACTCAAGTCCTCATTAATTTTGTTTACAGACATTTCATACTCACTTGGTGGGAAAGAATAATAAAGCTGAAGGTCATCAGCATAGAGATGAAACCTGGAATTCCTTATCACATTGCCAACATCTGCTGTGTACAATATGAACAAAAGAGGTCCCAAAATGGATCCCTGTGGAACACCCCTTGTGACCTGACGGTGTGCAGATTCTACTATATATCCTGTACTGCTGTCCTTTATTTGTACGTACTGAAATCGATTGCTGAGATAACTATTAAACCACTTTACGACCCCAGTTGAACAACCATAAAAAGTCAGCTTGGACAGCAGTAGCGAAATGTTTATGCTATCAAAAGCCCGGGAATAATCAAGTAGTGTGAGTACTGTACCCATACCCTCATCACTCGCCTGCAGCAGCCCATCAACAACATCCAAGAGTGCCGTTGCTGTGCTGTGACCCCTCCGGAAACCTGACTGCATGGATGGCAGTATATTATTCAGTTCAAGATAAGCCCTGAGTTGGTCACTGACAACCCTTTCCAAAATCTTTGAAAGACATGACAAAAGACTGATGGGACGCAGGTCTCTGGGACTCATCGGATGCTGCAACTTGGGTATTGGCCTAACTTTTGCAGTCTTCCAAGCACCGGGAAAGGTTGAGGCTGCAATAGAGGTATTTATAATGTGGGTTATCACTGGAAGAGTCTGAGGGAGAGTCATCAGCAACATCTCCAGGGAAATCTCATCTGCACCCATGGCATTTGATTTGAGGCCTTTTATGATTTTTCTCACACTATCCTCCCCGACAAGCTCCAACTGAAACGCACTTTGGCCAAACCGGTGGAACTCAAAGTAAGTGAGATCAGATATTGATATTCTATCATCACCTGGCACATTCAAAAAGTGTTCGTTCTGCCTGTCTGCACTACCACAGGAGGCCGGTAGATCATAATTGTTTTTGGTGTCAGGTAAAATTTTTGACTTAAGCTGTTGCCATAATTTTTTGGGGTGATGTATATTATTATCAATGTGAGTTGTAAAATAGGCCCTCTTTTCACTCTCCATTGCTGCTCTCACCAGGTACTTGAGCTCCCGATACATATCCTGATAGGTTTGCCGTTTGGTGTCCTTAGCTTTTTGGTGATAGCGGTCTCTGAGGCGCATCATATCTTTGATAGTGCTGGTGATCCAAGGATAGCCCCTCTCCCTCAAAAGATATCTCTTTACTGGTGCATGTAAGTCAAACAATTGAGTTATGTATTTGCTCAATGCTTGCACCATGCAGTCCACATCTCTCAGATCCATTATGGCGTTCCAGTTTATACCATCAAGGTCTTCCTGAAACCTGTCACCCAATATGTCATGCAGTGGTCTATATATAATCCATTGCGGTTTGGATTTCTCAATTTTGAAGTTAATCTCAGCAGTAATCATTGCATGTCGTCCAAGCTCCGGAATGTGCTCCACCAATACTCTCTCCACCTGAGCATCTGTACAAATCAGATCTATTAAAGTTGCGCTGTGGTCTGTGAAGTGGGTCGGTTCCGCTACGTAGTTTTTCAGACTCATACTCACTAAAAATGTCTCCATCAGCTTGGTCTTACCCTCTTCCCTATCCAACAGGTCAATGTTGAAATCACCCAATAAAATTATCTTATCTACCCCTGCAAAAGAGGTAATTGAATCTGTCTAAACATCTATTAGTGTGTTCGGGTTTAGCCTTTGTGTTCTGTAAGCTGTTCCAATTATTATGGACTGTGAGTTACAACTAAGTCTTAGCCACATCTGTTCCACGATAGGGGATACCGGATGTGTTTCCGTGCGGACATGCAGGCCACGGCGCACATAGAAACCGACACCTCCCCCGTCCCCGTCACATATTTGCGTCGGGCGCGGCCTGTATCGGAAACTGTAGTTGGGCACCCTAGGCGCTCGGTCCTGCTCACCATCCTTAATCCACGTCTCATTTATGGCCATTATATCGACGGCGTGTCTCTCCATAGCCACCAAAAATTCCTCATGACCTGTATTTAGTGACCCTGCATTAAATAAGCCTACCTTCAAACTATTTCGCCTTCGGTCATACATTACAACTTATTGTGGACAATCTACAATTATTTTTATAATTACTATTCCTATTATGGGTCAATGATATGATAGTTCCACTTTTGCAGCAATCTATGCAGGCCCTCCATAATAATTTTATATACGAAACATGCAGTAAATCAGGGGACCTGCTAGAACACAAACGCCCATCAAAACTATCTATATTTATCCTATAGTTTACCCAGTAATACATATTATATCCCACTATGCAATAGCCTATCACAAACAAAACACAGCTAATCCTATCATTGTTGACGTCAAATACCCTCGGCAACGAGATCATAATACATACAATTAGAATATCTACCATACCATTAATTAAACTAAGCAGCAATTTTTTTAATACATTAGAGTCCCAATATCTCACAAGCATTATTTTAACGATTAAGATGTGACACTGTCGAGCGCATTGGGCCCAAAAACCCGATGAAAGTCAAATTCCGAGCGGATACCGTATGCTCTCCCCCCCTCTGCCTGCCTGACCCAGATTCGTCCGTGTCTCGTCCACGCATATCTCCAACCGAGCCTACTCGCTGCTTGACGCACGTTGTAGAATAAACTTTTATTCCTTCTAGTGAGGCGCTCATTGAGGAAGAAAGGTCGCGGAGGGGCTGCGAGGCCGAAGTCGGCGGATGTGGCACCGCGCCGTACGCGCGCGCTCTTCAGCAGGTCGTCCCGCAGCTGGCGCCGCGCCAGGCGCACCACCAGGCGGCGCGGCCGCCCCGCCCCGCCCCCCTCGCCCGCGCGCCCCGCTCCACTCGCAGACTCTAACCTCTTGACTGGAGGACCCACCCGTTCCGCGAACACTATATCTCGCGACTCCAGGTGTACTCCAAGCTTCCCCGCTATCAGCTCGATCAAATGTGCTGAATTCTCCCCTCTCTCCTCGGGAAGGTTGGAGACCTCGAGATCAGATGCCAGAAGCTCCTGGTCGCGCTCATTTAGGTCCTCTTTCAGCGTCGCCACAACCCTCTGCAGGTCCTCGGGGCTCTCTTGTTTGCGTTCGAGCTCCTTAACCCTGGACTCTAAGTCTACAATTTGTGCCTTGCACGCCGATATGCTATTCCGAAGATCTCCAACCTCCCGGCGCAGATCCCTGAGCTCCCCGGTGACCTCCTCTCGCATAGCCCTAATCTCTGCTCTAAATAATCTCAATTCCTCTGCAATATCTTTATTTGAGAGAGTCTCGGCTTCAGTTACTTGCCCGGAATGGACAGGTGATATTTCAGTTGCATCCTCATAATATGCAGTTCCAGGGCTGCTTTGGTTGGACGGTGACCCTCGGGCAGGGACGTGCAAACCCCTGCTCTGCGAAGTCTTTTCATTACAGCGCTTGCAAACATGTACCACAGCGCCATCTTTCGTCACTCTAGTGGTTGAGAACTTCCCACACTGTACACACTTCGTCATAGTGCTAAAACAACGCTTGAGTGGGCCGAGGATGTGTTATAAAAGTTATTCAATACGACTCATAGATGGCGCTGTTCTCAAAAAACGTTGCAGGCTGTTTCTAAGGCTGTATGTTTATTTACACTGTCGTTCCAAACTCGATATTTTCACTACTAACTTTCAGGCTTTACTTATATTGTCACTTTATTGTTTAAATAATAATTCACAAATTTTAATTTATTTTCCAAAAACTTCGGGTAGCCTAAAGGGCCACTATCAATGTTTTGTTTACAATTCGCTTTAATTTAAGTATTCTTGATCGCATGCACTAGATAACACTGTGTGTATATTGTTACTTCACTGTCTTTTCACTGGTTATTATACTTATTGGCAAATTCACGTTTATTATTTTAAATGTAAACAACAACGTAGCGACCGTCCGTCCTAGTCAACGTTCGTGACGTCACCCAGTGTAACTTGAGTGAGTGGTGGCTAAAAAAATAACAGTGTAAGTGTTTTGTGTACTTTTACGCGTAGAGGATGACATGATACTGATAATGCAGCCTATTGGCGCCATACTAATCCTCATTTACCCCGTCAGAACTCCTTCCGACACCGCTTGTCCATTAATGTGTGTGCAGGCATTATGAATAGTCACGTAATCGTATTGACTACTACTCGTAAATGCCAGTATGTACATACTTGCAGTTCTAGGGTTCCGTAATCAATAGGTAACAGCTAGGAAGAAAGATTTTTTTATTCAGCCCTTGAACACATAGGTACCTACATTCATAGGCTTTACAGCTTGATCCTTTTACTAAGACTCTAATGCTAGTGAACTTTACCATCGGAGAGGGTAAAAATGGGACCTTATTACTAAGACTCCACTGTCCCTCTGTCACCTAACTGTATCTCACTAACCATTATTATAGCTAGACAGTTGAAAATTTCACAGACAGTGTATTTCTGTTGCCGCTATAATAATAAATACCGGCCAAATGCGAAACGGACTCACGCACAGACGGTTCCGTACTAAAAAATCGCGTGTGTTGTTTGGGAATCCCGTTTAATCGCCCCCTTTCATCTGATTTTAGTATCTGTAACTAGCTCTAACTATTGCGGTTCCGATAGAGTCTTGTTACGGACAGACAGACGGACGAAGTCTTATGAATAGGGTCCTGCTTTTACCCTTTGGGTACAGAACCCTATAAACAGATCAAAATAACATTTAAGTGGGCTCCCATACAATTAACGTGATTTTTGCCGTATTTTGGTACAGAACCCTACATGCGCGAGTCCGACTCGCACTTGGCCGGTTTCTGTCTTAAACACAGTTCGATAATTACCACTTATGAAAATGGTTTTTTAATGTTATTATCAATACCACACGAATAGTGACTAACTGCCTTGCGTATAATACATACACCTACGCTGTTCGCGGAAAAAATAGTGCAATTGTAAACAAAGACTTATAACTTGGTCAGTTTTCGTTAGTTTAATTAATTTTTTTTTATAAGGTATTTTGGAGCGAAACTCTAGTTGGGGTGTCTGAGCTTTGCGCTATACAAAAGTTCACGTTGTATATATATGGTGGCATCCATAAAGGATTCCCACACGTAAAAAAATGATGCAAGGCCGCCCTAGAACAGCGCCAGGTTTGGACGTGGACATTCTCTCAATGGAGATAATAGTGCGAGACCTTGGTTGTCAAGGTCTGTCGGAAATTATGGGACATCCTTCCGAGGGTTTACCCGGGGCTACCAGCCGTGGGCAGCGGTAGAGCAAAGTTTGGTTTTAGTAGGTAAGAGTTTGGCATAACATCCATGAAGAATGGGTACGTATCATAATGCATAAGTTTAAAATCTATCAGTTTACATTGTATAAGTTCAAAATATATAAAATCAAAAAGTATAATAGTCAGAAGAATCATCAATATGCATAGTTTTCACACGTGAGAACGAAGATGGAAATTAATAGAAGATGGAATAAATTATTTCAAACCAGCCGATGTCGCGTGGTTTCACGCATGGAATTACGGGAATACAATTTAGTCTATGGCATCCGGGATAGTGTAGCCTTCCAACAGTGAAATAATTTTTCAAATCGGTTTTGTAGTTTCGGAGCCAATTAAATGCAAAAAAAAACGAACAAAAAAACAATTAAATCTTTTAACCTTTATGAATATAATAATTATAATAGACGAATAAATAAAAATCTCTTATCTCATACCCACCGTAAGAGATTTCTATATATAAATAACTAGTGCCTATGTACTTTATTTCCTCTCTCTCTCTGTGTGTGTTATTTCTTTTTCAAATTCTATGTGTGTATAAATTATTCGATAAATTAAATAAATAATTTAAAAATCTTTGTACTATTGAGAACAAATACCTACCTAGATGATCCATCACCATACATTTATAATACATCAGCATACACCATACATCTAATAATAATAATATTATAGGTGTTTGATATAATGAGTACAGAGAATGATATGGAAATGGGAAAATGCTAAAATATAAACCGTAACGACGAACTTAACTTTGAGACGGGTAAGAATAAATCTTCTGAACTTATTTATAATGTGGCATCACCCGGTCTAAGCATTGGCAGAAGTATGAAAAGAAACTATTTATTTCGATAAGTTTATAGTTACTTTTTCACGTAAACTCCAAGGAAATCACCCGAACAGATTCGACAATCGTATTCCCTTGAGTTTCTGCCATGAATACTTCTTTGTTTGTTTTTTTTTATTTACCATTTACGTAAGCAAATTACGTCAGCGGACGCGACAAAGTTGTATACGGGTGTCCTCAACGAGGCCTGTCGGCCGACTGAGCGAAGCGCTGTGGTGTAGTCGATCGCGGGAAATGCACTCCTGCTCAACAATACGTGTTCATATAAAGAAAATATGTCTATAATTAAAAAAATAAGAGCATATCGTCCTGAAGGAACTTATTGGGAACACGTTATGAAAATATCACGGAAGTACATTATATAAATAAGGAATAAAATCGGTTATAATCAAGGCAGTCAGAGGAAAACGAGCAAACTTTGAGAGGTTTTTCTATCGAGCCAAATTTCCACAATCGTGTTTTGGAAAGCTGACGACCCTTGTCAATATAGTCAATAATCAATATACATAAAAAAAAATATTAAAATTTTTGTTTAAGCCTCTGAAAAATTGGTTCGAAAAACGTCAAAATGTGTATTTTGAGACTCATTTCGCCTTAACGAATGTTCCCATAACATTATGATAGTTGTTGAGCCAAGTTGAAAGAGAAAGGCAGTTTAAAAAACTTGAACAGCAGTCTGTTCCTGTCTATTTTGACACTGCATCAGAGACGGCAGCGAAATGTTTCGGTGTTGAAAACGTCAACAGCTTACGACAACTACTTTTCATCAGGTAGGCCATAGACTTGACTGCTACTTCAGTAATATAAAATATAAAGAATTTTTGACAGGCATTGCGTAACATGAAACGAACCGACTGAGTTACTCTAAGCGACAAATGGAAACGTTTCGGGGAAAGATAACTAGGAACCAGCATTGATCTATCGGCTGAAATGACGATGATGATGGCAATATTTTTTTTAATCCTTCCTTTTAAACCAATGATACCTTAGTACATCTGATTTGACAGATATCAATTCTTACAAGCTTATCATATCCATTATAAAACGGCGTCAAAAGGATAATCAAACAACCGTTTTCAATTTACCATATCGAAAAGAACATAGTTTTTCAATTTACCACATCGCAATGTGGCCTACTTGTTGAAGCAATGCATAAATTCATAACTGGCAGTATTTATAAAGCTGGTTTTACACAGTCTGAATGCCTCTCTGAATTCATAGCATTAATTCAGAAAGCCTGGAATGCTACACAAAAGTTCCACACACATTCGGGTTTTTGACGTGACAACGTCTTATAATTCGATGGAGCCGGCTGCACGCACGACAAAACATGACGTATGCGGTGTTACCTCGCTCTGAGGAGTTTCATTCAAGGCTGAGTTGTCACGTTCAACTATCGTCAGTAAACCGACTTTACAGACAACCGATTTTTTTAAGACAATGATGGATCTGTGAGAATGTTACTTTCGACCACGTGAGTAAGAGACCAGTTGGGTTGGCCACCAAAATTCGACAGTAGTACCTAAGTCATACAAAAAGGGGTGTCTGTAAAGTCGGTTGATGTCTGTAAAGAGATGATTCTTTTACGCGATAACGTCATATGATAATATAAAACGTGATATTTTTAAATGCTCATCTGTTTAATTTTTCTGCACACTAGGTAACGCCACTAATTTACTGAATGCAAACCAGAAGATTAAATGCTCATATGCAAATAAAAAAACAATTGATTAACTAAACATGCGCTACTTAAAAAACTAAAATTTTACTCAAAACGAGATAACCTTTTTTATCGAATTCACACCAAAAATATAAAACTAATCGAAAGATGGAGTGGAAGATAGATAGATGCGCTACAATCCGAACGCTTATTGTGCCTCTCTTTAGTACGTGCCGCGCTCTCGCTTGCACACTCATCTCAGGCGGAACGTGATAATGCATCATGCTTTTTTGTGCGTGCAGCCGCGTTCATCGAATTATACAACGTTATCACGTCAAAAAAGCTTTCTGCACTTCTTCTTCATAAACTTTGGCTGTGCTCAAATTTTCTGTACACACATTCGCGTAATTTTTTTAAAAAGGTGTGCTATATATCGCTTCACGTATAAATAGATGAATTTAAAGAGACATTCAGATAGTGTAAGCCCAGCCTAACACTACTTGACAACCACACGTGTGTTATGCAACCAATAAGTGGCTATTGTTCAATAATGGAGATGATTGTGTTGTCCGACATTCTTTGTTAACATACACTTGTAAACGTAGTTGGAATTTTAGCGGAATGCATTCGATTTATCAAGCAAATTCTTTGGAATACAAGATTACGATCGGTGATAACTTTTAATCGTTTTTAAGTAATATGGCTCAATATGTTCGACTTTTTATATGGTAACACCGGAAGAAGACTGAGTGGTACGGATTGGACGTTCATGGAAAAACGCCTTTATCCTCTAAGGGGTAGACAGAGACATACTAAAAGCCCTCATTTAGTCAGTTGCCTTAGGTCCCATGTAATATTTTGTTGTTTGCTGTGTTGATATGGACAATAGTTTAGATTGTGGCTACTTGCTATTGTAATTTTGAGGCATAGGGCTGCTGTGCCTATGCTTTTGCGTATGTATAAACTTGTGTTATGGGACATAATTGAAAACATACATATCTACATTATATAATGTAGAAAACATCCAAACTCCGAACTACCAAGACAGTCAAATTATATTACTTGTTTAAACTTACCATACGGAGATCTAGGATAAAACGGAGTCTTTTCACTCTGTGGTACTTCAACGACTTTTCCATACATTTCCGAGGTGGACGCTTGATATATCTTGGTCTCGTTTTCAAGGCCCGCGGCTCTGACCGCCTCTAACACTCCAAGAACACCGCATGCGTTTACTTGTGTTGTATAATCGCTAAGCTCGAACGACACTTTCACATGAGACTGTGCGCCTAAGTTGTATATTTCTGTAGGTCGTACCTGAAAAAAGGGTTTATTTCTATCAGAATTGTTACAGATAGCGGACGTCACGCGGTTTTAATCGTGTAGCTCCTGTTCCCGTGGGAATACGGGAATAAATAAAATATAGCCTATGTCACCCGGGGATAGTGTAGCATCCCAACAGTGACAGAATTTTTCAAAAGTAGTTTCAGAGCTTATTCAATGCAAAATAAAAGAAGAAATCTTCTTTTTTTACACACCTACTGACTTAAAACCACACGTATCCTACCTAACAGCCTACGGTTGGGAGCTCCGGGTAAGCCCTCGGAAGGATATCCCAGGACTCCCAACAGACCTATGGCTACCACTGCGGCCTCACTTAGGGGGTGCTATTCCGCGTTTTTGGGGGGTTGTTCGGGTGTTACACCGCTTCTTAGGGGGGGGGGGGGCTGCGTTAATCCCTCACGTCACGCTGTCGTCCAAGGCCTACTTCTGTAAGAACGGTAAGCAGTCCCCTCACCGTCCTCAGGCCCCCGGTCATGGAGGCCGATAGTCTTGGGCGAAGACACGTCTGCGGCGCCCCCGCCCCTAAATCTTTCCTTTATATAATATTAGCATAGAAGTATAGATTTAGTCACGCCTTTTCCCTTCAAGGTGGGGTTGTTAGTCTATTGTCGTAAAGGTGATAAACTAAAAATTTAAGCTTGCTCTTGCTTAGCCATACAACGCTTACACACACACAGAAGATCCTTTAAAGTTAAAGCAAACTGTGCAATCGGCGCTACGAGCGGATCTATTGAGTCCAAATGACCCATCTAGATCTCAATAGAAATAAAGATTAGCAACAACTACCCACCCATAGTTGGGTTGGGTACATACAGGCTACATGAACTGAAAACGATGTAACTAGGGAATGCAATACCGGGATACCGGGATCCCGAAATACCGGGATCCCGCAGTATTTTTGCGGGACCAGTCCCGCACGTAAATCGTGCGGGATCCCGCGGGATTAGCGGGATTGTGCAAAGGTAAACGCCATGTGTTATTCTGTAAGCGGAAGCGCACAAACTGATTCGGTTTGAGAAAGTTTTTTGTAATTGTGACGTAATATATAACCTAATAACGTACTTATTTGATTTTAGTGATTAATCAGGGAGATTTGACTTTTCTTGTACTATAAAAGTATTCAATTATCTCGTACATTGCTTGCTGGCTATTTGACATGTAAAGTTAGGAGTCGTTTGGCAGACAAGAATTTGGACATGCTATGTTTTCTGCGCTTCTCTCTAATTTGCAGTAGCTATTTAAGCTATTTTATTACTTATATGTATATCCGTTTAATTATCTCAATACAAAAGTAATATTAAATAATTTATTTTTCCTTGTGCCCCGCGGACTCAGTGTTCTGTAAAAGATCACTGCAGTAAGTTACATTTACTATGGCCGGTCCTTAGATGGGTGACCACTTTGTGACATTTATTTGAGCGTTGCCGTGTTTCGGATGGCACGTTAAACCGTTGGTCCCGTTTGCCGGTAAAATGGCAGCTAAGTCAAGTTGAAGGCCCGGCTCGTCTCATCTCATAATGTCCTTTTCTCGAAATGTCCTTTCTCATTATGTCCTTTCTCAAAATGTCCTTTTCCCAAAATGTCCTCTTCCCAAAATGTCCTTTTCTCGAAATGTGTTTTTCTCAAAATGTCCTTTTCGCAAAATATCCTTTTCTCAAAATGTCCTTTTCGCGAAATGTCTTTTTCTCAAAATGTCCCTTTCTCCAAAAATGTGCACTACAGGTTTAACCCCGCTCAATCCGATTTGGTAGGTTAGGTTAGGTTATAAAAAAATAACCACGAAGGCTAATGCGGAAGCTTCGCTGCGCTCCGCTCGGGCCTTAGCCTTCTAACCTAACCTTTCCAAGTCGGATTGAGCGGGGTTAATCCTGTAGTGCACATATTTTGAGAATGGGACATTTTGAGAAAAGGACATTAGGTATGAGATGAGACCATATGCCTCGTCCTGCCTACCCCTTCGGGGATTAAGGGGGGTGACTATTTTTCAGTTCTAGATGGATGTTTGATACAGAATTCTATTCTTTTCTCAATGACTTTCAGAAATATGCGGGATCCCGCAAATACCGGGATCCCGCGGGACTGAGATTGCTCAGTCCCGCAAATACCGGGATTACAATCTTGTTGCGGGATTGCATTCCCTAGATGTAACTAAAGTTGGTAGGTATCCTGATTAAATTTAAAAAATTGCATAATTATTTCAAGGCTTGTATTGTTTGCCTTATTGATTACTTGAGTTACTATGGGCTACCCGCATGTCGATTTGTATGTTATCAAATAACCTCGGTATTTTGAGGATAAAATACTAAGCAAAAACTACATAGTTGTACGATAGCGCTCCGCCATCGTAAACTACGCTTTTTATAGATTTTTGAAGTGAAACTTCTTTATCGGCGTTGGAAAAAAATTTGCGTCACGTCACGATTTTTTATATCCTTACAGTCGTCATGCAGGACTTGAACCAATCAAAATCACACAGTACAAAGCTAGATTTTTGCAAATTTAGTTTACAAATCCTACTTCCTACTAATCCTACTAATATTATAAATGTAAAAGTTCCCGTTCCCGTAGGAATACGGGAATAAAATATAGCCTATGTTCACCACAAAGAGTGTAGCTTCCCAACAGTGAAAGAATTTTTCCAATCGGTCGAGTAGTTCCGGAGCCTATTCGTTACAAACAAACAAACAAAAAACCAAATCTTTCCTCTTTATAATATTAGTATAGATATTGTAATAACATGAATAAAATAAATAGTTTAAGTATAGTTACCTTGGTCAATAAACTAATAAGATTTGTTTTATCAGTAAGGTCGCCATAATGAAGGTGCATTCTGCCTCCACTATGGCAGGTGGGTCGTTCATATAAGTGCTGTATGCGGCCCGTGTTGAACGATGAGGAGCGACGAATTATTCCATGTATTTCATAACCTTTTTCTAAAAGGAACTCTGCGAGGTAGGAGCCATCCTGTGCAAAAAACACAAATTAATAACTGGCCAAGTGCAAATCTGACTAGCACAATGAGGCTTTCATACCAACAATGGCAAAAAAAAAATTAATTTTTGTATGGGAGCCTGACTTTAATATTTTATGTTTATAGTATTATTCATTATGGCCGCAACACAAAAAATACATTGTCTGTGAAATTGTCAGCTTTCTAGCTTGTGAGAGAGGGACAGCAAAGTCTGAGTAAAGAGTTCAAAGCCTCTTTTGTCCTGTATTAAGAGACAGTGCTAGCAAGGAACTCCTTAGATTAAATGTCAAAGTCTATGCGACAAAAAAAAAATTGAAATATATAAAAATATTTGTGGACATTGTCACACAATATCGTCTAGCCCAAATTAAGCTAACATAAGCTTGTGCTATAGGATCTAGACGACTGATATACATACTTACATATTTCTAATACATACATAATATAGATAAATTACAGCCAGACACAAAACAAATCAATGTGCTCATCACACAAAGAGATTTATCCTGGGTGGGAATCGAACCCAAGACCTCTGAATCCATAGTCGGGCACACTAACCGCTGGACCAGGAAGTCAGTTAAACAAAATGACGTCACAAGGTCATGGTAACTGAACTTGCTTGTGACATAAATACTCCAGTGTTTTCCCAATCGGAATTCCCACATCCCAAATATTACTATTAAGGTGCTGTTTTTTAAGAAATATTTTTCAGTGGGCCATTTCATATTGTATGAATGCTGTTTGCTATCATTCACACCCTATAACATAATATTATCATTCTATAATTTGAATAACCTTGTAAATTTATAACATAACTAAATAAAAATTCCAATACAATTAGAAATATGTAACTTAATGCTTTTATTCAGAACTATAATGACTAATGAATTCTTTATGATTATAATTTTCAAAAAATGGCCTCTAGTATTAATACACAGCAACCTTTGGGATTTCCTACACAATATTTAAGAAATACTTATATTTATCTAGTAGCTATGTAATGTTCTTTAAAAAGTTATAAGTTCATTTAGTTTAATAAATAAATAGTATAATAAACATTTATTTACTTAATAAAAAAAAACACTGATTTTATTATTCAAGTATAAACAGAATGAATATTCTCCCAAAAAGATAATGTTTTTGTATCCTTTCTTTTCCCTTTCAAATTAGTAATAAATGATTGCCAGGCATAAAGTTACCTAAGTATGACTACTTTCAACGTGGCCGGTATGAAACTGGGTAAATTATCAGAAATATTTTCCTTACCTGTCCTGTGATGCCGGTGATCAGCGCTACCTTCCTATTTCCATTGCAACTAAGTCCTTCTCCAGCCATTGTCAGAAGAATATTTATTTCCAAATAGTACTTTGGTAAATACCGGCGCCAGTGCTTAGTGGAGTAGTGGTATTGTTGGCTGTTTATCACAGACTGCGATGTGATAGCCTTATCATAGTAACTTTTATTTGTTAACATTCATACCGAACGGAGTGTTTGCTATTTCACTACCGTAATGTAAATTTATTCATGTGTTTCGCCTGGTTAACAACAGGAAGCATTAAAGATTTATGAACGGCTATTCACTTGGTTGTAATTAGTACTTTGAATATTAATTATTTGATGAAGGTAAATAACTTGAATCTGAAATCCAAATCGTCAGTGTTGGCGGGGCGGTCGCCGGGCGGATCAGCGGATGTCGTCGTACTCCTCGTTACTGCTGCCTACTGACACCTGACACTGACAGTGATAGACAGCTGGCAGTCAGTTGACAGTTGACATTCGAGTTTTTAAAACTCGAAGTGACCTCTACTAAATAATAAAGAGGTCAGTGTACATTTGAGACAACCGTAAATGCTTCCTCTACATTACCCGCGAAGTTGAACGAAGTTGGATGAATACGATAGTGTGGAGAGGCAACTTAGCTTAAGCACTAGCGACACGATCAAACTGCAATTGTCATGCCTCGTCAATATCATGTGTACATACACAACGATACTTACACACATGCAAAGAAATCACGCACACTGAAACAACTTCCATTCATAAAATATCAGACTTGACTCAACATATTGACCCGTGTCGGGAACTCGGGACCCCTTTACTTCGTCAAAATTTTACTTTGCCTCTGGCGACTTCTGTCGCGACGATTTGCCAATCTTGCGAATACTAAATTCTAGCTTTTCATTCTCTTTTTCCTTTGTGGGGAATGTCGCGAAGATCTGATAATCTTGCGAAGTTCTGCAGTTATACTCCAAGGAGATTGCTACTGGAGGTACATACTCCGTGGTAGTATCGCGTCGGTCTATTTGTTTTTTTATCTAAATTTGAATATGATTCCGTTTCTAATGTCAAATGGATAATTTTCTTTGCACGTCATTTAGTTGGTCTATTATTATCAAGTGTAGTACCGCGTGTGCGAAGTCTGATAGCACATCTACGAAGGCTGGTATTCCTTTTACATGTTATTACTCACCCGTGTAATAGATAAAACTATTGTGTTGTCATGAGTGTCACGCATGATGGTTCTAGAACTGGAGTCAATGATTTTTGATGTAACGAGTCAATGATATTTGATGTTACTAGAGCTGCGATGCTCAGTGTGGGCCACTGATGTTTGATGATCCTAGAGTTGGGAGTCAATGTAGTTATCGTATCACCCGGCGGTAGGCACCTGTGTGTTATATGTCTATGGCTGTGAACATGAGATTTACAGCATCTAGGTGTTGGATCCAACATTGTTGTACTTTTGATATGTATAGGAATGCTAGTTATTCTCTTTGAGAATAACGTTTATTTAATTTGTTACAGATAAAGCAAGCAAGAACATCTCTGGACGTAAACAGCACAGTTATACGAATTTATTGAAATTAATATGAACCCAATAAAGAAACCACCCAATCATCCAGTTTCTTTTTTCTTTCTTTTTTCGCCAACTTCGCCGACGAACTTCGTTCAACGTCGCGAATAGTGTAGAGGAAGCATATAGATCTGCCCCTATTTTTATATCGATATCACTGAGGCTTGTCAATAAAATTTCAAACAAACCAAATTACTAATTGTTTTGATAATTTTTATCTATCTAAATTGGATTGCTTTTTGTATTATAGAATAGATGTATATTATGTAGGTTTCTCAGCTTGGCCAAATTTACAGTCTCTGTGACGCATAATGGACTACCGACACGATTGAACTGCACGTGTCATACCACGTCAATATCATGTGTACATACACGTCGATGCACACACCCATGAAAAGAAATCACTCACAAAAAAACTAATTTCATTCATATTTAGCAGGCATGACAAGTGTAGGTTGACCGTGTCACGAGCCCAATAGTCATGTGATGTGCAATGCCGTCACATAATGACATTATTGGGATTCGGCGGGAAACTTTCAGACAAGCATTACATTCTGTTTTAATATTTTTTCAAAACTAGTGTAATTTTGAGTGTTTATGTGTAATTTATGGTGGATTATTATACATAAAGGTTCGACAACGTGCAAAAGTGTTGGAAAGTGATAAAGCGCAGTGAAACGCGAGTTTTTAGGTTTGTCGACGAATTCCACAGCAAGCCCTAGTAAGGTACCACCGCCTTACTAGAGTAGAACTTAGTCCAAACTTGGACATACATGAATACGCTGCTCATAAGAAGAATCATAATATGAAAATGATTTATATTTTCACAATGAAATTTACTTGACTTTGGCATACTCTCAAACCGAGAAAGTCCAAGAACAAGAAGAAAAAAAAAAAAAAAAAAAAATGACATTATTGACAGATAATGACAATGATAACAAATTGACAATGACATTTGTGAGCGGGAAACTTTGAACGAAGAGGACGCGTCTTTTTATTATAATTGAAAAATATTTTCTATTTGTTGAGAAAGGATTGTGTAAAATAGTAGTTTTTGTTATTTCTGTAGTTTGTGTAGATAGTGTATATTTCAACTAATTTAGGGTAAGTTTTTTCTTTGTATTATATATGTAGGAGTAATTGTCGTCCTTCTTCCATGGACGAGCCGGCCGACCCCGGTGGGGGGTCTGGCGCCAAATTTATTAGTAGTCCGAGTCCAACAATATTTAATTGCATAGAATCTTCTGACTGCTCTCTATCAACGGAACCAGAAAACCACACTAAACGCAAACGACTCGCTTCACGAGTAGTTTGCATAAGTTGCAACAAGAAAAAGCCAAAATGGAAAGAGGGCTCTAAATTTCAAAAAAGTACGGATTGCAAATGTGAACTTAATGCAATTTCACAAACCTCACAATCACAACCTCTAACTGAAGACCTAGACAACAAAAACACCACTAGTACTAATATTGGTCGACCTAATTATAACAGTACAGATGTAGCGCCATTTGTTGTAAATGTACAAAAAGAAACTGCTGAAAATAGCCGTGCATATTTACATCCCGTAGAGTTTGGTAGGTTTCTTAAAAAGAATAATATCCATGGGATTGTGAATGGTAGCCTCAAAAGAATTGGACGTAACAAAGTCAGTGTTACATTTGTTAATCATATGGGTGTTATTAGAGGGGTTCCAACTGATTGGACAGATGAGGAAGTTATTACTAACTTATCTGTCCCTATTGGTTGTGGATCCATTATAAAAATTAGAAGAATCCGCAAAAAAACTTCTGTAAATAATGTAAATAATTTTGAAAATACTGGTACAGTAGTACTAACCTTTGATGGACAAGTTCTCCCTAAAAGAGTTTTTATGTGCTATACTGCATTATCAGTGGATTTATATATTTACCCAACCGTACAATGTTACAACTGTTGTAGGTATGGACACGTTAAGAGCCAATGTAGATCAGAAAGTAGGTGCTTCAAATGTGGTAGAGGACACTCTGGTGATACATGTAGTGTAGACGAAGATGAGTTTTGGTGTGTTCTGTGTAAAGGCTCACATCAAGCTAACTCAAAGAAATGCCTGGAGTTTGACAGACAAAAAGGTATTAAAGAAACAATGAGCAAAACCTGCATTTCTTATATGGAGGCCGTAAAATTACATCCCCCCATAACTAAAAAATCATATGCTGAGGCATTTTTAACAACCCATAATACATCTTCTGACAAGGATAACAATACACAAATTAATAGCAGCCAATCCTACAGAAAAACAGTATTTTTAAAACCCAGAACCCTCCCACGATTTTCTAAGGGTTATGATCATGCTGCTCATAACGAGATTATAAAAAATCCCACCACTACACCTGGCCCTGTTTTTAGGAATAATCAATATAATAACAATAATACAGCCAATATGATTAATACTTTATTTCAACTTCTATCACAATCAAATACCACAATTTCACCGTCCAACGTTGCCATAATACTTGAAATTCTTTATAAAATATCTAACGATAATGGACCACAGAGCAGTAGCAATTCAATGGAATTGTCGCAGTGTAGTGCCCAAAAAACATGAACTGATTAATATAATTAATAAATATGATCCCTTTGTTATCTGCCTTCAGGAGACCTGGCTAAAGCAGGACTCTATTTTTAAAATTCCTGGCTTCTCTTGCTTGAGAAGTGACAGATCTGATGAATATGGTGGAGTTGCCATACTCATCAGAAACAATGTAAATTATTCTATCCTTTCCCTTCCTTCATATAGTGATGAACTTTCTGTCATTGCTATTACTGTAAATAATATTTGTTATGTATGTACATATTTTTCTCGTCCTAGTTTAAATATTTTTAATGAAATCAATAGTTTATTTAATTTTTTACCAAAACCTTTTATTTGCTTTGGTGACTTTAACTCACATCACCAATCTTGGGGCTCTCCTATGACAAACTTTTATGGAAATAAGTTATTAGAATTAATTGAAGATCAAAATTTGTGTATATTAAATACAGGCACTCCAACACGCCTGGATGATCCTCCTACAGCTCCAGACCTATCTATCTGCACTCCTGATCTTGCATCCTCCTTAGATTGGAACACTACGGAATCAACTCATGGTAGTGACCATTTTGTAATTATGATAACTTTGCCATTCAGAAAACCTCTGAAACAAAACAAAAATCCACGGATAAAACATAAGTTACACAATGCAGACTGGGACTTATATAAATCCACAGTAGAGCAAAAGATATCCGAATTACCCAACATCTCATCCTCAAACATTTTATCAAGTTGTGACTTATTTGCAAAATTGCTAGTTAAAGTAGCTGATGAGGTATTCCCATTAAAATCTTCAGGCCCTAATAAAATACCATCCCCACCGTGGTGGGATGAAGAATGCACAGTAGCAATCAAAAAAAGAAAAGAGGCAGAGAGGCAATATTGTGTTTCCATGACTAATGAAAACTTTAATAACTATTTACAAGTAGCCAAGGAAACACAAGCATTTCTCAGAAACAAAAAATCTGATGGCTGGAAAAGCTTCTGCTCATCCTTGAGCCCAGATGTCAGTCCATCCACTGTCTGGCAAAATATTAGAAAATATAGATCCTGCTACAATAATGATGCAAATCAAACCATTAGCCCAGACCTAGTTGAGCAGATAATGGATAGACTGGCTCCCCCATCTGTTCCTGACTATCATGTAGGCCTCTCTTACACACTAAGCATACCACATAATAGCAACTTTGAAGATTTAAATTCCCCTTTTACCTACATTGAGTTGAAACACGTACTAACAAACCTAAAAGACTCCGCCCCAGGGGAAGATAGCATCCCTTATTCTTTCATCACACACCTCAATGGCGACAGCCTAAATTATTACCTGTCAATCATAAACACTATAATGATCTCAGGTCATATCCCTTTATCATGGAGGACTCAAAATCTTTTATTATTTCCAAAACCAAATAAAGATAGAACAGACCCTACATCGTATCGTCCAATAGCGCTAACCTCTGTACTAGCTAAAATAGCTGAACATCTAGTTAAAAACCGACTGGAATGGTTTTTAGAATTTAATAGCTTGCTATCGGATAATCAACACGGCTTTAGAAAAGGCAAATCTACTATTGACAGTTTAGGATCTTTTATCACAGACATTAGGTTAGCGTTTACGAATAATGAATCAGTTTTAGCAGCTTTTCTTGATATAACCGCAGCGTATGATAATGTTAACGTAAGTATTTTAAAATTAAAATTGGCAAAATTAAATGTCCCCGTGCTTTTAGCTAATTTTATTATAAATATGTTGTCTGAAAGATTTCTCCAGTATTCACCTGATGTAAATACAAAAACTATATGTAGAACAGTATGGAAGGGTTTACCCCAAGGCTCTGTTTTGAGCCCATTATTGTATAATATATATTCCTCGGATTTAGATTCATATGTTAGAAAATATAATAGTGTTAATGTATCACAATACGCAGATGATTTACTTCTCTATGTCTCAGGGTGTTCCATAACAGACCTTAATCAGTCTCTGTCCACAGCATTAAATGCTCTGAATATATGGCTTGACGGGAACGGTCTAGCTTTATCACCTCAAAAAAGCACAGTAGTTCTGTTCAGTAGAAAACGGGTCCTGCCACCCATTATTGCTCTTTATAAAAATATGCCGTTACCAGTTAAGGATCAGGTAAAATTTTTAGGGTTAATCTTAGACTCAAAACTCACTGGTCTACCTCACTGTAATTACATCACTGCAAGGTGTGAACGTAACCTCAATATTATAAGATGTCTTTCTGCGGTCCGATGGGGCGCCCACCCCTTTACTATGAGACTTGTATATAATGCCTTGATAAGGAGTGTTCTGGATTATGGAACCTTCTTATTAGAACCATGTAATGTAGGCGCTTTGCAAAAGTTAGACAACATACAATCAAAAGCACTACGGATTATTACAGGCAGTATGAAATCCAGTCCGATCAACTGTTTACAGGTTGAATGTTGTGATCCCCCCCTCAAGTTTCGAAGACAGTACATTTGTGATAGGTTCTTTTTTCGCAACACACAACTCAAAAACCATCCCCTATATAAAAAAGTAGAACAACTTTCGGAGATGATAGGCTTTTCTGAGTATTGGACACATAAAGAAACTCCAGGTTTAATAAAGAGCTTTAATAAATTTAAAAATCTCGAAGCAAAAACGCATCAATGGGATCGTTTGCCATTGTATAAATTTTCATACACCTGTCTTGTCGTCCAACCGCAGATTCATTTTAATATAGGCATCAAACAAAACAATAATAATCAGAATTCAGACTTTAACGAAATTATTGATAAAGATTGGAAACATTGGCATCAATTATTCACAGACGCATCTAAATTCTCCAATAATAGCTGCGTGGGTGTGGGAGTCTACCATTCACAATACAGGATTACACAAAAAATTAAACTGCCACCTGAATCCTCTGTCTATACCGGTGAATGCATGGGCTTATTAAAAGCTATAGAATATATTATTCTATTTAAACTACGAGAGACGATTGTGTTCAGCGACTCATTGAGCGCCTTACAAGCTCTATCTCGCTCTCCCTTTAAAGCTAATACCCAGACTCCAGTAATTTTTGAAATACGCCAACTGTTATCTCAATGCAACACCCTAGGATATAGTGTAGTTTTCAGCTGGATACCAAGTCATGTTGGTATTTTTGGTAACGAGAAGGCTGACCAACTTGCCAAAGAAGCAACTGTAGATGGAGACATTTTTCCGTATGCAAACTACTGGCATGACTTGATGTCTTTACCTAGATCCTACCTATTTAACACTTGGCGCCAATCCTGGATAGCTGACGAAAATAAGGGGAAATTCTTTCGTTCCATCCAACCAACTATACCAGCAAAACCATGGTTTGCTAAAACACATTACAACAAATGGACTACTACCGTCATTTGTAGACTAAGACTAGGTCATGTTTGCACTCCTGCCAATTTGTATAAATTTCGTATTGTTGACAGCCCACTATGCCCTTGTGGAGAATATGGTGATGTAAATCATATTTTCTTCTCCTGTTTGTTATATGATCGTACCGAATTCTTCCTAAATTTGTCTAAGATCCATGTACCTACCTATTCCTACATCTATCCAGTGTTTATTATATTTAAGTAATCGTGATGTATATAATGTACTAGCTTCCTTCATAGAATTAAATATGATTAAAATGTAGATATAGTATAGTAATACCGTAGCCCATCCTATACAATCCTTTTCCTTCCAAATTATTCCGATTAGGTATTAATTTTGATTATTGGTTTCCCTAACTTGTTTGTGGCCAACTGCAAAGCAAGAAGCCATTAAAAAAAAAAAAAAAAAAAAAAAAAAAAATGACATTTGTTAAAATGTAATTGTAAATAATTAGCTTGCGGAAAATCGTAATAAATAGCTGCAAAGTGTAGACTTAATAACTATTGTTTTACTAGCGTAAATAGTGTTAAGTAAATCGATTGTGTTGAATGCGAAGTTGAAAATAACAAAGTGGCAAAGTATCATGCCGGAAATAAAGATTACGCCGCTTGGAGCCGGTCAAGATGTTGGCCGGAGCTGTATATTGTTATCTATGGGCGGCAAAAACATCATGTTAGACTGCGGTATGCATATGGGCTACAACGATGAACGTCGTTTCCCTGATTTTTCCTATATTGTACCAGAAGGGCCCATAACCAGTCAGATAGATTGTGTCATCATATCACATTTCCACCTTGATCATTGCGGAGCTCTGCCCTATATGTCAGAAATGGTTGGGTACACCGGACCTATATACATGACTCATCCTACTAAAGCTATAGCTCCTATACTCCTCGAAGACATGAGAAAAGTGGCTGTGGAGAGAAAAGGTGAAGCAAACTTCTTCACATCGCAAATGATCAAAGACTGCATCAAAAAAGTCACTGCTGTGACTCTTCATCAATCTGTAATGGTGGATAATGAATTGGAAATTAAAGCATATTATGCTGGTCATGTGCTGGGAGCGGCTATGTTTTGGATTCGTGTCGGGTCACAATCTGTTGTGTATACCGGAGATTACAATATGACACCAGACAGGCATCTCGGGGCAGCCTGGATAGATAAATGTCGTCCAGACCTTTTGATAACAGAATCAACATATGCCACCACAATTCGTGATTCTAAACGATGCCGTGAGAGAGATTTCCTTAAGAAAGTCCACGAGTGTGTGGAAAAAGGTGGGAAAGTTCTAATACCTGTGTTTGCCTTAGGGCGAGCTCAAGAACTTTGTATATTACTGGAGACATATTGGGAAAGAATGAATTTAAAATGCCCTGTGTACTTTGCTCTAGGGTTGACAGAAAAAGCCAACAACTATTATAAAATGTTCATAACATGGACCAATCAGAAGATTAGAAAAACATTTGTACAAAGGAATATGTTTGATTTCAAGCATATTAAACCTTTTGATAAATCCTTCATTGACAACCCAGGCGCAATGGTTGTGTTTGCAACCCCTGGAATGTTGCACGCTGGTTTATCTCTGAATATTTTTAAGAAATGGGCACCTTTTGAACAAAACATGGTTATAATGCCCGGATTCTGTGTCCAAGGCACTGTCGGACATAAAATCTTAAATGGTGCAAAGAAGGTTGAATTTGAAAACCGTCAAGTTGTTGAGGTCAAAATGGCTGTTGAATACATGTCATTTTCAGCACATGCTGATGCTAAAGGCATTATGCAGTTAATCCAGTACTGTGAGCCAAAAAACGTATTGTTAGTACATGGTGAGGCTCAGAAAATGGAGTTCTTGAAAGATAAAATTGAAAAAGAATTTAAAATAAGTTGTTTCATGCCTGCTAATGGTGAAACATGTACAATTACTACTCCTATTAAGATTCCTATTGATGTATCTTTAAGGTTGTTGAAGGCTGAAGCTGTTAGATACAATGCTCAGCCTCCAGATCCAAAACGAAGAAGAGTTATTAACGGGATTCTCTGTGTCCGAGATAATAGGTTATCCCTTCTAGATATTGATGAAATGTGTGATGAGATTGGTATAAACAGGCATGTTATTAGATTCACAAGCACAGTACGTTTCGAAGATCCTGGCCCATCAGTGAAGACGGCAGAAAAATTAAAAACGTTGCTAACAGACAAACTGGAAGGTTGGACGATCACAATATCTGAAGCAAACATATCTGTTGAATCTGTGCTTATAAAAGTGGAGGGAGAGGATGATAGTACGAAGAACATTTATGTGTCTTGGACAAACCAGGACGAGGATTTGGGAAGTTATATATTGGGATTACTTCAATCCATGGTTCAGTAAAGCTGTAAGGAGGAGAAATCTTTTGTTTATAATAAATCATTTCCTTTTACTTGACAGCTTTATTATTATGCCATACATACGCCATTGTCACTCATATTCTCTCTCAGGGTTAGCAGAGGCATAGGGCTTGTGGGACCACGAGAAAATAGAGTAGGATTTTTTTTAATCAAAAATCCTTCATGGCTGCTACGCCGGACTCCTAACGACTAAAAAATCTCAAGTAACGCCCAACAGCCTATGCTTGGGAGCCCCGGGTAAGCCCTCGGAAGTATGTCCCAGGACTCCCAACAGACCTACGGCCACCACTGGGGCCTTGCCCAGGGGGGACTAGGGTATTGAACGTCCACTCGGCGTGAGACTATTGCAGTGTTAAAATTAACAAGGGCAGCTTGTTACCACTTGCGGTGTCCCGTCGGAATACATGCATATAGTCACGCCTTTATCCCCAAAGGGGTAGGCAGAGGCACAGTATATGCCCACATTTCACCTTATTGTGTTATGTCCCACGTAATAGGTGGTGAGCCTATTGCCGTGTTGAAATCGACAGACGCAGGTTATCACGACCCGCAGTTGAAATTTTTCAAGCCGCCCGTAATGCCTTCAACTCGGCTTAACGATTGTCAATTTACTGACAACCGGGTTTGATTTCGAGTTTTCCTTCTCTATCCCGTCCCGTCGGAATAAAAAAATGCCTAGGTACCTATCAGTTTTCAAGTTGACACAAATCTAATTAATTCTGTAAGACAAGGAAAAGCAAATTATGTACCTACGTACTACGAATGCAAATTGCAAATATGTGTTTGGCTGTTGCAAATGGGGATCAAAATATTACCTTCAACGGTAAACAGGTAAAATTAATAACAGGTCAAAACATTACAAGTTGTAAACACTGCGTCACTAGTTCACTACAGGCTATAGGTAGATACTCTTTTTCTGATATCTGTAGCACTGTATTTTTTTATACTTTAGTACTCTTTATACTGTGTCTGTAGGCTCAGTATACTAAGAAAGGAGAACCGTAGCTACCTACAAGTTCTACGAAAGGAGAACCCCTGTAAATAAAACAACCTGCCCTAGCATAATTTTTAGTCATGTGACGTCATGTCGGACTTCCACCACGCGCGTGCGGTAGGCGATGCGCGCACCGCTACACCTTTCGCCCTTCGCCGCCTCCTCGACCCTTTATAAGTGTAACTGCGATCCGGGGGTCTGAGGACGGAGAGAGGGTCGCTCACTGTCCTTACAGAAGCAAGCCCATGTCGGCAGCGTGACGTGAGCAACTCACGCCCGCCCCCCCTTAGAAGCGGAATCACACCCGAAACCCCCCAAAGACGCGGGATAGCACCCGAACCACCCCCTGGGCGAGGCCGCAGTGGTGGCCGTAGGTCTGTTGGGAGTCCCGGGACATCCTTCCGAGGGCTTACCCGGGGCTCCCAACCACAGGCTGTTGAGCGTTACGTGAGGTTTTTTAGTCGGTAAGAGTCCGGCACAGCATCCTATGAGGATTTTCCATCACGTAAAAAAAAAAAGGTTTCCATCTGTACTATCTCTAATTTGTAATACGTATGTGCTAATACCTACTCGAGGCTCCACTGCACTGGCGTGGTGACGTTTTCCAGTAGGTAGGTACCTACCCGTTTCCTCACTAGATCGTATTCCCGGGATAAAAAGTGGTTACTAAAAAGCTCTACCAAATTTCATTACAATTGGTCCAGAGTTACCTACTGCCTTAGCTGTAGATAGGATTATCTTAAAGGGCATAGACTTGGAGAGTTAACGGGGCATGACAGGAACTGAACCTAAGGACGGACGAAAGGGCGTCGAGCTTATCAGTGCCGAATAAATAGTGTCCTTCAGTATCAACTCGATCCAATTGATCGCAATCGCTCCCAACTGGCCTCCTCTGAAAATCAGTGCTGTTATCATGCTAGCCGTGAGACAGCAACAAGCTGAGAGGGGGCTATGTTCTGCAAAGCTATAATCATAGAAAAATGTAATTTTATCTACTAATATTATAACTGTGAAAGTTTGTAAGTGTGGGATGTTTGTTACTCTTTCACGCTCAAACGGATGAACGGATCGGGCTGAAAATTGGTACGCAGATACATTGAATACTGGAATAACACATAGGCTACTTTTTATACCGGGAATAAGTTCCCACGGGAAAGGTTCAATTTTTCGCGGGAGAAGCTGCGGCCATCAGCTCGTAAATATTATTTTAATTCATAAATTTTAAAAAATGAAGCATTATTCTTCTTATTTCATTAAAAACAAAAAAATCCTATTAATAAAAGGTGGCGGGTCGGAGTTTACAATTTATGTTATGACCATTGCACTTTTTTGTAGAATAAAACACGTTTTTGTTTTGTTTGTTTGTTTGTGTTCGCTCTGCGAAGTCATTTTGAGAGGCCGGCCGGTATTATGGAACTTCCTGGTTTTTCCTAACATCTACAGTATGAGATTCTTTAAAGAGTTGGCAGCGCGATTATAGTGCCTCTGGTGTTGTAAACGTTGCATAGGCTATGGTGACCACTTTCCGCTCGTACTTAGTCGAAAAAAATCAATAAGGACAGAGCATAATTATGTTAATAGGAGCTAAAAATGTTATTGTACAACTGCGTTTAATAAATAAATAGGAATGATCCAATAGTTGAGGCTACATTCTATGAACACCACGCGATGTCCTGGTTACATTTGCCTTGATACCATAAATGTTGGAGTCTGTTCACTTCAGATAAATCCTTTGGCAGCAAATCTGGTAAAATATTAGTGTCCTGTAACAGGAAAAGAAGCGAAACAGGTAGGTATATCTGGTATTTTTATCTACGTAGGTACAGCTTGGCAAAAAAGTCTAGAAACAGAACTAATATTTTGCAGGCTGGCTACATTGTCAAAAAGCTGCCAATAACGTCACATATGTCATGTCTGTCAGTCAATGACGTACAATTTGATTGGTGGGTTTTATTGACGGTTGTTGACAACTGGATACTGATTGGTGGTTCTTTTAACGGGTTGCCATATGAACAGCACAGTGGCTCCTCCATTATTTTCTTCTCTTTTTTGCATATTATTTTTTGTACATACCTAAATATTTAACAAAAACCAAACGACCTATTTTTACGCGGCTATCTCCAGATCCAAAACTCACTACAATAAAGGTATCAAATCAATTCTTAACTTCATTGCGACTTATAAAAGCAGACATTCACATTTATTGTGTTTTACCTTATTGTCTAAAGTTTTCTTATCATTTTGACTCTCACAATAGTCAGCATTGCCTTTTTTCATAATTACCTATATTGGTCTAGGTATGGCCTTCGATCAGCTATATGGCCCATTAAACTTAGGTTCCGTATCTGATATTGAATTGGACCTTATGGGTCTCTTACACGTAATGGGGCTTCTACATGTAACAAGTACAGTACTGCGAGACTAGGCGAGACAGTGCCCTCGGCCGAGTGCTCGGTACGTATGAACATTTTGACGAGTGCCTCGGCCGAGCAGAGTGGCGAGGGAGTCACTAGAACTACGATTTGTTTGCTACTCCGAGTGCCCACTCTCTCAGCCTAATATCGTTTTACTGTCTCGCCACTGTACTCGTTTAGTAAAAGTGTACCTGTACCTACCTACCTAACAGAAGTCTAAGTAGTCTGCTGGTCAATTTTCAAAACTATTCATTGCATACTTTCTTGGGTAGGTACCGACCTAGGTAGTTCATATTGAATCTTCCTTGAAATCTTACCTCTAAGACATTCATAGTTAATGGAACAAGTCTTCTGAATTCCCCTCGATGTATATTTTCATCTTGCGCCTCCAAAAGACTCTTCTGCAACTGTTTATTAAGACAGTGTCCGCAAAGTTGACAAATTTCAAGTACTTCGCAGTTCACGCTACAATTAGTGATGCAATCTTCTCCAAATACCTCGATGTGTTTCTCGGAGAAAACCATGTTACGTGTATTTTGTCTAAAATTTGAAGCTATTTGAGGGTTATCGGTAAGAACTTATCATTATTAGAGATACAATCAAGTAGTGAAATAGGTTATATTATAGTAGCAAGAGAGTTCTGACAACCGCTCTAAAGTCGAATTTTTAATTTAACGAAATTAATCAACATTGTATGAAGAAGTGACATTAGTTGCTGTCACTTTACTTCGTTAAATTAAATATTCGACTATAGACTGTAGCCAAATCGTAGCTTTCCTTTCAACATGGACCCCCAGGCTCAGAAATTGAGTTTTTGTGTGCAGCCTGGGCTTCCGCAACACGAGAGGGAGATAGGTCCTGTGCTGTGAGCGGAGTTAACAAGGCTATTTTGAAGACTTTCATTATGAACGGGTAGCACCTTGGACTTCGTTATTTTCATCTGACGGTAAAGTCTCGGCTTCCAACATTTTTGAACTCCGCCAGGGTATGGCAGCTCCACCTTACCGGCAAATACAATTCGTTTTGACTTGAGCCCTGAAAATGAGAATCTGAGGCTTCCTACAAACTTCGTAATATTCAATTATTATTTTAGTAGTACCTATCGAATAAAGGTCTGACAGAGCAACAATGTTATATCTCTAACAGTTGGGATATGCTGACCTTAAACAGCCGTAAAAGTTTAACGACGCCACGCGCCGTATGCCTTACATGTGAGCTTGTAACTATGTACCTACATACAACTACAATGTGTCTTTCTGTGAACTTGAACTCTTGAGATACTGGGTAAGAAGAGTTTGTTAAAGGTTCACTAATGTTTAAAAGAAATGGACGGCAGAGCATCCGCCCAGAGTTCTCGGTGTCGTCGCCACAAACAATAATAACGAACAAAGATTTTACCACAGGCTGATGAGCAACTGTGCCAGAGCATGGTTCGTTGGTCACCAGAAGAGGTGGGGAGATAAAGATCTACCCACAACGAAAGTATGGGTATTGAATATTGGTCAAAGTCGCTTGGCTCAGCTACCCTAACTCCCTCAAAACCCTAATATGTACTTACTTAGAAGATCGTGATATGCCCGTCAACAAAAACAGATTAGAAAGTAACTGCTCATAGAATAACTGATATTCTCGGTGAAAGAAATTCACAGCGTCCAAATCTGGGGACCTTACAGCCTTAAGAGAGTACACTATCAAATTTTCATCCACCATCAAATCGAATCTTAGCATTTCGAAGAAATTTCCTTGAGACGGATAGTTTTTCATCTGGAAAGAAAAAAAAAATGTTTTTGGTCGTAACTCGTAGCACAGTCGTAGCAGAGAACAACGAAGAGGACTATGAACTGTCGGCTGTGTTCGTAGGTTGAGGCGAATTTTTAATAGGTACTTACCTACTGGCGGCGGATGGGCGGTGATTTTTATGCAACTAACCATAGAGGCTGTTGGGAGTATCTGGATTTTCGAGCACACAGGTAGCCCTTTTATCTGTACAGCTCGCGCCGCGGATCTTTGCGTCTAACAAGTTCCTTTGTTCGCGCCGCAATTATGTTAGTCAATCCGAGCCATCATTCGCTCCCAAGACATCAGTCCACGACAGGGATAGCTAGTGCCCCCGCCGTTAAAGTAATTCATAAGCGTATGCCCAGCGTTAGCAGAGTGACGCTTGCGTCACCTTCCCTAGAAGGGTGATCGCATCCGATGAGTCTCCAAGGCCTGAGGGCTAGAGACTAAAGGTAGAGTTTAGTCAGTAAGAGTCTGACATAATCACACGGCCGGCCGTGTGGTATGCATGTAGCGATCTCTACCTCCACCCCTCGCTCCCGGGTGGTGCCTTAGGGCTCAAAAAAAGAAGCCAGCAATTATGCACTACTAGTTGATGCCCGCAGCTTGCCCGCGTAAAATATGTTTTGGTTTCCGCTTCCCGTGGGAATTTATTCCCGGGATATAAAGTAGCCTATGTGTTATTCCAGACCATAATCTATCCCTGTATCAAATTTGGGCTGTGTACCAAATAGGCGTGACTCTGGATATGGCGTCAGTAGAAAGATCTTTAAGCTCAGCAGAACAACTGCGTCAGTCTGACATTCCGTTAAAGCTTGTATTTAAGATGGAACCAAGAGTAATTTTAGTCAGATAAAATATTCTGAGCATTATTACCATTCGGAAATCCATTAGAAGTACTTACGGCAGTCAGTATATAATGTTCCTCCTTGATAAGCTGTTCCGCTATTAACTCCTGGATCTCCATCCACATGAATTCAACGTCTTTATGCTGCAAATCATTGTAACAATAGGTAAATGTACCTACGTATACATATAATAATACTAGCTGATGCCCGCAGCTTCGCACTGTTACATCCCTCAACTGTCCCTAAAGAAGCTGACTAGATGCTGACACAGCATCCCTGCCCCTGAGGCTTACAGTCCTAGTCTAGAGTAGTAGAATCGAGCTTCAGTTCGGGTCGGATCACTGAAGAATAAGGACGCTTACCTTATTTCCATACCGTGTACTGTATTAACGGTGCTTTTAATTAAAATCCTTTTTTTTAAAAAGTCGTTCATCATTCCCATTCTAACATTTTGGTGGCAGCGGTGAAGGGATTTGTGAAAAGTGAAAATCCCCGGTACGCCTCGCGAGTGCAGTGAGTGCTAGTCCAGTGCATAAGTGTGTGCTTTTAGTGACGTAATTGACGTCGAAGATCAGTGATATATATATATCCGGCCCGGCTCACCCGTTCCAGAAACCGGCTATCGAAAACCGGTCATCCAATCCCGAGTGCGTGGTACACTCGACACAATATCCGGGGCTACATTCAGCCTCATTTAACCGGCAAGGACCAGGCACCCTGTAAGCGGTTTGGAGCAGAGCGCCAAGTAAGCGCCTCCCTTGGGAACTCCGTACTTAGCAGACCAGGACCAGCAACTTGTCAGATCCAGTTCCAGAGGAAGTTCCAGTTCATGAAAAATGAAACTAAGTATCGTAATACTACTGTGAGTGAAATAATTTAACTTTATCCATTTCCATTCTCATTTCAAAGTGTATGTGCTATTTTTAGAACTACAAGTGTCCTAAGTCTAATATAATACTTCTTATTGTTAAGATTACCTATAATACATTGTAGCGCCAGACGAACATCCGTTGTGCCTGCGATAAGCGAGGAATTTCAACCTCGTCCTGTCTAGACTTAAACAAACTCCGTTTGCTTCTCGATAATTATTTTCTCGTGATATATTATTTTGTTCTAACTTGTAATCTTAATATTATTTTATAATGACGGACTCCAGGTCAGCCAAGGAAGAAATTGAAAAGGGTATTTCCCTAAACGTAATTTTAAAATTTATCAAACCCTTCGACGGCAGTCGAGAGCGACTTAATGCCTTCATAAGTAATTGCGATAACGCAATATCGCTATCAAGTTCTTTTCAGAAAGATATTGTTTTTAAATACATTCTTAGCCAATTAGAGAGCAAAGCCGAGTCAGCGTGCTCAATAAAAGATTTCGAGAACTGGAATAGCTTAAAAGAATTTCTAAAAAATCAATTCGGGGAGCGTAAACATTACGCTCACCTATTAACAGAACTCCAAGAGTGTAGGCAGGGACACCAGGAGAACGTCAACCAATTTTCCTTGAGAATCGAAACATGTCTTTCCCGTTTGCTGACCGAAATTTCTGTTGGCAACCATAAAAAGAGCGAGCTCGTCGGCAGAGTAGCCGCCATGGAGGACCTTGCCCTCCATACCTTCACGAGTGGACTTACTCCAAGAATAGCCAACATAGTCAGATGTAGGGACCCAAGAAACCTCAATGAGGCAATTAACCATGCAATTTCCGAAGAAAAAATACAACAATATTCTTACAGGCAAAATATGCTACAGAAACCGAAATCTACTGAACCGATTCGTCGTAATGGGGTTCCTCTGAAACCTTTTAACCAAAACCCTATTATGAGCAGCAAATTTTCTGCTCCACCTGCACAATCTTCTTCTTATTCTTCTGCGTTCTGCAGGTATTGTAAAAAACCCGGTCACGTATTAGAAGCGTGTCAGTTACGGAGATATAATAATAATAAATTCTCTGATAAATCTACAAAACCATTTTCCCCGATTGCTCAACCGAGCACGTCGTCCACGTCACATAGAAGTGAATCAAGATCCCATATTCATTTTATAGAAGAACCTGCAGAAGGTTACGACGAAGTAGATAACCAAGTCGATAACGATTTAAACTAGGCTCTGTCCCCGGTAGGTGTCGCACGGGACAGATTATTTCTAGAATAGACACCCATTCCAAATCAATTATGGCCCATGGACGCGGTAACCAGCCCGAAACCCGTGGTCATCCCGAATCAATTATGGCCCATGGACGCGGTAACCAGCCCGAAACTCGTGGTCATTCCAAATCAATTATGGCCCATGGACGCGGTAACCAGCCCGAAACCCGTGGTCATCCCGAATCAATTATGGCCCATGGACGCGGTAACCAGCCCGAAACTCGTGGTCATCCCGAATCAATTATGGCCCATGGACGCGGTAACCAGCCCGAAACTCGTGGTCATTCCAAATCAATTATGGCCCATGGACGCGGTAACCAGCCCGAAACCCGTGGTCATCCCGAATCAATTATGGCCCATGGACGCGGTAACCAGCCCGAAACTCGTGGTCATCCCGAATCAATTATGGCCCATGGACGCGGTAACCAGCCCGAAACTCGTGGTCATCCCGAATCAATTATGGCCCATGGACGCGGTAACCAGCCCGAAACTCGTGGTCATTCCAAATCAATTATGGCCCATGGACGCGGTAACCAGCCCGAAACCCGTGGTCATCCCGAATCAATTATGGCCCATGGACGCGGTAACCAGCCCGAAACTCGTGGTCATCCCGAATCAATTATGGCCCATGGACGCGGTAACCAGCCCGAAACTCGTGGTCATTCCAAATCAATTATGGCCCATGGACGCGGTAATCAGCCCGAAACTCGTGGTCATCCCAAATCAATTATGGCCCATGAACCCGGTAACCAGCCCGAAACTCGAGGCCCGTCCAATCTTCCAAATCTTCTTGCTCCATCTGAAAAAGAAGAAGAAATTATTTGTGAAATACATAATAACCCTTCCAAAATATCCTTACCTCATGTGTTGGTGAAAACCAATGTTTCCGATCGCCCCCTGTCGATGTTGATTGATACGGGAGCCACCGTCTGTCTCATCAGGAAATCTGCTATAAAAGAGTTCTCTAACCTGAAATTAAATAACTTAATTTTACAATTAAAAGGTATAGGCACTGATAAGAAATTAATACCTACCTTGGGGAATTTCCAGTTAGAATTTAAATTTAACAAAGAAACCTTACCTTTCGAATTCCACGTAGTTGATGATGAAGTAAACTTTCCAGTATACGACGGAATAATAGGTAATAACTTCATGAAACATTACGTTTGCAACATCGATTATAATCGAAATGTCTTGCGGTTTGATCAGAAGTCTCTGCGCTTGAAATTCTCAGACCCGGTTTATAGTATTCCACCCCGGTCAGAAATGACAATAGAATGCTCTGTTGCAAACCCAGAATTAAAAGAAGGTATCATTATCGATGAACGTCTCCCCGATTCTCTCTTAGTCGCAAATTGTATTGTCAGAGTCAAAGACAATAAAAGAGTAAACCTTACCTTAGTAAATACATCTGAAAAGACATTGTCATTCGCTTCTAATAAAGCACTAATTCTAAAACCTATGCATGAAGATTGCATACCTATATTAAACTTTAATCCCGAAATCCCTCAAAATTCTTGCGCCGATAGAACCAAAGAAGTTCTGACGCAACTTAGAACTTCACATCTCAACAGCGAAGAGTGTGAAGCCCTACTAGAAGTATGTTCATTGTATTCTGACATTTTTCATCTTCCCAATGATAAGTTGACGCATACAGAAGCAATGCAGCATAGAATAAAAACCGTTTCCGAACAACCTGTAAATACAAAATCGTATCGTTTTCCAGAAATCCACAAAAGAGAAGTGGCTTCTCAAATAGATAAAATGCTCGATCAGGGTATTATAGAACCCTCTCTTTCACCATGGTCTTCGCCAATATGGATCGTCCCAAAGAAAGTCGACGCATCTGGAAAAAGAAAATGGCGCATCGTGATCGATTACCGAAAGCTTAATGACCTTACTATAGGCGAAAGCTATCCCATACCACAGATAAGTGAGATTCTAGACCAACTGGGTAAAAGCAAGTACTTTTCGACATTAGACTTAGCGTCTGGGTTTCACCAAATACAGGTAACGGCTGAAGACAGACCCAAGACGGCTTTTAGTGTCCCAGAAGGTCATTTTGAGTTCATTAAAATGCCATTTGGATTAAAAAACGCTCCTGCGACGTTCCAGCGCCTCATGAATACCGTCCTTAGTGGTCTCCAGGGTATACAATGTTTTGTGTATCTCGACGACATTGTAATTTATTCATTTGACCTTAATACCCATATCACTAAACTAACTAATATATTTGAGAGACTGCGTAGGTTCAATCTTAAACTCCAGCCCGATAAGTGTGAGTTCCTGAGGAAGGAAGTGACTTACCTCGGACACACTATCAGCGAAGACGGTCTAAAACCAAACCCAGAAAAGATAAAAGCCGTGAGCCTATTTCCTATTCCCAAATGTCCTAAAGATATAAAATCATTTTTAGGCCTAGTATCCTACTATCGTAGATTCATCCAAGATTTCTCAAAAATCGCAAAACCTCTTACCACTCTCTTAAAGAAAGATACGCCATTCATATGGTCACATTCTCAACAACTCGCATTCGAGAATCTGAAAAACAAATTAATCACAGCTCCCATATTAATATATCCTGACTTCACGAAACCTTTCATACTTACCTGTGACGCATCCAATTATGCAATCTCTTCTATACTCTCACAAGGAGAAATAGGAAAAGACCTTCCAATAGCATTCGCGTCCAGAACCCTAAATAAGGCTGAAACCAACTATAGTGTGACAGAAAAAGAATGTCTAGCCATTATATTTGGTACTAAAACATTTCGTCCATACATTTATGGACATAAGTTCACCATTGTGACAGATCATAGACCACTAAAGTGGCTTTTTAATTGTAAGGACCCAGGGTCCAAACTCGTCCGTTGGAGGCTGAAATTAGAAGAGTTTGGTGGTAACTATAATATTGAATATAAACAGGGTAAAATAAATAGCAACGCAGATGCCCTTTCACGTTACCCAATAGATAACGTTCAAAATGACAAACCAATAAATGTACTCAGCGATAATGCCCATCCTGAGACTCAACCCGTAGTTGCCCAACCAGAAGAAAGACCTGTTAACTTAGAAAGTCCCAGTAGAATACTCGACTCGCCTGAGTTTCTAGAATTACCAGAAGGTCTTGAAATTCCCGATAACTTGGAAGAGCTCGAACTTCCCGAAAACTTCGAAATTCCAACACCTCCTGAAAATCCAGCTTCATCTCCTTCCGAAGCTCCCATTCCATCAACGTCTCGTGCGCCACTTCCAAGTGACGATTCTAATGATTCCTATTCGAGATTTCTTAGAACAATCCAAAATAAATCTATCCAATTTGATACTCAGATTAACGAATATAATCAACCTTTGCTTAAAACAAAATTGAAAACAATAGTTGTACCTACCTCAATCGATCTTGATGAATCGAATCATTACATATCCGAAATTATCGGAAACCTCACAAATTCTGAAGAAATCCTTACCAGAGAGAGAAGTTTACATTCATTCCTGTCTTTTGAAAATAACGGAATAAAATATTACCTTCTGTTTATAAAAGTATATAATTTCAATAATTGTAACTACGAAGATATCTTCAAAAGCTTAAAGAATATAAAATCTGAATTAATTAGCAATAACCATAATGAATTTAGTATCTCAGATTTCCGCAACCCCTTTGATGCTCACAATTTCTTAAAGATATTTAATATGCTCTCTTACATATTTCATGAAACGGCAATTAAAATAAATATATATAAGAATTTAATAATTTACCCTTCTGGTGAAGAAATAAATAGGATACTTAGAGAAAATCATGATATCCCAATTGCCGGTCATCTAGGCTCCAATAGGATGCTCAATAGAATTAAAGAACGCTATTACTGGCGTAATATGCGCAGTGATGTAGAAAGCTATGTTCAGAGATGTGAACAATGCCAAACAAATAAAGCATTGCGAAGAATTAATAGGGCACCTATGCAAATTACGTCAACATCAACGCAACCTTTTGAACGAGTTGCCTTAGACATCGTTGGTCCACTCCCTGAAAGTGGGACCACTAATCATAAATATATACTAACCTTACAAGACGATCTAACCAAATACTCGATCGCGTATCCTATCCCTAACGCTTCAGCAGAAGAGAGTGCTGAATGCCTGTTACACTTCATAACTTTATTCGGTATACCCAAAACAGTACTGACAGACCAAGGAACAAATTTTACAGCAGAATTATTCAAACAAACATGTAGCTTTTTAAAAATTAAACAATTATGGTCTAGCCCCTACCATCCACAAACTCAGGGTGCTCTAGAACGAAGTCACTCTACTTTAAAAGAATATTTAAAATCCTTTGTAGACGAAAACCACAGTAACTGGTCAAGATATGTCTTTACAGCCATGTTTACATACAATACCAGTGTACATTCCACTACTCACTTTACTCCATATGAATTAGTTTTCGGTCATAAACCGATCATACCGACTTCAGTGTATGATACATCCATTGAACCTACTTATAGTAGCTATGTCCGGATGTTACAACAAAGACTGCGTCATTCCAGAGAAAAGGCTGTTGAAAACATGCGTATCTCAAAGACAAGGTCAAAAAATTATTATGACCAACATACTCGCCCTATTAGGTATAAGGTAGGCGACATGGTATACGTTAAGAATCACCTTAGGCTCCGTAAGGCACTTTCGCCAATTTGGAAAGGGCCTTACAAGGTTCTCAAAATCAATGGTAACAATACGTTAACCATTTTGATAAATCGTCGACATGTAAAATATCATTTCGACGAATTAAAGTTGGCCAATGATAATGATAATAGTAATAGTAGTAATTAAATGATTTACAGGGTGAATTTTTCAAAAGGGATTGGATGGCCAAATCCGAAACTATAAGGAATAGCGAAAAATGCTCAAAGGAGTCACGAGCCCGATTTTGATGAAACTTAAAACCTCATCATTAGATTTTTGAAAAACCCATAATCCTAGCTGGGAATCGAATCCATTGATTTTGAAAAAAAAAACACACCCTTTATTATTACACTATACGATAGTGTTGCTATTAAGGATCATATTCTGGGAAGTAATGATATACGGTAAACTACAGGAAAGAGCTCATCTTTAACAAAATACATTTTATTTTTCTTACGTTAACTGATTAATTGTTCAAAATCTTTGCAATACATAGCTGGATTCGAAACCTCAAGGAATAACTAAGGAATATTATTGATTCCGTTGAGAATATTCTCTAAAAAATCATTCTGAGCATAATTTAAAACACGGAATAGTTACGATCTTTTCTGGGATTTCCAACGAAACAAACTATGATACAAAATTTAGGTACATGAAATATGCATTCTATTGAAATTCCAAATGTTCCTTAAATTTGGCGTATATCATTACTTTGCAAAATTTGATCCTTAACAGCGACTCTATCGTATGGTGTAATGATAAAGGGTGTGTTTTTTTTTGAGAAATCAACAAGTTCGATTCCCAGCTAGGATTATGGGTTTTTCGAAAATCTAATGATGAGGTTTTAAGTTTCATCAAAATCGGGCTCGTGACTCCTTTCAGCGTTTTTCGCTATTCCTTATAGTTTCGGATTTGGCCATACAATCCCTTTTCAAAAATTCACCCTGTATATAGGCTAATCGCTATCAGTATTCTTAGCTATAGTTAGTTATATTACTCTCGTTCACTCTCCTTCGTCTTGTAATTCCAGGATAATCTCAACAAACCCATTTCTCGTGGCATCGGACACCTTGGAACCGATTACAGAAAGTCCAGGAATCCACTTCGACCCTGTAGGGACCGTTAGGACATCAGATGACTATCTCCATGTACTAGTACCAATAGACATTACATATATAGAACCGCATATATACAGAATATCAAGAATGTTATAGAAAAGACAAAAGTATTGTGCCTTGAACTAAAGACAATAGAAGACTCCGAGTGTTTTAACATATTACAACCCCTCATGACTCGACTGGCAGACTCTGAAAAAGACTATGAAGCTATTTCCCATTTAACCGCGAATCGCGACAGAAGGTCCGCTTGGTTTGCCGGTATCGGTTCCGTTTTTAAACAAATCATAGGCACAATGGATGAAAATGATGCAATAAACTATAATAACGCTATTCAAACATTAGATGGTAAAAATATTAAACTTGCTTCCTTACTTAAAGAAAATATTTTAATGACTAAAACTGCTCTTTTGCGATTTAATGAAACTATAAAGACTATACAATTAAATGAAGAACGGTTGAATAGCGCTGTTGAAAACCTAAGCATAGCTTTTAAAGATGCATCAATTATAAACACTAAGATATTTATTAAGTCAAGACTAAATGAAATTTATAATGAACTGACATCTGGCTTACTTACACTGTCGTTCAAGCTGGATGATATACTTAATTCTATAATGTTTACAAAAAGTCATAGTCTTCATCCATCTGTAATTACTCCAAAACAACTTTACTCTGAATTGTCCGATAGCATTTTAAGCTTGTCTAATTATAAGGAATTACCATTAAGTTTAAATTTGGAGAATATTCATGCTTTAATTGATTTATCTATTCTATCATGTTACTCTACAGGAAACAAAATTGTATATGTTATGCGGATTCCATTGGTTTACAAAACCGAATTTAGTCTTTACAAAGCAATCCCAGTACCAGTACCATACGTTGCACAAAACCCGGATGCCTATATTATGGTTGTGCCTACTTGTAATTATATAGCGTTAAGTAAAGATAAATTATTCTACATATGCCTTTCAGATTTGAATAACTGCCGGAAATCCATCAATCAAATATATATTTGTGACCACACCAATACCCAATCACTTGAAAATGTTCCTAACTGTGAGGGAGAAATATTGTCGAAAATTGTAAAAGAACTCCCAGAACAATGTAAAACTAAATTTATACGTGGTAATTTAGATATTTGGCAGAAACTTCAAGGCAATAGCTGGATTTATGTACAATCAGAACCAAGTAGGCTCTATATAGAATGCAGAAATGACACCACAGAATTTAAACTATTAGGCACAGGCATTTTGAACTTACAACCCGATTGCATCGGCTATTGTAAGAACCGGGAACTGGTCGCGAAGTCAAAATTAACCTTAGAAATAAAACCTTTACATTCCGATTTTAACCTTATTGCAGAAGCTTGTTGTAATTTAAGTAGATTCAATATAATTGTACCAGAATTACCGCCCTTAAGGCTATCTGAAATAAATTTAGAAAATTTACCTAACATTGCTGATAGCAAAATAATAAATCAAATTGACAATGTTATCAACGACTCTGTTCCAGTTTTATATAACTCCCATATTCCAATTTTAACATATTGTCTAATCGTAATTGTACTAATTTTAATCCTTTATATCCTTTGTAAAAAATTTGGTAAGTGTCCAAACGCCTTTGAAAGAAATCAAAACGTAGATGTCGAAAATAATGATTCTGGAATAGAAGATATTCCAATGCCGCGAATTAGAATAAATTAAATAACATAACTTCTCTAAAATAGGAGGAAGTTATTCTTAACCGGGGGGCTGTTACATCCCTCAACTGTCCCTAAAGAAGCTGACTAGATGCTGACACAGCATCCCTGCCCCTGAGGCTTACAGTCCTAGTCTAGAGTAGTAGAATCGAGCATCAGTTCGGGTCGGATCACTGAAGAATAAGGACGCTTACCTTATTTCCATACCGTGTACTGTATTAACGGTGCTTTTAATTAAAATCCTTTTTTTTAAAAAGTCGTTCATCATTCCCATTCTAACAGCACGCGTAATATTTCTTCCCGTTCCTGCTTCCTGTAAGAACTTATGCCCGGGATAAAAAGTAGCCTGTGTGTTATTCCAGACTATAATGTATCCCTGTACCAAATTTCAGCCATTTGAGCTTGAAAGAGTAACAAACATCCACACTCACAATCATTCGCATTATAATATTAGTAAGATGTATGCCTCGGTGACTCGGTTTAAGTTTATGTGGCGCTCATTGCTGGTGTTACGGGTTCGACTTTTGACTCGAAACAACTATTGTTGGTGTTATCTGGGTATGTTTACTATAATTGATATGATTTAGAAAAAAAATTAACACAAAGAAAACCGACTTCAAACAAAAACTAAAAATTTAAAAATAAAATTAACTTAGCACAAAATAATAGGTAATATTTAGATTTATCAGATATTATTGAATGTACCTAATACTGAAATCGGCGCCAAGTAAAACTGTAAGTTTAGGTAGGTATTATTTATCTCTCATAGTAATATTGGCACCGACTTCAGTATTACATTCAATAATATCTGATAAATCTAAATATTACCTATTACTTTGTTAACCGACTTCCAAAAAAGGAGGAGGTTCTCAATTCGTCTGTAGTTTTTTTGTTAAGTTAATATTAATTTTCAATTTTTAGTTTTTGTTTGATGTCGGTTTTTTTTGTTAAATTTTTTTTTTCATTATTTTTAGTGACGGGTAGACTGAAATTATATCTATCTAGAGGTAATTTTCTCCCAATACAAATTAATCAAGCCCAAACACAAGTTAACTGCTGGGCGCCGATTCTCGACCACACGACGTGAATGCGTGGACGCAAATTTACGGGTGAAACGTCGTCCGTCTCATGTTCGCCGTTCCTAAATATGAGACAGGCGACGCGTAACCCGCCGATTTCCGTCCACGCATTTATGTCGTGTAAAGCGAGAATCGGTGCCCTGTAAATCGTTAAGAAATTCCCTCGATTCGAGGGATTTCTTCGATTTCTCCAGGATCCCAGCATCAGATTCTGACTTCCTGTATATGGGACCACATGGGAAGCATAAGCTTTCAAATAAAAAAAAAGAATCATCAAAATCGGGTAACTCTTTCAAGCGATTTGCCGGTAACAAACATAAAAAAAAATACAGACGAATTATTGAGAACCTCCTCCTTTTTTGGAAGTCTGCCACCTATATACGAGTAGGTAGAGTACTCGTAAAACAGTGATCACTTTTGATCATGTGTGATAGTCTACCACCAATATACGAGTAGGTAGATTACTTGTAAAACGGTGACCACTTTTGATCATGTGTGATGCTCTGCCACATATATACGAGTACGTAGATTACTCATAAAACGGTGACCACTTTTGATCATGTGTGATGCTCTGCCACCTATATTGAGAACCTCCTCCTTTTTTGGAAGTCGGTTAAAATAAGGGTATGAGGAGGTACTTAATGGGTAGGAGAGAATACTTCTGTAAATGTAATGCCATGGTCAATAGATCAGATAACACTCGAACGAAAGTTCGCCTATTTTGTAGGTAGAGGAAATAGAAGTAGACTTTGCTTGAGGTAGAAAGGAGCAAATTATACATACCCACCTCAAACCGAGCGTGAAGGTCAAAGGAGTCTTTCATACCGTGAGCCAAGATGGAGTAATAGTAATGAAGAGATGGCATCTCCCACGTTGATAGATAAGAGTCTGTACTGTTACATGTTCGTGTAGGATTCCCGTCATCTGGGAAGAATTTTGTGGGACAAAATCTGCGAGTAAAAACTTCATTTCAAACAATAGCAGTAGTGAGTATGTAGGTTTGGATCATGATCTTCAGAGTCCAAGTTGTTAAAACTATGACTTGACTTTTTTGAGTATTGTTCACAAAAAACCTTTATGCTCGGATGAGGCAGTCGAGGCACTGCCAAGCCACACTTCCGGTAGTTACGTAGGGATTCGATGATACTAGGTTAGTCAAAAAACATATTAGGAAGTCCTCATTGCTCCTCGGACTCAGTGTTCTGTAAACGAATACCGAGTAAGCAACATTTACTGTGGCCGTATGCAGATTTGTGACACTTTTATTTCGCGTCTCTGTGCTTCGGAATGCACGTTGGACTCGGTTGCCAGTAAAACGGCAGTCATTAAGCCAAGTTGAAGGCCTATAGAGGCGGCTTGAAAAATTTCAACAGCAGGCAATCACAACCTCCGCCTGTGTATCTCAACACGGCAATACGGCTCACCACCTATTACGTGGTACAACTTCTATAAAGGTGAAATGAGAGCATATAATATTTCTCTGCCTACCCCTTCAGGGATAAAGGCGTGACCATATGTACTTATGTATGCAAAACAAAATGATTACCTGAACCATGCGTCTCCTTTGTACCAGTACGCTCTTAAAGGATTTACAGAAGTTATCACAACATACACCCCAATCACAAACGTATGTCCATCAACTAAAAACGGTCGTATATCTTCTTGAATATGATTCTTCGCACGATTATTTGTCGATTTCGTCGATTCCATATACGATTTCCAATACTCGTTTTTCATTTTTGGTATTGTAAAAGTTTTTGTTGCGTATTTAGATTCGGAAGAGGCAAAATAAATTTGAGATGATAGAAAATCCTCGCCAGGAAAGAGGTTTATGCGTTGGTTTGGCTTCAGATTTCGATAGTATTCTAAAGGAATGAAAGGAGAATTTTGTATCCAAACTAAGGAGCAATCGCTGGTATTAGATTTTTTCTCATATCCAGTCCTTATAAGCACAGAATGTAAATGGTTTAACGAATTGTTTTGGCTATTTCCATAGTTCCTATTTGACAGTACACAATAGTAGACGAACTTTGGTTGATTATTTGTTATGGTTCTATTATTTCTTAGAATTATTATAGTTTCTAGTAAGATGTCCAATGACAGCACTATGAGACACAAACATATGAATATTTTTACTATTTCTCTTTTAGGCTCGGTGGTTTTATTGCTGTTCATCATGGTGTTTTTTTTTCAAGTAAGTAATGTTACCTACGTATTTTATGTTACCTACTCAGTTGTAATATTTATCACAAAATTTATGATAACAATACAACTCGGTTGTAATTTAACGCTTTTAAATTTAATTTGCTAATTAAGAACTGTAGTATTGTATTAAGCCGTTTCAGTACTTTTTTTATGTGATTAGAACAGTTTAAAAAATTGTTTATTAACACAGAAGAATTAAGTAGGTACTGGCACAACAGACATCTCAGGTATGTGAAGTGTTCTTTGTTTTTACGAGTAATCTACCTACTCGTATATACGTGGCAGACCATCACACATGATCAAAAGTGGTAACCGTAGCCTAATTTAGTAGGCATCACAGAGCAACGCGATCTGTATATGGGGAGAAAAACATAGCATGTTTGCTCCGTACATATTTGTCTGCCATATTTTGCGGTTGGAAATCATATTCATATACCTACATCCATAGATTTAGAATGTACAAGATGAAAAGTGTCAAACTGAAGGCGAGACCAAAAATGAAAGATCTATGTGTGAGTTAAATAGTGTTGTTGAATGGTCACACCTATGTTATCGATAAAAGTATCTGTATAAATGGATGGAATGGAAATGAAACTTCTAAGCACACAAAGTGCTTAGAAGTTTCATCTCCAACTTCTTGTTTTGGGGAATAAATTGTTAATTTGAATGTAATCGACTATGAAAAAGTAAAATGGGATTATATGGGGTAACTCGTAATATTAGAAATTCTGTAGTGATCTTACGAATTTTGATTCAGTGCGTGAATGTGAAAATACACTTTTAACATGTAATTTATGGCATCGTACATTGCATTGTTGCCGTACATATATATTTTGCCAATTGAATTTGAAATTTTACTGAAAATCCAACTCTTGTCGTAATACTAAACCTAGGAACTCATTTATTATTGAACCCTAGTAACAATAAAATATATTACTCGTAGATTTTTTTAAATATATTAACCTCGCCAAATTGAAAGCCGTGGCGCATCTCGCGAATGGGGGCCATGCTTACAGCACACAGGACTTCCTACAGTAGTCCTCAAGTTGGCAGCCCTATGATGTGCCTCTTCACGCTCCGCTTGTAGAACCCGGGATTGTAAAATGAGGGAAACACATGTGCGGGCAGGTCGTTCCAGGATTTTGTAGTTCGACAGAGGAACGATCTTTTGAAACGCTCAGTTCTGGCGAAGATTCTCTCCGCTATATATGAGTGGCACCTCTGCCCGACGTGTTGTTCGGAATCGGAAAGGAGATGGTGGGATCAGGTTGAAGAGCTCTTCAGAACATTCGCCGTGATACATTCAGTGGAAGGCAGCCAAGGACGCTATGGTTCTTTGCTGCGCTAACGGCTCGAGGCTTACCGTCATCTTAGGACAACCTATAATTGAAATCGGATAACACGTCTCTGCATAGCGCCAAGCGCGTCCAGTAAGTACCTCGCACAGTCATCCCAAAGGTGAGAACAGTATTCGACGCAGAGGCTAATCTGCGCCTTGCACAGCAAACATCCCGGTGTGGCGTGGAGTACCTTAAGTGAAGTAAGATTATAAAAATTCAACTCAAAATGGATCACAAATTTTGGAAATATTATATTAAAATAGGCACAAAACCCTAAAAAAAGGTTAAATAACACAGTTCGAGTAAAAATCAATCATATTTATAATAAATTAAATCCAGATAAGTTTGTTTGTAGCAATGCCACTATAATGAACTATCGACATTCTTATCGATACCTACCCATGACTATTTTACTGTAAACAGCCCTTTTTATTTCTGCCTTATATATCCTCCAAAAATGCATTTATACATTAAATATTGTGTTATGTATGAAGGAAAATGCATAATCTACGTTATGAGTTGGACTTTCAGTGAAATTTTACATCCAATTTGGCCAAATATGTACGTCAAAAATGTAATGAACGAAGTCACAAATGACCTGTTAAACGAGTCTTTCTTCGTATAATTGCGTTTTGTAATATCCTATTCACACACTAAACACGACACTATTGTTGAAAATATAAAATTTTCTATTTTAATCGTAAGATCACTACAGATTATTGGATATTATGAATAACATAGAGCCGCCATAGGACCCCACAGGACTCTGCGATTCAAAATACTGACATATGAGTACACAATTTGCTTTCTCTTTTCCTCTCGAGCTAAGTGCTATGGATAATGAGGTCTCGCTCGCACGCTTTGTATATCTATTGAGAGTAGCGAAAAATTCTAAATCTATGCCTACATCACTACAAAAGCAATCAGCTGTCACTATGGAACTTAAACAAAACAATTAAAACAATACACTCTTAATTTCAGACATACACATATATATTTTTTATATATGTGTGTGTTTATGCGTACACTTTTTAGAGTCCGCTTTGACAGAAGGGTAACTCTCAGTATGGCGCCTCCCGTCCCGGTGAACGTCATAGATCGTGCTGCTCTATGAGTAGGCATGCAAGTCATACAACATAGGAGGTGTAACAATCGCGCTGTCGACCATTTAAAACATCCATACCCATCACAGCCTACAAATCATAGGTAGGTTTTCTCTTTATACTGTAGATATTCTGGAAAATATATCCAGGGATTTCATTTCACAATCTAAGCCTAGTCGGAAGGGGAGCTCTGGCCACAAAGTGTGAATATGAAAACTCTATCTGTGACTAGAGATACTTTCTTATAATGGAACTACTAGATGATTCCGCGCGCCCGCGTGGATCTTGTTACCCGTTCCCGCTACCCATGGGAACATATTCCCGGGATTATAAGTAGCCTATGTGTTATTCCAGGTTATTATCTATCCCTGTACCAAATTTCAGCTTAATCCGTTCAGCCCTTATTTTTACGTTACGCTTTAAGGGCTGAACGGATGAAGCTGAAATTTGGTACAGGGGTACATATAGGCCTTGAATAACACATAGGCTACTTTTTATCCCGAGAATAAGTTCCCACGGGAAACGGAAACGGGAACAAAACTTGACGCGGGCGGTCGTCAGCTAGTTTATAATATTAGTAGGATTCCAATCCGCACTTCCATTACTGAGACTCTTGTAAACCAAGTTACTCTGCCGCTGCAACAACTGGCAAAAAACTTGTCAGCCTCTTTTTTAATAGCATATAACATAAAGTTGTTCATAGCATATAACACAATGACGTGGTTTTGAAACTTAGTAGAGCAAAGGGATCTACTAATATCTGCCCTGTAAATGAAAACGAAAACGGGACTTTATGTAAAAAGCATTACATAATATAATCATGTAAATGAAAACTATGTAATAAACTGAAATAAAATATGCACATATTCAACAAAAACCAATTTAATACTTTCAATCTTCTTAAAAATAAATTTTCAAACAAGATGTTTGTTTATAAATACTAGTAATTAATTCATTCAAAAAATGATTTGTTCACCATTGAGCATGAACCCAGTCGACATCATCAAGGTTCAGGTTCGCCAGGGGTCCTGTTAGATGACGTCTGCCTACCCCTCTAGTGTATGCTTCTCTATGTGCACCACGTGATGTCTTGGTTACATTTACACTGAAACCACATGTGTTGGAGATGGTTCATGCCTCGCAAACTCTTTGGCACCGATTCTAAAACCTCGTCTATGTCCTGAAAAAAAATTTTTTTTTACTTGACTGCATTCTAAGGTTTTACTTATAACTATGGGGTTGACGGAAGGCTGTTGCTGAGATTTGGAGTTAGAATTTCGGGTCGGAATTAATATTTTTTGTGATCTGCAAATGTACAGAAACTTGTTTCTGGGATAAAAAACAACAAGAAGCCGTGAGGCGGTTTCACCCGACTGCCCCTCTCAAAACGTTTATTGTGAAAGTTCAATCCGATATTACACTTCACTGACACTGACGTCGTTGCCGTGGATACGAAGCGCGGCGCCTCGGCGTCTTTACTTCAAACTTTGAACAGATGATCCACGTGACGTAGTAGTGACGTAGTTTAATGCGACAGTCACAGACTACAGACAAAGTCTCGCCATATGCCCCTCTGCACTCTATTTAATAGAGAGGGGCTAAAAGTAGTCTACATCCTTTACCAAGTTCTATAAGTGTACTAAATTTCATCAGAGCCGGTTCAATGGTGTAGTGTAACAGACGGAGTTATGTTCACATTTATATATTAGTAGTTATAGGGATGTTTTATAAAAAATTTAAAAGCATGCATCTAGGAGGAACTTAGACCATCTCACACAAATAGTCAAAGAGGAGGAAGCACATATTTGAATTTTTTTTGGACGTTATGCCGGATTCGACCTTACTTTAACCACACGGTCACGGTCCGTACCTACCCGTCCAGTGCCGGGAACCTTTAAGAGAGCCTCGGAAGGCTGCCTCAGAATAGCACACAATTGGGCTTAGTACAATGTATATTGCAGATTTTTTCTTACCTTTACTTGAGTCATAGGCGAAGGAACTAATCTTCTAAAGTCAGCTCTATTTAAGAACTCAGTATGAGCCTTTAATAGGCTGTTCTTTAATTTGTTGTCTAGACAAGGCTTGCACAGTTTACAGACTGGCAAAGCTCCGCAGTCCTCATTACAGACTGTTGCACACTGATCACCAAATACTGCTATGTGTTTATGTGATGTGATCATGTCGTTAGCGGCAGGCTTGTTACTGAAATAAAAAGAAATGAAGTTTTATTTATGATGATACTCATTAAAAATAGCGTAACAGATTGTTAGTTTTGGAGATTATACCAGGCTAACGACGCGATAGGTGAATTTATTACAGACTAGCTTCCTACACGGCTTCGCCCTTGTTATGCTTCAAACACCACACATTGCACTCCACACCGGACTATTTGTGCTCCCCATAGCCATAGAGCAACACGATCGATGACGTTCACCGGGAGGGGAGGCGCCATACCAACAAATACAGACGTATAAAGAAGAACAGTTCCTAAGGATTTTTTGTGCCAATTTTGTTGGGGGCATGCCCCCAGCTCATGTAGTTCCCATTTGGTGGCGCTGTCGTCGCATTTCACTGTCGCAGTTAATAGTCGAAAACTAGTAGGCTCATTTTTAAGTTTTTATCGACTGAATTCAGGGATTATTTATAAAAAAATCTTTCACTTTTTTTAAATCAAAACATAATATATTTGTAGATGATATTTACAATGATTGGTTTTATTCTTTGGCTTCAAAACATTTAAAATGGCTGCCGCGCTGCGACTGCAGCGCCGCCAAGCGGCAGTTTGTGTCACACAAAGTTAGTCTTTAGAGCAGCCTAAGAAACTATTCTTCTATTTACGTCTGTATTCATTGGCCATACTAAGAGTTTCCCTTCTGTCAAAGCAGACTCTAAAAAGTGTACGCTTATACACATACTGAAATATGTATGTGTATGTCTGAAATTATGAGTGTATTGTTTTAATTGTTTTGTGTAAGTTCCATAGTGACAGCCGGTTGCTTTTGTTGTGGAGTTTATGAATATGATTTTCCCCGCAAAATATGACAGACAGATATGTATAGGGAAAACATGCTATGTCTTCTCCCCTTGTACTGGTCGCGTTGCTCTATGGTGCTCCCTAATTAGTTTGGAATAATCTATGGAAATTCACTCGATATAAATTTTCGTGGAACTTATTTCTTTTTAAATAATGTATTGCAAAGATACACTTCAATTACATTGTGTATTATGATGTAGATGTTGGCAAATACTGTTTAGCAAAGGATTGAAGACAAATAGTCATTTGTGAAACACGTGAGGTCCCTGTTTGCTTTATAAATAACAGAATAATGATTTTTCATCAAAGAGCAGTGTAGATAATTTGTAAGTAGGTTAGCACAAGCTTAATAGAATAAAGTATATTAGTAGGTAGTATATTAATCAGTAATATTTCGTGTGAATAAATAGGCACCTGGTTTCGGCGCTGTTTTGTCGTGAAATGCCTGTCAGCGAGAATAAATTGTACAAAACTTGTTCATACAGCAAGGCATTCTTACTGAAGTGCGCCGAGTCTAAATTGGGCGACATATTGGCTTCTAATAAATACACTTTCAAATTCTCATCCACAATTAGGTCGAACCTCATAATTTCAAAGAAATTATCTTGCGAAGGGTACCGTTTTGTCTGAAAATATTAAAATAGGTTCTATACCAATATTATAAAGAGGAAAGATTTGATTGTTTGTTTTCTAAAATAGGCTCCGAAACTACTGAACCGATTTCAAAAATTCTTTCACTTTTGTGAAGCTGCACTATCCCCGGATGACATAGGCTATATTTTATTCCCGTATTCCCACGGGAACGAAAGCTACGCGGGTGTAACCGCGTGGCGTTCGCTAGTTGTATATAAAGGCCTAGAAACAACAGCTGATATTAAAGTCTAGCCTAGTTGAATGGTCTGAATACTAATTTATGTAAATTGAATAAAAATATAGCCATTTCAAATACTAAGTTAGGTTTTAGATTGGAGCTTATTGGGTATGAAAATATCTGGGTTTTCAAAATGTTTTAGTAGGTACAATGGAAGGAATCCGTAAGACTTAATTGCTTTTATATCTGACCGCTTAGGTCAAATAAGTATTTACTTTGGTAATGTAAGTCTGGTTGGAATAATAGTATGTATTGAAATCAGCCCAACGTACGTGATATCATTGGGTCACCAACTTGCTGATTGTGAAAATGGCCCCCTAATTCCTAGTACCTAATCGACAAGGTAGTACTAGATTTTTTTCCCTCCAGAGACGGTGAGAGATTTCTCAGTTCCGTCACTATCCCAAGTACTCGTGTATAGGTGTTTTTCCTCTTTCCAGGTTGTTAAAGATAAATAAATAGGTACTTACAGCCGCGACTATGTGATGTTCCTTTATAAGGAGTACCTCCGCTATTGCCTTCTGAATATCCTCCCACATGACTGATGGGTCTTTGCCCTGAAATAAATAAAATCTAATTTAATTCAAGTCTCATTTATCACCTTTAAGAATGCCTTACAGTTACTGCCAATCAAAACACTACCCATTTGACCCAAACGACTTTGACAAGTACGTGATAAGAGATGACTATCTGCCTACATATTAGAGATGACTATCTAATCTAATTTTAGTTTAGACTACCTGCTGTGGAATTCTCGAGCAGCCCATAAGGCCTTGGCTTAAAGACAGCCATGTTACTGACAAACGGGACCAGTGGCTAAACTGGTCCATTGAAGCATGGAAACTCCAGAAATGGAAATGCCAGAAAGTGGTCACCCATATCCAGACCAGCCATAGTGTAAGTGTGAGATGCTTAATGCAGGGATCGTATACAGATCACAAGGAAGTTCTACAAGCTCATAAAATTCGCTGCAATCAATCAAATCAGCCTAAAATAAAAAAATAAAATAAAATTTATTCGCTTTGAAATTTAAAAAGATTCGTCAAAATTTTTGTGACTCTACTGGGGGTTCGTAAATGCTACAGACTGAGAAGAACACCCTAAGAAACTCAGTCCGGTCCCTCACAAAATTCATCTTAGAATCTAAAACAGTTCTTTTTTATGTAGAAAGGAGCAAATCGTGTCACTTCCAGGAAGCCTTGTCCTCTAGAAACTCTTTAATGCTTTTTTTACGTGAGGGAAAATCCTCATGGATGTTATGCCGGACTCCTACCGACTAAAAAACCTCACGTGTACTGCTCACAGCCTACGGTTGGGAGCCCCGGGTAAACCCTCGGATGGATACCCCAGGACTCCCAAAAGACCTCTTTATGCTATAATAAGGCTGGCACAATTTATAAGTTTTTTAAATTTATTCACTGACAAACCTGCTATGGCTGTCGGCAATGTATTGTACATTCGAATACAATAGCCCGCAAAAAATATAGGATGGCAGTTCACCGCTGGACTAATAAGCTTTCAATTTACGCCAAAACATATTGTGTTTTGGCGTAAATTGATTGCGAATTCTTTACGCATTCTTCACGCAGTAACACCCTATTAGCTTATGTACGAGTACGCATTCGTGGTACAAAAATATACTTACTTTTTTTAGTATTGAAATAATATTTAATATTAATATTAAAATATTTTTTTCTTTAGTATTTGAAATTTGACATTTGTAATTTATTGACATTAGTACTAATTCATATTCTAATTGGACATGCTATTTAATTTGACTATGTGTGTTGACATATTAATATGAATTGTAGGTATATAAGTACCTGCTTAATTATATGTTTGTCCATCAACTGTGTGAAATTGATGTACTTAACTGAAAATATTTGTAATATGTCATACTGTGCATCTACCTAACTTGTCAAATTGCATGCTTTAAAACGGCCAAATATGTGAAACTACTAACATATTCTACATCTACTTATGTACCATATTTGATGCAATAAATAAATTATGATTATGATTATTATGAAATAAGACATGAGGACTAGATAATGATTTCTTACCTTGGATCTAACATAAACATCAAAGGCATCCTTCATGCCATGCCCGAGTGCCGTGAAGGGCATAGCCAGGGATGGCACTTCCCATGTCGGCAGATAGTCATCTCTTATCACGTACTTGTCTAAGTCGTTTGGGTCAAATGGGTAGTATTTTGATGGGCAGTACCTGTAAGGCATGATCAAATGTTAATAAAAATAAATTGAATGATATACAACTAGAGGTCGTCACGTGGTTACCCGCGTAGTTCCCGTGGGAATACGGGAAGAAAATATAGCCTGTGTCACCCGGGGATAGTGTAGCTTCCTAACAGTCAAAGAATTTTTAAAATCGGTTCAGTAGTTTTTGAGCCTATTCGATGCGAACAAACAAGCAAACAATTAATCAAATATTTTCACATTTAGTATAGACTAGTTGTGCCCCCCTCGGCTTTGTCCGTAGCATATTTGATGATAAGTAGCTATAGCACACAGGGATTAATGATCTTTCTATCAAAAAAATATTATCAAATAGTTTTCTAGATTCATTGATAAGGCAACCAACCTACTTCTATATTAATGTTAATACATTTAGTTATAATGCATTTATAGATTTAATAGCGCTACGGAACCATTCATTGTGCGTGGTTCGAAAAACGTTTGGTCGATTTTTGAGTTTATCAACAGACAGACTATATTTAATATTATGTATGTATAGCTAGAAGTCTTAAGAAGCGACACAGAGCCCGTGTTTAGAAGGACACTGTCTAGGGGCAATCTGGTCTGCTGGGAATCCTGAGTTAATCGTTTCGAGGGCATTTCATTTACGGAATTTCCACGCGTTGAAGAAATTGGCAATCTGTATAGCAAGCAGAGAAGAGTTGTCACTTACCTGAATAACACATCGCCTTTATACCAATAGGCTCTCAGAGGATCCACTGACGTAATAACCACATACACTCCAATATCGAACTTATGTCCATCCACTAAAAACGGCTTTTGAATGTACTCCTGTACAAAACTTTCTCCGCTAGACACATCTATTTCACTCACGTTCTTCAATCGAACCCCTCTATGCATGTTGTGTTTCTCCAAAAATAATGAACCTGCATTCTGCTCAACGTATTTGAAAAAATCTTCTTTACTCTTTGGTAGCATAAAGGCTTTTGGAATATATTTTGAATCTGTGGTAGCTAAATGTACTTTACTGGTTATAAAACCCGTTCCAGGGTAATGGTTAACCCTCTGATGGGGTTTTAGTGCCTGAAGTGTCTTCTGTAAAGGGTTGAAAGGAGAATCATGGGACCAAAGGAGATCCCACGAAGTTTTGTTGGACCCTTTCTCGTACCCAATTCTTTCAAGCACTGAATGCACATGTTTTAGTAATCCTTTTTTGTTATCTACGTTTAAGTGATTCGCATAAGCCCAATATTTTGGTTTTTCTATGCAATTTTCTTTGCTAAATCTTTGATTTCTTTTGGCTACGTTTATAATTTCTAACAATATTCCCAGTGATACACCGATTATACAAATAAGTAGGAATATATTTGAGAACGAATCTTTTTTCCGGAACCTATTTATGGCATCTTTTAATTTTATTGTCTCGGATTTTGATTCTGTAGAGTTTTCCTTTTCAATAATGTTTTTTGATGATTTGTTTAATTTTGTCGTAGATTTTTCAGCAATCTGGAAACATACACAGTTAGGTTACATAAAATAAAACGATTCAGTTATATGGCCACCAATTTGTAAATCCCAATTAGAAACTCAGGGCCAAAGCCAGTCTCACTTGCAAGTGGCGCTGATGCTCCGAACTATCATAGTAAAGAAAAAATAACTAAGAAAAAAAAATCCTGAACCGATCATTCTGGCCAGGGTAAGACCAATCACTCTGCCAAAATGTATGGCAAAAATATTGGGAGAGGCCTATGCAGTGGCCTGTGATAAATGGATTTGATTGGCTATCTGTTGTCTCATAGATGGAAACATGCATAATCATGTCTTTCTCTTTCCCACGACCCCGTTCAGAAGTGGGCTGGGATAGACTTATTTAATTGACTATATTGTATTGTTACTGAAGATACACATGTATGTCAGACACCGAAAAACACCTTAAAAAAATTTGCATTTAATACACACATACTTTTCAGGCCTGGGTTTAAAAAGTAAGGGCTAGTCAAGGGCATCAAGGGTTTAAAAGTGCACCCTGCGAGATTTTAGTAGGTATAGAATCTATCTGGTTTATAAAGTGTGTCGGACTCGAACCGACTGTAAGCACACTGTCTCTACATATCTGTCTAAGGCTATGCGCCCGAGCACCTCCTCGGAAAATGTCCTAGGGATGTTCGGGGTGCTATTTTTTTAAAATAAACATTTATGACTTGAGTTCTATGCGAAAAAAATTTTTTTTAATAAAAAATACAACCGACTTCCAAGAAAGCCTGAAAAATGAAATTTACTTAGCACAAAGTAATATGTATTTTGATTTATCTGATTATTTATTCAATATCATATTGAAGTCGGCGCCAAGTAAATTCATAGGTTTAGGGATGTATTATTCATGTCACCAACTTCAATATTATATTGAATAAAATCTGATAAATCAACTACATATTACTTTGTGCTAAGTAAATTTCATTTTTCAGGATTTCTTGGAAGTCGGTTGTATTTTTTATTGAAAAAAATTTTTTCATTATTTTAAGTGACGGGTGAACCGAAAAATATATCTATCTAGGCGAAAGTTCTCATCAATACAAATTAATCAAGCCCCAACACACGGTAGCTGCTGTAAATCGTCAATGAATTCCCTCGAATCTCTTTTGGTTCCATCATCAGATCGACTCCAGACCTTTATTAATGGTAGCACATTAAAGCACTGAATTAAAAAGTTAACAAACGCACTAGTTGTGCCTATAGTTTTCGGTGGTTGCCCTCGATTTCTACAGGATCCCATCATCAGATCCTAACCTGGTTATAATGGGACCACCTCAGAAGTAAACACTATTCAACAAAAAAAATTGAAATCCGTCTATAATTGACGGTGAACATACATAAAACATTGAGACCTTTCTTTTTTTTTGAAGTTGGATCTATCAACCTAGGTGTAAAGTTCTCATCAATACAAATCAATCAAGCCCAACCACAATATAACTGCTGTAAATTGTTTAGGAATGCCCTCGACTGTCTTTCGACTCTATCATCAGATCGACGCTATACCTTCATTAAAGTGTAGAACATTAAAGCACTTAATTAAAAAGTTAACAAGCACACTAGTTGTCCCTACAATTTTCGGTGGTTGCCCTCGTTTTCTCCTAGATCCCTTCATCAGATCCTGACCTGGTGAAAATGGGACCACCTCAGAAGTAACCCCTATTCAACAAAAAAAAAATTTTGAAATCCGTCTATAATTGACGGAATTATCGCTTGACATACATAAAAAAAAATACATACAGACGAATTGAGAACCTCCTCCTTTTTTGAAGTCGGTTAAAAAGAAACTTACCTTGCCGTTATCATTGTTATTACTATCCATTTTATTATCACTTCATTTATACGTACAAAATATTATTTTACTTTTACCGCGAAAACACAGCGATCACAATTCACAAATGATGAGACCATACTGAATGGAACTTGCAAGTCTAGAAAGAGATGGTGATATTAAAGAGTGTGGGTTAGAGTGAGATAGCGAACACTTTCTAAAACATGGTAGTATGGGAGCCATTTAAGGTCACATCAACATGTCGTTTACACCTTTGCAGTAACTTATGTAATCATTGAATAACGGTTAAGTGGAATCTTTTGCACTCTCAATTGAGCAATAGGTTCCGGTTGCTCGCAAAATTGACACCAAAGCCGTAGGCTATGAACAAAGACATTATATTATAACACTACTAGCTGACGCCCGCAGCTCCGCCTGCGTCAAGTTTTTTTCGCGTTTCCGCTTCCCGTGGGAACTTATTCCCGGGATAAAATAAAATAAAATAAAATAAAATAAAATAAAATTTATTCCCTTTGAAATTTTTAAAAAAATTATTTAGGTTTGTCAAAATTTTTGTGACTCTACCGGGGGTTCGGAAATACTACAGACTGAGAAGAACACCCCAAGAAACTCAGTCTGGTCCCTTCTCTTCTAGTATCTTAGTATCTAATACAGTTTTTTTTAATGTAGAAAGGAGCAATTCGTGTCACTGCCAGGCAGCCTTGTCTTCTAGAAAGTCTTTAATGCTATAATAAGCTTTCTGGCACAATTTAAGTTTTATTAGTTTTTTAAATTTATTAACTGACGAACCTGTTATGGCTGTCGGCAATGTATTGTACATTCGAATACAATTGCCCGCAAAAGAATTGCTTATTTTATTAAGCCTAAATCTAGGTACAGCCAATTTATTCTTATTTCTTAAGTTTAGATTATGGATATCACTATTTTTAATAAATTTACTGTTATTTTTATGAGTATATAATAAGTTTTCATATATGTACTGTGAATACACAGTAAGTATGTTGATATCCTTAAACTTTTCTCTTAATGACTCCCGAATCCCCATACCGTAGATAGCCCGGACAGCCCTTTTCTGCAACACAAAGATAGATTCGATGTCGGCAGCGTTACCCCATAATAGTATGCCATAGGTCATGACACTGTGGAAATAGCTAAAGTAGACAAGACGCGCTGTTCTAATGTCTGTCAGTTGTCGGATCTTTTTAACGGCATAGGCTGCAGAGCTCAGTCTGCCCGAGACTTTCTCGATATGAGGCCCCCACTGCAAGTTGGAGTCTAACTTTATGCCCAGAAAGACAGTTTCATCGACCAATTCTACTTGATCATCCCTAATCTTAATACTGGTGTTAACGAGCCTAACATTTGGCAAGGTGAATCTAATACATTTTGTTTTAGTTTCATTCAACAATAAATTATTTGCGTTAAACCAGTGGACTACCCTAGAGAGGGCATTGTTTACTTCGTCAAGATCGCGTTGTCCACGTTCAACTTTAAATATTAAAGATGTGTCATCAGCAAACAAAACTACCTCGTGATCGTCTCTTATAAGGTGAGGGAGATCATTTATGTACACTAAAAATAGAAAAGGACCCAGAATTGAACCCTGAGGCACCCCCATTTTTACAGCAGAACCATGTGACTGTTTACCATTTATAACTACTTTCTGTACTCTATCTCTTAGGTAAGAACTAATTAAATCCAAGGCCGTCCCCTGGATCCCATAATGATCAAGTTTTTTAATTAAAGTCTGATGCTGGACGCAATCGAAGGCCTTAGATAGGTCGCAGAATACACCAAAAGCATCATACGACTCCTCCCAGGCCTCATATATATACTCTAATAATTTGACTCCAGCATCCGTGGTAGACCGACCGCGCGTGAAACCGAATTGTTTAGTATGGAATAGTTTATTTGTATTAAAATGATATTGCATTTGATTAAGCATTACCTTTTCAAAGATTTTACTAAACGTGGGTAGTACAGAAATAGGACGAAAATTGGACGGATCCGAGGTGCTACCCGATTTAAACAGAGGAGTTATTTTACTAAACTTCATTAAGTCAGGAAACACACCACTATCAACACAATTATTAAATATTATTGATAATTCAGGAGCAACCATTTCAATTATCGAATTAACTAAATGTACAGAAATTCCCCAGAGGTCAGCCGTTTTCTTAATATTTAAAGATTTAAAAGTTTTTATGATAGTGTGTAAACTAATTTTACTGAATTTGAATATTTCATTACAGCAAGGAACATTTGCTTTTAACAAGGATTCTGCTATTGGGGTAGAAGAACCTAGGGCTCTGGTCAAATCTACTGGAATACGAGAAAAAAATTGTTCAAATTCGTTAGCGACTTCGGCATCTGTTGTAATTATGTTACCATTTACTTTAAGTTTAAAATTATTATCATTTGATTTTGCTTGGCCTCTTTCTGCGTTAATTATTTTCCAAGTAGATTTAACTTTGTCTACACTATTGATAATTTTATTACTTATATACTTTCTTTTGGCCGCTAAGCAGTCTGCTTTAAACTTTTTTCAATAAGTTTTAACATAATTTAGAAAGTCATCTGTTCTATTAAGCTGTCTTTCTGAGTATAGTTCATACAGTTTTAATCTACTTTTATGTATATCCTCAGTGGCCCATTCACTGAAGGCTGGCCTGTCACCGATTGTGACTGCCTTAGACTTGAATATGGAGTTGAACTCATTGTAAAAGGAATCAAAAAATAACTTATACATTACATTTGGATCTAAGCCAGTGTCTAAAAATGGAAGTTCATAGCAAAGTCCAACTCGCATACGTTCCAAGCGGCCACTAGTTACTGGTCTACATAATATTTTACGTCTTTTAACTTTTTCTCTTGTGATCTTGAAAGATGCTATTTGCCCAGTATGATCTGATTTTATCTTATTTATAATACTCTTACTTTCTGGCAACATATCACTGTATATATTGTCCAGACAAGTAGCTGTTGTATCACAATATCTAGTAGGCTCTAAAAATAAGTTAGTGAGATTGTGTGATTTAAATAAATTTAAGATATCATTAGTCTGACGCGTATTTATAAGTATATTAACATTAAAATCACCGCACACTATTAGGTGTTTATTAGTTTTTCCAAGTTTAAATAGCACTTTATCCATTACTTCCTCAAACTCACAAAAGGGTGAGACTCCAGGTTTATATACGCATACTACTATGAATTGCTCCAATTCTACGCATGATATTTCAACTGTACACTCTACAGAGAGGGACACAACATCTTTCCGTTCCTTATACTTTAATTTCTTATTTAATAAAATCAACGAACCCCCCCGTGTTGTGTTGACCCTGCAGAACGCACTACCAACCCGGTGACTACTGAAACTGAACATGAGCTCATACTCCTTACGCATATGCTCTGTAAGACAAACAATTTCAATATTTTCTGAGCTCATGAACAGCTCCAATTCAAACTCTTTGACCTGCGTTAATGTTGCAATATTATAATGCACCAGGCTGATATAATTTACATTTTTTAATTTAGTTTTGTTCGGAGGACAGTTTCCGATATAGTTATGGTTTGCAATTAAATTCAACTCTATCAATTTACAATTTTGGCTAGAGGGTAATTCCTCTGTTGTCCCAGAAGTTAATTTAAATTACTTGGAACAGATTCCAAAGTCCTAAATCTACTCTGCTCAAATAAAGCAGTTTTGTCAGCCAAGTTTTTGGCTAAAGAGTAAAAATAACTGAATAGCAAACTTGCTATTTGTCTTTTATAATAATCGGGTAGACAATACCTACCCTTGTGATTATTATAGACTTTATACTTGCTATGTGACAAATTTGTGTCAAATACAGAATTAAAGTCAATTACATTAAATTTATTATTATACTGACTTATTAAGTTTAAACGTAAATTCATCTTATATCTAAATGAATTTTCCGAATCTGGCACACCTTTTATAAATGGAAGTGTGAACATTACAACTTGTATGGCATTTAAGTTTAAGATGTAATTCATGTATAGGGACAAAAATCATCATTGCTAATTTTGCCCCTGTTTGCACAGAAAATTATTATTTTACTGTTAGCGTCAAATTTATATTCTATTATCTTTTGCATAATATCACTTAATGAAGCACCCGGATAGCAATTATTAATAACCGAGTAATAACTTGAATTTAAATTTTGTTTTAAAAATGAACTAAGATTGGTACCAATATCATCACTAAATACAATTAATTTAGTACAACTATTACTATTATTATTTACACTGTCACACAATATATCCACTGATGTACTGGGTGAGCACATGGTAATGGGAGCTAGGGGCTCAGCGGTAACCGGTTCGCCCTGAGCCTCCACCGGCTCAATTGCTTTAGGGCAGTTAATATTGCATGAGTGGTCATTTAGGAAACAATTAAGGCGCTCAGTGTTATCATTTGATGTTTTGAGTACCTTATCTATGGTTAAAGAACATTTAGTAAAGTCCTTAAGGGACCATTCATATTTTTTAGTCATATATTGTAGCTCAAATTGCAAACTTTGTATTTTTGATTCTAATTTTTGTGTGTCAGTGCAATATTTTAAATGGCTTTGTTCCAGCTCTAACATTGACAATTTAGCTTGTTCTCTAAATTTTAAACAAGCACCTATATTTTTACACTTCTTGATTAACATTTTATGGAGTTTTAATTGCTTTTTTGATTTTTGTATAAACTTTTTAATTCTAAGATATTTTTTTAGTTTATTTCTGCTGCAAAACAAAACCGACTTGTCCTGTTGATATGGACTGTCACCTGTAAGATCTATAGTAGTCAAGTCCAGGTTAGCCTATGTGTTATTCCAGACCTATATCTACCCCTGTACCGAATTTCAGCCAGATGCGTTCAGCCGTTCGAGCGTGAAAGAGTAACAAACATCCACACATCCACACTCACAAACTTTCGCATTTACAATACTAGCTAAAGGCCGCAGCTTCGCCCGCGTAAAATTAGTTCCCGTTCCCGCTTACCGTGGGAACTTAATCCCGGAATAAAAAGTACCCTATGTGTTATTCCAGACTATAATATTTCCCTGTACCAAATTTCAGCCACATGAGGGTGCGATTGGAATTAGGATTGGAACGGTATTGGAATCGGATAGAGATAGACAATGATATCAATAGTCAGGCTGCTGTTCGGCCGTTAGAGCCTGAAAGGGTAACAAACATCCACTCTCACATACTTTCGCATTTATAATATTAGTAAGATTAATAAGATATTGTCTTTGGCTACGAATAACAACCCTACGAAGGTATGACTTTTCACGTCACGGTTCATACTTACAGCAGGTGGCGTAGAGGTTGTGCATGTGACAGCCGTTGTTCTTGAGTTCCGGGTTCGAATACCAGCTTAGAACAAATAATTGTGTGATTGAAGATATTTGTTTCGGAGTTTTAGTATTTTCTATGCAAACTATATATGTAGTTAGGAATGTTTATTGGTCTTATTCCCCTTCCGAGTGACGGAGACCGGCATAGCATCCATGATAGATTTTCCCTCACGTTAAAAAAATGTTTATTAGTCGTCTAGATCCCATAGCACTACCTCATATTAGCTATAACTAACTGGTTTCGTGATCCAGTTCCCCGAGTACTTAAATTACGTAACACCTGCTGCAGGAGAAAGCTGACAGTTTGTCAAAGGTTTGTTATGAATAGCTAAATCTCACTTATAGAATATACACATACACGCTCACATAATTACACCAAACCAATTTAAGAAGGCCCACTTACAGATGGGCTTGACAATACCATATTATTGACATAACTTCTGGTCAATTTATTTTTCCATCAATAAAATAATCGATCGAACTGTTACTGGGCTATTTTTATTATAATTATGTAATTAATATCCGTGGTCTGATACCCATAATACAAACAGGCTATTCTTAGCTTACTTTGGGATCAGATGGCGTTGTGTGAAAATGTCCGTGAATATGTATTTATTATTATACAGGCCAACAACACTGTGTTCAAAATAATCCTAGCTTATACATATGAAGATCAAACCGTATTTCATTTGAACTACTGCCCGCGCAACTACATCGACGTAACTTAAGAGAGAGGTGTACTTATATACAAAGTGTAACAAAACTACCTGTTCAAATTTCGTCACGTGACGTGGCATCAGTCAAGAAACATTACAAAAACCGGCCAAGTGCGAGTTGGACTCGCCCATGAAGGGTTTCGTAGCAGCAAGTAACATAAAATAAAAATTCTTATAGTTCGTTGTAACTTTGATTGATGTTTTAACACGTTCGCTGTGCTAGTGATTTTTCTAACCGAAAATTGCGGTTTATGACGTATTAATTAAAAACTACCAGCTCTATCTCGTTCAATCTAATTTTCGTTGGTAGTTTTTATGATTATGTACATCATATATTTTTTTTAGATTTATCATTCTCTTAGTTTAGGAGTTAGAGGGGGGGGGGGGACACACATTTTTCCACTTTGGAAGTGTCTATTGCGCAAACTATTCACTTGAGGAAAAAATGATTTTAGGAACCTCAATAGCATTTTTAAAGACCTATCTATTGATACGCCACACGTATTGGTTTGACGAAAAAAAAAATTTTGAGTTTCAGTTCTGAGTATGGGGACCCCCAAAATTTACAGCTTTTTTTCTAGTTTTATATAAGAATCTTAATGCGGTTCACAGAATACATCTAGTTACCAAGTTTCAATAGCATAGGCCTTATAGTTTTGGAGAAAACTGGCTGTGACACACGGACGGACAGACAGACAGACAGACAGACAGACAGACAGACAGACAGACAGACATGACGAATCTATAAGGGTTCCGTTTTTGCCATTTGGCTACGAAACCCTAAAAATGAAGAAACTAAAATCACATGAATACTTTAACCGTAAATCCGTTTTAAAGATCCTATAAATTCATTATCACCCTCTCTTCGTAACTGAGCGGCGGCAGTAGAAAGCGACAACGACAGCCAGACGGTGCTCCGTGTTTGTTTTGCCACGGCGACCGCATGTTACCTCGAATTGCCGCGGTAAAAAACGAATTGTTAATGTGTGACAAAAATATTTAAAAAAAATAAAAAAATTAACCCCCCTTTTTTATTAAATATTTGTATTTGATTTCCGATGAAAAGTCATCTCAGCCGAAAATATAGTTAGAAAATTTTTTGTCTGTTTGTCGGTTTGTCTGTTTGTCTGTTTGCTTTACTTTGTCCGGAAGGATCTCGAAAAGTACTCAATAGATTTGATTCAAAATTTGCGCAAATGTTAACTAGGGGTAGGGTCTTCAAATAGGCTATATATTATCACGCTACATATCCTAGGGGCTAAGCAGAGAGCAATTAAATTGGCATTATAACATAATTTTCACGCGTACGAAGTCGCGGGCAACAGCTAGTATACTAATATTATAAAGAGGAAAGATTTGTTTTTTTTTGTTTGTTTGTTTGTAACGAATAGGCTCCGGAAGGAATAGGACCGACTTGAAAAATTCTTTCACTGTTGGGAAGCTACACTCTTTGCGGTGAACATAGGCTATATTTTTTTCTCGTATTCCCATGGGAACGGAAACTACGCGGGTGAAACCGCGTGACGTCCGCTAGTATTTGTATATTTATACAGATAACGACACGCTAACTCTACAAACTCTTAGGCCGACTTTTACGACGACTATGGAAATCGTCGTAGAAGTCGTCAGCTTAGAAAAATCTAACGTGTGCGCCCCGTAAAAAAATCCCTATTTGTTATAGTAATCACACTAGTGGTATGGGAGCCCCCTTAAATATGAAGCTGAAGCGCTCGTGGCCCGCGGACTCAGTGTTCTGTAAACGATCACTGCAGTAAGCAACTTTCACTATGGCCGGTCCTTGGATGGGTGACCATTCGTGTGATCACTTAATGACATTTATTTGAGCGTTTCCATGCTTCGGAAGGCACGTTAAGCCGTTGGTCCCGGTTGCCAGTAAAATGGCAGTCGTTAAGCCAAGTTGAAGGCTTTATTTCAACAGCAGGCAGTCACAACCTGCGCCTGTCCATTTAAACACGGCAATATGGCTCACAACGTATTACGTGGGACAAATAAAAAAAAAAGGTGAAATGTGGGCATATAATATGCCTCTGCCTACCCCTTCGGGGCTAAAAGGCGTGATGACGAACGATTTTGTATTTGTTGATATAGTGACTATATCTAGTACATCACCTGTGAAAATTTCAGTAAATTACAAAAGATTATTGTGTGAACCTACCATAAAAGATACGTAGACATGCTAACGTAAACTTTTTTAAAAACAGTCTGCTAGTTAGAACTCAAGAAGTACTTACTTAATGTAGTAGGTATAATATTGCTTAAATTTCTGAGATTTTGAAGCTCCCAATTTATTGTGTAGCGGCTTCGCGATTCAAAGTGTTCTTTGTGTAGGAAACATCAAGGTTATGTTGCGACTTGACCTACATAACTAAAGCGGGTGGTTGAACTCTCAACGTGAATGACATTCCTCAAAGCCTTTCCTGCGTATACCTTCGCAATTTCAGCCGGTTCTGTAAATAAGCTTGTTTGAGCAAAATAACTAATTTATGAGCAAATCTTGTTTAAAACTCTTATCAATAAATCACCTGGTAGCATTTAGTCCGAAACCCTGAGAACAGTGGGTTGGCTGTTTAACATTCTTATAACAAGAAAGCCGTGAGATCATTCTCACCAGACTGCCCTCTAACACGTTTATAGTGAAAGTGAAAGTTCAATTCGATTGACGTTGTCATTTTTGTTTTATTTCAAACTTTGAACAGATGATCCACGTGACCTAGTGACGTAGTTTAATGCGACAGAGTCACAGCTAAAGACAAAGTCTCGCTATAAGCCCCTCTGCACTCTATTTTATAGAGAGGGGCTAAAAGCATGCTAAAACGGCGCGTGTAGATTCACCCAAAAGAAGTGGAATAGTCCAATGCCAACCCCAAATAAAACGGGGTAACATCCGAATCCGAACTACCACCACAGCCGACATATGATGTAGTCCATGTCAGTAGTTCTCTTATACTGTGCTACCACTAAGAAGCGAGATATCGAAAGTTTAACCCCACTTCGACAGTTTTGTGTGACCCATAAATGTTTGTCTCAAAAGTCTGGGTGTTTCTATGTATAAAATGTATGTATTTAAAAGTATATAGATAAGTATTAATATTCGTGGTCTGATACCCATAATACAAGCAGGTTATTCCTAGCTTTCTTTGGGATCAGATAGCGTTGTGTTAAATGTCCGTGACTACACTCGAGAGCAATGAATCCGGGTCACTTAAAGAATCCTAAAAATCTCGGAAACTAAAAATGCTAGGTTAATGCAATAAATTGTATTTAATAGACAATGTAATACTCCTTAAATGAAGGTATTAAAACTTCTTAGTTATTGTAAAGTTATATCATAAAAAAATCAAATTTGAAAAAGGGCCACTTTCGAAGATGGAACTACGAAATTACAGCATTTGGTGTTGCTTTTGTTTGTAATCTGTCATTTATGTGGGTACATAAACCATGTTGATAGTGCTCTATATTCATTAATCAAGCTGAAATTATGTCGCTTACGCCTGAATAATGCACCAGAATACTTACAATGCTGGAAACCGGCCGGAGTCAGCGCGATACAGCCAGGACTGTCGGTGTGTCGCTGTCAACAGTACAAAGAGTTCTCCGACGTTACGAAGAAACTGGTTCTAACCTACGCAGACCAGGAACGGGCAGAACCAGGTGTACCACAGCACGAGAAGACCGATACTTGGTGAACACCATGCTTCGAAATCGCTTTCTCACAGGAACTGAACTCACCAATCAGTTTCGACGCCTCGGAGGAAGTAACCCAAGTGCATGGACAGTAAGACGTCGGCTTGCTGAATCTAACTTAAAACCCCTTAGACCTGCAAACGGCCCTAAACTGGAGCGTGGGCATCGTATTTCGAGACTAAGGTATGCCCAGAGCCACGTAAATTGGAGTATTGAAGATTGGTCAAAAGTTATGTTCTCCGACGAATCAAAATTTATGCTCTACAAGCACGATGGAAGACACAGAGTGTATCGAAGACCAGGGGAAAGATTCAAGCAAGCATGCATCGAAGAAAAAGTAGCCTACGGTGGTGGGTCTGTACTTGTGTGGGCCGGAATTTCTTCTGAAAGTCGCACAGAGCTGGTGATCATAGAAAACGGCTCTTTAACTAGCGTAAGATATGTGGAAGAAATCCTCAATGATCACGTTGGTCCATTTATGGTCAATTTAGGTGAGGATGCTATATTTATGCATGACAATGCCCGACCTCATACAGGTAGGATTGTGAATGACTACCTTCAAGAGATGAACATTACTCGTATGGAGTGGCCAGCGCGCAGCCCGGATATCAACCCGATCGAGCATGCTTGGGACGAGCTAGGCAGATGCGTAAAACAACGAAACCCTCCCCCAATCACGCTTCGTGAGCTCAAAATTGCTCTCACAGAGGAATGGGAGAATATTCCCCAAAATCGTATAAGGAACTTGGTGTACAGCATGCCAAACCGCGTAAACGCAGTAATGGAAGCACGAGGAGGCAATACGAAGTATTAAAATTCAAGAAAATCGTAATAAAGTTCAAAAATTTCATGTTTCCTATTTTTGTTTTAAGGAGAGATCAGCAGTTTTTTCTTTATGTAATTTTGTGTTAATAAAATGTATGGTGACTCATATTTTTTTTACTTTCATTTAAGGAGTATTACATTGTCTATTAAATACAATTTATTGCATTAACCTATCATTTTTAGTTTCCGAGATTTTTAACATTCTTTAAGTGACCCGGATTCATTGCTCTCGAGTGTATTTATTTATTAGTTCGTGTTTTACCGAACTGGTGTTATCCTTTCCAGGCCTTTTCTGGGACTCTGGAGCGTAGGCAAAAGTTACCATCTTGGACGGCAGACACCAAGCGTTTGATTAAAGAATTGAGGTTTCGTCGGTTGGGGGATAAAACTGGTGACTCTCGCTCGTTCTCGTATCTGGTGCAAAGGTTGGCCATCGCTATCCAGCGTGGCAAGGCAGCCAGTGTTATGGACACCTACCTGTGTCATGTAAACATTATACGCAACCAAAATTATTAACTTAAATATCACTGATTGAATAGCCAAAACTTTACCTGAAAAGCCGATGATGAGGACGAATAAATAGATCATAGTCCTGGCGAGAACCATGGTCGTGGTCTAGCTCTAGGAGGAGACTGAGAAACTCTTCAGATACAATTGGGTTACTGTGTGATCTCAAATTGTGCTTCGTCGAGTAAGCAAGTCTGGAACAGATATGACTGAAGTGTACAATCAATCATAAATTTTGAGACGGTTTTCTAAATTCGCCTTATTCATATCTAAAAAAATAACCATTAACCCTTTTGAAAAACATCTTGAAAAAATATCTATTAACCTTTCAAAAACTCTTAAGTTACTGGGCTTTTTTTTTACGTGAGTGAAAATCCTCAGAGGATGTTATGCCGGACTCTTACCGACTAAAAAACCTCACGTAACGTCCTACAGCCTGTGGTTGGGAGCCCCGGGTAAGCCCTCGGAAGGATGTCCCGGGACTCCCAACAGACCTACGGCCGCTACTGCGGCCTCGCCCAGGGGAAGTTACCGGGCTTATTAAAACTGTTTAATTAGCCCGCCCCTCACAGTATCCGGTTCAAAGGCACAAATTAGAGATAGTACAGATGGAAAACTATATACTAAATAGCTGATCACTGAGGCTACGCCACATTCACAGACACGAGGTCAGGCAGTCTCAACCGAATTTTCGATACTGATTTGTGCGCGAGTGTGTGTAGCAGAGGGTAGGTGTGAAAAAAAGTACATACATGAGTTTTCCATCTATCTCTAATTTGTGACACAGGTAGGTGTCCATAACACTGGCTGCCTTGCCACGCTGGATAGCGATGGCCAACCTTTGCACCAGATACGAGAACGAGCGAGAGTCACCAGTTTTATCCCCCAACCGACGAAACCTCAATTCTTTAATCAAACGCTTGGTGTCTGCCGTCCAAGATGGTAACTTTTGCCTACGCTCCAGAGTCCCAGAAAAGGCCTGGAAAGATAGTGACTCTGCTGTCATTTTTTTGACAGATTTTGGCGTGGATAGAAGGGTTAATGGAGAAATAATTATTAAAATCAGTTCTGTAGTTTCAAACTTTACCGATTACAGAACCAAAAATGAGCTAAGTGCGAGTCGGACGAAGAGTTCCATGGGTTGGTTACGCCGCTGTGCCATGGTTAACATTGTGTACCTATTAATGAGTTTTAAAAGGAATAAGTGTTACTTTGTAGACGCAAATTATGCATAAAAGAAGAAAAATGGGAGGTGATACTGTAGAAATTTTGTGAATCAGTATTAAGCCAGTGACAAAAAAGCCTTTTCAGCCTTAACTAAAATACTCAGTGAATCAGTGACGCAACCAAAGTAAAAGTTAAAAATATATATTAATAGCTGCCCCGGCAACTTCGTTTAGGTCAATAAAGGTGTATGAGCGGAGAGGTATAAGCAGCGTGTGAAACTGCCCTATTTGCTTAACCCTTCATTCCACGAAAAAATATACTGCCCGTTCGCTCTAACTTTGCCGCTCGGCTCCATACTAAAGTCGAATTTTTAATTAGACGAAGTAAATTGACAGCAACTAATGTCACTTCTTCATACAATGTTACTTATTTTCTATGACGAAGTGACATTAGCTACTGTCAATTTACTTCGTCTAATTAACAATTTGGGTATACGCCTCTACGCCAACGGCAAAGTTAGAGCGAACGGGTTAGTATCGAAAATTGGTAATGACGAGCAGGTAAAAAGCGGATGATGCAATCGTGACGTCATCTTACCAGTTTCGAATAAAAATTAATTTCTCACTTACCAGACCATGTTTTACGATTCTGCAAACTGCAACAGGTTGATTGATATATTGTTTATTTTCATGTACATAATAATAAATAATAATGCAAATACATTATTTATTATAACAACACAAAACACACACGCACTTGGTACACATGCACTCCACAAAAAAACATTTATTACTCTACCACCACACCATATTTTACGATTCTGTAAAACTTCAACAGGATTATTGATATACTAGCTGATGCCCGCAGCTTCGCCCGCGTAAAATTTGTTCCCGTTCCCGCTTCCCGTATTTTATCCCCTTGGGGGTAGAATTTATCAAAATCCTTTCTTAGCGGATACCTACGTCATAACATCTATCTGCATGCCAAATTTCAGCCTAATTCGTCCAGTGGCTTCATGGCTTGGGCCGTGCGTTGATAGATCACTATGTCAGTCAGTCAGTCACCTTTGAGTTATATATATTTAGATTGATATATTGTTTATATTACTGCGTACAATAATAAATAATAATGCAAACACATTATTTATAATAAAAACATGAAACACACACGTACTACACAAACGCACGCCGTCCATGCGCACTCCACTCTCAACTTCAACTGTTCGATTTTTGTAAACAATATCGGACAATAGATGTCATTCAAATGACAAGGAAATGTTCCATAGAACACATACAATCAAACTTGTTCATAGAAAAGTAGAACGTAAGTAGGCTAAATTTAAGTTCAAAGTCGTCTGGGTAGGTGCGGTGACCGGTCACCGCTTGGGGATCTACGGAATGGCGCGATATTACGCGCGGCCGCCGGCGGCCGCGCGGTGGTTTAGAGGAAAAGAGCTTAATGATTAAGGCTATTTTAAAATTTATTCAGTCCGCGCCAAAGGCGTGGCCAACACGCCAGTTTAGATTTACCCTCACATTCAAAGAAACTCCTACAATTAAAATTTTCGCAATATCTTCGATGTAATAGATTTTTAAAAGTGTCATAACTTTTAAGCTATTGCATAGCTTCTATCGCGGGCCTTGCGTGGAGACCGAATCCAGAAATTCTGTCACGAAAACGAGTCACACTCTCAGCTACCTTCGGCCACGTTCGTGTATCTTTCAAACAATGTAGTAAACAAACAGATTGGATCTCGACTCTCCATAATTACTTACATTTAAATATCAATCCTGATCAATATTCGTTTTAAGGAACCATAGTTAGATTTATGCGGCCATTTCGACACTAATTTACCTTTAGAATATAGAATAATTTCATAAAAATAATTCGATGATAAAAATTTACCTAAACCTGTCATTCTTGCTTGTCATTAAATTATTTTTTCTCAGTCTTGTTTGTCTTTGGCATAGTGTTGTTTAACGGTTGTACTCGCTTATTGATTATGAAAAGAGGTTTAATCATAATCAGTTTGACAACAATTAGTTTAATAGTATACTATTTATATAATAGTATATTTTTATTATAATAAATATATTAAATTTATTCAATAAAATATTAGACAAATTTTAAAATAAATTAATAACTATTTACAATATGAATAAATAAAACTAAACTAAATCTAAATAGGGCCCCCGTGGCATTGTGCCCAAAAGACTGGCAGCATTCCCCCTTTGAACGGCGATGCCTATTCGTTGGAAGAAATAACTGCTAGCCCTTAGGTCACCAGTTGACTCTACAAGAAGCTTCTTCAAAATTTTAAAAAATTTATGTGCGTTGGGACCCCATGGACCTAGGGTCTCGACACCGACTGGAATAAAATTGTACGACGAGCCGAGACCCCTATACTTAATTATATTTTTTATATAAATAAATTATTTATAAATGAACTTTAACTTTAAATAATTATAATCGGTAATCGTAAAACAGTACTGTGTGAGTGTGTATTGTTCTGAAGTTCTGCGAGGTTTTTCTATTATCTCTAATTAGGTATATCAACGACTTTGCTTCAAGTACTTTGGCTTTTGGACATTTTCTTTGCGATCTAATTAAAACTTTTTTATACATACTCATATAATTTCTTAGTATGCATACATACGGAGAATTTAAAACGGCAGTAACTGAGTGATTAAAACCAATAGAATATGAATCTGTGGAAGACCTTCTACAAGTTCTTTAAAATCAACTCACATAAACATACATGCAACACACACACACACACACACACACCCACACACACACTCACACACACACACACACTCAAAAATCAACTCACATAAACATACATGCAACACACACACACACACACTCACACACTCAGACACACACTCACTCACACACACACACTCATACGCACACACACACACACACACACACACACACACACACACACACACACACACACACACACACACACACACACACACATATAAAACAAAGACGGGTTTGTTACAACATTTATAACTCAAGAACGGCCGTACCGATTTGGCTGAAAATTGGTGGGGAGGTAGCTTAGAACCAGGAGACGGACATAGGATACTTTTTATCCCGTTTGACCACGCTTTTTTTTTCGCTTTTTTTGGACGATTCACTATTCTGCTTGCGACGTACACCGGTAGTCCACGTCCTATGCATGAAAATGCGCAATTTCTACAATAATGCGACGGGAAACATCTATCGTTAACGAAATTATTCTGACGGGAGTAAATGCGACGGGAACGGGTGATTTACTCTCTTATGTGACGCATACGAAGTTGCGCGGGTCAGCTAGTAATATTATAAATGCGAAAGTTTGTGAGTGTGGATGTTTGTAACTCTTTCACGCTCAAACCACTGAACGGATCCGGCTGAAATTTGGTACAGAGATACATTATAGTCTGGAATAACACATAGGCTACCTTTTATCCCGGGAATAACTTCCCGCGGGAACAAATTTTACGCGGGCGAAGCTGCGGGCATCAGCTAGTATAAGAATACTTATACTAGCATCAGCTAGTATAAGAAGCTAGTATAATTATTTCTATATAAGAATATAGAAATAATTAAACTAGCATAGTTGATAAAAAATGCTATGTAATAGCTTTACCGCGGCAGTCCCCGAGTGCCACACGTCTTTTTTTATTTATAAACCGATTGACATGATATAAACACTAAATGTTAACTAACTAACTATCTTCAAGCCAAATCCCCTGCGGGGTAGGCAGAAAGAACCGAGCGCCACACGGCACGGTCCATACACACCTCACTTGCTTCTTCAACTTTCATTTTTCTTTTCATGCATGCACGTCGGTTCCTACGGCTCTTGACACCACCTTCAACTAACACACGATTAATTTGGTCGTGGTAGGTGTGTCGTGGCCTTCCCCGACTCCTACGTCCATCCACTTTCGCGTTGTATATCTGTTTTGTCATTCTTTCATCTCCCATTCATTCCACATGCCCGAACCATCGTAGCATGCCCTTCCTTACTTTAACACCGACACTCTCTTTCAGGCCAACTCTCTTTCTTACATCTTCATTCCGAACGCGATCTGCGAGCGTTACTCCGCAGATTTTGCGTAGCGCGCGCATCTCGATTGCGTTTATTCTACTTTCATGCGTTTCCTGCCATACCCAACTCTCGCTTCCATACGTTAGCGTAGGTATCAACACCGCATTGTGTACTGCGAGCTGGGCCTTTTGACTTAAGGCCTTGGTACCTAAAAGTTTGCCTAACGCTCCATTCACACTATTGCCCGCAGTTACCCTCTTTTCTACATCAGCGGTGTACCGTCCATCCCTGCTAAATGCACATCTAAGATATACAAACTCATCCACCTGTTCCAGCACTACATCATTCAGCATTCGTTCTGTCCTCTTCTCTTTCGAATACCATCACTTTCGTTTTAGTCGCGTTCAAATGTAAGCCTAAATGTTAAGTGGAGCAAACCTCAACACGATAAAAAAACCGCATTGCAATCGGTTAAGCGGTTACTGAGATTAGCGTGCACAAATATACAGACAAACAGATATACAGCCATACAGACAAACAGACAAACTGACAAAAATTGTAAAAATCATTGTTTTGGGGTCTCTTGCGTTCATAAAGCTCCCCTATAATATTTATTATTTTTTATCTTCCATGTACAGACAGCGACCTGTTACGATCTTATTAGGTATATTCTCACGCGCAATACCCCGGCCCCCGCCCCGGCCGCGCCGGCCCGGCCTTTGTTTCCTAGAAAAGATATCGCTACCTGATCTGACGGGTGAACCGGCCTTTTATTGACAAAGGATTAAATGGTTAGTGTAAAAGAGAGGCAGAGAGTCTTTGTCATTAATTGTATTAGTTCCAGTTTATTTTTAAATAAGCCTAATCGAGTTTTATGGTTGGGTTAACTTTGGCCTTGCTACGAATAATCGTACTAGAAAGATATTAGAGCCACTTGTAGCCATGTGTAATACCTTTTCAGAATCCCTATTAAATGCGCCAAAACTTGTAATACAGGGTCACTTTTCGGTAGAGTATTTTTTTTTCACAGTGGGGTCCGAAGTAAATAAAAAGTTATGATTTGAGAAAAACAAAAATCGTAAAACTTAATGTTATCTTCAACACAACCAATAAACAAATTTCAGCCGGATCCGTTCAGTGGTTTGAGCGTGAAAGAGTTACAAACATCCACACTCACAAACTTTCGCATTTATAATATTACTAGCTGACCCGCGCAACTTCGTATGCGTCACATAAGAGAGTAAATCACCCGTTCCCGTCGCATTTACTCCCGTCAGAATAATTTCGTTAACGATAGATGTTTCCCGTCGCATTATTGTAGAAATTGCGCATTTTCATGCATAGGACGTGGACTACCGGTGTACGTCGCAAGCAGAATAGTGAATCGTCCAAAAAAAGCGAAAAAAAAAGCGTGGTCAAACGGGATAAAAAGTATCCTATGTCCGTCTCCTGGTTCTAAGCTACCTCCCCACCAATTTTCAGCCAAATCGGTACGGCCGTTCTTGAGTTATAAATGTTGTAACAAACCCGTCTTTGTTTTATATGTGTGTGTGTGTGTGTGTGTGTGTGTGTGTGTGTGTGTGTGTGTGTGTGTGTGTGTGCGTATGAGTGTGTGTGTGTGAGTGAGTGTGTGTCTGAGTGTGTGAGTGTGTGTGTGTGTGTGTTGCATGTATGTTTATGTGAGTTGATTTTTGAGTGTGTGTGTGTGTGTGAGTGTGTGTGTGGGTGTGTGTGTGTGTGTGTGTGTGTTGCATGTATGTTTATGTGAGTTGATTTTAAAGAACTTGTAGAAGGTCTTCCACAGATTCATATTCTATTGGTTTTAATCACTCAGTTACTGCCGTTTTAAATTCTCCGTATGTATGCATACTAAGAAATTATATGAGTATGTATAAAAAAGTTTTAATTAGATCGCAAAGAAAATGTCCAAAAGCCAAAGTACTTGAAGCAAAGTCGTTGATATACCTAATTAGAGATAATAGAAAAACCTCGCAGAACTTCAGAACAATACACACTCACACAGTACTGTTTTACGATTACCGATTATAATTATTTAAAGTTAAAGTTCATTTATAAATAATTTATTTATATAAAAAATATAATTAAGTATAGGGGTCTCGGCTCGTCGTACAATTTTATTCCAGTCGGTGTCGAGACCCTAGGTCCATGGGGTCCCAACGCACATAAATTTTTTAAAATTTTGAAGAAGCTTCTTGTAGAGTCAACTGGTGACCTAAGGGCTAGCAGTTATTTCTTCCAACGAATAGGCATCGCCGTTCAAAGGGGGAATGCTGCCAGTCTTTTGGGCACAATGCCACGGGGGCCCTATTTAGATTTAGTTTAGTTTTATTTATTCATATTGTAAATAGTTATTAATTTATTTTAAAATTTGTCTAATATTTTATTGAATAAATTTAATATATTTATTATAATAAAAATATACTATTATATAAATAGTATACTATTAAACTAATTGTTGTCAAACTGATTATGATTAAACCTCTTTTCATAATCAATAAGCGAGTACAACCGTTAAACAACACTATGCCAAAGACAAACAAGACTGAGAAAAAATAATTTAATGACAAGCAAGAATGACAGGTTTAGGTAAATTTTTATCATCGAATTATTTTTATGAAATTATTCTATATTCTAAAGGTAAATTAGTGTCGAAATGGCCGCATAAATCTAACTATGGTTCCTTAAAACGAATATTGATCAGGATTGATATTTAAATGTAAGTAATTATGGAGAGTCGAGATCCAATCTGTTTGTTTACTACATTGTTTGAAAGATACACGAACGTGGCCGAAGGTAGCTGAGAGTGTGACTCGTTTTCGTGACAGAATTTCTGGATTCGGTCTCCACGCAAGGCCCGCGATAGAAGCTATGCAATAGCTTAAAAGTTATGACACTTTTAAAAATCTATTACATCGAAGATATTGCGAAAATTTTAATTGTAGGAGTTTCTTTGAATGTGAGGGTAAATCTAAACTGGCGTGTTGGCCACGCCTTTGGCGCGGACTGAATAAATTTTAAAATAGCCTTAATCATTAAGCTCTTTTCCTCTAAACCACCGCGCGGCCGCCGGCGGCCGCGCGTAATATCGCGCCATTCCGTAGATCCCCAAGCGGTGACCGGTCACCGCACCTACCCAGACGACTTTGAACTTAAATTTAGCCTACTTACGTTCTACTTTTCTATGAACAAGTTTGATTGTATGTGTTCTATGGAACATTTCCTTGTCATTTGAATGACATCTATTGTCCGATATTGTTTACAAAAATCGAACAGTTGAAGTTGAGAGTGGAGTGCGCATGGACGGCGTGCGTTTGTGTAGTACGTGTGTGTTTCATGTTTTTATTATAAATAATGTGTTTGCATTATTATTTATTATTGTACGCAGTAATATAAACAATATATCAATCTAAATATATATAACTCAAAGGTGACTGACTGACTGACATAGTGATCTATCAACGCACGGCCCAAGCCATGAAGCCACTGGACGAATTAGGCTGAAATTTGGCATGCAGATAGATGTTATGACGTAGGTATCCGCTAAGAAAGGATTTTGATAAATTCTACCCCCAAGGGGATAAAATACGGGAAGCGGGAACGGGAACAAATTTTACGCGGGCGAAGCTGCGGGCATCAGCTAGTATATCAATAATCCTGTTGAAGTTTTACAGAATCGTAAAATATGGTGTGGTGGTAGAGTAATAAATGTTTTTTTGTGGAGTGCATGTGTACCAAGTGCGTGTGTGTTTTGTGTTGTTATAATAAATAATGTATTTGCATTATTATTTATTATTATGTACATGAAAATAAACAATATATCAATCAACCTGTTGCAGTTTGCAGAATCGTAAAACATGGTCTGGTAAGTGAGAAATTAATTTTTATTCGAAACTGGTAAGATGACGTCACGATTGCATCATCCGCTTTTTACCTGCTCGTCATTACCAATTTTCGATACTAACCCGTTCGCTCTAACTTTGCCGTTGGCGTAGAGGCGTATACCCAAATTGTTAATTAGACGAAGTAAATTGACAGTAGCTAATGTCACTTCGTCATAGAAAATAAGTAACATTGTATGAAGAAGTGACATTAGTTGCTGTCAATTTACTTCGTCTAATTAAAAATTCGACTTTAGTATGGAGCCGAGCGGCAAAGTTAGAGCGAACGGGCAGTATATTTTTTCGTGGAATGAAGGGTTAAGCAAATAGGGCAGTTTCACACGCTGCTTATACCTCTCCGCTCATACACCTTTATTGACCTAAACGAAGTTGCCGGGGCAGCTATTAATATATATTTTTAACTTTTACTTTGGTTGCGTCACTGATTCACTGAGTATTTTAGTTAAGGCTGAAAAGGCTTTTTTGTCACTGGCTTAATACTGATTCACAAAATTTCTACAGTATCACCTCCCATTTTTCTTCTTTTATGCATAATTTGCGTCTACAAAGTAACACTTATTCCTTTTAAAACTCATTAATAGGTACACAATGTTAACCATGGCACAGCGGCGTAACCAACCCATGGAACTCTTCGTCCGACTCGCACTTAGCTCATTTTTGGTTCTGTAATCGGTAAAGTTTGAAACTACAGAACTGATTTTAATAATTATTTCTCCATTAACCCTTCTATCCACGCCAAAATCTGTCAAAAAAATGACAGCAGAGTCACTATCTACTACTACACTAAAAATGAAAGAAGGGTTACAAAGCTATATTATTCAGAAGTAACATCTAAAGCATTGGTTCCTAACCTTTTTAGAGCTGTTACCCCTATGGCATGTTAGAGAAACAGATTTTACCCCCAATTAAAAAAAATCAAGAAAGCAATTTAGGCAATGAAAAATATCTTAATTTCCGTTTGGTTTCCGTCTGGGGTGCTTCGTCGTGGACACGATCATACGCATTCGAGATCTGACGGAGGAAGCAATATCGCAGAGCGAGGTGGTGATGCCGGTTTCTCTTGACATCGCCATCGCCTCCAACATTTTGGCCTGGAGATGCGTTAGGGAAGACCTTATTTATCACGGCGTGCCTCCCTACCTCAGTCGAATTGTCGGGGCTTATCTTTCCGAGAGGGCCATAACTTACCTGAGCTGGCTAGGGTCGATTCGGCGAGATTCAGCGGTGTTCCGCAGGGATTGGTTCTAGGACCGGTTCTGTGGATCGGGTACGATTGTGTGCAGCACGGCACGTTGCTTAGAAGTGTCAAAGTAACGTGTTACGCCGATGACACCCTCGTTACGGCGCGAGGAGCAACGCACCGAGACGCAGCCCTAAAGGCCACGAAAGGCGTTGCTCAAGTTGTGGGTCAAATACGGCCGCTGGGTCTTGAGGTCGCCCTTTACCAATCCGAAGCTCTGTGCTTTCACAGACCTTGCAAGAGGCCACCTGCGGGATCTAGCATAAAGGCAGGGAGCGTCAGCATCGGTACTGAGCCCTCGATGAAGTATCTGGGGTTCGTACTCGATGGCCGATGAGACTTCAAACACCACTTCCGAAGTTTGGTCCCAAAACTTAGGGGCAACAGCCGCACTCTCGCGTTGTTGCCCAACATAAGAGGACCCAACACTCCCTGCAGGAGACTGCCTTGGGATAATGCGGAGTGCATTACTTTTATCGCTATACGGGGCCCCGTATGAGTGGAGACCTTGACGGCCCGCAATGCGGCTGTACTACTTAGCCTACAGAAGGCTATGGCCGTCAAGGTGATAAGGATATCGCACGATCTCAGCGGGACACAGGGAAACCACGGCTGAGTGCCAGCACTGCGAGGTACGCAGCGAGGACACAGCGCTCCACACATTGGTGTAGTGCACAGCATGGGCGCAACAGCTCCAGGTCCTCGTAACAGGTCTGGACTTTGACATTCTCTCGCTAGAGACTATCTCCTGTAGAGACCATGGTCCCATGATCTTCAGTGGGAGTAAGTGGGACACCGCAGCGTCTTTCTGCGGGAGAGAGCTCTACCACCCGAGTTCCGCAGTCTTTGGACAGGACGCTGCAGACTTTTCTTCGCCCAAGACTATCGGCCTCCATGATTGGGGGCTGAGGATGGTGGGGGATTTTTAATTTCAAAATTAACACTTCTTTTATTTTTAACCCCCAACGAAAAACGAGCGGTACGTGTTATAAGTTTTAATAACTGTGTGTCTGTCTCTAAGCAACGGGCCGCGCTGTGCCCAATCGTACCCTATGTCCACAGAAGCGGTCCTAGGACCGATCCCTGCGGAACACCGCTGAATCTCGCCGAATCGATCCCAGCCAGCTCGTACGTTATGGCCCTCTTGGAAAGATAAGCCCCGACAATCGACGGAGGTAGGGAGGCACTCCGTGATAAGTAACGCAGCTCCAGGCCAAAGTGTTGAAGTCGATGTCAAGAAACACCGGCATCACCACCTCGCTCTGCGATATTGCTTCCTCCGTCTGGTCTCGAATGCGTATGATCGCGTCCACGACGAGGCACCCATGACGGAACCCAAACTGGTTATCCGCCAGATCTTGCCCCAAGCGTGTGAAGTGCCCGACGAGGGGCTGTGCAGCTCACAGCGCTGCACAGCCTATTACGAACAAGCAGTTTTCATCGTTTTCAGTCATCGGAATTTTTTTCAAACTAGATGAGATCCCGAAAATTCCGGGATCTCGCAGGATTGATATTTCTAATCCTGCGGGATTTTTAATTTGCGATCTCGTGTCGGGATTGCATTCCCTAGTTCAGATGGTTTCTGGATTTGTTTTCAATGTTACCAGAGTTGAGAAGCCACTCTCGCATCTTAAAAGTGGTAGCAAACGGTACCAACATGTTCAGAGTTCTGTTAGCAATGATCGGGTATTCTGAAGCTGTTTTTCGCCAAAATGTACACCTTCTCTCTCCACACTTCACTGAGATTTTACGAACACGAGAGATCGCGATGCCGCGTACCTACCTAGGTATTTGTTTTATACTAACAATCATATTTTTACTCATCTATTTTGGGCATCACCTCTGTTACCCCCATACAATAGCTGTTTTACCCCTGCGGTTACCCCCGCAGGGGTAAAACAGCTATTGTATGGGGGTAACAGAGGATACCCCCTGGTTCGGAACCGAGGATCTAAAGGGTCTCGGTATCATCTTTTCTATACTAATATTATAAAGAGGAAAGATTTGATTGCTCGTTTATTTGTTTGCATCGAATAGGCTCCGAAACTACTGGACTGATTTGAAAAATTCTTTCACTGTTGGGAAGCTAGACTCTTCCCGGTGAACATAGGCTATATTTTATTCCCGTATTCCCACGGGAACGGGAGCTACGCGGGTGAAACCGCGTGACGTCCTCTAGTTATTTATAAAGGTATCATGGCATGAGTACGTATGGATGTTTGTTACACTTTCACGCTCTTTCGACTGAACGGATATGGCCGAAATTTGGTGAACAGATAGATTATAATTTGAAATCAGTCAAACTGTCCAAATTGGACCCGAATAGACAAACAGGGCAAGTTAAATAAATCCGTAGAAATACATTTCATACAGCTACTTACCACAGCGCCTCATGTCGGTGGCGGTCGGCGCCGCGACGTCTGCGGCGTCCATCGATCGTACGCACTCGCACCGCGTTCGAATTGTGAACATTTAACTAGTTTCAGGGCTACCACCTCTGAGATTAAGGCAGGAGAAAGCAAATTGTTAAAATACCGTGTGAGTACGAGTTGGACCAGCTCATCGACGACAGCTCCGTACAAATATGTAGGCTCATAGAAACCTATGAAATAATTCAGGAAATCACTCAGCAGGTTTGGTTACGTATCAATACATAGGTATCAGAATCAGAATCTTTATTTATGAAACATATGGGGACATTTACTTAATTGTAACTTGAAATAAAGATATTTTTTGATTTCATTTCTCAAATGTAAAGGTTGCTGATTTTTCCCTACTTTTTTATTAAAGAGCGGTATTACTTGTCAAATTTCAGGGAATGTTGAAATATACGTTTATATGCGGTATTTAAAATCGTACCCTTATGAACGCTCCTTAAAAGGACTTTTTCACAGTTTCAAGAGACTGTGTTGTTTTAATTTTACGGATTTTTACCTTGATGCCTTCACGCGTTAGTGAGATAGAGAGCCTTGTCTATAGACTTGTAAGTTTGTAGTCATACATAAGTACATCGATGTCCTGACAGACTGGCGGGTGGACAACAAAGTGATCGTATAAGGGATACGTTTACCTTTTGAAGTACGGCAGAAAAAGAGCCTTTAAAAAGTTGGTAGGTACTTATTTCAAAAGTGATTTAAAGGAAAGTATATAAGAGCGCACCTTACGCTAATCGGTTGAAAGAAGATGGAACATACTTATACATTTCTGCGTACAAGAAAGGAATAATTAGTTCCCTAAATAAAATTCATTAAAATATAACTGTATTTTGATTAATAGTTGTAGTTCTGTAGTTTTATGACAACCCTAGCTAGAGATTTGAAGTGCGACATCTCGGCGCCGCGCCGCGCTTTTCCCATTGTGCAGTAGGAATGTTCGAGGAACACTTTGTATCCAGTTTAAAGTTGTTATCTTCATTGGCAATGTCATTTATGATTTTCGATATTTCTCTTTTTTATATAAAGGTCTGCTGCTACCTTTAACAAGATAATTATAATTATGTACTTACCTATCTAAGTTGTGCTTATGCATTATCAGTAGGGTGCTTCCATAATGGGCTGTTACAAAATGTAATCATCTAAGAATACGTACTAACCTTATACGTACTAACTAGGTACTTAACAGATCTCTGGTAATCATATTATGTTACTTAACATTTTGTAACAGCCTGTGGGGGAACACCACGTGCGCTTTTCCTTTACAGTTTAACCCAAAGGCTTGCTGGGAGAAAACTCAATGTTGAGTTAAGCTCGCCTTAGTACATTGTTGATCCTGGATTAATGTCTATAGATTTTGTTTCGGTGTGCAATAAAGAATTTAAACTAAAACTAAACCATCATAAGTCACATAGGTATATAAATAATGCGCTTTTTAGCATTCCCGATTAGTCAAGTCTAGCCTAGTCTCGATTAACAGCGTCGCACATGAACGACTTTTTCGTCTGACCGTACTGATTGCAATAGTGTCTACTAAAATTGTTGAAAAAGTTGGCCTACAAGTCGTTCGTGGGCGCGCATCGTTATGGGATATAGGTAACCTAATTAATAAGAGCCAGTTGAGACTTTGTATGTATCAACCTATATTTCCAATTATATGGCGCTCCTAGACCTTTCCAAATCCACGTTGTATCATTTCTGTTCACAAATAAAATTATTTGTTTTACTCTAGATAGATAGGAAAATCCTTTGAAATATAGATTGATCCAAAAAGCTTTGGAAGGCTAATATCATAAATATATTGCTACTCGTTCGGATTGTATGCGTGGGTGTAATGTCAATCCCAAATCAGAATTATACAAAGTAATCTCGACAAGAAAGGAAAAACGACCATTACAGTTTGAACTTAAGCCTCGATCACACGGAGCAAGTTAACTAGCTTTGCAGAGTTTGTACTAAAGCCTTGATCACACGTTTACAAGCTATGATTGTGCTACAAGCCAACAAGTTCGCTAGCAGCTTGCAGACGCTATCCGTGTCAGCGAGATTTTGAACAATCTGCTTATGACTATCCGATTGTAAGAAAGCTGTAAAGTAGAAAACCGGGCTAATTTATTTGCTATTCGTTGGCGTGTTGGTGGACCTGTGTTTTATCATTGTTGCTGAACTAGTTGTGAGCTTGGCTCATGTTACCAAGGATTTTCAATTAATAGTCGGCCAAGTGCGAGTCAAACTTGCGAACTAAGAGGCCATATGCCACAGGCCTGCGCCCCAAGGCGCGATCAATGCGCCTCGGCGTGAGTCTGGGCGTCGGCGTTCTCTCACTGGAGACCTTGGTATAAGCTATAATTTCCAGCACGAGTAATTGGGACTCCGCCGCGTCTTTCTGCGAGCAGGTAATGTTCGTGAAAGAGGTGGCGGGAAGGGAGCGGGAGATAACTCTCTTATCTGAGTTCTGAAGCCAATCAACGTGTAGACCTGTTTGACTTGTCTTTGTATAAAGCTCTCAGCCTCAATGACATGGGACCTGAGGACGGCGGGAGTTCTGCTCGCCGTCCTTATATCAGCAGGCTCAAGACATGATGCAAGAGTTTTACGCACGCCTCAAGCCCCAAGAAGCGGGATAAAAGCCAAACCAACCCCCATAGACGTGTAGTACCGGAACCCCTAGAAGTCCTTTTGAAGGCTAAGGGACTCCCGACCTTAGGCAGTGGTATAGCATCAATGAGGAATTTCCAAAGAATAATTAGGTACCTATTATATCGTGTAAAAAATAATAATAGGAGCAGCAGCGGTGCCCCTATTCTCTTGGCACTGTTGCGCGGCACACTTCACTAGGGGGGCTCAGCCCTGCATATCTCCGAGGGGGTAGATAGAGGTGACTTACTCACCCATACTTTGTTAGTAGTTTTTATTGGCACCTTTATGACTGGGGGCCAGCCTATGGCAATTGGAATATCATCACATCGAATTGTCCGTGCAATTGGTGTTACGAGAGATAACTTACAAGCCATTCTATAATCTGAACTATAATTTCAACACCCTAGCATCAATAAATCATATCAGCCTATGACAGTCCACTGCAGGACGTAAGCCTCTCACACCATGGTTCTGCGCCTTCCGCATCCAGTTCCTGATGGAGGTCGTAGGTTGCGACCCTGCCTTCCTCTACATAGGGGTTATTAAATAAAATCTACATAGGGTATCAGTGTTAAAAGAAAAATGGGTAATAATTATGAAAAAGTTGATTTATTATAGTTATAATAATTATTATAATACAGTTTACAATAATTACAAGCGATCACCAAACGGGGTGAAAGAAAACGGCGTAGTATTAAATTATTTAGGCCGTCTACACGCGGCGTCACGAGCGCGCACTTCGCGCCTCTGACCCCGCTCCGGTGGCGCGGCGGACCGCAAACACGCGCAAAGTCTCCGACACTCGCGGACCCGCGGGCGGACCCGACACAGTACCGACAGCGCCCGCGGGCCCGCGGCGACCCGTCGCCTCTCTCACTGCACTCCACACTCGCGCCGACACGCGCGCGCGACGTCCCGAGTACACGGGTATTTTATTTATTCGAATTTAGGATATAGTCTTTCGAACGCGAGGAACAAAATATTACACAAGTCGAGAATATTATTTATGATCGATTCGGATTAAATCGGATTCGAGAGCGGCGGAAGCGAGCCGCGGCGGGGGCGGCTGGAGCGGCGGCGGCGGGCTGCGCGGGGCCGCTACGGGCAGTCGCACTCGTCCACCACCATCTCCGGCAGGTCGCGCTTGACGATGTTGGAGTCGGCGCCGAAGTAGATGAGCGACAGCGCGGAGAAGCGCACGGGCGCGCAGCACTCGGTGCGCTCCTGCAGCGCCGCCTCCACTACCTGCGAGTGGTAGTTGCGGTAGGGCGCGCACGCCCCGCGGCAGTAGTTGGCGTAGTAGCCCTTGGGCGCCACGATCCAGTCGTCCCAGCCCAGGGCGTGGAAGCTCACGTAGTAGCTCTGGCGGCAGCAGCGCCCGCTCTCGGCGGCGTCGCAGTCGAGCGCCCGGCGACGGCGCGCGCGCGGCGGCTCGAGGCGCAGGCGCAGCAGCGGGCGCGCCGCCGCGCCGCCCCACAGGCGCAGGCGCACGCGCCCGCCGCAGCCCGAGCAGTCCAGCAGCAGGCGCAGCGGCAGGCGCGGGCCCGGGCCGCCGCGCGCCGCCCAGCGCCGCACGGCCGCCGTCACGTCCAGGCGCTGCCACAGGCGGCGCGGATCGCTGCGCGCCGCCCCCGCCAGCGCGCCGGGCCGCGCGCTCTCGTTGTGGCCGCGCACGGTGAAGGCCCACAGCGTGTAGTTCCGCGGCCGCTCGAGCGGCGCGAGGGGCGCGCGCGTGGCGTGCACCTTGAGGTCGGCGCGCACCATCAGCTCGGCCGACGCCACGGCCAGCCCCTCGCCCTGCTCCGAGTCGGCCTCGGCGCCGAGCTGGAATTCTATCAGCCGCTGGCCGTTCAGCATTTCACCTGCACACAACGAGACGGACGCGTTCTAATCTATGTTGAAACTTTTCTAATTCCTGAGTTCTAGTTCCTAGATTCCCTACCTACTTCGAAATGGCCCATCTGAAGTGCAGCGGCTCTGACGAGTGTGAGAAAGGTTTCAGGAGTGTGCGCGGTGGTCGCCTTGGCTGAAGGCTACACTGACCATATCGTCGAGAAACCCTGTGCATTGTCGCTCAGGGGGCCGCGGCGAGTCCTGTCCGTGCTGGCCGCGCATACAGCCATAACTTAAATAAAATCTCGGCATTAGTCTCGGCAGAGTAGCTGTTCATATATGTAAAATCGTCAAAACCTCTGACACGATCGAACTAATAAGAAAATAATCAAACTGGACGGTATCACAGGTGCTTATTCATCGATGCGAAGATTGTGGTACTGCTGAGATGTTGCGAATTTGCATTGCGCTGTAGGCTCAACCCTGTAACAAAAGAAAAAGCTTCTATTAATAACATGTCTGCAACTCTGCAGCCACTGCACCTAAAGAACTGGACCTATTTATTTTGTTGTTTTGATTATGCATAATATGAGGTAGCTTCAATAGAAACAAATTCATCGTTCATCATCATTCGTGGTGGTCACCCATACAAGGTGAAGGTGCCATATCGAAAGTAACTTACTGCAATGATCATTTACAGAACACTGAGTCTGCGGGGCTACGAGCGCTGAGTCTAGTGGCTTTTTTGTAACGTTAGGAAAATGCTACAACGATGCTATGCCGGACTCCTACCGACTAAAAACCACACGTTCCTTACCTAATGTCGATTACCGCGCGATTTCCGCCGTGTCTGAACAGCCACTTAAACTAGAAAATTGGAGTGTATTTTGACGAACACTAGTACCTACAGTTTATCATACGCTAAGAACATTTCAACGAGATCTATGTTAAACAACATATATTTATACTGTGTCTATGCCCAGCTGTGGATGTTAAATTAACTGAAATGATAATGATGACAACTGTATAAACACTATAAGCATAGTGGAAATCTACTCTGCTATGAGGACATGCGATTTGTGGTCCGATATCCAAATGACTGCATTTGATCAAAGCGCGGTGCATTTCTAACAATGTAATACAATAAAAGTAGTTTCTACACGAGTGGTTTGGAGAGTGTTATTTATGTGTGGAAATCCTGATGGATGCCATACCGGACTCTTACCGATTAAAACCTCTGCCTAAAGCCCGGAGCCCCGGGTAGGCCCTTGGAAGGATGTTTCAGGGTTATATACAGACTTCAGTACACAAGTCTTTTTTGCGTACTTCAATAATTAGAGCTTATTCTTAGCATTCTATGGATACTCCGTGCGGGCACCGGGTCAATAGCATGGCACTGGGAGGAACACCCCATCGGCGTCTGGGACTTGCAACCCATTTGAGTAGGTTCAGGGTGGCCACTTTTCTATGCGCATAAACGCGCACCTTCCATCTTCAGCAATGTTCCCTCCCCTGCCCAACCTGGTTAGGTAAGATCGCTTCGGAAATTCGTTTTACTCGTTTTAGTAAAAAGCTTACTGAAGATTTAGCTGGAATTCCCCTTGCTCCTACTTCTACGGTATAGAGTTTAACCACCCATTTTTGGTTAACTCATTGGTCAAGTCACAGTATTTATTTATCTTCATGGCGTGATCCTTAGGCATGTTGGTCTCCCACGACACCGAGATCTCCGCGAGCCCTGCACGCCTATGTATCTTCAAAAACAGGAATATGTCGGGTCTGGATGGCGAGGCACACATCCTCTCCGGGATATTGTAGTGTTTATCATACGTGTCTGCGAGGGCGGCAGCCATCAAGAGTATGACTATTGAGATACTTTCTTCGAACAGCCTTCCTTAACAAACGCAATGTCATTTCTTTTCCTTTTTTGGTCTAGCTACCGCCAAACAGACAGCCTATGATTTCCAATACCCTATAAGTCGTCGTGATAATTGACCCCGGTCTAATTGCGTCCTACAACCACCAGCAGGTAGATGTGTGATGGTGTACATGTTTTATCTGTGACTATCCCCCACCTAACCAGATTAATTTCAGAAACGCATTCAGATAGAATCTAAGCAAAGTCCGCGACCAGTCGTACAACAAGGTACGCCGCTGCAAGAAAATGGGAATACAAAATTCGCCTAGAGTAAGCCATTAGTTCTCCTTCTCCAGGGTCACCGCGAGTACCTTATAGGCGTCACTCTCATCCTGTTCCAGAAAAGATTTTGTAATGTCTTCATCTGGTCGTCCCGGATTCTACCCAAACCCACTCTACCAGTGTGCGAACTCATCATGAATTTCTTGTGGAATGGGAAGCGTGACTCAAGGTCTGCTTTATTTTTATCCTTAGGAAGAGTGTGAACGATTTCGACTCTTCATTTTGCCAAGACGTGCATTTTAGTAACTCTTAGATGTATATAGAGTTCCGACCGCTTCTTAAACGTCATTCCGAAGTTCCGTCTGCGGACGTCTTCGTAACATTCGCATCCAATTTTCTGAGAATGTTTTGGCTTATATTGTACACCAGAAACATCCAGTTTAGACCAACGGCTTAACGTGCCTTCCGAAGCACGGAAACGCTCAAATAAATGTCACAAAGTGATCACGTGGATGGTCACCCATCCACGGACCGGCCATAGTGAAAGTTGCTTACTGCAGTGATCGTTTACAGAACACTGAGTCCGCGGGGCCACGAGCGCTTCTAGTCGCGCTTCTCGTCTAGTAAGTAGCTAAAAAAAATACATAAGAAATGTAAAGCTTGTTTTTTGCTTTTCAGTTGTATTTTTACTTTGCAGTCGGGTTTTTTGTTTTCTTAATAATTAAGTTTATTTATGTCAACAATGAAACTATCAATTACCTACGTCATTCAAAGCTGGAGCACACACACACCTCTTTTATCTATCTTTCTGCCAAGACATTTGAAAGGCACGGTTTCAGATAACATTATATCTGAAACCGTGCCTTTCAAATTTCTTGAGACTTTTTCCCCGCCTATAGCAAGTCTGACCTTGGTAAACTTGGTACCCCACCTACCCAGTCATAGACAGAAGCATTTGCTAGGTTTTGTCCTCATTCCATCTATCCATGTACAGAATTCATCCACTTTACGCAGTAGGTATTGACACTGCTTTGGGTTGCGAGTCTTGTTGGGAGGTTGCGAAAAGCCAGGATGGACTCTGTATATTTACCATTTATTTTAAACCAATATCCCCACTTCTTCTCATGAATAATGTCTATCAAAATGTTTATTACTATATTGAAAACTATTGGTGATAAACAGCAACCCTGGAACAAACCTACTCTATAATTGAAGGGTTGCGTATGTCCTTCATATGTATTGATAACAAATTTTAATTGGTTATAATAAGAAGCTATTATTTCACAGATTATGGACGGAAAGGATTGATAATCGAGTCTTATTCCCCAAAAAAGTACCTACCTATACAGAGCATACTTAATACTCACATTTCAGCAACAAATTTTGTCGCACGTAATTCAGGGTAAGCCACGGATATCGGCAAGTTGTGACTACATTTTGTTAAAATTTATCAAGACGCACTTACGATACTGGCAACTGGAATGAATGGTGTAGTACTCGACCAAGCGTTTTTGACCAACACGAGTAGAATGGTCCTAACCGCCTGCACCCTACTGCAGGTACCGGAATAGCCTTAGTACCTACCGTCCGCAAGGATGCAAACCGAGCTCATGTATCCATTTTCGTAAATTTTGTTCAGGTCAAAATAAAAACCGATCGAATATATGAGAGATTTTGCGTCATATTAGAATTGTCAAGTTCGCTTGGTCGAGTAGGTAGTAACTTCACGTGCTTTCTAAAGTACGGAAACGAAATATAGACCTACGAGAATCCCACAAATCCCTTCATCACAGGGCCTAACCCGGTATCTATAGCTTTTGAATTATGATCAACGTCGTTATTAAGTACCTATTTGACTCGTCTGCGTTCGCCGTAAGTCTGTAAAAATAGAACCTTAGCACTTATAGAAGTGGGTATTTTGTGCGTTGCAGCCTCGATCGCACTAAAAGTCCATCGTCTGCGCTGCACCTAAGATGGAGACTCGTTCACTACGACTCATCCGTTCCAGTCCAACTAGTTCATAGCTGTACAAAGTGGGTAAATTAATTTAATGCTTGATGGCAGTATGCCAAATCGCGTAGTATACAATAAGATTAAATAAATTTACTAATGAGATAACCGAATGGACTGTGCTGTAAAAGCTCATAAGTTTAAGATCTTTATCTTTATTAAATTATGTTATAATGCCAATTTGATTGCTCTCTGCTTAGCCCCTAGGATATGTAGCGTGATAATATATAGCCTATTTTAAGACCCTACCCCTAGCTAATATTTGTACAAAATTTGAATCAAATCCATTGAGTACTGTTCGAGATCCTTCCGGACAAAGCAAGGCAAACAGACAAACAGACAAACCGACAAAAAGACAAAAAAAAATCTAACTATATTTTCGGCTTCGGTACCTATCTTATGTTGAACACCCAGCGAGTATTTTTTTTAAATATTTCCAATGTACAGTTTTGACTTTTCTATAATTTTATTATATGTATAGATTTTGTTATAATATGGCTAAAGTGGAGCCATTTTAATAGGTAACATTTAACAATTCATCAAAATTCAACAACGCAACCTTGTAACGACGGGCATAAAATAATTTATTTTTTCGTTTTGTTAGAACTGTAACTTTTTTCAATTACGATTACATATTTATTGTAATAACTAGCTGACCCTCGCAACTTCGTTAACGTCACATAAGGTCTATGAAAAGAGAGGTATATCTTAATCAGATTCCTAGGAGTATGTGAAACAGCCCTGTTTGCTTAATCAGAAAAGAACTTAAATATTAAGTCTATTCTAAACCATTTCAGTCCCCGCCTTCGGCGTGGACTGAATTGTTTTACAATACCCTCAATCTTTAAGTTCTTTTATGACTAAGCAAACACGCCAGTTTAGAATGACCCTTACATTCAAAGGAACCCTTGAATTATAGGTTTAGCGAAAGTTGAGATCTCTCTAATTTCTGAACTACAAAACCCTCTATATTGAAACTTGTGTGGAATGATCCTTTAAGTACTCCCTTTCCAACATTGAAACAATATTTGAAATCGGATCACACGTTGAGAAATTACAACTGAAAAACCATTTTGTCTTTCATCCCCTCTCCCACAGGAACCACGCAAAATATCGAGATCAAAAATATCCTAGATCCTTCCTCGGACTATAAGCTCGGAATGTACCAAGTATCATTCAAATCAGTACAGTAGTTTCGGCGTGATACTTATTCGGGATACAGACAGACAGACAGACAGACAGACATGAAAATTATAAATTACATTTTCGACTTCTGTATCGATTAGAGAACACCCTACAATTAAAATTTTCAAAATATCTTCCATGTACAGACTCTCGACCTTCAACAGTTTTATTATATGTATAGATGACAGAAACGAGTAATTTTACGTTTTGCTTTCACTAATAAATGTATGAACTGACAGACGTCAAATGTTACCTAGTAAAATGACGCCATTTTAATATTCTCCCGAAATCTTGATAGACGTCCAACAACTGCGATGCGACCTACCCTACAATTCCAAGACATAGTAGGAATTAATTCAAAATTAGTGTAAGATCCTTTTATAATGCTATAATAGCGAAAACGGTCAGGTATTTTTCAAATAAAAATAAAAGCAAGTGAATGTATTATAACAAGTTCCATCAAGTGCTAACAATCGAAAGTATAACTGACATAGTAGGCGTCTCTACCTATTGCTGTACGCTAAGATGAGCAATATAGATAATATAAAATTCTGCTGTTGCATTATCAACTAAAAAGACGAAGATATTTTTCGTATTTCACTGAAAGATAATTCTTCAGGCATTTAGTTCGTCACTGGAGTTTTGACGGGAACGAATGAAAAAGCGAACTCGTCTACTTTGTATAATTTTTGAAAAACGTTAGTGTATTTCAAGTGAAGTGATATAACGCTTTCTTTTTGATAGTTTCCAAACTATTCCAGTAAAAATTCCACCACAATACTTATACCTACTGGAACATACCTTTTACTAAACTTGGACATAATTACGGTGATATCTACAAGCATCAAGAATGTATCTACCGCTTATAAATGAAGAAGATTCACATTTTCGTAAAATTATTATGGAAGATTCAAATTAGGTAGACACTAGCCAAATTCTCAAGTCGAGGAAAAGAAAATAGAAAGATTTGTTTATCTTGGGTTTTTTGTACATCAATGACGCCACAGTTAATCATCAATCAATACATATAATAAAATCGTAACAGGTCGCTGTCTGTACATGGAAGATAAATAAGAAAAAAATATTATAGGGGGGCTTTATGAACGCAATAGAACCCAAAACAATGATTTTTAGAATTTTTGTCTGTTTGTCTGTATATCTGTTTGTCTGTACGGTTGTGCACGCTAATCTCAGTAACCGCTCAACTGATTGCAATGCGTTTTTTTTATTGTGTTGAGGTTTGCTCCAGTTAACATTTAGCGTTTGTTTTATGTAAATCGGTTTAGAAATAAAAGAGTTATAACAATTTTAAGAATCAGATATTTTGAAAATTTTATTTGTAGGGGTTGCATTGACTGTGAGTGAACCTAAACTGGCGTGTTGGCCTAAATTGTTCTATTTTAAAAATAGTCTTAATCATTAAGCTCTTTTATGATTAAGCAAACAGGGCAGTTTCAGACGCTGCTTGATGACTCTGATGAAGAAATACCTTTCCTTTCATACACCTTATGTGACGTAAACGAAGTTGCGGGCTCAGCTAGTTTATAATATAAAATTCAGAACTATGTACCTAAATCATAATAATTGGTCACCTTAATAACGTAGGTGTTATAAAATACTGTATGTTAATAATGTAAATAGTGTGAGTAAAACCAATTAAGCCCAACCTATTTAAACGAAAAGGCATTATGGTTCATTACCCTAAACCTAGAGTTCTCGTTATCTCTATACTTTATTACAATAGCTTTGCGCAAATATGTAAACAAACACATTTGATCCTATATATTCATAGTTACTTGCAATTGAGTATTCACCCTGATTATATTCCAGTATCCAGGAGTCATACAGTGTTCTTACAATCATTTCGACACCAAATAACTTCTTTATGATAGTTTATTTTCATTTAAAATACCTACTCAGGATAGTAAAAAAATGCATGATTTGTCCTATTATAATTTTCTACTCATCTGTCTTAGACAACGATTGTCAAAACATGACATATTTACACTATTGCCAGATCGGGCAGGATTGGACTATACTAATATTGTAAAGAGGTTAAAGTTTGTGAGTTACAAGTACGACTTACGAGTAACAGGTATACCCCTCGGACATCCTTCCGAAGGCTAACCCGGGACTCCCGGCCATAGACAGTTCTATTGTAAGGCATTGTGTGGTTTTAGTCGGCAGGAGAGTTCATGTTCTGGTGAATTAGTCAGATCTCAGAACACCTCCACAGGGGCAGATCGGTGTCAAGGAGTTTTAGTGAGTATTCATATGCATATTTATTTATTGCACACCATAATATGTTCATTACAGATGTTTTAAATATTACGTTAGTATCAGGTACAATATGGACCCTGTCGGGCACGGCAGAAATAGAAGAGATGAGGAAGCGATACTTATTCATTCTATTAAATAATTATATTATACTATTATTTATTAAATATAAAATGTTCATTTAATTATGCATTTAATTACTCTTCCAATTAATTAATTTAACTTTTTGCACAAAGTATTAGGTAGTTTAATTAGATTTATCAGATATTATGTCAATTCAGATAAGTAGTATTCCCAGTGCTATCGTGATCAGGTGCTGGGCGACCCTCATACGAGCCCATGCCTCGCTAGCACGGGTAGTCCGTAAGCGGAGCTCTCCTTGTAAAAAAAAAGAAAATAAGAAAAAAAAGGAGTCCGGCATAGCATCCATGTAGGATTTCCACACGATAAAAAAAACAGGTATTCGTTGGATCCATAGAGCAACGCGAACAAGACGCGTTTTGCTCTGTGTTTGAATCTTCTGAACTGATTTAAAAAATCTTTTATTTGTAACTTTCTGAGGAGTTGAGTATCTCACAGACTACTTAATGCAGCATCAAGTGTGTCGTAGATATACCTATTAGAACGTGTATCAATTTTCAGATTAATCGGAATTGTAGGTAGGAAGTGGGTTAGCTTTAAAATTCATCTGGTCATTAGATATGCCGCCACAGACAGACATCCAGTTATAACAGTCCTGGTTTCAGGGGCCTGGGGACTGTTGGCTGCTCACCATCCTCACAGAAGCAGGCCCGAGACAACAGCGTGACGTGATAGTTTCACGCGCGCCACACGTTACAAGAAGCGAGATAGGTAACATCCAAACAACTATTGAAAAACTTTACTTGTACTGTTCCACAACATTTATTATTGTAATACCTAACCGGTTTCGCCTTTTGGCATTTTCGCCGAACGCATAAACATTGTTTAAGCGTTCGGAGTGTAATTATGATCTAAATAAGTAAATAGCCTTTGAGATGCCGAAAGGCGAAACCGGTTAGGTATTACAATAATAAATGTTGTGGACAAGTGAAGTTTTTCAATATGTGTAGCAAGTTCCATCAAGTGCCATCAATCAACAGTATCAATAATCCAAACAACTCCTCCAAAGACGCGGGATAACACTCAAACAACATACACTTGATACTTATAGAATTCGGGACTTCACGCGAAATACTATTTACTTACTTTCTTACATACATATTTGTCGATCCTCGCCATAGTCCAACCGCGACCACGGGCGCTGCAACGTGCTCGAAACGTCGGTGAATGTAAGTAAATAGTATTTCGCGTGAAGTTCCGAATTCTATAAGTATGAGTGTTAAAAACCGCGATAGTTTAAAAATAACATTAACATACACTTGATTTTACTTGTCATATACGCGGGGTAGCACCCGAACCTCCTAGACGAGGCAGCAGTGGTAGCCAAGTTCTATTGGGAATTCTGGGGATATCCTTCCGAGACTATCCTTACCCGGGCTCGCAACCTTAGGCAGTAGGTAGGGAACGTATTGGTTTTTAGTCGGTAAGAGTCCGGCATATCAGCATAGACAGATTTTCCACACGTAAAAAATGGGTTTTAATCGTTTGGGGGTAAATTATCTCTAGCTAAAAGTATTGTGAGCAAAATCAAATTCAGGTCTATTAATCCTCGTTGTGATTGTAAGCAGACGAAACAGTTTTTGAGATACATCTGTTAGATTTCAATTAGTTTACGAATAGTCTAGACTCTAGACTCTACACAGCAAGTACGTGACCGATTCGCAAATTTAATTGTACAATTTGAGACTAAGAAAACTTATGCACTACTTATGAGTGTTATGTTACCTAGCTTTAGCTTGTTTTTCTACAATAAATATTGACGGACATTGTTACAAACAATATCTAGCGCAAACTAAGTTACTAAAACACATTGTAATATAGGACCTAGACATGAATAACAATAGTAAAATATTTCTAAATTATTTATCTTATCATAGAAAACATCTGAACTATGAAACCAATATCTGCGACTATAACGACTGCCTCTAGACTAGAGGTCGAAATGTGCGACTGCGGATCACGAGGTCGTGGGATCGATTCCCACCGGAGACAAAAATTTGTGCCAACCATAAATGTTTGTCTCAAGACTGGGTGTTTCTATGTATGAAAAGTATGTATTTAAAAGTATATAGGTATGTATTAGTTTCCGTCTTCTGATACCCATAACACAAGCAGGTTATTCCTAGCTTACTTTGTGATCAGATAGCGTTGTGTCAAACGTCCGTGAATATTTAATATCTGGTTTGACCTGGGATTCGAATTACAGACCTCAAGAACGGCAGTGGTATAGGATCTTCCAATGCGCCACGAGGCAATCAGCAGATATTATTTGAAGTGATAATTTTAAAGCCATTAGTATGCTATCTCAGTCACAAATTAAATGTGAAAAAATTTTGGACTCGAGCAGGACTCAAACCTGTGTCTTCTGGTCATAATACATCTTGGGGCTCCAGACGCCATCTAGGTCGCCCCAAGACGTTATGAGGTGAAAGAATTTGACGGTCGAGAGTAGTGTCTCGGTGGTCCAAGGATTAGGGCGTCTGGTCCAGCAAATCAGAGGACGCAGGTTCGAGTCCTGCTCGAGACCAAAACTTTCTCACATTTAATTTATTATTTTAAGTGCTTTCGGCAAAATAAAGAAAAATACTTCAACTTTACTGGCATAGTAGAGTTATACTGTGCTACTATTGTTACATAATACATAACGTTTGATATTTGAAACAATATCTTTATATAACTTCCACTCAACCTCATATTATTGTCAAGTTGCAGTTGCATCAAAGGTCTCCGCTACAAAGCCCGTATCCCAAAAGCTACTTTAATTACCTACCTTCTAAACGGCATTGAGAAAATTGTTGAAAACTCCTAAAGTCGTTGACCGAATTAGGAACACTTAAGGCTAATTACACTTTTGTTCAAAATAGCGGTAACCGCTGGAATTCGGCTTAAAACCCGAACACAATATTCTTGGCGTTCAAGGGTCTCGACCCTACGCCTACGCTGTACCTCAACCTCAAGCCACGGAACTGAGGAAAACAATTCACCTTACTTATGGTTTTAAAGTAGTGGGTGATTTTTTTAAATATTGTGGGGATAATGATTTCCACAATCCTATCTATAGTAATCTATACTAATATCATAAAGAGGAAAGATTTGATTGTTTTTTTGTTTGTTTGCATCGAATAGGCTACGAAACTACTGCACCGATTTGAAAAATTCTTTCACTGTTGGGAAGCTACGCTCTTCCCGTTGAACATAGGCTATATTCCCGTATTAACACGGGAACGAAAGCTAAGCGATAGAAGCGGGTGAAACCACGTGACGTTTGTTAGTCGTAGATAAAGTAGTAAATTTAGTCACATGAAACTTAAAAAGAAAAGAAAATGATGAACGTGAGATTTATTGCAAGGTCCATTTCTCTCCGGCTCTACCTCTCGACGACTTTGCTTGGTTAATGGGATCCATGGTCAATTGTCGAGGCAATTTATAATCACATTGTCGACTGTGACGTGACGCAGTTGTTATGTTATGCAACTGTATCTGCGTATCGCATCCAAATCGAGAGAAAATTTTAAATGGTTTTATTCCACAGACATACATAGCTGCCAAACACTTTTCTTTTGCTTGATAATAAACGCAACATCACCATAAATTATCATATATCCTTCCATTGCTCCTCATATTACGCGATAACTACCAATTGCAATGAAAAACCAGCAATCTAGGTGGGTTAGAGTAAAATTAGCCACGGCACTGGTCAGGGGTTGAATTATTGACTGCATAGGATCGACCGGCTTGTCGCCATAGCTGCGCCTTGGATTGCATAACAACTTGTAGGTAAAGCTATTGATTGAAAAATTTCTTGTATGAAACACTTATGGTTTTCGTGGAAAAATTGTATTTTGAAGGGCTTGGTGAAGCTTGACAGGGCTTGGATATGTTTTGTGTATTGTATTGTAGCGTCAATGTCTTCCTGGGCCATCCTTCGGGCTTACCAGCTTCAAAATTAGCAGTAGCAGTGACCAAATGCTTACTTATAGAGCAGCTGAGCTAACGCTTTCTAAAACTTCAATTCAGTTATTGAAATGCTATCGATTCTATCACCCCAAACGTACTAATTCTGAAGAGTTCTTCAACTTAATCCCATTTTCTTCTTTTTGATCCCTAACAACGCGTGCCAGGCAGAAGAACAACTTTCAACAGTGGAGAGGATCTGAGCTACAATCGAGTGATTAACAAGACCATATGATCTGTTTCGAAGCATTGAAACTTGAAACACTGCCGTCGTATGTAATTTGCATCCCTCTGACTACGACCATGGGATTTTGAAGTTGATTGGAGCCATTCTTTGTTGAATATATGAAAACCACAAGGTGCCCTTTCATCTGCCGGCCGGGAGTTCCAGGTACGCTCTCCGAACAATAACCTGAAGGCACAGCGGACGAATGCTTGCTCTATTTTCTTTCCCATGAATGAATCTGTACCTCAGCGAATCTACTGAATTAATATAGTAGGTACTTAGTACCTTAGTATCCTACTGTCGATAACACCCAAAAGTAAGTATACAAGAACCTTGGTTTCGTGTTACTGGGTACTAAAAATATGTAAAAACTACTATAATTCTATTGTCACATGTCTATTAGGTATTGGCGAAACAGGCCACAATCAGATTATGCCTATAATCCAAAAATAACGCCTACACTTTGCCAATTGGTAAAATGAAAGCATAAACTGTGCACGTAAAAATAAAAATAAAGAACTTTCTCAATAAAATATTTCGCCTATGTAATAGTGGGCAACATTTGGATTTGACGTATTGTTTGCGGATAATCATTTATAGCAAACTCTTTGCTGCATTTCGGTAAGGAAAAAATCTAGTTTTTCTGAAAAATTACATGAACGCTCTGTACAGATTCTAGGAACCTTGCTAGAATCTGTTATGCGAGCGTTTAGAAATTGTAAAATAGTTAAATAAATATTTGTGGACAATCTCACAAAAAAACATCTAACCCAAATTAAGCTAATATAAGCTTGTGCTATAGGATCTAGACGACTGATAAACATATTTATATATTTGTAAAGACGTACATATTATACAAAGAAAACCCCAAACTCCGAAACAATCATTTGAGGATCACACAAATATTTGGACTGATCCAGGTGATACACTACCGACGCGCCACCAAGGCAGTCAAAAAGAAGAAATAATAATAATAATTGATATGACTTAAAGACAATAAAGCCAGCGGGAGGCATACTGTAGCATTTTCATAAACATTTTCTAATGAAATCGGAAATTTTACATTTGAATCATATCACCATAAGTTGCCTACAAACAGTCCGCCACAGCCTTGTATGAATTCAGCCTAAATAATGGTGATAAGAAATAAACTAAAGGCACTAAAGCTATGTTAAACGGTTGACCTGACCTCATTACACGTTTCTATAAAAACACTAACTGAAACTGTTCTGTACAAATGGCGATATAAGAAACTAACTATAATCCCTCGGCTTCGGCTATAACATGCGAATAAGCAAGCAGCACCCATTTCACCCATACATTAATGATTTTGCTTTTCTGATAGTTTTTGACTGCCTCTGTGGCAGTCTGTGGCGCAGACGTGTAACCGCCTGCCGAGCCGGAGGTCCTGAGTTCGATTCCTGGGTCGGCTCAAATATTTGTGTGATCTACAAATGTTTGTTTCGGAGTTTGGGTGTTTTCTATGTATAATATGTATCTATGTATTTAGAAATATATAAGTATGTCTATCAGTCTCTAGATTCCATAACACAAAGCTTAGCTTACTATGGGCTAGATGATATGTGAGATTTCAAACTAACATGGTCATTACTATACATTTTATAACTATTAACGGGATATTTAAATAATGACACACAAAAATCTGCGATAGCTCAACACCTTTTAGAAGCGGGTACCAATCACTGGATTGAGTTGCACAACCCTCAGATACTCTCGACAGAACGCCACTATACTGGTAGAATTTATAGTCGTTCTGGACCCAAAAGGGGGTTACTCAGAATCAATCATGGAACAATTATGGGGGGTCAAAAGTGTTGTACAGGCTATAATAAAAAAAAAACTTTTGTGTTATCATTTTCACTCGTTCGAGTTGAAACATTAGTAGCGCTTCGATTATTCATTGACATTCTTCAGTGAATGAAACGCCGGAACATGTGATTAGTTCATTGACCGAAAGCATTCGATTCGATTAATAAAGGACTCCAATTTCTCTTCATACTCAACACGGGCGGCTTAGGGCCGTCGGAAATACTTTAGTATTGTGCTGTTTTCGCGGTTAAACGATAAATTAATAAGGTCTATTGTACTAATAGGTACTAATAGGTAACGAAAATAAACGCGAACAAAATAATGAACTTAAATCTAGACCTACCTATTTACAGTTTATTTACGCTACCGAGTACCCCGGCGACTGCTCAAAATGGAGTCCAGAACTTATGATACATAAACGGGCACGTTTTATGTTATTGCCTTCACTATTTCAAAGGCCAACAGTCAACAGTCCGGAAGGGTCCACTCTATCACACTGCGTAATTCGTAATTCACCACAAGTTTCCTACTTCAGGAGTACGAAACTCATGATGTGCAACAGCCGAACAACCCCCCAAAGAAGCGGGCTAGCATCCAAACCCCTACATGAAGCCGCAGTGGTAGCCAAGATTTGTTGGGAATCCTGGGAGTCATCCTTACGAGGGCTTACCCGGCGGGACTCCCAACCGTAGGCATAGGTACGGAACGTGTGGTTTTTAGTCGGTAAGTGTCCGGCATAGCATCCATGTAGGATTTTCCTCACGTTAACTACTAAACACGCACTGTTCGTTTGAATATTTCGCACTGAATGACGACGACTCATTTTCGAAAATCGTAACGAACGATCTGTCTGCGCGGGAGTCGCGGCGTTACTGCGCGCCGCCGCGGCGCCGCGCCGCCGAGCGAGCGGCCGAGCGCGTTACGTACCTACAAGACGTAACTAGTCGAGTACCTACGTTACTTGGCAACGGGTCCACGTGGACTGCGGTGGGATCATGCGTGTGATTGGTCGAATTTTCCCGACGCGGCAGCTCGTCTTAGTGATTGGAACGTTAAACATTGAATGAAAAATTATAGTAGAAAATAGTAGTAAGCGTATTCCGTGAAATTTAAAGGAATAACCACAAGTTCTCATTTTGACTTCGGCAAACGATATAAATTTTGACATTTTCGTAATTTTTTTTCGTTGATTTTCAAATTGACAGTGCCGATCGGTTCTGTTATCGAAACTGTGCCTAAACCTTTTCGTTCCAGAACGACTATAAATTCAACCAGTATACCCAGATTGGTTGAAGAGGCTATAGAAATAAAAAAGTATAAAACCTTCAATAGGGAAGATGGGTTTCAACTGTCGAGTGCCTGGCATCCAGTGATTGTTCATTTCACTACAAAACGAAAACCAGCTAAAAAAGCATCGCGTAGTGATACAGTGAGTATTGTGTGCCGGAATCGTGATCGAGTGCGGGACGATACGGTGAACGATGACAGTTGTGTTAATGTGCGTAATAAACGTGTCCGGAGGAGGGTAGATCGCTACGGTCTACCTACAAACATCTAGCTCGCTGCACTCCAGTTCATCCGTGATCATGGCGCTTGTAACAGCGCCGAAATATCGGATACTCAATAAAAACGTTACATGGTAAATATCCCGTTAATAGTTTGTAGCATTTATTTTCTATAGATGCAGTATTCAGGATGTGAAAGCAGCCTTATCTAGTTATCTTTTTTTAATCGGTTGTCAGTGGTGACATTTCTGCTGTCAGAATGACAGGATGTCATAAGGACGAGTGACGAATCGTTTTTGCATTGAATGAAAGCTGGTTTTTAGATGAAAATTCGAGACGATTCCACGTGAGAGAGGGGATAAAGCCCTGATACAAGGTTCCGAGTCTCTTTTGACCATCGGCTAAGGACGAGGGATTGATATTACTCTGAGTGGCACGCCTCAATTTTTCTTTGGAGGTTGTTAGTTGCAACATGAGGACCTGTTAAGGAATTAGTCTGAGTTAACTTATTCTCTTCGGAAGGAGTTGGACTCTGTGTCAACCTACACCCGGGATACCGGTAAGCGTCATTTCTTGTTTGCTAAGCGGTTCGAATTTCGTCGGTCGCGATGTCAGTTATTTCATTTGTCGTTTACTTGTCATAACAGGGTTTTTTTACTACGGGGAAAAGCGGCCCGTCCACGGTTGGCAGAGCCACACCCAATGACACGTGGACTACATGAGCGAGGTGTTTTGAGAGGGACCAGCCGCCTCCACGTGGCATTCTCGGGCTGTGCTGCTCTCAGCTTACTCAAGGCCAGTAATTGTCACCCTATTACAGTGTAGTTAGCTGCTTACCCGTTCTACCTGCTCACGCGGCAGTGGTCTATTAAGTGGAATTAGACTTTATTTCTGTGTACCTGTGATATTTGTGTCTATCAGTGAATAAGCTCTCTGTGTGTCTCTGTGTATCTCTGTGTACTTAGTAAATATATGTGTGTACACCCTATTGTCTGTTTTCGTCAGAGCCCTAGCCTACCCTTGCACACAGACTGGAAACTCAGAAATAAGGCGCCCTGGGATAGAGTTCTCTGCATAGCTACCTCACGCTAGTTGGTGAGTAACACAGAACATCTTTGGGTTACAAGTTATAAAATGGATATGTGAGATTGTTCACAAATATTGAATTATTTAATTTATATTCTTGTTATTTCTACTCCGCTTCCTAGAGTGGCTTGAAGACCTTGAAAAGGATTAAAAATTTCAAAAGCAGGCAGTCAGAACCTGATCCTGGCCGTTGCATATTACTTATGGCAAGACGGCTCACCGCCAGACTTGAAACTAATTCTAAATGAGTGAAATGTGGGCATATAATATGCCTCAGTCTACCCCTTTGGGGATAAAGGCGTGAAATAAGTATTGTAATTGAGTACCTACTCATTCAAAAGATTCAAATCTTTTCTGCATCATATTAAAAGAAAAATGTGCCGCAGCTAAGATTTACCAGATTTACAAAGATTAAAGACCTTATCAATAAAGATATTTTCATCCCTTTTTACTACTTTCGTTAAATTATGAACAAATATAAAAGTTCGCGGGCACAATAGGATAGCCTTTCACAACGCCTCCACTTATTTTGCCTCCAAAAATTTAAGACACAAATTCTATGCGGCTGAATAAATCTAAACACAAAATTCGCGAAGTTCATCCATTTGGTTTGTAAGTGATCTATTTTCGTAAATTAATGGAAAAAAGGTTGGTTACTTCCTTATTTCTAAGAAAAGTCTTTGGGTGTAATGAAAGAAAAGGAAATGATAGGATCGTTTTAGGGATCCGTGCACAAAGGGTAAATATGGACCTCATTACCTACCACAGTACAAAGAAAAAACCTACTATTACTGCACTTTTTTTTATACCACTAAGGTAAAACCGACCCTGTAAAACCTTCTAAGTCCCCTTGTGAAGAACCCCATACTGTAGTAGGCGTTTGGGAAAACCGAGGCAGGGATATCATTCGACAACCTAAGCGTACGCGGAAGAAAGAAAAAAAAGTTGCCTAAGATACAGCCTCGTGACAGACAGACAGACGGACAGCAAAGTTTAAACACGGAACACTACATACAAATGATTCATTCGAAGTCTGTCACAAACACTAAAAACACGCTATGTTCGTACAGAGCTTGAATGTGTGTGTGACCAATAAGGCTATGCAAAATGTTCCCTCACGGCACCCGCCAACTATAATGACAGCCGCGGCGCGGGACTGGCGGGGGTGAGGAAGCTTGGTCAGTGAGGGGCAGGGAGTTGTCTATCTGTATGGAATACTATTATATTATTATCTGTGGTTTATGCTAGAAAGCTTCAATTTTCACAGATGATGTATTCTGTTGCAACTGTCCCAATAGGTACTAGGGAGACAGTTCTCGCTTTCTTTTGAAGACAGAAAAACTGTGGTTTAGAAAAACTTATTATTGCTAGGAATTTAAGAGATTTACATACAAAAATAAAGTGTTTTATTGATGTCTCATAATAAGAAATAAACTAATTAAATGTATATACTGTATAGTAACAAGCTATAACTGAGTTGGGGAACCACAGACTTACAATAAGTAGCAGACAAAGCATTAGAGATCGAAAAGTACGCCAAAACTAACACATATAAAAACCACACACACTAACGCAACTACAGGGAAGGAGTTAGCCGCCTAGTTCAATAAGATTTATTTTATTGAAATAAGAGTATCTTAAAATACCTCTTTTAAGGTTCCGTAGCCAAATGGCAAAAAACGGAACCCTTACAGATTCGTCATGTCTGTCTGTCTGTCCGTCCGAATGTCACAACCACTTTTCTCCGACACTATAAGACCTATGCACTTGAAACTTGGTAAGTAGATGTATTCTGTGAACCGCATTAAGATTTTTGAATATAACTAAAAAAAAGCAGTAAATTTTGGGGGTCCCCATACTCAGACCTGAAACGAAAAGATTTTTTTTCATCAAACCCATACGTGTGGGGTATCCATAGACAGGTCTTCAAAAATGCTATTGAGGCTATAGCACCTTTAGAAAAAAATGATGTTACAAAACATCATTTTTTTCTATAGGTGCTCCCTCACCGGGAGCATTCGCGCGTAATGTAATGTTACGAGTCGAGAATTACAGCCAGTGTGTGAGGTGAACCGAGCATTGCAATGCGCACCTTGTAATGATACAAGACGAGGTTACAGCAGTGAAGCAGGTGATCCGAGCATTGCAATGCGCGCCTTGTAATGATACAATGTGTAACGTTTTGATCCAACTCGTAACATCAATGCGCTTTTTTTGTTGCGGCTGGCCGGCCGCACACTGGTTCGGATTATAAATAGGTGGACATACGATCTAAGATGTCAAACGCTTTTGGGAAAAAAATAGTAGTAAGAGTACGAATTTCAGGTTAATTTTGCAATCCAATATGGCCGCCACGCCACCATTGTAAAATTTCATGTTGGATATCGTTTATGGGGTTTTTTGGTATACTGAGTACGAATTTCAGGTTAATTTTGCAATCCAATATGGCCGCCGCGCCACCGTTGTAAAATTTCATGTTGCATATCATATAAGGGGTTTTTTGGTATGCTGAGTACGAATTTTGGGTTAATTTTGCAATCCAATATGGACGCCGCGCCGAATTCACAAAATTTCATGATGGGTATCGTTTAAGGAGGATTTTGGTACGCTGAGTACGAATATCATGATAATTTTGCAATCCAATATGACCGCCGCGCCGAAATCACAAAATTTCATGATGGGTATCGTCTAAGAGGTTTTTTGGTATGCTGTGTACGAATCACATGATAATTTTGCAATCCAATATGGCCGCCGCGCCGAAATCACAAAATTTCATGATGGGTATCGTCTAAGGGGTTTTTTGGTATGCTGAGTACGAATCTCATGATAATTTTGCAATCCAATATGGCCGCCGCGCCGAAATCACAAAATTTTTGTGATGGGTATCGTTTAAGGGGTTTTTTGGTATGCTGAGTTTTTTTTTTTTTTTTTTTGAAGTGAAACTTCTTTATCGGCGTTGGAAAAAAATTTGCGTCACGTCACGTCACGATTTTTGGTTACGCGCCATCTTTGTTCTGTTCCCCACCACGGTGGATTCGAATTAAGAGTACTTTATCCAGGGATAGCATGTCATTTAAGGGTTTTTGGACTTTTGGACTTTTGGACTTTTGGATTTTTGGATGGGACATTGGTACTTTGGGTCTTTGGGACTTTGGAACTTTGAGACTTTGGAACTTTTGAACTTTGAACTTTTGGACTTTTGGACTTTTGGATGGGACCTTGGTACTTTGGGTCTTTGGGACTTTGGAACTTTGGGACTTTGGGACTTTTGGACTTTTGGACTTTTGGACTTTTGGACTTTTGGACTTTTGGACTTTGGGACTTTTGGACTTTTGGACTTTTGGACTTTTGGACTTTTGGACTTTTGGATGGGACCTTGGTACTTTGGGTCTTTGGGACTTTGGGACTTTTGGACTTTTGGACTTTTGGACTTTTGGACTTTTGGACTTTGGGACTTTGGGACTTTGGGACTTTGGGACCTTGGGACTTTGGGACTTTGGGACCTTGAGACCTTGGGACTTTGGGACTTTGGGACTTTGGGACTTTTGGACTTTTGGACTTTTGGCCTTTTGGACTTTTGGACTTTGGACTTTGGACTTTTGGACTTTTGGACTTTTGGACTTTTGTACTTTTGTACTTTTTGACTTAATTTAAGGTGAGGTGAAAATTAAGTTTATAAAGAAGTTTCACTTCTTACGTGTGTACACTAAGTACACGCAGTTTTTTTTATACCACTAAGGTGGCAGACAAGCATACGGCCCACCAGAAGGACCGGTGGTCACCGCAGCCTATGAACGTTTGCAACACCAGAGGTGCCACACTCGCGCTGCCGACCTTGTAAAAACCTTCTAAGACCCCTTTTGAAGAACCCCATACTGTAGGCGTTTGGGAAAACCGAGGCAGGGAGGTCATTCCACAACCTAAGCGTGCGCGGAAGAAAACACCTATCGGATCTAACCGTGCTAGAACGCACCGGACGCAGAGTGTGAGGATGAACTCCCTGTCTGTGGCGAGCGGTGCGATGATAGAACGTAGCCGTGGGCATCATATCAAACAATTCCTCAGAGCACATACCATTGTACAGGCGGTAGAACACGCATAAGGAGGCAAAGTCTCTCCTGTCGCGAAGAGGTTCCACACCAGCTGTAAGTACAGGATCGTTGACAATTCTTACAGCTCGCCTTTGCACCGAGTCAAATGGACGAAGCTGATATTCAGGTGCTCCCGCCCAGAGGTGACAGCAGTACTCCATATGCGGCCGCACTTGCGACTTATAGAGAAGCAGTGTTTGCGCCGCAGTGAAGTACCGCCGGGCCCTGTTGAGCACACCTAGCTTTTTGGACGCCAGCTTAGCCTTGTCCTCCAAATGACTACGGAACTGAACGTCACTGGAGATGTCAACGCCAAGGATCCCTATACTTTTGGAGATGGAAAGAGATGTGCCCTGAAATTGCGGCGCTACAGTAATTGGGGTTTGCTTAGCGGTGAAAAAACACGCTTGTGTCTTGGAAGGGTTGAACTGGACAAGATTTTGTCCACCCCAATCGGACACTCTAGTAAGAGTAGCCTCGATTTCAGACACAAGCTGTTCACGATTTTCCTCCACTGTGTCCCAAGAGATACCGGGGCGGCCCGTGTAACAAGTGTCCCCCGTACTGTCGTCCGCATAACAATGAATGCCGTCAATAGACAACATGTCATTGATATGCAGCAGAAACAGAGTAGGGGACAACACTGAGCCTTGCGGTACTCCAGCGTTTATAGCCATGCAGTCTGAACAGCTGCCGTCAACGACGGCCCTGATGCTTCTACCGGCCAAGAAGCTGGACACCCATCCGCATAATCTCTCGGGTAGTCCATATGAGGGCAGTTTCGTAAGAAGACCACGGTGCCAGACCCGGTCAAAGGCTTTAGAGATGTCGAGGCTCACAGCTAGAGCCTCACCCTTACTCTCGATAGCCGCCGCCCATCGGTGTGTTAGGTACACAAGAAGATCGCCCGTCGAGCGACCGTGACGGAAACCGTACTGCCGGTCGTTGAGCAGGTCGTGTTCCTCAAGGTACCCCAGGAGCTGTGTATTAATTACACGCTCCATCACCTTGGATAAAAGGGAGGTGACGGCTATAGGCCTGTAATTGGCCGGGTCGGTTCTGTCACCCTTCTTGGGTACAGGATGTACATACGCAATCTTCCACGACGCCGGGACTTGTTGCATAGAATAGGAATGTGTGAAAAGACGTGTAAGTACCGGACACAACTCTGGACCACAATGCTTAAGTACCACCGCGGGAATGCCGTCTGGCCCACTCGACTTATGAACGTCCAGAGATTGAAGCTCCCGCCGGACATTCCGCTGTGTAAATTTAACTTCCGGCATGGAAGTGCCACAACTCGGAATGCCCGGCGGTAAAGCACCTCCGTCGCTCATGGTCGAGTTAGAGGCAAAGAGATTACCCAAAAGGTCGGCTTTCTCCTTGGCACTCTGGGCCAAACTACCGTCGGGTTTAAGCAAGGGTGGTAATCCTGACCGACAGAAGTTTCCCTCGGCAGCTTTGGCAAGCGACCAAAATTCACGAATTCCTGAAGGGTAGCCTGCTAGCCGTTCGCCAATTCTGCCGACGAAATCGAACTTGGCCTTGACAATTGCTCTTTTACTGGACCTCGAGGCGGCATTTAATTTGCGTTTCACCTCAGAGATGTTTGGATCTGAATTTGCACGAGCCGTGGTCCAAGCTCTGTAGGCAGATTCCTTCTGTATTAGAGCTTCTCTGCAGAGCCGATTGAACCACGGTCGCTTTTTTGCACCTACAGGGATCCATCGGTTGGGAATGTAGCATTCCATACCCTCCAAGATCCCCTCAGCGACTGCTACAGCACAAGAATCCAGATCCTCTGAGGCAAAACAAAGCCGCCGCCACGGGTACGACGCATAGAACTCTCGCAGTCCATCCCAGTCTGCTGACTTGTAGTGCCACACATGTCGCCACTCCTTGGGCCGAGGTGGTTCAGGCCTTGCGAGAGGCACATGCGTCCGAACGACACAGTGGTCCGACGATCCTAGCGGAGCATCCACCGAGACGTTGTCCGGACGGACGCGTTGTCAGCAGAAGGTCCAGCAATGCACTATGCTCGTTCTCCTTGTCTGGTATCCTTGTATGGGATTTAACCAGCTGGGAGAACCCATAGGTCAAGGCAAATTCGTGAGCAGCTTTTCCCGCAAAGTCGGCGGTCCGGGAGCCCAACCAGTCAACATGATGACCGTTGAAATCTCCCAAAACCACTATCTCAGCGGAGGGACACTGCTCAATCACCCTGTCAGTCGATTGCTGCAGGTGGTCATAAAGGCGAACTGTGTCCGTATTACCGCTGTGAGACCTATACACGCACGCGTAGATCCGGGTGTGGCCCCCGTGATCCACGCGCGCCCATATCGTAGACAGGTCCTCGGACCTGTCTTCGAGGCTTGTAAGACGGCGACAGCAGACATCATCCCGGACGTACATACACACCCCGGCTTTCCGCCTGAAGTTGTACTCCAGCTTGTAGCCAGGGTACATCAAGTCAGATGTGTCTTTCGGGCATGAGATCTGCGTCTCCGTCAAGAAAAAAAGGGTCGGCTTCGCAGTTTCAAGATGGTGGTAGACTACGTTGATGTTCGCGCGCATGCCTCTGATGTTGCAAAAGTCCACTTGAAGTGTGGACGCCGATGCCGCTGTGGATACCTTTTTATTTTTCTTTTTTGCAGCCATGGTTGTTTTTTAAAAAAGGGGAATTAAGAAGGTTGAGGGTCGCCTGTGTGCCGCTGGCGCAGGAGACTAAGCGAGGCTCCAAATCACCAAAGGCAGACAAAGGTAATGCGGAAGATTGGCACGGCGTACGGAAGGGCCCCCGGTCCCCCCCCAATGCAGTGGCCGCGTCCACTCCGGTATCCTCCTCCGGCACGACCACAGCACCAGGGACTTTACACAGGCTGCTGGTTCAGCCTCCTGGGGCGGAGATTAAGTGATCCCCAGGTTCGGGTCCCGTACAGCCTGTGGGCGGTCAGCGGTCAACCGTTTCACCGGGTCTCCCTGACCGCCGTACCAATACTCCGCGCCTCTATCCGCCAATGGAGCCAGATAAGCCTCTGGTCTCACCGTCAACGGCACAAAGTCGCCCCAATGAGCTCTGGATCCCTGCTAACCGACGGAGAACATAACCCAACCGGAGTCAGGTTACTATTACCGCGGTCTTCTGCAGGGCGGAGGTACTGCCCCAGGCGGGCTGCTCAACGAACGGAGTACCGTTATGCCCTTCCTCCTAATGTGGGCTTTTTCGTTAATCCCTAAGATATTGAATCTTAGGGATCTGATTGAAGAAGCCACTACTGTACCCTCAGGGTGTAACGTTAGCTCCATGAGAAGTAACGCATGTCCCCTAAACCCCGAGGGGGAAAGTACGTACGAGTGAGAGAGGAGGAGAGAGTACGAATCACATGATAATTTTGCAATCCAATATGGCGACCGCGCAGAAATCACAAAATTTCATGATGGGTATCGTCTAAGGGGTTTTATTGTATGCTGAGTACGAATCACATGATAGTTTTGAAATCCAATATGGCCGCCACGCCGAAATCACAAAATTTCATGATGGATATCGTATAAGGGGTTTTTTGGTATGCCGAGTACGAACTTTGGGTTAATTTAGCAATCCAAGATGGCTGTCGCGCCGGCGTTGCAAAATTTCATGTTGCATATCGTAGAAGGGGTTTTTTGGTATGCTGAATACGAATTTTAGGTCAATTTTGCAATCCAAGATGGCCACCGAACCACCGTTGTAAAATTTCATTTTGGATATCGTGTAAGGGGTTTTTTGGTATCTCAGCATACTGACAGAAATCTCGCAACAGTGGCGCGGTGGCCATATTGGATTGCAAAATTAACCTGAAATTCTTACTCAGCATACCGAAAAACCCCATAAACAATATCCAACTTGAAATTTAATAACGGTGGCGCGGCGGCCATATTGGATTGCAAAATGATCATGAGATTCGTACTCAGCGTACCAAAATCCCCCTTAAAAGATACCCATCATGATATTTTGTGATTACGGCGCAGCGGCCATATTGGATTGCAGAATTATCATGTGATTCGTACTCAGCATACCAAAAAACCCCTTAAACGATACCCATCATGAAATTTTGTAATTTCGGCGCGGCGGCCATATTGGATTACAAAATTATCATGTGATTCGTACTCAGCATACCAAAAAACCCCTTAGACGATACCCATCATGAAATTTTGTGATTTTGGCGCGGCGGCCATATTGGATTGCAAAATTATCATGTGATTCGATCTCAGCATACAAAAAAACCCATTAGACGATACCCATCATGAAATTTTGTGATTTCGGCGCGGCCGCCATATTGGATTGCAAAACTATCATGTGATTCGTACTCACCATACCAAAAAACCCCTTAAAGGATACCCATCACGAAAATTTTGTGATTTCGGCGCGGCGGCCATATTGGATTGCAAAATTATCATGAGATTCGTACTCAGCGTACCAAAATCCCCCTTAAACAATACCCATCATGAAATTTTGTGATTTCGGCTCGGCGGCCATATTAGATTGCAAAATTATCATGAGATTCGTACTCAGCGTACCAAAATCCCCCTTAAACAATACCCATCATGAAATTTTGTGATTTCGGCGTGGCGGCCATATTGGATTGCAAAATTATCATGTGATTCGATCTCAGCATACAAAAAAACCCCTTAGACGATACCCATCATGAAATTTTGTGATTTCGGCGCGGCCGCCATATTGGATTGCAAAATTATCATGTGATTCGTACTCACCATACCAAAAAACCCCTTAAACGATACCCATCACGAAAATTTTGTGATTTCGGCGCGGCGCCCATATTGGATTGCAAAATTATCACGTGATTCGTACTCAGCATACCAAGAAACCCCTTAAGCAATACTCATCATGAAATTTTGTGATTTCGGCGCGGCGGCCATATTGGATTGCAAAATTATCATGAGATTCGTACTCAGCGTACCAAAATCCCCCTTAAACAATACCCATCATGAAATTTTGTGATTTCGGCGCGGCGGCCATATTTGATTGCAAAATTATCATGTGATTCGTACTCAGCATACCAAAAACCCCCTTTAACGATACCCATCATGAAATTTTGTGATTTCAGGGCGGCGGCCATATTGGATTGCAAAAGTATCATGAGATTCGTACTCAGCGTACCAAAATCCCCCTTAAACGATACCCATCATGAAATTTTGTGATTTCGGCGCGGCGGCCAAATTGGATTGCAAAATTATCATGTGATTCGTACTCAGCGTACCAAAATCCCCCTTAAACGATACCCATCATGAAATTTTGTGATTTCGACGCGACGGCTATATTGGATTGCAAAATTATCTCTTAGTCTTTCTGTTCCCGGTTTCCATTTCGGAGTTTCCAGTTCTATGATCCGATTCAAAATCGCAATAAAAACCATTTCTGCTAATAGTTTTGCACCAATTTTTTTAAAACCTTCTCCTGACAGAAACAAACACAACAAAAAAGAATTAGCGAAATCGGTCCAGCATTTCACGCGTGATGCCGTGACCACGGAAATTGGGCTTCATTTTTATATATTGTATACTCAATATCATCGAAGATTACAGGCATTATATTAAAATGCAATTCTGAACTAATTAAATGCTGAATCACAGTTTGCCACACTTATTTTTATGTTAGCATTAAATTTAATCTTGAAAAGAAGTGCCTGAGTTTGGCCCCTACATTAATGAGAGGTATCTAATACGTCAAACTGCAGCATCGGCAGCTTAGACCTTTCAAAAACCAGGCGAACGTCATTTTTTTTAAAATGTCATGTATAGTGTTGCTATACGTGTAGAAACGAGATAGCAGCATTCACTAACCCCTTAGAGCGAGCGGAATGGAAAGACCAACGCACACAAACATAATTAAGGAATGTTCCTTTATTTCCCGTGGTCCACCTCGTAGTCCACCCAGGTGAACCACGGGGTTTCGTCTGCTACTTATTGTAAGTCTGTGTGGGGAACAAAGATAATACCTAAGGTAGTTTAGGTTCACGAATGGTCTGCGTGAACCTTTATTAGTAATTCTAGAATTCTAGGAGCACTAAAGTACTATTTTGACCTTCATAATATGTGAAGTTGAGGCGTGGTGCACCGAAATGTACGAGTGACATGCGAACTGACAGAATATGGCCATATGTCATTTTTTTAAGACCTCGAATTCATACCTATAAATCCTACTAGTATTATTATATAATCTGTGCTAGTATTATACCTGAGAAAGTTTTTGAATGTGGATGTGGGAGTGTGTGGATGTTGGCTGTAACGGCTGAACGGATATGGCTGAAATTTAGTACAGGGATAGAACATAGGCACAGGGATAGAATAAGTTTCCATGGAATGCTCGGATGCAGAATTCCAAGCGGGCGGAGCCTTGTTATCGGGGGTTTTCCAACTTAATTGTTGCTTGTGTGTTTCATCAAAATGAATATAGTTAATTTGAACTTAATACTTGACACGCTGTTGAAGACGTCGTAACGTGCCTGTTAAACAGTTACGAAGTTTTTGTGAGGGCAGCAATATTGTCGGGCGGAATCTTGGACGCTCACTTTACCTAGTTAATAGTTTGGGGGTCATTAATGTCATATGTGGCACAATCTGAGCCGCAATAAGTGCTCGCCTAACTAAATCGACTGCCTCGTTGGTCTAGAGGTCGATATGTGCGACTGCGGGTCCCGAGGCCGTGGGTTCGATTCCCACCGGAGACAAAAAAATGTGTGATCCATAATTGTTTGTCTCGAGAATCTGAGTGTTTCTATATATAATAAGATGTATTTTAAACTTATGGTTTGATACTCATTGCACAAGCAGGTTATTCCTAGCTTACTTTGGGATCAGATAGTGTTGTGTGAAAATGTTCGTTTATATTTATTTATTTACTAGCTGACCCGCGCAACTTCGTATGCGTCACATAAGAGAGTAAATCACCCGATCCCGTCGCATTTACTTCCGTCAGAATAATTTCGTTAATGATAGATGTTTCCCGTCGCATTATTGTAAAAATTGCGCATATTCATGCATAGGACGTGGACTACCGGTGTACGTCGCCAGCAGAATAGGGAATCGACCAAAAATAAAACAAATAAAAGCGAGGTCAAACGGGATAAAAAGTATCCTATGTCCGTCTCCTCGTTCTAAGCTACCTCCCCACCAATTTTCAGCCAAATTGGTACGGCCGTTCTTGAGTTATAAATGTTGTAACAAACCCGTCTTTGTTTTTATATTAAGATAAGTGTATCGCCGCTTAAAAAGCTTTCAATTTACTAAATAGTAATTTTCTTTTGTGGGCAAAGTAATCACTTACGCCTGGAACAATATAAGACATAAGTAAATTAGTCAGATAGCCTACACAAATAGTGAAAAACTTCACTTGCACTGTTCCGCAATATTTATTATTGTGATACCTAACCGGTTTCGCTTTACGGCATTCTCAAAGGCTATCTAGATCATTAATACACTTAGATCACATAAACTAGTGAAGTTTTTCAATATGTGTATCAAATTCCATCAATTGCCATCAATCAACAGTATAAATACATGAATAGTAAAATAGAATGACTAAACTTAGTGTCATTGTGTGACCTTAATGATTTCTAATTGTCTACATAAAGCTTAGATCATCTAACCACAGGATGCGCCTTACTTAAGCATTGTTTTCTGCCATTGCACATGACCATTTGAACCACCAATTGGAAGAAGGGAATAAACACCACTTTTTGAGATATTCACTTTTCTACATTTTTACATTCTTAGAACGTATAGCTTTATTGTGAGTTCGAAGATAGGAACAAAATCCATTCATTTCATATAGTTTCGTGCGGTCATAAAAATAGTTAGTTGGAAGAAGGAAATGAATCCTTCCTTTATTCCTTTCTTCCAACTATCAACTATGAATATTGCTAGATATAGGGTTTCTTTTTGGGGGTTTTTTGTCGATATGCATATCTTAGACGTGCTAAAAAGTTTTATAATGAACAGAAAGAAATTTTGGCCTTGTGCCAGAGTAAAGAGAAGATGCAGGAGTGTGTTTGATTATTTACAAAATCTACCCATTTCTAAGATCCCAGTTCAAGAGATGTTTCATTTCAGAAAACTGGCTTTACGTGTTTTGTGTTCACGATTTAAGAGTCTGTATGACGCCAAATAGACTATTACCTTGATCTAGATCTCAGGACTCGTGAGGTCCAATGAATTAAAATTTTAACACAGATAACTTCAGTTCATAAACTAAAAACGCACTAGGCTAAAAACACGATTGCTGATAAAATCCTCGATAGATTTTTCTGTTGAAAATACCTCGATTTCTTGAAATTTTAACCTAGATCTCATAAGTTTTAAGTTGTTTTTATAATATAAAATATTTATAAGAAAGACAATAGCAAAATCTTCATTTGCACTAGACCACTTTTTTAATATTGGTTGTAGTTTTTTTATAATTAATTTATTTCCTTAAAAACGCACAAAAACCGATTGCATCTCTCTCTGTCTTGCACGCTAAAATGTATATCTTCTATCTTCTTTCAACAATTTGGCATCAGGTAGGCTCTTAAAGACAAATTCAGCTGATTTCTATAACTACCATGAGGGTGAAGCCAAATGAGGCCCGGATGAAGTATGCAGTTTATTGTGGAAGATGATTCAGAACATGGATTCCTCTGTCAAAGAACTACAGGTTTTCAACGAATCTTGCGGGGGACAAAATAGAAATAATACTTTTATAAGATTCTTACCACTGCAAACGACATACTTCATTTTAAAAACTCCTGGCAAGTGTGTTACAAGAATAGCTGTAAGTCATTAGACAAAGCAATAAAATTCAAGATTTCGCAATACAGAAGCTTTGAGTATAGTTCGTGTCTTATGGGTTACTTGACATGTTCCGAATTCATCGATAGTTTCGTTAAATCTACATTTTTGCTCCAAACACCTTATGCAAACCAGAAAATACCAGAATCTCTGGCATAATGTTCCCAAAATACCTATAAATGAGAAAAAATGAACGACCTACAAAAATAATCCAATATGCCCTGAAGAATTTAAGATTTTTACGATATTATCCTGACATGGCCAACTACAAGATCCGAAAGTGATGCAATAGACGAATAAATAGTAGTATCTTTATAATTTTCTAATAAATAAATCGTTTTGTCATTATATTTCAAATTATTTTGTATACAGTAAATGATAAATAGGAAGAAGGGAATAAATCCAACACATTTAAACATACATAAATGGATGACTATTATATATTTTAGCCATGTTTATCTGTAAATCAACCAGAATTTGTATTTTCTTCATTATATTAACGTTAAATGAACCTATACCTCGAAAGTAAAAAATTATAAAGTTTTTTAAAATTATCTTCATTCAATTTTTTTGGATTTATTCCCTTCTTCCAATTGGTGGTTCATTTGGTCTTTTGGCTTTATGAAAAGCCTGTACATCAGTACATCATTTTATATGATTAAACTAGTACATTACATTGTAGTTGACTGTACAATAACAATTAACACACAACAGCCATTACGCGTTTGTCGATTAATACATTTTTAAATGCAATGAAATTTTATATGTCTTTGTGTTTCCCCCTTCACTTGTATGAAAACTGGCAGAATATTTTTGTATGCGGTGGTTCGCAAAGGCTAGTCCCGTGTTATATGGTCTAAGACATAAAGGTATTATTCAATCTAATTCTAGTGGTCGATTATTGATTACTAGATAGCGTCCACGGCTCCGCCCGCGTGTTATTATGTACTCTTTCCTGCTTCCCATGGGAACTTCAAGACATCCACACTCACAAACTTTCGCGTTTTTAATTTTAGAAGAAGAAAGACTATTCTGAACTTTAACCTAGGTTTATGAATCCTGGGGATATCCTCCCGTACCGGGGACTCCCAACCATAGCTTGTTGGGCGTTACTTGAGGTTTTCTAGTCGGTAGGAGTCCGGCATAGTATCCATGATGGATTTTCCCTCACGTAAAAAGAAAAAGCTATTAGTTAGAAGGCATCAAGTGATGTTTTAACAAAACAATACATAAGTAATACATCCATTTCCGCTTGCTTGGCTTCCATTCCAATCCATTTCCGGAACCATTTATTCTTTAATAAAAAGTCGTATTTATAACTGACATCTATTCAACTTAACCCAAAAAAAACTTTTGCTTCATGATCTAAAAGTTGAAATAGACCAATGAGAACTATGACATTTCACCCATTCCGAAATATTTTTTAACAACTTGAAAATTTTTACTCACTAAACATGCTGTATGGTTATTTGAATTTACAATATATACACTATACTGTAAATTCAAATAAGATTGTTCACAAATATTGATTTACTATATTATTCTTAAATACCATCAAGGGTCTTAGAAGGTTCTTGCAGGGTAGGCAGCGCGAGCGTAGCGCCTCTGGTGTTGCAAACGTTCGTAGACTAAGGTGACTACAGTCCATCAGGTAGGGCCGTACGCTTGTCTGACATCTTAGTAGTAAAAAATAAACCCATTATGGCGCAAGTGGCAAAAATACGAGGTGACAAAGTCGGAATTCTAAAAGATCACATAAAAATCTTCAAAATACGAGTATGTATATACCAATTTTCAAATTTCCGGAAAACTTTCTAGTTTAAACTACCTACCAGATGACTGTAGGTACTATTTTAAGAAGCAAGAAAATGTCAGGCAAATTTTGAACAGTACCTATTCTTCGGCCCGTTGCCTTTTGAATTTCAAGTATATACTCATAAATATCTAGCCCTGACATAGGGTGTGGGTGTAAGTAATTACATTGTTTAATGGAGCACTGGGCCCTAGGAATTATGCATACTCTTACTGTAAATAGAAGAAAAGCATTGTAAATTTCGTTTTCAATTTTAATTCAGGTATTAATGAGGATTTGTATGGTTGTTGATTTTGTGTTCTGAATTATATTATCTTGTTACTTTATGTATTAACTAGCTGATGCCCGCAGCTTCGCCCACGTAAAATTTTACCGCTTCCCGTGGGAACTTATTCCCGGGATAAAAAGTAGCCTATGTGTTATTCTAGACTATAATGTATCTCTGTACCAAATTTCAGCTAGATCCGTTCAGCGGTTCGAGTGTGAAAGAGTAACAAACATCCACACTCTCAAACATTCGTATTTATAATATTAGTAAGATCTTACATTAATAGATAGAAATGTAGCAGACAAGGTTACGGCCACCTAATAATAAATAAATAAATATCAACATCATAATTAACCCAAATGAAGCTAATATAAGCTTGTGCTATGGGATCTAGACGACTGATAGACATACTTATATCTTACTAATTTTATAAATGCGAAAGTTTGTGAGTGTGGATGTTTGTTACTCTTTCACGCTCAAACCGCTGAACGGATCGGGCTAAAATTTGGTACCGAGATTCTTTATAGTCTGGATTAACACATAGGCCACTCTTTATCCCGGGAATAAGTTCCCGCGGGAAAAAAATTACGCGGGCGAAGCTGCGGGTATCAGCTAGTATTTTAAAAATACATACATAATTACACATAAAAAACACACAAACTCCGAAACAAACATTTGTGGATCACGCAGATATTTGGACCGACCCAGGACTCGTACCCAGGACCTACAGCTCGATAGACCCACTACCGACTGCGCCACAGAGGCATTCATAATAATAAATAAGTAAATATCAACATCATATAGTCCAAATGAAGCTAATATAAGCTTGTGCTATAGGATCTAGACGACTGATATAAATACTTTTAACTTAAAAACATAGAAAACACCCAAGCTCCTAAACAAACATTCGTGGATTACACAAATATTTGGACCGACCCGGGAATCGAACCCAGGACTTCAGCGCGGCAGGCGGTTGCACTACCTCGGTGGCGCTTTCGGTAGTGTTACCGCCTACCGTTGTCGTCTAGATCCCATAGCACGAGAATTTCATTTCGTTTGTGCGAGAATTTCGACCAAAATTTAATTATAATTTATCTATTTATACCTCTCCTGCTTACCTCATGAGTCTCATGACAGCTACACGAATAAATAGATATGCATGTAAGTATGTGTGTATTTATAAAGCCGATAGTAGTGAAGTTTATTACAAGCCTTCCTTTACTTTTGAAACTAAGCAAGGCCGTTTGAACTAAACGTATCAATAATTATAACGTATTACAAAGGCACTTAGCGATTGATGATAGGTTGTGAAGTAGAGGCTTCATGTTCCCAATAGATACTTATATCACTTTTATAATACCTACCCTTTTTAGGGTTTTGTATACAAAGGGTAAAAGTGGGACCCTTTTATTTATATTGTTGATTGATGGTCTTTGATGAACCTTGCTGCACATAAAAGACTTCACTTGTACTTTTCCACAATATTTATTATTTAAGATACCTGAGCAGTTTTGTCTCACGACACTCGCAAAGGTTATCTAGTTGACTTTAAAAACACATAAAAGGCTTCACTTGTACTTTTCCACAATATTTATTATCTAAGATACCTGAGCAGTTTTGCCTCATGACATTCGTAAAGGTTATCTAGTTGACTTTAAAAACACATAAAAGACTTAACTTGTACTTTTCCACAATATTTATTATTTAAGGTACCTGAGCAGTCTTGCGGGTCTTGCCTCACGACACTCGCAAAGGTTATCTAGTTGACTTTAAAAACACATAAAAGGCTTCACTTGTACTTTTCCACAATATTTATTATTTAAGATACCTGAGCAGTTTTGCCTCATGACATTCGTAAAGGTTATCTAGTTGACTCTAAAAACACATAAAAGACTTAACTTGTACTTTTCCACAATATTTATTATTTAAGATACCTGAGCAGTTTTGTCTCACGACATTCGCAAAGGTTATCTAGTTGACTATGAAAATGCATTGAGACGAAACCGATCAGGTATTTGTAGTAATATAATGTGGAACAGTGGATGGACCTTATTCTTTAGATTCCGTTGTGGGTCTGTCTGTCATCAAGCTGTATCTCATGAAGTGTTATAAAATAGGGAGTGGAAATTCAAACAGGTGACGTGATTCTATTGCCGGTTTAAGAATTAATTCAAGACACTAAAAGAAATTAAAGGGTCTTCCGTAAAACTTGATCATTTGCAGTTTTATTTGGTTCAGAACACCTTGTACGTGAGTCCGACTCGCACTTAGCCGGTTTTTTAAATACGATAGCAACACATTATGACGTTAAGTACAAGTTGCTGGCATTGAATTGCGAGAAAATAAAACCCTGAACATTATATTATTATGAACCGTTTAATTTCTATTATAATACTAGCTGATGCGCGCGGCTTCGCCCGCGTGAAATTTGGTTCCCGTTCCCGCTTCCCGTGGGAACATTTTCCCGGGATAAAAAGTAGCCTATGTGTTATTCGAGACTATACTCTATCCCTGTACCAAATTTCAGCTAGATCCATTCAGCGGTTAGAACGTGATTGAGTAACAAACATCCAAACATCTTCACAAACTTTCACATTTATAATATTAGTAGGATTTTATACTAGCTGATGCCCCTAACTACGCCTGCGTAAAATTTGTTCCTGTTCCGTGGGCCGCTTACCGTGGGAACTTATTCCTGGCTAAAAAGGTCTTGTTATTCCAGGCTATAAGCTATCTCTGTACCAAATTTCAGCCCAATTCCTTCAGCTGTTAGAGCGCAATTGAGTAACAAACATCCAAACATCTGTACATCTTATCATCCAAACATCTTCACAAACTTTCACATTTATAATATTAGTAAGGTTGTTAGTAAGAAGTAAGAAAAACAACTGAAAGCGTGATAGGGCTGAACGGATGATTAAATTGTTTTTTGATTGTGGTATATTGCTTGAAGAAATTCTATATATACGGTCATATCTGTCTCCCATCGGGGTAGGCAGAGACTATGGTTTTCCACTTGCTATGATCCTGGCCACCACTTTCGCTTCTTCTACACGCTCGCCGGTTAAGGGTACTCTTGACCTGGCCTTTTTCCACTAGGTCTTTAATTTGAGAAGAAATTTTGACTGGTTTTTTTCATGTGCAGTGAGCAAAGCAAAGACTAAAACTATAAAATACTATTCTTATGTTCTTTTTTTTTCAGAAAATCTTTTAAATATTTTTTACAGAATTTGGTTTTTCTTTTACGCGTGATAATTCTTATGGATGACATGACGAACTCCTATCGACTAAAACCTACAAAAATCTTCGACTGGAAGTGCCGGGTCGAGGGCTTACCCGGCACTTCGGATGTCCCAGGGTATTCGACAGACTGGCCACCAGCGCCGTAGTCTCATTTAGAGGTTAGGTACTACCCCGCATCTAAGGGGGTTGGTTTGGGTGTTATCCCGCTACTAGGAGCGCGAGGCAATGAATTTTGCCTTGGTTATGACATGAGTGAAATTGTGTAACCATATAAAACCACATAAAATTTGTAAAAGAATTTCTGTAATAAAAAACAAACCTATATTTTCTGAAAATAATCTAATCCTATGGGGTTCTGCTCTACACTTATCTCCTTTGCCGAATGTACAATATAAAAAATATCTGTACACGGAGCTAATCAATTTAAATACAAACTATTTGATTACCTACTCAGCAAATTCTTTATATGTAAAAATGCCGGTAATATTTCAAAATGAGTTTCAGAGATAATTCGTACTTTGTGAAATTGTTTGTGAAATGTACTGTTTATTTTAAGTCAATAGTATTAATTATTTATCACTAATAAAAATATTCCTACTCCTTGTTGCCAATAAAAACGGACATCAAATTTGGCTAGAACCATAGATTTAGAATTTTTCGATGACTAGAACAGTAAGATGACGAAAAATTGACAATATTTTCTACCGAAATCAAAATCTATAAACAGCGTTATTAAAATCACATAAAAACTATTTTAGCTACAACAATGGTTAATGGCATCGATCACATATGCCGCACAAATTACTGCCCACTAACGATTCCTAATGGCTGTAAAAAGAAAAGCCGTTTAAAAATAAAACACTTACCTTGTCAAATGGAAAACTCGCCATATTCGTGTCACGTAAAAAGTTTTAATGAAACGACGCGTGCGGTCTTGTCAGAGGCCGGCATGATACTGGCGAGTTTTGGGAAACCCCTGCCTTTATATAGTTAGCGGGTGAATCACAGGAAAATCGGGAAACGTCTACCATTGATAATGTTGTTCTACAGTAGGGTGGGGTGGAGAGCCGCATTATTGAATGATATGACAAAGAGCTAAGTATAAATTTGAGTAGTTACGAATGTTTTTTTACGTATTTCTGACTTTTACAGACTAATTTCATTTTCATACACTCTACATGCTCAGAAAATCAGCTAAAAAAACTGCCGTCCTGACAGCATATCACGGTTATGTTGCACCTCTCTTGAGATATGGCATCATGTTCTGGCGCAATTCAACTGATAACGAAACAGCATTCTTAGCACAAAGGAGATGTATAAGGTCTATATGCCACTTAAAACCAACAGACAGCTGTAAACCTTACTTCTCTCAGTTAAAGGTATTGACATTACCGTGTATTTACATTCTGGAAGTTCTGCTATTTGTTCGAAAAAATATGCATCTTTTTAAAAGATTAAACAGTAAGAGAAAACATTTAATTTTAAGCATACCTAAAAACAAGACCGCTTTAATAAATAGTAGTTTTGTATGTATGGCACCGCGAATTTACAATAAATTGCCAAAAAGAATTAAGGAAATAGCAGAGCTGCATACATTTAAAAAGGAAATTAAGATTATTTTGCTAAGTAAATGTTACTACACCATAAACGATTATTTAAACGACAAATTATTAGAGTTTAAATAAATTTCTTTCTTGGCGTTGACATTCTAATTCATTAGATATAAATATTAGGTGCTTACACATCAAATTGGCGTTTTTCGTACTGGCCACTTAAATTACGATTTTCTCCTCTTTGGTAAGGAATTCCAAATTCAAATTTTCCCAGCTATTTACTCATGTATTTATCCTTCGATGACCGTCATTCATTTGTTTTTATCTTCTGTTTTTTTCTGTTTGCGTCACTCATTTTACAAAATGGAAAACTCAAAATATCGCATTATTTACGAGTACGAGTTCCGCCGTGGCACTAGTGCTGCGGAAACGACTAGAAGGGTGAATGATGTGTATGGCGGTCATGTTGCAAAAGAAAACACAGTTCGTTTTTGGTTCCAACGTTTTCGTTCAGGAAATGTCGACCTGCAGAACAAGCCTCGTGGACGGCCTGAGACTCAAGTTGATAATGAAGTATTGAAGGCTATTGTGGAAGCGGATCCATCGCAAACCACGTCCGAGTTAGCTGCAGGCTGCGGTGTTAGTGATAAAACTGTTTTAATTCACTTGAAGCAAATTGGGAAGATTAAAAAGCTTGAAAGGTGGGTACCTCACGAATTGACTGAAGCAAACCGGCAAAAGCGCGTCGACTGCTGCGTTACATTACTGAACCGGCACAATAATGAAGGTATTTTAAACCGAATCATTACCTGTGACGAAAAATGGATCCTTTACGATAATCGAAAGCGCTCAGCGCAATGGTTGGATCCTGGCCAGCCAGCAAAATCCTGCCCCAAGCGAAAATTAACCCCAAAAAAGTTACTTGTAAGCGTTTGGTGGACTAGTGCCGGTATTGTTCATTACAGTTTTCTCAAATCTGGCCAGACTATTACGGCTGATGTCTATTGTCAGCAATTGCAAACCATGATGGAAAAGCTAGCGGCTAAACAACCTAGGCTGGTCAATCGCTCCACGCCACTGCTGCTTCACGACAACGCTAGACCACACACTGCACAACAGACGGCTACCAAATTAGAAGAGCTTCAATTGGAATGTCTAAAACATCCTCCGTACTCCCCGGATCTTGCTCCAACAGATTACCATTTTTTTCGAAATTTGGACAACTTCTTGCAAGGGAAAAAATTCAACTCTGATGGGGCAGTCCAAATCGCCTTCACAGATTTTATTGATTCCCGTCCGACTGATTTTTTTAGTAAAGGGATCAATGAACTACCTATGAGATGGCAAAAATGCATAGAAAACAATGGTTCATACTTTGATTAATTAAATATATTATATTTAAAAATATTCGACTTTTTGTTCCTCCTATACAAAACGCCAATTTCATATGTAAGCACCTAATATATTATAAATTGACTAAATATGTTGCATGAAAATGATTATTAAGATTCTTAAACATTGACATAATACCTAATATATAATGTGGAGTGTTGTCATATTTTGTACATCTCATCTTAAAGGTAATTGCTACTTAATAACATACAATGTATTCTTGATTTCGTTGTTAATGTCATATGATATGATTGCATGCCAATCTGGCTGAAATATGGTGATACCAAAATCATAAATTGTAATATCATTGTAACTACCCATATATCGCAATAAATGAAATTGAATTGAATTGAATTGAATTGAATTGAAAACTATACATTGCTTTATATTGCCTACGGTCGGAAGACCCGGGTAAGCTCTAGGCAGGATGTTTTAGGATTTTATTAGGCTCTCTTGTACGTAGCTAAATATAGAAGTACTAGCTGATGCCCACAGCTTCGCCCGCGTAAAATGTGTTCCCGTTCCCGCTTCCCGTGGGAACTTATTCCCGGGATAAAAAGTGGTCTATGTGTAATTCAAGACTATGATGTATCCCTGTACCAAATTTCAGCTAGATCCGTTCAGCCGTTCAAGTGTGAAAGAGTAACAAACATCCACACTCACAAACTTTCGCCTTTATAATATTAGTACCTAAGAAGTAAGATATCTTAATAATAAGAAGTATGATAAGTCTTTCGCAATGTAGTTTAAATCATTAAACCAGCTTTTTAAGGTAATGATGTCATGTATTACCGTTGCTTGCATACCTACTTTACCAAAAGTCCAAAAGTCCAAGAGTTCTAAAGTTCTTTAGCCTCGAGTTTGCTTTTTATTCTTAGCATTGAGCTTATAGTCTTGGTGGCCTGGTACACCGCTAATAAGTCAGGTCGCCTTACAAGCACATAGTCATACATACATACATACATATAATCACGCTTGTCTCCCATCGGGGTAAGCAGAGACTATGGCTTTCCACTTGCTACGATCCTGACATACAACTTTCGCTTCTTCTACTTTCATAACTGTTTTCATACACGCTCGCCGGTTAAGGGTACTCTTGACCTTGCCTTTTTCCAGAACGTCTCTGATTTGATCGGCATGCGTACGCCGAGGTTTACCCCTACCAGTTTGCCCATTCATTCTCGTCCATAGTCATAATGATTGTAAATATGTTGAATTTAGGTCCTCAAATAGGTCTTATGGTGTAATTTACCTGATTGACACAAGAACTTAACCATTATATTACTGGTAGCAAGAATACTCTCGTAAATGAAAACACCACAAACGGGTACCCATCTCAGAGCTTATAATAATGTAAAATGGTTAACGCAGTGATTATATTCAGAACTTTTACCAAGCAAGGCTACTAACCATTCTTAAATCAAACAAATATATTAAAACTAGATGATGCTCGCGACGTCTGAAAATTGGTACCAGTTCCCGCTTCGCGTGGTAACAATTCCCGGGATGAAAAGTAACTTATGTGTTATTCCAGACTATAAGCTATATCTGTACCAAATTTCATCCCAATCCATTCAGCAGTTAGAGCGTGATTGAGTACCAAACATTCAATTATCTTTACAAACTTTCACATTTATAATATTAGTAGGATAAACTACTTTACTTTGTAATAAATTAAACTATCCTCTATAAACCTCTTTAACATATAAAGGACGTTTGAATGTGTCCTGTAGTTCGTCCTTTTAAATGCGACCCGATGGCCGATGCCCGATCGTCTTGATTCGTAGCACTTGGCGTAGCAGCTGACGTAGGCGCGTAACCGCGTAGCTAGTAGCTAAATGGACTAGTTCTATGTTTAGAACTGGGATTGTGGATTTCGTAGAAAATTGTTCGAGTTATTTAACTTAGGGGTATATTTCTAATTTCAATTTGAATTGTATTTATATAGAATGCTTTGAAATTTAAAATGAATATTAAGTGGAGTTTGTTAGATAATGTCGTAACAGTAAATAATATGAAAAACTTTTTGTAACTGTAGTAGCCTTCCTAAGTTATACATATAATAAAATTGTAATTTTTCAACGCGTAGTATAATTTCAAATATTTTTTTAAAGTCAGAAAGGGAGTAAGTACCTAGTTTAAGAATGTTCGACACAAGTTTCAATATTAATAATTTTTAAGTTTAGAAATTAGAGACATCTCAACTTTCGCTAAACCTAGAATTCAATGGTACCTTTAAATGTAAGGGTCGTTATAAACAGGGCAGTTTCACACGCTTCCATGAGTCTAATGAAGAAATACCAAAGATTCAGTAAAGATCTTACAGAACTACTGAAAAGTAGGTCTATAATACGCCTCTGTCTACGCCTACAGGGAAAGTAGAGTAGAGACTATGTTAATATAATTATAGTGTGTTTACTTTGTGACAACGCTGGCGGCATCAGTTTGTTTTGTAAGAGACAAAGGAATATATTTAAGTAATAGAAAGTATAATGTACTATACTGTGCGTCAAGGGTTTGCTTGTCGCATAGTATGAACCCCGTAGCACCCATAACCAAATACATATTCATATTTACAATGATGTATAGAAACACCCCCGTGTGGCGACAGGAAAGAGTACAAAATGTCGCCACTCCAATATATCCCAAGGGTGTCGTAAGAGGCGACAAAGGTAACACTTTTGTAACACGATCCATTGCGTAGAGAAGTAAAACTCGAAATGAAACCCGATTGTCAGTAAAATAACAATCGTTAAGCCAAGTTGAAGGTCATTTATGCGGCTTGAAAAATTACAATGGCGGCTATAGGCTCACCACCATTACGTGGGACAAAATTATAAGGTGAAATGTGGGCGTACACTATGCCCTCTGCGGCCCTCTCACCGTCCTCAGACCCCCGGTCATGGAGGCCGATAGTCCTCGGCGAAGACACGTCGGCGGCGCCCAGGACGCCGACTGCGGAACTCGGGTGGGAGAGTTCTCTCCCGCACCCGGTCCGCCGCCTCCTTCGCGAGCATGACCTGCTCGCAGCATGACCTGCTCGCACTATGCCTTCCCCTTCGGAGATGAAAGGCGTGATAATATATATGTAGCTATTACTACTGCATCCCACCCTAGGATAGTTGGATGATGATATATATAGCCTATTTAAATTAGAATGCTTGGAATTTGTAATGGAGAAAGAGTTTTTAAAATCGGTTAATTTTTTTCCGAGTTCATCTTTTACAAACAAAATATCCTCTTTATATTATTAGTATAGATAGATTTAAACAGATTTTGTACTCTTGTTCCGAAATTAGACTTTGCAAATATTATTATACTTTCGTATTTATTAGGCTAAATATGAACATAGTTTATTTATTATTTGCTTCCAAAAGGTTTTATTTTATAAGAATGAATACTAAAATAGGTACTAGAATGTTTTCTAGGTAGGTATTAATTATTCTGGAACATCTTTCGGAGGGCTAACATGACCTGGCATAGCAAGAACAAAGCCATTCCTAACACAATGCGTTTGTTTAGAGGTTTAATTTTTATACAATTTCAAGTGACCATGTACCTTAATAGGTAGGTATTATGGTATTAATTTCATCTCTATACCTTCACGCATTCACGAGATAAAGGGTCTGGACAGACAGACGGATGGGCGGACGGACCCTTTGTGGACGAGTCCGTTTCGCACAAGTCCGGTTTTTTTATTATTATGCAATATAACTCAAAGTTGCTATGCTTTTTCTTTAACGTGAGGGAAAATCCATCATGGATGCTATGCTGGACTCCTACCGACTAAGAAATCTCACGTAACGCCCAACAGCCTATGGTTTTTTTTTTTTTTTTTTTTTTTTTTTTTTTTTTTTTTTTTTTCTCTCATCTCTACCGTGGGCAGAGCCTAGTTACATCAAAACTGAATTACTAGCTAACTATTTTAATACGGCTAGCCCCGCAGGGCTTAAGGAAACTACTTCAACAGCCTATGGTTGGGAGCCCCGAGTTAGCCCTCGGAAGGATGTCCCAGGACTCCCAACAGACCTACGGCCACCACTGCGGCCTCGCCCAGGGGGCGGTTCGGGTGCTGACCCGCGTCTTTGGGGAGTTTCGGGTGTGATCCCGCTTCTAAGGGAAGTTGCTATGCTTACAAATAATTTAAGGTATGTACAACCATAGATTTAGAAGTAGCGAAAAAGTCCAAATCTATGTGTACAACACCTTCAACTCTATGCTTTTTGGACTTAATGACAGTATTTGACCTGGCAGAGGCAATCAACCTTTTTTCCTCTCATTCAACATTCCTTGCTTACAAATATAAATTTTATTTCATACCTCGCAGTTATAAACACGTTGTAAAATCGTTATTATTGATTTATTTACTTATGTCCGACTGAACTCCATCAAACAGTAGGTTCCACTGATTTAAACCCCTATTATATCAAAACTATTTAAAACCCATTAGAGAGCTAATTAAGCTGAAAAACGAATTCAAACTAAAATCGTCATAAGTAACGATAAAAGCTGTACTATAATATCCTACAAATGGTAGATTAATAACGATGTGTTTGATAAAGAAGTAGGTACGATACTTTCATCAATATAATCTCCATATAACACATAACTTACAAGCAAAACAACCAAGCACTCAATCAATGGGAACAAATCTCCCCAAATATGATGACAAAGCATTTGGCAAAGTAAACAGTACGCAATGCGAAGACGACCACTAAAGAAATAACAGTAAAATGTTCGGCGCCGGACTGTCGCGCGTCGCGTCGCCTCGAGCGCGCTGGGACGATGCCAAGCATTGATTTGGGACAAACAGATTTGGGGGTGCACGTTTTGTATTCTTATTTCGTGTTTTTGTAAGAAACAATTTGAAGAGTCATTTACCTAGTCTTCAGTAAGTACAGTGTTCTTTTTTAGCGTAGAGAAACTCTTATGGATGTTATACCGGACTTCTACTGACTAAAATCGGGAGGCCTACTTGTCGGCCTACGGCTACGGCCGGGAGTCCCGGGTATGCCCTCGACAGGGTAATACCAGGGCTTCAATAAGAAAAGTGTAAGTTAGTAGTAAGTTCAAGTAATACCTATTCCATTATTTTTTATATTTGGCTCTCCAAAATAATGCCACCTGCCTGATGGAAAGCCATGACATCTAGCGATTGGGGGCCACTCTCGGTCTCGAGAAACGGTGCTCTCTCCTACCGGTTGACAGAGATGCTTGCCGGGCACGGTAGCTTCGGTAGGTATCTGTGGCGGAAACACCGGGAAACCACGGCCGAGTGTCAGCACTGCGAGGACCGCAGCGATGACACGGCGCTCCACACACTGGTGGAGTGCACGGCGTGGGCGCAACAGCGCCAGGTCCTCGTAGTGGGTCTGGACGTGGACACTCTCTCGCTCGAGACCATGGTGCGAGCCATGCTCTCCAGCGGGAGTAAGTGGGACTGCGCCGCCTCCTTCTGCGAGCAGGTCATGCTCGTGAAGGAGGCGGCGGGACGGGTACGGGAGAGAACTCTCCCACCCGAGTTCAGCAGTCGGTGGCCTGGGCGCCGCCGACGTGTCTTCGCCGAGGACTATCGGCCACCATGACCGGGGGCCTGAGGACGGTGGCAGGGCGGCTCACCGTCCTTACAGAAGCAGGCCCATGACGGCAGCGTGACGTGAGGCATTCACGCACGCCCCCCTTAGGAGCGGGATCACAGCCGAAACCCCCCAAAGACGCGGGATAGCACCCGAACCACCCCCTGGGCGAGGCCGCAGTGGCGGCCGTGGGTCTGTTGGGAGTCCTGGGACATCCTTCCGAGAGCTTACCCGGGGCTCCCAACCATAGGCTGTTGGGCGTGATGTGAGGGTTTTTAGTCGGTAGGAGTCCGGCATAACATCCATGAGGATTTTCCTTCACGTTAAACAAAAAAAAAAAACTACAATTGTTGCGTTTCTCCTTTGCGTGATGTCTATAGGCATTCTATGTGAGCTATGGTTGATTGATTCCGATAATTGTATGATGGAACCGTCTAGAAGCTCTTTTTAGTGAAAAATGAAATTGGATTAGCAGTTTTTTGTATATATTGGTATTTAAAATTTCTTGACATCTTTAGAATATTAATGTTATTTTAATTACTCGCTTAGCATTGAAACATATATGTTTTGGCTTTTTCTTTTGTCACAGATAGAATATATTATATTATCTGTGGTCATAGTTAGGAGGAACAAATCCTACTAGATCTAGATCAATCAATAAATCAAGGGATGCGGGGTCCTACTAACATCTTAAGGACCCCAAAGGGTCGGTTCCTCCTCGTGGTGCATCCTGGGCAACGGAGTAGCAACCACTCCCCTTCCTCTGTGGGGGAGTTGTGCTACTCTGGCTAATTCGGCCTCCCTGTGGGTTGCTCGGTGGTGTGTGTTGCTGCCGGCCGTGCCGTTATTCACGGCCGGCAGCAGCAATGCTGAGTCGCCATCGCTTCGCCAGCAAAGGTGGCGAGACGATGGCGGCAAAGTGGGAGAGGCACTGCGTGGGGGGCGGGAGTTTGGGTAAATGCTCCCGCACGCAGTTCGGGCTGCCGGCCGTGAATAACGGCGCGACCGGCGGCAACAGTGCTGGGCCGCTGTCACCTCGCCAGTTGGCGAGGTGACAGCGGCCCAGCACTGTCACCTCGCCAGTTGGCGAGGTGATGGCGGAAAAGCGGGAGGTGCACTGTGCGGGAGAGCGGGAGTAACGGATAATGCTCCCGCTCTGCCGTGCAGTTCGGGGGCGCCGCGGTGAGGAGTCACTGCGCGTCCCCGATTGTTTCTTGACCGTGGGCGTAAGGTCGGGGGACCCCGCCCACCAACGGTCACATGGCGGTGGGCACCTTTCCCGTGTTCCGGGGGTGCCCATAAGCGCACGCCTGCGCCAGCCACTCTCTGTCTCCTCTATTACAGAGGGGCGCTCGAGAGCGGTGCAGGCGTGGTTTTTAGCTCCTTAGGGAGCTTTGGGGAGCCGCCCATCTGGCTCCCCCGAGGAGAGCCCCGAATAAACGGGGCGCCCCTAGCCGGGTCGACGTGAATAATCTTTTGATATCCCTCGGCCCGGCTATAGGGTGAGGAGGAACACCGCGGAGTTTAGTGGGTAGGACGGTCCATTCCGGACCGGGCCGGGAGTCCCACAAAATCAAAATCAAAATCAAAATCAAATATCATTTATTTACTTAGGCATACAAATGCACTTGTAAACGTCACTTATATAAACCAAAAAGTTACCACCAGTTCACAACGCGACCCACCTGAGAAGAACTGGCAAGAAACTCAGCGGGTTATTCTTTTAACTACTCTATTTACAACTTTATTAATGAATCTAAAAACTATGCATTTTAACAGTTTTTTGAGAATCTAGCAGAGCAGGTCATTTCCAGGCTTCCTTATCCATCAAGTAATCACCAACCGTATAGTAGCCCTTGCTGTATAATTTAACTTTAACAAACTTTTTGAATTTATTTAGGGATACTCATTACATACTATATATATAGATACATACTCTTAATTTCGTTAGGTAACCTGTTGTAAAAGCGTATACAGTTACCCCTGAAAGAATTACTGATTTTATGCAATCTGCTATGATAAACAGCGAGGTTATTTTTATTTCTAGTGTTGACATTGTGTCTATCACTTAACTTATGGAAACTAAGTAAATTTCTTTGTACATACATAAGATTTTCAAAAATGTATTGAGATGCTACTGTAAGAATATTAACCTCTTTGAATGTTTCGCGCAGAGAGATCCTTGGACCTAATCTATATATAGCTCTTATGGCTCGCTTTTGTAAAATAAAAATAGAATTTATATCTGCGGCATTGCCCCACAGTAGAATACCGTAAGACATTATACTGTGAAAGTAACTGAAATAAACTATTCTAGCCGTATCTACATCAGTCAAGTGCCTTATTTTTTGCACAGCAAATGCTGCTGAACTTAATCTACTAGCTAGTTTTACAATATGCGGACCCCATTGTAAACCAGCATCGACCGTTAACCCTAGAAACGTCGTTGATTCCACAAGTTCCAACCCTCGACCATTAAGTTGAACATTGGTGTCTGACTGTGTTACATTCGGCAAGGTAAACTTAATACATTTAGTTTTATTATCATTCAGTCTAAGATTGTTAGTGTTAAACCAATGAACCACTTTCAAGATTGCATTGTTTACATCGTCATAGTTATCTAATTGTCGTTTGACTTTGAAAATCAAAGAAGTATCATCAGCAAACAAAACAATCCTGTTGTTGTCCCCCATGTAAAAGGGTAGGTCATTAAAATATATAAGGAATAAAAATGGGCCGAGTATTGAACCCTGCGGGACGCCCATAGTAACTACTGATCCTTCTGAACGTGTACCATTAACATCGACTCTCTGAATTCTATTGTTCAAATATGAAGTCAGAAGATCGAGAGCCTTGCTCCTTATGCCGTAATGGTGTAATTTCCTGATTAATGTTTCATGTTGGACGCAATCAAAAGCCTTAGATAGATCGCAAAATACACCAATTGCATCTTGTTTATCCTCCCAGGCCTCATAAATACATTTCAATAACTCTACACCAGCATCAGTAGTCGAACGTCCCTTAGTGAAGCCAAATTGTTTCTCATGAAACAATTTGTGACTGTTAAAATAAATCAGCATCTGCTCTAGTATTAATTTTTCAAATATCTTGCTCAAGGTCGGCAACACCGAAATAGGTCTGAAATTACCCGGATCTGAAGTGCTGCCAGCCTTGAACAGTGGTAATACTTTACTGTGTTTCATCAAATCAGGAAATACACCACTTGAGACGCAATCGTTAAACACAGTTGCCAAGTAGGGGGCAATGACATCTATAATACTTGAAACGGATTTCACTGATAATCCCCAAAGGTCAGCGGTTTTTTTAACATTAATAGATTTAAACGCTTTTATGATGTCGTTGCAGTTGACAACGGTGAATTCGAACGCGCCTTCACAGGCAGCAACAGATTCTGCTAATAATAGCTCGGCGGAGGTAGAAGACGACCGAAGAGTGTTAGTTATATCTATTGGTACATTACTGAAGAATTTTTCGAACTCGGTCGCTACTTCCATATCCTCCGAGACGTGGCGATTGTTTATCTTTAAATCGAACTTTTTTTCATTCACTGTACACCTACCACATTCCGCATTTATTATGTTCCAGGTAGTTTTAATTACATTCGCAGAGTCTAAAATTTTACTTCTAATGAAATTAGATTTGGCTAAGGAACAGGCTTGCTTAAATATCTTTGAATATTTTTTAACATATTCCTGAAATTCAGGGTTGAAATTATATGATTTTTCAGAATACAGTTCATATAGGCTATGACGACTTTTATAAATTCCGGGTGTTGCCCAATCACTGAAAGCAGAACTGCCTCCAATTGATAATGTTTTCGGGGTGAAAATTTTCCCAAACACATCATGTATCAAATTAAATAAATTGGTGTAGGATTCATCTAAACTAGTGTAATCAGGCAATTCTGGTAATTTCTTCACTAAATTTCTTCTCAAAGTTTCCAAGCGCTGTGTGTTGACTGGGACAAAACTGATTATCTTCTTACTTTCCCTACTATTTCTCAAATAAGAAACGGACTGTCCGCGATGATCTGATTTTACAGGGTCCACTATACATTTTTTAATGGGATGTATATTAGTATAAATATTATCAATGCAAGTAGCAGTAGTGGCAGTTATACGAGTAGGTTCTAAAAATATATTATACAAACCAAACGACTTGAACAAATTTAACAATTTCTCTCTCTGTAAAGGTTCCCGTGCAGATTCTAAAACATCTATATTGAAGTCCCCACAAAATAGGACTGTTTTTTTTGTACTTTGGCATTTAAACAACGCTTCTTCAAGCTTCTCTTCGAACTGGACATATGGAGCATCCGGGGGGCTGTATACGCTTAGTACAATGAACTGCTCAAACTCTATACTAGCTATCTCAATAACTCGTTCTACAGAGAGGCCTACTATGTCTTTACGTTCTTTACACTTTATTGACTTATCAACAATAATTAATGAGCCTCCACGTTTATATTTTATTCTACAGAACGAGCTAGCAACCTGGTGATTTTTGAAATTGAACATGACCTGATAAGGCATTAACCAATGTTCTGTTACACAAAAAATATCAATGCCATTCAAGTTCATGTACAATTCCAATTCCAATTCTTTTCCACCAATCAGGCCTTCAACATTTTGGTGCACCAGGTGTAAAGCCTTATTTTTAAGATTAATAGGATTAATAGATTCAACGGCCTGAGAGCAATCAGATATAGAATTGGGCTGTGGCTGATGTAGAACTAAATTTGATTCATACATTATGTCAAGTTTAGTGCAAGAACGCTGCTCTTTTGTCCTACACCATCACCCACACACACACACACCATCCCAGCTGCCCCCGCAGCTGGGATGAAGGTGCGTAAATGCGTTCACCGCGTCAACAAAAAAAAATCAATAAATCAAACCGAATTATCACAGTTTACAGCTGGACGTATGGCTCTTTTCACTTCACAGTAGCGTGGTACAGTAAGGCCTATCACTCTTGATGGCCTTACTGTACCACGCTGGCCGGAAACCTAAGCCATCTATATTATATTATAATGGGTGTAACAAAACTACCTCTCCAAATTTCATGAGATGACTTAGCATCGGATATCAAATACAAATATTTAATAAAAAAGGGGGGTTAATTTTTTAAATTTTTTTTGTCGCACTTTAAGAATTCGTTTTTTACCGCGGCAATTCGAGGTAACATGGTCGCCGTGGCAAACAAACACGGAGCACCCGTCTGGCTGTCGTTGTCGCTTTCTACTGCCGCTCAGTAGCGATAGAAAGGGTGAAAATGAAAATTTATAGGACCTTTAAAACGGATTTACGGTTAAAGTATTCATGTGATTTTTTTTCCTTCATTTTTGTAATGTTTCTTGACTGATGCCACGTCACGTGACGAAATTTGGAAAGTTAATTTTGTTACACCCAATATACTAGCGGACGTCACGCGGTTTCATCCGCGTCGTTCCCGTTCCCGTAGGAATACGGGAATAAAATATAACATATGTTACCCCGGGGATAGTGTAACTTCCCAACAGTGAAAGAATTTTTCAAATCGGTGCAATAGTTTTGGAGTTTATTTGTGCAAACAAACAATCAAATTTTTTCTGTTTATAATATTAGTATCAACGAACAAAGGGGTGCAGTCCATTTCAATCCTTACTAATCCTTTGGTAGTTTTACTACCCTCGCGCAAACAGTTTTCTAATAATCGATTGGATATTTTATAGCTCTCCATAAAACACCAATGCCGCAGATACATTAGAAACTGATTCGAATTTACTCGATTACTTACTGCAAAGCTAATCGCAATATTTTAAAACTAGCTAATGCCCGTAGCTTCACCCGTGTAAAAGTTTGTTCCCGTTCCCGCTTTCCATTGGAACTTATTCCCGGGATAAAAAGTAGTCTAAGCCTAAGTGTTATTCCTGTCTACAATCCCTGTACCAAATTTCAGCCAAATCCGTTAATTAAAGACGTAAGAGTGTGAAAGAGTAGCAATCACGCACAATCTTTTGCACTTTTCGTAAGATAATGATTGTATTCGATTCTCTAATCGGATTTGCTCATTTTTTGGTTCACCTTCTTACCATAGACTCAGCGTCGAGATTTTATATTGTTCATTTATTTATTTGCAGAATGATGTACCCTTTTGGTCGATGGGTTCTCGTGAGCAGCAGGCTGGTGTGTTCTTGGGTCAGAAGTTCAGCATTTCTTTGCAACGTGACAATGCTGTCAGCATTTTGAGTACGAGCTTTGGTCAGAGCGTTGTAGAACGATGATAAAGGAGGGAGGGAGAGGAACCCGCCTCAAAGCCTCGATTCGTCAATCCTAACTTACAACAGTTAAGGATAACCACAACTACTTGTGTGGGAGGAATGACGAACCGAACTCCTCAGGAAAGGAATTTTGGATGTTGGATAATAATCTTCAGGACTGTAAGGAATGCCTGAAGCTGCCTCGTGTTTAGGCAAAACACGTTTAACTTTACATTACGTAGGCTCTATGTTTGTGTGTCGCTATCCTACTAATCCTACTTCCTACTAATATTATAAATGCGAAAGTTTGTGAAGATGTTTGGATGTTTAGATGTTTGGATGTTTGTTACTCAATCACGCTCTAACTGCTGAACAGATTGCACTGAAAATTGGTACTGGGATAGTTTATAGTTTGAATTAACACATAAGCTTTTTATCCCGGGAATATGTTCCCACGGGAAGCGGGAACGGGTACTGAATTCCACGCGGGCAAAGCTGCGAGCACCATCTAGTTATGGTATAAAATAACCATATTTCACTGATCTATAAAAATAAATAGTTCTAAACTACGCTCACGATGTACTTCAAAACTATGTCACACTTCTAAAAAACTGTAATTAGTAGCTTCGCATCGCTACCTATGTTTAAAATCAAACCAATCAAACAATATCTTTAGATTTTGACAAGTATAAATAAGTATTCTCATCATAATTAATCTACCATTTGGACATTGAAATATAGCTTTTATCGTTACTTAGGACGATTTTAGTATGAATACGTACTTCAGGTTAATTAGCTCTCTAATGGGCTTTAGAAAGTTTGGTTATAATTGGGGTTGAAAAACAGTGGAACTGAATATACTGTTTGTGGAGTTCAGATATAAATAAATCAATAACAACGATTTATAAACGTATTTATAACTGCGAATGTATAAAATAAAATATTTTGTTTATGGTGAGAGAAGAAGAAGAAGAGAAAAGTTTTCGAGTTTCGTGCCAGTTCTCCTCAAATGGGCCGCATTTCGAACTGATGAACATAACTTTGATTTGTATTCATGGACGTGTTGCAAGTGCCTACGTATTAGGATTATGCGAAATAAATGTTTGTTGAGTTTTGAGTTTTGAAAAACGTTGATTACCTCTGCCAGGTCAAAGATTGTCATTAAGTCCAAAAGGTTTATAGTTTCAGGTTTAGCACTTTATTTGTATTTACAGCTACATTTAGTTATGTTGCATAAAAAAAAAACAAATAATACTGAAATTAAAATAAACCTATAATTAGTCTTCGTCCAACAGTGATTTACCATTTAATGATGATAAAGTAGAAATTTCTAGTAAATAAGCTGGTTAATATTTCATGAAGTATTATTTTTTCTAAATAATTTTTCATTGTGATTGTAATCCTTTCTTTCCGATGTAATAAAACACAAATTCAAACAATACGTAATAGATATTTTAAGACAAAGTAACTTTGATCCCGAATGCAAGTGAATATCATTGACCTGAGGCGGTAAAAAGACGTACAGCTCGCGCCAAATATCTTTGCGTCTCTAAAATTCATTCATTCGCGCCGCAATTTTGCAATAATAGGTTTCAAAAGGAAAAAAACTGCTGAGGCGGGAGAGGCACCCCTTCTGCCTCAGCTGCGCAGTAGTTTCTCCAGTGAAACCTATTATTGCATAATTGCGGCGCGAACGAACTAACTTCATTGACGCAAAGTTATTTGGCGCGTGCTGTACTGTATGGTAAAAAATATCCTTATCAGACAAATCCATCACTTAATTACGACATAAAAGTGAAATAATTTGCATAGAGGGTGCCTGTGAGGCCGTAGGACATTTCTAACCCGGAAGCGTAAACTGTTCCGGGCGTTTCATGACATACCTAAGTACGAGTAAAAAAGGATTGACGTCTAATCAGCATAACGCAACTTGGTATGCGGTTAGAATGCTAATATGCCCTAAATCATTGGTTCCTAACCTTTTCAGAGCTGTTACCCCTTGGCATGTTAGAGAAAAAGATATTACCCCCAATTAAAAAAAAAATCAAGAAAGCAATTCAGGCAATGAAAAATATCTTAATTTCCGTTTGGTTTCCGTCTGGAGTGCTTCGTCGTGGACACGATCATATGCATTCGAGATTTGACGGAGGAAGCAATATCGCAGAGCGAGGTGGTGATGCCGGTGTCTCTTGACATCGCCATCGCCTTCAACACTTTGGCCTGGAGCTGTTTTAGGGAAGACCTTATTTATCACGGCGTGCCTCCCTACCTCCGTCGAATTGTCGGGACTTATCTTTCCGAGAGGGCCATAACTTACCTGAGCTGGCTAGGGTCGATTCGGCGAGATTCAGCGGTTTTCCGCAGGGATCGGTTCTAGGACCGGTTCTGTGGAACATCGGGTACGATTGGGTGCTGCGCGGCACGTTGCTTAGAAGTGTCGACGTAACGTGTTACGCCGATGACACCCTCGTTATGGCGAGAGGAGCAACGCACCGAGACGCAGCCCTAAAGGCCACGGAAGGCGTTGCTCAAGTTGTGGGTCAAATACGGCCGCTGGGTCTTGACGTCGCCCTTTACCAATCCGAAGCTCTGTGCTTTCACGGACCTTGCAAGAGGCCACCTGCGGGATCCAGCATAAAGGTAGGGAGCGTCAGCATCGGTACTGAGCCCTCGATGAAGTATCTGGGGTTCGTACTCGATGGCCGATGAGACTTCAAACACCACTTCCGAAGTTTGGTCCCAAAACTGAGGGGCAACAGCCGCACTCTCGCGGTTGTTGCCCAACATAAGAGGACCCAACACTCCCTGCAGGAGACTGCCTTGGGATAATGCGGAGTTCTTTACTTTTATCGCTATACGGGGCCCCGTATTAGTGGAGACCTTGACGGCCCGCAATGCGGCTGTACTACTTAGCCTACAGAAGGCTATGGCCGTCAAGGTGATAAGGCTATCGCAAGGATATCGCACGATCTCAGGGGGACACAGGGAAACTACGGCTGAGTGCCAGCACTGCGAGGAACGCAGCGAGGACACAGCGCTCCACACATTGGTGTAGAGCACAGCATGGGTGCAACAGCTCCAGGTCCTCGTAACAGGCCTGGACTTGGACATTCTCTCGCTGGAGACCATCTCCTGTAGAGACCATGGTCCCATGATCTCCAGTGGGAGTAAGTGGGACACCGCTGCGTCTTTCTGCGGGAGAGAACTCTACCACCCGAGTTCCGCAGTCTTTGGACAGGACGACTCTAAGCAACGGGCCGCGCTGCGCCCTCGTCGCCGAATCGATCCCAGCCAGCTCGTACGTTATGGCCCTCTTGAAAAGATAAGCCCCGACAATCGACGAAGGTAGGGAGGCACTCCGTGATAAGTAAGGGCCTCCCTAACGCAGCTCCAGGCCAAAGTGTTAAAGTCGATGTCAAGAGACACCGGCATCACCACCTCGCTCTGCGATATTGCTTCCTCCGTCTGGTCTCGAATGTGTATGATCGCGTCCACGACGAAGCACCTATGACGGAAACCAAACTGGTTATCCACCAGATCTAGCCCAAAGCGTGTGATTTGCCCGACGAGGGGCTGTGTAGCGCTGTGACTATTACGAACAAGCAGTTTACATCGTTTTCAGTGATCGGATTTTTTTTCAAACTAGATGAGATCCCGAAAATTCCGGGATCTCGCAGGATTGATGTTTCTAATCCTGCGGGATATTGAATTTGCGATCTCGTATCGGGATTGCATTCCCTAGTTCAGATGGTTTCTGGATTTGTTTTCAATGTTACCAGAGTTGAGAAGCCACTCTCGCATCTTAAAGTGGTAGCAAACGGTACCAACATGTTCAGAGTTCTGTTAGCAATGATTGGGTATTCTGAAGCTGTTTTTCGCCAAAATGTGCACCTTCTCGCTCCACACTTCACTGAGATATTAGGAACACGAGAGATCGCGATGTCGCGTATACCTACCTAGGTATTTGTTTTATACTTACAATCATATTTTTACTCATCTATTTTGGGCATCACCTCTGTTACCCCCATACAATAGCTGTTTTACCCCCGCGGGGGTAATTACCCCCAGGTTCGGAACCGAGGCCCTAAATAGAACGGTCAATAGGGTTGGAAATGACAAATTTTATTTTATACGGCTATACCTACATAACCGATGTTTTCATAAATGTGAATTTATATTAACTAGAGGGCCAGGCCACGCGTTGCTGTGGCTAAGCTTTTTCTAACCCGGTACTCTCGGCCATAGCCATGTAGGCTTTTCACAAAAAAAAAATCTATCTCTCAAGTTGGATCAAACTGCACACGGTGTGCAAATTTGGTTAAAATCGGTTAAGTAGTTTAGGAGTCCATCGCGGACAAACATCGTGACAGGAGATTTATATTAAGAAGATAAGATAAGCACTTGGTAAAGGCGGTATGACACTTAATTTGGCGGGCATCAATCGAATCATCCTATTACAATTCAGTACTTAAGGTATCCCAAATGTATCAACAGGGAAGACCCTGCAAATTTGGGAAACGGTCTATTTTTAATTCCTGGAATACGTGGTCTAGGTACACCATTGAACTCAAGCAGATTTTTGGAACCCTATTGGGAAATGCGGTCCAGGTCCCCGTCGAGATCAGCCACAACTTGCGGAATCCTCTACTCAACGTCCGCGTCGGTTCTCCAAGCCGCGGCACTGGGCTTAGTAACTTTCGTGCAGATTGATATCGTCTGCATAGCAATCGTATGTATAATAGCAAGGATTGAAGTAAACATTTTCAAGGATTTATATATTACTAGCTGATGCCCGCAGCTTCGCCCGCGATGGCGCTGTATGTGAAAAAATATTTTCCCGCTTTTCTGTTGAAATTTTTCCTGAATTTTCTTTGCTATAAACCTCACGGAGCCCGAGACCTTTCCAACGAATGCAAAACCGTGGAAATCGGTTTGTGCGTTCTGGAGTTATAGCGTCAGGAAGGAAAACCCGACTTATTTTTATATAATAGATTATATAGGGATTGTTAACATATATTTATTTATTTATTATACACTTTATTGTACACCATGTAAATATAAACAGAGCACATACATATATGCATAATTAAAACACCAATTGCGGTATATTAAAATTTCTTTTAATTACACCAAATACATTTCAACAATCAATCTACTTCAACTAACACTGATAGAGGATTTTCTTATTTAATATATTATTTTTGCTGTATACTTTCAATAGAAGTGTAAATGATGTATAAAACTTTAAGTATAAAATAATAGAATGTAGTAAAAAAAAACATTACATAAGAAAATATCATTTTAGAAAAATTCATAACAAGAATTAATTTTCAATACTGAAAAAGTCAAAAGTTTTTCTTTATAAAATTTTGTCAAATCTTCTTTATAAGCAATTAAATAAGATTTTACTTTTTATGTATTTTAAAACACTGTCTTTAGTTTTTAAGCTTACTTTGGTAGCAAGTAACAGCTATGTTCATATTTAAACATTTGAAAAAAAAGACAAATAATTAGAGATGGGCCGAGTACTCGGTTGATACTCGGTACTCGGCGCACTCGGCGGGTTTTTTGATACTCGTACTCGGCCGAATAACTCGGTTTTAATGCCAAGTATACTCGGTTTAAGTAAAGCAATATATTTAGGTGGATATAATTAAAACATTGCACCTGGACAAGGAAATCGCTAGAAGGATCCGTTTGGGCTAGGCAGCCTTCAGCAAGCTACGCCGCGTTTTCAATTCGCCTATACCGCAGTGTCTGAAGACGAAAGTCTACAATCAGTGCGTACTACCAGTTATGACATACGGTGCCGAGACGTGAACACTTACGATAGGGCTAGTCCATGCCCTCAAAATTGCACACTCAGCTATGGAACGAGCCATGCTTGGAGTATCTGTGAGGCCTAAAACTGCATCTCAGCGGAGGGCGGGGCGGCGGCGGGAGCGGGGCGGTGTAACGTATGGAGTCCCATAGAAGTGAACTGCATGTCAGCGGGGCGACGGCGCGGCGGCGGGGCGGGCAGCGGTGCACGAGCGGGGAACGCCAGTCGCGCGATATCGCTGCGATTGAGCTGAGGGATAAACTCCGAAAAGTCCGAAATGAAGTTATTCGGCGGAGAACCGGTGTGGTCGACATAGTTCGCAGAATAAGCACATTAAAGTGGCAATGGGCTGGCCACATCTATAAACGTAGGATAGGACGTCCACCAGCCAGGTGGATCGACGACCTGGTGAAGGTCGCAGGCCGGGACTGGATGCGAAAGGCACAGGACTGTGTACTGTGTTGTGAACTGGGAGAGGCCTACGTCCAGCAGTAGACTGATAGAAGCTGAGTAACTTGATTGGTTGATAATTAATACAACAGGGTTAATCAAAAAATATTTTTTACTAATTACTTATTTCTTTGTAAACTAGCAAGCGACTGATAGATGAAAGA